>CM070775.1:72724486-74032486 GCA_036346955.1 Dipus sagitta
GATAAAACTGCTGGGAAGGCTGCAACGCCAGCAAGGTTAGCATGTCCTAATAGCCCTGCGGCAGCGGCAGCAGTTGGTAACACTTCAGCAGTGTTTGCATAAGGAGATCCCGTTGGATTGGAATTTGCCACTGGACCTGTCACATTGGCATAGCTGATATTGAGACAGCTGCCACTCTGTGGATCCTCTTGTATCTTCTGGATGATAAGTTCAACAGCTTTTCGGTTCTGTTCAGGTTCTCCACTCACAGTGACAACCCTCTCTTGCAAGTTGATCCCATCAGGTTTCTGGGAAAGCTGCACCCAAGCCCCTGACTGCTCCATTATAGCCTTCACAGTGGCACCTCCCTTCCCTATTATCAGACCTGCTGTGCTGTTGGGAACTATAATCTTTACCTGTAATTAAAAAAAATACATATAAATAATACTTCTGTTTTTTGCACATAAATTATATTACTTTGCTATCCTAGAAAAAGTAGTAACATGATAATTAGTTTAAACAATTTATTAAAGATAGAAATATCACAACTTTAAAGTGACTTTTATCACATTTTAATCAAACTACTTTGTACAATTAGAATTTTCAAAGGGAAAAGCAATTTTCAAGTCAAAATCATTAAACAAAATATTACTTAAGTTTCTGCATTTTGCAATACATGTACATGAAACCAGCATGTCAGAAAGAGGGGCAAGATTGTACATCAATGGTAATAGCTTTCTAGAGATTAAAACTCAGAGGGCTGCTGCTGATTCTTCTATTGCAACTTTCACAAAATCCTTTACTCTGAGACACAGAAACAGAGAATGCAGAGTCATAAAAGTAAACTAATGAAGGTAACAGCAGAAAAGTCCTCATCTGAATCCTTCAAACATTAATTTCATGTTCCTTATAATCTAATGATTTGGGGTTATTCATTAAAAATACTCACTTGTTTCATGACTATATTTTTGGAGTTAAAACCCATTTAAATTATTTTTAGTATTTTAGTTTTTCAAGTAACCTCACATACAGCCATTTCACTTTATGAAAATTAATAACTCCTTTATAAATAATCATTTAAAATATTTCCCTGGCTTAATGAAGCTATTTGAGAATTAGATCACCTAGATATTATGATGAGCCTATTCTCTGCTGATAGACAGATTTATTGCTTATAACCATATTATCCAGGGATAAGGAAAAACTAATTTTAGTCACATGAATATTTACCACTATAGGCTAGGAATGTTTGTTAATTTACATTGAAATATCCAGCCACAGAGCAGCATGCTGTGATTTATGAAATCATAGTAAAATAGTATCATACAGGTATACACAATAAAATTAGCAGCATTACCTGTGAGGATGATTCTGTATGTACAGTCATTTCTTGGGTGAGAGTGCTTTGCAGGGGCAGACATTAACATGGGCAGACTGGGATGACTTCTTGACATTTAAGCAGGAGTTTAACATTTTAATTGAAACATATATTGTATTTCATTAACTAATTTTTAGCAACTATTGTCAATTCTATCTTTTAGAATAAGGATTTGGATAAGAATATTTTTATTATTGTTATTGTTGTTGTTATTTATTATTGTTATTGATGTTTTGGCAATTCTATTCTTGAACGCAGCAAGCAGTGAAAGTATAAATTGCAATTCTACAGTGGGTCGTTTCATAAATATATCTATGCATCTTCCACACACACACATGCATACAACATGGACTTTATTTTCCCACAGAAAACTTATAGTCATGGATAGGTAAATTTGCTCATTTTACTTTGATTATCTTTTATGAGAAGTAATCTAAATTTTTGTATCTAAATAATCTAAATCTAGTAAAAACTCTTAGGAATGCTACATACATCCTCAGAGGTGCTGACTGAGTTCTTTCATTATAAAGGACAACTGAGAATTATTTGCTTAATATTTATTAATTTTTATCACAAACTATCATTTTGTAGAAAATTATAATTATAAAGTCAAACTAGATGTCAAACTAAACATGCATTATGGCTATCTTTAATTTTCACCATGAAATGAAAAATGCTGAGAAAATTCCTTTCAGAGATTTAGTATGTGAATGTTAAAGAGGATATTTTATGAACTAGAAATTTCACAATCACAGTATTATTCAATAAAATATTATGGAAATTCCATCGTGTAGATATACCACATCTTAGTTATCCATTTCTAGTGATGGTTTTAGGGTAGATGCCCAGTAAGGGAATAACTGGGTCTGTTGGTATCTCTACAGTCAGCTTTTTCATAAATCTCCATATTGCTTTCCAAAGTGGTTGTACCATCCTACATTCCCACCAACAGTGGATGAGTGTTCCTACTTCTCCACATCCTCGCCAGCACTTATTTTCAATTGATTTTTTGATGTTTGCTATCCTTACTGGGGTAAGGTGGAATCTCATAGTTGTTTTAATTTGCGTTTCTCTGATGATTAAGGATGATGAACATTTTCTTAAGTGTGTGTTTGCCATTTGTATTTCTTCCTCTGTGAACTGCCTGTTCAGCTCTTGGCCCCATTTTGTGAGTGAGGTGTTTGACTTCTTACTGTTTAGATTTTTGAGTTGTTTGTAGATTCTAGAGATTAGGCCTCTATCAGTTGGATAACCCGCAAATATTTTCTCCCATTCTGTGGGTAATCTATTGGCTTTGCTTACATCTGGGTTGATTCCAGCTCTTAGATATTAGAAATTGTGCCGCTACAAACATGGTTAAGCAAATCTCTCTGGCCTGTGGTTTGCAGGTTTTAGGGTAGATGCCCAGTAAGGGAATAACTGGGTCTGTTGGTATCTCTATAGACAGCTTTTTCAGGAGTCTCCATATTTCTTTCAAAAGTGGTTGTACCACCTTACATTCCCACCCACAGTGGACTAGTGTTCCTACTTCTCTATATCCTCGCCAGCATTTATTTTCATTTGATTATTTGATGTTTGCTATCCTTAGTGGGGTAAGGTGGAATATCAGGGAAATTTTGTGGAACAGGGTCAGAAAGAATATCAGAGCCACATGTTGGGTCATGATATACAGAGACATTTATCCTACCCATAACTGTGGGCTAACTGCAGAATGCATGACCCATATACCTCAACAAGGAGGGCCAGGGGGAGAGGGAAGGACATGGATGAGCCTAACAATGGTACCAAATTGACTGTATTCACTGAGTACAAAATTAATTAATAAAAAATATGGAAAATACTAGTGAACTGGTAAGTCATGGTGCTGAGACAAAATTAAAAAGGTATTAATCATCCACAACTTTCTAAAGAACTATAAATGTTTCCTAACCAGTCCTACTGGTTGCTGCTAGCTGAAGTCCAATGTGGTCTGACAGGAAGGAAGACTTTAGAATGGGTACTTATCAGATATGGTGTTACCTCAGCTCTGTTATGTGGCCTTTGCAATATCCCTTAAGTTTCATCATTTAAAAATCATGTGATTTGATAAGACTTTAGATAAGAAATACCTTATTTCAGACTCTTCTAATGCTACCATAATTAAATTCTGTACCGAATTATCCAGATTTCTCTGCAGCTACTCATACTTCTCCATGTGCCCCCAGTGTCTTCCAGTTTTCTGGCCTATGAAGTGTCCTAACATCATCATCACCTGTGAAGCAGCCACAACTATCCCACACTAGGTTCAAACTTCAGTGGTGGATTCCTGAATGTCAAATATATTCACTGTTTTTCTATTTTATTATAATTATTTGAGAGAGAGAGAAAGAGAGAGAGAGAGAGAGAAGACAGAGAGAGAGAATTGGCATGCCAGGGCCTCAGCCACTGCAATCAAACTCCAGACACTTGTGTCACACAGTGGACATGTGCCACCTTGCTCTTGCCTCACCTTTGTGCCTCTGGCTTATGTGGGTTATGGAGAGTTGAACATGGGTCCTCAGGCTTCCCAGGCAAGCACCTTAACTGTTAAGTCATCTTTCTAGCCCTGTTTTTCTTTTTTAATGAATGCTTTTGCCTTTTCAGTTGACTCTATACTTTTTTCCTACCTAAAATATTTCTTTACCTGCTGATACCCCATATTTATCATAGACAGGTTAGCTATAACAAATTTTGAGTCAAAGCTCATTCTCCCAAACCACAAGTGTCCAAAGTAATGATCTACATTTATATTGCTATGTTGTGCAATAGGTACTTGTACCTGTCTTCAAAATGATATCTTACTGAGAGCCACCACCTTATTTAACTTATATTTCCTACTTATACCTGGTTTATCTTAAAATATGAAAATCATGAAAGAAATAAAAATGAAATTTCAAAATAGCTTTGAAAACTAACTAAAAATTTTAAAAGCTTACTCTCAACAGAACCAAAGCTGTATTTCTCAGTGTTCACACAATACCTAAATTTGAGATCATAAAACTAGAGCAGTATTATTATCCTGACTCTCCAAAATTTCAAAATTATATCATGAATATACTAAGGTATGCAAAAAGAGAATCTGAATTATACATTAACCTTATCAGAAAGCTACTGAAATTAACACAACAAAAGTTTTTGATCCCTTTTATAACCAATATTGTTATGGTAATACTTAAATAACCAAACATCCACTATCTGCCTTTTTCCCTACATTTTTCTCTGATATATTATGTTTTATCTTCCTGTTTTGTAATTTCTTAATCATCAAGCTTGTGGCTGGTCTACTTCCATCATGAATATAGATTTGGATAACTTCTTGAAGATTCAGAATATTAAACGTGGCACTGTCTACTTGATTACATGATAAAATCCATCCGCTAATAAGATGGCTCAACTGAGGATATCTACTGACATAATCACAATTCATAATTGGCACAATGAGCTTATATTCTTTATCTGGCTTAAAGAATTGCATTTTTAAATCAAAGTCTATGATTAAATATCTGTAGAAGTTTTGTGGACATTTTATGTCATTTTCTTTTTGTTTCCCAAGGAACCACACTTCATTTTTCTCTCTGCTTCTAAGATATGATAGAGGCAATAAAATCTTTATTAAAATGTGTTATTGGAAGAAGACAGAAAATAAATAATCCTCACACAATTTCTAAAAGCAAAAAAAAAAGGTTAACATACTTATTCTTTTAACTTTATACATTAGTTCATTTTATCCCTGAAGTCTTTTTTTGGTGAGTGCTCAGATTTTAAAGTTACATTTCATTATTGCTATGGACGGGTGCACTTAGGTATGGAAAAATAGCAAAAAAAAAAATGCTTTCTAGGTTGATGGGGAAACACTTCCAACTACTCCTGTCACATGGAGATAATAAGTATTGTTAGACACAGTAATACTATAGAGAAAGCTACTTGAGTCAACTATAAGGAATAAAGGATGCATAGTATAGAACAGGCTATTATTAAAAGTAAAAATATTTTAGAAAATTATCTTCTTAACACATTGGATTTTTTTAAAATCAAGGTGGCATTCATGGAAGGTTTACTTGTCATGATCTATGTGTTGTTATCAAAAAGTTCTTTGATAGTATTATTGTTACCATTATTAAGTTCTATTTTAGCCCATGTAGTTCAGTGCATGATATTATAAGTTTTTACTTCTGGTAAGTGAAAAAAATGTAATATTTATGAAAAACAAGTCTTTAGTATATACTGACTATTCAAAAAGTGAAAACTAGCTACAAGCAAAGACAGGGGCTGAGTTCAGTAATGAAAATGTTGGGAGAGGGTGAAATATGATGGGGTTCTATTTTAGATATTTTCAGTTTGACATGCTTATCAGATATTAAAGTGAAAGTGTCAAGTAGAAAAATGGTTATGAGTCTCAAGATCAGAAGGAATTTGGATGTTTGCAGAGACATGGTGCTTTAAATCACAGAAATGGATGAGGTTGCTGACGAGGAGCTAAATGTGAACAAAGATTGATTGAAACATGGAGATTAAAGTATTAAGTGGGAAAAGAAAATATTTAACTTCTAAAATAATCAAAGATACTCAGGCAACACAAGTAGTCATTACAAAGGTACAACATGAACATGAATATGTATAAACAAGGTAGAGATTCAAATATTGTTCTCTTTTTCTGGAAACAAATGTGCTAATACGAGATTGCCTTTTGGAAATCACATTGTAGTATTCATCAAACTATGATGTGAGTATTATCTATAGTCTATGTAATCCTGGACAATGATTAGAATCATGGAAAGTGGGTACACATAGAAAAGAAGGGAAGGACCTAATTAGAGAAAAGAGCTTGATCATATACTACCACCAGTGACTGCCACTCAAAAAATGACATGACATTTTATGTCAATTCCTAGGATGAATAAAGGATATTGGCTAACAATTGGAGGATTATAGAAGAATACCCACAGTTCACCAAAGTGTACTATTAATAAAAATAATGTTCTTTTCATGTATATGGATACATATTAAAGTAGGTCACTTCTAATTTATAATGAATCATAAAATACATTCGATAATTTCTATTACTTTACAAAAAACAATTAGTTGATGAAATAAAATACTTTCTTTTTCAAAAATATTTTTAGACTCAGGGAAAAGTACTTGTTAACGTAAGACAACCACCACCACTACCATAAACAAACCACTAGGTAAGCATGAGTGAACGGAACTAGAAAGTTTTAAGATTAGTATAAAAGTTCAGGAGGCATTTGCAGGATCACTGTGAGTTCAAGGCCAGCCTAGGACTACAGAGTTCTAGGTTAGCCTGGACTAGACTGAGACCCTACCTTGGAAAAACAAAATCAAAAACAAAAAAGATCAACTAATAATGCTAACTAAAACATTAATATCTTAAGAGATCAATATTCAACTAGGTCAACTGAAACTTTTGTGGTTAAAAGCAATCAGTGCTTAAAAAAATCTTCAGCCTTTATTTCAGATTAGGTAGGAAGCACCCGAATCTGACAAAACTTGTATAAACAACAAAAAAGACCTTGTATAAACAACAAAAAAAGTGTCTTTGAAATCACCTTTTTAAAAAGAGACTTTAGCAGACTTAACTAAATGGCATGTTACCACACTACCTAGAACATCTTATAGTGTGTGGCTTCCAGAGGAATTCACCCCTTCAAGTTCCGTACATATATGGGATCATATTCCGCATCTTCCCTATTACCTCCCTCTTCTCGCACCCTTCCCATGAATCTGCTTTGTCCCGATGACCTAATTTTGTGTCATATACATGATTTTATGTACCTATATAAAATTAAGGAACCACAAACGAGACAGTATGTGTAATAGTTACCTTTCTGGGGTTGACTTAATTCATCAAGTCTTCCTGAGGACTATTTAATCTTAACTTGTCCTCAGGGAGATATGATGTCGCCCATGATGTGTCAAGGAGATTGTCTATATAGCATAGCACACCAAGTCAGTATGAAGTAAAAATATGTATATTAATAAAAAACCTTCCTTAATCAAGTTCTACAATTTTTGGCAAGAATAATACAAAATGATATTTAAAGAAAACTACTAATATATTCTGAATGTGAAGATTGCCAAGACAAGAGAGTCTCTAAATGTCCTGATAATGTTCAAAGTCTACAGACACTACCCTGAGAACAGTGCCTTTTTTTTTCAGTAGAAACCCTTTGCAAATTTAAACCATAGTAATTGGCAACACATTTCAACATAAAACTAATACCTCTTTTAAAACTGTTGTACAAATCAAGCATTTTTCTATAATTTAACATTTTCAAAATATCAAAGTATGTTGTTACATGAAAAAGTTTCTTCACAAATTACATTTGATAAAAAGTGACAACATACATATTGGCATTTATCAATCTGTTATAATTTAATGTGCACCTACTATTGTAAAACATATTTCCCAAACATGTCAAAAGACTTCAAAAATATTTATCTTTAATCTTTCCTAGAATCTATTTTAAACCTCCATAGATAATTTTGATATGAGGCTAATCTCAAGAACTTCTGATATACTAACTATAAAAGAAATAAATGTTACATACATTGTACAATTATTTAGTTTTCTGTAACAAAAATATAAATAATGGCCTTTCCCTACAGTAAATGACCACTGCAATAGACTCCTGTATTTTGGCTGTGCCCTTTCTTGAGACTTTCACTGATACATGTCAATACTTGTAAATCAAAGTATCTACAGCTCAAAGGTACTTGCAATAGCAAATATTCCCCCTGGGGTATTTCTATGTTTTATTCTTTACCTGAGTACATGTGCCACAAGTGATGTCTTTCTTGCATTTTTAGTTAACATTTAAAAAAAAAACATAGGTATAGGAAAGAGTTGGTAATTTTTAAATCCCTGCTATCATTCTGATGGATACAAATACAAAATATGTGCAGAAGATGTTTCCATATGCTTCTTAGCAATTCAATCCTTTTTGTTTATACATAAACATCATTCTAGCATCTCCTACTTTTAAAAGGTTCGCTCTGCATTAAAAAAGCACTTTACTGTTAGAGGTCAAATTGTCTTTCAAATTTTGTCAATGTAAATATCATGGCAATATATACTCTTACACATATATTTCTACACATTGGACAACTTTCACAAGATAGGGTCTCAAAAGCTGTAAAGCATCTTTCTTATAACAACGTTGTTGAGAGTATTTATTTCTTGTATCCTTGCCAGAATTTTGAGTTCTAAACATAAATACATGTAAGTTCTTATATTTCTGGTATATGTGCCTATAAATTCACATATAATTTTATCTGGTTAAAAATATATAGTCTTTCATACTGATTATTTCCCTGATACTGATGAAGTTAAACATAGCTTTAGTTGTTATCTGGGTTCCCTTCCCTTCTCCTCTCCTCTCCTCTCCTCTATAAATTACCTTTTCATAAATATTACTCATTTTCCTATTAGATCTTTTCTCATAGGAATTGAACTCTTCTTTGTATAGTACATATATTGTTATAAGGAGTACGAAGAAGTCTAGAAGAGACTACATTCCTAAGCCTAGCCTCTGTATTCAGTCAAAATGTTTAATTATATATGCTTTATAATTTTAGAGAGAATTTCTGTGCAGAATTCCATTTGAAGGATTGTCAAAAATGAATTTTAAAACATATAGGCCATTCTAAGCTTACTCTTCCTCTAATACTAGTTATCCAACCAGTATTTTTATACAAACTACTACCCATCTGCTTCAGGTACATTAAAGAACTAAATGGAGAAATTCCTCTCCTCATTTAACTTTCTAGAAGAGATGATATAGCACAAAACACATGTGACAAGAAAGTGTGCAATACTCTTCAGACAGCAGAACAACAGAGCATAGCAAGAACAAGGGCATCAGCAATATGGTAAGAAGGAGGCTGGCCAGGTTAGAGCCATAAGTGAAGCAGACAGCTGGAGAAGGTGGACTTGGAATAGTCTTGAAGGAGTCATGAGGGTGTAAGTGAAAAAGAGAATTCCACATGGAGAACAAAGCACAAGGAAAACACCGAGGATGAATGAAACCTAATGTGTACAAAGACTTATCACATTCACGTCAGCATGGCTGGGCCACAGTGAGCTGTTAGAAATAAAGTGAAGAAGTAATATGCCCAGACATTACACATTTCCAGATGTCAATGGAAGTATATATTGGCTTTTCTTGGGTGAAATGGTTAACTGCTCCTGGTTCAGACACTTCAAAAGGCGCAGGTTTAGTGTAGATTGTGAATCTTCTTCAAAATTTACATGTTTGGAATGTAATCCCAATGCAACACTGTTAGGAGGTAGGGCCTTTCAGGTGACATTTACATAGTAGGAACCTTTCTTCATAAATGGATTCATATTGTTACAAAAGGAGTTTGCAAGAGTAGCTTCTCTCCTTTTCTTCTACCATCAGCACCTTATTCTTGCCCTTCTAGCCTCTGCCTTGTGCAACAACAAAACTCTGGTCAGATGCTGGCATCTGGATCTTGGTCTTTCCAACATCTGTCTACTCTTTACACATTAGCATCTCAGATATTACAGCAGTTCAAAACAGATGGCTGAAGCCATATATTGTACAGATGTCAACATAGAGAAGGCAAGGGATCAGTTGAGGAGAAAGAAAACTATACATTTAGAATAAGACTCATTAATTAGTTTCTTTTCTCCTTATTGTAACAAAATACTGACAAGAAGAGTTTATTCCATCTTACATTTCAAGGTGACAAGTCATTCCTGAGGGAAGTGTAGGGTCAGGAACAGGAAGCCTCTGATCATATTGTATCCCTAGTTAGGAAGCAGAAAGAGGTGAATACTGAAGATCAGCAAGATTTATCTTTTTTATTCAGTTCTGGACGTGAACCCATAGTCTGAGTGAGGTTTCGCACCTCAATCTAGCTAATCTAGAAAATTCCTCATAGATATGCCTAGATTTGTCTCCTAGGTGATTCTAGACCCAATCTAGTTGGGTTGAATGTAGAATAACCCATAGGTTATTTATCTGAACATTTTGTCCCCACGAAAGTGGTGGGATTTGGGAAGTTTGTAGAACATTTAGGAAGTAGTGCCTTGCAGAAAGAAGTGAGTTATTGGGTGCAGGTCTTGAAGTGTGATATCCTGGCCCAAATTTGTTTGCTATTGTTTTTCTCTCTGCTTCACTGCTATTATAATGTGACACTGGCTACCTGCTCTAGCCTACCAAGCCTTCTCCACCACTATGATGTCTACCCTCTGAAACTAAAAACTGAATTAAACTTTTTCCTTCTATGAATTGCTTTTGGTTAGGTATTTGTTTACAGCAATGAAGAAGTGACTGACATAGACAGTCACTATCAAAATTCACTATCACCTTCATGTGTCAATACTTGTGACACTGTAATACTTTAGGTTTGACCCAGAGAAGGAACTAGAGGAAAGTCTGAGAGAAGGGAAAACATGGTATGATATAGGGAGGAATCAAAAGGGTGAAATTTTCTGGATGCCATGAACACAAAGCACACTCTGCACAAATAATAAATTGTGATGGTACACACTGCTATCAAGTAACATGGATTGAGAACACACCCCAGGAATTAGTGGTACACAACACTGATACTCTTGACTAACAGCTTGGAAGAATGGTGGAGCCAAAGGCCTAAATGGAGCTGATTCAGGAATAGGAAGAAAGGTAAAGACATTAGAAAACAGAGTGAAGATTAGACTTTTCTGAGTATTCGTGGAGAATGAATTAGAGTGTAAATATACATATTTGGTCTTTTAAGATAGAAGGGAAAGAACAGATACTTGCAAGCTGATTGGAATAGTTCTATGGAGTAAAAACATTACAAATAAAAAGGAAAGGAACAGTTCTTAAAAGAATATCCTCCTCCTAAGGCCCAAATAATACTTAATGGAGAGAGACTGGAGGAATTCCCATTAAGATCAGGAACAAGACAGGGTTGTCCACTCTCACCTCTGCTTTTCAATATAGTACTGGAAGTCCTAGCTCAAGCAATAAGACAGGAGAAGGAAATAAAAGGGATACAGTTTGGAAAGGAAGAAGTTAAATTAGCTTTATTCACTGATGACATGATTATATATGTAAGAGACACGAGAGACTCCATCCCAAAACTCCTGAAGGTGATTAACTCCTATAGCAAAGTAGCAGGATACAAAATCAATGCACAAAAATCAGTAGCCTTCCTTTATGCAAATGACAAAGATACAGAGAAAGAAATAAGGGACATAGTCCCATTTTCAATAGCAACAAAAAAAAATAAAATACCTTGGAATGACGTTAACCAAGGAAGTGAAAGATCTATACAATGAAAACATAAAAACACTCAAAAAAGAAATTGAGGCCGACGTGAGAAAATGGAAAGACCTCCCATGTTCCTGAATAGGCAGAATTAACATTGTGAAGATGAAAATTCTACCAAAGGCAATATAGAGATGTAATGCAATTCCAATTAAAATCCCTACATTGTTCTTCACAGAGATAGAAAAAATGATCTCAAATTTCATATGGAAAGGCAGAAGGCCTCGCATTTCCAAACATATCCTCAGCAAAAGAAATACCTCTGGAGGCATCACCATAACTGATCTAAAGCCATATTACAAACAGCATGGTACTGGCATAAAAACAGGAGTATAGATCAATGGAATAGACTTGAGGACCTGGACTTTGGGTCAAGTAACTATAGTTACTTGATATTCGATAAAGGCCCAAACAATAGAAGGTGGAAAAAAGACAGCATCTTCAACAAATAGTGCTGGACAAACTGGATAACTATTTGCAGGAAACTGAAACTAGATCCACACATTTCCCCATGCACTACAGTCAAGTCCAAATGAATCAAAGATCTCAATATAAGACAAGAAACTCGTATACTACTGGAAGAAAATTTAGGAATTACTTTCCATGATATAGGAATGGAAAAAGACTTCCTGAACAAAACCCCAGTAGCTCATGAACTTAAACCGTCACTCAACCAATGGGATCAAATGAAGCTGAAGAGTTTCTTTACAGACAAGCAAACAATAAGCAAAGCCATTAGATCACCCACAGACTGGGAGAAAATATTTGTGGGTTATCCAACTGATAGAGGCCTAATCTCTAGAATCTACAAAGAACTCAAAAATCTAAACAGTAAGAAGTCAAACACCCCACTCACAAAATGGGGCAAAGAGCTGAACAGACAGTTTACAGAGGAAGAAATAGAAATGGCAAACATACACTTAAGAAAATGTTCATCATCCATAATCATCAGAGAAATGCAAATTAAAACAACTATGAGATTCCATCTTACCCCAATAAGGATAGCAAACATCAAAAAATCTAATAAAAATAAATGCTGGCAAGGATGTGGAGAAGTAGGAACACTCATCCACTGTTGGTGGGAATGTAGGATGGTACAACCACTTTGGAAAGCAATATGGAGACTTCTGAAAAAGCTGAGTATAGAGATACCAACAGACCCAGTTATTCCCTTACTGGGCATCTACCCTAAAACCTTCAAACCACAGGCTAGAGAGATTTGCTCAACCATGTTTGTAGCGGCTCAATTTGTAATAGCTAAGTGCTGTAATCAACCCAGATGTCCATCACTAGAAGAATGGATAACTAAGATGTGGTATATCTACACAATGGAATTCTATACAGCAGTAAGAAAAAATGACACAATGAAATTTGAGGAAAAATGGTTGAACCTGGAACAGATCATTCTCAGTGAACTTACCCAATCACAGAAAAAAAATCGCCACATAGTCTCACTCATCTACAGCATCTAAACTGAATCTACCCAAGATACCTTACATACCCAGCAAGCACCTCCTAGACTAGCCACTAGGATGGAAGGGGAGGGAGGGGAGGGCATCAAAGGGGTGGGAAACACAAATTAGACCCAAATGGCAATGGTACCATAATTTTCTACTTACTAAAAGACAGACCAAATGGCTGATCCTTCACCAGGCCCTTACAGAGAACACCTGAACCACAAGACACTGGAGAGGGTATGATCAAGACTAACCTTAATCTTCTACATCTTCCCTTCCTCAATTCCCCTCTCCCCCCCTCTCTCTCTCTCTTTTGTCTCTAACTCTTGTATATTAGTTATCTTTTTCCTCATCCTCTTAGTGGGAACTGACATGTAACTCCCAGAACCAGCATGGGGCTATCATCCACAATGAGCTTTTGATCAGAGAGACCTACAAGGTTTCCTAAAAGACAGACAGATTGCTGTCAGAGTACCTGATGACCCACCAAAGGCTAGTGATAAGACCCTACTGCTGAAGACACTATATGTGATTGACATGCAAATTAGAATGGCTTGGCTGGAAGTTGGAAGAGAGTCAGTCCCCAGACAGTCAGCACGAGTGCCACTAGAGTGCCAGAAGGTGCTACATGGGCGACTGGGGGAAAATGACCAATATCTTTCGAAGCAACACATGGTCTAACCTACTTAGCAGCAAATAACTTGTTGTGATGCCCACACAAGTGCAGTGGTGGCACACAGGCATGGTGGGGAACCAACTGCTCTCAATTCGGCTAACTGATCCCCTCCCTGGTATGAGACCCATAGCGGGAGCTGGGAAACAAGTCAGAACCATATCCAAACATAAGCCCACTCTCCAATATCTAGCTACCATCAATTGTGGGCTACAAGAGGGACTACACCTATTAAATTCTCTATAAAAAAAAGGGTTATCTCATTTGTCCTGATGCTAACTTACTCTCTGTTGGAGAATCTGCTTCTCTTTTTCAGATAGATGTAGATCCTAAGGAGAGAGCCACCCCATCATACCTCAAAAGGGCCCTGGCTGAAACTAAGAAAAATTGGAGAAACAAGCAAGGGGGCTGTTTTCCTGATGAACTGGATACCAGCACAAGGGGGAAGGAGATCAGCACAGAAAAAAATCAACTCCTACCAAATCAGAGAGCCAGAGCCTCAGAGTCCCCCAACACCTCATCACTGAAGCAGACCCAACATGGCTCAGGGAAATTTTGCGGAAGAGGGGGCGGAAAGAATGTCAGAGCCACATGTTGGGTCATGATATGCAGAGACATTTAGGCTACCCATAACTGTGGGCTAACTCCACAATGCATGACCCGTATACCTCAACAAGGAGGGGCCAAGGTGTGGGGGTAGGTAATGGATAAGCCTAATAATGGTACCAAACTGACTGTAAAACAAAAAATAAAAAAATAAAATTAAAAATGAAAAAAAAAGTATATCCTCAAGAAATGCAGAGTGATGTTTATTGTACAAATGCCATGATTTGTTTTGGTAGATGCAGAAAAACTGCCTGTGGGAATAGGTAAAATAGCAAAGTATATGGAAATAAGTGCTGGTCCATTAATTATTATTTACTGGGATCAGTTTGTGGAAGTTCTATTTTGACTCATTAAACATTAAAAAAAATATTTATTTATTTATTTATTTGAGAGCAACATAGAGAAAGAGGCAGAGAGAGAGAGAGAGAGAGAGAGAGAGAGAGAATGGGCGCGCCAGGGCCTCCAGCCACTGCAAATGAACTCCAGACGCGTGCGCCCCCTTGTGCATCTGGGTAACATGGGTCCTGGGGATTTGAGCCTCGAACCGGGATCCTTAGGCTTCACAGGCAAGTGCTTAACCACTAAGCCATCTCTCCAGCCCTGATTAAACATTTTTATGTGAAGTACATATAAGGTTATTATTTAGGAGAAAGGAAGCAGCAAGCCTTTTCAGGGGTGTGGTGAGGACAATTCCTAGCCTGCATCCATCATCTGCAGCTCCACCTGACACAATACAGTTAACAGAATATGGTGATGAGATGTCATTACTGTTTTCAGTTATGTTGCATGTTATGATGAATTTCAAAATAAAAACTTCAATTTTTCTTAGCATACAGTGGAGATTTTCCTGTCATCCTTGTGAGGAATAAAATGCCACATGGTAACTGTAGAATGTGATGACCACCTGGGAGGAGCACACAGTAAGAAGTCCTAGCCTCAGCTGAACAGCCATTTGCAAGAGAGTGCTGGCAGCAAATAGAACGCAGATTAATCCCTCATTAAACCTCTAGGAGAGAATACAGCCCAGAAGATACTTTGATAGCAGCCACATGAAATACCAAAGCAGAAGACTAACCCTACCTGGCCCAGGATGCTCGAAATCCTGACCTATAGGAAGTGCAAAAACAGTAAGTAGAGCTGCTTAAGTCCTTCAGCTGATGTTAATTTACTATGCAACATAAAATGAACACACAGTTTTTAAAAGGAGAACTTGTGAAATTGGTAAAAGAAGAAAGCAAATGGATTTATAAATGTGTGCTCTATATAAAAGTCCATTTGAGACTTGTGATTAGAGATTCAAACTGTCATCAGTCTTTCATGGTATTCTGAAACTATAAAAATGGTACTCCATTATATACATTACATATTTTCATATTACATATACAAGTTTTAAGTTTCCTATATGAGTTCAAACTTGTCAGCAAAAACATCATTGAGGGCTGGAAAGATTGCTTAGTTGTTAAGGTGCTTGCCTACAAAACCAAAGGACCTAGGATCTATTCCCCAGGACCTACAGAAGCCAGATACACAAGATGGTATATGTGTATGGAGCTCATTTGCAGCAGCTGACGGTCCTGACACATCCATTCTGTTTCCTTCTATCTGCCTGCCTCTCTCTCTCTCTCTCTCTCTCTCTCTCTCTCTCCCAAATAAACATATAAAGTTCCTTAAAAAAAGAGAAAATATATCTTTGAAACACATTCTGAACTTAGTCTTTTTTGTTTTGTTCTGATGAAAAATTTGGTATGACTGATTTATAAAACCATTTTGTTGAGTCATGAAGAATTGACTGACTGATTTACCACCAATTAGAATTGATTAAATGTTACTGTTTCAGTTGAGGATTTCTTTTTAGGACTCCAATTCTATTTGTTTTTTTAAATTTATATTTTCTCGCTATTTGAACTCCATATATACTATTATATAAAACACATACAAGAAAATAAATTGTAAAACTAAGAACCCTACCAAACTCTTATACCTAGAGAAATTATGGCAACTTAATTACTATGCAACAAGTAAATTAGTATTCTCAGCAGACGATAATTGTAAGGTAAGGAAGACAAACTTTGATTACAGAAATAGAGTTGAAAAAACACCCAATAGTAATATTAGAGTATTTATAAAAAATAAAACTCAAACATTTTAAATAAACTGTTATTTTATTTACTTTTAAAGAGTAATCTTTTTCAGTATCACTTTAAATAACCATAGCTATTTGGTGCTCATCACTCCACAGACAAACACAATTTTAAGAATAGTTAGCTAATTTTGTATTTCTTATATTAACTCCATGAAGCTCTATTATTTAAGTTACACTGATGGGGTTTTTCAGTAAGTAAGAAGCAGAGCAAGGTCCTGATAATAAGCAATCTGGCTCAAATACTGCCATCCAAATATGATTTCTAATGCTTCTAACATGCTGATCCCTACATTTTTAGAAGAAATTATGATTGCGCTTAGAATATGAACTAAAAAAACATGTTAAGAAAGGTGTAAAAGATGAAATATATGCAAGCTTGTGATAACTTTTATAAGAAAAGAAAAGATTTTTAAGGATGGATCTGATGATCACACTTATTCTCTGAATTATTTCTGTGCTTTTAAAGGTTTGAGACTTTGACTACTTAAGAGTTCATTACGTTTTTTTACAAATTAGTATAACACAAAATATAAATATCAAACAGAATTCAGTCATAACCCATTTAGCTAATTCTGATAAAAATAACTAGTTATCTGATTGTTTCTATATAGCAATTCATTGAGAAAAAGTCTAACTTTTTCCTTTAACTTTTACTAGCAGTAGTGATACTGTAGCAGGTATAACACAGAAAAAAATATTTTAAACCTAAATAAAACTCCATGGCCCTGTTCCATTTCTTTCAGCTATAAAACTGGGAAGTTGTTAGTAAATGGTATGAATAAATCAAATTTAAAACAGTTTTAAGTTATTCTAGTATATACTGAAAGTGTATTTTAGCTATGGGAACCTTTATGCTACTATAGTAAAACATTTTCTTAACTTGCTTATATTTAGAGACATAAGTGAACATGAAACTAAATTAATTAGGTTCATTCACAACAAAATACTGAGAGCTCTATAATTTACAGTGTGAGTGAACATCAAAGCCAAATATCTACCTTCCTCCCATGTAATTACAATCTACTGAAAGGTAGTGTAGGGAATAACAACCAATTACTAATAACATAGATATTATTGAAAACTATAATTCTTTTAACAAGTTAAGGATTTGAGGGGGGGTATGTTCTTTTAGTTCTTTTAACTCTTGCTTCGTGTTATCCAGGAGAAATGCTCCTTTGTAAATAAAAGACTTAGAGAAAAAATATAAGAAATGTGATGGATTATAGTAAACACAATATGAAACAATTACTAATTTCACATTAGTAAAATATTAATTAAACTTGGCAGAAGTTAATAACAGTACATTCAAAGGGCAAAAATACAGTATTACTAAAAAAGCATATATAGCTAGCCTTTTAAGCCATTTTATATAAATCCAAGCTCATATAAAATACAAATCTAATTTCAGTGACAGAATTAGAAAAAAATGGCTATATCTTTACAGATGCTAGGAATATTACTGAGAGAAAAATCCTTCTTTCCATTTATAATGTGCTCAGCTCTATTGCTTTAGTAAGGTAACGGGATAATGACGATATAAACATTAAAAACACAAAATCACTCATTGTTTCAGTATCTTTCTATATAGTTTAATATAAAGCTCATATCAAATGGCATAGCATGTACAGTGAAAATGAATGTAAATATTTGAAATGTATGTATACATAGTACAGGAGTGGTTCTCAATTTATGTGCTTCCATTGCTCTCAGAGAGAAGTGATGATGTGCAGTTTACTAAATGACTTTGGGGGCTGTAATGTGAACATTTTAAAGTACTTTTGTTGGAAGGAACTTTCACTTCATAAAATGAAAGTAAAATAGCTAGTATAGAATAACATCCTAAAATTTTCATAGGTGTGTTCTAAAATATTTTTATTTTTGCCATGAAGTTAAAAAGTGACTAGAATAAATAAATGAGTAAAAGAATATCAATGCTTTTAAATTAGATAATATACAAAGGCCACACAAATGTGTAGCAAATATAGTTCAAACTATTACATTTTTAATAAAAATAAAAATAATTAAATATATTATATGTTAATATTAAATAACATCATAGAAATTTTAGTAAAAATAAGTAGAATGATTAAATATTTCTCACTTAAATAAAATGCACCTCGCACAAAATTAAAATATATTTAATCATTTTAGTAGATTAATTACTCATCATATACATTTTTAAAGAGTGACTTGCAATCAGTAACAAAACAATTATCAAATCAAACTAGTAAAATATAGTTGCAAAGCTTGCCACTCTTGCAATGAAAATGTTTAATATTTCTTAAGTATTAAGAAAATTAAACTTTTGGAACTGTCAAAGAGAACTAAGATCTTCATACGTACTGATTTTTAGTTACTATAAAATTACTAGAAGTGCTTCTCATTAATATTGTTCATGTCGACAGGCAAGTCTCTAAAAGCAAATATGATACATTTTCTTTTAAACACATGCCTGCGTTCTATTTCAATAAATTTCCATAATTGATTACTCTTTACTTATAGATCAAGAATCATAGAAATTACATTAAAGAAGATTAAAGACAAACTCAGTAAATAATTCTCAAGTCTCCATAAAATAGTCACAATTTTAAGGGAAAAAATCTAATTCAGCCTACCATTTGAATATATTTTTGTTAAATAAAGTTAAAAATACACAGAAAATTAAAAAATGGTGTTTGTTAGGTAAATTGGAGTCTGATCATGGTGCATATATGTGAATGAACGAATAAATCCTTAACCCACCATTATCCTTTTCTCCAGTTGGCAGGAAATCCCCGTGAAAGTGTGGTGTAGATGATAGGATGATACTGTACCTGATTAGCTCTGGAGGTGGTCATGGGGTCGGATGGAGAGGACTTGGTGGTAGTTGGGGAAGATGGCAATGTCTGGGAACAAAGCAGTTCAGGAGCAAATCAAACTTTACAAGCCTTCAACTGATTATTAAACAAAACAAAACAAAATAAAATGTAATATAACGAGAACAAAATCCTATGAACAAAGTTTTCTCCTAGTCATTAAAATTTAATGGAATTGACAATCAATTGAGTGACTAATACATGTAAATATGCATGCATAAGCATGTAAAAATAAATTCATGACTTAAAATCATGAAGGTGATTGATAGAAATTCACATGAGTACTGACAGTATCCTGACTACATTCATGAACTGTAGTCGTATTTGTTTCCCTCTTATTTTCTTGGGGGAGGGGAAGAGATGTACAAACAAAACTCAAGAAGTTCGATGAGTAAAACCAAAAGATTCACTTCCTATCAATGAATACAGTTGGAGGTTTGAAGAAGTGGTGAAATGAAGTTTACTTTGGCATAAAAGTATCCACCTACTTAATATGTTGAACATCACCATGTTGATTCCACATGAATTTAGGGATCCACACATAAAAGCAATTAAATTTGCAGTTCTGAGTTCTTATTATGACATTATCTTCTAAAATATTAATTTTTAATAAACTTAGAGCCCGTCTGAAAATGTAAACATTAACTTCATATTAATAAACAGGTAACAAAATTATGAAAGTTACCAAAATATTTATTATCTATGCTAAATACTAGGCTTAAAATAGGAAAGGTATAACATAATTCAAAATAAGCATAAAAATATTTTTAATCATATATTTATGTCCTAGCGTATATGCATTCAAGCTATACATGCATTGTATGAGTCCATACATACATGTTGAGCCATCACCAGAATATTTTTTAAAAAATCATGTCTAATAAAGGAACCTTAAAGTATGCTGAGTTTGTTTTTTTATTTTTAAGAATTGTCTAATGTTCTCTTAACAATATACCTTTGGCTAGGTAGCCTCCTCATAAAAGATATTTCTAAATAGGCAAAAGGGGTAGATTTCCATAGTTTAGAAACAATTCTTAACTTTGTTTTACATTGATACACATCCATTAAAATTAATGAGATGTGAACAAAAGCATAACTTTAAAGGTCTGGCAGTGTGAGGAAAAGTAGATAAAATTACTTCAGTCATATATTTATATTTAAGGTTTCAAAAACTCTAATTTGCCCAGAATAAAGCAGTTAAGAGGAAAAAAGATGATATATTCAAAAGCTTTTGGTTAACTCACTGGCCTCTCATTAAAAAATTAAAATTAGTTCTAGAAATACATCATATTTTATGATGTGTAATCTCAAGATAATTCCAAATTTGTCCTCAAATCAAAACCTAAGATAATTTGAGGAAAAGTTATCTAAGGATCATTAAAACAAAAGTTTTTTCAATTACAAAAATGCACATGTCCTCATGTACATAAACACATGTGTGTACACACACACACACACACACACACACACACACACGTTAAAAGAAATGGAACAAAAAAATGGGAAAGGGAGTTAAAATCCATAGTAAAGCCTTACAACAATTTTTAATAGAATGAAATCCCTTCTTTTCTATTTTAATACTTGCTATTCTTCCAGAGAGACATTATAATCTACCATTAAATTTTTTTCTAATGTTTAGTTTTCCATCCAGTAATATGCTAAGGCATGTTAACTTCCTGCCATTATATGCTATGTGAGTTCAATTCTAAAGGCTTCATTTCTCCAAGCCAGCTTAACTGTCATTATAAATAGTATTCTGGGAAGAGTCAGGATACAGTGAAAAATTTGTTCTGTACTAATCTAAGATTAAGATTAAGTTGCTAAATAAACAGATGTTAAATATATCTAGAGACCCTTTCTATCAAACTAAGTTCATTACCTATATGTGCCCAAGATCAGTATGGGTATATTTTAATCAGGGTAAAAATCTACAAAGTGCTATAGGTATACTATAATATGCAAAAAAATATGTAACAAGTAATAAGACGTTATTAAGATTTAGTGATTTATGTTAAATATTATTTAATAAATTTTTGGCATAGCTTGAGGAGATGTCATTAACTGATATCCATGTGACAGCAATATACTGATATATTCATAGTATATTACATTTATAAAGCATAATTTAATAACTATTTTCATTTTCAAACAGTGAATCTGGAGGATAGTTTGCAGAATCATTTATCCTTCCAAACAGAATATATATTTTATCTATATAACTTATTTAAGAATATTGGACACTGAAGGTTTCACTGAAGGTATTATAGAACAATGATGTATTTTACTAATTCTAAAACAGTAGACTCTGAAATATAAAGTAAATTTTAAAAAACATATATCAAGATTATAACACTGGGTATTTAAATGTGGAGATCACTAGGTTTTGGGAGATAAGGACTAAACAATTATTGCACATTTTATTATGAAATTTAACATTTGAAAGTTTTATTGAGCCAGAAAATATTACTATTAACAACTCTATAATAAATACTGCTCTTCTTCAATCAAGCCTACAATAGACTATATAAGTCAAGCAAGAAAACAATAGACAATGAATCTCATATCTTACTTGAGTCCACCCACTAGCTCCACAGAATTATCCCATGTTGTTACCTCCCCTACTGTTAAGAGTTCTATTAAGTAACCCTGTATATTGCTCCAAAAAGTGAAGTATTTAAGTATATAACTATTATCTTTAGTTCAGCAATCATAACAAATATCACACTTTTCTTATTCCAACATTTGAACTGATCTATTTACACATCTCTTTTCCATCAACATCTGTATCTAAAAGTACTCTAGATCTGGGTGTGGTGGCACATGACTTTAATCCCAGCACTCCGGAGGCAAAGATAGGAGAATCATCATGAGATCAAGGCCAGCCTCAGACTATATAGTGAATTCCAGGTCAGCCTGGGCTAGAGCGAGACCTTACCTCGAAAAGTCAAAATACTACCTACCTAAACCCTAAAAGACTTTCTTTTAGTATAAAAAGAACAAAATGCAGGGAAGACTTTATTTCTGTAGGTAATTCAGATGAATTAAAAGAGCACTTTTAGAAAATATGAGGATTTTATAGTATATAGGATGCCAAGTGTGACATACAAGGTTCTTATTTCTAAGGCGCCACCTACTTAACGACAGTGAATTTCAACACAAATGTTCCCCTTCTGCCAAGAGTACTCATTGTATTCAAGAAATATGATACCCTTCTCCCCAAATTCATTTCATTAACATTCCTTCAGTGAGCTGTTGTTCCTTTCTTGCCTAAATAGACAATTCCTATACAAGTTGCAAAGCCCAGTTTAAGTCATCACATCTTTGCAAGTCTGTTAACAGTTGCTATAGACTATACTTCTTTCACTAGCCTGAACATTCATAAAACATTATTTATATTGTTCTTTTGGTTATGAATATAATTTCTCATTTATGTTATTTTAAGAATTGTTATTTTAAGACAAAATAGTGACAATGGCTATAATTTATCTTCTCTATATTTTTAATTTTTCTTTTTAGTTTTTAGATTACAAAGAAAGTGTTTCTTAAATATTCTGCCTTAGGAGAATGAGTGTTTTTTTTTTGGATGAGTCCTTTGAAATAATGCACTATTTAACACACATCACTGATTACAGGAAAATATAAAAGATTAACAATAATTTTAATTCAATGAATATCAGCAAGGCTTATAAATCAATGTTAACTTCAAAATTAAATCAACAAATATTAATTTTCAACACTTATCTTGAATCTAGCATCTAAACAAGGTATATGAAAATACACCAAACTCTTTAAAATTCTTGTAGTCCTCAATCATCTACACTGACCTACCTAAGCCAAACTTTAAAATTCTAACTGTCTTCAATAATTTACACTGGCCTTGTATAAGCCAAACCCTTTAAAACTCAAATCATGTGGCTAGAGAGATTGCTTAGTGGTTAAAGGTACTTTCTTATAAAGCCTGATTGCCTGGGTTTAATTTCCCAGTACCCATGTGTAGGCAGATGCACAAAGTGGCACATGTGTCTGGAGTTAATTTGTATTAGCAAGAGGCGCTGGTCCACTCATTCTCATTGTCTCTCTCCCTCTGCCTCTCATTCTTTTTGCTCGCAAATACCTAAAAATATTGAAAAATTCTAATCATCACCATAATTCAAACCCATTAAAATACTAATTGTCTTCAACAATCTATACTGTCCCTACATGTACAGTTATATGTAAATCATATTCTGCCATACATAAAAATGAAATTTTAATAATATTTCTGATTATTATCTGACTGTGCTAGGTATTTGTTCATATGAAGTAAATTAAAAATCACCGGTGTTAGTGTCCTAGACTTATTGCTAGCAATCTGAAACTGCTCGAGCTACATTTGGGTTTATGTTTTTTAAAAATGTGAGCTAACCACTCTATTGCTAAATGTATGACTATCCTCATAGAAGTTACAAGAGAACAGGGAGGAAGTCAAAAGACCATGTACTATAGTGCTCATTAATAGCCCAGATGATTGAAACCCATTAAGTCTTTAACTAGGTATCTACTTGTGTAGCCTGCAATGAGTCCTGGCATCAATTTTGAGTCATTGCTTTAGAATCTTCTTTATAATCAACAAGCATGAACAAAATAAACTATTAAATGATGTGAGGAATTAAAAAGTTCCACTAGTCTCTAGAGCTTTACAATATGTATATGTTGCATGTACACATAAAGAAAGCTGCCTTACAGAGGTGTGAAAGGTCTAAACATAGAACCATTCAACATTGATGAAGAATCACGGGAATGATACTGTATGGAGAAAGAGTTATCTACTCATGATTTGAACTAAGAAGGATTGTTTAAGGCTATTAATGGGTAACTGAGTATTACTTTCTATAATTTGAAATACATTACCTAGTTACTAATTATAAATTGATATATTACTAGCATTACATTTTTTAATATATTGTTAAAATTGTGAAAGGTTCCTAATAGTGGTTAATAATTTTTTTCAATTCAGAAACATGAAATTAATAAAAACTGAGCTACATTTCAAATTTATTACAATAGATATAAATTTTCTGTGATTTAATAGAATAATACATTTCCTCTAAAAGCATAATTCATAATAAAATGAAGTCACAAAATGAGAACGTAATTATAAAAGGGCAAAGGCAGACACAATAATTATGAACATAAATATTAAACAAATAGGTAGGTTTAAAATGTTTGTGGTGGAAGAATCCAACTTATTTAACATTAAAAGATATCATTTTCTTCTACATAATGCCAGACATTACTCAAACTTAAAATTTCACATTGTTTTTTGTCAGGAAAATTTTCTTTACAGAAAATTTCACACATTAAAAATCAATATTGTTCCTTTATGATATATATAAGTACTATACAAGTTACACAAAATAAAATAGCTTATTTGTAACAAAGGGCTGAACACTAGGTACAGAAATTTCCTTATACATATATATGGATAAACATGTTGAACATAACAGATTAACAACCACAGTTATCTGTAGGTAGTAACTACAATGAAAACTGGCAGTATCACTAAATTGGATATTGGAAATGTTGAAGATACAGTATCATTTCCATTTTATATAAGTTTGATAAAATAATAAAATCCTTGTCTACATATTTAAAAAGAGTAATCATAAAGTCACATAAGAGCTCCATATCATATCATTATTTAGTAACTAAAAAACCAGTAGTTCAATCTGTCAAAGAAGAAAACTGATAGACTTTAAATAACTATATGACAACTGAAATGCTTTAAGTATGCTTACACATTTATATATTAATACTTAATGGCTTCTTTGTAAGGAATTCATACTAAATTGTGACTATTTCTCTTTGATTTCACAACTAAACACTCACTTGTTTGATGCGATCAGGATTAACGGTGGTTTGAGGTTGTAGAATGCTGACTGGTTCTGTCTTGGCCACATTTTGGGGCATTTCTCGGATTTTTTCTGCAATAAATCCATGAACTGCATTCAATGCTTCAACGGTTCCCTGGATTAAGCACACTCGCTCAGTAGTACCTGAGGAGAAAATATGAATTTAAAGAAAACATCCCACCTCATTTTGAATTTTAAAATATCAATATAGAGAAAGGAAGATAGGGCAGTTAGATAATGTAAAATATATAGCTCTAAATTCCAAATGTTCAATTAAACTCCATGTACTTAATAGATACATGTCTATTTTTAAAAGTCACTTTAGAATTCATTCTCTTCTTGTAGTCTCAAAATAGTCATGTGAATTCCAGCAGAACCGAAAGGCCTTGAAAAATACATAGCCCATCACCCGACATAGAAATAACCAATGGCTACTTTTTACTCACAAAAATAACTTAACCATAAGTTGCTACTGACACAAAAATAAGTATCTATGGATCTTCTTTCAAAAAGCTCATTCCTCATGGATGAAAACATTAAACCAAGCATGAAAAGATGGGATTAACAACAATGGGTAGTACACTGGGCCCATAGTGCAAGAGAAGTTTAAAGTAAAAACATTCTAAATTTCTACCACCTTTTGTTCTTTAGCCACAACAACCACCACTTGATCATGTATTTAAGTTTTTCAGTAGAATGTAAACTCAGAGTAGACAGGTAGTTTGTGTTGTAGCATTTCCATGACCTATGAGAGTCCCTGACTGAGTGGTAGTTTTTGAATAAAAGACTCAATACCTCTTTTATTGATGATACAATTTTTATAAAATACAGAGTATCAGGACTGAACAAATGGGGTAAGATACAGTAGAGGGTTTTATAGACACGCTTTCAATAGTGACAAATTGGGATCAGGTTTCTCAGTAACTTCAGCAGTTCAAAATGCAACAGTAGCCATCTCTTAAGTGTGTCAAAGCACATGTACTTCCTGCCCAGAAATAAGTATTTGTTTCTTGTTCTACAGAGTTGTAAACAAGTGAAAAAAAAGTGGTACTTCAAGGTTTGTGAATTTTTAGTATATACATTTTAAGCACTCCCCTATATACCTTATTGTTGTTATTGATTCCAAGCCACTCTAAATGTGTTAAAATATAGTTATAAGGACAACAGTGTGAAACTGGTAACATTAAAAAATTCGTGAAGAAGTAGTGTTGCTTTATGATGCAAAAAACATGTTTTCATTTTTCTAGAGAACAGACTTAGATCACAGGAATTGATGCTGAAATAAAACTATAATTATAAGCCGGGCGTGGTGGCACACACCTTTAATCCCAGCACTCGGGAGGCAGAGGTAGGAGGATCGCCGTGTGTTCCAGGCCACCCTGAGATTACATAGTGAATTCCAGGTCAGGCTGGACCAGAGTGAGACCCTACCTCAAAACACACACACACACACACACACACAAACTATAATTATAGAAGAATGTTTAGGTTAAACTTGAGTTTGTGAAAACATCAATGGAGACCAAGAATAGCTTTCATTTTTAAGGATGGTGCAACATAATATGACCTTATAGAATTATTTTCTCCTGTTTTTCTTTATCATATTTCCTTACTCCTTTTTAAAAAATCTTTTGGGTTCATGCATAAAATGATTTATTTTATAGGAATGCTCAAGGGAGAACTTACAAGATTGTATAAACTGTCTAATAAATGAACAGAAATGATCAATAAATATAATGAAGAACTTTTTTCAGGTTAGCAGAAGGCTTAAAACACATCATGCAGAACTGGTTTCAGAAGCAAGTACAACAGTATTCCTTGAATACTAAAAATAGCCTCATGTAAACAATCCCTGAAAAATGAAATCTGACAGTAAGTAATTAAACGTAGTCATATCAATGCTGTTCTTAGAATTGTCACTTGACATAATATGAATGTCTGACAACACTGTAACAAATATTCTTCAGACTGCATAGAGTAACATAAATTAAATTGGAAGCACTGGTTTATCAAGAGAGCTAATTGTCTAGAGCCAACTGTTGCACAGCAGCTTGTATGGGGTAACTTGAAGATAGTTCATAGGGTCACAGATGCAGTAAATATATACTCTGAGGATTGAGTGATCACACCATTTTGATTAGAACTACTCAAAGCACAGGCAGACAGAACAGGAAAAAATGTAACATTGGAGAGACTGAAATACTCAGAGAAGTTGCTGTCATCTTCTTCCCATGGATTCCACAGCCCTTTCACTAGGTAACTCAAAAATGTAATTTTTAGGAGAGTCACAAAATCAGGAATACTGTTAAGTATATGATCAAACTGTAGCACAGATGAACATATGAACTACAAAAGTTGTTGGTTTTGACATTTTAAAGGCTTTTAGACTCCATTAGTGTCTAAATGAAAGTACCAGTTATTATTTTCATTGTTTCATGAAAGCATTTACTTCTCTTTGCAATAGACTAGCAACAAAAGTAGAAAAAAACAGTGACAAAAAAATGAATTCACTCATTCTGTGTCATGTAAAAATACAAGAAGATAAAACATCATTTAAAACTCAAGTTTTAAAAAATTGGTATACATTCATTGCATAATAATGGATGGACTACATGTCATTTTTTATCAGATATATCATATACTTTCACCATTTTCCCTCCCCACCTCCCTCCCTCTAAACTCAAAGTGAATAAGGTTAAATGCCTGTGATAACTGAAATGGTTTTAAGTTTTGATTTCACAGGTAACATCAAACATATGTTTCAGAAGTTAGGTATAATTACCAAGAAGGTTTCATAGAAAAACCTTCACAGAAATTTGCTAAAACGCATTCTCCATGTGCCAGTGTAATTCTTTTACAAGTTACCAAAAACAATTCCTACTTTCATCTAGGGCATTCCATAATCTGTGCACTAGACACCATCAGTTTTTACTTACCACATACTCCTCTCATTAAAATAGAAGTGTTTCTTATTACTATCCTTTTCTTTTGGGTCATTATGAACAACAGAAAAGATGTTTTACATTTTTCAATGTTTAAACACATGAACAGAACTAGAATTTTCCTTTTTACCAGTCCAATGAATCGACTAAGTTAGTGAAAGATCACAAATGCATAAAACACAGTGAATGAAAGAATCATAGGACATTTTCATGAAAACATCAGTGTTCAGCATTAGCATGAGGAAAAAATGCTCCTACAATTCTCCCCATGCACACCCATGCAAGGCAGTGCAAGGTATGATTCCAGCTACGAAGTGCACCACGAAGTACTGAGCTAGACCTAATCACCATTAGGTACTAAAAACAGAGAAGTGAGCTGGAGAGATGGCTTAGTGGTTAAGGCGCATGGCTGCGAAGTCTAAGCACCCTTGTTCGATTCTCCAGGTCCCACGTAAGCCAGATGCACATGGTAGCCCATACATGTGGAGTTCATTTGCAGTGATTAGAGGCCCTGGTATGCCCATTCTCACTCTCTTTTTTTTATCTCTCTCTCTCTCTCACTCTCTCTCGCTCGCTCGCTCGCTCCCTCTATCTGTAATAAATAACAACATTAAAAAAAAAAAAACAGAAAAGCAGGTTACCCTAAAAGGAAGCTCAAATACATCAAGAATTTAAAGTACTTTACAATTCATCATTTCATCAATAAATGAGATTATACTCCTCATTGAAAATAACTAGGAAATTATGATCAAATGAAAATAGACTGTGATTGGATCCAAATTTAAATAAATTTTTGAAAGATAATTGAAGAAAGATAGAAATATACATTAGGTGGGATTAAAGAATTACTGTTAACAGTTGTGATTATGTTATCAGGTAATGTAAGAACATGTCATTTTTTTTCTTTGTTGGAATGTATATTTAAGGATATAGAGGTAAAAAATCAAAGGGATTTGCTTCAGAATGTTTCTGTGATACAAAGTAACTGAAATAGTCAAGATAGAATTTCAGTATTGTTAATACAGATGAAGAGGTAATGACAAATATTTGTTGTATTCATTTTAATATCTATTTCAAAAATTTCCTAATAAAATATTTAAAAGTTCTCAACAAACTCATAGCCTTCTAGATCAGCTTACCTTAAAAAATGGTGGTGGGAGGGGGCATGCATGCATACACACACACACACACACACACACACACACACACATTCCACTGTGTGCAACTGGAGGTCAGATGACAACCTTGGAATGTTGGTCTTCCCGTTCCACCTGGTTTCAGATAGGGTCATCTTCATTTTTGCCTTTGTGATCTCCAGACTACCTTGCACATGAGCTACAGCTTTCTAGTGACTTTGCATCCCACTGAAGTAAGCATATGAGGTTTACAGATACAGGCACCATACTGCAAAGGGAATGGGTTTAAATGGGTTCTGGGGATCACAACCTCCTGATTCTCAGGCATGATATCTCCAATGTTAAAAATCAATTATAAGCTCATTATCTACATATGAGGACTAGGTGAGCAAAACATTTGAACATGTTTTGTACTCTAAAGTAAATTTGGGAGGATTCTGGGAAGATGGCGACCGCCTAGCTGCGCTGCAAATCCCGGGGAAAGAAAGGAAAGATATTTAGGGTTCATTGGGGCTTTCAGGGGAGATAAACTTGGGAGGGCACAGAGGCAGGGAAAACAGTGAATCGCGGACCCCTCGAGGGCGGGTGGCCCACCCCTCCCCCCAAATAACCGCCCTGTCCACAGCTCCACAGCTGCCGCCGCTGCGCACCAGCGTGCCCGATCCCTGATTGCGGAAGCTTACACCACTCCGCACACTTGTCCACTCGCCCAATTACTGAGAGAGCCCAGTTCCACAGCAACTGCCACGCAAGCTCAGACTGTGTCTCTTGCTTGCGCCGGCTCAGGTGCCATCCCCTACCTGTCTGCCACGCCAGCAGTCAGCCATTGTCCTGTGGCGGGGGAGCACAGACTGCATCCGGGTCCCAGTGCTCCCAGCCAGAGCAAACTGTTGCTTCAGTACTTGGTGCCTCAGTGCCACTCCCAGCTCGAATGCAGGCACCTTTGGCACATTACCGCTTGAGAACTCAGGCAACATTGGCGCCCCTGCCAGGCAGTAGATAGGCGGCTTTGGCAAGTGAGAGCCAAAGCCCAGGCTGCATATGGCAACTGGCCCAGAGTGCCTCAGATTCCCATTGTTCTTGAGCCCAGGCTGATACGCCCACCTACGTGCCCATACACTGTCATGGGCAGAACACAGCACAAAAGAAATAACACGAAAAATCAAATGCAAGAAAATCCAGTTAGATCACCCAGTCCCACAATGAATACATCTAACCAAAACATAGAAGAATCATTAGGACCAGAACATCAAATTGAATCTATGAGCAATGCAACCCTGACCAACCTACTGGTAAAACTTGCAGGAAAGCAAAAAAGGACCGATAATCGTGTGGATGCTGCCATCACTAAACTAGAACTAATAGATAAGAAATTGGAAGGAGTTCAAAGAGAGTTAAGAGATTTGAGGAAGAGTGAAAAAGAAAAGAAGACCTTAAAAATCAGCTGGCTGTGCTAAATGAAGATATAAAGAAATGCAAGGATGAACTCCAAGAATAATCAAGAAAATCAGAAAATGATGTGGAAAGGGAGCTTGACAGGGGGATGGAAATTACACATGGAAAAGTAGTAGACAATGCAAACTTAATTGAACACGTCCAAAACTCTCTAGAAGCTCTCAAGAACGGAGTCAGCCAAGTGGAGGATAGAAACTCTGATCTGGAAGACAAGATGGAAGAAACAGTTAGAGAGTTCAAAAATTTCAGTAAGTTCAAAAGGTCCTGTGAACAGAACATGAGGGAATTGTGGGATACACTTAAACGTCCTAATATCAGGATCATTGGAATACCAGAATGAGAAGAAATTCAGAGCAAAGGCATGGAGAATTTATTTAACAAAATAATTGAAGAAAAATTCCCCAGTCTCTTAAAAGAAAGGCCCATCAAGATACAAGAAGCCAATAGAACTCCAAACAGACTGGACCAAAGGAGAAACTCTCCAAGACATATTAATCATTAAGACTCCAAACACTGACACCGAAGAGAAAATCCTAAAAGCAGCTAGGGAAAAACAGCACACCACCTTCAAAAGTAACCCCATCAGAATTACTGCAGACTTCTGAAAGGAGACCCTGAAAGCTAGAAGGGCCTGGAATTAAACACTACAAAGTCTAAGAACCTATGGCTTCCAACCCAAACTACTCTACCCAGCAAAAGTATCACTCAAAATAGATGGTGAAAGAAAAACATTCCACGACAAAACTCAGATTTACAATTATATGAACACAAAACCAAACCTACAGAGAGTATTTCAGGAAATTCTCCACAGAGATGAAACAAATAATCAATTGCCTCCAAGAAGCAGATTACAACAACGAAACTCAGAGTAGGCACAAAAAATTTCAACGTCCATGAAAACACCAACCCACATTTACCATCACAATATGGCAGGGATCAAATCAAATCTCACAGTCATTACCCTAAATATTAATGGCCTTAATTCCCCCATCAAGAGACACAAACTAACAGGATGTATCAAAAATTTAGACCCCTCAATCTGTTGTCTTCAAGAAACCCAACTCACCACTAAAGACAGGCACCTCCTCAGGGTGAAAGGGTGGAAAACAATATTCCAAGCAAATGGGAATAAGAAACAAGCAGGTGTAGCTATATTAATACCGGATAAAATAGACTTCAAACCAAAAATATTCAAAAAAGACAAAGAAGGTCACTTCCTACTCATCAAGGGAACGATCAATCAAGAGGATATTACAATCATAAATTTGTATGCACCAAACACAGGGGCACCACAGTTCATAAAACAAAACCTACTTGACAATAAAACAGAAATAACCACCAACACCATCATAGCTGGGGACTTCAATACACCATTATCAGTAATAGACAGATCATCCAAACAGAAACTCAACAGGGAAGTAAGAGAGTTCAACAAAACCACAGATCACTTAGACCTAACGGACATCTACAGAACTTACCGTCCCAAATCCATAGACTACACATTCTTCTCAGCAGCCCATGGAACATTCTCTAAAATAGAACATATACTGGGTCACAAAGACTGCCTCCACATATTTAGGGAGATTGACATAATTACCTGCATGATATCAGATCACAATGATATATTGCTAGAAATCAACAACAAAAGACCCACCAAGAATTCCAACAGCACCTGGAAACTGAACAGCACACTTTTAAACAATAAACCGATAGTGGATGAAATAAAAATGAAACTGCAAAATTTCTGGTATTGAATGACAATGAGAACACATTGTACCAAAACCTATGGGACACAATGAAGCAGTCCTCAGGGGAAAATTCATAGCACTCAATGCCTTCATAAAAAAGACAGAAAGGTCCCAAATCAATGACCTAACCATCCACCTAAAGGCACTGGAAAAACAAGAAAAATCCAACCCAAAGAGCTCGAGAAAGAAAGAAATAATTAAAATCAGAGCAGAAATCAATGAATTGGAAATGAAGGAAACAATTAAGACAATTGACAAAACAAAGAGCTGGTTCTTTGAAAAAATAAACAAGATTGACAAACCCCTGGCCAATCTGATCAAGCAAAAAAAGGAGAAGCTTCAAATTAACAAAATTCAAAATGAAAAAGGAGAGATCACAACAGACATAAGTGAAATTGGGAGAATCATCAGGACTTATTTCAAAAACCTCTACTCCACAAAACTGGATAATGTGGAGGAGATGGATAAATTCTTGGACGCATACCATCTACCAATGCTAAACACAGAGCAGATTAATCACCTCCATCAACCCTTCACTCTCATGGACATTGAAAAAGTAATAAAAAACCTCCCAAAAAAGAAGAGTCCAGGACCAGATGGCTTCTCAGCTGAATTCTACCAAACCTTCATGGAAGAACTCAAACCAATCTTCTTCAAACTGTGCCACACAATTGATGAACAGGGAAAGCTACCCAACTCCTTTTATGAAGCTAGCATCACCCAAATTCCAAAACCAGACAGAGATGCCATAAGAAAAGAAACCTACCGGCCTATTTCCCTGATGAATTTAGATGCAAAGATCCTAAACAAAATCCTTGCAAACCGAATCCAACAACACATCAAAAGCATGATCCACCTTGACCAAGTGGGATTCATCCCAGGAACACAGGGGTGGTTCAACATACAGAAATCTGTCAATGTAATACACCACATAAACAAGGTTAAACATAAAATCCACATGATCATTTTGATAGATGCACAAAAGGCCTTTGACAAGATACAACATCACTTCATGATCAAAACATTGGAGAGAACTGGCATGGTTGGTTTATATCTTAACCTAATAAAGGCAATATACAAAGCTCCGAAGGCCCAAATAATACTTAATGGAGAGAGACTGGAGGAATTCCCATTAAGATCAGGAACAAGACAGGGTTGTCCACTCTCACCTATGCTTTTCAATATAGTACTGGAAGTCCTAGCTCAAGCAATAAGACAGGAGAAGGAAATAAAAGGGATACAATTTGGAAAGGAAGAAGTAAAGTTAGCTCTATTCGTTGATGACATGATTATATATGTAAGAGACACGAGAGACTCCATCCCAAAACTCCTGAAGGTGATTAACTCCTATAGCAAAGTAGCAGGATACAAAATCAATGCACAAAAATCAGTAGCCTTCTTATATGCAAATGACAAAGATACAGAGAAAGAAATGAGGGACATAGTCCCATTTTCAATAGCAACAAAAAAAAATAAAATACCTTGGAATAACATTAACCAAGGAAGTGAAAGATCCATACAACGAAAACATAAAAACACTCAAAAAAGAAATTGAGGAGGACTTGAGAAAATGGAATGACCTCCCATGTTCCTGGATAGGCAGAATTAACATTGTGAAGATGACAATCCTACCAAAGGCAATATAGAGATGTAATGCAATCCTAATTAAAATCCCTACAGTGTTCTTCACAGAGATAGAAAAAATGATCTTAAATTTCATATGGAAAGGCAGAAGGCCTCGCATTTCCAAACACATCCTCAGCAAAAGAAATACCTCTGGAGGCATCACCATACCTGATCTAAAGCTGTATTACAAAGCCATAGTAATAAAAACAGCATGGCACTGGCATAAAAACAGGAGTATAAACCAATGGAATAGACTTGAGGACCCGGACTCTGGGTCAAACAACTATACCTACTTGATATTCGATAAAAGCCCAAACAATATAGGCTGGAAAAAAAGACAGCATCATTAAGAAATGGTGCTGGACAAACTGGATAACCATATGCAGGAAACTGAAACTTGGCCCACACATTTCACCATGCACTACACTCACGTCCAAATGGGTCAAAGACCTCAGTATAAAACGAGAAATTTGACTCCTACTGGAAGAAAATTTAGGAAGTACTTTCCATGATATATGAATAGAAAAAGACTTCCTGAACAAAACCCCAGTAGCTCACGAACTGAAACCATCACTCAACCAATGGGATCACATGAAGCTGAAGAGTTTCTTTACAGACAAGCATACAATAAACAAAGCCAATAGATCACCCACAGAATGGGAGAAAATATTTGCGGGTTATCCAACTGATAGAGGTCTAATATCTTGAATCTACAAAGAATTCAAAAACCTAAACAGTAAGAAGTCAAACACCCCACTCACAAAATGGGGCAAAGAGCTGAACAGGCAGTTCAGAGAGGAAGAAATACAAATGGCAAACACACACTTAAGAAAATGTTCATCATCCCTAAGCATCAGAGAAATGCAAATTATAACAATTATGAGATTCCACTTTACCCCAATAAGGATAGCAAACATCAAAAAATCTAATAAAAATAAATGCTGTGGAGGATGTGGAGAAGTAGGAACACTCATCCACTGTTGGTGGGAATGTAGGATGGTAGAAGCACTTTGGAAAGCAATATAGAGACTTCCGAGAAAGCTGAGTATAGAGATACCAACAGACCCAGTTATTCCCCTACTAGGCATCTACCCTAAAATCGTCAAACCACAGGCTAGAGAGATTTGCTCAACCATGTTTGTAGTGGCTCAATTTGTAATAGCTAAGAGCTAGAATCAACCCACATGTCCATCACTAGAAGAATGGATAACTAAGATGTGGTATATCTACACAATGGAATTCTATACAGCAGTAAGAAAAAATGACACAATGAAATTTGAGGAAAAATGGTTGAACATGGAACAGATCATTCTCAGTGAACTTACCCAATCACAGAAAAAAATTGCCACATAATTTCACTCATCTACAGCACCTAACCTGAATCTACCCAAGATACCTTACATACCCAGCAAGCATCTCGTGGACTAGACACTAGGATGGAAGGGGAGGGAGGGGAGGGCATCAAAGGGGTGGGAAACAGAAATTTAGACCCAAATGGCAATGGTACCATAAAATTCTACTTACTAAATGGCAGACCAAATGGCTGATCCTTCACCAGGCCCTTACAGGGAACTCCTGAACCACAAGACACTGGAGAGGGTAGTATCACGACTAACCTTAATCTTCTACATCTTCCCTCCCTCCTTCTCCCTCTCCTTCTCCCTCTCTCTTCTCTCTAACTCATGTATATTAGTTATCCTTTTCCTCATTTTCTTAGTGGGCACTGCCCTGTCATCCACAATGAGCTTTTGACCAGAGAGACCTACAAGGTTTCCTAAAAGCAGACAGATTTCTGTCAGAGTACTTGATGACCCACCAAACGTTAGTGGTAAGACCCTACTGCTGAAGACACCTTATGCGGTTGACATAAAAATAGAATGGCATGGCTGGAAGTTGGAAGACAGTCATTCCACAGACAGTCAGCGTGTCTAGTGCCAGAAGGTGCTACATGGGTGACTGGGGGTAAATGACCAATATCTGTCCAAGCAACTCGTGGTCTAACATGCTTAGCAGCAAATAACTTGTGATGCCCACACAAGTGCAATAGTGGCACACAGCCATGGTGGGGAACCAACTGCTCTTAATTTGGCTAACTGATCTCCTCAGTGGTACAGGACCCATAGCTGGAGCTGGGAAACAAGTCAAAACCATATCCAAACATAAGCCCACTCGCCAATATCAAGCTACCATCAATCATGGGCTACAAGAGGGCCTGCACCTATTAAATTCTCTATAAAAAAAGTAAGGGTTATCTCATTTGTTCTGGTGCTAACTTATTCTCTGTTGGAGAATCTGCGTCTCTTTTTCAGATAGATGTAGATCCTAAGGAGAGAGCCACCCCATCATACCTCAAAAGGGCCCCAGCTGAAACTAAGAAAAATTGGCGAAACAAGCAAGGGTGCTGTTTTCCTGATGAACCGGATACCAGCAGAAGGGGGAAGGAGATCAACACAGAGAAAATTCAACTCCTACCAAATCAGAGAGCCAGAGCCTCAGTGGCCCCCAACACCTCATCACTGAAGCAGACCAAAAATGAACCCAACATGGCTCAGGGAAATTTTGCGGAAGAGGGGGTGGAAAGAATGTCAGAGCCACATGTTGGGTCATGATATGCAGAGACATTTATCTTACCCATAACTGTGGGCTAACTCCACAATGCATGACCCATATACCTCAACAAGGAGGGGCCAAGGGTGGTAGTAGGTCACGGATGAGCCTAATAATGGTACCAAACTGACTGTATTTGCTGAATACAAAACTAAGTAATAAAGAAAAAAAAAGACCAAAAAAAAAATAAAGTAAATTTGGAAACTTTCTGGATGTCTGAGAGCTAATTCAGGCCAGAATGTCGGTATTCTAGAATAGTGAGTGCACACTGATGATTTCATATGTATTCTTGCAATTAGGAACTGTAATGAAAATTAGTAAACACTTTTTCGGATTTGAGAATACTTTTCGTATCCCTAACCAAAAAAAATCCAAAATCTAAAGAGCTTTAAAACCTGTATTTCTTTGAGGGAAGACATGGCACTCACTCAGAACATTCACATTTTGGAGCTTTTCAAATATACAAATATGGGACTAGGGTTAACCAATCACCACAATTTGTACAAATATTCCCAAATCTGAAAATATCAAAGTTTAAAATTCTTCCCATACGTCTAGATAAGAGATCTATATTAAGAATCCAGCTGAAGGGAATTCAATTTATAATTCTGTATGTATCACACTAATATAGATAGAGAATATTTTAGGAACAACTAGTGTTAGGCAATAGTGATGCAACAGCAAAGTGTATGGTAACAAAACATCTCCAACAGAAATCAATAAAAATATGGAATACTTATTAACACTTCTGTTGCAATCTATTAGGTTTATATCTCAGAAACAACTTAAGTAAATAGAAATGCCAATAAACTTCAAAAAGGAAAAATAATTAAACAAAACATTATATAGTTAAGTTTTATAATAACACAATGGCTTCTTAGAGTGCTGAGAAGTTACAAACAAGGAGCACCAATATACTGAACTGATAAGACTGAATTCATCAAAGCATCTAGTTTCTACCAATTCATGAAGTATTTCTTAATGTATCATATACTTTCAAATGCCTTAGACATTTGATATTTAGAATCAGTTATAATCTGGATAATAACAAAGTGGCAATCTCAAGATTTCCTGAGTTGTGTATATATCTGCTTACCATTCCAAATACTGTGCTTTGAGGAAATAATTTCTTTAAATTTTAATGTTCTTTCCTTGAGTCTTTTATCCCTGTTTTTATTGAACATCTCATTACAATGGATCCTGTGTATGTGTATGCTTCGGGCTTCTGAGTTTTAATGAGGTGAAGCAAAGTTTTGAAAGTGTATAAACTAACAATAAATAAGTTCCTTGCTATAGATGTAAATAATAATTAATCTCTGAGAAACCTATTGTGTTTCAATGTGGTTTTTAAATTTTTTTATTATTTTATGTTATTTATCTGAGAGAGGAATTGAGAGAAAGAGAGACAGAGACAGAGAGAGAGAGAGAGAGAGAGAGAGAGAGAGAGAATGGGCACACCAGAGTTCCCATCCAATGCAAATGAACTCCAGATACATGCACCACCTTGTAAATCTGGCTTATGTGGGTCCTAGGGAATTGAACCGAGGTCCTTTGGCTTTGCAGGCAAATGCATTAACCACTAAGCTATCTCTCTAGCCCCATCAGTGTGTGTGTGTGTGTGTGTGTGTGTGTGTGCGCGCGCGCGTGCATGTTTATCTGTATATCTGCATCTGTTGTCAGTGCTAACACATGGAATACTACTGCAATGCTATTTTTTAAAGTGTTAATATGGGCTGGTAGACATCTTAATTTGTTAAAATGTAAACAGAGAATAAAGTAATCTTCACTTAATTGTTCCAATTATTCTCAAGATACAATCATTCCAGATTAGGAGCTGTGGGGAATGGGTAAGTTATTTGTACTTTTTAAGGTGAACAGATAGCACAGGTATGAGCTCATTAACTGTCTCTTATTTTAACAGTTAAACACACACACACACACACACACACACACACACACACACAGCTTTAAAAGACATTAAAATAATGGTGGTAAATTTAACAGATTAAGACCAAGAATTCTCAAACGTGACTTTATTTTCTTATACTACTTTTCAACAGAATACAAGTTTTCAATATATATCATCCATAGGTATCCACATATGTGCTTTTATTAATCCCTTTAGTTTCCTTGTGTGAATTTCTTGTTACCATATTTATTGCCATTAAGGACATCCTCAAAAGACCAATGGGTATATGGACATGTATGTGTTTGTTACATGAAGCAATGCAGTGTGTTATATTATTTAGTGATAATACAAATATTTCCCAAATGTCAACCCTATGAAACTACACCTCCTCTGACATTTACTAATATAACTTTTCTTGTAATTAAGTTTTATGTATCCATACTCAAAAATATCTAAATGAACATTTGTAACAACATAATAATTTGTACCTCAGATAATTACATGTGTTAAATAATGAATACATTTTCTTAGGTTTAAAATCATTTTATAATTTCAATAAAATGTTAACTCATGCAATATATCATTAATATGATTAATTATTACATAACATAGATTTAAACATATATATATTCATACATATATACACACATAGATAATATCTTATTTAATATTTACAACACCCAGGACAGATATTATTTCCAACTATTGGAAATAAAAAGAAAGAGTGTAGCTCAAAGAAACCCAACAAATACAGAGAGAAAAGTCTTATGAAGTGATAGTTTTTTTCCAATAAAAAAACATACCACCTGAAAATGTAGCGTTAGTCCTGCTTCCATATTAACGCATTTAAGAAAATCACAAATAGCTCAGTCTGCTTATGGAAAAACAATTTTTACCTAAGCATCATTTTTTTTTCACACAGTACGGCACACAACTAATATCTCATTACAGATTTATTCCAAATCTGACATCAAATGTAAAAAAAAAAGTGCTTGATCCTTCTTGCAGAGAACAGATGACTATAGGCTGCTAATTATATAAACATGTATGGATTTGCCACATGTATCAATGTAGTATATTACATTAATGAAAATATATACATTTTTCCAAATGTCCAGATATTAAACTTCTCATAGGATTCTTCTGAAATTTACTAACATAACTTTTCTTCTAATTTATTTTTATGTATCCATACTAACATAAATATCTAAATTAAAATTTGAAACAACTTTGTAATTTATATCACAAATAATTACATGTTTTGTATTATTAGCAATGTGTGTTAGTATAAGTTTTCACACGCACAAAAGAACTTAACAAACAATCATAAAAGTCAGTTCAACATGTAGCTGTAGCTTCTGTACCACTGTGCTGTTATTACAGTTGGCACCAAAGAAGTCTTTCTAACCTACAAGTACTGAGGTAGAAATATGCAATTTTAAGAAAAGACTTTAAAATAAGGAAATCATATGTACTGGCATGATGCAAAGTAATAACTGTTTTTCTTACAAAGGTGATTAAATCTCTATATGAACATATCTCTACTTCCATATTATTAAAAGAAATTGCACAAGGCCATAAAGCCTTTAGTCTTTAGCCAACATAGTGAAGAATCTAAGTTTATAGAAAATGCTATAAAACATATACAGTTAAATTAAAAGAATGAGTGTACTATTCATAAAAAATTTAAATGTCACTTATTTCCTTCAGAGTACTCACAAAGAGAGAAAGAATGGAAAAAGAGGTATCATGCAGTTTTCAGTTCTGAAGCAATTGAGAAGTTCTTGCCAACAGGTAGGACAAGTTCTATCATTCTTTACATAAGCCTTCTCTAAATTCACAATCATTACCTGAATTGGTGAATATTATTACCTCTTGGCTTCTAACATAAATGATAGAAATATAAAATCACTATGAAAAATTTCATTAACAATTACACTCATAGGGGCTGGAGAGATGGCTTAGTGGTTAAGGCACTCACCTGTGAAGCCTAAGGCCCAGGACCCATATAAGCATAAGGTGACACATGTGTCTGGAGTTTGTTGTAGTGCCTGGAGGACCTGACACACCCATTTTCTCTCTATGTATCTGCCTCTGTGTGTGAGTGTAATAAATAAATAAATAAATACATTTTTAAAATGTTTAAAAAATTGCATTTATATATCCTATGTAAGTACAAATATCAAATGAATCCAATGTTGATTCATCACTAACGATTGTCCATACTTTCCGAAGCCAAGTTTAAAAAAAAAATTCCACCTGTATCATTAGCCCATAAATCTATTATAAAGTCAAAGCCCATATCTTCATGGACATCAAGACAGAATCAGTAACTACAGTCAATGAACAATTAGTGGACTATACTGCTGAGTACATGCATAAGACCAAATAAATATGGAGAAGATGGGGAGAATTATGACCCTTTGCTTGGTGGGGAAAGGGATGCAGGACAATTTGCAAGAGTTGGAAAATGATGAGATGTTTACATTTCCAAATATATGTAATTGTTTCTTAAAAAGCAACATTTAATTAAAATAATAAAAGTTATTTTGGAGCAGAGTTTTAGGTGTGTCAAATTTACATGAAATAACAATTTGAAAATTTTTATACACATGATATGAAAAACTAATAAGTACAAAATTCTCTAATATTAACTACATTCATATTTTATGATGGCACTCCTCTACCCACAATTTTTTTCACCATCCAAAACAGGAACTCGGAAACTATTAGGAACTAATTTCACATCCCTTCCAAGTCTCTGGGTAAACTTCTTTGTAGCTCTGTGTCTACTGTATATATTTGATATGTGAACTCATGCAATACTATTTTCTTTTGTATCTAGCTTACTTACTTAGCCTAATATTTAGTCACATGTACTACATATGAAATTTCATTGTTTTATGGATGAATACTGTTCCACTTCATTATGTGTATACAGAACATTTTATTTCATAAATTTATATGTTGGTGGAAACCTGGTTTGTTTCCACATTTTTGTTTATTGCAAGTAAAGAAGCAATGAACCTTTGTGTACAGGTATGTACTTGGATACTTGTTTTTGTATAAGATCATATTATACACATAGACAATGTTTCTCTTCTTCCATTTCAATTAAGGCACATTTTTTTGGTGGATCAATGATTTTGCTAGAGCTACTACTATGTTGCTGCATAGCACAGATGAAAGAAAGCTTCCTTTTCTACCTCTGGATCTGATATGTAAGCTTGTAGCATGTTGCCATGGGTTTCCATTATTTCTCTTTATCATATAATATCGTGTCATATTATCAAATATTGGTGAGCACTTTATTGACATTACCAACATGTTTGTTTAAAGATATGACAATGATATTTGGGATTTGTTAACTGAGGACAAATAAAATAAAATCTTATTTAAATAAAGAGCTTTGGCACACCACAGTATATTTAGATAAAAGTGTTCCTTTGGAGCAGGAGGTGAAACAGAATGTTTAAAAAATTCATCTAATTTTTTAAAAATTACTCTTGCATTTTCTATGTGAACAGAGAGTACAAGATCTTTATTTATTTTATTCTATACTGCCTCCTACATAATTGCAAATTAAGAGCACTGAGATTATTTTAAGACCTATAACCCTAAAAGTGAGAAATTAAAATAGATTATATCTCTTGGATAGCAGTGTACAGCTCAGAATAAGTGGCTCAACTTTGATATTATGAATGAAATTTAATTGACTTACCCACTACAATCTTAGTTTAAGGATATGTATCTTCAAAAATCAAAAAAAATCATAAAATTATTGTATTTGTATTTCCATGTTTTATATAAGCCTCTGACCTTTGTCTCTTTTGGATTATTCAAGTACATGGGTAGCTGAAGGAATTCCAACCTAGGTATTACTTGGATGTAACATGGTGATTCTGTGCCAGGTGTACTCAAGCACTGTCACAAGAATAAACCACTGCCTCAAGCGTCCTGACCCCTGGGCTGTCCTCCTAACTTTCTAATCTGGTGGAAGACAGACTCTTGGACATCAGGTCTCGCACTGGCCTTGATTCTATGTGAGAACAGTGGCTCTCTATCACCCTAAGCCTTCTCTTTAGAAATGATCTCCAACTGGGTTTCATGTTTCTATTTAGGTAGTTGCTGATCTATTGCTCCTACTCACTAACATACTCACTATGGATAAGTCCACAAAGACCCTTCAGCTACTTCATCTCAGCCAACTCTTCCCCTCACCAGTAGCTACTACAATGTCTCAGCATCTCACTACTGACCCCCATCTTCAATGAGCAGGAAATTATTTCTGGGAGCAGAAAAAAATACAAAAAAAAAAAACTGTAGCACTATACTATTAATTAACTAGAATTCTAACTGCCTACTTTGCTGCAAGAGACCACTATTCCTCATATTTCTACATATCTGTAATAAAAGTTAGTTGCTGCAGGCATAATCAGACTTCTGTCTCACTGTCTTCTCTATTCCCCAAGTCTCATTCAATTTCCTGCTCTTCCAGAACCTCTAACCTCATCACAGTGCATGCTTACTCAGAATATCCAGCTGTTCCCTTGCTTTATGATCCACATGGTCCTAGCCCTATAAAGAAGAGTGAGAGTTTTTGCTTGTTTGTTTCTTAAATCCTAATTTACTAGAAAGCCAAAAATACTTGTGCAATTTTTCTAGGTCTACTCTTCATCTTTTTGTTGTCATTTTTCCTTATATGTTTACTTTAGAAACAAGGATTGAACAGATATATAAATGTACAGGCAGAAAGTAAATCAGATCCTAAAGCTTATAGTCAACAAGGCAGAGCAGTGAAGAAAAGTATCAAGTGGTATAGTATTTTGAGATTTACATTTGCTTTCCACATAGCAGACTCAGCTAACCACATGGGTCTTATGGGGATACATTCTTCTCTGAGCTGCCTTGCTGCTATACTCTTCCCAAGATAACCCTCTACTAATACCTATGGTTGTAAATGTTTCTTCTTATGCATTTTTACTCTAGGGTTGCATTGTTTCTGAACATATCCAGTAGACTTACATTACTTCTGATCCTTTACCTTCCATTCCCCATGCAAAGCACTATTTTTGAACAAGTATATCATGTAATATTTACTTGCTTTAAACCAACAGCTTCTCCGATAATGCTCAAGGTTAATTCAAACACTTTAACTTCTAGATCAGGACTTGGCTCTACATAGCTCTCAGTTCTCATCTCACATTACCCCCCTCCCTTTGCAGTACTCCAGGGAATCAGTCCTTTTTTAGTTACTGGAATGTACCAAGTTTGCTCTCACTTGGGCCTTTCTGCTGATCTCCATCCTGGAGCCCTGCTCCTTTGGAAGCACGGCTCCCCCTCCTCCACCACACCCTTTGATCACTTAAACCATGAAAGAAGTCTTTCAACAACCATAGAACAGCCTATTCTCAATGGCAGCCTATCACTTGGTGCTCCTTTACTTTCTCCATAAGCCCTGCTATTTTCTAAAATTGCTTGTTGTATGTTTTTTTTATATAATTTTGTTGTTTACCTGTATTTGATGGGAAAAAAAGTATAAGGCAAGAACTTCAAATGTTTTTTTTCACAAGTCTATCCCAAATTCTGGTCTTAGCAATTCATTATTAAATAATTATTTGTTTCATGGTTTAAAAACATGATCTTGGGTAAACCACATTCTAAGACTGCATCAATCCAGATTAATTAAAGAAATTGTTGAAAGAAGTGGGAGTATGTGAACTCTCAATGATGATAAAACAGAGTATAATTTGATTCTATTTACTAAAGATCACTGTCACAAAATGTGCTGATGAAAATATTTACAGTACACCTCCATTCTAACAGATTCTGCTTTCTCTACTTATCCTTCTGGAAATACTCAGGATGGAAGAACAGCGCAATGTCCCTTATTTTATTACCTTCTATTTATTCAAGGGTACATCCTCATACAGAAAATAATTCTGCAAATAATCTTTCTGGAGAAATAGATTCAAATGCATCAGTCCTGCTCAGATAAACTTACAAGCATAGATTACCCTTTGTTATTAAAATACACTATATAAAATATGAAAGGATGGCCACAAATTAAGGAATACTTACAGCCTTGATGCTCATTGGACTGTGAAATATTAAATTTGACATATGCTACCAGACAATAATTATGCACTGTTAAGAAAAAAATTCAACCAACTTAGACTAATTCTAGAAAATTAGATTAGAACTAATAAGTATAACTATACAAATTATACCATTTTATGTAAAGGTTTCAAGATATGATTTGCCACTAAATTTTCTTCTATTTAGTAGATAAAGTATTAATATGGAATTTTTCTAGTCATAGGAATATCATTCTTTCATTCCTATTTTCTGTTTTTGAAACAAGCGCTCACTCTGTAGCCCATGTTGGTCTGGAATTCACTATGTGGCAGGCTGGCACTGAAATGACAACAATCCTCCTGCCCCAGCCTTCTAATTGAGATTTATCAGCATAAGTCACAACATACAGCCTGAAACATAATGTTTTCATAGTGAGACTCTAGTGGTTTCAGAAGAGCTATTCTATAAATATTCACCTTATCACAATATTCTGAAGATAAATATCACTTGTTACTATAATGTTAAAATAATCTTGGCCTTTTCCTACCCTTAGGTAAAGATTATAGATATATACATATTATATACATATTTCTGAATACATGCAGTATATTTCAAAGTTAACTTCATGAACCCCAGGCCAATTTGACCAAGTGAAAAAAAGAGATGCTTCAAATTAACAAAATTAGAAATTAAAAAGGAGAGACCACAACAGACATACAACAGACATAAGTGAAATTGGGAGAATCATCAGGTCTTATTTCAAAAACCTCTGCTCCACAAAACTAGATAATATGGAGAAAATGGATGAATTCCTGGACACATACCACCTACCAAGGCTAAACTCAGAGCAGATTAATCTCCTAAACAAGCCTATCATGCCCACCTAGATTGAAAAGGTAATCAAAAACCTCCCCAGAAACAAGAGTCCAGGACCAGATGGCTTCTCAGCTGAATTCTATCAAACCTTCATCAAAGATGAAAGTAATTTTTTTCAAACTGTGCCACAATGAGAACAGTGAAAGCTCCCCAGCTACTTCTATGAAGCTAGTATCACCCTAATACCAAAACCAGGCAGAAATGCCACAAGAAAAGAAAACTATAGGTCTATTTCCCTGATGAACTTAGACGGAAAGATCCTGAACAAAATCCTCACAAACCAAATCCAACAACACATCAAAAGCATTATCCACCTTGATCAAGTAGGCTTCATCCCAGGAACATAGGGGTGGTTCAACATACAGAAATCTGTCAATGTAATACACACATAAATAAGCTTAAACACAAAAACCACATGATCATTTTGACAGACGCAGAAAAGGCCTTTGAGAAAATATAACATCGCTTCATGATCCAAACAGTGGAGGGAATTGGCATGGACGGTTTATATCTCAACATAATAAAGGCTATATATAAAGCTCCTGAAGTCCAAATAATACTTAAGGAGAGAGACTGAAGGAATTCCCATTGAGATCATGAACAAGAACACAGTTGTGTCTATTCTCACCTCTGCTCTTCAATATAATGTTTTATAGATTCTTATTTCTGCGTAAGGTATAGAAGCGTATTGAACAAGTGGTTCTGGGTATAGTGTGCAAAATTTCAGTGAAAGATTTGAAAGGAAAAACACTTTGAAAGTTATCTCCAATATCTTTATAGACACACTGAGCACCCTGAATGTTAAAGAGCCAAACACTTCAAATATACACATAAAACAATGTGAATTTGGGCTGGAGAGATGGCTTAGCAGTTAAGGTGCTTGCCTGCAAAGCCTAGGGATCCAGGTTTGATCTCCAGATCCCATGTAAGCCAGATGCACAAGGTGGCATATTCATCTGGAGCTTGTTTGCAGTGGCTAGAGAGCTTGGCATACCCATGCTCTTTCTCTTTCTCATTTTTTCTCTCTCTCTCTTTCTCTCTTTCTCTTAGAAATAAATAAAATAAAAATAAATTTTTAGCTGGGCATGGTGGCGCACACCTTTAATCCCAGCACTCGGGAGGCAGAAGTACGAAGATCACCATGAGTTCAAGGCAACCCTGAGACTATATAGTGCAATCCAAGTCAGCCTGAGCTACACTATGACTTTACCATGAAAAACCAAAAATAAAATAAAACAAAATAAAAATAAAAATATAAATCTTTAAAAAATGTGAATGTGTAAGATATGGCAAATTAGTTTTTCATCTGCGTTCAAATCCTAATAATGCATAGGAGAAAGCCCCCACTAATAGGAGAGTCAGGAAAAGTCTACTGCTGTGCTCTTTAATTTTTGCTTAACATAACAAAACAGCATTATCTGTAAAGTACAGAGGACTATGATTTTTCCTTATGGAGAAAACATATACATTCAAATTAAGCATACCCTCATTATCCAGATATGGTACTAGTAAAAGAGATGCATACAACTAATCTACAAGTTTACTGGAAATCTGCTCAGTTATAGAAATTAAGTGGGAGCTCCTTTCCAATGTGTGGTTACAGGGCTGCGGAAGGACAGAACAAACAGTGTGTGACTTACAAAGTGATTCACACAGTGCACAGATTCACCTTAGTCATACACAATTCTATCATTGTCTCTTAGTACAGATCTAAAGTTGTCAAAGACACAGTTTGATATTATGTAACTTATCTCAGTATGAAATTTTTTAATCATTCCATCTCTTTTCATATAAGGCTATGTCTGACTTTATCTCTTTTTAGACACTCCATTACACATTAATCATTTGTCTCACCATTGTTTATCTTTCCTCTGGCCAGTTACTAGTTTCACAGAGACATACTACATGGTTTGGTAAGTGTAGGCTAAAGCATTCTTATTTGTATCCATAGCAAACTGGCTTTCTCAGAAAAAAACAAAAACAACAACAACAACAAAAAAAAAAAAAAAACAGGTTTTTATTGTTGCCTTCTTACTAGCCTGCTCAGGTTACAAGGAAGTTAGTTGTTGACATGTTCATATTGCTCATACTCACACCCCCAGCATCCTGGGCACATATGACATGTATGTGAGTGTGATTTACCAACTGTGGTGACTTGATTCAGGTGTCCCCCCCATAAACTTAGGTGTTCTGGATGCTAGGTTCCCAACTGATGGAGATTTGGGAATGAATACCTCCTGGAGGGAGTGTATTTTGGGGGGTGGGTTGATGGGTATAATAGCCAGTTTCCCCTTGCCGCTGTTTGGTACACTCCCTTGTTGCTGTTGTCCACCTAAGGTTGGCCAGGGTATGATGTACACCCTCTGGTCTTGCCATTGTTTTCTCTTGCCATAATGGAGTTTCCCCTCGAGTTGTAAGCCAAAATAAACCTCTTTCCTTCAAGCTGCTCTTGGTTGGGTGATTTCGGCCAGCAATGCGAACCTGACTGCAATACCAACCAAGTGAATGTTGCATTTGCATAAAGATATGGTAGAAAGAGCTACTGAGTGGGTTACAACTGAAGTTTCAAACACTGGAAACAAAATATGAGGTCAAAACAGGACATTTCAGGGAAACAGAATTATAACTGTGAAGGCCATGGACATTCAAGAAAGAAAGGTAACCCCATGTCTTATGAAATGTGTCCATATAGCTGGTGAAAATTGTTCAAAGGAAACAATCAATTGTTATCAGTTGAGTAATATGATGACATTGACAAAGCTTTAAGAGTTACACTTTAGCCAGGTGTGGTGGTACATGCCTTTAATCCCAGAGCTTGGGAGGCAGAGGTAGGAGGATCACCATGAGTTCAAGGCCACCCTGAGACTACATAGTCAATTTCAGGTCAGCCTGGGCTAGAGTGAGACTCTACCTTGGAAAACAAAAAGAAAAAGAGAGAGAGAGAGAGAGAAAGTTACACTTTAAGGAGTATTAGGGATTGGGAAAGGTGTATTTTGAAGAAAAACTTAATTTTATAATTTAATCATCTATATAATAAAATTAATTAAATTTTATAATTTTAAAAAAGCATTAATTCTATCATATGTCTGTCTACATTTTTCTATCTATGCTATACAAAACATCTGCCATAAAACATGCTCCATAAAAAAGAAAATCTCAGGGCTGGGGAGGTAGCTCAGTCAGAAAAATATTTGTCTCACAAGCATGAGGACCCAAGTTCAATCTCTAATACCCAAGTAAATGTTGTGCATGTTAGTGCATGTTTTCTCAGTTCTGGGAGGGGAAGGCAGGAGGATCTCTGCAGCTCATTGGCCCAGAAGCTCCTTGGCCTGCCTGCATAGTCTGATCAGTGAATAGCAGGCCAGTAAAAAGAAACCCTATCTCGAAAAGAGGAGGATGGTGGAGGATGGTGGAGGATGGTGCACCTCAGAATCATAACCTAGGCTCTCCTCTAGCCTCCACATGCACATACATATACAAATATACCCCACACCCCACACACTCCCCTACCCTCACACATGGAAAAGGAAGGGGGGATTTCTGGTTAAATATTTTGAAGAGAAAGAAAAAGAGTGGGAATTTCTTAAAAATAATTTTTAAGAGAAAGATATATAATGTCTTCCCTAATGAGTGAGATACAATGTGTTCCAACATTGTAAGATATGAAGTTTTCCAGTACACAGATTTAAGATTTTACATATATACTCTATTAATATTCTGATCATGGGGTATCTTATAGAACATATCCTGCAAAACTAAAATGCCCCAAAATCAAATTTGCTGACATAGTCACATCAAAAATTATTATTTTTATTTATTTTTTTGTGACCCATTAAGTTTGATTAGGGTTACTAACAGGAGCACTGACAATTACCACTGGCTACTCCACTGAGGAAAATGTTTCTCCCTCTACTGTAAGCATTAACTGTTCAGGAAAAGGCAGGGTTTTGTGAACCTCGCTTCTCTCCATAATGGAATATTGATTGGCCTCAGCCCAGAATTAAAGAAAGGTAAGCTTGTAGAAAATAAAATCAAGACATTCATAAGAATGATAGGTGATCACTTTAAGTTGATGCAGAATATCCACTGCTATTTTCCTGAGACTACTAAGATAGTATTCTTCTTAGTTTGCTAGTTTATAAAAGGCCAGAGAAAATAGAAGTCCACATAATAGAATAGAGACTCATAAGTACTATGGAACAAAGCCCAGTGAGAATTCAACTGCATATAAATCAATATGTGAATCTCATCTACGATTGTAAGTATACAATGAGTGGTATCAGTAGCAGATAGGCACAGATGAGAATTTCCGCCTCTATTTTTTTAATCTTTTAAAAACATTTATTTATTTATTTACTCATTTGAAAGTAGAGAGAGATAGAGGGAAGAGAGACAAACAGAGAGCATGGGTGCAACAGGGCTTCCACCTGCTGTGCATCCACTTTGTGCATCTGGCTTTATGTGTGTGTTGGTGAAGTGAACCTGGGTCATTATACTCTGCAGGCAAGTGCCTTAACCATGAGTCATATCTCCAGTCCCATTGTCTCTCTTCTTTATAGTGGTGAGGAAATGGTAGACTGGACTTGAATTGATAATTCTACTGTCCTCGTCTCAAGAATGCTCAGACTATAAGGATGTGTTAACCTATAGAATGTATGAATGTCTCTTCAAAGAACATTTTATTTATTTATTTGCAGATAAAGAGATAGAGCAGGGAGAAGGGGATGAATGAGCCCGCCAGGGTCTCCATTCTCTGGAAACGCCAGATGCAAGTGCCACTTAGTGCATCTGGTTTTACCTGGTTACTGGGGAACTGAACCCAGGTTGTTGGGCTTTGCAGACAAGAGTTTTAACTGCTGAGCCATCTCTCCAGCAAGATGAATGACTTATGAAAATACAAACTCACAGGAAGCATACGGAAATGAAGCAAATAACAGTTGATTTAAATTTTGGCAGCACAATTTAAACATAGAAAAAGAATGTCCTGTTTTTCAAACTTCCTATTAATGCAGATGTAATATTAATTTTATATTTTAAAGATGTTATATGTATTTATTCAATTCTTTATCAGAGACAGATAAAGGGAAAAAGCGAGAGAGTGAGAATGGGTGTGCCAGGGCCTCTAGCCACTGCAAAGGAACTCCAGATGCATGGGGCACCATGTGCATCTGGCTTATGTGTTACATGGAGAATCGAACGTGGGTCTTTAGGCTTCACAGGCAAGTACCTTAACTGCTAAGGCATCTCTCCAGCCCATAATATTAATGTTAAATGTAAAATTTATTTTTAAAGGGCACAGGCAGTATAGGTAAGAAATCAAGGTTCTGCCCTTTCTTTTTGAAAAAACTTCATTGTCAGATACAGTACACTTCAAGGAAAACTGTTGTACAACAGATTTTAAAACTTACTAACTATTTTAAGAATACATTATCCATGCTGTTTTAGGAATTTTCGGTTATTAAAACAGCCAAGGCTAAATAATTTATTATTATGCACCGAAGTATTCTAATTCTTGTCTTATGATCCTCATTTATGTAAATAAGGGGAAGGAAAAAAACTGACATATCTTAGAATTTTATAGAATCATTAAGTTTGGCAAAAAAGTATAGATACAGCTGCAAAAGCTATATTATAACACCAGATTAAAACAAAATGAGGGATTTAAAATAATTACATTAGAGCTGAAGAGATGGCCTAGAAACTAAAACGCTTGCTTACAAATTCAAACAGCCCAGGTTCTATTCTCCAGGACCCATATAAGCCAGATGTACAAAGAGGCACATGCATCTGGAGTTCATTTGCAATGGATAAAGGTCACTGAAGACCATGGTATTCCCATTCTCTTCCTCTCTATATGCTCCCTGCCATTCTCAAAAAATTAAAATGTAAAAAAAGATAACAATTACATTAGCAAAATCCTGGGAAAAACAGAAAACAGACAACAAACACCATTTAATAAAAACTGCTAATGTTATAAAAATAGTTTGCTTTTTCTGTCATTCGTTTTAGCAGAAATTAACCAGTTACTTCTTTTCCCCTCTTCATCATTTTATCTCTTCTTCAAATAGCTTTGACTAAATAGTATTTGCTTTACTGATCATGGATTTGTTCCATCTTAGAACACAAGCTTTTCTCAATTTGTCAGTTTCAGGGGCTGGAGTGATGGCTTAGTGGTTAAGGTGCTTGCCTGCCAAGCTTAATTAGCCAAGCCAAATGCACAGATGTGCACATGTATCTAGAGTTTGTTTGCAGTGGCTGCAGGCCCTGGCATCCCTTTGACAAAATACAACAACATTTCAAAATCAAAACACTGGAAAGAATAGGCATGGAGGGTTTATATATCAACACTATAAAGGCTATATATATAAAGCTCCTAAAGACCAAATAATACTTAATGGGGAGAAACTCAAGGAGTTCCCACTGAGATAGGGAACAAGACAGGGGTGCCCACTCTCACCACTGCTCTTTTACTTCGTACCAGAAGTACTAGCTCAAGCAATAAGACAGGAGAAAGAAATAAAAGGGATTCAAACTTGAAGAAGTCAAGTTAGCCCTATTTGCAGAGGACATGATCCTGTATATAAGTGACCTGAAAATCTCCATATCAAAACTTCTGAAGGTGATAAATTCCTTCAGCAAAATAGCAGGATACAAAATCAATGCACAAAAATCAGTAGATTTTCTATATGCAAAGGACAAATATACAGAGAAAGAAATCAGTGAGGCTGTCCTATTTTCAATGGTAACAACAAAAATAATTTAAATGCCTTAGAGTAACATTAACCAAGGATGTGAAAGATCTACATAATGAAAATATAAGACCACTCAAGAAAGAAATAGAGGAGGACTTGATAAGATGGAAATTCCTCCCATGCTCCTAGGTAGGTAGAATTAATATTGTGAAAATGGCAATTCTACCAAAAGCAATATACAGATTTAATGCAATACCAATAAATACACTAGCAACATTCTTCACAGAAATTGAAAATAATGATCTCAAAATTCATATGGAATGGCAGAAGGCCTTGGATATCCTCACCAAAAAAAAAAAAAGCAAAAACAAAACAAAACAACAACAACAAAAAAAAACAAAACCCTCATGTGGTATCACCATACCCAAAGTAAAGCTATATTACAAAGCACAGTGGCAAAACCAGCCTGACACTGTAATGAAAACAGAAACATAGACCGATGGAACAGAATTGAAGACCAAGACCTTAGGTAAAGTAACTACAGCTGATTAAACTTTTACAAAGGGGCCAAGAATGTAGACTGAAGAAATGATTGCATCTTTAACAAATGGTGTGGACAACTTAGATGATTATATGTAGAAAAATTAAATTAGACCCACTCATTTTGCCATACACAAAAATCAAGTCCAAATGGACTAAAGACCTCAATATAAGACCTGAAACTTTTCAACTACAAGAAGAAAAAAAATAGCAGGCACTCTTCATGACGTAGGACTGGGAAAAGACTTCCCGAACAAAACCCCAGTAGTCCACAAAATTAAACAAACCCTCAACCAATGGGATATCATGAAGCTAAAATGCTTCTGAACAAACATACTAGAAGCAGAGCCAATAGATTACCCACGGCATGGGAGAAAATCTTTGCCAACTATACCACTGACAGAAGCGTAATATCTAGAATCTACAAGGACTCCTTACAACCTGCTCCTCTAGACACAAAATGGCCTGGATATCCATGATCTCACAGTACCTGACACTACCTACACAAGACCATCATAATAGGAGGAAAAGATCATGAAATCAAAATAAAAGAGAAAGTGATTGAGAACGAAGGGGATATGATGAGTGGATTTTCAAAAGGGAAAGTGGGGGAAGGGAGAGAATTACCATGGGATATATTTTACAATTATGGAAGTTGTCAATAAAAAAAAACAATAAAAATATCAAAAATCCCACTCCAAAAGTGGGCCAGAGAACTGAATAGGGAGTTCTCAGAGGAAGAATTCCATATGGCTAACACACACTTAAGACAATGTTCAACATCCCTAACCATTAGAGAAATGCAAATTAAAATAACTATGCTAGTCAACCTTACCCCAGTAAGAATAGCAACCATTAAAAATTCAAATGAAAACAAATGTTGGTGAGGATGTGAAGAAATGGGAACACTCATTCACTGTTGGTGGGAATGTAAGCTGGTACAACCACTGTGGAAATCAATATGGAGACTCCTGAAAAGGATGAATATAGATTTATCAACAGACCCTGCATTTCCCTTAACCTGGCATTTACCTTAAAAGCTCCACATCTCAGTTCAGAGATATTTGGTCAACCATGTTTATAGTTGCTCAATTCACAATAGCTAAAAACTAAAATCAACCCAATTGCCCATCATTGGATGAACAGATAACCAAGATGTGGTATATCTACACAACGGAATTCCACTCAGAAGTAAGAAAAAGAAAAAAAAAAGACACAATGAAATTTGTACAAAATTGGTCAAACTTGGAACAGATCATTCTAAATGAACTCATGCAATCACAGAAAGACAACTGTGATATGGTCTCATACATCTGCAGTTCCTAACCTGGATCAGCCCGGGGTGCTAAAATACCTGAATAGCATCTCGTGGCTTAGACAACAGGGAAGGTAGGGCTTGCTGGAAGAAGAAGGAGGAGGGGGAAGACAAAACTGAACCCAAACTGAATCAGTACCACAGAATCCTATATTTTTGGAAGTTAGACAGAAAGGTGGAATGCTCAAGAAGACCGTAGGGGGAACACCTGAATTGAAGGGCCTTGTAGAGGGTTAGATGAAACACCTAACCATGAATTTCTCCTGTTTCTCTTTCTTCTCTGGCTTTTTCTTTTTTCTTTTCCCTTGGCACTTGCCTGCAATATTCTGTTCCAAGATGTGGTTTACATCTACAATTAGCTATTGATCAAAGAGATCTACTAGATCTCCCAAAACAAACAAGACAGACCTCTGTCAGAGCACTTGATTACCCATCAGAGGTTATTGGTAAGACCTTACTGCTGAAGAGACCATATGCTATTGGCATGGACCATGGAGAGTATTGGTTGTAATTTGGAAGAGACCATTCCCTGCACAATTAGCCCATCTAGTGCTGGAGGCACTACATGAGCTACTGGGGGAAAGTGGCCAAAATCTGTCCAAACAACTCAAAATTTAAGTGACTCAGAATCAAACAACCTGATGTGATGCTCAGATAAGTGCAATAGTGGCACACAGCCATGGTGGGTAACCAACTGCTCTTGGATTGGCTAACACATCTGGCTCAGTGGAAAGGAAACTAAATCTGGAATGGGGAAACAAGTCCGAATGATATCCAGGTAATGATTCTGCTTTCCATTGTCAAGCTCCCACTAATGTTGGGCTATCAGAGGGTCTACATCCTTTAAATTCTCTCTAAATTAATAATGGTTATCCCATTTAACCAGTGGTGACTTCACTGTCTGCTGGAGAATTTGCTTCTCTTTCTCAGATGTGAGCTGGACCTGAGACCCAGTGTACTCCACCCCATCCCCCGATGAAAAACTGCAGAAGAACTGGGGAAATGAGCAAGAGTGCTGCTTTCTTAGTGAATCTGATATCAGCACAAGGTTGAAGGAGATAGACACTGAGGATACTCAATACCTACCAAACTAGAGATCCAGAGGCTCCTAGGTTCCCATCATTGAAGTAGACTTAAAATACTCCCAGCATGGCTCAGGGAATTTTGCAGAAGAGGAGGAAAAATTGTTAGAGCCACAAGTTGGGACATGTTGCACAGAGACATTGCCTGTCCCCTCCATAATGCATGACCCACAATCCCCATGAGGTTGACCTGCATCCCTAACTAGGAAGGACTCTCTAGAAAAGGCACAGGGAGGAGGGAAAGGATGGTATCAACATGTGTTGTTTACATACTAAATATGTCTTTATCTAATAAAAGTTTTAAAAAATGTAAGAGCAACACTGTTCATCACGGCACTACAGTGTGTTTTCCCTCTTCCATGGGCAATATGTTCAAAGATCTCCCCAGTAGATATCTGAAACTGCCAATTTTACAGAACTCTGCATGTACTATACCTTTTCCCTATATGTACATAAAGTTTAATCTACAAATCAGTTTTGTAAAGAGGTTCACAATAATATTAATAAAATGAACATTTATAACAATGTAATAACATTTATACAGATGTAAAAAATTTCAACTAACAGTTTCATTTTTAAAATTAAATAGTTTGACAACTATAACATCCTTAAGAATTCTAAATATTAGGGTTGGAGAGATGGCTTAGTGGGTAAGCTGCTTGCTTGCAAAGCCTAATGACCCAAATTTAATTCCCTAGCACCCACATATAGTAAGATACACAAAGTGGCACATGAACAATAACAACAACAAAACTGAATTGTAATATTAAACCATATGTCACCATTATAGCACCTTACTTAATTACTAACTTCACTTTAGTTTTTTTTTTTTTAATTTTTACTTATTTTTTTTAAATATTTTTTATTCATTTTTATTTATTTCTTTGAGAGTGACAGACAGAGAGAGAAAGAGGCAGAGAGAGAGAGAGAGAGAGAGAATGGGCACGCCAGGGCCTCCAGCCACTGCAAACGAACTCCAGATGCGTGCGCCCCCTCGTGCATCTGGCTAACGTGGGTCCTGGGGAATCGAGCCTCGAACCGGGGTCCTTAGGCATCACAGGCAAGCGCTTAACCGCTAAGCCATCTCTCCAGCCCTCACTTTAGTTTTTTACAGAGTGCTATACTAACATCCTTCATAGATATTTTGACCCCCCTCAATGAGCATCAATCACAGATCATGAGTCATTTTTTTCAATGTCTGTTAGGTCCTTGGTCTTCACTAGCAGAAAAAGAGGTCCTTTTTACATTGATGAACTTAATTGTCCAACGTGTAAGTAATATAAGCCATTGTTTGTGTTTATCCAACTTAAAGTTAAAACCTTAAGACAAAAACATATATCAAACAGAACAAAATGTAATAGCTCAACAGCTATTGCACACACACACACACACACACACACACACACACACACACCCTGCCAGCGAGAAAAACACAAAGGGAAAAGAGACAGGACTGAAAAGAGACTTAGTACAACAATGAAAACATGTTCAATATCACATATTAAAAATTATATAATCAAATATCTCCTATAAGTCTGATTAAAAATAATGGTGGCACATGACTTTAATCCCAGAACTTAGGAGGCAGAGGTAGGAGGATTGAAATGAGTTCAAGGCCACTCTGAGACTACATAGTAAATTCCAGATTAGCCTGAGCTACACTGAGACCCTACATCAAGCCACCCCCCCCAAAAAATTCCAAAGGTTTAGCAGAAACACACAGAAATGAATACTCAAATACACAACTTCTATAACTGTGGGTTGTAACTGAATGTTGGGACTGCAATAAGTAGCATTTTGAAACACATAGCAAACAAAAAATAATTCAAGATCAATTGCAAAGTGGAATCAAAGTATTTCTGCTAATGCTTACCTGTCTCATGTTGCATGATGTCACTGCAACATTGGTTTTGAACACATAACATACACACGCTGCACTGAACATATATCACATCACACCATATGAGTTAAAGCACTGACTTTCAAAATTTCAGTTAACTCTGGACCCTAATGTCATAAGCACTTCAACTACACAATACTTGTCCCAGACATGGACATCACAAAATTATTCAAGGATAGCCTTTACTATCCTCAGCAACTAGTACTTTATGTGGTGCTGGGAAAACTGGATTCCTACATGCACAAGAATGAAACCAGAACTTACTTCACCAGTTGCAACAGTTAACTCTAAATGGCCAAACAGCTTAAATGAAACCATGCCAACTATGAAACTACAACAGGAAAAATCAACAATAACAATCATTTGAACATACAGGTTTCTACTCTGCTACAGAAATAACCAGCAGTGGGAAAATACAGCCACAGAGTAGGATAACAGAGTCAATATTCAGCATAAGGAACAGAAAGCCCAATAACAAACATCAATATGATTAAATATTTGGCAATATACCCAAACTAGACATTCTAAAAATATAAAAAATATATAGTAAGTATGTGAAAATAATGTTTAACACAGTTAGCAGGAAAATGAAAATCCCAAGCGCAATAAGTTATTACTTTGCCCCAGTTAAAATGGCTATTATCAAAGACAAAAATTCCTTAGCACTACTAGTGCTGCACAGCAATTTCTCAACAATATAAAAACAGAAATACCTTAGTGAGCACACTACCGGATATGAATCCTAAGTAAATGAATGTGCCTCAGCATTCTTATATTTACAATGACACTGTTCACAATAAAGAGAAAAAATAATCTCCTACTGATGAGTAAATAAAGAAAACATTGTACACCAACATCAGACACTGATTCAGAAAAAAAAAAAAGAATGTATGCTCTCATTTTCAGTAATGTAGATGAATCTGGCAGTCGTTATGTTAAGAAAAATAAACCAAGGACAGAGAGACAAGTGGCACATGGTTTTACAATACAGAACATCATTCCAATCAAAATAATAAAAGCACATAAACTCAAATACTCCCTGATCTCACTCATGTTTGGAATAAAAAAACAACTGATCTCATATAACTACAGGGAAGAAAACTGGTTATCATGTAGGTAGGGAGAACATAAGAGGAACTGGGTGAGGTGAATTAATGGTGCCAAGTGATACTTAGATAGAAGCATGAAGTTTTGGTGTGTCATTGCCATATTTTTGATGAATAGGTTATTAATTTTTAGTAGAAGTTTAAAATTTCTTATTTACAAGCTACTTTAAAAATATACCCTTACCTTTGTTGGTTTTTTTTTTGATTTTTTGTTTTTTAAATTTTTTGTTTATTTTTATTTATTTGAAAGCGACAGACAGAGAGAGAGAAAGAGGCAGATAGAGAGAGAATGGGTACGCCAGGACCTCTGGCCACTGCAAACGAACTCAAGATGCATGCACCCCCTTGTGCATCTGGCTAACGTGGGTCCTGGAGAATCGAGCCTCAAACTGGGGGCCTTAGGCTTCACAGGCAAGTGCTTAACCGCTAAGCCATCTCTCCAGCACTTTTCTTGGGTTTTATGTAGCACATATTTTAAAGATATAGAAGAAAGTTAAATTTCCTTGATGCAGTGATATGTTTGAAGAGACAGATTGGACATGGCATTGTACAATATTTGCACATGACAACAAATCTCCTAACACTCCTGATTTTTACAATTTTTATGTGTTTACTTGCCAACGAAAATGAATTTAATTAAAATCTAAAAAGCATGTAGCAAAATTTTTCCAGGATGGCTATGAATTTAACTCAGCTAACAGAGTGCTTGGAAAGCACGAGCAATGCCTTTGGTTCAGCCCACAGCAGAGTATAAAATGGGTATTGTGGTGCTGCCTGTGACCCGGGACTTAGGAGGTGGAGACAGGAAGATCAGAAGTCCAAGGTCATCCTCAATTACACAGCAAGATAGTGGCTAGCCTGCGATACATGAGACACTGTTTGAAATTTATTTTCTATTAAATATCCACTGAAGATGTCTGGCCACTTTACATTTTGTAAACATACATATGCATGCCTCAATCAAGAAAAATTAATGTGCTCTCTCTCCCTCTCTCTCTGCTTGCAAATAAATATAGTAAAATTTTTTTTAAAAGAAAAAAATAATGTGTTCATATTGAAGAATGTCAGATATAATCAGGAAATGAAACTTCATATGTTCTCCCTAAACATATGAGAAAGTTATCTTCCTCACTAGACCAGCACTTACAAACACTACCATAAAAAGAAGGATGGTCACTGATCAAAACAGGGTCTCCCTGCCAAGAGTCTCTTTCCCTTTTGCTCTGGAAGTATAATATATTTTAAAATTTTATTTTATTTATTTATTTGAAAGAGAGAGAGAGAGAATATATGGATGAGCCAGGGCCTTCAGTTGCTGCACATGAACTCCACACACTTGGAACACCTTGTGCAACTTTGTGCATCTGGCTTATGTGGGTCCTAGGGAATCAAACCTGGATCATTTGGCTTTGCAGGCAAGCACCTTAACTGCAAAGCCAGCTCTCTAGCCCTACAGCCCTACATTATATTTTTATAAAATATTACCTACCAAATGATCAAGTCTTTCTGTTTGCTTGATGGCAGTGACTTCACATGAGTTTTTATTGCTGTTACCTCATTGCTTTGATGTGTATAGTATACCAGGAATATATCCAATAACAAACAAACAAAAGACAGTGAGTGGGATGGGAATGATAACAAAACCAGTCTGAAATCCAAAGACAGAGGCCTGTTCTACCCAAGACAAGAAATAAGGGATATGGTTGCTAGGTGGGATTCTTTTTAGAAACATATATTCCATAGTTAATTGAATTTTCCTAAATTTAATTTTTGCACCTATCAAAATAATCTAGATTATTCATGACATATAAAGTGAACAACATTGATATTTTGTGCTAAATTCAATAGCAAGAGAATTTTAAAACCATAGATATTTATTTGTCATAAATTAGATTTAATTTTAAGTCATTATAAACAGGGATCAAAATTCTCAAATTTTAATGAAATCTGCTAAGTTAGTACTCAGAGAAAAGACATCCATACTTAACTGGAATGAACTCAAAATAATGTTCCAACATATTTGGCCAATTATATAAATATGATTATTGTCAAAATTGAGCCTAAATGGTTAATAGTTTCTGTGCATCTTACCACACACCTAAGAGATGGCAGTGGAGACTGAAGCCTGTCTCCTGATGTGCATCCTATATTCATGGTAGGCTGCTACAATTTATATTATTGTAGCAAAAAGAAATTCATGCTAGGTTGATTCAACTTTTTACAATGTGTTTCAGGAAGTCCAAAATCAAGCTTGAAAGTAGGAAGACTGGTTAAGTTAACAGACTCTATTAATTTCACAAATTCTTCCCTTTGTAGATATTGCTAAGTAGCTTGTTCACTTTCTTATACAAATTACTGTTAACTGTACTGTTAGACCAAATAAGTATTCTCAATAAAGAATTGTACAACAGGTTGAGCAATGTGTGAGTGTCCTGATGCTTTTCCATTACACTATAGACACGTGTTCATCATGCTAGCTCCTGCACTAGAAGATTCACAAGAAATCCAAATATAGATATTTTCTATCATAGAATGGCTAAAATATATATCTAGGGGACTAGGGAAAGGACATGGGTTTGATTCCCCAAGGCCCACATAAGCCAGATGCACAAGGGGGCACATATGTCTGGAATTTGTATGCAGTGGCTAGAGGCCCTGGAGTGCCCATTCTCTCTTTCTCTCTATCTGTCTCTTATAAATAAATAAAATATCATACATATATATCACATTGAAAATCCATGAAGTGTCACTCCTGAAATAAAAAAGAATGAATATCTAGGTGTCATGCTGCACACCTTTAGCCCTAGCACTCAGGAGGCCGAGGAAGAAGGATCAAAGTAGTTTCTATGTCAACCTGGGGCTACAGAGTGAGTCAGCCTAAGCTAGAGTGAAACACTGCCTCGAAAAAAAAAATAATCAAATAAAAGAAACAAGTCAAACTTGGTTTTTAATATAATAACAGTTACATCAACTAGAAGAGAAAAACGCAAAAGCTTCTGTCAATGTAGGTGGTCTCTAAACTTTTCTGTTACTTAGAACTAGTACTGAACTTACAATGGCTCAGGAAAATAATTACATATTTGGCATAAACTATGCTTAGAATATTGATCTTTTCCCAAGATAGTGATATTCTCTATGATCACATCTCCTCTCTTTGTCATCAGCAGCAGTCTATAGCTCCCATACGTGCATCCTAAGCCTAAACAACAGAGAATCTACAGGACTGGTTATACTACACATACTAAGAGACTTAAAATATTTTCAAATTAGGATGGGTTATAGTAAACCAAGGAGCATCTATAAATTGGTACTAAATTGATTGTGACTTAAGAAACCAGATTGTTTGGTTTCCTTTACAAAGCTGACTAGAATTTTTTTTTTTCTTTTTCATTATTTGTTGTTAGCATACAGTGATAGGTGTCACTATGGCATTTACACACACACACACACACACACACACACACACACACACACCCCTTATAGTTTGTTCTTATTCAATTACCTTCTGACTGCTCATTCCCTCCCCTATTCCTTCCCTAGTGCAGTGGTCATACATTAACTTTTTTTTCTAAAAATAATATTAAAGGTTTTATAGTTAGGTCTTTTGGACTTAGAAGATATAATATTCCTAAGTCTTTATAAATTACTTTGTTATTTTCTTGAAAATTCAGAATATGTTCTTGATTTTAGTAGCTTATGAAAAAAAACTTGTGTTGAAATCATAATTTTCTGTAAGTAAGCATAATGATATAAAAATTGTAGTTAGATTTGAGAAATATTAACATACATGATTTATGATCATACACAGTCACATCAACAAAAACCACTTAGTCCTACACAGTGAAATATACTTCACATCTCTAAATACTTACATACACTTAAGCACACATAAGGCCTGTACATTTTTACAATGATCAGAAAAATAAGACATAATGGACATTATAAGACAGGGAAAGATTGTTATTAGGAGGTTCTGTGCCTGAACATCATCTTTTTTATTTTTAATATTTTTATTTATTTGCAAGCAGAGAACGAGAGAGAGAGAGAGAGAGATTGAGAGAGAGAGAGAGAGGATGGTCATGCCAGGGCCTCCACCCATTGCAAACTCCAGATACATGCACCACTTGGTGTATCTGGCTTTATGTAAGTACAGGGGAATCAAACCCAGGTAATTCGGCTTTTCAGGCAAGTACCTTAACCACTGAGCAATCTCTACATCCTCCATCATCTATATATAGTACAAAAAATACCAAGCCAAGAATTTAATAAACAGATGGTACGACATAAGGTTTAAAAAATCCCCTTAAAATTTAAACAATTGAATTTTAAAAAGCAAAGTTTATAGATGAATATGTATTGAAAGACATGAAAGTTGTATACACTAACAAGTAATCCATCAACATGACAAACTAATATTAAGCATTAAAGGAAACAGAAGTGAAATGTGGACAGAGAATAAATATGAATGTCTAGGGAAATATGTGAATCATTCTAATGAAATTAGCACAATATCATCTCTTTACTTTCATAGACTACCAAAGATCAGACAGCTAAAATAAAAAAGGAGTATGCATATGTTGCACTAAGTTAGCCTGTGATCTTAAAGATGAGTTTGGATACTAATAGAATCACTACTAGAATACGAGGCAAGAAATTGGTAGAAAATGAAATAAGAAACATCCAAAAGGCAAAATAAAAAAAATTACAGGTATACTTATGATAGGTGGACGGAGAGCAGTGATCCTATTTAAAGACAGATGAGGAGAACACCACCAGTCCTCACACCACTTGCTAAGTTTTGATAACTTTACTAGTAGGGTATATTTTTTTGTATCTGTTCATTCTATCAGCTATTCTACTTTAACTAAGTTTTAGCCAGATTGTTACTATTTTTCAAGTATATAAAAGATGTTTTTTTGCATGTGCGTGTGTGTATGTGGGGGGTATGCATGTGTGTATGCATGTTCTACGCATGTAGACACACAAATTTGGTCTCATGTGTGTTCATGTAATGTCAGATGTTGGTAGTGGGTATCTTTCTTGATTGTTTTCCTTCATTGAGGAAGTATCTCACTTGAGCCCAGAGCTCTGATTTAGCTAATCTAGCTAACCAGCTTGCCTAGAGATAACTGGCTTCACTCCTGGGCACTGCCACACAAACCCAGCATTTAAATGGGCGTTGGGGGTCCTAACTTGAACCTCATTCTTAAGTTTATTCACAGAGCTACCTCCGCAGTACCTAAAGGATATTTTTAAAATACCTAACACTCAACGTTTAATGGATTCAAAATCTGTAGGACTATACACAAGTTTTGCCAATGGTAGTCTAAACTTTCTATCCCTAAAACTATGAAGGACATCAGGTACTTTACATAATACTTTGATGTGCTTTGCCTTCCATATTTTCATGATTTACACAAAAATGATTCTATAATGAATGCTCTTAGCACAGTTGCTCAGTATTTAGGAGGAAATGTATTTTATTACAGTTTAAAGTATAATAGGCCCAAATTTGTTTCTATCAAGTTTATTGGTTAATATTCAACTTAAAGTTTTTATAGAATTTCTTTAAAAAATTACATGAAATAATTGCAAGAAGATGGGAGAGTATTAAAGAAATAAGTCCTAATGTTACAAGTGAAATGAGTAAAACCTTTGGAATGGAATGTAGAAAACTGTAAAACAATGGGCTGTAATTTTAGAAATGACCAACATTCACAGAAACTAAAGGAGCCTGATGTACTTGGAAGCATGTAAAGGAAGACTTGTTGTCATGAGTCAGCCAATTGCTGTCATGAGTCAGCAACAAATACAAAAGAGAATGGTAGTTTCTGAACAATCATTTAAAACATTTGAAAATGTTAAACTATCTTGTACAGATTTCACTTAAAAACTCAAGTAAATTATCAGCTTTTGAACTTGAAAAATGAAAGGTTCTGGGTGTGGTGGGGCATGCCTTGCCTTTAATCTCAGCACTCAGGAGGCAGAGGTAGGAGGATCACTGTTGAGTTCAAGGCCATCCTGAGGCGGCATAGTAAATTCCAGGTAAGCCTGGACTACAGTGAAAGCCTAACTCAAAAAAACAAAAAAACAGCCGGGCTTGGTGGGACATGCCTTTAGTCTCAGCACTCAGGAGGCAGATGTAGGATGATCTCCATGAGTTCAAGCCCACCCTGAGACTCCATAGTGAATTCCAGGTCAGCCTGGGCTAGAGTGAGACCCTACCTCAAACAAAAAATAAATAAATAAATAAATAAATAAATAAATAAATAAATAAAATTTTAAAAGTGGTTGCTACCAAAGCCTGATAGCCCTGGGTCAATTCTCCAGTACCCAAATAAAGACAGATGCACATAGTGGAGGATGTGTCTGTGAGTCTGGAGCTCCTTTGCAGTGGTAGGAGGCGCTGGTGCACCTATGTTCTCTCTTTCTCTTTCTCCTTGTAAATAAACAAAAATAATAAAAAATGCTCTAAATAATATTAATTTTCAACAATAAGTAATAGTTTACATCTATATTTGATACTATATTATACATGATATGATAAAAAACTAAAACAGAAAAAAATCAGTAATTCTCTGTGAGAATCCTAAATCCTAAAGAAAAACAAAACACAGCTGAAATCAGCATTGTGTTAGAATAACAGGTGATTTTTATTTTCCTCTTCATGATTTTCTATGTTGTATACCTTCTATAAATATACTTAACTACAGTAATTATGTCAAATGCATTTTAAAAGAAAGACGTAACTATTTAAAATTAGACCATAGTTCTTAGCTAAGTTTACACCACCATATATCCTTTTGTTAGTAACTAGGTCTTTTACACTTTTATGCTATCCTTTGAAATTTCAATACTTTATTTTTGCTTTTGAAAGAAAATGGTATAAGATGTCACACCTTCCTTTTAAAATTGCATTTGGGCTGGAGAGATGACATAGTGCTTGAGTGCTTGCCTGTGAAGCCTAAGGACCCCAGTTCGAGGCTCGATTCCCCAGGACCCACGTTAGCCAGATGCACAAGGGGGTGCACGCGTCTGGAGTTCGTTTACAGTGGCTGGAGGCCCTGGTGCACCCATTCTCTCTCTCTCTCTCTATCTTCCTATTTCTCTGTCACTCTCAAATAAATAAATAATGAAAAAAACAATTTAAAAAAGTTGTATTTGATATATTACTATAAATATTTCACATATAAAATAACATTAGCAAATTGCACATTGTAATGCTTATATCAAATCAAGCATTTTATAATTATAAAACAGTTTTTTCATAAATAAATATGTAGGTTCCAATTTAAAATGTTTTCAAAAATACAGAAGATATATTAAGATAAAACAAAAACTTCCCATTTAATATATTATTTTTTGTTTATCCCAAATTATTAAATGTGCTTTGTGTAAAATTATTATTTTAAAAGTGTGTTTGTTTACAAGTTATGTTTTATCCAAAAAAATCTATATAGTGTGGATTCTTAGTGATAAAAGACACTGTCAGTGTTCTTAAAAAGAAAACTTGAGCTGTGCTGACAAGTGAGAAGAGCATAGTATAATTTGTGAACTAAACTTCAAGTTAGATTCTCTGGGTTAGTGGAGACACCATGAGCAATAATGGCCGCAGCAAGTTGATAACAATGGCCGAGCACAATGAGGACATCATCATGGAAGTGGACCGAGATGGGTATTCAAGAATAAAGAACACACATCAAAGACACATAGCCACATGCCATACTCTAGTTCTTTAAACTTCAGAAAAAGGAATTTTATGCTTTAGTTCATAAGTGAGTGATACCATGCAACCTTGTTTTTGTAAAATTAACTACTAACATTTATACAATTGACTTAGGAAAATAAATAAAAACAAAAAAGAATGAATGATCACAAGTAATTCTGGAAATAAGCCAAATGGAAATGGCTTCCAAATACAATCTTTGATTTTTTTCTATTAATACTCATTTTGTTTGGACATTGATTTCCAGGTAGGATAGGTCCTTGTTGGAGAAAGTGGGTCACTGGCAGTGTGACCTTAAAGCTTCATAACAAGACTGCACTTTCTGTCGGTTCCTGACTGCTGATAAAGTATTTCTAGTTGTCTTTCCTGCCTGCCTGCTTTGTCTTTTCAGTCACATGAGCTGCATCCCCAAGTATAAGCCAAACAACCCCCCCCAAGTTAGTGCTTGTCAACAGTGATTAGAAAAGTGACCAGTACAGTAATGAACCTGCATGAACCACTTTCTCTTCCTCTTGATTATCTATGAATAATGGCAGATAATGGTAGAACAACAAACAAGATTAAAATCGCATTCTACAACTAGGATGGCTATAAGAGCTTGAGAAGCAATAGTTAGCTTGACAACAATACAGAAAAATCAATTTTCTTAATTCATGTCACTATAAGTATAATTTTGGAAAGAAGAAAAATATAGTACATCATATTTGGAATAAAGTTTCAACAAATGAGGACACCTTCTTTTGATACACAGGCAACTGATTCTTATAATTTGAGGCTACTGGGATCTGTAAAGTTGCTATGAACTCTAAGTTAACAAATACTAAACTATTATTCTTATGGGAAATACTTCACATTTTCTTTGCCTGTCAATATGTAACTGTTTACGTGCATTTTTTGCAAAAAGACATCTATTCAAATGTCTACTATTGGTTTACAAACACTGAACACATGTCCAACAATTCTGTAAGTCATGTGTAAATGAAACTCATTTAACATGTGTCTTTTCCCCATTAGGCACATCAGTGGACACTAGAGAGTATACACAGCACTAGGGACAATGCTGGTAGCCATTAAGAACAGAAAAGAACCAGCAAAATGCATTCCTATGTGAAAAAAAAAAGAAAACAAACTACAGAAAGGATAGCTGACAGTGTGAGAGCTGAAACAAGAAGGCAGAATCTTGTGATCCGTTTGACCTATCTGTGAGAGTATGTCAGGTGACTCAAAATTTTTACCTTACATATCTTCACTCTCAACTATTAATTTGGGGGTTACAAGTAAATTTTGGCAAGGAAACAAAATTGAAATTACTAAATCAATACAAATAATGAAGATCAAGGGCATTAAGTAAAATTTGCACATTAACATCTATCTAAAAATTAAGCTCAACCATTTAATTATGTAAAAGTGCATAAAATAAACAATAATCACATAAGTGTAATCATGTTAGAACTGGTGCCAAAAATCATTCCCTATAAAGGGTCACCAGATAAATACTTTAGGCTTTTCAGACTGTGATACAATCAAGGCTGTTAAACACAGGGACTCATACTGACAACATAAATATCTGCAATAATTCTACACTACTACAAACTTAGAGAGTAAGAGTAAGAATTTTGGGAGGAAGAGCATATAACATTTTCCAAAATTATAGGTCAAATCAGTGTGTTTTATCTTCAATGCAAATGTTTACCTATTAATGAAATTTGTTTTAGAAGGACATTTTATGTATGTCAATACTGAATATTTTACAGTTAGGTATTCCCAAACAATATTATAAGGCACAGCCACTACTTGGAAGGTTCCATAGGATTGTAGTAGGTGAGACTGAGCACTGCCAGATGAAGTTTATGTAGAACCCCACAACTGTATACATACTAGATTTTGAGATATGAAATTCTCTTCTACACTGGACTGAAGTTTGAAATATGCTCCTTGTTCCATAATTCATGAAGGATATCTGACACAAATTTGTACAGAAATGGAGACATTGTTTAGTTTTTGATGACAGTAGAAGTATATATTTTTCTTTCAAAAACTTAAATTGTTGAAATGAATTTACTAATGTTTTAATGGCCCAAGGTGAATGTTGCTTTACCTAGTGTTGTTTGCCTGTGTTATGGTGTGCGAGCATGCATTTATGCATGTTCATATGCATGTGGATGCTCATGGTTGTGGAGGCTAGAGGTTGACATCCAGTATCTTCTTCAATTGTACTCAGTTGAACTAGAGCTGGTCAACTCAGCTGGTATATCTAGACAGCATGCTCTGGAACCCACTGCCTCCACTTCCATACCCCTGAGATTATAGGCAGGCTGTCACCCTGGCAATTATATGGGCAATGGGACCCTAACTCCAGTACTTTGGCCTACATGTCAAGTGTTTTATCCACAGATCTGTTTCTCCAACCCACTGGTAATTTTGAGTTGAATTTGTTGTAAATATTATTAACTCTATTGATAAAAGTAATATGCACATCTGTTTAGCATCATAACAATGTTTTAGAGTTAGACTCATTGCTCATATTCTTACCAATTTCCACCTTGATCAGAGAAAAAAACATGTAATAAACTAAAAATACTAAACTGTTGACTTACAGGGAAAAATCATCACACTCATCTTTTCTGTTGAAATTTAGGTGATTAACTTTAGTAAAAAGTTATCAACGTTTACTCTTGATACTATTTGTTTCCAAACTACTTGAGGATTAATATTACCAGGGATAGCCATAGATTTCAAACATTTAATTTTACATGTTTTATAAATTAGTGTGTGCCATACAATTTTTAACAAACTTCAAAATTTCTTCATTTGCAAGTGTGTGTGTGGGGGGGGGGGGGGGGAATCTGCCAGGGCAGCTTGCTGCTGAAAATGAACACCAGATGCTTGCACTACTTTTTGCTTTTGCATCTGGCTTACATGGGTGGCTTGGAAACTGAACCTTGGCCAAAACGCTTTTAGCAAGTGTCTTCCTAATTAGCAAGAGCCAATTTCTCATCCTGCATACAAATTTTAATCATTATTTGTAGCATGTGATTCTAATTTAAGTAGTTTTGGTTTAGTATTTTTCAACTCCTTTGAAGTATTATCACCTACCAGAGATATTTAATTCCTGTCACATGATTTCCTAAAAGAAACCCTTTAGCATCAACTTGTTGATTAGTTCACCTTCTTTGCAGAGTTTGATACACTTACTGTTGAAAAGAGGGTATACCTAAGTAGCTACTCTGGAATGTGCTTTGGTTGCAGCCTCAGCACATTTTTCATTTGACAGTAAGATATCCACTTAACATTTTGTGGCAACTTCTTTCTTATGTTTGGAACTCTGCAAGAGTGCATGATGTGGTACTACTCACATCTATTTTTTTCAGGGAAGTTTTTGGGTTACTGCATAACAAGACAATACTTGGCCACCTACTTATAACTGAATAATTAGCCCCGTATGATGCATTAAAATCATAGCAGGATGGAATGGTAGTCTGCTCAGTGGTGGCGGCCCTGCCTAGTATGCACTGATCCTAAGTCCAATCACCAATACTGCAAAGACATTTAAGAGCTAGAAAACCCTTGGAAGTAAATGCATAGCAGTAGCTTACATCTGTCTTCTTTTTTTGTGTGTGTTGACACGATGAATATGTACTAGTAATAGCAAATAAGTGCAATGCCATGGAACACTGAACACTGCTGAACTGTCATCATGCTGCTCAGATTGCAGCGCACCAGTAGGAGTGTAGAGTGATGACAGCCCCATATGTGAGTTCTCCTACAAGTACTGACTTCACAATAGTGACTATCAGTCAGAAAATGCCTGCACTGCAACACACTTTTAAATATTGCTATACACACTGAATTTCACACAATTTTCATATCCCTTGCAATATAATTGCTTGTATTTTTGTCACATGTTGATAAAAATCAATCAAACAACAACAAGGACAGCTTAGCTTATTGGCTGAGCAAAATACAGCAGAAAGCCAGAAGTAATTAATAGCCTAAGTTGAACAACCCTGTCTTTGAGGATAGATACTACATACTCCTCAAAAAGATGCCAAAGAATCTTTGTAAGCCAGGCTGTCACAGTGCTCTTAGAACACCAAGGTAGAAACATATTTATTGAATAGTTGCCTGCAGGATCAGATGTCTTTACACATGTGATCAATGACATTTGAAACGTGGGTATAAGCTGCACATTCACTTGCATTTGTTGGAATTGTCACAAGTGTCTTCTTATGAGGTAGGATGGACAAACATAACTCCATCAGTAACTCAAGTAACATATTCCACTAAAGTTTTGATGATCATATAAATAACTAATAACAAAAGTTGTTGCTTAATTTGACTCAACATTAAAATAATAACATACATTTTGTATCAGCCAATTCATCAACAGACTTATCAAAGTAGCTCATCATACTGTCTGCCTATGGTTATCTTTGAGAATAACAGTAAAAAATATCAGATGATCCACTAAGTCCTCAAAGATTATTTGAACACTTTTCCCCATACTTAACACAGTGAGTCATTGAATTGAAACTGCAAAAAATCACCATATTTAGGGATAAAGTCTGGCTGTGAAGATAGCATTTTGAAAGTATGAAATAAGGGAATATATCAACAATTATGGTGTGAAATTGTATTACAATCTGGATGGCACATTAGTAATTATTTTGTTCCCAGAATATTAGTACCCACATGTAATTAGACCAATATATAGTTGAACCACAAAGAAAAAAAAATAATTTGAAAATTTTTTTTCTCATATATGTTTTGGAAAAAAGTTGCATAGGTTATCATAAAAGCTCTCATAATAACATATCTAAAGTTTAAGAAAATTATCAGTTTAATTTTGTTTAACAATTTAAATTCCTATTTAAGTACATCTGTCTGATTCCCTGTAATAAGAAAAACACCTATCTGTTTAACATTAGCCATTATAGTGCTTTTATTTTGTGCTGGATATCTCAACTGATGGCAATAAGAAAGGCATGAGTAGTCCTGCAAGGGTTTCACTGTACAATGAACAATTGCGCCAACTTTTCCCTACCTAAAAAAAAAAAAAAAAAAGATACTTTAGATAATTTATTGCCTTTAAGATTAAAATGCTCTATTATATTTACAATGAAAAATACAATTAAAGAACGTCAAGTTCTTTGTTAAAATATTTCTAATGTGTTGTTTATAAAGAATTATATAGATTCTTTCTGGGTGTGGTGGCACATGCCTTTAATCCCAGCACTTGGGAGGCAGAGGTAGGAGGATTGTCATGAGTTCAAGGCCACCCTGAGACCACATAACCACATAGTGAATTCCAGGTCAGCCTGGGCTAGAGCAACACCCTACCTTGAAAATCCAAAAAAGAAAAAAAAGAAAATTATATAGGTTCTGAATTGTGAAATTCTAAAATCCAAATTATTATTAATGAGCCTACAATTTTAGCATGAAATTCTCTACATCTATTATCTTTCATTTATAATGTATTATATATTTGAAATATTATATAATTCTTTTTACTGTTAATTTTTAATATGAAAACTGAGATTACTAAATTTATTTTTATTAGTTATGGACACACTTAGTATGTAAACAACACATGTTGGTACCATCCTTTCCCTCATCCCTGCCCCCTTTTCTGAAGGGGCCCTCCTCGTTAGGGATACAGGTCATCCCCATGGGGATTGTTGGTCATGCATTGTGGGGGCAGCAGTCAGTTATGGGGGACAGGGAATGCCTCCTAACTTGTGGCTCTAACAAGCTTTCCCTCACCTCGTCTGCAAAATTCCCTGAGCCATGGTGGGCATGTTTAAGTCCATTTCAGTGATGACTCCTAAGGAGACTATGGATCTTTGGTTTGGTAGGTGTTGAGTGTTCTCAGTGTCTACCTCCTTCTCCCTTATGCTGACATCAGGTTCACCGAGAAAACAGCACTCCTGCTCATTTCCCCAATTCCTCTAATATTATATAATTCTTTTTACTGTTAATTTTTAAAGTGAAAACTGAGTTTTAAAGAGTTGATTGTAGGTATGGTGGCAGAGGCCTGTGATCTGGGCTACCCAGGAGTCTGATGCAGCAGGAGCAGAAGTTCAAGACTGATCTCTGTAACTTGACAAGATTCAATTTCAAATGAAAATAAAATACAGAGAGCTGGGGATGTCATTCAGCAAGAGGGAGCTAGCCTTAATAATAAACTAGATCCATGATTCAATGCCTTTTCCCAATAAGCACCAAAAAAAAAAAAAAAAGAGGAAGAGCTCTTTGATTTATGCATTCCATGCTAATTTTCCCAAAATTTCCAATGGGAAGGTCCTTAAACTGTTTGGACAATTTTAATTAATAAGCACATTTGTTAAGCAATCAAAATTCATTTGAGACATGTTCAATATGAAAATAACTTTCTTAGCTCTGCAAACTTGGTGGGGTTTAATGATGTCTAACCTATTTCTGGTTTTCATCATTTACTAAATCCCAAAGCATAACAAACTTAGATATGTTACATTCCTGATTATTGAGTCATTCTTGCAATTTCACAGCTAGTGTTGCTTAGGAGCCTGCATAAACACTTGATTCTTTTCAAGAAAGGAAATAAAAGAAAAAAAACTCACTAGAACATTTGTTAAATGGGGCAACTATAAAACTATATACTTTTATTTATTTAAGAGGTCTATGAATGCAAAATTCTTAAAAAAATATCTAGGTATTACTGCATTTTAATATTAAAAATATAATTATATTTCCTCATTTTGCATACAAAAAATACAGAATAATTACATTACATTCTTTTGTATCTAGCCACATTGTGTCTCCAGTCAATGTTGGCAATGAGTGGTAACTTATTTTTTTCATGGAACTTAGAATCAAAGAAATAATAATTCATATGAAACTATCAATAGTTTTCAGTAGTATCTAATACTTTCCAAGTGATTCACAATAATTTGGGAGTAAACTTATATTTCATTTCTTTTTATTTACTTATTTATTTCAGAGAATCAGAGAGAGAGAGAGAAAGAGAAAGAATGTGAATGTGAATGAATTGGTATTCCAGGGTTTCTTTTTGTTTTTTGGTTTATTGAGGTAGGGTCTTACTCTAGCTCAGTCTGGCCTGGAATTCAATTCACTATGTAGTCTCAGGGTGGCCTTGAACTCACGAACTCACAGCAATCCTCCTATCTGCCTCCCAAGTGCTGGGATTAAAGTCCTGCACCACCACACCCAGCTGTTCTGGGGTTTCTTGCTACTGCAAATAAGCATGTGTTATTTTGTATGTCTAGTTTTATATTGGTTACAGGGGAATTGGTCCTGGTCCTGCAGGGTGTGCAAGCAAAAGCAAGTGTCTTTTACTATCAGCCCCAGGCAATTTTTTAAGGCAACACATGACTGCAAATACAAACAACCAGGAATATGAAAACTGTCTTTCATTTCCTTCATCCCGAGAATAGCAGCATTAACAGCCATGACATCCTTCCAGGATCACTACTGGTAAAAGTGTTTATTTTTGTTTCTGTATGAAAGTGGATTCAGGCCATAAATTACAAGATCTTTCCAACAGACTGTCATACGTGTAGGTTTGCCCATTATGTTCCATTAGAAAATAATTCTGCCTTTGTAGAGAAAGGACCCAGCAATGGCCAGAACACTGAGACATTCACTGGATAATTTGTGTTCCCCCTGACCCTCAGCCAAGGTTATTTGAAAGCCATCTAAGGCTTACCCTCCAGCACAGCACACTTAGGCTGAAAATGCCACGACTTCTAGCAATGGGCAATTTCCTATTTAAAGAGTGTTTTATTATGTGGTTTGATAAAAAGCAAAGACAATTTAAAAGATTCAAATATGTATTTTTCCTCAGATCATGTCGTCACTTATCTTACCCTGGGAAACCAGATTTCTGGCTCTTCTCTGTATGTAAGAGTTGAGGGTTATGCCTGCTATATTTAGGAAGCTATGTATAATGAAAATAATCATGAGAAAAAGGCCATAGCTCCAAAGGCATTCCTGATATGGCCCTGATGTTAAGGAATGGAGATGTTTTGAGATGGCATATTATATACAACAAAGAAATTGCTGAGTATCCTAAAACTTGGTCTACATCATAGGGAGAATTCTTTTAAATGCATGAGGAAAATGACTTCAGAATCTTAATTAAATATGGATTGTTCAAATTTATTTTCTCACTACATGCAATAATTAACTTGAATTATGTATCTAACCTTTACAAAAGTTTCTTAGGACAGCATATGGAATAAAAGTAAAAGAAACTGCATAAGGTAGGTTTCATAAATTAAAGGTTTCTTCAGTTGAAGGAAACAAGTAAATGAAAAGCCAAAATATGGGAGAAGACCCTCACAACACATATGTCTAGAAAGGGACTTGTATCCTGAGTTTAGTGTCAAGACAACAAACCACCAAATGAATACATTCAGATGTGAAGAGACCATTGATGAAAATAAAAATAGCAGTAGTAAACATACGCATGAAACCCTGCCAAGAGATATAAGTATGCCAACTATAGTGATTTCAATTTTTTAAAAAGTCAGAATTACCAACTAATGTGACTGCTGAAATACTCATGGAATTTTCACTAGGAATGAAATATAGCAAATCCTGTAACCTCTGTGAAAAACAATCAGACAGACTTTCATAAAAGTAGGGTACTCCATGTGACCAAGATACTCTATTCCTTCAGGGAGAAATAAGAGTGAAACTCTTCACTAAAGTCCAAGATACCAACAGTGAATTTAATGTTCATGATCATCCATGGGAAACAGGCTGTTAACAAGACTACATATACAAACTACAACACTACCTAATGACTACTTGCCAACAATAAAGGGAATAAATTACATGTACAAAACTTTGGCTGAATCTCAAAATCGTTATGCAGAGAAAGTGCTACATAACATATGATTCTATTCAAAGTAAATTACTGGAAAGTCAAATCAAATCTGCAGTGAGAACAGTTCAGTGCTGGCTGCAGCAGGAGGGAGTAAAGGAAGAAGTCATGGACACAATGACAGACAGAACAGAATTATTTGAAAAGGTGGCAATATACTATACCTTCATTGTGGTGGTAATTACATGGGCTTAGGTGGTACATGCATGCATCATAAGTGGGGAAATACTTTACTTATGTTAGCTTTATTGGCATGTTTTAAAATACTTTCATGTCTTTTCAGAGCTAAGAAAATTCCATTTTGATGTTTGTACCTTATGTGCCTGACATATATCTAATTAGAAATCAAATAAACTTCAAGCACCATGTCTCAATTCTTTAGCTTTGCACATGAAGATTTAATTTAAAATATTACGAAATAAGCTGTGCATTTATGGACATCCTTCATGTATATATATTGTTCAGAAATCATATTAAAAATTCTACTTCTACCCTCACTCATATATTTTTTCTATTATGGACATATTTAGCATGAATTCCTTGTGTACTTTTGAGCATATTATCTATAATGGGACATTCTCATAAAATGTCTTTGTTATTATTTCTAATTCCAAAATTTTATATTAATGGCAATCTATCTGGAATATAAGACTTTCAAATGTAATCAGAATGGCAGTATCTGAAATAAAGAGAAGGAAAATATTTTCATTAACTCCAAGAACACTTGACAAGAAAATGAAAGTTGCTCAGAATTTTCTCTCACTTTCAACTATCTAACCATTGAACAGTCTTTGCTGGCTTACTTTTTTTTTATACCCTTCTTCTTTCCAGAGACAGTGTCTCTATATAGCCCAGGCTGGACTGGAACTTCTGATCCTCTTGAGAGCTGAGATTACATGCATATGATACCACATACAGTTCAGACATTTCTAAAGTAATTACAGCCCACCTCCTCCAGGTCTGAGTTCCTTGCAAGGACAGAGCGTGGGCAGGTACTGTGGTCCAGAGTGAGCAGGCCAGACCCATTTCTGGACTCCTCCCACCTCCCTGTTCAGAGTTCCTTGCATGAACAGTGTGTGGGAGGGAGTGGCGGTCTGGAGTGAGTAGGCTAGACACATTTTTGGGCTTCACCCACTATCAGTATCTGAGTTCCTTGTAAGGACAGTGTGTGCACGGTCATAACAATCTGGAGTGAATAGGCCAGACCCCTGTATCTGGGCTCCTCCCACCTCCCCAGTATGGGTCACCTGCACTAGTTGGTATCCCAGAGGGCACAGCATGAAGTAAGGCAGATCCCTGTTCCCTTGCTCCTCCTAGTCCCCTGGTCCTGATGGGTCCCATTTTGCCTTGTTCAGGGAGGCCTGGCCCCTGTGTGAGCTGCGGAAATCAAGCCTTTTGCTCTGGTATCCTGACTGGCCACTAGGTAAAAACATCCCTGTTCACCTGAGTCAGAGGGTAAACAGGGCATAGGCCAAGAGCTTGCTTCCTCCACAATAAAATAAAGTCTTCCTAAAATGTAAAATGGTTAGGCAACAATGCAAAAAAGCAAACAAAAGTCAGAAAACTGGAGATCTCCATGAAGGATGGCTAGCCCTGCTATGGAGGCCTCCAATGAAATCATACAGAAATCAACAGAAACTCATTCCCAAAATGAAAACACAACAACCAATGAGACCCTGGTTTTAAAAAAAATTGCTTAATTTGAAGCAAACTGTCAAAGAATGAACAATTGTATCAATGAAATTGAACAGATTCATCTCCTAGAGCATTCAGCCTTTGACAGTAGGCTTAACATGAATGAAGAAAACATTAGAACCCTCCAAAGAGATATGAATAAAGTGAAGCTAAGTCAAGAATGGAAGACCTCAACAACCGGTTGATTAAGCTTAATGAAAACTTGATCAAATGCAAGAATGAACTACAGGAAGCATCAAGAAAATCAGAACTTGAATTGAAATAATATCTCATAAGAGAAGGACACAATACAAAATGACACAACAGAAAACAAAAATCAAATAGAAATTGTAGACGCCTCTCTTGAACCACTCGGCAACAGTTACTTATGTGGAAGACAGAGCCTCTGACCCAGAAGTCAAGACAGAAGAAACTGATCAGGAGTCCAAAAACTTTGCTAAGTTCAAAAAAATCAAATCAAATCAAAAAAAGTGAATAGAATATGAAGGAACTATGGGACACTCTAAACCAATCAAACATCCAGATCATGTGTATGCCAGAAGGAGAGGAAATCCAGACGAGAGGCATAGACAACATACTCAACAAAATTATTGAAGAAAATATTCCACATCTTGCAAAAGAGAGCCCAAAGAACACAAAACAGGCAGAAACAAAGAAGAAACACTCCAAGACACATCCTAGTTAAAACTCTTAGCACTAAAAATAAAGAGAGAGTATTAAAAGCAGCAAAAGAGAAGCAATTAACAACATACAAAGGCAATCACTTTAGAATAACATCAGATTTCTAAATGGAACCCCTGAAAGCCAGAAGGTCCTGGGCTGGAACACTTCAAAGTCTGAAAAACTGTGGCTTCCAACCCAAGCTACTTTACTGAGCAAAATTTTCCCTCATAATAGATTGTGAAAGAAAAACTTTCCATGAAAAGTCAACTCTATGATCTTATGAACAAAAAGCCAAACCTTCAGAGAATACTTGAGGGAATATTCCACATAGAACAGACAACCAATCTCAAGAGCCAAAAGAAGATGATCACAATAATCAAAATAAACAAGGTTTAAAACAGTACATAACACAAAAAAGAACCAAACCCCATAAAACATCTCATGATGGTAGGGATTAATTCGAACCTCACGTGATAACCTTAAATAGTAATGGTTTTAACTCACCCATCAAAGAAAGACACAGGTTATCAGGATGGATCAAAACCTGGATGTTTCTATCTGCTGATTTCCAAAAAGCCACCTCACCACTAAAGATAGACACTTCCTCAGGGTGAAAGGTTGCAAAATGACTTTCCAGGCAAATGGAAATAAAAAACAAATGGGTATTGCTATATTAATATCTGATAAAATAGACTTCAAACCAAAAGTAATCAAAAGGATAAAGAAGGCTACTTCTTGATCATCAAGGGAATGATCCAACATGAGCACATCATAATCATAAATATATATGCCCCAAACACATGGGCACCACAGTTTATAAAACAAAATTTACTCAACAATAAAACAGAAATAAACACCAACACCATCATGGTCGAAGACTTAACACTCCACTATCATCAATAGACAGCTCATACAAGCAGCAAATCAATAGGGAAATAGCAGAGCTCAATGACGTCACAGATCAACTAGACCTACCAGATATCTACAGAACTTTCCACCCCATCTTTAGAGAACACACATTCTTCTCAGCAACCCATGGAACCTTCTCCAAAACTGACCATATATTAGGACATAAAGTGTGCCTTCATAAAGTCAGGAAAATTGAAGCAACTTCCTGCATCATATCAGATCACAATGCTTTCAAGCTAGAAAGTAACAATAGACACAGCAAGAACTCCCCCAAATCCTGGACACTAAACACACTTTTAAACAATGAATGGGCCATGGAAGAAATCAAAAGAGAAATTGTAAAATTACTAGAATTGAATGATAATGAAAACACAACCTACCAAAACTTAATGGAATTCAATGAAGGCATTCAATAAGGGGAAAATTCATAGCCTTAAATGACTTCATTACAAAAACAGAGAAATCACAAACTAATAACCTGACTGTTCACTTAAAGGCACTGGAAAAACAAGAGGAATCCAAGGCAAAGAGCTCCAGATAGAAAGAAATAATCAAGATTAGAGCAGAAATTAATGAATAAGAAACTAAGAAAACAATTTTAAAAATTAATAAAACAAAGAGCTGGTTCTTTGAAAAAATAACAAGATTGACAAACCCCTGGCAAAACTGATAAAGAAAAAAAAGAAAAAAAAAACAGAAGTCTCAAATTAACAAAATCAGAAAAGAAAAAGGAGAGATCACAAGAGACATAAATGAAATTAGAAGAATCATCATGGCATACTTACAAAACATCAACTCTCCATTCCACTAAATTAAATAATCTGGAAGAAATGGATAAATTCTTAAACACATACCACATACCATAATTAAACTCAGAGTAGATTAATCTCCTAAATAAACATATCACATTCATGGAGATTGAAAAGGTAATCAAAAAACTCCCCAAAAAGAAAAATCCAGGACTACAGATGTCTTCTCAGCTGAACTCTATCAAACCTTCATTGAAGAACAGAAACCAAATTTCCTCAAATTGTTCCACATAATCGGAGACCAGGGAATCCTCCCTGACTCCTTTTATGAAGCTAGCATCACCCTAAAACCAAAACCATACTAAGATGCAACAAGGAAAGAAAACTATAGGCTTATATCCCTAATGAACTTAGATGCAAAAATCCTGAACAAAATCCTTTCAAACTACCGAATCCAACAACACATGCAGAGGATTATCCACCTTGATCAAGTAGGCTTCATCCCAGGGATGCAGGTATGGTTTAACATATGAAAATTGGTCAACGTAATACACCAAATAAATAAATTGAACCATAAGAACCAGATGATCATCTCAATTGATGCAGAGAAGGCCTTCAGCAAAATGCAACTCCATCTCATGATCCGAACACTAGAAAGAATAGGCATGGAGTGTTTATATATCGGCACAATAAAGGCTATATAAAAAGCTCCTAAAGCCTAAATAATACTTAATGAGGAAAAACTCAAGAGTTCACACTGAGATTGGAAGAAGACAGGGGTGCCCACTCTCACCACTACTTTTCAACATAGTACTAGAAGTACTAGCCCAGGCAATAAGACAGGAGAAAGAGAGAAAAGGGATTCAAATTGGAAATGAAGAAGTTAAGTTTACCTATTTGCAGATGACATGATCCTATATATAAGTGACCCAAAAGTCTCCATCCAAAAATTTCTAAAGGTGATAAATTCCTGCAAAGGATATGAAATCAATGCACAAAACTCAGTATCTTTTGTAAATTCAAAGGACAAATAAACAGAGAAAAATTATCAGTGAGGCTGTTCCATTTTCAGTAGCAACAAAAAAATTAAGGATATGAAAGAACTATACAATGAAAACATAAAAACACTCAAGAAAGAAATAGAGGAGAAACTGAGATGATGGAAAGACCTTCCATCCTCCTGGATAAGTAGAACTGATATTGTGAAAATGGCAATTGTACTAAAAGCAACATACAGATTTAATGCAATAGCAATAAAAACACCAGCATCATTATTGACAGAGATTGGAAAAAAATGATCTCAAAATTCATATGGAATGGCAGAAGGCCTGGGATTTCCAAATGTATCCTCAGCAAAAGAAACACTGCTGGTGGTATCACCATACCGGATCTAAAGCTATATTACAAAGACATCATGACAAATACAGCATGGTACTGGAATAAAAACAGAAACATGGACCAATGGAACAGAATCGAAGACCCAGAACATACAGCAAGCAACTAATGCTGTTTGGTCTTTGACAAAGGTGCCAATAATGTAGACTGGAGAAAAGACGGCATCTTTAACAAATGTTTTTGGACAAATTGGATGACCATACGTAGAAAAATGAAATTAGACCCACTCATTTCACCATATGCAAAACCAAGTCTAAATGCATGAAAAACCTCAATATAAGACCTGAAACTCTTCAACTAATGGAAGAAAAAACAGGAAGCACAGAAAAATATACCATAAGCAGAGCCAATAGATTTCCCACAGGATGGGAGAAAATCTTTGCCAGATACACATCGGAGATGCCTAATTTCTAGAATCTACAATGACCTCAAAAGCCTAAACAATGAGAAGTCAAACAACCCACTCACAAAATGGGGCAGAAAACTTCACAGGGAGTTCTCAGAGGACGAAATACAAATGGCAAACACACACTTAAGAAAATATTCAACATCCCTAATCATCAGGAAAATGCAAATTAAAACAACTATGAGATTCTACCTCAATCCATTAAGGATAGCAAATACTAAAAAATCAAATGAAAACAAATGTTGGTGAGGTTGTGGAGAAATAGGAACCTTCATTCACTGTTGGTGGGAATGTAAGCTGGTACAACCACTGTGGAAATCAATTGGAAACTCCTGAATGGATGAATATAGACTTACCAACAGACCCTGTTATTCCCTTACTGGGCATTTGCTTTAGAAGCTCTACATCTCAGTTCAGAAATACTTGCTCAACCATGTTTATAGCTGCTCAATTCATAATACCTAAAAACTGGAATCAACTCAGGGGCCCATCACTGGAGGAACAGATAACAAAGATATGGTATGTCCACATGATGGAATTCTACTCAGCAGTAAGAAAAAAATGACACATTAAAATTTGTAGAAAAATGGTCGAACTTGGAATAGATCATTTTAAGTGAACTAACACAATCACAGAAAGTCAGTTGTCATGTGATCTCAGTCATTTTCAGTTCCTAATCTGGATCAGCCCAAGTTGCTGACATAACTGAATAGCATCTTGAGGCTTGGACAATAGGGAGGGTAGGGCTTGAGGGAAGGAGAAAGGGGGTGAGGCACAAACCTGAACCCAAATTGAACTGGTACCATAGAATCCTATATCCTGGAAGTCAAACTAAAAGGTGGAACCCTCAAGACGACCTTAGAAGGAGCACCTGAATTGCAGGGCCCTGGAGAGAGTGAGACAAACCTAACCTCAAATTGCTCCTGTTTCTCTTTCATCTATGTTTTTTTTTTTCTTTTGTCTTTTCTCTTGGCACTGGCCTGTAATTCCCTGTACGAGGATGTGGTCGACATTCACAATGAGCTGTTGATCACAGAGACCTACTAGATATCTCAAAACAAACACGATAGACTTCTGGCAGAGCACTTAATTACCCTCCAGAGGTTAATGGTAAGATCCTACGGCTGAAGACACCAAATGCTGTTGGCAGGGACCATGGAGAGACCTGGTTAGAATCTGGAGGAGAGCCAGTCCCAAGACAATTAGCCCATCCAGTTCTGGAAGGTACTACATGAGTTACAAGGGGAAAGTAGCCAACATCTGTCCAACAACTCAAAGTCTCAATGACTCTGAAGCAAACAACCTGATGTGATGTTCACACAAGTGCAATGGTGGCACACAGCCATGGGGGGTAACCAACTGCTCTTGGATTGAGTAACAGATCTGCTCAGTGGAAAAGAAACCATATCTGGAACTGGGAAACAAGTCAGAATCATATCCTAATAATGATTCTAATTCCCATTGTCAAACTCTCACTAACCTTAGACTATTTTAGTGTCTAAACCCTTGTAACTGTCTCCAAATTAATAATGGTTATTCCATTTAACTTGTGCTGACTTCACTCTTCATTGGAGAATCTCCTTTTCTTTTTCAGATGGGAACTGGACCTGAGGAGATAAATGACCCAGCATACTCCACCCCGGCCCAAGCTGAAACCACAGGGGAATTGGAGAAATGAGCAAGAGTGCTGCTTTCTTAGTTAAGCTCATATCAGCACAAGGGTGATAGAGAAAGATACAGAGGACACTGAATACCTACCAACCCAAGAGATCTAGATGCTCCTAAGTGCCCATCACTGAAATAGACTTAAAATGCTTCTAGCATGGCTCAGGGAATTTTGCGGAAGAGGGGGTAGAAAGATTGCTAGAGCCACAAGTTGGGACATTTTGCATAGAGACATTGCCCTCCCCAACAATGCATGATCCACAATCCTAATGGGGTTGACCTACATCCCCAACGAGGAAGCCCTCTCCAGGAAAGGGGCAGGGAGGAGGGAAAGGATGGTACTAACATGTGATGTTTACATACAAACTATGTCCATATCTAATAAGAAAAATAAAAAATAAGTAAATAAAAGTAATTACAGCTCCTGAATTCTACCTTTGCTTGTAGCCTTCATTCAGAGGTTTTTTTTTTTTTCATTTACTTTCTGTAATGCAACAGTTATGTGTTCCCAGCAGTAATCATCACCCCCCCACACACTGCTTGCTCTAGAGCCCTCTGCTGCTGCTGCTAATCTCCCATTATGTGATCACCCTGCAACAAACATAGGAAAACTCATATCTACAGAAAAAGGCATAAATTTGTGAGGTATCCACAGTGAAGCTTCTAATTCCTACTTATTATTTCTTCAGGGCCAAGCCCTAACCCTGACCCATAAAACTCCGTTGCAATTATCTCACCTGTTCAGATATTGAATCGTTTTTATGTTTTTTATCATTGCTCCCTGCATTCATAATAAAATTCTTTCCACATTTCTGTCTCTTTCTCTCTTCAATTCCTTCTGTGTTCCCAGAGAATTAATTCTCCTCTCACTGGTATATGTTCATAGGTATTTCTATTTTTACATGAACATCACATAGCACAATGCATAGCAAGGAGAGACTGCACAGGGTTCCAGGAGCCACTGCTGAGATGCGGCATGAGGCAAGGCCTGATACCCTGATAAGCTGAAAGAGCCTTTGGAAGATGGACCATGGTTTGCATGAAGACCTGAAGATGTTTTGGATATACCATGACTATGCAAAGGGTACCATAGAGCGCACTGTTGGCCTAGGATGGAAGTGTTCTCTGGCTACTCTGCCCAGCGGGAGGGACGAATTGGAAAATCTGGAGACTGTCAGTCTCTAGTTATATTGAACTTGAATTGAAGAAGTTTGATGTTTTTTTGATGGTGGTTGAGTTTGCATTGTTTTAGTCTCTCCTTGCTATGCATTATACCAGTTGAAAATGTTTACTCTGTACCTTTATATGTTGGAAGTATTTAACTTGTTTGATTTTACATGACTTGCTATCTTCAATTGGTCAAGACTGTGGGGACCTCTGAAACTGAATTGAGTACAATTTACAATGTGTGATGGTTCTGAATCTACTGGGAGCCAGGGACAAAATGTGGTAGTTTGAATGGATGGCCCCAATATATTCAGTGTATTATTAGCTTGTAGTTTGCATCTGCAGACACCTGGCTGGAGGCGGTGTCACTGGGCAGTACTGAAGTTGTGATGGTGGGTTTAAAATTTCAATCTAAAGATATACAAAGTGTTCCTAGCTGAACTTCCTGAAGTGTGCTGTACTTTGTGGCTTTTGGCTTTTGGGCTTGTGCATATGTCTCTGTGTTTGGTCATGTGAAAGCAGGCAGCTTTTTCTGCCATTATGGAACTTCCCCTGGATCTGTAAGCTTTAATAAATCCCTTCCTCCATAACTGTTCCTGATCTGGAAGTTCATCTCAGCGAACCCAAAGCTGTCTGCTACACATTGAATGACATGACATGAAAAAAAATACCAAAATATGGCTTGTGGTAGTAAAAATGCCGAAAAATTAAATAAAAATAAAGGTATAATCTTAAAATTACTGTACATTTTTTACCAGAAAGAAGTATCTGTTTATTTAATTATATTTCCAAAGAATATTAAATATTAGATTACATTTGTTACTGCTTGCTAACTTTATTTCCAATGCATGCACAAATTTTACTGATGGCCCTACCTAACATCTATCCCATATGTGCTGCAGCTAAATGCCCAATAGCATCATTTTCTCCCTGAACTGAACAGGAGCATCCTAGTAATCACAGCACATGGCCATCTCTCTGTCCCACATTCATCTTCCAGACAACAGGTAGTATGATTTCCTCTGTTCTAATGCTAAATGTGTCCACTGTCTTCATATTTGAACAGCAAAATGCTAATTCCTCACTGCAGTCTCTAACAGTGGCTCTGGCATCCTCTCAAAGACCTCACATCCTGCCACATTCTCACTAAAAATATTCAAACAACACAGCATTTCTTCTTATGTTTTAAACATACTGAACTCATTGGCATCCAGATATCATGGCCTTACTATGAAATGTTTTTCTTTCCCTGGTAGAAAGCTGAATTCAAATGTCACATCTTTCTCTTAAATGTTTTAGATCTTAACATAAATGGCCCATTTTTCTCACAAATAATTTAGACATAACTAAAATGTCCATTTTTACTATGTTCTTAATAACCTAGCCATAATATATAGTTCCCTAATTTACTTTAATTCATGCCCTTATTTCTTAGTATTAGGCTTATATAATTGCTTATTTGCTAGTGCTATATGTTTATGAAGCTTGGTTATCTTACAAAAAATTAAGTTCTATAAAGGAAGAATTTCTGTATTTCTAGCATGTGAAAAAATGCATAGTACATAGTAGTAATAAATAAATATTTAATGAATGAATAAATGACTAAAGGAGGAATAAGGTATTGCACAAAAGAATGAAAATTATAAAATTATACTAAGCTCAATAAATTCCACACAAACTACAGAGATATAAGAAACACATAGCTACATTGATATAAACCAAGATAAATCCAGAAAGTAAATACTAAAACACAGTTTTCAAATTTAATCTTTAAATAAGATAAAATAAATTAACTTGAAAATTTATCTTTTCTATAAAAATAGCTGGAATATAAGAATTTAAAAAGGAATTTATGCAGTCCATAGCTATTATGTATACACATGTGTATATGAGTACATGGGCAAATGACAGAGGTCAACACACAAAATTATTCACTGAAAAAAAAAAGTAAGGAGATAGTACAAAGAAAATATGAGAAGAATTAGACTAAAGAGTATCTTAAAAGAATGCATTTAAAATATAATTCATTTCAGAAGAATACTAACAGGCATACACATAGTTTTACTAAACACTAAAAACAAGAATAAGCACATCTTTCTAATCCAATCCCTCATAATGCGAGACACTCATGATAAAAGTTTTTAGCAACCAGGCACCATCTTTAAAGGTGATTGTAAGGAGGAACAAAGAAAAAAAAAGCAATCTATAAAGTTTTAGCACAATAAACATAAAAACAGCCTGTGGCAGAATTAACCTCCATAGGAGGTCCCTGAATCATATATATATATATGAATATATATATTCATATACGTATATACATACATATATATTCATATACATATATACATACATATATATATATTTGAGACACGAAGAGAGAGAGAGAGGCAAATATATAGAGAGAAATAATGTGCACACTAGGGTCTCTAGCCACTGCAAACAAACCAGATGCATGTGACACCTTGTGCATCTGGTTTTACCTTTGTACTGGGGAATCAAACACCTGGGTCCTTTGGGTTTGCAGTCAAACGCCTTAACCATTGAGCTATCTCTGCAGCTCTGAATCCTCTTATTTGATTAAATCAAATTTATAGTGAGTCTAGAGTGTGGTATATAACCTATTCATAATGTATCAGAATACTATTTTCTATGTGCGAAAGAACTAGAAAGGCACTAATACTAAAACAATCCAATTTAGAAATCTGTTTGTAAAATTATCTTCTCAAAATGGCATGTAACCATACTTTAAATATGAAAACAAATATAAAATACTTGTACTCAGTTTATAATCTATGAGAAGGCCTATTAAATATTAAATACTTGTACTCTGTTTATAATCTATGAGAAGGCCTATGAAGGCATGCTAGCATATTGTTAGAAAAGCCTTTTCTCACATAATTCATACCAAGTCAACATTCTTAGTACATTATTATACAAAATTCATTCAAGGTACTTTCTTGACGGTAATAATATTAATAAAGTTGGAATAATGGGCAATTTGTTTTAAATTAAGACACTAATCTATCAAGAATCCATATAATATTTTTGAAACTTAAAATTACCAAGAATCAACTACCTCACAATTAATTATAAACTTCGAATGGATCCAAGAAATATCATCTATGGAAAGCCACAAGAAGTTCCCATGAAGAAAAAATACATCTAAGCAGAAAAATAAAACCATTACAACATCTAATTTTAAAAACATCACTTCTACTAATATGTCATTAGCTCTTGAATTTTATGTATGGTGACAGAATAAAAACATTAGCCGGGTGTGGTGGTGCACACCCTTAATACCGGCACTCAGGAGGCGGAAGTAGGAGGATAGCTGTGAGTTCGAGGCCACCCTGAGACTGCATAGTAAATTCCAGGCCAGCCTAAGCTAGAGTGAGACCCTACCTCGAAAAACCAAAAAAAGGGGGGAAAAAAGATTTAAGACTGACATTAAAACGTAAAATAAATGAAATGACAATGAAAGAATGATATTTAAGTCTAAAGCGAAGAGAGGGATGTTAGTGGGAAGATGAGTAACAATGTGTATAGTGCAAGAATTAGTGCTGCTAAGAGATGAAATAAGAATGGGAAAATTGCTAGTTTTGGTTGGCTTTCGAACAAGCTCAATCTGGCAAGCCCTATAGAACAGTGTGAAACAGTAGGAAATTAGAGTTTAAGAGAGATTACTTAAAAAAAACACATCAAAGCCAGGCATGGTGGCAAATGCCACTAATCCCAGGCAGAGGTAGGAGGATCACCTTGAGTTTGAGGCCACCTTGACACCAAATAGTGAATTCCAGGTCAGCCTAGATTAGAGTGAGATCCTACCTTGAAAAAAAAAGACACATCAAGGGCCAATTCCTTATTATTTATATATTGTACCTATGACACATGTAAGGTATTTTGTATAGAACAATATGTAGGATTTGTTATAAAATGAAGAACTACGTGTTGAAAAGTTTTAGAGTTGATTACTTATTTATTTTGTAATATCTTACTTAGCCTACTAAAACAAGGTTCCTTATTCAAATTCCTATGCAATATCACAACTGTCAAACAGAATAAGCCATGAAGAAACAACAGAATAACAAATGATTAATACTAGAGTATATATATAGCAGATGCTATTCCTTGGGAAAATATAGTCATAAAAATTAATTTTTCTACTTGATATTTAGTGGCTATAAATATTAGAAGTACCCTACAAAATTATCCTTCTCTAGTTTCCCCAAGCAAACAAAAAAGAACAAGAAAAAGAAACTCAGAAAAACAAGTTTTTGTCCTCGCAGCATCAAATTTCTCTCCCAAGTGAAAAATACAAAAATTAAATGCTTACTAATAAAAGTAGAATGTTTAAGTTATCACAATAGTTAGGGGAAAGGGAAAATTAATGGAATAATGTGTTTATTAATGCATAAAGCTAAAAATTATTTAGTCTTACTTTATAGTTTTTTTTTCCTCTTAGGAAAAAATTAATGCAGAAGTTTACTTGCACAGAAAATGACCACATAAAAGTGATTAGATATATTACAACTCCTGTCATCTACTGCTTGAAATTCAGCTGATTCTGACATTGGCCACAGTATAAGTCACTTCCCAGGACACCCAAATGAGGAAGTGCTGAGGAATAAAAAGATCCTAACTGAATCTTAGAATATCCCTTGTGGTACTAGTAACTGTGAGTAAATAAGGTAAACAGAAATCTTCAGAAATATATATAAGAAATCTTGCAAAATGGGTTTATAACTACATGGAAATGAGAAAAAGAAATACCACTCAGATACTTTATTACATACTGATTCATCTTGTTTTAAAGTTTAATAATCCAAATTGATGAGAAAATATTTTCCCTGTTTTTTTTATATTTTCTGTACTCATTTTAGACTCCCCCCTCCAAAAAAAATTAAAGACATGCAGGGAATTATCTCAATGATCTCTATATATAAACTGAAACAACTTATTTTAGTAAACATTCAAGCAATAAATGTAACTTCTGATTTAAATAGCACTTTGTTCCCAACAAATTTAACTTCAATTTCATTTTCTATTATTGTTATTATTATCTCATCAATAACACTCTAAGTGACCAATGGTCTGCCTTTACAGTATTGTTAACCATATGCCCTGATGAAGTCGGAAACAGTGAATAATTTAAAACTGAAAAGAATCATATAACAGAGAAGAATTGCAATGCTTTGTCTAATCATTTACTTTTAGTTGCAACACAAATTTACTTGGAATAATTTAATATTCTACTTCTATCATAGCTAACTCCATTAGGTGGTATTTTTAAAAATGAGAGAATGAAAGAAATAAAGAGGAGGACTGGAGAGATGGCTTAGCGGTTAAGCGCTTGCCTGTGAAGCCTAAGGACCCCGGTTCGAGGCTCAATTCCCCAGGACCCACGTTAGCCAGATGCACAAGGGGGCGCACGCGTCTGGAGTTCGTTTGCAGTGGCTGGATGCCCTGGCACGCCCATTCTCTTTCTCTCTCTCTCTCTCTCTCTCTCTCTCTCTAACTGCCTCTTTCTCTCTCTGTCTGTCACTCTCAAATAAATAAAAATAAACAAAAAAAAAAGAAAGAAAGAGGAAAATAGGAGGAAAAAATGGAATCAAACCTGAAATAAAACCTAAAATAAGCTTGCCTAAAAAAGTATGAAAAACACATATCTACCTCTTGTCCCTGAAATGACTTCTTGAAAAAGCTGGAGACAAGTGAGGGTATCAAGCGTGCCGGCGTCTACAGACATCCACCCCGAATGCACTTGATCTTGAGGATATCAAGCCCATTAATGGCTTAAAGCCTCACACATTTCAGCCTCATCTTTCAGAAGAGACTTGGTAATTCACTAAATTTATCAAACCCATTCTGGGGACCACGTAATGAGGGCTTCAATCAATAAATAACTCACTGTCTCCCTTAGATATGCTTACAATTGTGGCAGGAGGAAATATATATATACTGATAATATGCCCTTATAGTACCAGTGTGAAGAAAAAAAATATAATCTAGCTGCCAAGATCTGTAATGAATACCTTGCTTAGGCATTAGAAACTGGGTAAAAGGACATTCCAAAATGTCAAACCAGCATATGGCAAGGAATAGAACTACAGAAGTGGATGGACACACATACCATAGCAAGTTGTCCATGATGGCCTCAATGTAGGGAGAGGGATATAATGGGAATTTTCCTTCTGCTTCAGGATTCAAGAATGTGAATGCATTTCAATTAGTAGAACTGAGATGACAGATCACCTATACAATACTTGGGAGGAAAAATGTGGCAAAAAAAAAAAAAAAAAAACCTGAGCAGTGTTCAGCCCATTGTTCCTATAAAATCTAAGCACAGATTGGGAACAGTGAATTTACAGATGTGAAATAGAAGAGGGTCTCACTCAGTTTGTTTTATGTCCTTGAATATGAGATGCTTAAGAGGGGTTACTTACTTAGAGAGAGGAAGGGAGGTATAGTGGGGGGGGCAAAAGGAGAGAAGAAAATGGATGGAAGAAAAGAAAGTAAAGTAGAGAGAGAGGGACAGAGAAGAAGAGAGAAGAAAAGGAGTAGAGAGAGAGGTAAGGAGACACAGAAAAAAGATGTAGTGGTAAAAATAGAAGTAATGGGAGGAAAAGAATAAAGAGTGAAATGAAGAAAGAGAGGAAGAAGGGAAAAAGAGAGTGAGAGAAAGAGAGACAGAGAGATCCTAAAAGCAACAGGACAAGTATCTTTCAGTCTGCAATATGACCTTAGATCTAACCAGAACTTCAAAAGTTGATGGAACAAAGAAATGTGTTTTTCCAGTCACGAACAGTGGTGTATGCTTTGGGCATAAGCATAAGATTATTTAATCCCCAGAGTTTGAGATTGTCCTGGAAAATATAAGATGCTGCCTGAAATGGTTGGGAATGTAGCTCAGTTAGTAGTTTGCCCAGTATGAATGAAGCCTGGGTTCACTCCTTAATTGGGCATAGTGGTACATGCCTATAATCCAAGTACTTGGTATATTGAGGCAGGAGAGTTGACATTAGTTCAAGGCCAGCTGTGGGAGAGGGGTTTTGGAAAGGAACCAGGATTAAAACCTCTTTAAAATAGCTTAGAGGACTTCAGAAGCAATAAGACATTTTCAGAACATAGGTCAGAGGAAAACTAGCAAAAGAGAGACCAAACAGTCCAAGGAAGGTGTTAACCAAATCAAGTGCCTTGAAGATCCAGGGAAGAATTTATCTAGATTCTCCACCCATTTTTACTATTCGTAAGTCTCTCCACTTCTTGTTCTAAATTTTAGAAAATGGAAAAGAAAGAAAAAAGTATGTGTGTGGGTAGTAGAATCCAAAAGTCTCATTAATTATGCATCTATACTTTTTGTATTCAGTCTTTTAAACCTGGTTTGACCAACTTTAATGCAGGGAAGATATTTTACTTGCTTTCAAATTTAGGATTGTACTTTATGGGTTATTTTTTAATCTGGAAGTAAAAGCTTTGAAAATACCACAGAATAAGAAAGAAGGAATGAAAGAGAAAGAGAAAGATCAAGAAAAGAGAGACAAGCAAGACACATAAGCAAAAAAAGAGGATGTGGGGGCTGGAGAGATGGCTCAACGGCTAAGGCACTTGCCTGTAAAGACTAATGACCTGAGTTTGATTCTCCAGTACCCATGTAAAGCCAGAGGCACAAAGTGGCATATGCGTTTAGAGTTTGCAATGGATGGAGGCCCTGGCACACCCATTCATTCTCATTCTCTCCTCTCTCTCTCCCTCCATCCCCCTCTCTCTGCTTCTCTTCTATCTCTCTCTGCTTATAAATAAACACTATTTAAAAAACAAAAGAAAAAAGTGTGACATAAAGACACTTAAATGGAATTTTATTGAGAGAGGAAAATAATCATCAGAATGGAATTTCAGGTTCTGGAGAATTTCCTAGTTGTTAAGAGTGCTTGCCATGTAAGCATGAGGTCCTGAGAGGAAGGAATTCAAGGCACAGTGATAATAGGATAACTTTTAGTTGCGCCTTTCAGTAGTATGTTTCTAAAAAAAAAAAAAAGAAAGGAAGGAAGGAAGGAAGGAAGGAAGGAAGGAAGGAAGGAAGGAAGGAAGAAAAGAAAAGCTTGTTGTGTGAAACGGTGAGTAAAGCAGACGGGATGTACAGCCTGAATCTTGGCAGGTACTTTATCCACTGAGCAATCTTGCCAGCACTATAGCCATGACCTGGGTGTGGTTATCATGGGCCTGAAATTTAGTTTTTGAATAAATACAGAAAAATCAGTTATTCTGTAGAAAGGCACAATAATTACATAATTATGTAAGGCAAATCCATTGCATGTGGTAATAATTAATTTGGAGATAAACACAGGATCATCTTACAACACATGCAGGAAGAAAGGAAGAGTAAGAAACAGCGAGGGAGAAACCTAAAGTTAGGACTGAGGGATGAAGTTCAGTTATTCAGAGGATAATAGCCCTGGGATAGAGCTCTAGGATAGATGACTGGTTTAGAAGAATGTAAAATGCAGGTAAAGGTACAAAAGAAGCCACATATATAATGTACATATATTTTTCTCAATAAATACTAGGCCCTTAGTAACAACCAGTACATGTAGTGTGGAAGGAAAGCAAAAAGCTCAACACCTAACTAAGGAGGAGCAGAGGATGCCACCAACAGGGCAGAGTGTTGACATCTTGCTCTACAGACAATGGGCTCCATCGAAATTTCTGAGTAACACTGGCTTATGCATATTGCATGTCTAGCATACACTAAGCACTCTTTCAAGTGAGTTGTATTATTTTTCCTCACAACAACCCTGTGAGGTGGGTGTAATGAAACCCAATTAACAGGTAAAAACAAAACAAAACAACAAAACAACACTTTTAAAGTTGTTAACCAAATTACACTTGTGTAAATAGCTACATATGGCACTCAGGATTCTAGACTCCACTACAAAAGCATGTTTGAAATATGATATACATACAGATATAAACACACACACACACATTTACTCACAAGACCTACAGTAATATTTATCCTTGAGTTAATTACTTAAATCATAAAATACTTATAAATTCAGTATTAAACAGAGTAGGATGTGTAGCATCACTAGTTTTATGCAAACATACACTTAAAATTATCAACTAATCACATATATACTGAAAACCAAGTTTTATATTCATTATAATAAATAGGAATTATTTGATATATCAAATATGAATGTCAAATAATAAAGAAATTATATGAATATAATTTTAGATCATTTTCTCTAAGACTATGATTAGAAACTCACATTTCCTTCTAAAACATTTAAATTCAATATATATATGCACATATATATATACATATTATATATATGTATTTTATTTTCTTGCCAACATTACTTTCTTCAGCAGCTCCTAATATTTCTTTATAGACTTTATATTTGAAAATCAGATGATGTAAAACATTGCTTGTGGGAGAAGACTCAGTACATTTTATCATTTCATTAAGTATTTAATATTATGATTGATAGAAGTCTAAGTACATATCATGAGGTATTGAAAATTTCATGATATATGAACTTATACCATTTATCATGAACAGAAAACTGTAAAAGTATAAAATTAGCACTTTATTTAAGATTTCATCATTCTTATTCTAGCATTCATTTCTGAATTCCAAATAGTTAAGGGAGTATTAATTTAATAATAATTTCAACCTCAATTTTAATCTTTCAGAATAAAAGGAAGAGCTCCCTCTAGTAAAACAATCAAGTAAAATCATTAAGTATCTGTTTTTTTGGAATGAGATTAATCTCTAAACAAACTAATCAAATACTCCAAATATATAACTTATCTGAGATACAAATAGTTTGCTTTTGATTATATAAGCAAGTTCAATAAGGCACAGTGTATTTATTAATTCCCTAACTCCCCTTCCCAAATTGCTCACATTATTTTAGGTCTGTTTCAGTATTAGATTCACGTGGCTAAAAATTAAATCTAAAAGATGTAAAACATTATCCACAGATTACCTAAAATATAACACTTAAATATCTTGTATAATTTAAAAGCATATGTGTAGATACATAGAAGAAGTACAGCTCAGACCTTTCCACTGAAACTTAAAATAATGATATAAAATCTGATTTGTTCCAATAGTGAAGAGTTCAGTTAATGAAACAAATACTATACTTATTAAATTACAATACAGTTTTCATAAAACATGTAAAACTGATAGCAAGTTTAATATTTCATAAAATGAAGCATCTTTGCTACAGGCATAAACACATTACATCAATCTATGCTATATTTTAAAATATGTTTATTTAATCCATGTTTAATTAAAGACATCTTAAGTCAATGTAAGAAATCTGAGTATTTTGGTAATCCTCACTTTGAATATGAAAAAGATCAAGCATTTTTCTAATTCACTTAATACTTCCATTATGAAAAAGATATTAATAACTGCATTTAAAAACACTGTATCTATACTACAAATCTGAAGATAGTTAAGTCTGCAGCAAATTCCAGTTTTTCTTTGACACTGAAATCATATCACTCAGCCCCTAACACAGACAACATTTTCAGTACAACAAAATCACCTCACCAGAATATCATCATGGGAGGCACATCTTGGAGTACACAGAATTCTACCTGAGTTAAACGGAACAAGATTTAAGGGGTCTTTTAAAAAAATCTGTTCTAGTCACTTCACTTTACAAGTAAACACAGTCATTTGAAATTAACTTTGACCTTCTTTGAGGAAGAATCTGTAGAGACAGATGCATGCATATATATCATTTAACTTATGTAATTGAAAGTTATCTACAAGTAAAACTATATATCTTATGATTAGGACTCTGAGAAGACAAAGAGTCCCTAATTTTATTCATAATAATGTCTGTAAATTCATAAAACATAAATAATAGGTAAACAAATAAGTGTCAAATCACACAACTAAAACAAAAACCCTAAAACTAAAGTAATAAGATAGACCATTCATAGAGTACAGTGTAATTAACACACAGAAGTCTCTAACATTATTTTCTTATTTTAAAAGGCATAAGTCTACGAAATTATTACTAATGAAAACAAACTTCCAAAATTGCTTTTAGCCCAGAAAAACTTATGAAATAATTAAATGGGTGACAGAATTTAACTAAAAATACATCATGTTTAAACACTTAACTGTTTCTATTCTCCCATGCCTTATTTCAAAGTTAAAATATTTAAACTTGTGTTTCTAAACTAAGATACTGCAGTAGGCTCATCACAATTGGGTGTGTTACAAAATATTCACCAAAGAAGCCTTCACACTGTCACACAAAATCCCATAAGCAAAGCTAATTCAGAGGTTCCAGTTGAAATAAAAGTTTGATTTCCAACTTTAAGAACATGGCTCTGCAATCTTGTAAGACTGGTTTGGTTACTTAAAAGTTAAAAAAAAAAAAAAAAGATTCTTTTAAATCAAAGTGAAGAATATTTTAGTTTCATTTGGTTTTGAAATGAAACAATTTCCTAATAATGGAGCATCCATTTGTTATCAAATTTGGTCACAATCACAAATAAAATTTAGAGCCAGGGAGAGCAGTAGAAAGTTTAACTGACCTCCATATATGTTTAAAGGAGCTGTGTGTAACTGTCTCTTACTGAGTTTCCAGTCTGAGGCAGGCACATAAGAAACTTACAGTCTATGTAGTTCTAGTCAGTCTCACTCTGCAGATGGCACAGTGGAGAACTACCTTCTGTACAGGCCCATGTACAAGCTCTTCTGCAGCTGTCAGCACCTAGGGGAAAGTGCGCTGTTAAACAGTTGCTGCGTTCCACCTCAGAAGTGGCTGCAATTCGGTGGTAGGTGAAGTGATTCCTGTACATATATACAGGGATGAAAAGTACTATAGAAAAACAAAATTTTTAAGAACAAAAGCAGCTGTGTCAAAACTGTGCCACAGCAAAACAAAAATACACTATTCAGTCACCAGAGACCTTCACAGATGGATTAGCATTCATTTAAAAGTCGAATATTAAGAATGATTGCGAAAAACATAGACATACAGTTTTTCAATGCACAGCATGATTATAAAGCAAATATTAAAACATATATGTTAAAAATGGAATCCAAAAATTCTGTAGTGAGTGATAACATTATTTTGACAGTAATTTAGCAAAATTCAGGTATATATATATATATATATATATATATATATATATATATACAGTAACATTCTCTACTGTTTAACTAAGTTACTATTTTCATTTTACACGACAATTCAGTGGTAGGGAGAAGAATCAAAAACAGATGAGATATCACACTTGAAGAACAAATAACATGAAAACAGTCAAAGAGAAATGTTAGAAAAGCCATCGTAAAATTCCTAGTTATTTTGTATTTTCAATAATCGGTGATAGTTAAATAGTTTTGATATAATGAAATTGTAAAATGATCTCATTTACTTTTCTGTACTGAAGTCAAACTCAATTACAATGTAGTCCATTCAACAGAAAGATAGATAACTTTAGCTTACTGCTTCTGAAAAGTATTACTACATCTCAAACTCACCACAGTGACATACTTTATACAAAACTTATTTATGATGGTATCAGATCTAAGTGAAAAATGGTTCTCTAAGAAATGCTATCAGCCACAAGGCTGAAAGGAACCATGGTTCCCATCTTAAGGTATAGCCACTATGTCTATATTAGTCTATACAAGTTGTACCCCAGTTTGTTTTTTAAGGAATTATACTTAAGTTTCTTTCAGGGTACTGAGTGAAAAAATCCCAACAGACCTCAAACAAAATGTGTCGCTCTCACTTGCTAAATAAATAACAGAATATATTTACACTGGCATATAGTCAGTGCAGAGATAGCTAATATTTCCCTTTCCATTTTCTTAAATTCTTTCTAGAGTAAGACATATGAATAAATATCATTTATTTCAGTGTCAATATGTGGCAGAGGAAAAAGAACAGAGTTGGTTGGTCTGTTTATTAAAATGGATATAGATTGAGGACTTCAGTCTAGGGCTCACATTGCAAATTTATGCAATCTTGGAATTCTGCAAAATTGCACACTGAAACAGGTTGCAGGTTCTGATCTCAGACATATTTCTATAGAAAACGCACCATGACCTTTGGTAAGGTCTCAAATTATTCTGTAATCATTTCTTAGTAATATTAAGAAATTCAATGGAATAAGCAGAAGTAATCTTTTAAGCTAAATGTGAAAGCCTGAGCAGCTGTTTCTTCTCAGACCATACATGGTGATGTCTACAAAAACAGAAGTAAAATTTTAAACCATGTATGAGGCACATATTGTTTAACACCTGACCTATTATATCAATGACAATAGTAGCTGCTCAAAAAGCTATCTCAAGCAAACTAGAAGCTTTTCACAATGTCCCCTGTTAACTGGCTACTATGTAAGCATTCTTTCATTTACCCATGTCCATTGAAAGATGAATAACAAAAGCCATATACTTCAGTATTCACTTTGAATTAAAACAGTGTCAAACACAATTTGTGGAAGTCTTCTCCACATTCAAGGACTCTGGACTTCACAAAGTCACACTACACTGGTACATATGTTATATTGCACTTACTTGGAACAACATCAGCTATGGCAAACACTGGCTTCAACTGTTCCATAAAATATTTTTACTTCCTTTATAATTTTTTTCCTTTCAGTCACATAATAATATATAAAAAAGAAATATAAGTTGGAAGAATGTAACAAGATTACAATTTTTTCAAAGGTAATACAATTAATGCTTTCGCTTTTAGAAATAATCTTTCCAAATCTTTTGAAATTTAATTTATTGAAAGAAAAAGATAATAAGAATTAAAATATATGCAGGCCAGACAGATTTGCTCAACCATGTTTGTAGCGGCTCAATTTGTAATAGCTAAGAGCTGGAATCAACCCAGATGTCCATCACTAGAAGAATGGATAACTAAGTTGTGGTATATCTACACAATGGAATTCTATACAGCAGTAAGAAAAAATGACACAATGAACTTTGAGGAAAAATGGATGAACCTGGAACAGATCATTCTCAGTGAACTTACCCAATCACAGAAAAAAAAAAAAATCACCACATACTGTCACTCATCTACAGCACCTAACCTGAATCTACCCAAGATGTCTTACATACCCAGCAAGCATCTCCTGGACTAGACAATAGGATGGGTGGGGATGGAGGGGAGGGCAACTGAGGGGTGAGAAACACAAATCTAGACCCAAAGGACAATGGTACCATAAAATTCTACTTCCTAAAAGGCAGAAAATGGCTGAACCTTCACCAGGCCCTTAGAGGGAACACCTGAACCATAAGACACTGGAGAGGGTAGGATGAAGACTAACCTTAATCTTCTACAGCTTCCCTCCCTCCCTCTCCCTCCCTCCCCCCCCCTCTCTCTCTCTCTGCTCTCTAACTCTTGTATATTAGTTATCTTTTTCTTCCTTTTCTTAGTGGGCACTGACCTGTAACTCCCAGTACCAGCATGTGGCTATCATCAACAATGAGCTTTTGATCAGAGAGACCTACAAGGTTTCCTAAAAGAAAGACAGATTTCTGTCAGAGTACTTGATGACCCACCAAAGGTTAGTGGTAAGACCCTACTGCTGAAGACACCTTATGTGGTTGACATGCAAAATGGAATGGCATGGCTGGAAATTGGAAGAGAGTCAGTCCCCAGACAGTCAGCATGTCTAGTGCCAGAAGGTGCCACATGGGCAACTGGGGGAAAATGACCAACATCTGTCCAAGCAACTCATGGTCTAACCTACTTAGCAGCAAATAACCTGTTGTGATGCCCACACAAGTGCAATAGTGGCACACAGCCATGGTGGGGAACCAACTGCTCTTGATCTGGCTAACTGATCCCCTCAGTGGTACGGGACCCATATATGGAGCCGGGAAACAAGTCAGAACCATATCCAGACATAAGCCCACTTTCCAGTATCAAGCTAACATCAATCGTGGGCTACAAGAGGACCTACACCTATTAAATTCTCTATAAAAAAAAAGTAAGGGTTATCTCATTTGTCCTGGTGCTAACTTACTCTCCGTTGGAGAATCTGCTTCTCTTTTTCAGACAGATGCCAATCCTAAGGAGAGAGCCACCCCATCATACCTCAAAAGGGCCCCAGATGAAACTAAGAAAAAATTGGCGATACGAGCAAGGGTGCTGTTTTCTTGGTGAACCGGGTATCAGCACAAGAGGGAAGGAGATCAACACAGAGAAAAATCAACTCCTACCAAATGAGAGAGCCAGAGACCCAGAGGCCCCCAACACTTCATCACTGAAGCAGACCAAAAATGAACCCAAAATAGCTCAGGGAAATTTTGCGGAAGATGAGGCGGAAAGAATGTCAGAGCCACATGTTGGTTCATGATATGCAGAGACATTTATCCTACCCATAACTGTGGGCTAACTCCACAATGTATGACCCATATACCTCAACAAGGAGGGGCCAAGGGGAGTGGAGAGATCATGGATGAGCCTAATAATGGTACCAAACTGACTGTATTTGCTGAATACAAAACTATTTAATAAAAAAATAAAAAATTTTAAAAAATCTTGAGGGGTGTGACCACATATGTCTGTAACTCTATGCCCACAGAGGAACAAATTCCAGTGAATCTTTGGAGCCATACAAGTTCAGTGTAAACAGATTCCAGCTCCAAACAAAGACCAGACAAGAGGGACGGAGCAGGTCACAAAACATTCCAATCCAGCCATCATGGGCAAGCACATGCACCTCACTCATTGTTGAGCTTATGGGTACCATGTCACACCACACACAAGCAAAAATAAATAAATAAATAAATAAAATAAAATAATCATTAAATTAGCACAAGTAAAAGTTTTGCCAGAAAAATAAATTCACAATACTAGCGCAGCATTATAAAATAGTGTGTATGGTGCTTTATAGGAGTGTGATATCTTTTAAATAGAAGAGAGACATGAGTAAACTCTAACCAGACCTGAATGACAACTTAGGAGCAAAGAGGTTTGCTTGCATTTAGGAAGAAGCAGAACAACATGCTAATGTGCAATTGTTTCCCAACTGTAAAATGCAAAGAAACTTTTCATTAAGTTCTCATGACAGGGATAACATGTTATGCAGCAATACACTAAGAAATGCAGATAGCAGTAGGAAAAACTATGAGAGAAGGGGCATTTAAGATTTAGAGCAGAGGAAAGAAAAGGATGTGAATAGTACACTGCCCATGGAAAGACCTGTGGGGACAAGGTGAATATATGCACAGGCCGGAGTGTATTAAGGAACTGTGGCATGTTTTCCTCTCAAGAAATGCATTTAGATAAGCATTTTATTAAAGCCACTTGCAGTAGCATGGAAGATGAATTAGAGTTGTAGATGACTTAACAGAGGTGACAGTTATGAGAGCATACAACTTCAGAGAACTGAAAGAGCTAAAAAAATTATTATTATCAGGTTTACAAAGCAGTTGTGCCAGCAAAAGGCTTGTCTATCATGTACAAGGCCTTGGGTTTAGTCCCTAGCACTGGAAAACAAACAAACAAAGCATAAATAAATAAAATATAGACTATATCAAGCTCTGGAAGAGTAAAGCCTGTGGAATAACCAGAAGCTATTTTCTAAAGTATAAGTGTGAAAAGAAGCATTCATTCACTAACTAAACACAAAGCATTAGTTTTTTCTTCGAGGTCATGTACCACTTTGTGCATAGGGTAAAGCACCCAGGGAGTGGATGACCTTGAATATTATATGCGAATAAAAGAAACAGACACTAATCATAAACTACTGAATTTAAAATACAATAAACGTATAGACATAGTTATTATATATCCAAAAGAATGCAAGTTAAGAAAATGGCATGAAGATCCATGTGACAGATAGCTGAAAGACTACCAGGGAAACAGCACTGCTTGTAGTGAAGTGGGGCCACTGTCTGGGATAAAAACTGCTCACAGGTCGAGGACAAGAGTGAGCAAAAACTATGCTCAGATCATGTAGGGCTTTTGAGATACTGTTAAAGACTTTTTTTGGGGGGGGAGGGGTAAACTGTTACAGAAGGCTCCTGCGGTATTTTGACTGAGCAATGCCATGACCTGTTTAATATCCTCAAAGCATCACTCCAGCAGCTTTACTGGAACAGAATTTATGGCGCCCAGCAAGAATGGAACTTCTAATAAAACTAGCAAAAAATGTACCACCACATGTAAAGTGATATTTTCCCACTGTTCAGGGAAGGGAAATTTGAACCCAAGTTCAAGGAAAGCAATCAGTTAATACCTTGTATTTAGACGACACGTTTGAACAAGTGAGAGCCCCTACGTAACTTAAACATCTTTCCCTTCATTGCCCTTCCACTTTACCCAGGAACTACCTTCTCTCTGCACTCATCTTTAGGTAGTCAGTCATAATCATAAGTTATTTCATGGCTCCAATTTTGGTGGACAGATACTGCCACGTGTCCATATCAAGTGAGAATACATCTAAAAAGGCTAGCAAGAAGAGATGACTAGAACAGTTGGGTTTGTGTTTGTAGGCCAGCTGCTTATCATTCCATATCTATTCTTTTCCTTGTGTCTAATTGGAAAAAGGAAGAAAGATCTCTAGCTAGAAGACAGGCTACAGGGAATTAGAGTCTATTTTAAATAACAATTTAAAAAGGTCTTATCTGTGAATGTAACTGTACTTGAAACTGGTCAGAGGCACAGCAGTAGTCAAAGGCTGTGTATATACCAGACACACAGGAACATAAAGATAAGAAAAGACAACCCAGCACTGGATAATGTGAAACTCCAAAGATACAGCTGCTGAAAAATATCCCACACGTGTGCCTAGTACGGAGCTAGCATTTGTTTCTCTGTCCTCACAGGAAACAGAGGACAAGTCAGTCAGAAGCAAGGCATCAGAAACTGGAGAAAGAACCACAGAAGTCTAACTTAAGCCTTTCCCTTTCTATATCAGTTCTTCATGCACTAATCCAGGAGGAGAAATAGGAAATGAGTATGGGAGCAGATCATTCGCAACTCACAGGAGGTAGCCAAGTGAATGAACAATGCCAAACCGCTTTTGACCACCTAATCACAAGCAAAAGCAATAAGTAAAAGGGGGGAAAGTTGGGTTTGATTAAACAGGCACCAAAATCTGTGACATTCTGAATTAAAGAATTAAGAAACAGTGGTTAGCTTAATCCTAGGTCACATTGAAGACAAAACAAGGACCAAAGGCTATTCAAGTTTGTGCTCCCATGTAATTTTCCATCTCAGTTAATACTGTATTATGTGATGAATAGCAATAATGAGCTAGCAAGTAACTAACCATTTATTTTTCTAAAGAGCTCATACCAGACCAAATAGCTGCATCATCATAATGTTTCTTATTCTTAGTAACAAAAACTGTATAACTAGAATTTATAAGGAATTTCTTTCACTTTTTTCTTCTTGTATAAAAATTAAGGCTGAGCATGGTGGTATATACATTTAATTCTGGCACTTGACAGGCTGAGGTAGAAAGATCACTGTGAGTTCAGAGTCATTCTGGGATGCACAGTGAGTTCCAAGTCACCCTGGGCTAGAGTAAGACATTGACTCAAACACCACAAAAATGTATAGAAATATGAACATCTATGAAATGTTTCCTTAGAAATGATAAGTAATTAAAATAATATAAATACATTTATTTTCTGCATTTGTAGAGAATATTAGATTTTATAGATACTAAGACATAAGGGTTAGAGAGATATATCAGTATGAGAGTACCTACCCAACACATAAAAGACCATAGCTTCAATCCCCAGTACCACAATGATAACAATAAGAATCTTGAAAAGTAAAATCTCCTACGTAAGATATCAAACATAGAACATGAAAAAAGACAGCAAGTTTAAATTTCCTGTTTCAAATGAACACTTGAAATTCATTTTGGTATAATCTCAAAGGATTCTAGAGAATGATCCGGCCTGACTAATAGCTTAATAACATAAGCTTGTCCCCATTTTCCAAGCTTTAAATACTTACATTTAAATATTTAAGGAGATTTCTCTGAAAATTCAAGTACTTTATTTTAAATAATTGAGGTATCATTGTTTTAAATAACTAAATGATGAATAGCCCTATATTCTTAAATGTCAAACCTTTCAAGAACATAGAATCATATCACATATATAATTATAATTGTTCATGTAATAATCCCATTCACTTCACAATTCATCATCCTAAGTTATGACAGATACCTTCAACACAACTCTCTACCTGCCCGCCCTTTTCTGAACACCAGCCTGATAAAGAGCAAGAAAAACAAGGTAAAATTATACAGCTAAGATCCTAGTCACTTTTTCAAAGGAAGAAATATCAGTTACAAGTAAATTGAAAATCATGCAAACTTAATTCCTTCATAGCTACAATTAACTATGAGCTAATAACATCAACCTATACCACTTGAGAAGGATCTATTTGTTCTGATGAGTTGATTCTAATTTTTCATAACTTGAGTAATGTGCAATTAAAACTTAGTTATCAAAGCAATCTCAGAGTAGAAAATCTACTACACTCACTTATTGCACCTTATTGAAGAATGTTTCCAGTTCTCATCACTGTACAAAACATAGCTGTTATGACACCAAAATATTGTAATAAAAAGTACAAACTAACAAAATAAGGTACATGAAGGTAATTAAAAATGATGATGAAATGAATCAAAGGGGTTTGAGTATGTGATGTACTTGGATAGGAAGACACAATGTTTACAATGTCAGCTCTTGCCAACCTGATCTATAGATTCAAGGTTATCACAAACAAAATCCCAGCAAGTTATGTTAACTAGACATTAATAAACTAATTCTAATATCTGTATGAAAAGAAAAAAGATGGAAAGAGCCAACAAATAATTAAGGAAAATAAAAGGTTAAGACCAAACAATGTATTTGCTGAATACAAAACTAACTAATAAAGAAAAAAAAAACAGAGATTAATCCAACCTAACTTGAAGACTTCTACAGTTACAATAATCAAGAAAATGTTGTGCTGGTGAAAACAGGTAAGCTAATTGATGGAAGAGGAAGAAAAGAGAGCATAAATAAACAAGTAAATATAGCCAACTGATATTTTACAAAGGAGATTAAATGGAGATATTTCAACAAATGATGCTGGTACAATTGAACATCTACATGCAAAAGGATGAATCTATACATAGAACATAATGCTTTGATAAAACAACTGATGATGCATCAAAGATAAAAAAGAAGAAAAGTAAGGTGATCTTGGGTTCATAAAAACTAATTTGATACAAGGCAAATCTGAGGAAAAAAAATTGAATCAGCTAAATTTCATTAAGATTAAACACTTCTATTCTGTGGAAAACCCTTGACAAGGTAATGAAAAGACAAGTCACAGACTGAGAGAAAAATACCTAAAAAACAGATTATAAGCATTAGTATCCAAAATATCTAAAAGGCTTAGAAATGTCAACAATATGAAATAATCACATGTAAAAAAGGGCTAGAGAGATGACTTAATGGTTAAGGTACTTGTCTGCAAAGCCTAAGAAATCATGTTTGGATCTTTAGGTCCAACCCTCCCACATAAGCTAGGCACAAAGTGATGCAAATGTGCAATGTTGCACTTGTACACAAAAAGGAAAAACGTGAAATTTACATAACTGTAAGAAAAAAATTATAATGACATGGTTTATTATATCACTACTATGTCACACACATCTGGAGTTCCTTTGCAGTGGCTGAAGGCCCTGGTGTACCCATATTCCCCCCCCCTCTCCCTCCCTCTCTCTCAAATAAATTTTTGAAAAGAGGGGAAATATGGGTAAATGATCTGAACAAATATATCATCAAACACACAAATGGATGGCAAACAGGCCAAATAAAAAAATACCCAGTATCACATGCCTGCATACTGCTTCCTAGAGTTGCCACAACAGAGCACAACAATGGGTTGCTTACCAGACATAAATGTGTATGCCCATGGTTCTGGAGGCTAGATGTTAAAAATCCACATGCACGGAGGAATGATTCCATTTGAGGGCTGAGATGAATGGTGTGCTGCAGGCCTTCCTCTACAGATAGGAGCAGATGGCATTCTTCATGTTGTCATGACATTTTCTCTGCACACCTATCTTGATGTATGATTTCCCTTTTACAGGGATAGCATCACAATGGATTAGAACCCATAGTCAAGGACTCCATTTTACTTGATTATCCTGCAAAATAACACAAATTGCTTTCCTCTCACATAGCATGTCCAGTTTCCAGGGTTATAGAGCCCATTATGCTGTATATTTATGAAACGAATCCATGCCATGATCCTCAGGATTTAACATTCACACTGTACTTACTTTGATCATTTTGAATTTCCCTAGCCTGCTTGGTATTATTAGTATGAAACTAGGTAATATGATTTCAGCATAGCTAAATAAAAAATACTTAATTAAGAGTACTCATGAATAATTTCTCTCTACTTCAATATAAAAGTTATGGGATGAAGGGATATTCAAATTAATTATGAGATAAATTTTCACCAAGAGAAGTAAATAGTTTTCTACATGTAAAGTTTAAAGAATAAGGGCTGGAGAGACAGGTCACCAGTTAAAAGTGCTTGCTTACAAAGCCTGTGTGTCCAGTTCCAATACCCCAGTGCCCATATAAAATCAGACACACAAAGTGGCACATGTGCCTGGAATTCTTTTGCAGTGGCAATAAACCTTGACAGGCCTTGTCTTCCTTCCTTCCTTCTTTTGTTCCTTCCTTTTTTTCTTTATTTTATACATATTCCCTAAAACTACTTCAGATGCTATGAACTCCCACAAATAAATTTAAATATGTGTAGACTTTTCTACATTGCCCATAACTGTCAAATGAAAAATAATTTAGGTATTTTCAAGCTAAAATCATAGTAAATCAAGGCAATTTTAAAGGAAAAACATGAAATTTATATGATTGTAAGAAAAAATGTATAATGACATGGTTTACTAAAACTACTAATTAATAATTGATTAGAAATTTAAAAATATTTAGAGTGAGATAGTAAAAATAACCTAAAACAGGTAACATAGGTGTTTATTATAGCCTCTATCCCAAGCATTTTAAAATAAGCCTTGATTCTTTGAGAAGAGAAAAAGACACAGAGAGGTAGAGGTGTGATGAGTAAGTCATGTTGGAGATGTAAACCCTGCCAATTTAGTTACAGAACTCATGATACTTAGTGTTATGGCCTACGATTAATGTTACAGATCTGTTGAACACAGCATGGTATTGGAAGATACCTCAGGTGCTAACAGGGGCCAAAGTACATCGTTTAAAAATATTAGTATAGTAGAGAAAAATGAAAGTGTATTCAAAATTCATACTACATCTCAAAAAATATTTTGTTATAAATTTAAAATAAAAATTCTCCCACAGAAATTATATATTTATTGAAAACATAATACCTTCAGACTAATATTTCCATGTATTATTTGATGTGTTAAATTTTCATATTCCAATTCAAATTTGAAGTAAAATATGCCCTCACTTCATATCCATGGTTTTATGTTACTCATAGTCAATTATACTACAGAAATATGAGGTGGGAAATTCTAGAAATAAACAATTCACTCATTTTAAATTGTAAACCACTTTAAGCACTGATGACACCTCATACCATCTTTCTCCGTCCTGCCAAGGACATGAATCATTCCTTTGTTGTCCTACCCTGTTAGTCATTCAATCGTCACTTCTGTCACCACACTTTCCTATATTTCAGTGTTTGTGTTCAAGTAAGAAAATTAAAGAGCCGGGCGTGGTGCCACATGCCTTTCAGCCCAGCACTCGAGAGGCAGAGGTATGAGGATCACCATGAGTTCAAAGCCACCCTGAGACTACATAGTGAATTCCAGGTCAGCCTGAACTAGAGTGAGACCCTACCTTGAACACCCCCCCCAAAAAAAGAAAGAAAAGTAACTGTTGCCTAATCTATGTCCCAATGTGCACACCATTCACTTCACTCTCAACATCCCGTATGCACAGTAGCATCTCACAACGTAAGAAGTGGAAATGTAATAGAAAGTGATATTGTAGAAATACCCATTTAGAGAATTTTTTAAATATTTTTATTTATTTATTTGAGAGAGAGAGAGGGAGAGAATGGGCACACCATGGATCTTTAGCCACTGCAAATGAACTCCAGACATATGTGCCACCTTGTGTATCTGGCTTACATGTGTCCTAGGGAATCAAACCTGGGTCCTTTGGCTTTGTAAGAAAGTGCCTTAAATGCTAAGCCATCTCCCCAGCCCCACAACTTTTGCTATCCCATATTATTGTAATTGCTCTGTCTTATTAAATCATTGTTAACGATCTCTTAATACCACCTATATAAAAATTAAACTCCAATATGTTTTCATAAGGAAAAGAACATACTATAATCAGGGTTTGGTACACTACATGTATCTTGGACATCCACTAGAATAATAAATCTCCTGTGGATAAGGGGAAGCTACTATACCACAATTTAACTTGCTGATTAAAGAAAATCAATTATATATATATATATATATATATATATATATATATATATATATATCAGTAACATAAAGGAACATGATAAACATTTTTCTCAAAAAAGTAACAATACCAAATGCTGTGTTGTTTATCTTTTTTATATTCTAATACTAATTGCTATTGTTTTTATGGAACATATACTTTCATAACATTTTTCCTTTCTCTGTGGCCATAAAATAACAGTGTATGTTATCAATTATGTACTTTGCTTTGAATGTCCTGGCAAAACCCCCATTGTGAGGTACTCAGAGTTGGAAACCTTCAAGATGTGATTAAATCATGACGACTGCTTTCTTGAGTGAGTAAATACGTTCATGGATCAATGAATTATCTTAAAAGTGAGTCTGTTATAAAAAGCCACTTTGGTTTTACTTATGATGTATGTCTTCTCACCATGTTAACACCCTGCACCACCTAGGTAGTGCAAAAACTCTGCTTCAGAAATAAGGCTCTCACAAGATACAGCTCCTTCACTGTTGAATTTCCAATCTTTAGAAATGAAAGAAATAAATTTCTTGTTTTATAAATTTCTCAGTCAGTGGAAGAAATGCAACAACCTGAAACAGACTAAGTTTTCTTAGTACATGGTCCTTCAGAAATGAAAATATAGTAGCTACCAGTTATATTGCACTCAGTACAACAGGCACTGTTCCATTTTCTTTCTGCATAGGTATTAATATGATATTTACAGCAGTTCTGTAAAACACATATTATTATTAACCAAAGCACTAATTAAATAAGTTGCTAGAGCTTGTGCAGTTACTGGTAGTGGCAGAATGAGGGTTAAACTTTCACAGAAAGTACAGCTCCTGAGCGCAGGCTTTTGTGTTGCTTAGTTCTGCCCATTGCTATGCCTGACATGTCTCTTTCTCTGGGTAATGCTAACTCTCTTTTCTGAAGATATTCCTGGCTGAAGCACTTTCTGTACAGTGTTTTCTGTAAAAGTGTATTCTATAAACTGATTATTTTATGTCATATGAACAAAATCTAAAATTATACGTACATTTTCTTACTTCCAGTGAGTAAGAAAGATAAATAGGACAACTGGTTAGCAAATATCCTTAGTTCCCTGCTTAGTGCTCTGCTCTCCTGTAATCCAATAGGTAATAAATCACCAATACACAGTTCCAGGGGAAAATGTGTAAGTATTGCATAACTAAGTACTGACTTGTGATGCAAAGTACCCCTTCTCCAAAAACAAACATTAGCAAGTTTTCCAATCCTTGACAACTTGCAAGTTCATGCACAAAACAAACATGCAGAAATAACAAGTTATTTTTTAATAAATGAAAATAAGTTAAATAAGTTTGACTACAATTATCTTCACCAATAGTTTTTCTGTGAATTCAAATCATTGTTCTTTGGAATAAGGAAAAGAACCTTAAAAACTTCTAATGAAGTCATACTCAAGGACTAACTGCTCTATTGGTTCATAAACATGTGCTGACTAACATTAAAATGATAATATTTATCAAAAGCTTTGTATTTTAATAGTTTTATATATCACATCACTCATTAGAATTCCTTTTGATAGGCACATCTATTTTTATGCTGGGAAACTTTAAAACACTGAAATTCAGCACCCTGCCCATGATGAAAGAGTTGGCAAGACACAAAATAGAAATTCAAAATCACTCCAACTTTATATCAGTCTTTTCTTCTATAAATGTTGTATTTAATGGTCAGAAATGACCTCAAAATTATCAGTAACACAACATATACTATAGAAGCCAACATGGAGGTACATACCTATTACCCCTCCATTTGCTGGGGCAGGAGGGTTGGGAATTGAAGGCCTGCCTGGGCTATATACTGAGTCCAGGTCAGTCTAGAATAAATACCAAGACCATGCCTCAAAACAAAACAAACAAACAAAAAAAACTAAACAAAAACACAACATGAACAAAAGACCAACCCCGATAGATATAGCTAGTTCAGTGTTATGAGATAAAAATGTCAAACTTTAAACTCCTACTCATATTTTATTTCACATTATAACTATGTTTGTAGAAATCTTTCCAATGTATATCACACATATCGCTAACTTAGGATATAATTAACCTAGCTTGATGAAGAGGTCATCACTGATTATCAAGAATTACACTGAATAGAAAGGTAGCCACAGTTGTGAATAGGAAGGCACACACTGAGGAATGACTGCAGTTAGCAGGAGTCCTGGAACTGAGCACGAGCACACAGAGAATGCACTTTAATCATCAATCAGTTCATCTTGTGTAAGAAAAGAAAAAAGAAAAAATTCCACAATATCTGTTTGAGTCACTACAACCAGAATCACACCAATGTTTGATATCTAGGTAGCTGAGTTCTCCCAACACTAAAATAGATCCAAGAGAACTATCCTATGAATTGTGGCTCTCCAGTATTTTACAGTGCCTTCCTAGAGATCTATAATACTCCAAATTGGCTCTATTTTTTGTCTCTCTACAGAGTTTGTCCATTGGCATGCCACTGTTCTTTCCCCATTTTTTTTTAATTTTGGACTATACAGTGGGTTATTTTATGGTTTTTATGCAAAAAGACCCCAAAAAAATCATGGTGACAAGGAGGTCAAAACTGACACAGACAGGTGAGTGAAGGATGAGGACAGGTGGAACAGGGATTATCATTTTTATAATCAAGCATTAAGCATTATATCACTGTTCAAACTAAATAATACTATATGGAATTGACTTAGCAAAATAAGTTCGAGGAAATCCACAATAAATGAGATTAACTAACTTAAAACCAGACCACCACATTCTTTCATCTATCATTTTCTTCTAATCTTCTTTAATCCTCAGCTGGGGCTAAATTAATGACAGAATATAATTTTGGCAATAAGGTTACATCAATTGCATGAATGATGAAACAGTTTCACAGAGCCACTGTCAAATAAGCTACTAGGAAAAAAAAAAAAGGACACAGTACATGTAACTTAGAAAATTAATGGTTTGTTTTAATAAAATGAATAAAATTGAAATGGTTTAAACTTTAAAATTTGGTACATGATACCAAATTCATACCTGCTAAGAAAATAGCAATAATAACTTAATTTTGAGGCTATTAACACAACCATTCTATATTGTATTTAATTTAAGTTCCTAGCTCAAATCATTGTCATCAAAGTAAGTTGCCTTTGAATATTCAGAGTGCAATGTGCAAGTGTTTCTAGTGTGGCCTCAATGCAATGTGTAGCTTCTAAAGTGTTTTATCTTTTTGCCCTTCAATGCTTCTGTCTGTAAGAGTAGACGTTTGATAAACTAGTTGATAAATAATATACTTACAGTGAATATTAAGTGCTCTCCCTGGGTGCTGGCCCTTACTCTTACCATTATTATTCTGTTACAGTTAATTTCTGTCTCTACAGAAGTACGTTAAGAATGTCCTGATATTTGCTGTAGAATATTTCTCAGCTGAATAGAAACATTAAAATTGAGAAAGGAGAAAGCCAAAGAAAAAAGTAGAACTGAGTAAGAAATTGCTGATCTTGGGGAAACACAGGCAGAAAATATGAAGGTTACAAGAGAAATGTAGGTCTATTTTTTTTAATACTGATTTTTTAAGGGAAATCTAATGCACTTGCAGTCTATTTTTTTTTTTTTTTTTTGATTTTTTGAGGTAGGGTCTCACTCTAGCTCAGGCTGACCTGGAATTCACTACGTAGTCTCAGGGTGGCCTTGAACTCAGTCACAGCGATTCTCCTACCTCTGCCTCCCGAATGCTGGGGATTAAAGGTATGTGCCACCAGGCCCAGCCTAGCAGTCTATTTTTGACAAAGTGATAATTACTATTTGTAAGATAGAAACTATTGTTATTTCTTCATTTTCAGAACTCCTTGCAGGTACTAAGTAAGGACTCCATTTCTGATTTACATAATAAACACTAATTAGGAATTAAAGTATTTCGGGATAAAAAATCTAAATCCACATAAGGCCGGCTATGCACATTTGACAGTACTACCTTAAAAACCAGACCAACTGCCTTGCTTTATGCTAGGAAAAGTATTCACCTCACTTTGCTCAGCTGTGTATATTATATACCTAAGTGTATGCAGGAACCTTCAGGAGCAAGCAGAGTACTTAAGGGTACTTGTAGACCATGGAATTCTAACCTTTTATGTATTTTAATCTGCTTTACTATACGATCAAGGCTAAAACAAAGCAAAACACAAAGCCTGTTCTAGCTGTCCCATAGTGACAGTCCCCAATAATTCTAACCTAAAAGAATAATGCAGTAGCTAAGATAAAATGGAAACACCTCCTTCTCCAACAATTCTTAGCATATACACCGTGAAAATGAGGAAATCCATAATCACAAATTGATTTTTATGAGCAGATCTTCAGCTGAAATTCCTTATTGGTTTGTTCAAATCACATCAGGCCAAGAATTCGGTGTCAAATTATCCCAAACATGCAATGACCACTATATCCAAAGTTATTGTGATGTTAGTCACCTTTATCCCAGGTTTCAAAAATTCCCTCATATAATTTGTTAAATAAAAATAAACATACAAAACAAATTTACAGGGATGGTTAATGCATTTGCCTGCAAAGCCAAAGGACCCAGGCTTGCTTCCCTAGGACCCACATAAAACAGATACACAAGGTGGCATATGCATCTGTAGTCTGTTTGCAGCAGCTAGAGGCCCTGGCACGCCGAATCTCACTCTTTTTCTCACTGCTTCATTCTCTCTGTCAAATAAATAAATAAAAATAAAAATATATTTAAAAAAAAAACACTTCAGAAAGACAACTTGAATGAAAACCAGCAAAAGCAACAGACAGCAGAACTCCCAGAATTTAAATGAAGTATGTTTCATTTGTTTCAGGATAAAATGTCAGAACATCAAACAGTAAAGAAATGTGAAAAAAAGCTAACAGCTCTTCTAATACAAATGAGTGAAATTAAAGAACCGAGAAAAGTATTTGGAAATGCAGTATACTTTAATTCATTTACTTCCAATCTTTTTTCTTTAAAACAAAAATATTTTGATTAATTTGGGCACAGAAAATCTGAACTCTTTTAAACCTTGAATTAAGGTACATTTTTCTGTGGAGGTTAAATCATACTTCTTGACAACTAAAACAAACTAGATATTTAAAATTGTTAAATAAGGTAGATGAAGATGATATACCTGAATGTGAGACTCCAGTGTAAATTTTAACATTTAAATATCTCTTGTTTCACATATTCCCTTAATCTAGAAGATTCTATTTACCACAGGAAGTTATTGGATAATATTAACATCCATATAAACAACTTATCCAAACTCTGAAGTGGCAAAATCAAAGATCTAAAACTTTTTCATTAATAAAGGCAAATGATAGTATCAAATTTCTATGACTGCATACACAAGAAAACAGCCTAAAATGATGTTCTAATTGAAAAAATGTCACATCTTTACTTCACAGTAATTTCTTTGTGTATGATCTTCACTTTCATTGTAATAAGTAAACCAAGCTGAATAATTTTAAGGTTCTGATTCAATATAAGCTTAAATAAGGGCAAGTGCTTTTACTATATGATGGTGACCACCTTTCAATCTGGGTCACTTAAAAATATATATGAGTTAATCCTTAGACAGTTAGCACATCTAGTGCCAGAAGGTGCTACATGGGCAACTGGGGAAAATGACCAATATCTGTCCAAACAACTCATGGTCTAACCTACTTAACATCAAATAACCTGTCTTGATGCTCACAGAAGTGAAATAGTGGTGCACAGCCATGGTGGGAAACCAACTGCTCTTGATTTGGCTAACTGATCTGCTCAGAGGAATGGAACCCATAACTGGAGCTGGGAAACAAGTCAGAACCATATCCAAAAATGAGCCCACTCTCCATTATCAAGCTACCACCAATCGTGGGCTACTAGAGGGCCTACACCTATTAAATTTTCTCTAAAAAAAAAAAAAATAAGGGTAATCCCATTTATCTGGTGCTAACTTTATTCTCTGTTGGAGAGTCTGCTTCTCTTTTTCAGACAGTAGATCCTAAGGAGAGAACCACCCCATCATACCTCAAAAGGGCCCCAGCTGAAACTAAGAATAAGTAGCAAAACAAGCAAGGATGCTGTTTTTTTTTTTTTTTTTTTTTTTTTTTTTTTTTGGTGAACCAAGTACCAGCACAAGGGTGAAGGAGATCGACACAGAGAATAATCAACTCCTACCAAATCAGAGATCCAGAGCCTCAGAGGCTGCCAAAACCTCATCACTGAAGCAGACCTAAAATGAACCCAACATGGCTCAGGGAAATTTTGCAGAACAGGGGACGGAAAGAATGTCAGAGCTACACATTAGGCCATGATACGCAGAGACATTTCCTCCTACGCACAACTGAGGGCTATCTCCACAATACATGACCCATATACCTCAACAAGGAGGGTCCTGGGGGAGGAGGGAGGACAGGGAAGAGGCTAACAATGATACCAACTTGTCTGTATTCACTGAGTACAAAACTAATTAATAAAAAAATAATATATATATATGATATAAAAGAAAAAAATGAAGAAACAATTTTCTTAATCAACTATGTATTAAATCATTTGTATAAGCTGAGTGAAATAACACTTCCTCAACTGCTAATGATTATGGTGCTAAAAGTACCATCACTGGCAAAAATACAAACCTCTAGACAAAAAGCTTGTTAGAAAACATTAACAAAAAGAAAGGGCTACCTGTTATATGCATAAATAGATATGAACATATGCATGCTTATGGGTAGGTGTACATGTAAGTGTAGATATACATGTATGGATATAAAACCAATACAGAAAAATTCCAGAAAACATTTTGTTCTCAAAACAAACATTCAGGAAGGTCACTCTAGGATTTTGTGTGGGTCTACATTCACTGCTATACTTGCACATATGTGGTTTGCAGCCACAAGTTGTGCAAGACTAAAGCATATCACATCCCACATCACCCTCTATTTCTTCTCTCTCTCTCTCTTGTTTTTTTGTTTGTTTTTTGTTTTGTTTTGTTTTTTTCTTTTTGAGGTAGACTCTTGCTCTCTAGTCCAGGGTACCCTGGAATTCACTGTGCAGTACACTGTTCAAATATCTCATTTTGTGTTTTAGTGTGTAGTAGGACACTCCAACAGAGACATTTACAGATTTATACATGCAGTCCATGATAGCTACCACGCAGACACCTACCACAAAGAAAAAGGAGTATGGCTAGTCGGAGTATATCACAAACCTGGTAAAACGCAAAAGGAAAGCATAATAGAAGCCTTGAACCACAAATAGAAAACTTTGCTCATCTCCTCCCATCCATTCCCTTGATATTAAAGAGATAAAATCAGGTTTTAGAAGAAAAGGGGATCTCTGAATTGATAAATGACCCTACATATATCTAAAAAGAGAGTATGAAAGGACAAACAACTCCCATCATTAGGTTCACAGAGTCAAAACCACACTTAGCACAGACATGATTCAACTTCATATTATACACTATATTGGGATTTGTTAAGTAAGCAAAGGTAAGTAGAATGTTATACAATATGCTTAAGCAGGATTATCTACACCCCATAGAGTTTGCACAGAGCACACAGAGGAGGTTAAGTGTCCTATCTTGAGGAGAAACATAAACAGAAACATAAGATTATACATAAGCTGAAAAATGAAGGTACATTCCATGAGTAAAACAGTTAAGAAATGACAACAATTCCACTAAACACAGAAGAGCAAAGAATCAAAATTAAAGTGTTTGCTGGGTGGGAATTAAACAGCTTGAAAGAGCCTGGTGACAAAAACTGAAGTGGGAATCAAAAAGAAAAGAGGCAAGTGTAAGTGGAGAGGATATAGTTGACATTCTGAATTCTATATTCATTCACAGCTATATGTGCAGTGAATGACATGAAACAGACATCACAGGAAGAATCCATGGCATGGCCAAGAAGCAATGTTTGGTGTGGGTAATGTAGAACCTACAGCAAGGAGAGAGAGAGAGAGAGGAGAGAGAGAGAGAGAGAGACACTGACAATGACAAAAATTCAGCGTTTGCCATACCTGAATATAATACACAGAACTTAGTATATTATACATAGAACTTACTCAAGTACATAGGACTTGGGGAAAAAAAAACAGTAACACCATGAACAGTGTGGAGTACAAAACACTTTGCTTCTTTGGAAACATCATTCCCATTTCATGTAAAATCATTTCATTTTGTTTCATTTCCTTCTAATTAAATCTTGATGTAAAAATACATCACAATTTTATAGCAAATAGCTTTAGATTTTAGCTCCAAACAAATATACAAATGGGTGATCACTTAAGTTAAAAATGGAAGTTACTTCAACTAATGAACTTAATTGCTAATGTCTTTTTATGTTCAGAAGCTTAGCTAACTATATTCATATTTTCTAGGTGAATTCTAAGTGAATAATTCTTCTCCAAAAATTGTAACCACTACCATTTAAAAGTGTTGATCAACAATACAGAGATGAATATGTAAACATCTGAAGATTTAGAAAGTACTTTTAACATACCAGCAGTAATCCAATTGAAGGTAAGTAAAATTAGGCCCTTCATCTACTCCCTGTTTGAGGCTCTAACTTGACCCCTTGTCTTACAAGATTTGCCCTAAGTTTGTTTGTTTATGCTATATATCAGAATGTTAATTTTTAGTATGCACTTTAACAGTTCATATGAAAAATAACTAACGGATGGATATATGGACAAATAAATGTTCAAGTAATTCAAATTTAAGTTTAAATAAATAACAGTGAAATTTACTCAGCAGGGAGCAGGTTAAAATTTATATTTTATCTATGTAAGTTATTAAATGCGACAATAACCATAGTATGCACTCAATTTACCAATAGAAAAATATTATATTTATTCATGAGGATGAAAATAATTTGAGTATGCTAAAATAAAATACACATGGACTTTCTAAAAGCAAATCAAGTTCAAGAAAAATTTCTGTGAAAGATCTGTGGACTCTGATTTGATGCAATGAAAAGAGCAGTCTGACAGAGCTACACCAAACTTTCAAGTAGCATGGAAATCATATAAATCAGCTATCTCCAAGAGAACATGTAGGAAAGCTTTAAGCAAATCCACAAATTCCATATGTGAATATAAAGATGTTATTTAAGAAAAAAACTTGGAATCAATAAGCACACTTAAAGTACTTTACAGCATAAAATTTAAGCTATTATTGTAAGCCACAAAATTGAAATTTCACACTAAACTTAAAAATGAAAACAAATATATGAACATAAACACACGTTCCTCTTCCTACAATTTGAAAAATTCATTTTCCATTTTTGCCAACAAGATGCCACAAATTTTCTCTAGTCAGTGATGCATTGGAAACACTATATATTACTCTAGCAAATTATTCTGATAAACCAATGATGATTTATTTTTAGTAATAGGATTTATTTTTTTCACCTTTTAATGATTTTATTAGTATGTTCACAAGTTTGACATCCACAGTACATCATTAACAGCTGAATACAAATATCTGACATAAGTCAAGTACTTAAGAGTGGCAAGACTTAAAATGTCAACTCAAAGAGATCACGCATGTCCTATGCATTCACATCTGTGTCTCCAAGCCACCCGCCCACTGTGTTCATCCTTGCTGAGTCTCGATGCATGCCTCAGCCAGGTTGGGCTAGGGGCTGTTGTGCCTTTTTACAGACCCAGATTTTCAAGAGCAACAGCTGAACCCATCATGGAGTGTGGCAGCAACACCATGTTTCAGTTTGTTAGGATAAAAATGCCGTGGCTGACTATTGCTTATGCAAGCCACCTGATCCCCAGGGCCTGGGCTAGCACAGAGGTGCTCTGATACGTCTGACAACAGGCAGTTTCTGAACCTTTGCTTTTCCTCCCTGGGATAAATCTAGACATGAGGTATACAGTCTTCTAACATGCTGTGGGTGATGTAGCTGCACCCAAGGTAGGATTCATAGTAATGTTTTTCATCAAAGGTATTGACGATCCAGGTGACAACCTGGATTCCTTTAGCTGACCATTTCTTCAGATAGTACAGGGAGATAAAGTCCTTCCGCATGAGGAAAGCTGAAATTCCACACAAGCACTGCAAGATATTATGCACTCTCCAATCAAGTAAAATGTCCAGCAGTAATAGGATTTATTTTTTAACTCATCGTCATTCTTTTAGCTTTACTTTACAAGCAACAAGTAGATGGAAACCCAGTAATTACCCACAAATATTGCTCATTCACTACTGTAGCATCATAAAACATGGCTTTCCTCACTCTATATGCTATACATCATGGATTATTAATTTTTTTTGTCTTTCCTTCACAATGCTAAATACAGACTAACTAAAAAGAGTGTTAATTATTAGCCAATTGTGCTTATTTACTTCATGCCACCTGGTTGGGGAGAAGCTTGGATATTTTCTGTAGAAGTATTATTTAGATTACATCTGCATATCTGCATTTCACATTCCTCCTTCCGAGTAATCAATTACTCTTAATGGTAAGGCACATTGTAGGATTTTCTGTAAGTGATGCCCACTATGTTAAACACATCAGACCAATGATCTTTATCCATTAAGATATATCAATAAAGGCTGGAGAGAAGATTCAGAAGTTAAAGGCACTTGCTTGTAAAGCCTGACAACCTGAGTTCAATTCCCCAATACCAACAAAAAGCAAGAAGCACAAAACAGCACATACATCTGGAGTTCATGTGTAGTGGCAAGAAGCCCTGTCACGTGCATTCTCATTCACAATTCATTTTCATTCATTCCTATTACCCTTCCCATATTCTCTCTCCCTCCCTCCCTTTCCCTCTTTCCCTCCATCGCCTTGCTTGCAAATTAATAAATTAAAAAAATTAAAGATAGAACTTGATATATCCATACAAAGTTTCAACTCAATAAAAAATTAAATTGTCAGTAAGAGGACTCAAAACTGTCATGATATAATTATTGTGTTAAAAAGTAAACTCAGGGTTCTCTCTTTGCTCCCTCCTCTATGTCTGTCTCTCTCTCTCAAATAAATACAGGCATCTTAAAAATGAACTCAATTTTTCTACTTATGTGGGAAATATTTTTCAGAGTATTTTTTAAATTTTCCATATGAGCACATATTATATGGTGAGCACATGCCTGCCACCATTTTTCCTTTTCTCACACAATCCATTAAACTCTATTGTTCCTCTAGGCAATTCACATCTACTTTCATGCCATATCATATCTATATACATGAATGCATGTACCTATATAAAATCTAAGAAATACAAATGAGAGATACATGCAACAGCTGTCTTTCTGAGACAGTTGTAATTTCCATAATATGATTATCTCAGTTAAGACAGGTCTCAAAAGATGAAATCCAAATTTACAATAAACATGTAAAAAAATGTTCTATCTCATCAGCATACATGGAATTGTAAATCAAAACAGCACTGAGAGTTCATATCACCTCAGCCAACACGGCAGTCACTAAGAAAACAAGTAACAGCAAACACAGTGGGGATGCAGACCAAAGAGAACACCTACGCACTGCTGGTGGAGTTTAAACTAGTCCAGCCACTATGGAAGTCATCATGGAGGTTTCTCATGACCAAGCTGTACCACTCCTTAAGTATTTACCCACAGGACCCCGAGTCAACATGTCTCAGAGAAACACAATTTTTTATTAACGCTTTACAATATGGAAAAATATAATGCTAAATTTGTTAAATAAATCTAAATGATGTAAAGTCTGTTGACTACTTTTTCATGAAATTTAAACTCAACAAATTTACTGTTTGATAGGAACAAAATTATGTCAAAGTATTTTAACAGAAAAATAGTTGTTAATTGTATCATTTATTTTAGAATGCAAATTACTTGATATAAATTTTAGTAATATGAATTATTGATATAGTATCCATTTTATATAGGTCAATATGTATCTACTATGCACACATAAATCATAACTGTGAAGTTTTTTTTTAATTTTAAGCTAGTTTTGTTATAACAATAAGCTTATATAGTTTATTTCTTCATTTTTTAGTGATGGAGATTAAAGCTAGGGCCTCCCACGTGCTAAGTAACATATCCATCACAGACTTTATTTTGAGATGATCTGATCAACTGGTATTTAGAAGTTCTTTAGTCTCACTGATTTGTATTTATAATCAATGTACATAATATGATTTGAGATGTCTATGAGATGCTGACTAATAAGTCATTTCACTATGTGCATGGACTTACACAGTGAAATTAGCACTGTCATGCTGATTAAAATGACCACTGCTTTCTACCATAAATTCTATGGCAAGAATGCTTAAAATTTGCCCTCTTAAAAATTTCAATGCACAGCATTAAGTACAATACTGATATTTCACATTTTCTAGACTTGCTCATCCTACAAATTTATGTGTTTGGATCCTTGAACTCTTTCTCCATATTCCCTCACTCCTCATCCATTCTAAGTAGAACTGCATTCTCTCTTTATATATAGTCCACTCTTTCTAAGGTCCTATATATAAGTGAAATCATGTAGTGTTCATCTTTCTATGTCCAACTGATTTCAGTTAGACTCATGTCCTCTAGGTTCCATCATGTTGCCACGTGTTAATTTTCTCCTTTTTAATGGCTCATTGATATACCTCTGTAGGTATGTATGTATATGTGTACATATGTATACATACATACACACACACATATATAAATATATATATATATATACACACACACATATATATAATACAGAACTCAAGTATTCCAGGTATAAATATTTATGGTACTATAAGACATAGTGATAATGATACTCCATAAACGTAATTTTTCTATCTATTTTCCTATCATGGAAAATTAAAAATGAACCCAGATTTCTCAATTCTTTAATTTTTGAAATTATAAATAATTTAGATAATCTGATCAGTAATCAAGACAGATGACTTTCCTCTATTTACCAGGAAGAAATTTTTATATTTTAAGTTAGATCTGCATTGGCTAACACACAGTAGGATGAAAACAGGCAACATGTTCTTTGGTATTTATTACCTGTTTGGTTTTGACTAGCTGTCTTTTAAAGACAAAAATCTTAAATATAATCAGAATTATATTGCTGGATTAGATGTAGAGTTCAGCACAGAGGTCAACATAACTCCAAAAGGGACAGTCTTAGAAATGGACAGAGTGATGCTGTAGTAAGATGCAAAACACTGCCAGAGAAGATGACCTGGGAGGTTCAGAGAAAGAGAAGGGTATTTAAAATCACAGTTCATCCTAACATAAGTATCAGATATACAGGTCAAAAAACAGACAAGTGAAAAGTCCACAATGGATATAAACTTTTTGTTATTACTAAAGGAATATGGTTATAGGAAGCCACAATGCTGGGTAGGATCACTAAGAGAGTAAGTTTGTATAGAAATCAAAAAAATTGCCACAAGACCTCAGCCCAGAAATGAAAGGAATCCAGCAAATGAAATTTTAGATTGCAATCAGCAAGGCAGTTGTGTGTTGAAGGCAAAATAAAATGTGTCACAGGTAGAGAGATAGCTCAGCGGTTAAGATGCTTGCCTGAAATATATGATGATTTAGGAATTTGTTTGCAGTGGCAGCAGGCCCTGTTGTGCCCATTCTCTGTTTTTCTCTCACAGAGCTGGACTCTAATAGACTAGAAAATATCTCTTCTCTGACAGAATTGTGCTCCGTGTGACTTCTTCCACAGACGTGATCAAGACACATTAAAATGGTATGAATATTACTCTGCTATTAATACATATAGCATGTTTCCTTCATAAGAGTTTTGGTAATACTGAGTACTATCATTTGGTTGTATCATGGCAATATGCCTAGACCTTTCTAACCCTAATTTAAACAAACTCATATCATGAGGCTGAATCAAAAAGAATAAAATCAATACATGTAAATAATCTCAAAACTGAAAACAATTTTACAGACTCCGTATCAACATAAGCACTAGAGAATATACAAATATCAAGGTTCTATGTAGACATGAGTATAGCATGAAGAGAAAACCTGTTCATGTTTCCATTTGCCAAATTATTAGTTTTCCTTCAATACTTTTTAATATGCAGAATTGCAAAAGAATTATTAAAATACTTGTCAACAATATCTGATTCTCTCTCAATAATGGATTAATATGGAGTTTATTCACTTTACCTAAATTCTAAATACTGTATTTCCAAACACAAACTTATAAGTAATATGATGCAAAGTTACATGATAAAAATAAGCAGATTCATTATTAAGTTGATATATCACAAATTACCTTATATTTTCTACTTATTTTCTTCATACATGGAGACAAAAATTCCTGCTTACACTGACATTTTAAAAATTAACATAAGTAATAGAAACCTAAGATCTCATGAAACCATACTTGATAAACATTTAGCCACTTAATTTCCTGATATTAGGGTTTAAGGCACGGATGATCCCTTTCCACAAGTGTTGTGACAGACATCATGAACCTCAGCAGAGTAATCCAGAGTCTGGCTCTTTGAAAGATAAATTTATACAAAAAATATTCAACATAACTATTTAGCGTTTAAAACACTTTTTAAACACAAAATATCTTCAAAATAATTCTCCAATAGAACTGTATATATTCCATAGAGCTGAAACAATGAAGATTGTTCTTTACATTTCTGAATGATTTATCCCCATCACACAGCAGTTTCTTATATTAATACAAAAACATGAATGATCTGAAAGGGCTTAAAATAAAATCTATAATAACAGCAATATTTTTAAAAATCCAAAACTAACATCATATGTGTGTGTATGAAAACATTATAAATTTAAGGTTGAGCATATTGTCATAAAAGAACAATTATAATTTGTTAATGACTTTCTGTGAAGACTACATACAACTTCACATGTTTTCCTGTTAATGTAAATACTTTTTCAAAAATAAGTTTTTACTGTTTAAATATTTAATTTACAAAACCACTTTTGCACATACTAAATATACTAGTATTCTTTAACAAAAAATTCAATTTATAAATACTATTCACATTCATAAATCCACCAGCTTTAAGATTCTCACCAATTTTGATAACTTCAAAGAATTTTTAAAAAGCTGCTAAGATCCTACATGAATATCTTCAATTTCTAACTTTTTCCAAAAGTTGGAGAATAAAAGTGTGCAGAATAAAATGTTAGTCTGAATTATAAGCCCACCAACAAGAGACTATATTGTGGAAGTGGCAGCCTTCTACTGTAAATTTACTAATCCTGGCAATATGGTACATTCAACTTGTCATTTGAGTTATATGCCAGCCTAAACTATCACATATGGCTTACCCATTTCATTATCACACTTTGTGTTTTCATATACAGGGTTGCTTTAGCTTTAAAACAAGATGTCAAATACATCAGTACAACTAAAAATTTGATGAAGTTTTGAAATATTACTTTCCCTTAATAACAGAAAGTGAATTTTTCAGAAGAAGAAATTTAAAATAATATATTTAAATTTCTATCATATGCAAATTCTAGTTTCGAACCTTTATTTCTCTGTTATTGTGGGATAGAGTATGTAAATGCTAGGAAACTAGAAAGGAGCACATGGGAAGGAAAAATGAGGCTTCAGGGAGAAGGGTAGAAAGGTAGCAGAACAAAGTGATAGGGATGCCAAAGGGGGAACATTGATATTAGGAGGGTGAAAGCATAGAAGGGGGTCATGAAAATAAGGCAGAGAAGGGGGAAGGGAAAGCTTAACCAAAACTAAGAACATGCATTGATCAAGACTAAAAAATAGGCGGCTGAGGAGATGGCTGGGCAGTTAAGGCACTTGCCTGCAAAACCAAAGGACCTAAGTTGATTCCTCAGGACCCAGATAAGCCAGATGCATAAGACAGCCCACATGTCCAGAGTACCTTTGCAGCGGCTGGAGGCTCTGGCACACCCATTCTCTATCTGTCTCTCTACTTCTCTCTCTCTCTCAGTAAAAATAAAAAATATCTTTAAAAATAATAAAACACAGCGTTGATGAGATGGCTTAGCAGTTAAGGTGCTTGCCTACAAAGCCTAAGGAGCCATGTTCAACTCCCCAGATCCCACATAAGTGAGACACACAGGTGATGCATGTGAAAAGCTGCACATGCACCCAAGTGGCCCACATGTCTGAAGTTCGATTACAGTGGCTACAGGCTGTGGCTCACCAATGCTCTCTCATTAAAAAAAAAAAAATCCAGTCTGTTGAGCTTGTGTCAAAAAAAGAATTAAAAAATAATAAAATAAGTTGGGCTGGAGAGATGGCTTAGCGGTTAAGCTCTTGCCTGTGAAGCCTAAGGACCCCGGTTCGAGGCTCGATTCCCCAGGACCCACGTTAGCCAGATGCACAAGGGGGCGCATGTGTCTGGAGTTCGTTTGCAGTTGCTGGAGGCCCTGACGTGCCCATCCTCTCTCTCTCTCTCTCTCTCTCTCTGTCTCTCTCTGCCTCATTCTCTCTCTGTCACTCTCAAATAAATAACTAAAACAGAGAAATTTTTAAATAATAATAATAATAATAATAATAATAATAAAATAAGTGTTACTATATAGACAATAAAGCTGGAAATTTTTAATGATTCTGATATGTTCAAATACAAATTAAATGTCCATTTGTAATGCAAATTTAAAATTTCTTTAATTTATTTGCCAAACAAGACTATGTGATCATCATCAAAAATTCATTCCCTACAATATTAAAAACCTTAAAAGCCAGTAAGAAGTCATACCATATTAGGAAAGCATGCCAAGATTTCGATATCATAGATAGTCATACTTTAAAAATTTTTTTTCAATATTGAATTCAGCCTTGAACTAAACAACTACTATTATCAAATTATGAATATTACTTAAATAAAAATTACACACTGAATATTTTTATTTTAAATCCACATTTGGGCCTAATGTCACTTTATGTGTTCAATTTTCCAGTGTTTCTCTACAGAAGCAGACAGTAATTTCATAAATTAGTATAAAATGCTAAATTTTAACTTCATTTTCTAAGTGGCACTTTTCTTATAGTCATTTTTTTAAATTCATTTGAATTTGATTAGTGTATTGATTAACATTAATTTCCTTATAAAATAATTATTTGCAAGTAGTCCTGTCAAAATCCTGCCCAATCTCAATAATAAAGTGAAATTCTAAACAAAATAATGGCATAACATATTCTACCAGCAAAAGAATAACTTCACTTTTATTTTCACTGACATAACATATTTCTATAATGTACCTTAGTATGGATATCCAAATGACATCACAGACATATGAAAACATAATCATTGTATTCATGATTAATTTTCATCAAATTTGAAAAATGGTATTTTTTCATGTACCAAAAATGCTAGACAGGCTTATACATTCAAGGTATTTAACGTATATTACCACATTCATGATTTTTATCTTTTATATAGCTAAAGCAACCACATTAAGGAAACCCATCAAGCCACTAACTTTACACCTGCATTATCAACATATATAAAATGTCGCATACTGACTTCTACCTACAGAGTTTTCATGTATACTGCAAATGATCCTTCACTGACATTTTCCTTTCTCATCTTTTTTTTTTCTTCCAGACTAGGCACATAACTGTTTCATTAACCACAATTGTTATTTCTTCACATCTTTTTCTTTTGTTTTGTTTAGTTTTGCTGAGGTAGGGTTTCACTCTAGCCCAGGATGATCTGGAATTCACTCTGTATTCTCAGGATGGTCTCCAACTCACAGTGATCCTCCTACCTCTACCTCCAGAGTGCTGGGATTAAAGGCATGCGCCACCACGCCCAGCTTTTCTTCACATCTTTGTATTCCCAGTTCCCTCACCTCTCTCTCCTTTTTCCTTTCTAAATAAATTAGTCTTTGATTCTGCTTATAGTTCCTACACACACACATACATACACACACACACACACACACACACACACATACACATATACACACACAAGAAAAAACCAGGCTATGCAATCTCATAGCTCATACTTCTACTTTTAGACAACTGGGGCAATTCTCTAAGGTATGACTCTTACCATTTATGTTTACAGAGATGTGTTTTAGTTATATCACCACTGCCAGTCACCTGTTAGACATGCCATATATGTGTGTGTGTGTGTGTGTGTGTATACATATATATATATATATACATATATATATATATATATATAATTATTCTTGATATTGAATATTTTAAGTCTGGCTGTACTTTGCTTTTTATGGATAATATTTTTTTCTTACCTGTACATGTGTTTAAAGTGCCTCCCTCAGGCCACCACCACCCATCACAGAATGACATGCAATATAAGAAAGTACACAGCACCTCTGGACTCTAAACATGTGCTCTCCTCTCTGTAATATATATATTTTTTAATTTAAGAAATACAAAACTACATCTGGACTCCTGGATAGACCATACCATATTTTTTATATCTTCATGTATTTTCTATCTTTATCTTTTAAATGACCTGCCAAACCTTCTCCAACAAGCAAGCTAAAACTTAACCCTGAAAATCCTGTCAGCTCCTTTTTGAATCTAACCTCTCCTAATATCCCAAGCCCTAGAGCAGTAATTCAACCTTGACATAATTTTCTCACTTTAGTTATCAACTCTTACTATAACATCAGATATTCATCATTTTAGTCATACTAGTTGAGAATTAAATCATTAGGACATGTTATACTTATTTCTAACCCAAAGAGAGCACATATCAATGGTGGTTAGAACCTGGGCACATAGGTTACCAAGAAGAGCAAAGGTAAGGAACCCTACGATATGGGTATTTAACCTACTATTCCCTGATAGTTTTTAGAAAAACAATGTGGAGACCAAACATGAAGCATGGAAAAGTAGTCTATCCATTCAACCTTAGCTGTTTTATTACTTTATGGTAAAAATCAATCCATTATTAGAAACACACTAATCTGACATGCATATCTCTAAATTTTAAAAACTAGTCAAGTATAAAAGGCTGAAGTATCCCAAACTCAAATTTCCTATAATTGAAATTTCAAATACATGTATACTAACACTTAAGTACTTAATAAGTCAAAACTCTAAGCAAATCAGTTGTGTTCTACTGTATAGCTGGTATACTTTTAGTTCTTAATTGACAAAAAAAATAACTTCCCCTGTATCTTACAGTGACAATGTAAATTCCTACCACAAAATCATATATTCACTTCCTCACAGTAGGTACAGAATGCATTGAAACTACACTAAAATAAACTTTAATATTCATATCTTCATACTGTTACGTTTTTATTTATAAGAGAGAAAGAAACAAATAGAGAGAATGGGCATGGCAGGGCCTCTAGCACTGGATACAAATTCCAGATACATGTGTCCCCCTGTGCATCTGGCTTTTGTTGCTCCTGGGGAATCGAACCCAGGTCCTTAGTCTTTGCAGGTAAATGCCGTAACCACTAAGCCATACCTCCAGTCCCCATACTGTTACTTTTGATTGTTAAATTTTGATTTTCAAAATTTCTCAAGAAAAAATAATAGTGGTGCTGTCCACATGTGGCCACAATGCCATAAATATGATAGTGTGACATAGCTTTAAATTCTTATGACACAGTTATTTAAACTATTAATTAATGATTGTATCTTAATTATGTTCATGATGCTTAAGTCAGACTATGTCAAAAGGGGCTCTAAAGTACTTCCCAAATAATGGCTTTCAGATTGCTGTACAAAGCAGCAGCAGACTCAATGGAAAGCCAAATTCCTTCCTTACTATCTGTACAGCACATGTCCTATCACACCAATGCATTCTTGTATGCTTTTATCTCTGAACTCAGTATTTCACTTTCCAGAAACATAGATTTTTACACACACACACACACACACACACACACACACACAGACGTATATACACACCATCAAAGTAATCTAGAAATATAAAGAAAAAACTAAAGATGTGTTGCCTTCTCCATCCACTGATATAACATTATAGAAGAAAAAGAGACCTCAAATCATTCATTCATATTCATTTCAATGTCCAGGTTCATGTATGATTAAACTATTGGGCTTCACAGTGAATGCAGCATCAAGCAAGAAGGCTGACAAAAATTCCTCATACCAATGGACATCAATCCAGTTATCCATTTGACCTGAGTGAAGATTATCACAAAGATTTTCTGTTGTAATTTAAAGCTGTAGAAAGAAATGACTTCAGGATAATACCAAATAATTTTATAATGTTATAAAGTACTCCTTCCCAGGTTGATTTCCCAGTACCCAATAAGCAAGATGCACAAGGTGGTGCATGCATCTGGAGTTCGTTTACAGTGGCTAGGGGCCCTGGTGTCCCTATTCTCTCTGTGCCTCTTTCTCTCTTTCTGAAATCAATAAAATAAAGTCTTTAAAGTATTAAACTGATATGACAAGAAAAAAATGTCAAAAAAGTGAACTATTTAATAAGATAATTTAATAAAATGGAAAGACTACAAAAAGATAATAGTAATGTTTTCAAATTTTAAAATTATTCTCTAATATAGCCACATTACATTTATACTGCTTTATATCTGCCTGCATGCTTATTTCTTAATCCTAATATTCTGTTATTTTTAAATCATTATGAATATCTAGCTAAATATGCCACACTTAATGAAATCTTTATAAACCTCATAAAGTCATGACAAACGTGTATAATCTTGAAATGATCCTTGACAGCAAATCTTAGAATATCAACATTACTTTTTTTAACCAAGGTCAATATTGTTTAATCAAAAAAAAAAAAAGTTGAGCAAAGGAAAACGGAAGCAAAAAAAAAAAAAAAAACGGGAAATGAAGTGCAAGCTTTAGAAACTAAGCCCTCCTCAAATCACTGCCATTTTCAGATAATATAATTACAGGAAAACAGAAAATAACAAGGCTGTACACTCCACATATATAATGTATTGTGTCTGAAGTGTTGAAGTGCTATGAGCACTACCCTTAGTCCTTCCCTGTACCAAATCAATTAAAAATAGGTACTCTATGAAACCACCATGCTTTCATCATGGCTTAGAAAAATATGCGTATTTACTATATAACTAGGGAGAAGGATAAAAGCTATCTTCTCAGTCATATAAAAAAGAGGTCAAGCAAAATAAATAGAATGAAGTTCTGACTGGTTTAACAGAAAAGTATTTAAACTTAACAGGACTATGATAATAACGACTTTGCATGCATCACTTGATGTCCTGCCCCCTTGCTTTATTCAGAGCTAAAATATTAAGTTCTAGATGAGATCATCTTGAGCACCATCACATTTACCTAGTTTCCCATCAATTCCTCAAATACTTTAAAAAGAAAGCCTCAAACTTGTCTTTAGTCTGTGACACAGATGCCACAAAATATAAATAAATGAAAACAAAATTTGGAGGCAATTACCCAGCACAATTTTTGACTACAACAGAGCAGTCTTCGAGGAAGAAAACTGCTTTGAAGTGATTTGAAAAAATTGGGCCAAAATGCTTCCCTCCTCTAAGTTCACAAGAAGCATTTGATAAATAAACCAGTAAGATGAGCTTCCAGATAGATTCCACACTGAACAATACAACCAGTTTGTTTGTTAAAAAAAAAAGTACGTAAAAAGTAATTTCATGACCTTTTACAATATTTTGGTCTTAGAAAAACAAAATAAAAGTACAGGTTTGGGTGCTGGAGAAATGGCTTAGAGTTTAAGGTGCTTTGCTGCTAAGACAAAGGACCCAGGTTTGATTCCCCAGGGCCCATGTAAGCCAGATGCACAAGGGAGCACATGCATCTAGAGTTCATTTGCAGCAGCTGAAGGCCCTGGTGAGACTATTCTCTCTCTCTCTCTCTCTCTCTCTCTCTCTCTCTCTCTCTCTCTCTCTCTGCCTATTTATCTCCCTCAAATAAATAAAGAAAAATAAAAGTTTGATAAATAATAATTTAGGACTAAATACTTGGAAAGCTCTACAAAGAAGAGATCATTGGTCCCAACAATAATCTCTTAAAATAAAGAGGTATATCAAAAATGAAAATGACCAAAATTGAAAATTATGATTCCTGTAAAAAATAATTCACAAATAAACAGAAAACAGAAATAAGCATTCTATTGCCCCCTGTTCTGTGTTACTAAAATAATTACACTATGACTTTTCATTCCACCCCCACAAAAACTGGGTCTTAATCATTCTCAATCTAATCCTAGATCAGCAAATTATTAACAATTTAAATTAAGGCAAACTTCTTGTATTATTTGTTGATCAGCATTTTGCTGTTCTGTGGTATCAGGGTTTGAACCCAGTGCCTTGGGTGTGCTAGGCAAGTGCTGTACCACTGAGCTAAATTGCAGGTAAGGTAAACTTCTCTAAGATGACACTGATTTATAAAAACTAAGTAAAGTGGGAATAAACATTATTATATATTAGAAGGAATACAGACATTGAAATCTTATTTAGTTAAGGATGCTGTGTGGTAATTCATCCTATTAATTATGGGATATTCAATGTATAAATATTATCAAAAAATTGAAATGCAAAGATAACTTATTCTTTGAAATTTCAAAAAGTATGGTCTCAGTTTCACAAGATTTTTTTTTTAAATACTACCCTTTAAAATTTTTAACTTAAGTTCAGAATGAGAGCATTAAAAAGTACGATCATTAAAAAGTACAAATAGGGGCTGGAGAGATGGCTTAGCGGTTAAGCACTTGCCTGTGAAGCCTAAGGACCCTGGTTCAAGGCTCAGTTCCCCAGGACCCACGTTAGCCAGATGCACAAGGGGCACACACGTCTGGAGTTCATTTGCAGTGGCTGGAGGCCCTGGCATGCCCACTCTCTCTCTCTCTCTCTTTTTGGCCTCTTCCTCTCTCTGTCTGCCACTCTTAAATAAATAAATAAAAACACACAAAAAATAGTACAAATATACTAAACATCAGTACCAAAACTATATATATATATATATATATATATATATATATATATATATCACTATTTTTAAGTATGTAATCCAAAAACTAATAGTATAAAGAACAGACAAAAATATTCTGTATTCCACACCAAATAATCTTACCTGAGTCATTTTACTGTTTCAAAAACAAGATGCTGATATAATTTCATCTGGTCCTGTCACGTATGCTATGATAGGCCCTGCAGGAAGCAGCACAGGCCAGTGATGGGATACACATGATGCCTTTCATGAGCAAGCTATCATGGGGATGATGCTCACAAGCATGATTTGAAAATACCAAACACTGAAGTTATTGGTGTATGTTATATTCGTTCTTTCAATTTGCACTTTTAAAATGTTTTTTATAATTTTTCTGTTTTTCTGAAAACTTTAAAAATCCTGGTGAAGTATACTTGTGCAAATGTGTGAAAATGTATCATTTCATATCAAAAGAACTACAACTGTTGAGACAGTAATACTTCCTGATACCCAAAGAGAAAATAAAAAATGCTTCATTGGAAAATGAGGTATGATCAAAAGCATAAGAATGATTCTCTTGACCTCCAAAATGGATCATTTTAATTTTGCATTTTTTCTAAATTATGATAATTATCAATAAAGCACCAAGTACTCATGATTAAAATAAAAATAGCAACTTCAGAATCAAATACTTATTTCCATTACTGTTAAATATGTCAGGGAAAGTACAGGGCTTACAAATTAGAAAAACAAATCTATGTAAACTCTAAAACTTATTAATCTTGCTTTGGTAAGTGTAAAGTTTTCATTACCATATACCAAAAAGTTCAAATTACTACAACTAGCAGAAAATTCACCATGACAAACTGCTTCATATACTCCAAATTTTTGTCTGGATTTCAAAGTACTTTAAACTAAAATAGCATCTTGCCAGATTTAATATAAAGACATTTTCACTTGGGTAATTGTTTTCAACACCAATTAATGAACATGACTATGATAAGAGATACCTCTAGTTATTGAGAATATATTAAATCCCACAAGAAATTTCTATGGCCATTGTGGGAGCGTTACTTTAAGTCAATACTTCTAACAGATTATGAAAACCAAAGGACAATGAAAAAATAAATAAAAGATGGATTTTCTTGTTTTTATTTGACTACATTTTAATTGACTGGTAATAAAATATGGTGAAGAATCATTTTAACAGCATTTATTCAGACATCTTACATACATTTAAATGATGCTGTACCTGTCGTGATAGTTGGAACATTTGGTAATAATCTGCAAATTTTGATTCCCAAAGTTCTCCCAAGTGCTTAAAATATGTGACTTAATTTTGCCTGGGTTATTTTTCCTATAAAAATAAATGAGCAAATATTATCATAAAATAATACTTTTCTAAAGAACTGCCAGGTATTTCCATTGATTTCCACTAACATGTAGTTTCAAAATGCACTTGCAGATTTGAAAGTTTAAATATTTCTTATGCACTTATTTCATTTCTATTTTTATACCCAATGTTTCAATCACTTTCTTAAGTACATTCTATCAGATTCATGGAAAAGTCATTTCATTTTTGATTATTTCCATATTAAAAGTATGAGAAAGGTGATGCTGTATCTTAAAATATGATTTTGAAGAAAATGGAAAGCTCACCAGACCAATCATCAAAAATATTGAAATTGTATTTCTTCACTTCTTGTACACTGCATTTTATGCCATGAGCCTTCGGTCTCTGAGGTCAAGTTAATGAAGCTCCACGGCAGCTGCAAGACTGAGACACATGCTGCAGCCCCCAGCAGTCCATTCCAATTACCTGCAGGACTTCCACAGTGGACAAGTGACAGCCAACCTCTTCTCTCTAGTAACTGGCTCCCACTGGTCTACTGATAAATGTTAGAACAAACCAACCACTTTTTGGAAAAGACTGCAAAGCTGAATGCACCTGCTGCAAGCTGCAGTGATGAGTCCCAGAGAGATGTTTGTCAGTCAGATCTCTGCAGATGTTGTTTAACTTTATGCTACAGCAGTATCCAAAGATGGAAATGAGATGGCAATAAAACACAAATCTCCCATCACCACCACCATGTCCCCAGCATTATTCCAAAAACCTGCATTTGCTCCTAAGATCTGTGCTTTGAAGCATAGCTTTACTAAACTAGAAATAATTAAGACTAAACTATAATTTTCAAAAATGTTTATCAGGTATTGAATTATGTATAGTTAACAGGTGGTATAATATGTACTCAATAAATGTCACTTGTGTAACTTAATAGTTTAAAAAACTAATAATCTTAGGACAAAGAAAAAGGAAATGAAGGTATTTGAGATTTAGACTAACGGTTTGTTATTGAAGTTTGTACGAATACAACTAATAAGCATTTTAAGGCATGGACCATTTCTCCTCTTGAAATATTACATGTAAATATCTTCAGTACAATATATATTACACTATTCCACCAACTCCGTTCTCTATTCCTGAAATCATTCACATTTACAAGGTAATGTTAGGTCATTCTGTACAATGTCATAAATTTCAAATGAGTTATTTTTTTCAAACACAGAAATCTTCAAATAACAAATTTTAAAGTAACACTGTACAATAAGATTCATGAAAACCTCAACACTGTAAGTTAATAATTTTCATAATTTGCTTGCTAATTTAGTGACAGAAGACCCAATGACAAAATTTTTAAAAAGCAATCAAATGAAGTGAATATCTTAGATTTTATATTAATATATCTTTCTAAAAATGCCCATGCCACAAACCATTTGCATGCATGAGTTTAGTTTAAAAATTCTTTCTTTCAGAAACTGAATGTTCATCAAGATTATGTTATACCAGTAATGTTTTTGTATATTACAAATTTCTATTGCCTAAAAGTATGAAAAAAAAATTAAAAAGAAATTTAAAAGTAGAACACAGCCAATTTGCAAGCAATACTATTGTCTAATTGAAAGATATGTTTCCTTCAAGTAAAGAAAGATAAAAGATAAGTAAGGCATAGAAATTGGTACTATTTATGAAAATACAAACATTACCACTTTAAGATTAATGGAAAAAATGCTTTATTTGCCAGCAACCCTTTGAAAACACTGAAATCACCCTAAAGAAAAGTGTAATGAGATGAGAGCTACCTGTGAAGCCCATCCAGCAGGGTTTTTTTTTTTTTCCTTATTTTCTCCAGTTGTTTCAGTTCTATTTATGTATAACATAACATTTGCCTTAAGATGTTGAACAATAAATGATTAAGATGTTTTGCATCTAAGATCAAAAAAGTACAGACTGCAACTATTAGAAGCTGAGAAGAAATTGTTCACAAAGTACTAACAATCTTATATTAATATTTTCCTTCAACATTATAAACAAAAAGTCAGTTTTAAACTTCATAATTTCCTGATTTTCAAAACTGAACATTCTTATACAGTTCCAACCCTGAAAGTTAAATTTGCTATAAAATTTTACCCATGTCAAAATAAAAATAATGTTGTACAGTTACTTCACTGAAAGACATTTTCAATTATATTATATATTTTTGTGATTAAAAAAATGATTCTGACTTTATAAAAATGAACCTAATTTGGACAGCAATAAAGTCAGAATGTAATGAATCTAAGAGTAACAAATACAAATTTTATGTGAACATAAATAATTTATGTTCAATATAATTCACTTCTATAACCACAAACATGAAAATAGGATAAAATATGCAGATTACAATAATACTGTGAAAGGCTCTAGAGTGGCTGATACAATGAATGTCTCCAGTGTCATATTTTACAAAATGTGCATACTATTAAGTGGTTTCATATCTAAGATACATATGAAATTATACATTGTTAATGTCAACAATGATGTATTTGATTTTTTTCAATTATGTACCTGAACCATTCAAAAATAATTTTAATAGGTAAAATTAATCAATTTCTTAATGTAAATGAAGCCTCTCTTCAAATGTCAGGCATAAGAATTTGAAAAATTAATTATCACCATTCTGAAAATGTATACAGTAATATTACCCCTAGAGTGAGAAACCTGCTTTTCACTACACAGTAGCTCTGTGTAACCTACTTATATAAGAATACACAAATAAAATTAGGTTTTTCTAATCAAGTTAGAAAACAAATACTGCTAAACCACCAGTAATGAGTCAGTATTCAGTAAGATTAGGTTTTCAAGACAGAGCAAATACAAGCAGCTACTTTAAATCATTTTCTTCTGATTACAGTGAGTGAGTAATGCATTTTATAATTCCTTATTACACAATTTCCCCTAGTTATTTTATTTACTATAAGACACACTAAAATACATAGTGCAATATCTATTTATGTTAAATTCATACCAAGTTATGCAAAAATGTTTTCTTCACAGTAACTAACATTTAAATGCCATTACACAGAAATGTATGTCTGTTTATGATATATTAAAGATACAACCTTGAGAAAAGGAAAAGAAATAACAGAATTGCATATCGGCTATAATTATTGAAATGTGTTCATCATTTAAGTTGAAATGCATTAAAATGTCCCTAAAGTGTCTTTGTGTTACACATTCCTGGAGAAAGTTTTCAAAAAAAAATGACATTTTAAGTAAATTTTAGGAATACAATTAACATTATATTTCAAATTTTTGATAATTAGCAAATCCATTAGTTTCTACAATCAGATGCAAATTTTCCCATATGTACTGTTACTAAATAAAAAACATAAAAACACTGCACAATATAAACAACAAAAATAGTCATTCTAGTAGAATACAGAGGTGACATGTGTATGTATGTGCGTGTGTGTGTGTGTGTGTGTGTGTGTGTGTGTGTATATATATATATATATATATATGTATATATATATATATATATATGGAGAGAGAGAGAGAGAGATGTGCATGCATGATTTTTATATGGAGGACACATGTATGGGCTCCTAAACTACTGCAAAATTCTATAGGAAATTGTAACTCAGCAATATGACTTATGCTTTTATTAGTTAGCTCATGAGAAATGTGCAAAATAAGTGTCCTTTATGTGTGAGAGAAGCTGAAAAAAGCTCAAATGCTTAGTACTAAAGAATAGTAAGACCTCAGGAAATTCTATGGGCTCTTGCAGAGTGTGAACAGAAAGAACACTAAAATAAAAGTCCATCTGAAGAGAGATATATCTATCCAAACATGTAATAATAAAATCAAAATCAAATCATGTTTTAGTGCAAACTCTTCAAAATTCTTAAAGCTTTTTCTAAACTACAAGGCTTAATTTTACCCTTAAAATTGAATACATATTGTGTGGTTGTTTTCCACCTGTTACAGGCAAACTAAAGCCTTCTTTTCAGCCGACATTTTAACTCATGCTTGATCAGGTGACGTCACTAAACTCACATTTTATTCAAACACATTCTAGCTTTCTATTTTTTCCCAAAGAACATTTTTACTCTATACAAATAACATGGCACACACTATAAATTAAATGTACAATTTCTATGTAGTAGAAAAAATGCAAAAATAAGTGGTCTAAAAACAAAAGACCTAATTCTTAGCGCACCCTTTCCAACCCACTGTAAATAAACTATATTCAAAGGAAAAGGCATTTAATTTACTATTTGGAATATCCTAGATAAACACCAATTTTCTGTAACACTCCTGGCACATCTGATACCACCTCATGTATAATGCAAAAAGCTTTTTCATTTTCCTCTATTGAGAGCGTATTTAATTTACCATGGCAGCTCTTTGCTAGTTATCACATTATTAATTTTGCAATCAAGCTCTTTTGAGTCTTTATTTAAACTAAGAGTTTTCACAATTCCACATTGATTTTTCACCATAATATACCATTTAAATGTATTAATGTGAACATGCTCACCAACTTTCCTAACATGTAAGGAAACTTTCAAAGACAAGGAAAGAACTGCAAAACTACGCCTGCAAGAAGCAAACTTCAGAGGAGATGGTATCTAACAAGTTACACTTGATGAATTAAATGCTTTTCTAAAAAAACACTGCATTTAATTTGTACAGTTTCAATCATTCTAAAATCATCTTCCCCAGCGAAATAGTTGACTTCTACCAAAAAGTGATTAGTTATGAAAGAAAATCCCCAGATATTATGCTTTCATTCATGCCAGATATTCTTTTTCTTTTTTTCCCCAGCATTTCTTCCACCAGGAAAAGTCTCTGTCACTTCAGCCATTTAATTAAAAATTTTATAGCTCTTAAAATAAAATAGCCACCTCAAATTGCAGAAAGCTAGTTCTAAGTAAAGCAAATCAGCGGATAATATTTTATCTAGGAATTAATCCAATGTGGAAACTTCCCCATTAAAATTTACAGATGAGTATAGACAGACAGACAGACAGACAGACAGACAGATAGATAGATAGATAGATAGATAGATAGATAGATAGATAGATAGATAGATAGATGATAAAAAGATAGATGGATGTAGGTATCCATCTTTCTAGATATTTTCCTTTTGTTCATCATTTTATCTCTATATATATGTAATTACTTCATAACTCATTATGCACTGAGTGATAAAACAATAGCAAAAGAAAAGACGGATGTGCAGAACTGTGTAACACTTAGAAATGACCAAAGTATTTTTTTTTAAAGAGCAATTATACCACCACAGAAATGCTACTATATACTCTGGTAGGTTACTGTACACACTGTCAACATATTCTAATCCCATATGGCTCTCAACACAATTTTAAAGCAAGATCATCTTCTCATATGATAATGCAGTAAATTTTCTTATCCCAATTAAATAAAATTGAAGTATTTTAAAAAATAAGAAGAGGCAGCACTTGTCCTCTTTACTTCATCCAAGGCCAACAAACAAAGCAATGGAGCAGAAAGAGATACGTAATGGATTCAGAAGTAAATGGCCCATTCTTTAAGAAGCCTCCAACCCCCCTCTCTGAATTCACTCTAGACTAATTGTCATTACAATGATGTCTGAATACTTCAGAAGGACAGTATTTCCTGATGCCAGCTGTTCTGGTTTCTATCCTTAAAGTATCCCAAAACATCCAAAGAATGAATAATATTGCAATTAGTCCAAATCACATGCATGATTTATCAATTACAGGAAAAAGACATGTTGGACAAGATAAATAAACTGAAGATATTTCCACAATGTATTCTAATAGAGCAATGTACACCTCCACCATTTAAATCTTCCTTCAAGACAACATACAACATAAGTAGATATTCTACTTATTTCCTTTGGGATTCATCAAACAATTTTTTCACCATTGCACCTACCTGGGTAAAAATCTTTGGACTTAGACAGCTTGATGGTGGCTCCAGTTTCTTTTTGCAACTGAACAATTGTCTGTCCTCCCTTCCCAATTATAGATCCAGCAGCATAACTAGGTATGAGAACCTTTAGAAAATACTGGCCGTCTTCTGAAAAATGCAAAGAAATGCACTCGGTTAACATTATACATTTAAACTTTGTTTCCCCACTCCACCCTCAAGAGAGACAACAACTAAAGCAATAGGTAGATAGCTGCAGGAAATAGGAATATAAAATTCTTAAGGATTGAAAAACGCCAATTACACCAAAAAAAAGTATGCACAAAATTGTAGAATTCCTACTTTCAAACTTGGAATTAAAATCTAAACATGTTCTAATATTTTGCCGCACTGTAGAAACTGATGACTAAATTCCAGTTGTTATTCCAAACATGGAAATCTTCCAATTTTGTGGTTACTATGGCAAAATAAAAGGAGGTAGCCTTGTAACAAAACTTCAGAGATTTATAAGATGACAAACCTTCACTGAACATGCTGAAGAAGGAAAAAAACTCGGGACTTGACTTTCAATGGTGATAAGGTAAATTTGTCCTTAGCAAACATGAAAAGACCGCAGTCAGTCAGTGCCTATATCCCATTTAAAGTATACACAACAACCATCCTCCTACTGAAGAATTCACCCAAACTGGAGGGTGTATTCCAAGCCTTCAAAGCCTTCACAAACTGCCAGGAGAAAAGGGAAAGAAAAAAAAAAAAAAAAAACAAGTCTAGGTGAGGAATCTAGCCAACTCTTATGCATTTCCCTAGCACTCCTTAGTCTACTATGATCCCGTTTAAGCTCATTAATTAAAAGACCTTAAGAAGAATTTTGCCAATACTAAAAAGCTTAGGAGTCATTTATACTAAATACACTTGAAAGTGACCAAATAGAATAATGCTCCTTCTTCAAGATTCATAAAACGGAGAAGGGGGTCGAGGAACCAAGAAGAAAATACACACACACACACACACACACACACACACACACACACACACGTTTCAGAAAATAAAGCCAACTCCATAAACTTTAATTTCCGTCAACCTGATCAGGTCTTAAATAGGAAACTCCCCGGTAAATACAGCTTTTTAATGTGAATGAATATTCCCAATTTTGCGGTTGTGCCACTCACAAGACCCCCATCCATGCCTAATGTATATACTGGAGATAAATTCACCTCTGCTTCGATGCATTGGGTGCATTGTTAAGATGACTCCAGTGCAAATGAAGAAGCGATAGCGGTCCCGTTATAACTCATCTTCCAAGGAAGCGCAGGATGTTAACTAACAAGTCACCGTACAGACACCCCCCTGGTATGCACACCCCTGAAGACAAATCAGTGAGATAGTTGTACTGACAATAGAAGTGCAGTAAGGGCATGCACTCGTCAAGATTTTGCATACTACTTGTGGCCCAAAGCGAGGGATGGACATGGGGAAAGAAAAAAAAAAAAAAAAACTCTCTCTCTTGTGCCCCAATCATTTGCAATCCGCTATCCAAGTGTCATTTATTTATTTATTTTATCAGACTGTTAAATGCAGCGCGCATCTTCGGGCGGCCATCACCTTACTCGGGGGTCATCCTCCTCCTCCTCCTCCTCCTCCTCCTCGCAGACCCTCTCGCCCAGGTCTAGGATATTTAAGTGGTCAACCTCTAGACCGGTTAAATGGGAAGATGGGTCTATTCCGAAAAGCTGGTCGCCATTTTGATGAATGATAAACAAGGGGATGGAAAGGCGCCGGGACCGCTAGGCTGGGGCAGGTGCAGGGGAGGGGGCGCGGAGCCCGGCTGGGGCTCGAGGTGTCCGGGCCGCGGAGGAGGGAGGAGGGCGCGGGAGGAGGGACAGGGCGGGCGGCGGGGGATGGGGCCGCGGGAGGTGGAAGCGATACCCACCGCCCGTATTGGTCCTCTTGGTGCTGCCGGCTTCAGGGGGGGCTTCCAGAGGCCTTTTCCGCGAGTCCGGCGGGTCCAGGTCTATGGGAACCCCCGTGTGGGTCCCGTTCTGCTGGATGGGAGCTGCCGCCATCATGCTTGCAGTTCCTGCCGCTGCTACGGGGAGAAGCTTCTCCCTTTTGTTTTGGCTTTTTCGGGTTTTTTTTTCCTTTTTTTTTTTTTTGTTCTTTCTTTCTTTCTTTTCTTTTTCTTTTTTTTTCTTTTCTTTTTTTTTTTTTTTGGCTTTTGGGGTTTCTTAAGGTTTTCTCTCTCTGTCTCTGAATCGGGTCGATAGAAATCTCTTTCGGGAAGAAAGCAGTGTTGCTGGTTTGTGCTCACTGGGGAGGGGGCAGGGCCAGGAGCAGCTGCAGTGCAGTGTCGGAGAGGAGACGGGGAATGGAGGGGGTGTGGGAGCCCGAGGTGAAGGAAGGAGAAGAAAGGAGAGCGGGGCCGAGAGTGGAGCCCGAGAGGGGCGAGTGAATGAGCGGGAGGAGGGGAGCGGGGAAGGACGGCCGGGCGGGAGCGCGGGGCGAAGCCGGGAGGAGGGAGCGAGGGAAAGCGTGAATGAGCGAGCGGGAGGAGGGAGGCGGTGGATGCGGGCCCGGCGGGCGGGCGGGCGGGCGAGCGCGGCGGTCCCCGCGCCGGCTGGCTAGCGCTGCGCTCGCTCCCGCCGCTCGAGCTGCCGCCGCCGCCGCTGCCGGAGCGGTTCTGCCGTGGCCGCGTGCGCTGCTCGGCGCCGCTGCCGCCCGGCCTCGCTCATTATTTCTCCCGCGCGTGGGGGGGCGGCGGGCGGGCGGGGGCCGGCGGCGCGCGCGGGGCGGGCGCGAGGCCCGGCTTCGCAGACTCCCACACGCGGCGCCCGGGCCCCGGCCTCCGGCGGCGCGGCCGCGGGGGGCGCGGCGGGGGCGGGGGCGCGCGGCGGGGGCGCGCGGGGGGGCGGCCGGCGGGCGCCCGGCGGGGAAGGCGAGGTGAAAGGGCGCGGGGGGCCGCGGCGCGGCTCCGACACACGTCAGCCGGCGCTCGCCGAAACCCGGGGTGCCCGCGAAACGCGCCGGGCGGGAAGGCGGGAAGGAGCGCTTACTGACGGCCGCGCCAGCCAATAACGCGGCGTGTGGGAGAGGTTCGTGGCGCCCCTTCCCAATCAGAGCCGTCGGGGATGGAGGCGCGCGGGGGTGGGATGGGAGCCTGGTCCCGCTGGGACTGGGGAGGCGACAGTTTTGGCGAGCCCGGGAAGGACGTTCGAGTGACCGTGGGCAGCGGGTGGGACGACCCAGGGCTGGGCAGGATCAGGAGGACTCGCTTCCGAAAACCTAGGGAGAGTCCGAGGGGCAGGAGTTTATTTTTTATTTGCAAGAGTTCACTGACAGACCGTAATTAGCATCTGTCCGATACACAAATTTTCTGCCAGGTTGTTTCATCAAAAAAGGATTTCTTCCTCGCACTCAGGGACACCCTCAGGGACTTAAGAGCGTCACTCTCCTCCCTAAATCTGGTCGGGAGCAAGCCAGGATATAAATAAGTAAAGCTAGATGTGGGTCTCCGCAAGGTGCCGGCAGGCAGCATGAAGACCGGCAACAGCTGATGCGCACACCACCAGCGCTCGAAATACGGATGTGAGAACAGCATTCATGGCAATGCGCAGGGCTGTCCGTTCTAGGACCCTGGCTGTGTCATGAACCTGAAGTTCAACCCCACAATAGTAGGGGGGATGGGGTAGGTACTAAACTTAACTGCAGTGGAATCTCAAAGGACCTCAGATGTGATCTGAAGCAAGTCTGTCATTTGACAAATGAGTAAACCTGAATCTGAATATTTTGCTCAAGGTCACTCTCAAGTTAGTAGTTTAATTAACTACAAGTGCTAGGAAGCCAGCCGGAATCAGGAAAAGCCTGGGCTTAAAAAAAAAAAAAAAAAAGAAGAAGAAGAAGAAGAAAAGAGTCTGAAAGGTTGGCTTCAGATCCTTGGAGGCTTTTCTGATCATATGACATGAGGAAATTCCTTAGCATGTTAAGTGTTTGCTGCTTTCCGTGACACCCACTGTATATCCTGTAGAATGACTAGCCCCGTGTTAGGAGGCAGTTTAGGTTTAAAAGGTGTTATTTACCCAGTCACCTCATAATACACATTACAGAAAGATTTCAAACGCAGATCTTCTGTCTTCTTAAAGATCACAGTGCAGTGGGGCTGCACGATCGTCCCTACTTGAAAGGAGGAAGCCAAATGATACCATGTCTGTGGTAGTGTATCCTAACATACACATACATGTTCACTGGACTTCTACACAGGAGACACACTTCTCCTGTTCTCTATCAGAGCACTTGAACTTTAGAGATGGCCAAACTAGGACGACAAAGGTCTTCACTATAGTGACATTCTATTCTAACAAAGAACACATCCATGTCTGAGGCAAGAAGAAAGCTCAGTTCCTGATTGAAAGGAGGAATGGAAAATAATACTAGCCCTACTCCGGACACTTTATTGGAAGCACAATCTAGGAGGCATTGAGATTTCTGACTTTTTTTTTAAATAATGAAAGATAGATGACAGTCTATTGAATACGAGAGAGAATAACATCGTTTTGAGACTAAAAGTTCATCTGAAGAATGAAAATCACGTTTGCTTCACTTGAGAAAAGAATAAGGTGAGAGTTGAAGGGGCAGCAGGTAGGTTATTTCAGGTTGCTAAGTCTAGACTGTGATCTGATAGATTAACAGGAAACCATGGTAAATTAAAGAGGTTACACAAATCAATTAGAAGTGGTGAGGAAAAACAACATGGTCTGGTATAAGTATCTGTCAGTGAAGAAGATGCCAGAAATTGCACAATGAAAGTGCTCAGTGAAGTGTACAAAAATATGCGAGGATATTCTAAAATGAAAAATTAGAAAAAGGGACTGATATTTGGCACTAGATTCTTTGGAAACTGGAACAAATACTTGAAAGGCAAAGATGATTCTATGAGTACATCAAAACTTGCATAAAGCACTCTGTCAGATATAGAAATGAATTGAGGAAAATTTGAGTTTAATATTGGAAAATGCTGAAGTCAGCAGATTTCTAGAAATAAAATGTTTCTAATTAGAAGTATTTGCGATTGTCATATGTAATTCACATTGAAAATGAGCCATCCATGTTAAACTAACTTAAAGGTGCATGCTTATTAACATAGAATCACACTGTATTCTTAAGGCAATTATTTGAACTTTATTTCTTTCTTTGGACCTAATATTTAAATACTGCCTACCAATCTGCGGATTCCGGTAGCAGATGGAGATTTTACTGTGAATGGAATGTCTAATAGTAATCTAGATATATTCCAGGAATACAGACACTATCGCAGTGTCTGGTCAGTCATCCAGGGATTAGTTGATTATGAATTGATCAGCAGAGATTATCAGAATGTACACCAAATCATCCTCCTTTCCCTAGTATACTTCCTAGTTCTTTTTGAAATTTTGCTTCTACATCTTCTAATTGCCTATGCATCAGAAATCATGATGAAGTAAACCTAAAATACACATGTACCTCTTGCCTGTATTTTGTACCAGCTAACAAAAGGAAAGAAAAATAAAATTCTCAATTTATTAATACTTGGTATAATATATATATATATATATATATATATATATATATATATATATACCTTTTATGCTACAAATAAGCTGTTAAAATTTTCAAAAAATATAATAGAGACTTTTTTGGGGGGGAGTTTCAATGTAGGGTCTCACACTAGCCCAGGCTGATGTGGAATTCACTGTGCTATCTTGGAGTCACCTTGAACTCACAGTGATCCTCATATCTCTACCTCCCAAGTGCTGGGATTAGAGGCATGTGCCACCATGCCTAGCTCCTATTCTTAGAAAGAAAATTTTACCTTTAATTAATATAGAAATGGACACCTCCTCACTTAATAACACTTTCTAACACCTTAAGACACAATAGAACATGTCTGCTTTTCTTTGCTAATAGTTGTGTTGTGAATGTAACTACAACAGCAAATGATATTAACATGGAGAATAAAATTTATCAAATCATTTATTAGGAACAAAATTCTGTTAAGGGTCCTTTCCTGTTTCAGACAGAGTGTTTTAGGCAGAATTTATTTTCAATAGCAATGGTTAATTTTCAAGAGATGATACAGATAGATGATATCCAAAGATATTTTAAACCTACTGACTTGTTTCCATGTCTCTGTCTCCTAAGATCAATTCTGTCACTGCTAAAGGGAAGTAGTCTCTACCTGAATACCAACTTAACTGATGCTTTTTGAAAAGTTTTGTGAATCTGTTTCTCATCCAATCAGATCCTGAGTTAAGCATTCAAGTCAAGTGGACTAGATTTTTTTTCATTTATTTATTTATTTATTTATTTATTTATTTGGTTTTTCAAGGTAAATTCTCACAGCAAATATAGTACAGACATGGAGAAATGAGACTGGGAAGGAAAGTCATGGAAGGATGAATTACAAGCAAGTGATCTCTATGAAGAATGAAGCTAATCTTATTGTGAGGAATGAAGCTTAATCTCACTGACGAATGTAGTTAATCACACTGAGGAATAAAGTTGATCTCATTGTGGGGAATGAAGTTAATCTCACTATGAAGAATGAAGTTTAATCTCACTAGACTTTCCTGGGAACCAATTTTTAAAAGTATCCTCAGAACAAGTGTGACAGGGCTGTCATAGATGCATACTAACTCCCTGAAACTACAGGTAACATCCAGTCCTATTGCCATGAATTTCATGCACACTAGCCAGGTTTCCAACTGGAAACATTAGAAGATCACCTGAAGGCTTTCTAGGGACTGGAGGCTACTCTGCACTTTCGCAGGCTGGACATGCTCACAGTAGAGCATTGGCCACTGTGAGGTACAAAAACCATGCCATTATACACTAAAGAAGGAAAGAAAGCAGGGAGATATGAGTAGTCCATACTAATTTATTAAAACAAATTTTGAAAAAAGGAAAATGGGAAATCTGTCTCCGCCCACAATGTTTTGGGCACCAAACAGTATAATAGTGAAAGTGCATAGAAGCTTAATATCATAAAAAATGAACATTTTACAAATTTGTATACTCCAAATATAACAAAGTATTGATTGTAAAATAAATCATTTGGATTTTTTCACTATATACCTTTTTTTAGATTTTTTAAAGATATGAATCATGAAGAACCAATGAATATTTTGTGATTCATTAAATTCAGCACAAAGAAAATAGTAGCCAGTTTGTCCCGAGGGGTGTAATGCTTACCTAGAGCTTTCATAATAAGTTCTACAAATAGAATGTTTACAAATGCTTTCCTAAGATTACAATATTAGAAAAATGATTATTAAACTTTATATTTTCAAAACTTTAAGCAACTATTGTTTATATATTTAATGATATAAATTCACTAAGTGGATAAATTTATGAATTTGTGAAAGTTCACTCTAATTTATAAAGAGACATAGATGTGTTCATAAAGTTATTCAACTTTCACCAACCCTAAATATTCCAGCTGCAAATATTTCATCTTGACAGAGAAATGGGATACTATTAGCATCCAAATATTTTCTATGCATATGTATTAATAGAAATACTTTAATTGTACTTATTTATAGGATAATTTTGATATATGCACACAATGTTTAACGATCATTTTAGAGTAACTACCATTTCCATCTCCTTTAATATTACTCACTTCATGTGTTGGATACCTTTGAACTCCTCCTTTCTAATTCTTATAAAGTGTATAATAATTTTGTTTAACTTTTTTATGAGAGAGAGGGATACAGAGACAATTATTGTGCCAGGTCCTCTAGTCACTGCAATTGAACTTCAGATGCTTGCACCACCTTGTGCACATGTACAACTTTTGTGCTTGTGTCACCTTGTATGTCTTGCTTACATGGGACCTAGGCAGTCAAACTTAGGTTTTTACGCTTCAAGGGCAAGTGCCTTAATCACTAAGCAATTTCTCCAGCCCATAATAAATTCTTTTAAACTGCACTCACAATAGTGTGTTATAAAAGTCTGAAACACATGCACCTATTTAGACAGATTTTGATACTTGTTCTCTAGCATCTGCTTCTCCCCTACCCACCATAGTCTCTACTTCCTGCTATTATGCTTTCTATTTGTATGAAAGAAACATTTTAGAGCTTACATGTGAGTAATCACATGCAGTATTTGTCTTTATGTGTCTGGCTTATTTTACCCAACAGGTCTTCCAGTTCCAGTTACATCTTCACAAATAACAGCAGGATTTCCTTTATTCTGTGGCTCAATAATATTTCCACTCTATATGTGTGTCAAATTTTCTCTATCCATTCATCTATCAATAGACACTTTAATTGTTTCCAATAATCCTAATATTTTGGCACTATGTTTCCTTTGGTTTCTAATTGATCATTAATTTTTCAGCATTTTTCTAAATATTATGCAATAGGTCTTGCTGCACTTAATTTCAAGGTAATAAATCTGAATTACTTAGTGAAATTTTAAAAAGTTGTGAATAACAAAAGGAATAATTGACTAGTGCTCCTATGTCAACTAAGTTTTCAGTATGTGTCTCCAGCATGTACAAAGTAGCCCCTGCCATGAATTCTTTATTCATATAAGGCCTTCTGCAAGCCTCCATTTCCCCAAGGTAGAGCTGGCTTTGCCAGATTTCCAAGTCATTGGGAGTTCTTCAAAATTATCACAATGTAGATAAGCTATATGGTTTCCCTAATAATACTGAAGATTCAGAACCTTTTATTTCTTGTCAATTATAAATGCTGAGAATTCGTGATCAGTCACTTTATGTAGCAATTTCTCCATGTGTAAAATAATTGAAACACTCAGTGTAATTTGTGTGTACAGCATTATTGTGGAAGGATTAACTAGCATATCATCATATACATATAACACCTCATTGCTATAGGGTAGATTAGCACATGCTGTACCCACCATGGTGTTATATTCCCTACCATCATTTCTTTTTTTTTAAATTCCCTTTTTTTCCCATGGTAGGGTCTCATTCTAGCTCAGGCTGACCTGGAATTTACCCTGTAGTCTCAGGATGGCCTCAAACTCACAGAAATCCTCCTACCTCTGCCTCCTGAGTGCTGGAGCTAAAGGAGTGCACCATCACACCCAGCTACCTATCATTTCTGAACTGGAAATGAAGCCAGTAATCAAGCACAGAGGTAGGAAGGGGAAGAATAGGATTTTAAATGTATCTTTTCACATGTTAGCATGAAAACAACTATCCTGATAGCATGACTATATGTAGCAATACTCTAATGGAAGAAATGATAAATATTACAAACCTGAGGAAATATAGTTTCACATGATAAATAGTAGATTCCCATAACAGGATTATGGTGCATTCAATTTCCTCAAAATTTACTATACAAGTGGCCTTTCTTCTTGATTTCCAGATATGCTTCCAATATCTTTGCACAAGGTTTCCTTCCAGTTTGGTTTGGTGTTTTATTCTTCAGTCTAAACCAAATAAAAAGTTTTCAGTCTTCAGTCACACTCTTTGGTTGCTAAATAAAAGATACTTGCATATTAATGTATTAAAGAGTGAGACTTTGCTAACCATCCCTGGATTCTGCTTCATATTTACTCTTTTAGTATCACCATGTAAGCTTAAGATGGTGCATCAGAAATGCTATGCACATAACCCTAATTAGCCTCAGTGGGACACACACAAAGATTAAAGTAGAAAATTAAATGGTAGGGAAGAACTAGGGGTCCAGTAGGGGGAGAGAAGGGAATAGGAGGTGTTTATGTTCAAAATACATTATATACAGTAATAAAAGTGTTAAATATAAAGAATGTCAATTTACCTCAAGCAATTATAAATTATTTACCCATTTCATTTCATATAATTGAAAGAAAATAAACCTTAGTTTTAAATTTATACAATTAGTTTTATTATTTTTATTTTATTATTTTTATTTTTGTACGTCTTTCTCTCTCTCTCTCTCTCTCTCTCTCTGTGTGTGTGTGTGTGTGTGTGCATGATGTGTTATTTGTGGTATATGCACATGTGTGTGCAGATGTGTGTCCCTCATTTCGGTGCATACACATGCATGCAGAGGGCAATGGAAAATTTTAGGCATTCTTCTCTTATAGCTCATCCATTGATTTATCTCCTTGATACAAGGTTTCTCCCTCAACCTGGATCAGCATTCTATCAGTGAGCCCCAGTGATTCACCAGCAGACTATGGTTATAGACATGCATGGCCATGTCTATCTTTTTATGTGAGTTCTGAGAAGTTGAACTTGGTGTTATCTGGCCCAAGAGATCTGCATGCTTAATTGGAAAGTGCTCTTAAGACAGAGCATCTCCCCAGCCCCAAACTTATATTTTACATGTACATGATTATGGATTGAAAAGAGGAAAGGTAGTGAGAGAGAAGGTAGAGGAACTATATGTAAATTTTTGCCTAATGTCTAAAATGAGAATAGAATAAGTTGTAAATGTCAGTAATTCTTTTCTGAAGCTTTTATTCTCAAGCCTAAATATTTGTAGGCTTTTAAAAGTAATTTACCTTCTCATTAGAGAAAAGTTAAGACATATTCTAAAGAAGATAAGGTATGATAATACATCCCAAGTACCAAATGCATAGATTTAATGTTTGAAAATTACCAATCTTGTTTCATTTATGCCGATCACTTATCACTTAAGAAAAGTTTGAACATAAAAAAGTTTGAACATAAAAGTATCTAAACACCATTGTTACCTAGAAAATAATTTAAAAACACCTATTAAAATCACCAAATATCTAGCCTTGATGTAAATTCCCTTAGTGGTACTACAAAGTTAGCTTATTTTATGCTCAACCCTTTCCCCTAATAAAATTCATGCACGGTAACTGCTTGTTGTATCTCTTCAAGCTCTTTTAATTTGTGTCAGTCAGATTTAAATGACAGAAAAGGAAACATTCATTTATTCTTTTTTTTTTCCGAGGTAGGGTCTCACTCTAGCCCAGGCTGACCTGGAATTCACTATAGAGTCTCAGGGTGGCCTCGAACTCACGGTGATCCTCCTACTTCTACCTCCCGAGTGCTGGGATTAAAGGTGTGCGCCACCACGCCCGGCCATTTATTCTTTTAACTTTTATCTTAATATGCTGATGAAGTTTGAGAGCAATAATTCAGATTTGATGTGGAAGGGAGCAGAGTAATTGCAGGCCCAAATGTGCTTTGAGCTCTGGTATTGATGGCTACCTCCTTCCTTTAAAACTTTTGTGATGGTCTTACTCTTAGGGATTGTTAAAAATTTGATTAAAGAGCCATGACTTAAGTTTAGTCAAGTCACCCTTGTGCTCATAATCCCAGTATTTGAGAAGTAAAAGCAGGAGGATCAGTTCAAGGCCAGGCTGGGAGACATTGCAAGTCCAAAGCCAGCAAGGCCTCTCATAGGGAGACTTTCTCAACACTAATTAATACATTAATTAAATTGAAGATGAGAAAGAGTATGATACTCTAGTGAAATACTATTAACATCTTACAGTGAGACAGGGGTTAATTATCTATCCTTTAATCAGATTACCTTGAGTTGAATATTGTTTTCTCCTTTTTCTATACATATGTTCTTGAATAATTTGTCCACCTCTCTGTGCCTCATTTCACTCATTTGTAAATCAATAGTAATGGCAAGTTTCTTTTCCGATAAATTCTCTACCAAAATGTATGCTTCCCTCCCACACTGTGGTTATCAATGAGAGATGGTTACACTGTGTCTCTGTGCTCAGATAGAACTATGCAATTGTTTCCCACTACAGGAATAAAAATAAAAATAGGTAGGAGGTGCTCTGAGTTCTTGGATTTCATTTCCCCTTTCCTCAATCATCTGGAAGTAGTAAACAAGCCAACATGTGATGTGGAAGAAAGCTACCTGAAATAGAATGGGATGTGGGAGAAGGAAAGATTTGACCCTGTTAAGCTACTAACTTGTGAGGAATTATTTGGTCTAGATTTAGCTGTATCTTATGCTATGCCACAGCAATGTAAGGACCACATGGGTTGATGCATAAGGTCAAAATGTGATCTGGAAATTCAATTCCTAAACACATTCCCAAAGCAATTGAAAAGAAGGAATCAAAAAAAAATATAATAATCCAAGTGATTCTTATATTCCATGATCCTCTATGATAGTAATCTCTCCCTCCCCACCTCTCTCTCTCTCTCTCTCTCTCTATATATATATATATATATATATATATATATATATATATATATAGTCTTTTCCATCCTGTATTTCCCCAAAAGCTCTTCTACTCATTTGAAGGGAGAGTAAATTAGTAACAATGAAGAGACACTCAATATGTTCCAACTTTTCCATTGTGCTCTGCTAGTTCCTCGTATACTGATGAACTGGAATGACATGTTCCTGATGCCTTGACATCAGTCTTCTTAAATCGAGGGAAGAGTTAGAGTTTCTCAAATACAATTTATTTGTAAACTAAGACAAACAGAATAGAAAATGATATATACTAGCTACTAGAATTCTTTTATCCGTAAATTGGATAGTTAGTAAATGTTTATTGAATACGAAGACTTGCAATCTTTTCTCACTTCAAATATGATGTTCTTGGCCACATATTGTTACCAGGATGTAGGTTTCAATGTCAACATTAAATAAAAATATTTCTCAGTTTTATTTCTATGTTTTATTTTGAACCCTTGCTCCAGCACATAGAGTTTTGACATGAATTCTGAATCACAGACATGGCATTCCCTAAACTAATCCAAATATTGCATTTTGTTAACAACTTGCTGCTCCACTTTTGACCTGATGCTCACATTTCTTTGTTTTCATCTATTTGGATTATACTTTGTCCCAATCACTTATACCAACAAGTTATGAATTTTGATCTATCTTAAGAAGAACTAAAGAACTAAAGATTAGCCAAGATAATTTCTGCTTCATAAAAGTATGAGAGATAATTTTCTCTGAATATGAATTTTTTTTCATTAGGAAACACTATATGCTCAGCATTTTGTTGCATAAATTGGCTGAAGATTATAGAAAAACCTACACTCAGGAGGAGAAGGCCTGCTCCAGAGAAAGGAGAGAGACATTGATCTCTCTAGCAAGAAATAAGGTAAAGATTCTACCTGAAGACCTGGGAGAGCATAGACATATACATTTGGTAAAGCTGTTTGTGTGAAGATGGCTCTGCATGATGCTGTTTGAAACCAGTCAGTAGCCTAGAAGCTAGAAGATGCTGCTATAGTGTTTGAAGCTGAACTTACTCTAGTTGAGAAGATGTTTACTATCACCATGATGGGCTTTTTCCACCTGTTGACGAATCAGAGCCCAACACAGCAGACAGCTAGCCTTAGCAGTACTAACATGCCAGATAAGGAACATTGGAAAAGTGAAAACTGCCATGAAATAAATATCAGACATGACTTCCACCCTTACCTTCAATTTCAGTTCAGACAGTTATAATCCTTCCTTCAGTCTGTGAGTACCTTTGGAAAGGAAAATAGCCTTCTGTCTTAAGCACAACAAGTACAATGTTTTTTTGTTTGTTTGTTTATTTATTTATTTCAGAGTGACAGAGAGAAGGAGGGAGGGAGAGAGAGAGAGAGAATGGGCGCGCCAGAGCTTCCAGCCTCTGTAAACAAACTCCAGATGCATGCGCCCCCTTGTGCATCTGGCTAACATGGGTCCTGGGGAATTGAGCCTCAAACCGGGGTCCTTAGGCTTCACAGGCAAGCACTTAACCACTAAGCCATCTCTCCAGCCCAACAAGTACAATATTTTTATAACTCTCAAGAGAAGGGTGAAATGTGATTTCATTTGTTTCAGAACAAAAAACATGAAGTTTGGTTTGTGGAGCAAAATCATTCTGGCTACATTAACATCTAGTCCTGGTCTCTGATGCAGCGTTGTGATTCTGATGGAAGCACCATCACTCCCTGCAGCAGCCTGTCCAAGTCCTGTCAGCTCTGCTGACAGCGACAAACAGGGTTTTCGTCCTGACAGTTGCTAAAGACCTTTCCCATTGTACTGCCCACTAAATTCTTATTTTTCTGTCAATGAGAAAACTCTGCATTCTGAGCTTATTTGCAAAGCAGAGATGAATGACAGAGTCTGAGTTTTATTATTGGTGAGTCTCAAGACACCAGCTCTGATCACTGCTAGAGAACTTTGAAAGTTCATCAGATGTTCATAGCTGATACCCATCCAGAAACCTCTCAGTTTTGGTTAAAAGCTTTGATACCCTTTACTGGCACTTTAATAGTAGCAAAATATCAACAAATGGTTACTGAAAATAAGAATCAAACTACTTGGTTAGATATCGTAGTAAAGTTTTCTCAAGGGTGTCTGTATTTACCAGCTCTACATTTTAAATTTTAGCTCATTATACATGCCATACTTTCTTACATACAATCTCTGTATTCCAATTTATTTTTCATCATCTCTATTTCAAATGTTAAGCATTACTTCTTACCTTTACACTCTTGGGATTCACAGTCCTGTCATTAAGTATCTGTGTGAAATTACACAGGTGTTTTACCTTTCTGCACCTCATTAATCTATGACATAAATTGTATTGAGCAATTTTTGAGAATCCATTTAATTCTGACTTCCTGTAGTATTAATTTGTAAATATTATGAAATATGTGTAATGGGATGTCACAGTTAGCTTCAGGTTGCTGGACAAACATCCGACCAGAAACAGCTTATGGGAGAAAATGATTTAACTTAGGCTTACAACATCAAGGAAAAACACCATCAATGGCAAAAGAAGATGGTCACGTCCATAAACCCAAGCAGAGAGACATCACCAAAGAGCCAACAAACAAGAACAGGCAGAGTTCAAATTGCTTTCTACACACCTAGTGCTTAACTAAGCGATGAACCCCCAGTGACATACCTCTTCCTAAGCAGGGCTCTGCCAGGTAGAGACTCAAGTTGTAAGCTCAATCTTAATCAAAACCACCTGAGTCTATTGGGTCCATACCATCAGAAAAACACAAGGGACATGAAAATTCTTTCCTGAGTTCTATTCTAAAGTATTAATAATTAGGCTTCATTTCATTACATTACAAAGGAATATTCCCTTCTAGATTTTTAACAAATTATGAGTCAGGTGTAATAATAATGTATGCCTGTAATCACAGCACTCCAGAGGCAGAGGCAGGGGGATTGCTGCAAGTTTGATCCAGTTTAGGATAGCAAATTCCAGCCCAGTCATTACTCATTACATAGTGATATTTTGTTTCCAAGAAACAAACAAGTAAACAAAAATACACAATACTTAGGGAATAATAATTAATAATAAAGTTTACTGAAATATTTTTCCAAATATATACATGTATATGTATATATAAACATACATATATATGCTTAAGTGACATTACATATAATGTGTGACTGTGTGTGAATTTGTGTATATGTTTGCATATCTTTAAATATTGAATGTATTGTTCTGTAATGTAGACATTTATATGTCCCTGGAATTCATACAATGTATGTCATTCTGCTTCAAAGAATCACTAACATTATTTTGTCAGTGCTATTTTGGCGTAGGAGTGGTTTTTGAAGCCAATTGACTGACAAAGCAGCCAGGCTGCAAACAGGCCACCTTGTTTTATTTTACCAGTACAGTGTTTCCATGTGGAAGAAAAAATTAAATATTATTTTTTCAGTGTTCTTATTAAAAAATCACATAATCTGTGAACTCTAGTCCTGAATTTACATGTACCAGGATTGGGCCTAAGCTCAACAGCAGCTATCTTTTTAAGCAGGACATGGGCTTTGGGTGCCTAGTCCCTCATCATTCTCTAGCTCTCACATAGTTCTGGGCTGCTTCATTCATTGCATCACTTCCTGTTATAATTAATGGATTGCTAATCCCTACTTAATGGAAATGTTAATATTGAATAATAAAAAATGTCTCATCTGGATTTGTAACAAGGGAGACAGATTCCTTGCCACCCAAAGGTAATACCATGTTTAAAAGCCACTTAATAGAAATCTGTACATTTTCATCATTTTTATATTCTAAAACCTTTTGAGGTAGGTAAATATCAACCCCTAAGAGGTATTATATCCAAATACACACAAGTGTTGAGCTATATATTCTTCATAGAGAAAATACAGATGAAGAAATTTCTAATTTTCTTTTGAATGCCAACTTATTGGACATAATATCACAATTGTAATCTCACATGCACATTACCTAATAGGTATAGTACTCCCATGTATGGACCTTCAAAAAACAAAGCCATATATACATATATATATATATATATATATATACACATATATATATATATTTTTTTTTTTTCAAAGTGGGGTCTTGCTCTAGCCCAGGCTGACCTGGAATTCACTATGTAGTCTCAGAGTGGCCTTGAACACATGGCTAACTTCCTATCTCTGTCTCCTGAGTGCTGGGATTAAAGGTGTGTGCCACCACACCAAGCAAACAGACTATTTAGATATCCACACAATAAATAAGTAAATTATAAGTTAGATAAGTAAATGTAATACAGATTCTGACCCAAACGGCAATGGTACCATAATCTTCTACTTACTAAAAGACAGACCAAATGGCTGATCCTTCTCCAATAAAATATTTTATAAAATAGGATAGAAAAATATTTTATGCATATTTTCTAAATGTATTTATAAAGTGTATTCTAAAATGAAAAAATAAGCTAGTACTATAAATATTTGAACTTAGATGCTGTAAGTGCTGATGTTAGCATCTAAATTTAATTGATTTTGTTTGGTGGCATAATATCCCAAACTCTGATTTACAAGAAAAAATATGAGTAATGGATTTTATAAAATAATGTATTTCTGCCAATTTAATAATTCTCTTCATAATGTAATTTATTCATTTTCAATTAAAAAAACTTATCAGTCATAAGTCCCAGAAAAAAAGTCTTTTTATTAAGTCAAATACCAAAAAGTTTAACACGTGAAGCATAAGTATTCTTTGCCTCTAATGCATTGATATTTTTTGTATGACATATTTTCTTAACTTGATTTTAAATGATAAAAAATATATTTAAAGCTCAGATATTCAAATAAAATATATGCAGAGTCCCAGAGGCTCCTCTGCAAAGTAGCAGGAGACAGCACAGTAGTCTCCAAAATATTTTTCAATAAGCAATTAGCATAAGACTAAATACTTAGAGGATTAGTAAATATTTTACTTTAAAGTAAGGATTACTGTTTTGTCCCTTTCCCCATTTCTTACTAACTTATAGTTAATTCTGAATGAGATATGTAGAGCCAATTGAAGCAGAAAATTATCTTGATAGCTCAGCCATATGTGTGCTATTTCACAAGGAAGTCTCATACGAATGGCAGAGTAGGAAATAACATGTTTTTCCCATACACACTTATGTAGGAAAAGATAAAAACAAGATCTTGTGGTAGCTATTCAAAGATTTTCAGAGATTGTAATTATGATTTACTTGAAATTATAACACATTTTGTCTAGCCTCTGTAATAGGCCACTTACCGAAGAAGACAGGGCTCATACCCAAGAGGCATGAGCAGGATTCCTGTAAATGGAGAAGCCCACCTAGAGAACCAGACTGGGGTGTTTTGGGGGTTCTGACCTAAATAGCACCATGGGGTCAAGATGTTTTGGCAAAGGGCAGTCTTCTCAGGAACCCCAATCTTCCAGGAAAGGAGTAGTCTTCTCTGAAAGAGGCCACTGTCTCTTCTAGGGAGAGTCATATCTAGACAAGATCATAGGTTGAGTTCAGACCTAGGGAGGGAATACCTTACTGCAAAGATAGGTTCCAGGGTTGGGTTGTGTTACCAGCAAACTGTCTTAGTTATGGATATTGTGTTGCCTACAGTTTTATTCTACAGCTTGTATCAAGGGAATAACTATATTCATATAGATGCTACCACTCTTACCAAAACTCAATGAAGAGTCAAGTAGTTTTAAAGCAGTTTACTTTCTACTTTACTAAGAAGACACTCAAAAGTATGAAATATGAGAATTAAATTAAAATAATTAATGTAGTATATATACACAGTGGAATTTTATTCAGTCATAAGTAAAAATGAATTAATTACATCTGTAAGATAACGTATATAAAACATTATGTTAATCAAAATAAGTCAGACTTTGAAAGGCAACCAACAGTGTGTATGGTTGTGTGTGTGTGTAGGTTATGAAAGTAGAAAGGGGGCCATGAGAGACTATAGAGAATCTTTAAGGGAAGGAAAAGGGAAGCATAAAAGGGAGTAGAGGAACAGCAAGAAGGGAGCAGGAGAATAAAGAAGATGAATAAGTAAAATGACAGACATGCATGAAATTCCATATTGAAACCCATTATTTTGTATGTTAACTTAAATACATTTTAAAACACAGAAAAAAAATCCAGACAATTATGATATGCTTTTATCTATTAGTGTAACAAAGCTTAAATGTCTGACAAACATTTGGTAGAATGCTAAGCACTTTCTCTCCTCTCTCTCTCTCTCTCTCTCTCTCTCTCTCTCTCTCTCTCTCTCTCATGTGTGTGTGTGTGTGTTTTGTGTGTTTTACTGGTGATTGAACCATGGGCCTATGTATGCAAGGCAAGCACTCTACCAAATAAACAATATTCCCAGAATTACAATGGAGCTCTTTTACTGTATGCTGTTATATAAATTGGATATGTCACATTGGAAAAAGCTTGTAATTATTATTAAGAAATACTCAATTGTTTGTGAACATTCCTTTTTCTCTCTTCTGGACATGCATTACTTTTAAAGTTAAGCAACTTGTGTCCTTTCCAAGAGGGATTCTTGAAGGATAACGTTTCAATGGTGATTAATCATATCCACGGGTGGAATGTTAAAAAGGAATGATTCTCCCTACCTGGTCCTCTATTTAAGATGAAAATGTGCCATTAGTGTCTCAATCCTTCTTTTGTTGCTAAACCACTATACCATAGACTAGGTAAAATATATACTTTCCCTCGTAATTCTGGCCCAAGGTCTAGGAACCTAATCTGGTTAAGGTCTTGATATCAGTGGCATTGCACTGTTGGGTGGTCTTATAATTTCCCTTTAAAAGCACCAGTATTTAACCATGGGGTAGTCATTCTGATGACCTCATCTGAGCTTAATTATTTTCCAAGTACTCTACATTGGCAGATTATATTTCCACACTCTAAATCTCACAATGAGGATTATATTGCAGCATGGAAACCCTTTGGAACATCAAACCCAATCCAAACCATAGCAAATGAGCAACAAATAAACCTTTGATGTTTCAGCACTAGGATTTTGGAGGTTTTTCTAGCTTATTCCCATTGCACTAACATTAATATGTGAAGTTAGACAAACTCATGTGTATTGCCTAGATATTCCATTAACTGAAACTACTCAATTAGCTGTGTGAATGAGAAGACATGGAGAAGAATATTTACAAGAACATCATGCTAATAGCAAAACAAAACCCCAGAATATTCAAGAACTATAAAAGAATAAATTGTAGTATATTCATACAGCAGGATCCTGTAAAACAGAAAATCAATGAAAGACAACAAAATGAATTAACAAAGTATTTGATAAGTACACAAAAAAGTGAGAAGAGGTAAAAATTGTGTTACATGGCAAGTGTGAAGACCAGAAGGAAATTGTTCTTTGTATAGTAAAGCACGCATTTGTTCTGAACATACTAGGAAGCTGTAGAGCTGACTAGTTACAGAATTAATAATTATGTATTTTTTTCCTGGACAGGGAAGAGAAAAAAAAAAAAACATGTGGTAGAAGTTTTTGATAGGAAATGTTCTGTTTCTTAAGCTAGGCACTATCCATGTTACTATTGTACCACAGCACGTACTTACATATTTTATGTACATTTTCCTATATATTCTATTTGTCTTGTACAATATGTATTATTTTTAACTTTTTTATGTTTAGAGAGCCCTTTTTAGATTAAGAAAAAATAAGGAGGGATTATAAAGAACTCCTGCCTATGAGAAGGCAGGAGGAGGTAAAGCCCCAATTTTTTGACTTTTTAATTACAAATTTTCATATATGAACATATTTTAATTTGATCATAATTCCCTCCCATTACCTTCTTTTGTACCCCCTCCAACATCTCCATTCCACTGAATCCCCCCTTTTTCCCAATTAATCCCTCTTCCACATTGATGTCTTTTGTTGTTGTTGTTGTTCTCCATCATTCATGTCAAAATGTGGATGAGCTCAGTATTGTGCAGGTATTGTGGAGCTAACAATAGCTGCCATCTGCAAGGAGGTCATGAATGCAAATGTGATTTCTTGTCTGGAGGACATTGTACTCACCTCCAACACATTCATTCCACTCCCTCTTACACAATGTTCCCTGACAATTGGAAGGCATAATAGAGATATCTCACTTAATATTGAGCACTCAATAAATAGCGGTTGTTTTCAGCACTATAGTGGGTTTTGATACTTCCCAGTATTTACAACCTTTTGCAAAAAGAAGTCATTGGTGAAAGGAGCACTAATATAAATGTATAGAGGGCAATTTGATGAGCATAATAATATCTATGTAGTTAAACGACAGTAGTAGCTCTTCCCCCTCCACCTCCAGGACATACAACCTTCTCAGCCATAGGCCTTTGACTAGGTTTTCAGTGTGAGGTGCAAATCCTTCCCAAGCAGCAGCCTTCAAGTCCTATGAAAAGAGAAATTAGTTACTCCCATACCAGCCATGCTACTGTTACACCAGTAGGCACATTTTGCCCGGGTAATCAGTTGTATAGCTCACAGAGTCCACTGTTAGGTAAGGTTTCATGACTTTTCTTCACCCCTCCTCCCAGTCTACATAGCACTTTTCCCATACTATGACAGCTTGCCAGCAGGGAGAAAACTTCTAGCTCAGTTTCTTCTTATTTTTCAGTGTCTGGTTGCTGAAGAAGCTTGTGTTATGTTTGTTCCACAATAAAGTCTCACCATTTAGTTCTGGTGGGAAACCAAATGTCTTTGCAATAACTTTTTTTTTTTTTTCTTTTTTGGTGACCTTGTGGACACTGTGACCAACAATTCACTTGTAGGTAAAACAACACATCCTGGGGGTTTCTAACACCAACCTAATGTAAGAAGTAACATTGTCCACATCTAGAGTGAGTTTTAGCCCAAACTTCCTCTCTTTTTAAATCTGAATTTTTTAAATTAGCTAACGATAATGTCTTTGGTTTTGGTTCATCCTCCTCCCACACTGTTCTCTCCTCCATTCCCTTCCTGAGAACAAACTTTTAGCCTTTCCACCCCCTTTAAGTCTTACCTTCTATCTCTTACTTCAGGTCATATATTAAACCTAAAATTTCAAAGCTGGGATGTCCATATGAGAACATACAGTTCTTGAGTTTATAAGCCTCGGTTATCTCACTTAGTATAATATTTTTGAGATCCATCTATTTTCCTATAATTTCATTTCTCCTTATAGCTGAATAAAACTCCATTGTATATACGTACCACATCATCATTATTCATCAGTTGATAGGCATCTTGACTGATTTCATTTCCTAGCTATTGTGAATAGTGCAGCAATAAATATGGATGAGCAATCTTCCATAGGAAAGTATCCTCTTAGGGCTTATTTTGGAGCTAAGGAAACCATCAGCCTACATAATGGAAAAAATCTTTATGCACATATGTACATTCATAAATTAATATGCCTATATATGTAACAAAGGGTTAATATCTAGATTATACAGTATTATTTTTAAACTCATCCATAATAATCTGTCATTTAGTAGCTGTAGCAGACAGCTTCAGGTTCGCTGAGATGAACTTCCAGACCAGGCACAGTTATGGAGGAAGGGATTTATTGAAGCTTACAGATCCAGGGGAAGTACCATAAAAGCAGAAGAAACTGGCCTGCTTTCACAAGCCCAAGCAGAGAGAGAGAGACAAGCACAAGCCTAAAAGCCAAAAGCCACAGCACACTTCAGGAACTCCAGCTAGGCACACTTTGCATATCTTTAGAGTGAAATCTGAAACCCACCACCACACCTTAAGATCCACCCAGTGACATTGCCTCCAGCCAGGTGGCTAAAGATGCAAACTACAAACAAATAAACAACTGAAATATATTGGGGGCCATCTATTCTATTCAAACCACCACAGTAGCCCATAAAGTCATTTCAATCATATTTTGATAAGAGGACTACATAACTCCATAAGATAAATGTGATTTTCTTAACCAAGAATGGTGATGGAAATGCCAGAAATTGGACATTATATATGAACTATGATCCCATTTTTAGGGCTAGAGAAAAGTAATGCTCATGCTGGTACATTTGAAGATTCATGTTTACAAGTCACTTTGCAACTAAAAGTGTTTTATATTAATACATGATATTTTAATTAAAATCCCATATTAGAATATATCTTAGTTCCTGACTGATAAGGTTCTTCAGTGAGCTCTGTGAGAATTGGCAATTTAGATCATCACTTCCTTGGCTTTGACCAATGATTTGCAGCATTTATTTTTCTAAAAGCTGAAAGTTGTAACACAAACTGTGAAAACATTTTCAAAATGCTTTTTATTTGATGAAAAAGTCTATCCAGAGGTTGAAAATACATAGGATGAATGTTTTGAACAGAGTCCAAAAATTCAGCATTCTTGCATTCAGCTGTTAGTTCTCTGTGTCATAATGCCATGCTACTGGCTTTCAGAGTTCACTTCTGAAGGTGGCAGATGACCTCCGCACAGGATTAGTATTTCAAATGGTCTTGAGATGATATTGCCACTGACAACAGCACACCTAAATGATCAGCTTTTCATTTTTAAACATGAACAAGTAATAGCACAGTGCTTTCTTCAAAGTCAGGTCACTAAAGAAAGCAGATAATCTCAAGCCTGACTGAAGCAAGCCCACTGACTCCAGGATGGGTGAGTGCAGGCTACAGGCTCTAAGATAATAGGAAAGTATCAGGTAAGATCTGACTTTCAGTGATATCTTTGGGTGTAATCTGATGGGTCAAAGTGTACTAATAGTAGTACCTAGAAAATGTTCACATTTAAGGTCAGGGCAATCCAATTGTGCTCACACTGTACATCAAAGTTGTACATATAGCTATGTGTTTGTGCCTACACAAAAAGAAGCTCTTGTTGATGGGAAAGACCTGTGAGGTCCCCAAATCAAGACAGCTTTCTGTCAAAGTACTTGATTAACTGAGGCAAAAGCTAAGACCCTATGGTTGAAGACACTATTGCTGCTGACATAGAGCATGGAGAGACCTGGCTGGAATTTAGAAGAAAACCAGTCCCCAGATGACCTGTCTTGTGCTGGAACATGCTATATGAGCTACTCTGGGGAAAGGGCCAACAATGGTCGGAGCAACCAGAGGTCTAAACTACTCTGAAGCAAACACTCTAACATGATGTTCATGCCAGTGTAATAGTGGCACACAGCCTCAGTGGATAATTGATAGTTTTCTGATTGGCTAAGAGATCCACTCAGTGTAAAGGAACCCACACCTGCAATTAGGAACCAGATCAGAATCCTGTGAAGACAAAGATCATGTTCTCCAGTATCATGCTTTCACTAGTCTTTGGCTAAAAGAGGGGTCACATACACCAAATTCTCCCTAAATTAATAATGTTTATCCCATTTAAACTATGCTGACTTCACTCTCCATTGGAGAATCTGTTCTTCTTTTTCAGAAAGTAGTGAGACCAGAGAAGATAAACTATCCTTCGAACTTCAGCCAAGCCACAGCTGAATCCACAGAGGAACTGGGGAGATGAGCAAGAGTGCTGCTTCCATGATGAACCTGATAATCAGTGCCAGGGTGAAGGAGACAGACCCTGAGGATACTCAACACTTACCAAAGCAGAGATCCCGAGGCTTCTAAGAGTTCATCAGAGAAGTGAACTTAAAAGTCACCCACCATGGTTCATGGAATTTTGCACAAGAGGAGGCAGAAAGATTGTAAGAGCCACAGGTTGAGACATCATGCACAGAGGCATTCCCCCCCACCATAACTGATTGCTGTTCCCACAAAGCATGAACCACTAAGCCCATAGGGAATACCTGCAACCCCACTGAGGAGTGTCCCCAATGGAAGGGTGCAGGGATGAGGGAAAGAGGGTATCAACACATCATGTATCCATATGAAATATCTTGTTAATAATAATAAACATATAAAAGTTTTTAAAAATTGAAAATAAAAAAGAAGGTTTGAATTAGGACTATGGAGGCATTGTAAAGCAGAATGAGAAGTTCTAATGTAAATCCAAACCCAAAGTATGCTACTGTTCATATAGAGGAATTATGCAAGAGACTATTTGCTTCTGCTGAGCTGGTACACATGTCTAGGGCCTTTACACAAAGAATATGCTTTTGTTCAAATCTCTTCCAGCTAGTAGTACGATATCAGAGATGTTCAACTTATAGAGAAAAGGACTCCTATGACTATAACTGGTCAGTCTGAAAAGAAAAGCACTAGTTACAAAAACAATTTTGTTCACAAGATTACTTTTATATACATTCAAAACTTTGTATTCTTCTTCACTATTCCTGCCAACCAGCATATATGTGACAATCACAATATAAATGGAAAAGTCATAGATGGAATAGGAGACACTTTAGCTATATCATGCACAAGTTGACACCCATGTGAGTTACCACTGAAATATCCAGAATGCACATGGGTTTGATCAAGGCTAATTCCTTGTATTTGTTTCCTAGAAAAGCCTCCTCCTCATTCTATATATGATACCAATATTAGAGTTTGACTTCAAAATATTCAGCTCTGTTACATGTGTAAGTATTGTCCACTCAATAGAAAACATTCTGTGATTTTTGAACTTTGATATGCGGTTTGAAATTCTCTCTCAATGCTGGGATATGATAGTGGTTTTTGAGGTCCTGCTAAGCTGTCATATTGACAGGTTTAGATGCTATTAAGCACTTCTTTTTAGACATAAATGATTCTGAACTTACTGTGGGTTTCAGAAGGGGTATTATTGGTAGTTGAGGAATATCTATATCAGTGTTGTTTTGTCTGGCCAGGTGAAAACTATTGAAAGCTGTCAGTTTCAAAATTTTATTATATAACACACTGTAGATTTATTTTAGCTCCTATTTCTCAGACAACCCAGGCTGAGGGTGGGGGTGGTAGACAGTTTCCATGTCATAAGGTCTCTTAAGCAACCTCTTTTGAAAACAGCATCATCTCTACAAACACATCAAATAGATCCGCCATTTTTCAAAAATCAGATTTAGCTACTCACACAGTTAAGCTTCTCTTGAATTTTTGACCCATGGAATATGTGAGATAATTTTTTGTTGTTTTAAGCTGCTAATTTTTACCTTCTACAATAATTAGCAACAAGTGCAACCACCTTTGGCATTTAAATTCAGTTGAATCCTCAAATTATTGTGGCCCAGATGAAATGGAGAAAACAAAGATATCCAAAACAAGTAAAACTATGGAATCATTCAAAAGTGTCACAAGAAACTTTTTATCCCCATGGGGAGACATGTACACATATCACCCTAGCACATGTCTATTTACCTCAGATAGGACACAGATGACAAAACAAAGTATGGTTACACCAAAATCACTTCTGCTGCACCAGCAAGTTTATTGGTGACTTGCAGAGCAGGATGAGGGGGTGCTTATAGGAGCATGGATGACTTAAAGTCAGCTATAGTACCAAAAAGACCACCCAAGCTAGGGTGACAACTCACAGAAGCTGTGATTCTGGAACTCACTGCACAGCCTGCAGACAGCTCTTCTGGTCTTAAATAGTCACCAGCACACTACATGACTTGCAAGCAACTGATTCAGAAAGTCTCCCACTAAGCAGTTATTTTCCTATTACATAACCTTAGGTAGGTTCTTGCAAACACTTTCCAGACTACTGACTCCCTGAATCTTGAGATACAACAAAAAATATACAACAAAGGCAAAAGAACCCAACAGTTGCTATTCTAAGTCATTAGTTTAGGGATAGTACAATGGTAATAAATGATACAGAAATTTGTAGGCAGTATGCTTCTGTAGCCAAAATCTAACACATGACACCTGCTATAACCATGCAGGGATATAGACCAGAAGAGCCTCAAGGAGGTAGTCAATAGACTCTGGAAGACAACTAGGGAATTGTTATGGAAGCCTGGAGAAAAAGACCTTGGCCTTGCCAAAGTTGTGTATAGTGACAATAGGAAAGCTAGGAACTATATCTAATGAACTTGTGTGTTTGGCCTAGCAGGTCTCTAGACAGAATATTGAAAGTCTCCACTATCACCTTTTAGGTACATATGATAATTAATTGTGTGAAATAAACCACAGAAGTATATGTTTAATTTTTAAGTAATGCCTAGAGTAAATGTCAGCAGACATTTTTCTGTAATGAACCAGATAGTCAATATCCCAGGCCCAGGTTTTTCAGAAACTATTCAACTTTATACTTGTGATATATAAAAAAAAAGAATCTATAAATGAACAGGGGCATAGTTGTGTTCTACTAAAAGTTTATTGACAAAAGCAGCTGAAAGTCTGCATTTTGTTTGTGGGTCACCATAGTACACTAATTTGGAAAAAAAAAGAACTTCTAGGAACTACAATTTACTGAGTTGTGATGTGAATTATATGCAACTTTGTCTACCCACAGAAGATAGAACAAAACAAATACAAAGCTTAGGGTTAATTATACCAGAAGCAAAGGTCAAATCAAGTGTGCCACCAATACAACAGAAGGCTCACTCTCTGTAATCAACAACAAAGCCACACCTCCAGAGTGAACATGAAGTTCAGGTGAAACTACTGCAAGACTTTTCATTCAGCCCAAATTAAAAATAAGGATCCAAGCTGGGTGTGATGGTGCATGCCTTTAATCCCAGCACTTGGGAGGCAGAGGTAGGAGGATCACTGTGAGTTCAAGGTCAACCTGAGACTACAGAGTGAATTCCAGGTCAGCCTTGGCTAGAGTGAGACCCTACCTCAAAATAAACAAATAATAAATAAATAAAAACAAAATAAGGTTCCAGTACTTAGTCCCTGTCCACTTGAGAATAGATTTTTAAGGACTTTAAGGGTAGTTATTAGGGAATACAAATGAGAACCACTTTGAGACTCCTTTTCACCCCACTCAGAATAGCTTTATCAAGAAAACAAACGATAACAAATGCCGGTTAGGATGTGGAAAACTATGAATACTGGTGGGAGTATAAACTGATAAATCCTTTATGGAAATCAGTGGGGTTTCTCAAAAAGCTAAAAACAGGGGCTGGAGAGATGGCTTAGCAGTTAAGCGTTTGCCTGTGAAGGCTAAGGACTCCGTTTTGAGGCTCGATTCCCCAGGACCCATGTTAGCCAGATGCACAAGGGGGCGCACGCGTCTGGAGTTCGTTTGCAGTGGCTGGAGGCCCTGGCACGCCTTTTCTCTCTCTCTCTCTCTCTATCTGCCTCTTTCTCTCTCTGTGTCACTCTCAAATAAACAAATAAAAAAATGAACCAAAAAATATTTTTAAAAAAGCTAAAAACAGAACTACCATATGACTCAGCTATACCACTCATGGATGCATATTCAAAGTACACTATCCTGTAACAGAGATCCCTCTCATCCATGTTTACTGTTGTTCTATTTGTAATAGGTAGGAACTGGAATCAGATTAGATGACCACCAGTAGATTGCTGGATTAGAAGAATGTGTGACACAAGAAATTTCGTTCACCCAAAAGAATAATGAAATTATGAAGTTTATAGGAAAATACATGGAACTTCAAAAGATCCTAAGTAACCCTGGCCTAGAAAGACAAAAGTTACATCTTCTCTTTCTTATGTGGATTTTAACTTTTAATAATTCTATGTATGTAATTCATGGGTACAATTGTTCATAAGCTATGAAATGTTGTGCATGTATACCAGTGTAGAACAAGAGATATTGAGAAAAGGTAGGGTGGGCAAAAGGTCTCTTGTATCAAGAAAATGAAAGCAAGTCCATGGCAGGTAGAAGGTATGGGAGGGGTGGGAATGGGGAACGGAGAAACAAAATAATTTGTTTGAAAAAGAGCCAAAAGTAACCCAAATAGTTGTATAGTAGTTGAAAAGAAGGTTTCCAGTGGAAATCGGGTGGTAGAGGGAGAAAGGAGTAGGTAATGAGAGGCATTGCAAGTAATATACAAAGTTGAATTTGAAAGTATTGGACTGGTATGCTGTCCAGAAGGTATGTACAAAAGGTATAGAACAGAAAGATATGAAAGGTATAAAGTTTGGCACAGAAAGAAATGTAAGGAATTTTAAAGTTAATGGCACTGAGAGTGGCTTTAGGTTACTTAAATTGAAATTGTTAAGGTGATTACCACTGTTAAAGGTGGACTAACATTTTTGCATTAGGACTATGGAAAAGATGTCCTGAGGGTCAAATCCACCCATGGAAGGTTCAAGCTGGTTGGAATGCATGTTCTTTTACAAACAGGGGACTTGAAGGAAGAAATCTGAAGGAGTTTCCTGCTCTTCAAAGTTACCTTTATACCCCACTGGATTAATAAATTTTATAGCCTACCTGGTCATTGGATGCATAACAATGTTTTGTTGGAGATGACCACTGGGCTAGGTGGGTCAGAGTTGTTGGGTTTATTGTGTGGAGACCAGATGGAGTCATGACATGGACAAACAGATGTTTGAAGAATAGATCTGAGGATGTTTAGGATATATGCACTTTGAGATAGCTGCCAAGGAGAGCTGCAGGCTTGAGATGGAGTATTACCCAGGCTGTCAGTACCCTAGCTGGAGGGGCAGAATTCAGACTCCAGAGTCTTTATCACCAGCTAGAGATATTGGTCATGGAGCTAAAGGGTTTGCTGTTTGCTCTGCTTGCTTTAGATCTTGTATTGGTTCATTCTTTCGGTGCTTTGCCCAATGCCATCATTTGCATTGTGAATGCTTATTCTGTACCATTGTGTTCTTTTGGTTTTATAGCTCACAGTTAAGAGGTCTCACACTATGGGAATGTTTGAACAATTTTTGTATTTCAAAGCCCTATGCTCATCTGAATAAAATTCTTTAAAATATGGAAAACAAGCTGGGCATGGTGGTGCATGCCTTTAATCCCAGCACTTGGGAGGCAGAGGTAGGAGGATCACCATGAGTTCGAGGCCAGCCTGAGACTACTTAGTGAATTCCAGTTCAGCCTGGGCTAGAGTGAGACTCTACCTCAAACAAACAACCAAAACAAACAAACAAAAAACCCTTAAGGAAACCATTTGTGTTATTAACCGCCTATGATGAGGACATAGGCTGAGAAATCTAGCTGCATTTTAAAATTTTTTTCTATTTTTATAATTTATCTGTGTGTGTGTGTGTGTGTGTGTGTGTGTGTGTGTGTGTGTGTGTCTCTGTGTGTGTGTATAGGTACATAGGACACTTGCAGACTTCAGACAACTGCAGGTTGTTTCTCCTCTCCTTCCATCTTTTATTTATTTTTTTTTTCAAGGTAAGGTCTCACTCTAGCTCAGCCTGACCTGGAATGCACTATGTAGTCTCAGGGTAGCCTCAAACTCACAGCAACCTTCCTACCTCTGCCTCCCCAGTGCTGGGATTATAGGCGTGCACCACCACACCCGGCTTCCTTCCGTCTTTTGACATGGAGTCTTTCATGTCACTGGTGCTTATCAGCTTTCACATGATTCTGGCTCTGCCTCCCATTGCAATACACACTCACATTTCTTTGCCTCCAGCTTTTCCTGGGCGCTGAAGCACATCCAAGTAAGACTGGGAGAGTTTTAAGCAAGAGATTAAGGCTGAGCCATCTTCACAGTCCAGGTTTTGTTTCTGATGACAAAAAGAAATGGCTGAAAAGCCCCACATAGAACTACTATCAGGGAGGTAAAATGGAATGAATCCAAAGAAAATTTTCTGCCTTTGAGGTATACAAAATGGTGACATGTCTTCTTGGATTTCACAATTTCTTTGGATAACACTTGTTTTCCTTTTAAATGGAAAATTCTTTGGGGGCTGCCATGATTTTTGTCCTTACAATTATACAATAAATATGTACAGTGAATATAATGACATTTTATATTGCTGTTTCTCAGTTCACTGGTGCTTCTGAGGAGCTATGAGGAGTCCCTGTCTCCCATCTGGAATAAGCTCTGATGATAGCCTTTGGTTTGGGCTGATAACACAATGGAAAGGGAATTGTGGCAGTCTTACATGGTGATGAGTGTAATTTAGATGTGGATAGAAATAAATATGGATCTGAAGGGACTCTTCAAATTTGCCCTCACTCTGTGCAAGCACATTGGTCCTGTATCAAACGGAAGGGTTAATTTCCTTGAAAATGGATCATTCTAGTGAGTTATCAATCATATATTTTTGAAATTGGTTAAATTACTGTCATGCAATCAGTAAGCCCATGCTTCAGTCGACTTGGTGCTATGGCAGATGGAGAAAGAGCTGCTTAGATCAACCACACAGAAGAACTTTCTGTGTGGCATTAATGAAAACCATGATCAGACAACACTCAAGTGTCAGGTGGTCAGCATTCCTTCCTGCTAGATACTTCGGTCACCTCAGCTCATACCCATTGTGAGGATAAAAATGTCCTCAGTCAAAGTCTAGGCATTTTCACCAAATGTGAAACAAATTTTCAAACTAACCACTTATATTACAATTTTCATATTTCCTTTTTACAATCCTGCTCTTTCTACCCTTTTGGCCCTAGGAGTCTAGTCTATCTGTCATAAAAGCCATTTACTGAAAAATTTCTCCCTCTGCATCCCACCTAAAACTTCTGTGTCTTATTCCATAGAATCTAGTGGTGATGGCATGAAATTCTAAATGTAAATGAAAATGTCGCATGGAGAACATTCTGATTGATGAACCTAGCTGAGGTCTCTTCCAACAGGCAGTACAAAGTAGAAGCCATTCAGACTTTCAAATTGAGTTAAACCTATAGATGATAGTGGCCACTCCTAACAGTACAGGGACCAGAAGGACTACCCAGCTGCGCCTACCAAACCATGGAGATATGAACAATAGACAATAATGATTTAAACCACAGAGCTATGAAGCCATGTTAACAGCCATCTTCCTGTTGAGTAAAGTGGTGCTAACTGTCAATATAACATTGAAATTATATAACATAAACCATATAACACTGAAAAAGAATCCCTTGCATATTTTTCCTCTGTGGATTATTACCTGGTAACATCTGTTCCACTCTGCCAGTGCCTGATACTGTGCATGTATTGTGAAACTCAATATTGCCCTGTTTTTGTCCAATATAAAAGGAAACTGTATCATTTTCATAATAATATGAAAAGTAAGCCAATGTCATTTCCATATGGATGAAGTTCAGATAGAAGAATTTTAGATGTCACATCTTTCCTTTTACTTTCAAGAAGATATATCTCTCTGTAAAGAGGAGCTTTGGCTTACCCTTCTGATAAATATGGAAGAAGTAAGGCATAAAAATCTCATTTACTTTCATAAAATAGATAAACCAGAGATACAGGTATCAGAAGGATGTAGGAACAATAGGACATTTTCCTCCACTTCTCTTGTGGCCAGTATTATTTGCATAATAATTGCATAGTGAATTAATTTCAGGTCAGCCTGGGCTACACTGAGACCCTACCTCTAATAAATAAATAAATAAATAAATAAGAAAAAGAAAACACACTAGATGGTTACGTTTAGAACAAGATAATCTTTTAGACATTTTCTATATGCTTTTATATTCAATATTTTACTTCCTCTTAGTTTCTCACCTGTCAGTTTTTGTTACTGTGACAAAATGCCTGAGATATCATCTTATATGATAGATTTACTTTTTTGCTTATGGTTTCAGTTGTGCTCGCTTGATCCTTTTGTCTTAAGCTTATCATTGGCAAAACAATGTAGGTAGAACACAGCAGAGCAAAACTGCTCTCTAGGTGGAAGCTGGAAGGCAGATAGATGGAACTTTGCACAGTCCCAACATCTTCAATGGGATGCTGTAGCAGACAGCTTCAGGTTCGCTGAGATGAACTTCCAGACCAGACACAGTTATGGAGGAAGGGATATTTATTGAAGCTCACAGATCCAAGGGAAGTTCCATAATGGTAGAAGAAACTGGCCTGCCTTCACAGGACCAAGCAGAGAGAGAGAAGCACAAGCCAAAAATCCAAAAACCACACAGCACACTTCAGGAACTCCTGCTAGGCACACTTTGCATATCTTTAGATTGAAATCTGAAACCCACCACCACACCTTAAGATTCACCCCGTGACTGCCTCCAGCCAGGTGGCTAAAGATGCAAACTACAAACAAATAAACAACTGAATATATTGGGGGCCATCTATTCTATTCAAACCACTACAGATGCCCTCCATGTATGCAGCCTTGAGGGGCCATTTAATGTCCAAATTATAATTCTGGCCTATATGAACAAGCTCACATTGAGTTGTTCTTTTAAGTGATACTTTAAGTAAATATTTAGTAGTACTGGAAAAGCTATTCTGTGTCTACTCATATGGCAGAAAGATGTGTTTTTTACCATTAAACATATTTTATAATTTTGTAAGTATTTTGATTAATGTTTAACACATAAATTTTTAAATAAAGATTAACTTTAACTCTTAGTTAAGTCTTACTCAAAGTAGTCTCAATTTATGTCATAATTACTATTATTATAATCAGTGTGTCTTTTTATACACAAACTACCTAATAGTTTACATTTTGCCTTTAAGTAAAAGTTATTTCCAAAACATAAAACTACATTGCTTACATTTGAAAATAATGTTAAATTTACTTAAATATTTTAAAGAATGGGATTGAGGGTGGGATTATTTTTTGAGGTAGGATCTTACTCTAGCCCAGGCTGACCTGGAATTCACAAAGTAGTCTCAGGGTGGCCTCAAACTCACAGTGATCCTCTTATCTCCTGAGTGTTAGGATTAAAGACATGCACAAACATACCCAGCAAGAGTAATAACTTTTTTTTAGCCAAAATGTACGATGAAAGTATACTTCACCAAAAGATTATCACTGATTTTAAGAAAATGTATGTAGTTTTAGTTTTAATTTGGTGAAAATCTACTTTCCTAAAGTAAATTATACTCCAAAAACTGACTTTATAAGTTTTTTCTATTAAGAATTTTCCCATTATTTGAAGAAGAAAAATGAGGTTTGAAGCCATAACTAAATTAAAGGTTTTCTTGATAAGTAGTTACATAAATTAGAGGGAATGTCAGTTTTATATTAATATTTAATAATAACTTGATTAAAATTTGATTGAAAGCCTATTTGTTTACATATTATTTAAATTGATTTTGAAATAAGGTTTATAGGTTTAGATGATGTTTACTTTATATCAGCTCCAAAGTTTGCATATGCCACTGAAATTGTGGTGCCCTTATTAAAGCCTCAAAATAAGTCTCAGTTTAAGTAAAAAATAGCCCAAACGTAAAATAATGATTTCAGAATAAAAATTTAATCTTTTGTACCTATTACCAATAAGATATCATAAATATTGACAGAAAAGATAAAGTCTGTGGTAGTCACTTTTTCTTCTGGAATTGTTTTCCAGCCTTATCCCCACTGGGCCTCAACCCCTGGTTTCATTTTCTACCTGACATCTGACTCTGTGAATATAATTACTTAGTCTCTTACCTTGTACATCTGATAAGCACCAGAACTCAAAATACACAAAGGGGTCTTAAAACCCAATAGGAATAGAACAACACAAGGAAAGAGTCAAAAATATCTGGCTATCTCACCATTGAGGGCAGATATCAGATAAGCATGTGAAAGATGTCTATTATCATGTTTTAGAAAAATGAGTTCCAGTGAAAACAAATATGTGCTACCACTCATACCTAAGGATGACTAAGATTCCCCAAGCTGGCAATGTCATTTCTGACAGGGATGAACAGCCAGAACTGTCAACCACTGTGAATGACAATTCAATTTTGGAAGACAGCTGGGTAGTTTTGCTTCATTTGAATTGGTTTGGTTTAACAAAGATAAATGTAGTCTCACTATATACAACAACTGCACTCCTAAGGATTTACCCAAATGTTTTAAATACATATATCTCCACATAAAAATCTCCATATCAATATTTATAGTGTTTACTCATAATCTCCCAAAACTAGAAGTAACCAAGATACACTTCAACAGATAGACTAAGAAACATTATATCCATACACTGGTATATGGTTCAGTGATAGAACAAGTGAACTATCAAGCAATAAAAAGACATGGAGCATTCTGAAGTGTATATTGTGAAGTGTAAAAAGGCAATCTGAAAAGGTTACATGCTCTACAATTCTGAATATATGACATTCTGGAAAAGGGCAAAACTATAAAGACAGTAAAAACTTTAGTGGTTACCTAGGGATAAGCCGTAGGGGTCGAAGAGGTGAGAATAGGATTTTTTTTGATGCTGATGAAATTATTCTGAGTGTTGTAATGATACTTACTTAACTAACGTGTATGTGTTTTAAAAAAGCTGTAGGATTTACAGACTATCATGACAAGTATAGGCATCAATGAATGATAGCTGCTGTAAGTTATATAAAAGGTAAGACAATCAAAGTATGGATTGTAACAATTTAACTGTATGGTAAGTCTATAAAAAGTTCTGATGGAGGAAGTATATATGAGAGAAAGCATGCTGATCTATGTAACTTTGGAAATGAATGATTCCCATCATCTTAAAGGCATATAGAACTGCCCGCAAACTTAGCCTTTCCTTCATAAAGTTGCTTTCTGTGGGTACCTGAGTTAATAATGCTTACATTGCTTACATATATACTTAGATTAACAGGTACATAGATATAAGATGTCTAGAGCTGGTTTCTCACTGTTAGAAGTTAGCGTAAAAGATGCTACAGTTTTTATTTCTAAGAACAGTCTCATGAAGCACTGAGAGATTTTATACAAATGCATGATTCTAGGACTGGAGCAGGAAAGAAAACCATCTGGAGTATCTCACAGTGTTAGAAAGTGGGAAACGACTCAAAACAAACACAACAAAAATACAAAACCCTACATTGCTGGACTGTGTTGAAGCCAACTGAAAGAATTATAAATGGCCAAACCTGGAAAATTTTTCTTAAACAAACATGAATTAGATTATCATGAAAAATATAAAATAAGTACCCACAATTCCATGCTAGGATGCAAAAAGAACTTGAACAGTTTATTTGTAAATGAGGGGAGGAGATTAATCTCCCTTATAGAACCATAATTTCTTATGGAAACAATGCCACCATGGAATCTACTCTTTTTTTTTAATCTTTAAAATTGTACTACAATAGTTTCTATCTGGGGGACTCTTTATTCTGACTTTCTTCTTGGGAATACTCAATACACTATGGAAAAGAAGAAAAAGAATGAGAAAATTTGACAATCACTGTGCCAGCCAGGTGAGCAAACTCAGCATCATTATGAATATTAGGTTGGAAATCATGTTATTAAGTAGTACATGCCCTTGGCAGGATGTGATAAAAGCAATGCTGTATCACTGGGATCTTGCTCTGTATATTCCCTAGCTCACCTCAAAACCAAACTGAGAGGCATTCAAGACAATCTCCTCACCAGATTTCTTTAAATTATGGTTGCCAAAACTAAAGGAGGTCTAAGAAATTTCCATACCTAAGAGGATCTTTGGAGACATGATGCTCAGAGGAAGTGCCTTATCCTGAACATAATTATACAACAGAAAGAGAATATAGGGCTACTAAGGAAACCTAGATAAAAATATATATTTGACAATTACAATGGCTCAGCATTGGTTCATCACTTGTTAACAAAGTATAATGAAGGTTTTTATGAATAATCTATATTTATTAATAGTAGAGAAACTACATGCAAAATTCATGGAGACTACTATTTTCTGTTTTGTATATATCCACTGACCATGTGAAGCAGCTGGCTTCATAGAATGGTGGAAGGGCCTTTCAAAGAAACAGTTACAGCACCAATTAGGTGGTAATAGCGTGGGGGGCTGTGTCAGCATTCTCCAGAAAGGTATAAATGCTCCAAATTAACATCTTACATATGGTACTCTTTCTCCTATAGCACAGATTCATGGATCCAGTAATCCAGGGGTGGACATGGGAATGATACCACTTACTATCACCCCAAATGACCCATTAGCCAAATGTTTGCTTCCTGTTCCTGCAACCTTATGATCTACTGTCCTAGAGGTCTTGGTTCCAGATGGGGGGAGTACTTCTGCCAGAAGGCACAAAGAAAATTCCAATGAACTGGAAGCTAAGATGTCCCCATGACTATTTTGGGTCCCTGATGCCCTTGAGTGACTAGGCTAAGCAAGGAGTTACAGTGTTAGCAGGGGTGATTGATCTAGACTACCAGGGGAAATTGGACAGCTCCTCCACAAGAGAGGTAAGGAAGAGTATGTCTAGAGTGCAGGAGTTCCTTTAGGGATTTTAAAATATGTGCTTCCAAACAGATTAAACGTGAAGACCTAGGCCAGGAATGGTGGTGCATGCCATTAATCTCAGAACTTGGGAGGTAGAGGTAGGAAGAGGATTGCTGTGAGTTTAAGGCCACCCTGAGACTACATAATGAATTCCAGGTCAGCCTGATCAAGAGTGAGACCCTACCTTGAAAATCCAATGTGTGTGTGTGTGTGTGTGTGTGTGTGTGTGTGTGTAGACAGTAATAAAAGATAAAAAATGTCTCTTGCCAGCATGGCTGCCAGGGTGGGGAGAGAGATCTTGCATGAGGCCCCAAGAACGTTGCTGCCACAGAAAACTGGGTACCAATCTCTGTGGGTCTGGGAAGATATACTTTAGAATTTGCGGCATAACACCTGGACACACCTACGTCAGGTGTCCCAAGCCAACTGGCCTGGGCTTAGAGGAGAAGCCCACCCACACCTGGAAAGGATGTGCACTCATGAGTTAGCTTACTGGATAAGATGAGCAAGCACTAAATCTGACTGCTGCAGATGGAGTAAGCTGAGATAGGCAAGGCCATCTGGAATACCTGTGGCAAGTGTGTGATGTGATACCTGTAAGTGCCTTCCTGCCTAGTCAGATCTTTCTATTCTGGAGTGCCCCACACATAGGCATTTGGGCAACTTCCTCATGTAAATTACTGGCACCTTCGAGGCCTGCTTGTGCCCAATCATATTTATATACCACTTCCACTTGATGGTGGACTGACAGCTGTTGTGCGTGTCCAACTTTATGGACTCATGGGTCAAATAACACCTAGCTCATAATGGGTAGCTTAGGTCACATAGTAATTTGATGGCTCATTGTCAAGTTTTCAGTTTCCACTAAGGTCTAAAGGCAGGCCAAGAGCTGTCTTTCAAAGAGAGAATAATTGTCTGCAGATGATGGTAGGACCTTGCTCCAAAATGCCAAGGGCCTCCACTGTGATTCATCTATGGGAGACTGTCAAAGGACCCAGATGGCATACCTATCTGCCATTGATACCTCAAGTGCCATCGGATCTGCTGGATCATATGGCCCAAGTGGCAGAGCAGCCTACACAGCAGCTTGGACCTGTTGAAGAGCCTTCTCTTATTCTGGGTCCTGCTGAAAACTAGCAGTTTTCTGAATCACTTGGTATAGAAGATGAAGTAACACACCCAAGTGAAGAATGTGTTGCCACCAAAATCCAAATACACACACTAGACATTGTGCTTCTTTCTTAATGGTTGGAGGGGACAGTGCAACAACTTATCCTTCACTTAGAAGAAATATCACAGAATGTCCTACACCACTGAACTCCTAGGAATTTTACTGAGGTGGAAGGTCCTTGTATTTCAAATGGATTTATTTTCTATGCCCTGACACATATATGCTATACTATCAACTCCAGAATGGTTGCCACCTCCTGCTCATTTGATCATATCAGCATAATATCATCAATATAATGGACAAATGTGACACATTGTGGAAGGGACAGGCAATCAAGAACCCTGTAAACTAATCTAGGACACAAGGCTGGAGAGTTAATATAACCTTGAGGTAAAACAGTGAAGGTGTACTACTGATCTTGCCAGCTGAAGGCAAATTGACAGGAAGATATCTTTGGATCCAGTAGTTCAGCCAGCCAATCAAATAAACTCTTGGCACCTTTTCTAACTGCATGATCTTCTCATTGGGCCCATTTCTTTTTTTTTTTCTTTCTTTTTTTTTTTTTTTTTTTTTGGTTTTTCGAGGTAGGGTTTCACTCTCACCCAGGCTGACCTGGAATTCACTATGGAGTCTCAGGGTGGCCTCCAACTCACGGCGATCCTCCTACCTCTGCCTCCCGAGTGCTGGGATTAAAGGCACGTGCCACCATGCCTGGCTTCTCATTGGGCCCATTTCAATAAAATCAGCCTGATATAATCTTATATTCTTCTCCCATCATACCACACCCTTAAAATCCATTCCTGTGAGGGTCTGAAAATCGCTGAAGAAAGACCCTGGACTCAAATAGTATGTATAAGTAAGGAGTGTTTATTCTGCAGAAACAGCCAGCATGCAGGGGTCAACCATTCTTACAAAATGGCGACCCTGAGAGGAGCTTGCAGGCTCTTTTTAAGCACAGCTAGAGGAGTTTTGGTGGGCTTAGTCTTTTCTTACATGATTGGCTAATTTGAACAATAACTGTAATTGTATTTCTTTGATTGTTCCTAAAGTCTTGGCCGGCTCGGTCTAGGGGAATCACAGGTAGATTGGATAATCCTTTATCATGATCTGCTAGGCATTTGTACACCTTTGATTGATTGGAGCAAAAGGCACAAAAGGGACATGTCTGGGCAAGTTTGGACATGTCTCCAAGAACTGACTCAGCCCCTGGGAGGCTATCTTCTCTGGTCATATGTCAGGGTCACTGTTCAGTAACAGCCCATCCTTTCCCAGAAGTTTTGCCTGCCTCTCTGGGAAACTGAAACTTAGGCCTAGTTCATGTGGCACCTTACTGAAGCCTGTTATGGCATCAGTCTGGTCCCTTCAATTCCCACAAATATCACAAATATTCCCCAGGCTTCTGTTTGTACAAGTTAGAAAACTCTTGAAGTTCTTTAGGGGTGTATCACACCTCCTCATGCATTCTATCTCACTTTTAGGGGCATCTGATTATAGGCCTAGAGGCATAGATAGGTGGGCACTGAAGAGTATCAGCATAATACTGTTAAGTACCTCCTCTAGGGAGTGACATTGCTGATTCCTCAAAAAGGGATTAATTCTCTCAGGCAAGGACTGAGAGGGCAATACTTCAGGGCATAGGGGTGGGTATGAAACTGCTGTTAAGGGAGGGGAAGGCACATTCTCATGCAAAACAACTTCTTCAGAATCAGTGCAATGTCCCCAGGTTCTTCAGGGTCTTCCTTCACATCTCCATCTCACCTTACTCTTTTCCAATAAATTCCCTCACTGTAACTTCTGATAGTCTTGGAGGCTAGGACATGTGCTTGAGTTGCAAGTTAGTACAATGAGAACTTGGGTATGTTTTTCTGCAATTTGAGCCCTGTTGTTGCAAGAGAGGAGACTCTCCTTCCATGGCACCCTTAGAAACTGTCAGATCATGTATGGAGTCTTAAGATAGGAATTTTCCTTCCTGACCTTCTGCTTTTTTCCTTAATAGTTTATCCAGAGATGCTAGATGCCAACAAGCATCATCATCATTTGTCTTACTTTTCCACAAATATTCAAAAGTTTTAGATACAGAGTCAATAAATCCCTTGCCCTTCACACAAAATGTGACTCAGGATTACCAAATATATCTATCTCACTGAGTTCTTAAAATAGTTCATGCCACAGACTATTAGCACTCTCCTTATTACTAGTAGAGCCTTTAGTAGCACTGTTGGAGAGCCAACTCCAGATAGCACCAAGCCCACTAGAGAAATCCATTCTTACAATTCTGTTTTTCCAGAACCACTCCTGGTACCACAATCTGTATTAGTCAGGGTTCTCTAGAGGAATAGAACTGGTAGAATGAATTACTTTGAAAAGAAGATTTCTTGGATTAGTTTATGGCAGTCCAACAATAGCAGCCTGCAGGCCCGAGAGTCAAGAAACCAACTAGTTTTAGTCCCAATCCAGCATTGAAGGACTGAAGGCTTCCTGGAGAGCTGCTAGTCTTCAGTCCATGCCGAAAGGCAGCAAGCAGCACTAGCAGCCACGTGGGAGGAAGGGATTCTTTTCTCCCAGAGCTTCCTTACATAAAGTCCCTCTCTGGGAGAAGTCCCCACTCTACCTTCATTCTTTCCTTCAGTTAATCCTTCTAGAAGCAAACTCAGAGACCTAACCAAGAGGAATGTCTGTGGATTCCTAATCTCATTCAAAGTGACAACAAAACTTAACCATAACAATATGTAAATATCTTAAATGTCAATTTCAATAAAGGATTGGGACTAGAGAATATAGTAAAAAACGCACAGAAAAGTTTACCTGCCTGTACAGTACAAATTATCAAGGTCAAGGGTATGTATAGGGTCAATAACATCACTGAAGCAGACCTAAAATGAACCCAACATGGCTCAGGGAAATTTGCAGAAGAGATGGGGAAAAAATGTTAAAGCCACACATTGGGTCATTATGCACAGACATTGCCTCTTACCCGTAGCTGATGGCTAACCCCACAATGGACAACCCATATTCCCCAATGAGGAGGGGCCCTGGAGAGGGGGAAGGGCAGGGAGGAGGCTAACGATGGTACCAACATGACTCTGTACACTGTATACATTACTAATAAAAACTACATAAATTAAAAAAATAAAAAGGGACTTTGCATATCATCAATACATACTCTACACCTCTGTGAAAATATCATATTAAACTGAATTAATATGTATAATTAATTTATGTTATTCAAAACTAAAATAATTATATAAAATGTAAATCCTAAGTGCTCAGCTCATAGAGGGCATTTGTCCATCTCTATTACCATTACCTTATTTCATATACATAAGGAGAGATTAGAAACCACAGGCTATTTGGTTAGATACCTTGAAGAACATCAGGCTACACAGGTATTAGCTTTAGAAAATCATCAACAGTGTTGGAGAGATGCTTCAGTAATTACAGCACTTCCCTGCAAATCCTAAGGACCCTGGTTTGATTTCCCAGTATCAACATAAAGCCATATACACAAAGCAGCTCATGCATCTGGAGTTTGTTCATTGCAGTGGCTACAAGCCAAGGTGCACCCATTCTCTCTCTCTATTTTTTAAAAGAGAAGAAAATAGTCCTTTTCAATGTAAGTTAATTGTTAATAGTTGGAGAGGCAGGGAAATTGGGTTCACTATAGCAGCATATGTTCAGACATTGACCTGCATGAAGGAGGTAAGCATTTAAAAAACACATATTTGTCATATTGCCATGTTCTGTTTAGACTTCAGAAAATTACCATTCAATGGAGTCATTGTGGGATCATTGGAAAATTATTGCTTTTAAAAATCATTAAACAATTTTTTTTCATATTTAGAGAAAGGGTTTCTTTTATAAATCCCAAGTTGAAAATGATTATGTACCAGAGTCAGTTCCTAACATAGGACTCTCCTCACCTATAGAATCAGTTTGAAAGATAAGCCCTACTTGTTTACACATTTTTAAATTTTTTACCCCTATGTATATGTGTTGTTCATGTGTGTGCATGTGTCTGTGTGTGGGTATGTCTGTGTGCTTGTAGAGGTCAGAGGATAACATTGGATCTTTCTTCAATTGTTCTTCTTACTTCTTGAGATAAGGTCTCTCACTGGACCTGATGATCACAGATTTTTCTAGACTAGCTTTGCCACTAAGACCCAGGGATCCTCCTAGATCTGCTGCCCCATTGTTAAGATTACAGATGCAGGTCACATACCATATTTGGCTTGTTTTGTGTATTGTTCATGTTTACACATAAAACACTTAACAAATAAGTCATCTCCCCAGTCCCTAGCATTGATAGTTTTGAGGTGTATTTATTTCCTTAAAATTTACCACATATCATATTGCTTTATTCAGTTTTCAGTTATTGTGGTGGTTTGAATGGGAAATGTCCCCTGTAGCCTTTAGGAGGTGGATCCTTGCTGGAGGAAGTGTGTCACTGGGGGCCTACATTGAGGCATATGAGTCCAGCCCTACTGGGTGTTCACTAGCTAGCTCTCTTAGACTACATCCTTCTTGCTACTGATATGTGATAAAGTGAGTCAGCTTCCAGTTTGTGCCGTGCACTCCCTTTCAATGATAAAACTTCTCATAAAAACTGTAAGCAAGCTGAGGGCTGGAGAAATGGCTTATCAGTTAAGGTGTTTGCCTATGAAGCCAAAAGACACTGCTTTTATTTCCCAGGACCCACATAAGCCAGGTGAACAAGGTGGTATATGTATCTAGAGTTCATTTGCAGAGGCTGAAGGTCCTGGCATGCCCATTCTTTCTTTGTCTGTCTGTTTCTCTCTCTTTCTCTCTTTCTCTCTCTCTCTCTGTCTGTCTTTTTCTTTTTCTCAGTCTTAAATAAATAAATAAGATATTTTTAAAAAAATGTAAGCTGAAATGAATCCTTTTCTTCCAGGAGCTGTTTCAGGTCAAATATTTTGTCTCAGGACCAAGATGGAAAGTGCTATAGTCATTAAAATAATGTAGTTAGTTTAATAGTGTTCTTTTAGTATGAAAAGCCTAATTAACATTGAAACTTCTGTTCTGCTTGTTTCCCCACCATTTCCATCCAGGTAAGAAGTAGGAACAAATGTTAAAATAATTATTATCCTAAGTGGATATGATTGTCTATAAAATAACAAGAAAAAGATTGCAGAGGGACTAATGAGTTTTCAGTATGCTTGCCTAATAACTTGATCCTCTGGTATAATAAGAATAAATTTTCTAAATAAGTCAATATATTATAGAAATTCAACATAGTAAAATAGACTATAAGTTATAGTGATGGTAAATTTTGGTAATCTCATTTTTTTTCTGAAAGTTGATATCATCTTACGTGGGTGATTCAGTTATCAAATACTGAATTGAGATCCATTCAAAAGAGAGCAATAATATAGCTGGAGAGATGGTTTAGCAGTTACAGTGCTTGCCTCTGAAGCCTAAGAACTCATGTTTGACTCTCCAGATCTCACGTAAACCAGATGCATAAAGTGATGCAAGTGCAAGGTCTCATATGCTCATAATATGATACACACAGTTGGAGTTCGATTGCAGTGGCTGGAGGCTCTGAAAGCAATTCTCTCTCTATCTCTTGCTCTCTCTCTCTCTCTCTAATAAAAAACAATAAAAAGATTTTTAAAAATTTTAAAAAGAGAGCAATGCTAGAGATTGCTTAAGAAAAATGCTTTAACAATTAACAACACAAGTCATTTTCTATTGAATCAAGGCTTAAGTACATTTAAAAACAAATGGTTACTAGTCTATAGTAATGTACCATGTGAACTTTCATGCAAACATTTGCATTGGCTAATCAAACTTCATAATGTTGCCATATGAAAAGCCATTATATTTCTCTTATAGTTTTCATAGTTTATTAAAGTTACTTTCTATAGCTGAAAAAGTAATGGTTTATAAAATAAAATTTAAAATGTGCCATGCCATATCTATAACTTACCTTTGCTACATAGAGAGTCTCTCTGTAGGCAAGAAGCAGAGCATGTCATCTCCTACAGGAGTAAAGAAAGTCAATGTACAGGAACTCAAGTGTTTTTCACTTGTCCATTAAGTAGGTTTCCTTCATCCTCTGTTTTTGTAGCATTAGATTACTCTGCCATTTCTAAATGCTATCTTCTGTCAAGTGGGTTTACAAATTAAACCTAAATTTCCTCTCAACAAATACAAATATTTCCAATAAACTAATTGCATTGTGAAGAAACACATCTTACACATGGAACTGTGGTCCTGCCATTCTGCATCCTGACAGTAAGCAGTTCTGCTAAGACTGCTTGGGTCTGCGTCTCACCTCACTGAGACTATGGAGAAGAGATTGATGAAGGAGGGGGTTATGCTTGTAGTGAACAGCCAGCATCAAGTAAATTATACATTTTTTAAAAATATTTATTCATTTTATTTATTTTAGAGAGAGAAAGAAGCAGATAGATAGAGAGAGAGAGAATGTGCATGCCAGAGCCTTCAGCCACTGTAGATGAACTCCAGATGAATGTGCCAGCTGCTGTCTGTTGCTTTTGTGGGTCCTGGGGAATTGAAACTGGGTCCTTTGGCTTTGTAAGCAAACACCTTAACCACTAAGCCATCTTTTAAAACCAGTATTCTTACTTTCTTGTTGATTAGATAACAGCATTTCAGAGAAATAGTAGAAATGTTGCTTAGTTACAATGGATGTTTGATTTTCAATAATTATTTAGCAAGTAGACAATAAGTATTTTACTCTCACCATTTTTTTTTCTCATTAAAATAAAGGGAATGTCAGGGTCTTCATTTCCCTCTTTATCCACTTTTGTTTTTCCCTTTTGTCTCACTCAAGTTCCAAAGTTAGCTGTTATAAACTTGAATCTTTTCTACACAAACAATTTCTGGTTATCAGACATTTTCGACACTGATGTTTCAGCTATCAGGAGGATGTCTCAGACCATTGGTTGATTCTCTTCGAGGTTATCATTCTTTCTCCTTTCATGGATTCTGTGTTAACAACTTCAGCTTGATATTTACTGAGAAGCGACCTATATTCCATACCTAGCAGGAATAAATCAGAGTGTTTCTTCACTCTCCAAACCAGCAAGACCAGGGTCCAGCCTGAGGAAGCTGCTCATCACTCAAACTTGGGCAAACAAATGGAGCGGAAGGAAGTTATATGGCTCCATTAAATTGTATTGCTACACACTCAATGAACCCAGAAAATAATTTTATATTTTAACGAACAGGCTCTTTATTATATTCAAAAGATCCAGTTTGTCTTGGTAAAAGATTGTTTAATTCACCCCCAAAACCACAAATTTGAGTTTGGCAACAGCAGCAACCACAAAATACTTCCAGATTGTTTTTATGATGAGGTCCAAGAACTTGGCATGTGGCTGATCATGACCATACCCTGCAAGTTCAGCAGTTTCATGTAATCTCCCATCTTAACACAGACAGATTGACATGAGTACATAACATATATAGTATCCAATTTGTTCTTTGTTCTCTCATGGGATCTAAAACAATTCATCTATCCTTCTTGATTTTATTCTGGTGGTAGAGCACATTCCCTTTATTTGCTGTCTTTTCCACTTGAAGATTTTCTCTGGCTCAATACTTAAGGGCAAAATTACATAATAGAAAAGCTACTATATTGAATATCAAGACACCTGGGTTTTGTCTTATGTTTTCATTCTTTTAAAAAATATTTTATTTTTATTTATTTATTTGACAGAGAGAGAGAGAGAGAGAGAGAGAGAGAGAGAGAGAGAGAGAGAGAGAAGGGGCCTGCCAGGCCTCCAGGCACTGCAAACAAACTTCAGACATGTGCACCCCTTATGCATCTGGCTAACTTGGGTCCTGGGGAATTGAACCTGGGTCTTTTAGCTTTGCAGGCAAAAGCCTTAACAGCTAAGCCATCCCTCTAGCACTTATGTTTTCATTAATTTTGATAGAATTGTACGATTTATTTTTGTTATAAATAATGGCTAGTTTAAGCAGACAATTTCTTGGAGAATATTTTAACATGTGGTCATAATTTATTAAAATGAAATCCATAAAGAACAAACTATGACGGCATATCTGGTAACCATGGCACCAGAATGCAAACATCTCATCAAGTGCTGCTTGTGAGCAGAACAGATCCAAGCCTTTCATTTCAAGTGTTCTTGATTTAATTGTCTTCATATGTAGTCACAGATTCCATAGAAGGCATGTCTCATCCATCTAAATTGAAGACAGTGAAGGGAAATAGGTCATTCTGGTTGATCTTTTCTAATGGGAGATCATTTCCCTCAAACCAAAACTTAGGCAGTGTAAATACATGACAAAAAAGATAGAACCAAAGGAACAAAATTGAAAAGTATGTGACAAAAATAACAAACGGTTGACCCAACATTTATGTATACAAAGATAGTAGCTATATCCCTATAGCAATTTTATATGAAACTTCAGAGAGGAGTCTTAACATTTCCCCTTTGAAGTTGTGTTTAAACTGGTATATCTTCCTGAATATTGGGTCTCTTGTAGACAGAATGTTAGTGTGGCTTTCTCACTGACAATATTGCCAATTTTAATCTTCTTTCTCCACTGCCCCCTCCATAATTATTAAAATTATCTTGCCAACATGAAATATTATGTTTTGGAATCTTCTGGTTTATTCTGAGCAAAACTGGATATCCATTCTACTTACAAAAATTTGTAATATCTTCTCTAGAGTACTTGATTCATTTTATAATTACTTTATAAAGGAAATATGTACATATACACATATATGTATATGACATCATTTCTCAGATAAGTAAATGATTCTGTGTTTCCTATTGCTTTTATTTTCTATTATGATTAATATCTGTTGAAAAATCTATATAATTCTTTTTCACATAGCATAGGAAGGGAAGAATAAAACTTATAAATATTTGAAGAAAATAATCCAAAATTTTCATACTCCAGTGGTTCTATTTTGTTGCTGTGGGTTCAGTTCAAGAATGAACACATCGTCCTTCAACTGGTCTCATTAATAAATTTTTGTATCTATACCAACTGACTTTATGCTAATTTCTGTTTGCAATAAAGTGGCAAGTGTTGGATTTTTAATTGTCTGTTAACAACACTAAAGAGGGACTTAGAAAGCCTGAGAAATGAGATGAAGAAATTTAAATTTTATAGATTTGGGGGGAGATAAAGTCATATAATAATTCTTGATTGGAGAATTTTTATATAAAAACTGGCCAGTGAAATTTCTTCAGGAAAGATATGCTAATGATCTCATGAAAATAGTTGTATCCAATATTTATTTCTGTTACTTAATTTTCTGGCATTCATATTGGACAGTATAGCTATCTTTACCACATACTTTCACATTTCCCTGATTTTTATACAGCAATCTTTCATTGTAGGTGACCTTAAACAATTCTCATCCTCCATCAGTGATAGAAAATTTGCCTATACAATTTTATAATCCCATAATACTCAGCATAAAGTGACTATGTTGAATGCAGTCCAAGATTAATCCAACTAACACTTAAAAAATTATTTTATTTTAGTTTTATTTATTTATTTGAGAGGGAGAAAAAAAGAGAAAGACAGAGGGGCCCAAGCCATTGCAAATGAACTCCAGACCCATGAGCCACCTTATGCATCTGGCTTACATGGGTCCTGGTAAGTTGAACTTGGGTCTTTTGGCTTTGCAGGTAAGTTCCTTGACTGCTAAGCCATCTCTCCAGCCCCAGCTAACACTTTTATTTATTTTTTTATGTAGGAGCTCACTCTAGATCAGGCATCAGGCAGGCTGCCCTGGAATTCACTATGTAGTCTCAGGTGGCCTCAAACTCATGGCGTTCCTCCTACCTCTGCCTCCCAAATGCTGGGATTAAAGGCATACATCACCATGCCTGGCTAACACTCTTTTTTATTTATTTTTTTGACACTTCCTGAACTTGCTGTTCACTTTACCTAGAATGCTCATTGTTGCATAATTCTAACCCTTAGTTGCTTTAGGTGTGTACTTAAATATACCTCCTTCTTGAGGTTCCCCTTGACTTTCTCAGTTAAAAGACAAACTACCTTCTTCCCTTCTCAAATCACCTTTATCTTTAAAGAAGAAGTCATCTAAATGAGCTCAGTGATTTCTGACTATTTTTTTTCCACTGCTACTCCTGAAATGCTTGGGCAAACAATGATTTCTTGGATAAATTATTTGAGAAAATTTAAGAATATGGTTAACTTCTTACGACCAAAATATCCTAAGGGCCGCTCTGATATAGTGTCCATCCACCATAACAAGTTTTCAAAGAAACTCAGTTAAATATCAAAGGCTTGCATTTATGATTACTTTTAGAAATTTGTGATAAAATTATATTTACTTTTAAAGGTAATTTGATCACTAACAGTGAAACATGGGTAGAAAAATTCATAACAGGGCTGAAGTGATGGCTTAGCAGTTAAGTGCTTGCCTATGAAGCCTAATGACCCTGGTTCAAGGCTCAATTCCTCAGGGCCCATTTAATCCAGATGAACAAGGTGGTGCATGCATCTGGAGCTCGTTTGCAGTGGCTGGAGGGTCTGGCACACCCATTCTCTCTCTCTGTCTCTCTCTCTGCTTCTTTCTCTCTTTGTGTCTGTTGCTCTCAAACAAATAAATAAAAATAAACCAAAATTTTTTTAAATAAATAACAACCAAAAACCTGGGTCAAATATTCAGTAGAAGAAATAGGAACTTCTAGAGGAATAGGAAATGAGACAGATGGCTATGATTTCCAGCATGTGTGAGATAGGAACTTATGGCAATTCATTGAGATATTAAAGGACCTCTGATAACCTACGGCTCAGGCAGTCATGTTATTTGAATGCATGAATTTTCATTTGTTCTGTGGACTTTTGGGGAGCTGGCTATTTCAGTGCATAGACAAGGGGTTCAATAGACTTTTGTGGCAGAAATAAAGAACATCAGACAAGAAGTAGCATCAGAGAAAAACCCTGGTGTTGAGTGTGCCACTGACTAGATGTTACACATATTATTTAGTCTGACTTTGCTAGTTCTTGGCGTCTTGGTGCATAAAATGAAAGTGTTGGACTTCATAATTAAGTTCCTTCAAACTGTAAAATATTCTGTAATTTTAACTGCATACATGTGAGTGGAGTCATGCACACACTTTCATTAAATGGAAATAAAGATATGCTTCTTTAAAAATTTCCTTTTGAAATGTATTTTGGTTAATATAGCTGCCATCAAGTTGACTTATAAAATAGTGTTTTCAATGATCTTTTAGCATGATAGATTAACTTTTATGTTCCTAAAGCCATTTCCTCGGAATGCTGCTGAGTTCACACTTCACTAATGGCAAGTATCCGACTAGAACTAATTTCATAGGGATTCTCTGACATTTTCAAACATAGAAATGTGTGTGCTTTTTTGAATAAGTCAGAGCACATCATAAATTATAAAAGTTACTATTAAAGTTCAGTGAAATATCAGATGATAGTTATGGAATTAAAAGTGTCTGAAATGCTAAACTGTTGCAAAGGAGTTTTCTTTATATTCCTTTGTTCTTCCATTCTCTCTTTCCTCTCCCAAAACTCTCCACACTTGGATCCATTAAATGTCTATTTCTAGACATTGGCCTTTTCATCACCTACTTTGTCATTTCTTCAACTTGCTATCTGACAGAACTTAAAGAGGCTAATAGTATATAACAACATAGGTCAAAGAGTCTACCCACTGACTGAGAAATGAGGCAGACACTTGTTCTAGTCTGCAAGGTCAGCAGAGGAATGAACAGAAAGTTCCAAATGGCCTGCATGAAGCAGTTGCCCTCATTGCCAAATTAGTGGCACTAGGATAAGGATACTTGGGTGAACATGACAGTGTCTTTAACACTTCTGACTGGGTCACTTGGTTCTATAACTATGAATTATGATCCAATTTCAAATATCCTTAAATGATGAAATTGGTGCTTCTGGACAAATTCTCCCCTTGTCTAGATATAATACTGCAATGCAATGATGGTATTTTCTATAATTGAAGTCCATCACTGAAGAAAGGTAGAAAAAGTAATGACCAGCGGAAAAGGGAGAGAGCTAAAAATGTCTCTGTCTTCAGGGAAAGGAACTGGCCATAGACACTGAAAAATCAGTGGTGATGTGATAGAACACCATTCTAAAACATTGTGGAGGCATTTGTTAAGGTAATTAATATCTTAAGCTAGTAGACTGCAAACCAAGCACTTTATGCTTTATTATGTGGGTGGGCCATACCAGTCATTTAAAAGTCTTAAGAGTAAGGTCCCCAGAAGAAGAAAAACAAAAGCCAAAATTCAAACCAGGATGCCTGAGTTCAAGACTGCAGCATGAACTTTCTCAATAATTGTTGGTCTACTGACCTGCTTTGTGAAGTTTGAGCTTACTAGCCCTTAAAATCACATGAATTAAATGCTAAAAATCCAACCTTCTCTGTATGTATATGAGAGTGGTAATATAGAAACCGTTTGGTAAAATCTGCTCTCTAGTAATGTTTCAATGCCATAAATATATATAAAAATAAATATTTAGCATATATATATAATATTATATTTATAAATATTATATATATATATATATATATATATATAATGCCCAAGGATTAAGCAATGTGCTCAGGATATAGAGGTCAAACTGGTTTCTTTTTCAATAATATACAATGTGATCTTGGTTGTGTATCTCATTGACTGCTACTGAGATTTTAGGTATAATCAAAGGCCAAAAGTATGGTGAGCAGATAAGAATATTATTTATGATGTAAGGCTTTTTGAAAACATCTGAGAACAAAAGCATGTTTCTGCTAATATGCCTTGGAAAGATACTAAAATTGCAAAATGCATATATATCCTGATGCAGTTGGCTTGTCAGCATAGGGTATGTAGCCAGAAAGTAAACAGGCAAAAAGGGCTTCCATGTTACTATACAATTGGTCAAACAATTTTACCAAACACATCTATAAAACCAAATACTAGAAAGAAAATGGGAAATTGGTAGAAATGAGATTGGTACAGATAAACACTGATTTTTTCTTATTTTTTAATTTTTATTTAAAATATTTTATTTATTTATTTATTTATTGGAGAGAGAAAGAAAGGCAGATAAAGAAGAGGGATGCACCAAGATGTCCAGCCACTGCAAACGAACTCCAGATGCATGTGCCACCTTGGAACAGTTATTCTTCTTCCCCAACTTTGAATGAATGATTGTATAACATTATATATATATATGTGTGTGTGTGTGTGTGTGTGTGTGTGTGTATTTTCATCTCAATGCATATATTTAAAACTTTTATTAAATCACTCTAATGGAACTTCATGTTTATTGGAACCATATATATTCAGACTCCTGCATGGCAAGAATTATATATTGTGAAAAGAAGCATGTGGATGTTTTGTGCTCAATTTCATACTGAGATTCGAGTCTATCTTTTGGAAGAAGCTAAAGTTATAGGGTAACATTTATTGCGAACTGAAACAGTGGTATAACAAATTCTATTTATAACATGGTATAATGACTAATTTATGTATGAACTTGATTGGGGTACCTAGATATTTCATAAGAAATAATTTTGTATGTTTTTGAAGGTGCATTCTGACAATTATTGTAAAATAACAGGCAGAGTAAAGTGAATCATCCACACAGTTAGTGGGCATCATTTATTATATTTATCACCTCATGAACTGAAACCTCAGATACTCCTGGTGGAAGTCTTTTGGACTATATTTTCTTTAAAAAAACATTTTTGTTTTATTTAAAAGGAGAGAGAGAGTGTGAATATGGTCATGCCATCTCTTCATGACAATGAAAATGAACTCTAGATACATGTGCTATTTTGTGGGCACTGGGGAATCAAACTCAGTATGGCAGCACTTCCAAGAAAGTGTATTTAACCATGGAGCAATCTCCCCAGCTCCTGTCTTCTAGTCTTTAGACTTGAACTATCCCACTGAGTCTTCTGGCTGTACAGCATGGTGACTCACGGTGGTAGTTTGAATGCATGCCCCCATAGAATCACATATTTTTGATTAAACTTCCTACTTGAGCCCCTAGCCGGAATATCCCTGCTACAATGAAGTGTGTCACTTGAGGCAGATCTTGAAATCCAGCCCTAAGATATGTATGAGGACAGATCTTGAGTCCAGCCTTACTAGATGTGTTTAGAGCAGAGCTCTAGCTGTTCATGTTTGTTGGTATTCATGTTTGCTTGCTGAAGTTGTTTCTCTCTTGCTTGGATCTATGGAACTAAGCATCTTCTTCTGCCATTGATGGAGTTTACCCTGGATTTTGTAAGCCTACAAAAACCCATTCCTCCCATAAGCTGTGTCTGGTTGGATGCTTGTCCCAACAATGTGACACTGACTGCAAAAATCACTGTACAGATCTCAGGAATTTTCAATCTCTAAAAATGTCTGAAGGTCTGGAGAAATGGCTTAGTAGCTAAGGTGCATGCCTGTGAAGCCTAAGGACCCAGGTTCAATTCTCCAAGTCCCACAAAGCCCAGATGCACATGGTGCTGCATGTATCTGGAGTTGTTTGTAGTGGCTGGAGGCCCTAGAATGCCCATTCTCACACTCTTTCTCTCCCCCTCTCTCTGTAGTAAATAAATAAAAAGTAAAACAAAAATGTCTGAAAGCAAGTCCTTATAATAAATCTTCTTCCATATGTGTGTTTATGTGTATGCACATACATCTTATTTTTTTCTGTGGTGAACTGTGCTGTATGTATATGACAATAAAATAGTTCTTATTTTGAATTTTGGATTCTACTATATTTTATAGTAATGGCATTATAAACTTTGTATTATTGAATAAATTTTATATTTATAATTAAGTTTTTAATATATCTTAAAATTACTTTTAGCTCTCTGTTTTTCAGGCTGTCACCAAGCACCCATCACTGACTTTAAGTATTAGCCTTTCTCCCCATTCTCTCTGTTCCCTGGCCTTCCATGAAATGGATATCATTTCTTCCAGTACCAGCTTTTATCTCACACCCTCTCTGTTGCCCAGGCTGTTAGCAGTATTCCACCACTGACTTCAGGTACCAGCTTCCCCTGACCTTCCCTGGTACCCTGGCTGTTACTAAAAAGCTTTTTACAACTTCAGCTACCAGCTTTCCTTTCCTATCCTCTCTGTTTCCCCAGGGCTGCCTCTAAATGATCCCTTATGTGTTCAAGTACCAGCATTTGCCATACCCTCTCTGTTTCTCTCTGACATTGATATGTCATTGCTAAATTGATGTATAGGTTATTTCCTGCACCTTCTCTATTTTCTAGGGCTGTCATAAAAAAAGACCATTTGTTAGTTCAGACACAAGCTTCTTTAATAAAAATTATTTTTATTTATTGATTGATTTGAGAGACAAAGAGAGAGAGAGAGAGAGAGACGGAACGGGTTCACCAAGGCCTCCAACCACTGCAAACAAACTTCCATTACATGGGTCACCTTGTGTATCTGGATTACTTGGGTCCTGGAGAATTGAACCGAGGTCCTTTGGCTTTGCAAGCAAATGCCTTATCCAGTAAGCCATCTCTCCAGTCCCACAAGCTTTTTTTTTTTTTTTTTTTTTTTTTTTGCAGACCACAACCACCCTACTACCCTTGACTGCCACTGAGCAATCACTGGTGAGTTCCAGTACCAGATTTTCCCATTCCACTCCCTGTTCCTCTGGGCTGCTGAAAAATGACCATTGGATAGTTCATTCCCAAATATCTCTAAGATTGAACTACAAGCAGAACAAGGCAGAGCAAAACCAGGTGAACAGAGAAGATTCCCAAACACCATTTCAAATAATTTCATAACCCAGGTGACAAACTTATATACAGATGACTAAGTCTCAACACAAAATAGGAAACAATGAAAACAATGGCCATATATTTCCTCCAAGAATCCCCATTCCTTTGAGAGAGGGTTTTTAAGAGGTCTGCTGAGAGGAAAATCGAGATGATGAACTCAAAAGCATGATCATAAATTTGTACCAAGAGCTTAAAGATGACACAGATAAATTCATGAATGGTATGAATAACTTCAGAGGACATAAAAATGAATGCCTAATTATTTTTTTAGAGAACACGAACAGCTATATGAAATAAAGAAGTCAAACTAGGATATGAAAAAAATGAATAATAACATAGAAATTCTGAAGAAAAAACAAACTGAAATGAAGCTGGAAACAAGAAACACAATATGTCAAACTAAAGGAAGCATAGACAGTTTCACTAATAAAATGGAGTAATTGGAAGAGAAAATATCAGACCTTTAAAAGAAGATAGAAATATTGTATCAATCAGTAAGAACCAAAGAGAAGTCCAAAAGAACATATGAAAGGAACATGAGAGCTGTTTGTGATATCACATAAAAATCAATGTTAAAAGAATGGTTAGAAGAAGGAGGAGAACTTCAGGTCAATGGCATAGAAAATACTTTCAATGAAAATACACAAGAAAATTATGCAAAAATTTTATGGGTTGACCTATGGGTCCCTAACTCCCAGATCCATTGCAGAAAAGGGTGCATACACACAGTGTGTAGGCCAGATTTCCTAGTTCACTCCCCACCTCCCAGCTCCCTGGTCTCAGTACTACTGTTTCAGGCTTGGGGTGCCGTGGATTCTGCAAGTTTGTTGCAGAAGCAAGCCTTTTGCTCCACCTTGTTGATTTAACTGCCTCTGGATCCACAACTCCCAGTTCCCCTGCTCCTGAGGGTGTATGAAAAGAGTGAGTAGGAGACATCTCCTGGATCCCTCCCAGCCTCCCAGTTCCCTGATCCCAGTATCCCTGATGCTGGCATGGGGTGGCCTGGACCCTGTGTGTGTGCTGCAGAATTAGGTTTTTGCTCTGACCTCTTCATTGAATGGCCCCAGGTTCCCCACCTTCTTGTTCCTTTGAGCCACATGGTGCACTGACCACTGTGGGAGATGGCCTTTTGCTCCTGGATCCCCAGCTTCCCAACTCCTGGCTCCCAAGCATCAATTCCCCTGGGCTGAGGACTACTCACAAGTGGAGTGAGTGGGCCAGAATTCCCAACCTCTATCTCCCAGTCCCTAGGTACCCTTGATGCACTTGCCACCACCACAATCTGCACATCTGTAGTGATAACCCTATCCTACTTCGGTCCAGTTCATATTTAAAATCAAACACTCTCTGAAGATCCTAGAGGGACAAATACTTGCATCCTCCTCAATAAGATAAGATTTTTCCCCAGAGATGAGTAAACCACAATGCAAGAAAAAACCAATGAAAGTCAGAAAACTGAGAATTCTCTACCAAGAATGCCTAGTTTCACCATGGAAACCTCTGATGAAAATATAGAGAAAACAACAAAAATCGAATGCCAAAATGAAAGTACAACAATCTATGTGATCCTGACAACAAGAGTTACTGAGCTGAAAGCAAATCATCAAAAAAACCAATAATCACATATGTGAAATTGTCTCTTAGACCACACAGCTTTTGTTACTAGATGTAATTTAAATGACGAAAACAAAGGAGGACACAAAAGAAAGACAAAAAAAATTTAAGATGGGTCAACAAATAGAGGATCTCAATAACCAGCTGATTAAGCTTAATGAAGATTTGATCAAATGCAAAAATGAATTCCAGGAAGTTTAAAGAAACCCAGACCTGGAACTCAAATCATACTTCAAAAAAGACATGGCCATGATGCAAAAAAAAAAAAAAAAAAAAAAAAAAAATCTAATGGAGCTCTTAAAAACTTCTTTAAAAACACTCTCTTACAGGGTCATTTATGTGGAGGAATGAACCTCTGAACTGGAAGACAAAAGAGAAGAAACTGTACAGGAGTTTAAAAACTTTGCTAAGTTCAGAAAATCATAAAACAGAATATGAGGGAACTAGGGGATACTCTAGAATGACCAAACATCCAGATCATGGGTATACTAGGAACGTAAGAAATCCAAGCCAGAGGGATACAGAACATAGTCAACAAAATTATTGAAGAAAAATTTCCCAATCTCTCAAAAGAGAGGTCCATCCAGATAAAAGAAGTTCACAGAATACCTAACAGACAGGACCAAAGAAGAAACTCTCCAAGGCACCTCAAAGTTAAAACTACTAATGATGAAAACAAAGAGAGGGTGCTAAAAGCAGCAAGAGAGAAACAACTCACTATATGCAAAAGCAATCACATCAGAATTAACTCAAATTTCTCAATGGAAACCATGAAGTCCAGAAGCGTCTGGAATGAAACACTCCTAAGTCTAAAATGCTAAGGCTTCTAACCAAAACTAATGTACCCAGCAAAAGCATTCCTCATGATAGATGGTGAAAGAAAATCTTTCCATGAAAAAAAGTCAGCTCTATGATTATAGGAACACAAAGTCAACCCTACAGAGAATATTTCACATAATACTCCACACAAAAGAGACAAACACTACCAAAAAGCAGTTGCTACCCAAAATGAGATATTGATTGGAAGACATATGAGGACCCCAAAACAAGATAGGCTTCTGTCAAAGCACTTCACTACCTGCCTGAGAAAAAAGATAAGACTCTATTGCTAAAGATGTCATATGCAGGCAGCACAGAACATGGAGGGCTTGGCTGGAATCTGGAAGAGAGTCAGACCCCAGTCAATTAGCCCATCTAGTGCTAGAAAGCATTACATGAGCTACTGGGGCAAGTGGCCAACAATGGTCAGGCCAACCAGGGTCTAAGCTACTCAGAAACAAACACACTGACAAGATGTGAATATTAAGTGCAATGGTGGCACACAGCCTTGGTGAGTTATCAATAGATTTTGATTGGCTAAGAGATCTACTTAGTGGAAAGGAACCCATATCTGGCAGTGGAAACTAGGCCAGAATCCTATGGAAACAAAGATTATGCTCTCCAATGTCAAGATCCTCCTAGTGTTTGGCTGAAAGAGGGGCTACACCCATCAATTTCTGCATAAATTGACAATGCTTGTCCCATTTAATCTCTGCTAACTACACTTGCTATTAGAGAGAATATTTTTCTTCTTCATAAAGTAGTGGGGCCCAAGAAGATAACTACCCCTCAAACTTCAGCCAAACCCCAGCACAAACAACAGGACAAGGTCAACAAGAATGCAGCTTCCATGGTGAGCCAGGATGAAGGAAACAGATGTGGATGATATTCAACACCTACCAAAGCAGAGATCCAGAGGCTCCTAAGAGCTCATCACTGAAGTGGACTTAGAATACACCAATCACAGTTCAGGGAATTTATTTTTTATTAATTAGTTTTGTACTCATCAAATACAGTCAATTTGGTACCATTATTAGGCTCATCCATTACCTACCCCATCCACTTGGCCCCTTCTTGTTGAGGTACATGGGTCATGCATTCTGGAGTTAGCCCACAGTTATGGGTACGATAAATGTCTGCATATCATGACCCAACATGTGACTCTGACATTCTTTCTGCCCCCTCTTCTGCAAAATTTCCCTGAGCCATGTTGGGTTCATTTTTGGTCTGCTTCAGTGATGAGGTGTTGGGGGCCTCTGGGTCTCTGGATCTCTGATTTGGTAGGAGTTGATTTTTCTCTGTGTTGATCTCCTTCACCCTTGTGCTGGTACCCAGTTCACCAAGAAAACAGCACCCTTGCTTGTTTTGCCAATTGCTCTTAGTTTCAGCTGGGGCCCTTTTGAGGTATGATGGAGTGTCTCTTTCCTTATGATCTACATCTATCTGAAAAAGAGAAGCAGATTCTTCAACGGAGAGTAAGTTAACACCAGACAAATGAGATAATCCTTACTTTTTTATGGAGAATTTAATAGGTGTAGGCCCTCTTGTAGCCCACGATTGCCGGTGGCTTGATAATGAAGATGGCAATTCTACCAAAGGCAATATTCAGATTTAATGCAATTCCAATTAAAATGCCAACATTGCTCTTCACAGAGATATAAAAAATGATCTCAAAATTCATATAGAAAGGCAGAAGGCCTCAGATATCCAAGCATATCCTCAGCAAAAGAAATACGTCTGGAGGAATCACCATACCTGATCTAAAGCTATATTACAAAGCCATAGTAATGAAAACAACATGGTACTGGCATAAAAACAGGACAATAGACCAATGGAATAGAATTGAGGACCAAGATTTTGGGTCAATCAACTACAGGTACGTGATATTTGACAAAGGCCCCAACAATATAGGCTGTGGAAAAGACAGCATCTTCAACAAATGTTGCTAGACAAACTGGATAACCATATGTAGGAAACTGAAACTTGATCGACACATTTCGCCATGCACTACACTCAAGTCCAAATGGATCAAAGACCTCAGTATAAGACCAGAAACTTGGCTACTACCGGAAGAAAATGTAGGAAGTACTTTCCATGATATAGGAATGAAAAAAGACTTCCTGGACAAGACCCGAGTTGCTCATGATCTTAAATAGTCACTCAATCAATGGGATTAAATGAAGCTGAAGAGTTTCTTTCTTTACAGACAAGCATACAATAAGCAAAGTCAATAGATTACCACAGAATGGGAGAAAATATTTGCTAATTATCCAACTGACAGAGGCCTAATCTCTAGAATCTGCAAAGAACTCAAAAAACCTAAACAATAAAAAGTGAAACAACCCACACACACAATGGGGCAAAGGGCAGGACAGGCAGTTCACAGATGAAGAAATAGAAGTGGCAAACACACACTTAAGAAAATGTTCACCACCCCTAATCATCAGGGAAATGCAAATTAAAACAACTATGGGATTTCACCTTACCACAGTAAGGATAGCAAACATAAAAAAAAAAAGTGAAAATAAATGCTGGCAAGGATGTGGAGAATTTGGAACCCTCACCCACTGTTGGTGGGAATGTAAGATGGTACAACCACTTTGGAAAGCAATATGGAGACTCCTGAAAAAGCTGACTATAGAGTTACCAACCGACACAGTTATTCCCTTACTGGGCATGTACCCTAAAACCTTTAAAACTCAGTCCAGAGAGATTTGCTCAACCATGTTTATAGCAGCTCAATTCATAATAGCTAAGAACTGGAATCAACCCAGATGGCTATCACTGGAAGAATGGATAACTAAGATGTGGTATATCTATACAATGGAATTCTATACAGCAGTAAGAAAAAATGACACAATGAAATTTGAGGAAAAATGGTTGAACCTGGAACAGATAATTCTCAGTGAACTTTCCCAGTCACAGAAAGATAATTGCCACATAGTCTCACTCATCTACAGCACCTAACCTGAATCTACCCAAGATGCTGACATACCCAGCAAGCATCTTGAGGACTAGACAACATGGTGGTTGGGGAGGGAGGGGAGGGGAAGGGAGGGGGTGGGAGACACAAATCTAGACCCAAACTGCAATGGTACCGTAAAATTCTACATCCTAAAAGGCAGACCAAATGGTTAAAACTTCACCAGGCCCTTAGAAGGAACACCTTAGTCACAAGACACTGGAGAGGGTATGATGAGGACTGATCTTAATCTTCTACAGCCTCTCTCTCTTCTCTCTAACCTTTTTATAATTGTTATCTTTTTCTTCCTTTTCTTAGTCATCACTGACGTGTAACTCCCAGTACCAGCATATGGCTGTCATCCACAATGAGTTTTTGATCAGAGAGACCTACAAGGTTTCCTGAAAGAAAGACATATTTCTGTCAGAGTACTTGATGACCCACCAAAGGTTAATGGTAAGACCCTAGTACAGAAGACACCATATGCAGTTGACATGTAAAATAGAATGATATGGCTGGAACCTGGAAGAGAGTCAGTCCCCAGAGAGTCAGTGCATCTAGTACCAGAAGGTGCCACATGGGTGACTGGGGCAATATGACCAGTATCTGTCCAAGTAACTCATGGTCTAATCTACTACTTAGCAGCAAATAACCTGTTGTGATGCTCACACAAGTGCAATAGATGCACACAGCCATATTGGGAAACCAACTGTTTTTGATTTGGCTAACTGATCTGCTCAGTGGAACAGGTCCCATAGCTGGAGCTGGGAAATAAGTCAGAACCATATCCAAAAATGAGCCCACTCTCCATTATCAAGCTACTACCAATCATGGGCTACAAGAGGGCCTACACTTCTCTTAAATTCTCTATAAAAAATAAGGGTTATTTCACTTGTCTGGTGCTAACTTTACTCTCTGTTGGAGAATCTGCTTCTCTTTTTCAGATAGACACAGATCCTAAGGAGAGAACCACCCAATCATACCTCCAAAGGGCCCCAGCTGAAACTAAGAATAGTTGGATAAACAAGCAAGGGTGTTGTTTTCTTGGTGAACTGGGTACCAGCACAAGGGTGAAGGAGATAGACACAGAGAACAATCAACTCCTACCAAATCAGATATCCAGAGACCCAAAAGTCCCCAACATGTCATGACTAAGCATACCAAAATGAACCCAACATGCCTTAGGGAAATTTTGTGGAAGAGGGGGCAGAAAGAATGTCAGAGCCACATGTTGGGTCATGATATGCAGAGACATTTCTCCTACGCATAACTGTGGGCCAACTCCACAATGCATCACCCATATACCTCAACAAGGAGGGCCAGGGTGAGGTAGTAGGACATGGATGAGCCTAACAATGGTACCAACTTGACTGTATTCACTGAGTACAAATCTAATTAATTATAATAAATAAAAGAAATAAGAAGGTCTTGCTTTATTAATATATAATAAAATAGACTTTAAAACAAAAGCTATCAAAAATGACAAAGAAGACCACTTCTTACACATTAAGGAAATGATCCAATATGAGGGCACTCACAATCATGAATATATATGCTCCAAACACAGGTGTACCACATTTTATAAAACAAAACCTACTTGACACAAAACAGAAATAAATGACAATAACTTAATATATGGGGATTTCAATATTCCACTGTCATCAATAGACAAATCATCCAAATAGAAAATCAATAGGGAAATAATAGAGCTCATCAACACCAGAGATAATTGAGACCTAACTGACATCTACAGAACATTCTACCCAAATTTGACAGAAAACACAGTCTTCTTAGTAGGCCATAGAACTTTCTCCATAATAAATTATATATTAGGCCATAAAAATGTCTCCACAAATGCATAAAATTGATATAACCTCCAGAATTATATCATATCTCAATGCTTCAAGGTAGAAATTAACAAGAGACACATAAGCCACATAAGCCACATAAGAGACACATCACCACCTTCTTTAGACTCAACAACATACTATTAAACAATGAATGGGTCGTGGAAGAAATAAAAAAAAAATTTCTAGAATTGAATGATAATGAAAACACAACTTACCAAAACTTACAGACAAAATGAATGTAGTCCTAAGGAAAAAAAAATCATGACTATATGTCTTCATAACAAATATGGAGAGATCTCAAATAAACAACCTAACCATGTGCCTAAAGGCATTCGAATAAACAAGAAGAATCTAACCCTAAGAGATCCAGATGGAAAGAAATAATAAAGATCAGAGCAGTAACTAATGAATTGGAAACTAAGAAAACAGATGAAACAAAGAGCTGGTCTTTTAAAATATAAATAAGATTGATAAATAGAATGGCATGGCTGGAAGTTGGAAGACAGTCAGTCCCCAGACAGTCAGCGTGTCTAGTGCCAGAAGGTGCTACATGGGTTACTGGGGGAAAATGACCAATATCTGTCCAAGCAACCCATGGTCTAACCTACTTAGTAGCTATTAACTTGTTGTGAGGCCCACACAAGTGCAATAGTAGCACACAACCATGGTGGGGAACCAAATGCTCTTAATTTGGCTAACTGACCCCTTCAGTGGTACGGGACCCATAGCTAGAGCTGGGAAACAAGTCAGAACCATATCCAAACATAAGCCCACTCTCCAATATCAAGCTACCATCAATCATGGGCTACAAGAGGGCCTACACCTATTAAATTCTCTATTAAAAAAAAGTAAGGGTTATCTCATTTGTCCTGGTGCTAACTTACTCTCCATTGGAGAATCTGCTTCTCTTTTTCAGATAGATGTAGATCCTAAGGAGAGAGCCACCCCATCATACCTCAAAAGGGCCCTGACTGAAACTAAGAACAATTGGCGAAATAAGCAAGGGTGCTGTTTACCTGATGAACCAGATACTAGCACAAGGGGGAAGGAGATCAACACAGAGAAAAATCAACTCCTACCAAATCAGAGAGCCAGAGACCCAGAGGCCCCCAACACCTCATCACCAAAAATGAACCCAACACGGCTCTGGGAAATTTTGCAGAAGAGGGGGCAGAAAGAATGTCAGAGCCATATGTTGGGTCATGATATGCAGAGACATTTATCTTATACATAACTGTGGGATAACTCCAGAATGCATGACCCATATACCTCAACAAGGAGGGGCCAAGGGGAGGGGGTAGGTCATGGATGAGCCTAATAATGGTACCAAACTGACTGTATTTGCTGAGTACAAAACTAACTAATAAAAAAAAAGAAAAGGAAAAAAAAATAAAACTTAGTAGCCTTTCTATATGCAAAGGTCAAATATACAGAAATAGAAATCATGAAAGCTGTCCAATATTTAATAGCCACAATAAAATCAAATACATTGGAATAACAGTACCTAATGATGAAAAAAACCTGGATAGGCAGAAGTTATATTGTGTATATGGCAATTCTTCCAAAAGCAATATACAGATTTAATGCAATGCCAATAAAATTCCAGCATCATTCTTCACACAGATATAAAAATGATCTCAAAATTCATATGGAATGGCAGCAGGCCTCATATATCCAAATACATGTTCAGCAAAAGGAATACATCTGGAGGTATCACCGTACCAGATCTAAAGCTATACTACAAAGCTTTAGTATCAAAAATGCATGCTACTGGCATAAGTACAGACATATAGGGCTGGAGAGATAACATAGTGGGTGTGACACTTGCCTGGATAGCCAAAGCCCTGATTCTAATCCCCAGAACTCAATTAAGCCAGATGTACAAGGTGACACATGTGTTTGCATTTGCAGCAGCTAAAGGCCCTGGCACACACTTTCTCTCTATCTGACTTTTTCTCTCCACTTTGAATAAATAAATGAATAAAAATGCTTGAAAAAAACTTATATATAAATGAATGGAACAGAATTGAGGATATGGATCTTTGATCAAGTAATTACAGCTACTTGATCTTTGACAAAATTGACAATAATGTAGACTGGAGAAAAGACAGAATATTCAACAAATGATTCTGGACAAATTGGACTACATGTAGCATAGTAAGACTAGACCCACTTATCTCTCCATACATAAAAGTCAACTTCAAATGGATTAAAGACCTCAATATAAGACCTGAAACTCTTACATTACTGGAAGAAAAACTAGGAAGAACTCTCCACAATATAAGAGCAGGGAAGGATATTCTTAACCATACCCCAGTAGCCCAGGAAATTAAACAATATCTCAACCAATTGGATCTCCTGAAGCTAAAAATTGTTGCACAGACAAAGATACCAGAAGCAGAATAAATTGATTACTCACAGAATAGGAGAAAGATTTCACTGGCTAGACCACTGGCAAAGGCCTAATATCTTGAATCTACAAATCACTTATAAAGCAAAACAATAAAAAAAACCTCAGTTAAAAATGAGGTGCAGAACTGAATAGGGAGTTCTTATAGCAAGAATTATAAATGGTTAACACACACTTAGAATGTTCAACACCCTTAACTCTCAGAGAAGTGCAAACTAAAACAACTACTAGATTCCACTTTACTCCAATAAGGATGACAACAATTAAAAACCCAAATGACAATAAATTTTGGCAAGGATGTGAATAAAGAGGAACCCTCATTACTGTTGGTGGGGATGCAAACATGTACAACCACTATGGAAATCAATACGGAGGTTCCTGAAAAAGACACACACCACATGTTTTCACTCATCTGTAGTTCCTAACCTAGATCAGTTTGAGTTGTTCTTATACTGTATAGGCAACTTGAGATCCAGCTAATATGGATGGAAGGGTTGAGGTGGGGGGTGGGGAGGCAAAGGGGAGGTTGGAAGGAAATAAACACAAAACAAAACCCAAACTGAATTGATAGAATAGAAATGTTTCCCCTTGAAGGTAGACTAAAAGATATACCCTCAACATTAGTATAGGGTGAGTATCCAAAAAGAAGGGCACTGGAGAGGATGGGAAGAACCTTAAAAATTTTTGGTTCTGACCTGTGACTACCAGTGCCAGAAATCAGAGCTACCCACATAGAACTGGTTCCCCAAACAAGAAAGGCTTTTGTCAAAGCACTTGATCACCGCCTGAGGTAAAAGGTAAGACAGTATTGCTGAGACACCAATGCTGCTGACACAGAACGTGGAGAGTCTTGGATGGGATCCAGAAGAAATCCAGTCCCCAGATAGCCTGCCTAGTGCTGGAAAGTATTACATGAGATACTGGTGTAAGTGCCAACAATAGTGTGATCAAGCTGGGGTCTATACTATTCAGAAGAAACCAGCCTGACAAGAAGTGCACACTATTGCAATAGTGGCACACATCCTTGGTAGGTAACTAATGACTTTCTGATTGGGTAAGAGATCCACTCAGAAGAAAGGAACCCATATCTGGAACTGGGAACCAGGCTAGAATTCTATGGAGACAAAGATTATGCTCTGCATTGTCAATCACCCACTAATCTTTGGCTAAAAGAGGGGCTACATCCATCAAAATCTCCATGAATTAATAAAACTTATCCAATTTAGCCTATGCTGACTTCACTCTTTGTTGGACAATGTTTTCCTTTTTCAGAAGGTAGAGAGACCTAAGGATGTAAACCACCCCTTGCTTCTGAGCCATGGCCCAAGTGAAACCACACAGGAATTGGGGTGATTATCAAGAGCGTTGCTTTCATAGTGAGTCTGACAATCAGTACCAGGGTGAAGGAGACAGATGCTGAAGACAATCAACAGTTACCAAAGCAGAGAACCAGAGGCTCCTAAGAGCTCATAACTGAAGTAGACTTAAAATACACCCACCAAGTCTCATCAAATTTGTGGAAGGTGGTAGAAAGATTGTAAGAGCCACAGGTTTGGATGTAATGCCCAGAGGCATTGCCTCCTCTGCCAGGGTGTGTGGGTTATGCTGCTCCCACAAGTCATAACCCGCAACCCCATGGGGTGTACCAGCAGCTACACTGGCATGGACCCGCTGAGGAATGTTGGCATGGAAGAGGGAAAAGATGGTACCAGTACATGATGTATCCATACAAACTATGTTCTTAATAAAAAATGAAAAGAAAAAAAATTATACAAAAATGATTTCAGAATTATACATAAATACTTCACCCGGGTACAAGAGGTGCTGAACACCAAATAGACAAGACAGAAAAGAAACTCCAGGTAATATTGTAATGAAAACATTAAATTCACAGAAGAAAGAGAAGAATAATAAAGCTGAAAGAAAGAAAACAGTAATTCACATATAAAAGGCAGTCTAATTAGAATAACAGCCACTATTTCAAAGGAAAACATAAAAGTCTAAAATCTTGGAATGATCTATTTCAGCTATTGAAAGTACATAGGTGCTAACTGAAACTAATGTACTCAGCAAAATTACCTCTTATAATAGTAGAACAAAAAAGTCTTTCCATGATAAAGGCAGGATAAATGAATTTATGACACTAAGCCCTCCTTACAGATACTACTAGAATGGAATGCTATACATCTGAGAGAAAAATAAACACATCCAGGAGACTATGGGGAGAAACAGCTTCAAAGCAAATAAAGATTAAGAAACAACAAACACCACAAAAGCAACATGACAGGGGTTGTATTAACTCACATTATGAATAATTACTCTGAAAATTAATAGTCTCGATTCTATAATCATAAGACACAACCTAACAGTTTCGACCAGAGAATATTATCCATCTTTTTGCTATTTTCAAGAAACTCACTTCACCATCAAAGATATACACTAGCTTATTGTGAAACAATGTGAAGCAAATAGAGCCAGAAAATGAGCAGGTGTTCTGTTTTAACATTTGACAAAATAGATGTCAATCTAAAATTAATCAGAAGAGATAAAGAAGATGTGGTAGTTTGAATGTATGTCCCCCATACACTCAGGTATTTTATTAAAGCTTGTCCCCAGCCATCGTGCTAGAGGAGGGGTCACTGGAAACAAATCCTAGGGTCCAGCTCTAAGGTGTGTTGGAGGAATAACTGAATTTCAGCCAAAAGGTATGCAGCATTTATTGGCTCGGGTTGTGTCCCTCCTGCTTGCTGCTTTATGGTGTGTGCTCAGCTGCTGGTGTTTTGCTTGCTGCAGCTTTTTTCTCTATTTGGATGTGTGGAAGCAGCTTCTTCTACCACTGATTGAACTTTCTCTTGGATCTGTAAGCTTGAAATGAACTGCTTCCCCTCATAAACTGTGTCTGGTTTGGATATTCATCCCATCAATGTAGAACTGAATATAACAGAAGTGCACCTCATATTGATTAAAGAAACTCATATTAATTGAGGAATAATCCACCAAGAGGACATTAAAATTCTAAATATATGCTCAACAAATACAGATGCACCTAATTTGATAAAATAAATTCTATTAGATATAAAGACATAGATATAAATTCTAGAAGATAAAAAATCAGGGATAAATCCAAACACAGTAATAGTTGGTGACACCAACATCACACTCTCACTGGTAAGCATATTATCCTGACAAAAAATAACTTGAGGAACAATGGAGTTGCATGACACTATCAATCAAATAACAGATATTTACAGAACTTTTCACCAACACTACAGAATACAAATTCTCAGTATTTTATAGAACTTTCTCTAAAATAGACCACATAATAGTGCACAAATTAAATCTGAAACATTTAGGAAACTTGAAATAACTTAGTATTTTCCTCAATAACAATGAATTTAAGGAGATATAAACAAGAAAAACTACAGAAGCACACAAGCGGTTAAAGATTAAACAGCACACTATTGATTTGAAGAAATAAAGAAGGAAATAAAATACTTCCTAGAAATGAATGAATATAAAAATACAATACACCAAAATCTACGGGACATAATGAAGGCACCCCAAGAGGAAAGTTTATATCTCTAATTGCTTACATGACAAAACAGGAGAGAAATGAATAATTTAATTATGTATCCAAAGGCAATGGAGAAAACAACAAAGCACCCCAAAAGTACTAGATGAAAATAAATAAGTGAGATCAATAAAATTGTAATTTTAAAAAGCAATAAAAAGAATTGCTTAAACAAAAGATTGGTTCTTGAAAAGATAAATAACTTTGTCAATCATTTTGCCACATTAGAAGAAAGAGAGAATACATCAACCAATAAGATTAGAGATTAAAATGGAAGCATTACAACAGATATCAATGAAATTGAGAGAATCATGAGACAAATTTCAAAATCTTATAGTATACTAGATTGTAAAATCCAAAAGAAATTGATGAAAATATCTATTCACATGGTCTACCAGAGCTGAATCAAAATTAAATAAATAATTTACATAGATCTATAATGACTAACAAGATGGATTTTTTTGGAGGGGGGCACAGCCCTTAATTTAGAGATGACTAACCTCTGGAACATTCCTATCTAGAAGTGTGGAAATTGCTTCTAAGAGCACAGACTGAGAGGTGGAAGAACTAATGCCTCATATCCCCATCACAAGAATGTGCTACCTGCCTCTAGCAGCAGCCTGAAGAAAAAGGAAACTGAAGAGAAGTTTTGTTTAAGCCATTAGTAAACCTGCTGCATGTGCTGTCACTGCTGTTTTGATGTCACTGAAGCTATGGCTTTCTTGGCATACAGGTACTCATTGGCACTTTTGTTGAGCAGGCAGAAACCAGTAATATATGAACAATTAGTACACGGTATGAGCAAAAGGTAAGGAACTTTCAATTTTGGATAATCCTTAAACATGTGTTAAAGGAGGAGGTTTAAATGGTCTGCTGGACTCTGCTGATCCAGAACACCCTTTGATCACAAGAGGAATCGCATTAAGCCCACCTATTGCCTTCAACATATCTGTGGGGCCAGTGTTACAGACCTTGTTGTTCTCAACACTGTGATCAGCAATTTATACGCCTGTATGTTTTCTAGGAGTTGAGAGTCCAACTAGACATCTGAGGAAAGGAGCATAGAGCATATTTTAGGATCAGTCAGCATCTCTAAACATTGCTTGTCAATGTTGGTCACCTGTTCTCTTCAGGACAAAGGTACACCAGAAAAAGCCTTTGAAATAATCAAGCATCCCTTCAAGTTAAAAAACACTGATTAGGGGACTGGAGAGATGACTTTGTGGTTGAGGCACTTGCCTGCAATACCTAACAACCCAGGTTTTATTTCCTAGTAGCCTTGTAAAGCCAGATGCACAAATGGTGCATGCATCTGGAATTCCTTTGTAGTGGCTAGAGGCCCCAGTGCACCCATTCTCTCTCTCTCTCTCTCTCTCCTATCTCTGTTTCTCATTGCAAATACATAATTTTGTTTTCAAAAAAGTCATTGATTAGGGATGGATGTAAAGAAAATGCTTAAAACTAGAAAAAGCTATATGTAACAAACCTATAGCTAACATCATGGTAGATGGAGAAAAACTTAAGCATTCCCACCAACATCTGGAACAAGACCAGGATTCCCACTCTTTCCACTGCTATTAAATGGAGGTTGAACTTTATGTAGAGTGATATGACAAGGGAATGTAATAAAATGGATATATGTTGGAAAAGATAAAGTCAAAATGTCTTCATTTGTAGATGATATGATTCTACACATGAGACCTTAAGTTCTTCACCAGAAAAGTGTAAGAGCTTATAAACACTTTCAGGAAAGTATCAAAATGACAAACATACTGTGAAATAAATGATAAAAACAGTCCTATTCATGATAGCCACTAAAATTAAACATCTTGAAGTGTTCCTAACCAAGATCACTACAATAAAAACATTAAAACACTGAAGAAAGAAATGGATGAAGAAATCAGAAATTGGAAAGATCTACCATGTTCATGGTTTCAAAGAATTAATATTATAAAAAATGACCAGAAGCAATATACATATTCAATGCAATTTGAATAAAAATTCCAGTACCATTCTTCACAGAAATAGGAAAAAATAATATTAAAATTCACATGGACATGCAAAGACCCAAGATAGTCAAAATTATTTTCAGCCTAAAATATTTCTGGAGCTATCACCATACCCAATTTCACATTATACCATACAGCAACAACAATAAAAAGAGCTTTCACAAAAACAAACAAGTAGATCATGAAACACAATAAAGAATGCAGATATCTGTCCATACAGCCACTTGATTTTTGACAAAGATGCCAAAAACACAAATGGTGGCATTTTTAGCAAGTGGTTCTGGGACAATTGGAGATCTATGTAATAAGAAAATAAAACATGGTCTCTCACCATGGAAAAAACCCCAACTGAATCAGGAACCTCAACATAATACCTGAAATTCTAAAATGACTCAAGGAATAAATAGGGAGACTACTACAAGATACAAGACATAGGGAAGGACTTTCTGAATAGGATCCCAGTAGCCCGGGAAATAAGGAAGTCAATGGATGGAACCTCATGAAACTCAAAAGCTATTTCATAGCTAAGCAAACCTTACACTCAGTCAAGAGGTAGATTAAAGAATGGGAGAAAATCAATAGATACATATGATTAATATCAAGGATAGGTAAGGAACATAAGGAAATAAGCAATAAAAATATAATAAAAAAACCTAAATGGGCTATAGAACTGAACAGCAAGATCTGAAAGAAGAATGCAAATGGCCAATAAATATTTTTAAAAGTGTAAAACATCTTGAGCCATTAAGGAAATGTAAATTAGATACTTTCTTAGTGTGGAAGTTTCTCAAAAGGCTGAAAATAGATCTACCTTATCATTCAGCTATTGCACCCTGGACATATACCCTATAGACTCTACAGTTTACTGTAGAAGTGCTTACTCATCCTTGTTTATTGTTACTCTATTCACCATAGATTCCAAATGAAATCACCCTACATACCAGTAAACTGATGAATGCATAATGAATATTTGGCACATATATGCAGTGGAACTTTGTTTAGTTGTAAAAAATATATTACAGTAAGTGAAGTAACCCGGACTCACAAGGGCAAATGTCCCATGTTCTCTCTCACGTGCTGATCCTAACTTCAAATCTTGAGATGTGTATGCAAAGCAAAATAAGATTCTATAGAAGTCAGGAAGCAAAATAGGAGCCTTGGAGATGTTGAAAGTATATGGCTTAAGGGGAAAGGATAGTAGATATGTAAGCAGATGGGCAAAATACTGGGAGTAGAAAAATTTTAAAGGTTGTTAGGGGAGGTAAATGGAATGGGGGATGGGCAATTAAAGCTAAGATATTATGAAAAAATAAAAAGGAAACTCATTTCTTTATTAAATAATTAAAGTATAAATAAGCAAGAGAAATAGAGGGAGGAGAGAGAGAAACTTTGTTAGGGCAGAAACTTCCTATGAGAGTAAATAATGCTATTTGCAGTAGCCATAGCTTATTACAGAAAAAACCCAGTGCCAGAGGTGGAGGTGATATATCTTCCAGTGAGTTGTTGTTCTGGAAATCCCTGAGCCACCCCTACTCCCACAAAAAAATACAGGCTATTGCCATAGTTTTAAGATGCTCACCAGAATTAGATAGTAAGATGCTAATGTTGCAGGCAAAACATGTGTGGGTGGTAAGACACTGAAACATTAAGCTAGAATGGAGCTGGGAGCCTCTTCCTTCCAGGCTTGCTGGCACAGTGGTGGAAAATGCTATGCAGGCTGCTGGGTCAAAATATCAATCAACATCCTTACCTAACTGATGAACAACCATGAATAACAAACAATTAGCCGGCCAAGAGTTCCTGAAGGGTACAATGATGGCATGACATATTTGGGGGTAATCATCTGCTCCAGGGGAGAGAATACATGCCTTGTACTTAGTTCAAGGCATATGGTTGTGAAGGTCATAGACCCAAGGGGCAAAGCCACTACTGGTGATTGACTAAATACATATGCCCATCAAAATAACCTCCAAATATGTATTATTATTCTTGCCACCATAGACTAATGTTGATTGCACGTTTGGTCAAGATTCTTTTTTTTTTTTGATGGCAGTGACCACGTAGGCAATTCACAACTCTTCAAAGTGCTTGAAATAAGTGAAGGTTGAGTGCTCAGGGCTAAATGAGAAATTTTTCTCAGTCCCTCCAAGGCTCAGGGAACATTGGTGAAGAGGGGTAGAAAGAATTATGAGCCAGAGGATGGAGAAGAGTACTTTAAGACACTATCTTCTGGATAGCAAGTTACTGTTACATTATGACCTCATAGCTGCTGTAACTCACTCTATAAGACCTCTGCAAAAATGGAGATCATTAACATTTCAACCTGGATGGTGAAGTGGAAAAAAAAGTCATTAAAAGAGAAGAGCATCTTGAAAAGGAGTTCAGTGAAGAGAGCTAGGCAAGGAAGGACAAAAGAGGTATTGGGAGGGAATACCTAAGGCTAGTATGTGTCATATAATTTAAGTTTGTAGAAAGCTATGAAAATTGTCAATGAATAGTTTTCAAAAGACATTTTTAAAGATAAAAATATTGTAAAAGTAATAAAATTTTGACATGAATCTAGTGATGGGGCTAATTTGGATTCAGATGACATAACAAGTTATATTTATTTATTTATTCAGTTAATGTCACCCATACTAACAAAAACTCAGAATAAAAGAATATTCCAAAAATTGTTCTATAAAATAACCAGAAATGTAAACACAAGAAAATATGACAAGAAAGTTAAAGGCAAGTTATTTTTGTTAGAATCATCTCTAGGGCAATAAAAAATACTGAAATTCTCAGTATGCTTATGCAGTAAAATTCTGAAAAGAGTTCTTCAATTTCTGCCAAGTTACAACATTATGAAAGAAAACAGAGTGTGCATAAAAATAAGGCTTCCACATTCTTTCAGAATAAATGAGTTTGCTTAATGCTCTCTAAAATTTATACAAACATGATTTAACTCTGATGCTGAAAATGAACTTATTAAATGACATTCTATTATATTGTAACAATTAGATTAGCAGGCAGTTATGAAAATATAATTAGTGTATTGTCTGAAAATAAAGCTAAGAGAAGAATGCCAGGATATGTGTAGAAGTTCCTGTAGTTTACAAGCTGACATGTAAAATCTGTGTAACTAGCTGAATAGGAGACTATTTTACAGGTCTCCTTTTGCTTGTTTTTAGACTGGCTGTGAATATACAAGCATTCCCTATGCTGCAAATTATCTTGGCACATATGGAATGAAGAAATTTGTTTTGAAATGTTGAGGAAAATTTTAACAAAGTCAGAATAAACTACATAAAAAAATTTTGAATACAATGTAGCTGAATATCCAATATAAAGATTTAAATAAAGGAATCATTTATTTATTCCTACTCATTCAAAATAAGCATGGGGAATATCATCTTCCTAAATATACTGGAAGGTAGATGTGATTCACATTTCTAATTTACAACTCAAGCGAAAGATTTTAAGAGGCCAAGGTCAAATAGCAATTAAATGAGGGAGATCCAAGTCTAGTCTCAGACCTTTTAGGCTTCAAACCTTATGCTATTACCCACTATTATATTATGACTAAGAAAAATCCAACTTTGAAATAATCATTTTCTTTCAATCCTCTTTCATGCTTATGAATGGATCACTTAAAGTGTGTCAAGAGATTGCAAGGCAAGCCATTCAAAACTATTATATTTAGAAACTAATTTTCTATGTGAATTGGCACTTTCCTGTAAATGTCAACCAAAATAAAATATAGAAATTATTGAATATTGAGGCTAAGGCTATTATGTGTCATCCCTAAGGATAATTTAAGTTTGTAGAAAGCTACTGATGTTCTCATTTAATTGCTCTTTGTTAAGTAACTGTTTTAAATGTAAATTTGCAAATTATGGTGATAGTAATATTAACACTTCTCCTTTAATTCAGTTTAAGATTTTATTGGAAAAATACTATGCATACAAAGCAAATATTTTTAACTTTTTATTGATAACTTGCATAACTATAATAAATAAGCCATGATGATTCACTCCCCTACTTTCCCCTTCAAAAATCCACTCTCCCTCAGGGCCCTCCCCCTGTCAATTAGTCTTTCTTTTATTTTGATGTTATCATTATTTTCTCCTATTATGAGAGTCCTGTGTAGGTCGTACCAGGCATTGCAAAATCATCATTACCCAGGACATTTTGTGTCTAGAAGACTGCATTGTAAGCAGTTCTATCCGTTCTTTGGCTATTATATTCTTTTTGACACCTCTTCCACAATGGAACCTGAGTCTTGAAGGGTGTAATAGAGATGTTTCAGTCTGTCACTTCTTCTAAGCATTATGTTGCCTGTTGTGTCATCCTAGTGGTCAACACCATCTGTAAAGAGACATTTCTCTAATCCAAAAGTGAAGTAGCATTAACATATGAGTGTGAATATTAAGGGAAGTGCATAGTTTGATGAGCATATGTGCATTTAGCCAGACACCTTTAGGTGTTACACCCCTGGGACTCATGACCTCCCCTGTCATAGGACCAGGCATGTGGTCCCTCCTGTGAAGCAGATCTCCAGTCCAATTAGTGAGTGGTTTGTTTTCCCCATAACAGACATGCCACTATTGTACCCATTGGCTCATTTGACCTGGTTAGCCAAACTTGAGACTTGCAGTGTCCATTGTTGTTTGTCTCCACTGATGATTTCTCTCTCCCATAGGGTTTCATGCACATAGCTTTTCAAGCTTTATGTCAGCTGGTCTATAGGGGAAAGGTTTTCAATTGAGCTCCAGTGTAATTTCTCAGTGACCTTGCAGCCCAAGCATGTGGAGTCTTCAGATATAGGGCCTTACCATCTATTCCTGGTGGGAAACCAAGATCCTAGTCAATGACATATACTATCTTGTGGGCATCAAGGATCTCCCTGGCCAAGAATTCACTGGAAGGTATTCCATTACTGGCACTGAATTTTTTTTAGTAACAATCTATGGCTTATGGGTGCACCATTATCCAAAAAAAGTAGGTTTCCATATGGCTTATTCATACCCTCTTAAATTTTGATTAAACTTCTCCCACACTTTCTTTATTCAATTTCTTCCCCTGACCTCACTTAGGCCATGACACCCACAGTAATCTGTTCATCTATTTACACATATACAATATGGTCCCTTTAAGTCCTCCCCTCTCTTCCCTCACTTACATCCCTCTTCTAGTTTACTAGCATCTGCTATTGATTGTTTACCCCAACTCACATACAAGTCAAACATTTGTAGCTAGGATCCACATATGAGAGAGAACATGTGGTGTTTGGTTTTCTGTTCCTGGATTACCTCGCTTAGTATAATCCCTTCCAGATCCATCCATTTCCCTGCAAATTTCATAATTTCATTTTTCTTTACTGTTGAATAGAACTTCATTGTATATATGTACCAAATATTCATTATAGATTCATAAATTGAGGGACATCTAGGCTGATTCCTTATCTTAGCTATTGTTATTAAAGTATCAATAAATATGGATGGGCAAGTATCTCTAAGATAGTGACATGAGTCCTTAGGATATATGCCTAGGGGTGGCATGACTGAGTAATATGGTAAATCTATTTTTTGCTGTCTCAGGAACCTCCACAATGATTTCCACAGTGGCTGTACCAGTGTACATTCCCACCAACCATGTAGGGGTGTTCCTTTTTTACTGCATCCTCACTGGCATTTATTGTTATTTGTTTTCTTGATTATAGCCATTGTCACAGGAGTGAAATGGAATCTCAAAGTACTTTTAGTTTGCATTTCCATGATGGCTAAAGATGTAGAACATTTTTTAGATGTTTACATGCCATCTTTATTTCTTCTTTTGAGAACCCTCTATTTAGTTCCATAGCCCATTTTTTAATTTAATTTAATTTAATTTAATTTGTTTGCAAGCAGAAAGAGAGAGAGACAGTGAGAGAGAGAGAGAGAGAGAGAGAGAGAGAGAGAGAGAGAAGACAGACAGAGAGATAATGGGCATGCCAGGGCATCTAGCCACTGCAAAAGAACTCTAGATGCATACGCCCCTTTGTGCATCTGGCTTACATGGGTACAGGGGAAGTGAACCTGAGTCCTTTGGCTTTTCAGGCAAGCACCTTAACCACTAAGCCATGTCTCCAACCCAATCCCATTTTAAATTGTGTTGTTTGACTTCAAATCTCACCAATGCTGAATGCCCACCTTGATCTTTCTCTGTTGCACTGTGGATGTGGTTAGGATGGTTGGGTCAATGGATGTGGTGTCCTGATTGGCTGCACTGGATGCTGTGTGGTCAAGGGAGTGGGGAGGTGCTTGAGTTCTCTAGTGGTTCATGGCATTCATGGTTGTGGGAAAGGAGGCTGTTAAGTGTGCCTGGAGTTGTACCAGAGCTGCTCAGCTGTTCCCCTTTGTGTTCTCCTTCAGCAGCTTCTCAGCTGGTTCCTCAAGAAAATCTTAACTAGGGCAACTTCTGCATTTTCTTATTTTTTATGACAAAAATAGTAAGAAAACAAAAAATCCATCTAAAGGCAAAGTCTTTGGACCAAATGTACATTCTAACTAATGAAAATTTTGCATTAAATTATTAAATAATCTCATTATTGAAAACAATAAAAGCAACAAAAGAAAATTAGAAGTCTTTTCAAGATAAAGTAAACTTTGAGGTTTTCCATAAGAATACTTGAAATATTTCTGATTCAATAATTTAGTAAGTATTTTTTAAAATTTTGATTCAATTTGCTATTTGGAATTTCAAATTGGCTGAAATTATAGATAGAGCAAACTTGCCAGTATTCTGCTTTGTTCATGATCTTAAATTTCCTGTGTTACAATGCATGTGTCACTGTTTTACTGTAGGTCAAATCAGTCTTTATAATAGCCTCTTTTCTGCAATTTTTCTATAGGAATAGAATGTGGACTTTTATTCTGTCCTAGTTAACACTGAAAGACATTATTTTCTTATCTTTCTATTAGGCAGAACAAAAAACAGTTCTAAACTCTTAAACTATGCCTTTTTACTCAGTAGAAATTTATCAAATAATAGTGTGCAATTAGCAGTTTATATTAAATTCAAACAAAAAATGTGTGTAATTTCTTTCCTTAGCTTCCTAGTGCAGCATGGTCAGTTTCACTTTCAACTTAGTCAGAATTATCTGTGACTAAAATATGCAGTGCATCCATTTGCCATGGCTTGTAAACACAGGCCTGCATGTTGTGGGATTATTATTTTTCATGCATGGTAAATCAGAACCAGCACACTTTCTTTGTTCAGGTCAGATCATGACACTGCTATCTTCACATGTCCTTCAGCACTAACAGCAAGAAATATAGTTTGTAAAAATGATAAATTGGTAAACAACAGAAACTGACAAGCATCAGCTTCAGATAGCATTTCAGAGATTCTAAATTTATTAATCTGGGCTGGAGAGATGACTTATCATTTAAGTGCTTGTCTGTGAAGCCTGACAACCTGGGTGACCCTGGGTTCCATTCCCTAGTACCTCTATAAGGCCAGATGTGCAAAATGGTGCATGCATCTGAAGTTCATTTGTAGTGGCTAGAGGCCATGGTGTGCCCATTCTCTCTCACTCTCATAAATAAAAATATTTTAAAGAAGTATTAATCTATGTGAAGGATGTCTTGGAGTGTATAAATCATTGTCTATAGATCCAAATATTTATGTTAGTGGTATTACTGTAGAATATTCCTGTCCTTCTAAAATTGAAGAAAATGAACAAATTTACATCTTTCCCTAATTTAACATTTAATAATTTAGATAATTGGTAGCATTTATTATAGTTGAAGTATTTACTAGTAACAAAAATGTCAGTAAAGTATCTACCTTGAAGAGGAAAGGTTGGCAAACAGATTTACTGCCTGGAGGACTTTTTATTTTTTTTAAATTAGTTATGTATACAGTCATGATGTTACCCTCATTAGCCTTGTTCCTGTCATCTCCTCATAATGATTGCATGTGTTTCATTGTGGGGTGGCCGTTAGTTATGGGGGAGTGTCAGACACAGGCAGGGCCCTGGGTTAAAGCAAACCTAAACTGTCAGACATGAAGGCCCTAGGCTATGGGGAAGTCACAGCAGCCTGAACTGCTGGTCATATCTCTGGGAACAGACTGGGAGGGGAGCTCCTCCCCCATTCTCAGGGGTTGCAGTGAGACAGGATCCTCCCCCCATTCTTAGTGGTTGCAGTGAGCCTGGACCTCTGGACAAAACCTTGGACCCTGAGATTGGCAAGAAATAAGGCCATTCCCTCTCCAAGCATGGGATACCTGAACATTCAGATAAGACTTAGGATTTGCCCATAACTCTGTGGCCTTTGGCCAGTTGCCTAGGAAACTCCTTATATGGTATCAGCTAGCACCTTTGCACTGTCCTGCGTCTGCCATTGCCTATGTGCTGGAAAGAATGGCCCTATGTGTTAATTAGGAATCAGCAAGAAACCTTGTACATCCACTCCCCTGAGGACCCTGAACTTCTTATAAACCCATTTCTGTAACATAAACTGACAGCTGCTCACTGAAACTGTCTCCCGAGAGTGATCCTCATGTGCTCACCTCCACAGTTACCTGGGACACCTCAGGGGAACCATGGCCAAGTCCCAGAGGATCCAGGAACCCACAGGGGAAAGGCAATGTCTCTGTGCATAATAACCCAACTTATGGCTTAACAATCTTTCTGTCCCCTCTTCCACAAATTTCCCTGAGCCATGTTGTGTTCATTTCAGGTCTACTTCAGTGATGAGGTCTTAGGAGTCTCTGTGTCTCTGGATATCTGATTTGGTGGGAGTTGAGTGTTCTCTGAGCCTATCTCTTTCACCCTTGTGCTGGTACCAGATCCATAAAGAAAGCAGCTCTTGCTCATTTCTCCACTAGCTCTATGGTTTCAGCTGGTGCCCTGGTGGGGTGTGATGGGCTGATTCTCTCCTCAGGTTCTGAATCCATCTGAAAAAGAGAAGCATATTCTCCAATGGTGAGTGAGACCAGGGCAAGATGCATGGATACCCATTATTAATTTAGAGATAGTTTAATAGGTGTAGACCCTCTTATAGCCCACTATTGGTGGGAGCTTGATATTGCAGAGTGGGATTGTTTTTGGATATGGTTCTGACTTGTTTCCCCATTCCAGGTATGGGTTCCATTCCACTGAGCAGATCCATTGGCCAAATCCAGAGCAGTTGGTAACCCGCCATAGCTGTGCATCACTATTGCACTTGTGTGAGCATCACGTCAGGTTGATTGCTGCTGAGTAGCTTAGACCATAATTTGCTTAGACAGATGTTGGTCATTTCCCCCCAGTCTCTCATGTAACACCTTCTGGCACTAGACAAGCTAACTGTCTGTGTATTGATTCTCTTCCAGTTCCCACCCAAGTTGCTCCGTGTTCCATCCCAACAGCACATGGTGTCTTTCACAGCAGGGTCTTTCCATTAACCTTTGGTGGGTCATTAAATACCCTGACAAAATTCTATCTTCTTTTGGGAAACCTTGTAGGTCTCTCTGATCAGCAGCTCATTGTGGATGTTGCCCACATGCTGGTACTGGGAGTTACATGTCAGTGCCAAGGGAGAAGAAGGAAGAAAAACCATAGGTAATATAAAAGAGAAAGAGAGAAAAAAAGAGAAAGAGAAACAAGAGAATATTGAGGACAGTCTTTATCATATCCTCTCCAGGCCCCTGTGAATCAGATATTCTCTCTAAGCACCTGATGAAGGTTCAACTTTTTAGTACGTCTTTCAGGATGTAGGATTTTATGGTACCATATCCATTTAGGCTCATCTTTTTGTCTCCCCACCCACCCTTGCCCTGTCCTCCCATCCCACCATCCCTGTTGTCCAGTCCTCAAGGTGTTTATTAGGTATGTCAGCATCACAGCAGATTCAGGTTAGGAGCCACAGATGAGAGAGACTATGAGATGATAAATCAGTGCACAAAAATCAGTAGCCTTTCTATATGCAAAAGACAAAGATACAGAGAAAGAAGTGATATTGTCCCATTTTCAACAGCATCAAAAAATAATAAAATACCTAGGAATAACATTAACCAAGGAGGTTAACGAACTTTACAATGAAAACATAAAAAACACTAAAGAAAGAAATTGAGGAGGGATTGAGAAAATAGAAAGATCTCCTATTCTCCTGGTTAGGCAGATTTAGCATTGTGAAAATGCCAATCTTACCAAAAGCAATATATAGAGTAAATGCAATACCAATAAAAATCCCAACAACTTTCTTCACCTTCACAGAGATTAAAAAAAATGATCTCAAAATTCATATGGAATGGCAGAAGGCCTCAGATATCCAAGCATAAGCAAAAGAAACACCTCTGGAGGCATCACCATACCTGATCTAAAGCTATATTACAAAGCCATAGTAATAAAAACAATATGGTAGTGACATTAAAAACAGGAACATAGACCAATGGAACAGAATCGAGGACCTGGACTTTGGGTAAAGTAACTACAGCTACTTGATATTTGACAAAGGCCCTAATACTGTAGATGCAAAAGAGACACCATCTTCAAACAATCATGCTGGAAAAACTGGATAACTATATGCAGAAAAATGAAACTCAGTCCGCACATGTTGCCATGCACAAAAATCAAATTGAAATGGATCAAAGACCTCAATATAAGGCCAGAAACTCTGTTTCTACTAGAAGAAAAAAATAGGAGGAACTTTCCATGATATAGGAGTGAGAAAAGACTTCCTGAACAAAACCCAAGTTGCTCAAGAAATTAAATAATCACTCAACCACTGGGATCTCAGGAAGCTGAAAAGCTTTTTCACAGGCAGACATACAATAAGCAGAGCCCACAGAATGGGAGAAAATCTTTGCCAGACATATATCAGACAGAGACCTAATTTTTAGAATCTACAAAGAGCTCAAAAACCTAAACAATGGGGATGAAGAGATGGCGTAGCAGGTAAGTGCTTGCCTGTGGAGCCTAAGGACCCCGAGGCTCAATTCCCCAGCACCCACGTTAGCCAGATGCACAAGGGAACACACGTGTCTGGAGTTCGTTTGCAGTGGCTGGAGGCTCTGGCGCACCCATTCTCTCTCTACTTGCCTCTTTCTCTCTATCACTCTCAAATAAATAAATTAAAATAAACAAAAAATTAAAAAAAAAAAACTAAACAATGAAAAATCAAACAACCCACTCACAAAATGGGGCAGAGAACTGCACAGGGAGTTGTCAGAGGAAGAAATACAAATGGCAAGCACACACTTAAGAAAATTCTACTTACTAAAAGACAGACCAAATGGCTGAACCTTCACCAGGCCTTTACAGGGAACACTTGAACCACAAGACACTGGAGAGGGTAGGATCAAGACTAACCTTAATCTTCTACATCTTCTCTCCCTCCCTCCCTCTCTCTCTCTCTCTCTCTCTCTCTCTCTCTCTCTCTCTCGCTGTTCTCTCTAACTCTTGTATATTAGTTACCTTTTTCCTCATTTCTGGCATCCAGTGCCAGAAGGTGCTACATGGGCGACTGGGGGAAAATGACCAATATCTGTTGAAGCAATGCATGGTCTAACCTACTTAACAGCAAATAACTTGTTGTGATGCCCACACAAGTGCAATAGTGGCACACAACCATGGTGAGGAACCAACTGCTCTTAATTTCTTAATTTGGCTAACTGATCTCCTCAGTGGTACGGACCCATAGTTGGAGCTGGGAAACAAGTCAGAACCATATCCAAACATAAGCCCACTGGCCAATATCAAGCTACCATCAATCATGGGCTACAAGAGGGCCTACACCTATTAAATTCTCTATAAAAAAAGTAAGGGGCCGGGCGTGGTGGCACATGCCTTTAATCCCAGCACTCAGGAGGCAGAGGTAGGAGGATCACCATGAGTTCGAGGCCACCCTGAGACTTCATAGTGAATTGCAGGTTAGTCTGAGCTAGAGTGAGACCCTGCCTCCGAAAAAAAAAAAAAAAAAGTAAGGGTCATTTATCCTGGTGCTAACTTACTCTCCATTGGAGAATCTGCTTCTCTTTTTCAGATAGATGTAGATCCTAAGGAGAGAACCACCCCATCATACCTCAAAAGGGCCCTGGCTGAAACTAAGAAAAATTGGTGAAACAAGCAAGGGGGCTGTTTTCCTGATGAACTGGATACCAGCAGAAGGGGGAAGGAGATCAACACAGAGAAAAATCAACTCCTACCAAATCAGAGAGCCAGAGCCTCAGAGGCCCCCAACACCTCATCACTGAAGCAGACCAGAAATGAACCCAACATGGCTCAGGGAAATTTTGCAGAAGAGGGGTTGGAAAGAATGTCAGAGCCGTATGTTGGGTCATGATATGCAGAGACATTTATCTTACACATAACTGTGGGCTAACTCTGCAATGCATGACCCATATACCTCAACAAGGAAGGGCCAAGGGGAAGGGGTAGGTCATGGATGAGCCTAATAATGGTACCAAACTGACTGTATTTGCTGAATACAAAACTAACTAATAAAGAAAAAATGGAAAGAAAAAAAAAGAAAATGTTCAACACCCCTAATCATCAGGAAAATGCGAATTAAAAGAACTGTGAGATTCCACCTTACCCCAGTAAGGATAGCAAACATTAAAAAAAGTCTAATGATGACAAATACTGGTGAGGTTGTGGAGAAATAGGAATTCTCATTCACTGTTGGTGGTAATGTAAGCTGGTACAACCAGTATGGAAAGCAATATGGAGACTCCTAAAAAGGATGACTATAGAGGTACCAATAGATCCAGTTATTCCCTTACTGAGCATTTACCCTAAAAGGTCCAAATCTCAACTCAAATATATTTGCTCAACCATGTTTACAGTTCTCAATTCATAATAACTAAGAGCTGGAATCAACCCAGATGTCCATCATTAGACAAATGGATAACTAAGATGTGGTATAGCTACACAATGGAATTCTACACAGTTGTAAGAAAAATGCCTGGAGGAATTTTAACAACTATCTTAAATGACTGACTTCAATTTTTTAGCTGTAATATAAGAATTTTATGAGCTGGTCACATATATGTCAAGATTTAAAATAATTGTAAAATTATTAATGGAGTTTGGTTAAAAGGAGATACTTAAGAAATATTCATTTTGTGCCCTTATTTTACCAATGTTTCTTTGAAAAGATCTCTAGAATTGAGACATCCTGTATGATAACCACTCACCAGATGAGAGTTTTAGATACTTTAAATGTGCCACTCCAAGCTGATATGTGCTGTAAGTGCAACATATGTACTCAGTTTATAAGATTAATAATTACTTTATTGATTAAATATTTAAATGAGTGCTGGAGAGTTGGTTAAGGCACATTCCTGTGAAGCCTGAGGACCCAGGTTTGATTCTCCAGGTCCTACATAAGGCAGATGTATATGATGGCCCATGCATCTGAAATTCATTTGCAGTGGCTAGTGGCCCTGGCATGCCCATTCTCTCTTGTTCTCTCTCTTTCTCCATTTCTCTGTCTTAAATAAATAAATAAGTAAATAAATAATAAAATCTTTAAAAATATTTAAATGGCACTATTATATGGATCATGACTAGCCTTGGCTTAAAAAGGTGAGAATTCAATAAATCAAAGGTTTCAATTAAATTCTCAATGAATTGGAGAAAAGGAAAAACTTTTATGATAATTTCATACTTTAGATACCTTGTAGAAATGAGCTGATCACAGTTGTGTAGAAAACAAATTCAAACAGGTACCAAACATTATCAGCTCTTTAGAGCTAAAAAAAAAAAGTTCTTCAACTGCATAATTTTAATAACTGAATAAGAAAAAAATAATATTGTACTGGACTCTCACTATGCCAGTCACATAATGCTAGTAATCATGTTACTTCAGTAACACCCAGGTATACATTTCTTACATCTGATGGGGTCATGTCTCTCCTTGAACTACCTAAGATTTATTGGGATCTTGACCCGTCCAATTCCTTAACCTGGACAGGGTATAAGCCAATTTCTCAGAAGATAGAGAGGACGACCAGAGGAACTACTGGTATTGGCTTGTCTCATACCGTAGTCTATGCTAGCTTCTAACTGTGATCATTTCCCTTCTTAAAATAGTAACTTCTTAATCTCAGATATTTTTGATTGTGTGTATGTTAGTGTATACATATATGTGAAAATGTACATTCATGCAGCTGTGTGTATGTGTATCGGCAACTGTGTGCATGTACATATTATTTGTGCATGCATAATCCAGAGAATACCGGGTGTCCTTTTCTATTACTCTGTGTGCTGTTTCTGTCTGTCTTTCAACCTGGAGTTACTGTGTTTTGGTCAGACTGGCTGATTAGCAAGTCCCAAGGAGTTGTCTGGGGCTGCATCCAAGAAGGTCAAGTGTTATGTACAGACCACAGCAGGCTTTTTCATAAGTGCTGGGGCTTGAACTCAGGACCTCTCAAAGCAAGTGTTCTTATCTACCAATGCATGTCCCTAGTGTCATTCCTCTTGGATTTTAAGAGAAAGTTAGAAATCTAAATATATCCAAATATTTCCCTTCTCATATGCTGTAAATGTGGTGGTTCAATTGAGCCTAGTTATACTTCTATGATACCAAGAGCTTAGGAAATTTGTTTGCTTTGTTATTTATCTGCTTTCATGTTTTTGTCAAAAATAACAACTACTCTTAATTTGTATCCTCATAAAGTTTACATCCTAGCTGGCAATATAGTCAATAAGTAAGGCAGATGTCTTAGCTATATAGGCTTGGACAGTGATAACAGGTTTGGATAAATCAGCATTGAAGATAAGTAAGTATAGATAATGAGGTTTGAAATTTAGATAGGATGATGCATGCTTACCTGCATGTTTGGATTCCTCAAAATTCATGTTGAAATGTACCAACTGAGGTAGTGCTGAAGCAGGTAAGGGCTTGAAATGGTTATGAGGATAGAAGGGAAGCACACTTGTGAAGGAGATTTGTGAACTTATCAAACAGACTCCCAAAAGCTGTTTCACTCTTCGTCTGGATGAAGACAAAGAGAGAAGGTACCATCTATGAACTGGAATTCAGGTCCTCACCAGACAATCACCTGGCACTTTAATCTTGGTTTACACAATACCAGTACTGTGAGAAACAATTTGTTTTCTTTACAGATTTTATGGTAACTTATAGGAATCATAAAAGTGAATAAAAATAATATCATTTGCTGCAGTAAGGATAGGAATTTTTTCAAACTATGCATTTACTGGGAAATGAAATAAAGTGTGGTTTACTTTTGTACAAAAGGGCTTGAAAAATACTATGCTGGCTGATGATAGGATTTCCCAAATTATATATCCTAATGAGAGGCTGAGGAAATGAAAGAGAAAAGGAAGAATGATAATCAGCTTTTACATTGAGGAATCATGAAAGCATAGGACTAAGCAAAGGTGATACAATGTTTATTAACTATATCTGTTGCATTAGAGATTTTAAAACTGCATTGACTAGCTATAAAGTTTTTGGTGTAGGACTTGTTTGTTCATTTTGTTTTACTTTTCTTGAGATGTCTTCCCCTGTGTAAAGCTTCATATATGTCTGTATATGCCCAAGGATTACCACAGTGACCACCAGGAAGATGTTGAGGAGAAAAGACAAAGAACTGATAAGCATGCATTGTAAAGAAACAAAGCAAATGAGAACAGAATCCCAAAGGTGAATAGTGGAGGAAATGACCCAGATGAGAAGGCCTAGTTTGTGGGAGCTGTTGCAAAGTAAGAAAATAATGAATGGCCAGGAAAGCCACCAGAGATCTGTGGACAGATCTAAGATCTATGCTATATAAAGGGCTATGTGGTCCCCAAACCTATGCCTATGTCTGTAGGCTTTGTCGAAGATTTATTCTAAATCCTTTGATTTTTCTCTGTACAGTTCCTCCTTCATTAAATGAATCCCTGTTATTTCTTTAGTTATTATTTTAACACAGATATATGTGAAATCTATGTCCATAAACATAATTTATCTGTGTTCTAATCTAACATCTTCAAATGCCAGCTGAGCAGATCAGCTGCCCCTATCTCTCTCGTTACATTTTATGGCTCCTAGCCTGAGAGTCTAAATTAGATTCAAAACTATTCCTATGTATATGAATACCTAACAGGTCAAGCTTACTAATGACAACTATAAATGAGAATTTAACATATGTTAGTGTCTCCTAAACATATACACACTGAAGAATCAAAACCTACTTTAAAAAATAAGATGATGTGTCCCATTCAGCTGATAAGTCACAGTAAACCATGTGAGGAAGGGTAAACCGTGATTGGCAAAATCTTCCTTAAACTCCAAGCAAGCAAGGAAAGGAAGGAAACACTGAGATGTCTTACACAAGGAAGGAAAGGATTCTTTGAAAATTAAGTTTTGTGAGGACATGTGTTTTCATGAAAGTAGTAAGCACCTAACTATTTTAGGCTATTTCTGCTATGATTTTCCTACAAATATCACCTGTTGGAGTATATACACAAGCATTTTCCTGCCATAGATAAATCTCTTCGTCCCAAGTTTAGCTTTTCCCGTTTGGACCAGTTAGTCCCCTTTAGTTCTGACAAAGCTACAACACATGTCATTGTCATTTTCCACTAAGAATGTGGAATTAAACCAAAATTCAAGCCCAGAATCTGGTCCTTCCATCCTGATTATCCTTGCATCTAGGAAGACCTGTGATTCAGTGGTTCCAGTGCTCTCTCTAGGTACCAAACTGAGTAGTTGTCCTTCATGTCTGATTGGAGGCTGACTGCATCTACTAAAAATTAGAAGAACATGTCATCAAGGCCACCCGGAAGACCTTGATCCTGAGTCACTTATCACGGTCATTTCTCATTTACTAGTGGAGGCCTCCTTGGTATCCCTGTCAGGTTCTGGCTTCAGCACACACAAGTGGATACACTTCAGAACATCTACTGGCCTTCTTGCTTCCTTGCTATTCCTGTATTTGGTCCATGAAGTAGGCTCTCAGATCACCAGTTATCTGTTTTTCTCAGACTAAATCTTGCACAGTATTTTTCTTAAATAACTTTCATTGGAACAAAGCTCAGAACAAAAGTCTTGTTCTGTTACACATACCCTTCTGGTATATTTTTAGTGCAACCATTAAAACCAGATGCATACTAGAATTTCATTATACTTTTATTTTTTGATATATATTATTATCAAATAATATATACAATGATGTTTCTAAATTGAGGTATATATCTAGAAATTATGTTGCTCAATTAGTACATGTATTATTTGATCTAGCAAACCAATTTAATTTATACTGATCATTTATTTAAATAATTCATAAACCACAGTTTATTAATCTCCAAAATATGTATTTTCATGTAAGTGGTAAGAACATATTTTACATTATTTATGCTCTTATTTTCCTACAAATATCACTGCAGTATATTTTAAAATTGTTTGTCAATAAATTAAAATACATCATTATAATTTTTCCTTCTCTAGTACTTTGGTATCTCTGTGACTATTCATAATTCCTGAAGAAATAGATCACTGGTAGAGAAATTTTGTTTGAAGGTTCCTCTTATAAACTGGGATATAGTTAATCTGGGACAAAAAAATACAAAGTCATTTAAAGAAAGAATTGGTTTCTTTGCAATATCACATTTCTTGGACTTCAATTTTCCCTTACCAACATTATTTTTCCTATCTTTGACAGAGAAGTTGGAAATAAAATAATAGTTGAATGGTGTGAATTTTTCTTTGTCATTTGTTTTGAAAATGTTACTCTAAAGTATCATTTTTATTTTCTGTGACTGTAATTTTAAAATTATGTTTTTTTTTTTAATCTTGAGCATTTTGGGTAATGTTCAGCATTCTGGTTGTTGGCCTTTTAAAAATTATTCTCATTGGGCGTGGTGGCACATGTCTGTAATCCCAGCACTTGGGAGGCAGAGGGAGGAGGATCGCCATGAGTTCAAGGCCACCCTGAGACTACATAGTGAATTCCAGGTCAACCTGCCCTAGAGTGAGACCCTACCTCAAAAAACAACAAGAAAAAAGGAATTATTCTTGTAGTATTCATATGTTTGTATATACTTGTTAATTATAGTTCTTTTCTCCTTATACATATTTTCCTTTAAAGAACAATTCAACTATTTTATTTTTACTTTCAACAAGTGATGTAATCTGAACTATCCTCACTTCAATTTCATGTCTATACATTATATGGGAAAAGAGGGAGTGAGACAGGTAGATGGACAGAGAGACAGATCTTTGCAACCAAAATCTATAATTTCATTTCAAAGTTTATTACAAAACATCAATTTTCATCTTTTGTTTTCTACTAGAAAGAAAATCCATATTCTATTTTTGTGTGTTTGTGTGTGCACCCGGGTGTATATGGGTGTACACACGAGTGTGTGCATGGGTCTGTGTGTGTGAGGGCAGATGTGTGTGCTATGGGGAGTGCGTGCCATGGTGTATATGTGGAGGGACACTTGCATGTTGACTTTCACCTTCCATCTTATTTGAGGTGAGTTTCTTGCTTTAGATCTTGCATTGTGGTTTTTCTTTGCTGTACTCACTGAAAGCTTCCAGGAAATTTCCAGCCTCTTCCTGCCATCCCATCTGTCATGTCGTCAGTGTGCTGGGATTACAGAAAAGTATAAGGATTTTTGGCTTTTTACAAGGGACCTGGGGATCAAACTTGGCTACTTGGGCTTGAGCAGTGAGCACTTTATCTACTGAGTCATCCCTCAAGTCTGAACAGTTATATTCTCTACATAAATCTATTGCATATTTTTAAAACTCTGAAAATTATAAGTATAATTTTTGCTGTCTCTCATAATTTGTTAATTTTTCCAGTGATAAAGAGTTTGGATATGATTGTAAAATAGAACTAGATTCTGTTCATTATCCACTGAAACGGAATTAGAAAGTCTCTATCATTTGTAAATCTTGTTTATATAATAGTAACAAATGATCAAACTACTTCTATAACACTCTCTGTCTATTTCCATCAGCCAGTAAGACATCTAGTTAAGAATGTAGAATGATAAAAGTAGGGTAGCTTTTGAACTACTGCAAAATTTTTTCCATGAAGACGGAAGTTAGCCTTTAGGATGTTTCTTAATTCTAAGATATGTGTTCCTGTTTTGTCTTATTTCTAAGCTATGTTTTGAATGAATTCAGTATACTTATTTTATTTTCTCATTGTAGCACAACAGTTGTTCAAGGATCCTTCTCCCTACCTCTGAAAGATAGAGTCCTAGAGTCAGCATCAGTGTGTCAGTGTTGACTCAAGAATATCTATCTCTTTTCCACTGAAAAACAGAATAGTGACTCTTTAGGTAAGTCACATAAAGTTTGCAAGAATTTTTCTGGAGTTGGAGGGTCAAATGAGCTCATATATTGGTAAGAATATTAAGATGGCTGGGCGTGGTGGTGCATGCCTTTAATCCCAGCACTCAGGAGGCAGAGGTAGGAGGATCACCGTGAGTTCGAGGCCACCCTGAGACTCCATAGTGAATTCCAGGTCAGCCTGGGCTAGAGTGAAACCCTACCTCGAAAAACCAAAAAATAAAAATTATAAAAAAAGAATATTAAGATGTGTAAAGCCTTTTGTATACACAGAAGGTATTTTATTGGATTATGGAGTGAGGATAGGCTCTATATGAACCAATTGCCAGCATACAAAATGATGAAGAGGATTTTTAACCTAAAAATAAGTGGGCATCAAATGTGTTTGAAGGAGTGAAACTTGGATTTTTTTTTTTCAGGTAGCCAACATGAGACTCTGAACATGAAAATGGAGTAATCAAATTATCCACCTTCCAGTTAGAACAATTACCAGATACACATAATGATACCTCTTTGTTATATTTAAAAATATTTTGATAGCTACCCTATCTCCCCATTCTTTTCTCTACCTTTCTTTATCATTCATTTAAAGCACTGATAAGATGCTTAAGACAAATACCAACAAAGAGAGGAAGAGAAAAAATAAATATTGCTAAACTCATATTATGATTTAAGTTACATAAGACCAAAAATTCCAGAAATTAATACATTGTATCTTAAATGGCTACACGACTGAAATATTAGCTATTATTAATTCTGGTTTCAATAGAATTTTAGTCATTTAGTTATGACCCACTATCAAACAGCACTATAGAACTCCATTCTCTTGTCAAAACTATCTATTACATGTAAATTGTGGAATTAACTTCACATTATTATTTAACACTAAGAAGACACTATATAGTATATGCTGCTATTTACAGGAGCATAGAAATGACTTTTTATCTTCAGCTGAATATGAGACAACATATTATTTGTATTACAGATACACATTTTAAACCTCAAATGCATTAACTCTACTTGGATTTTTAAAAAAATCTCATGAACATCCTCAAACTTGTGTTGTAGGAAAGTTAAAATTCAACATTAAAGAAAGTGCTCTGTTGTGTTATCCTTGAGATTCATTAAATGTCTTGAATGAATTTGTTATAAGTCTTCTGCATCAGGAAGAAATTAGTATAAAGAGTTTTAAACCATATTCAACTTCCTAAAATAGTTTAAATATGTTCCTGTACAGCTAAGCAGGACCATCAAATATGTTTATTGTAATATATAATTTGAAAAATATCTACTATAAATCATCTGAAAACATTCCTGCTGAAAACAGAATGTACCTGTCTGAAATATATACTTCTGGGTTTTCCAATTTTTGTGCTTTATTTATTTATTTATTTTATTTTCAAAATTTTTTTATTAAGAACTTACATGATTATAAAAAATATTCCATGGTAATGCCCTCCATCGCCCCACTTTCCCCTTTGAAACTCCATTCATTCTCCATCATATCCCCTCCGCCTCTCAATCAGTCTCTGTTTTATTTACTTTATTTTTAAAATTTTTATTTTATTTTATTTTTTCTCAATTTTTTAAAACGTTTTCCATGATTATAAAAAATATCCCATGGTAATACCCTCCCTCCCCCCTTTCCCCCTTTGAAATTCCATTCTCCATCATATCCCCTCCCCATCTCAATCAGTCTCTCTTTTATTTTGGTGTCATGATCTTTCCCTCCTCTTATGATGGTCTTGTGTAGGTAGTAACAGGCACTATGAGGTCATGGATATCGAGGCCATTTTACGTCTGGAGGGAGCATGTTGTAAGGAGTCCTAGCCTTCCCTTGGCTCTTACATTCTTTCCACCACCTCTTCCACATTAGACCCTGAGCCTTGGAAGGTGTGATTGAGATGGTACTCAGTACTCCAGTCACTTCTTTCCAGCACTATGATACCTTCTGAGTCATCCCAAGGATACTGCCATCTGAAAAGAGAAGATTCTCTACCCAAAGTGAGAGTAGCATTAATATAATGGTATGAATATTAAGAGAAGTGCTTACTGGGCAGTTTGATAAGCATGGTATATACACTTATCCAGACATCAGCAGATGTTATACCCCTAGGGCTCATGACTACCCCTGTTTTAAGCTTTCAGTATCAGGAATATATTCCCTCCCATGGAGTTGGCCTCCAGTACAATTGGAGGGAAGTTGGTTTCCACCATGATAGACGTGCCACTATTGCACCCGTTCGTTCATTTGGCCTGGCTGGCCAATTATAAGGCTGGCAGTGTCCACTGTTGAGTATCTTCACTAGTGGTATCTCTTTCTCACATTGAACTGCATGTAGAATGGCTTCTTCCATCTTTCTGTCAGCTGGTGTACATGGAGGAGGTTATCAGCTCATTTCCAGCAGGATTTCTCAGTGGCCTTGCAGTCCACATATGTGGAGTCTTCAGAAATAGGGTCTTACCATCAATTCCTGGTGGGAAACCAAGGGCCTCGAAATGGCCTATAATGTTTTGGGGGCATCAGGGCCCTCCCTGGCCAACAACTCACTGGAAGGTATCCCATCCCTGGCACTGAAAATTTTCTAGCAACGATCTATGGCTCCTGAGTGTTCCATTGTCCCAAACTGTAGGATTTCATATGATTTATTTATATCCTCTTAGATTTTGATTAGCCCTCCCTCCACCTTTGCTTTACTCAATCTCCCCCACTCTGACCTCACTTTGGGCCTTCTCACCCCGTTAATATATTCTTCTACTTAAATATATACAATACCAACCTATAAAGTACCCTCCTCCCTTTCCCTTCTCTCCCCTTTGTATCTCTTTTTTATCTTACTGGCCTCCGCTACTGAGTTTTTTCCTTCTCACACAGAAGCCCAATCATCTGTTGCTAGGATCCACATATGAGAGAGAACATGCGGCACTTTCCTTTCTGGGCCTGGGTTACCTCACTTAGTATAACCTTTCCAGATCCATCCATTTTTCTGCAAATTTCACAACTTCATTTTTCTTTACCGCTGAGTAGAACTCCATTGTATAAATGTTCCATATCTTCATTATCCACTGATCAGTTGAGGAACATCTAGGCTGATTCGATTTCCAAGCTATTATGTATTGAGCAGCAATAAACATGGTTGAGCACATACTTCTAAGGAAATGAGATGAGTCCTTAGGATATATGCCTAGGAGTGCTATAGCTGGATAATATGGTAGATCAATCTTTAGCTGTTTCAGGAATCTCCACATTGATTTCCACAATGGCTGGACCAGATTGCATTCCCAACAACAGTGTAGAAGGGTTCCTCTTGTTCCACATCCCCACCAGCATTTATGATCATTTGTTTTCATGATGGTAGCTAATCTGACAGGAGTGAGATGGAATCTCAATGTAGTTTTAATCTGCATTTCCCTGATGACTAGGGATGTAGAACATATTTTTTAGATGCTTGTATGCCATCCATATTTCTTCTTTTGAGAGCTCTTTATTTAGCTTCATAGCCCACTTTTTAATTGGCTTATTAGATTTCTTATTATTTAACTTTTTGAGTTCTTTGTATATCCTAGATATTAATCGTCTATCAGATATATAGCTGGCAAAGATTTTTTCCCATCCTGTAGGTTGCCTCTTTGCTTTATTCACAGTGTCCTTTGCAGTACAAAATCTTTGCAATTTCATGAGGCCCCAGTGGATAATCTGTGGTTTCATTGCCAGAGCAGTTGGGGTTGTATTCAGAAAGTCTTTGCCAAGACCAATATGTTGAAGGCTTTCCCCTACTTTTTCCTCTAGCAGTTTTAGAGTTTCTGGTCTGATGTTAAGGTCTTTAATCCATTTGGACTTAATTCTTTTTTTTTAATTTTTTTGTTGTTATTTTATTTATTTGAGAGCATCAGACAGAGAGAGAAAGAGGCAGAGAGAGAGAGAGAGAGAGATATGGTGTGCCAGGGCCTCCAGCCACTGCAAATGAACTCCAGATGTGTGCGTCCCCTTCTGCATCTGGCTAACGTGGGTTCTGGGGAATTGAGCCTCAAACCGGGGTTCTTAGGCTTCATAGGCAAGCACTTAACCACTAAGCCATCTCTCCAGCCCTGGACTTAATTCTTGTTCATGAAGAGAGAGAAGAATCTGTTTTCATCTTTCTACAGATACATATCCAGTTTTCCCAACACCATTTGCTGAAGAGGCTGTCTTTTCTCCAATGAGTATTTTTCGCATTTTTATCAAATATCAGGTGGCTATAGCTACCTGGACTTACATCTGGGACCTCTATTCTGTTCCATTGATCTACATGTCTGTTTCTGTGCCAGTAACATGCTGTTTTTGTTACTATGGCTCTGTAGTATAGGTTGAAATCAGGTATGGTGATACCACCAGCCTGATTTTTGTTGCTCAGTATTATTTCAGATATTTGAAGGTTTTTGTGATTCCAAATGAAATTTTGGATTGTTTTTTTTCTATTTCCATGAAGACTGCCTTTGGAATTTTGATAGGGATTGCATTAAATGTGTAGATTGCTTTTGGTAAGATTGCCATTTTCACAATATTCATTCTTCCAATCCAGGAACAAGGGATGTTTTCCATTCCTGGTGTCTTCTGAAATTTCTCAGTTGAGTGTTTTAAAGTTTTCATTGTAGAGATCCTTTACTTCCTTGCTTAGGTTTATTCCAAGGTACTTTATTTTCTTTGATGAAATTGTGAATGGGAGTGATTCTCTGATTTCATCCTCTGTGTGTTTGTTGTTAGCATATATGAAGGCTACTGATTTCTGTGTATTTATTTTGTATCCTGCTACATGGCTGTAGGTTTTTATCAGCTCTAACAGTTTGCTGGTAGAGTCTTTAGGGTACTTTATTTATAGAATCATGTCATCTGCAAATGGTGATAACTTGATCTCTTCCTTTCCTATTTGTAACCCTTTTATGTGCCTATCTTGCCTTATTGCTATGGCTAAGATTTCCAGTACTATATTAAATAAAAGTGGGGACAGTGGACACCCTTGTCTTGTTCCTGATTTTAGTGAAAAACTTCCAGTTTTTCCCCATTTAGTAATATGTTGGCTGTAGGCTTGTCATAAATAGCCTTTATTATATTGAGATATGTTCCTTCTATTCCCAGTCTCTGTAGGACTTTTATCATGAAGGGATGTTGGATTTTGTCAAATGTTTTCTCTGTGTCTAATGAGATGATCATGTGATTTTTGTCCTTCAATCCATTTATATAATGTATTACATTTATCAATTTGTGTATATTGAACCATCCTTGCATCTCTGGGATAAAGCCTACTTGGTCAGGGTGAATGATTTTTCTAATATATTCTTGTATTCTGTTTGCCAATATTTTGTTGATAATTTTTGCATCTATGTTCATGAGGGAGATTGGTCTGTAATTTTCTTTTTTTGTTCTGTCTTTGCCTGGTTTTGGTATCAGGTTGATGCTGGCTTCATAGAAGGAGTTTGGTAGAATTCTTTTTTATTTTTTTCTATTTTATAGAAAAGCTTAAGAAGTAATGTTATTAATGTTAGTTCTTCCCTGGAGGTCTGGTAAAATTCAGCCGTGAATCCATCTGGGCCTGGGCTTTTTTTGTAGGGAGATTTTTGATAACTGTTCAGATCTCCATGCTTGTTATAGGTCTATTTAAGTGATTAATCTCATCTTGATTTAATTTAGGTAGGTCATATAAATCAAGGAAATAATCCATTTCCTTCATATTTTCATACTTTGTGGAGTATATGCTTTTATAATATGTCCCTATGATTTTTTGAATTTCTCTGGCATCTGTTGTGATGTTACCTTTTTCATCTCTAATTTTATTAATTTGTGTCTCTTCTCTCTTTCTTTTGGTCAGATTTGCTAAGGGTTTATCAATCTTGTTTATCCTTTCAAAGAACCAACTCTTTGCTTCATTGATTCTTTGGAATTTTTTTTAGTTTCTATTTCATTAATTTCTGCCCTAATCTCTATTATTTCTTCCCATCTACTGATTTTTGGTTTGCTTTGTTCTTCTTTTTCCAAGGCTTTAAGGTGAAGCATTAGGTCATTTACTTGCAACCTTTTGAATTTCTTAGTATAGGCACTTAGAGCTGTAAATTTACCTCTTAGGACTGCCTTCATTGTGTCCCAGAGATTTTGGTATGTTGTGTTCTCATTATCGTTTGACTCTATAAATTTTTTGATTTCCCTCTTGATTTCTTCATTGACCCATTCATCATTTAGTAATGTGTTGTTTAGTTTCCATGATTTTGTGTATGCTCTATAGTGTTTCTTGCTATTGATTTGTAGTTTTATTCCATTGTGGTCAGATAGAATGCAAGGGATTATTTCCATTTTCCTGTATTTGTGAAGATTTGCTTTGTGTCCTAATATATGGTCTATTTTAGAGAATGTTCCATGTGCTGCTGAAAAGAATGTATATTCTGCAGCATTTGGATGAAATATCCTGTATATATATCTGTTAGGTCCATTCCGTCTATGACCTCATTTAGTCCAGATGCCTCTTTGTTTATTTTTTCCCTGGATGACCTGTCAATTGATGAGGGTGGGGTGTTGAAGTCACCAACTACCACTGTGTTTGGTGTTATCTGTGACCTTAATTCTAATAGCATTTGTTTGATGAATTTGGTGGTCTGCATGGTAGGTGCATATATGTTTAGGATTGTAATGTCCTCCGGTTGGAGGGTGCCTTTAATCAGTATAAAGTGACCTTCCTTATCTTTCTTAACTAATGTTGGACTGAAGTCTACCTTGTAAAATATTAGGATAGCAACCCCTGCTTGTTTTCTAGGTCCATTTTCTTGAAACACCGTTTTCCAGCCTTTCACCCTAAGATAGTGTCCATCCTTTGTAGAAAGGTGGGTTTCTTGTAGGCAACAAAATGAAGGATCCTGCTTTTTAACCCAGTCTGCAAACCTATGTCTTTTGGTTGGGGCATTGAGGCCGTTGATATTAAGAGATATTATTGAGGGCTGGAGAAATGGCTTAGCGGTTAAGCGCTTGCCTGTGAAGCCTAAGGACCCCGGTTGAGGCTCGGTTCCCCAGGACCCACGTTAGCCAGATGCGCAAGGGGGCGCACGCGTCTGGAGATCGTTAGCAGTGGCTGGAGGCCCTGGCGCGCCCATTCTCTCTCTCTCTCTATCTGCCTCTTTCTCTCTGTGTCACTCTCAGATAAATAAATAAAAATAACAAAAAAAAATTAAAAAAAGAGAGATATTATTGAAAGGTGTGTATTCTTTTTTTTTTTACCAATTTTTTTGTAGTTCTTCCGGTTTTACCTTTGCTCTCTTGTGTTAACTAGTATTTGAGTATTGTTTGTTTTTTCCCAGTTTCTTATATGTGTGCTTTTCTTTTTCTTCAGCATGGAGGATTCTTTCAAGTGTTTTCTGTAGAACTGGTTTTGTCTTCAAATACTCCATTAGCCCACTTTTGTCATGGAATGTCCTTATTTCTCCATCTATTTGAATGGATAGCTTTGCAGGATAAAGTAACCTTGGTTGACAGTTGTTGTCGTTCAGAACTTGGAATACATCACTCCAAGTCCTTCTGGCTTTTAATGTTTGTGTTGAGTAATCTGCTGTAATCCTGATAGGCTTGCCTTTGTAGGTAACTTGATTTTTCTCTCTGACTGCTTTCAATATTATTATTATTATTATTATTATTATTATTATTGGTTTTTCGAGGTAGGGTCTCACTCTAGCCCAGGCTGACCTGGAATTCACTATGGAGTCTCAGCGTGGCCTCGAACTCACGGCGATCCTCCTACCTCTGCCTCCCAAGTGCTGGGATTAAAGGCGTGAGCCACCACGCCTGGCTAATAATTTTTTCTTTTTTGTGCTATATTTTGATTTAAGTTTTTAATCAAATCTATTTCCATAGATCAAACCTTAGCCAAGCCTCATTCAGGGTCACACAATGTAACAGAGGATTGCATTTTGCACTCAACAAGTTTTAAATCAGAGAACAAAAACATATTTGTAGATTAATGATGCAGGATTCTTTATGATGAATTTTTCAAATGAAGAGCTAGAGCATAAAGTAGTGAAATAGTACATGTCGTGGAGCTCATTTATGAGTTGAATGACCTTGGAAAGTCACCATCTCTTTGTGAGGATGTTTTCCTCCCCAGTGTAAAAGCATAATAAAACCAAACTCTTAGTATCATTGCAAAGCATTTTTACAAAATACATAGTTTTGGTTTAGTTCTCTACTAGATTGTCAATAATGTTTGTTTACCACTCACATCAGCAACATGAAAAAACTCTGTCCACTAGTATATTTCAAGGTTTAATTATCACATTATTACATACATAATACTTAGATATATTAAGAACCCTATTATTCTCACTAAAGGTATTAATTATTTTTTGTAAGGATTTTGTAAGGATCATTTATATTGCAGAATGAACCTAATTTTACAGTTGTACTTGATGAGAAAATGTGTATGGCTACTTTATATATACAGATTCAGGTTTGGTACATAAAGAAAAACCTAAAGGTTTATAGAAAGCTCTAACGTTTTAGGTAATTTCTGTTTCATCTGATGTAAAAACAAAACTTTAACCAGGAATATTTTCCTCTTTCTATTCAATCTAAAGCCTTTCAGCAACTCTGCACTTGTAAATATCTGCCTCTTTCAGGTTTCTTGGGGAATTGGTAGAAGTCATCCAGAAAGATGTAGCTTGGAAGTGACGTCTAAGTTTTCCTTCCCTAGCTGTTGGCAGAGAGATGTCTTTCAGAAGTCTTGTGCTTAAGCTCCAGGAGATCATGAGGTGGGGGTGAGCAGAGCATTGTTAGTTGGTGCTTGAGGTGACTTACTTGCGAGTAGGGACCCACAACTGGGCTGAGAGCTAGGTGATGGCCTCATACAAGGAGATCAATGGGAAGCCAGGACAGGCAGAGTGATGAAGTATAAAAAGGAAACTCACTGACACTGTCCCTCTCCATTGACCTTAATGTAGAAGCTAGGTGAGGTGGGTGGCTTCTTTTTGTTCTGATTTAAATCAACCCTTCATCATGAAGTGTTAACAGAAACATCTAGCCTAAGGTTAAAAAATGTATTCAACACAGAAAGCCTTGAAAATATTAAATACTTAAAATAATTTCCCCTAGCTACTGAAACATCTTTCACAAAAAATGTCTTTCTGCTGAAGTACTTTCTGAAATATTAGCTTCCACTTTTGCTTTTTGCTCCCAAGACAACTATTCTACTGAACCAAAACATCTTTATTTTTTTATATATTTTTTCTTTTTTCTTCTATTTTTTTAAGTTCTGAAATAACTCATCCCAAAGACATAAACAACTTGCAGTGATGTCTGGCCAAGACAATGTCCTGCCACAGATCTCCTCCTACTCTTCTCTCCTTTCTCCAAGGAGAAGTAAACATGAATCTGCACCCACAGTACAGCTCCAGAGCAGAGAAGAGACTTGCTGCAGTGAACAGGAAGACAGAAATAAAAACAAAGCCTCAATTCAACAATATTAAATGTGCTGGGAAGACAGTTTCCAAGAGAGAGGATAAATAACCTACATAATGAAGAATTAGTTAACAGTGTTATGTAAATATTTTAGCAGCATCAATGAGGAGGTAAGAAGAAGTATTTTAAGACACTATATTATACAATGCACTGTGCACTGTTTCCTGGTGATAAGGTTTTTAAAGCATCTTTATAAGCTCTTCTTCTCTGTTGTGACAGGATTATTTTTGCACCTTTGGAAAGCAACTGAGAAAGTAAGCCAGGAAAAAGAAAAATCCTGCCTAACAAAGAAACCATACTCAAATAGCTTAAACTCCAAGAAAAAAAAAAAAACTGATTCAAAATATAAAAACTGATTTAAGATATAAGATTAAACATAAGTATAAATGATATCTTCAGTTTTTATTTCAATGCTGCATATCCTATCAGTGCAGTGAAATGCTAAAATGACAAAGGATGAATTTTGGGAGTTGTTATTGTACTGAATTTTAAACAGTCACTGAAGCAAGTATTTCATATAATAACATCCAGAAACAGTAACATATATAATAGGTGGAATTGAGTGACTGGATAATGGAGTGTGTAAATTACCTAAAGGAAAACCATACAAGCTCAAGGAAATATTGTGGCAACTATCATCACCAAAGTGAACTATCCCATTAGACATTTGCGAAAATACTGACAATGAATTTCTCCTTACTTCTCCTCTGCCAATTGAGCTTTGGGAATGAGAGAACATTTAAATATTATGCAATTATCTACATATTGTGTGTTTCTTCAAGGGGCGCTGTGTTTTGAGTGATAATGATACACAAATCACTGAGATGCACAAATTCTAAACTCTTGTCAGGCATCTGTTTATGAGATGTTAATGTTTCATTAATGTTAATGTACCATTTAGTGAAATTATAAAATGTAAATACTAGAAAAAAGGAAAATAGAGGCATCTCAGATTATAAACAAAGTTAATAACTAAGTATAATTAATCCATTATATTAATATAATGAACTATTGATGGTATAGTTTTTTTCTTAAATATTATCTGGGAAGAATAATGAAATATATGTTGTCCCGATTACCAATAAGAATTGCATTTTCAAGAGAGGCAGGTAATGTTCAATAAGAGCTATCCTTTTGGCCAAGAGGCTGCTAGAGCAGGTATGTATAAGGGTTGATAAGTTTGAGGAGTAAAATTGATGAATATTTGGAAATAAGCAATGACACAAAGAAAATATTTAGGTTGCAAGCACTTTAAAAGGCAGAAGTAAGAGGATCACTATGTGTTGAAGGCCAGCCTGAGACTATATACTGAATTCCAGGTCAGTCTAGCTTGAGTGACACCATACCTTGAAGCACCAAAGGGAAAAAAGTCAGAGAGATGGCTCAGCAGTTAAGGTACTTGCCTTCAAAGCCTAAGGACCAGGGTTCTAGTTTCCAGTACCCACATAAAGCCAGATGCACAAGGCGTTGCATACATGTGGAGTTCATTTACAGTGGCTCCTACAGGCCCTGACATGCCCATTATTTTTCTCTCTCTATCTATCTCAAAAATCAATCAATCAATAAAGAAGTTTTATTTTTAAAATCAGAGCAAGTGAAAATGCAAAGACATCATAGGTACAGTGTCAAAGCTAGGAGTTGTATCAAGTTCAAAGGGGACATATGAATGCAGAATATATTGAGAAGCTAAAAGTTGGTGTATGAAAAGTAATCAAATCTCTATAGGCTAGGACAACAAAGTCAAGGTAACAGTTTTATTGGGAAAAATCCTCCATATTATAAAATTTCTATTTCATATGTTATGTATAAACCCAAACCAAAAAGCTGTGGGATTTGATTGCTCATGTAAACAGCTAGTAACTATCAGGGCAGTCTCTCTGCAGGTATTCCTTGGCTATTTGCAGCTGGTTCGTGCTTCTTGTTCTGTGGTGGTCAAACCAGTGCAGAAGACTCCACATAAGTGGGAGCATTAGCCTTCTAAGTTCTCCATATTCTTATATCAGCAAGATCTTTGCCAAACTAACTGCAGAGTAAATAACAGAGTGGTTTAGTGCATTTCAGACAAATTTAAGCAGAGGAAGAGGTGGTATTACAATGGGGCTGGGGAAGGTGTAGCTGAAGCCTGAAATGCACAGCCAGCTCATTGCTTGCTATAGCTGGGACAGGATGGATAATTGGAATTGGCAGCAAGATCCACAGATTTTTTTTTGGTGTCATGAACTAGGATTTGTTAGACATTTATGAAGAACACTGCCCTTCAAATCTTTGGGAAATCATTGTATTTTGGGTTAATTTTACCTAACAACTGCTCTTGCCTTGTAGAGTGGAACCTAATTTAACAGCAGACACTATCAAGAAAAGGCTGATGCAATCAATATTTCTAGGAAAGAAAAGACTCCAGGGAACACTTGGAAATAGCCATTCTAAAGAAACTGAGGGTTTGGTTTAAATCTAAGTATTTACTATAGTGTTGGGTTTAGAATTGTCAACATAGAACACAAATGATTAATTTGGGCAAGCTGTCATATCTAAGATATGATATCCATGATATCTTAAATGTGAAGAAATATTATCTATGAATGCAATGTAGCTATTAACTTCTTCCCTTTAGTTTTCCTCTCTAAAATGGGAAACATTTTTGTTTTATTAACATTGTAAACATTTTTAAAAATATTTTTTATTTGAGAGACAGAGACAGAGAAGGAGAGCCAGACAGAGAGAGAGAGAGAGAGAGAGAGAGAGAGAGACAGAGAGAGAGAGAGACAGAGAGAGAGAGAGAAGGCTAGAGAGAGAGAGAGAGAGAAGGAGAGAGTGAGAGCATGGGCACACCAGGGCCTCCTGCCACTGCAAACAAACTCGAGATACCATTTCTCCAGCCCCAGCCCTGGAAATATTTTAATATAAAGTTAGTATTCTAAAAATCTAACCCATGGTCACTTGTAACTGAAACCAGAGTTGAAGCTCTGGAGATCTGGTATAGTCTCTTATATAAAGGAAGGACTCTTGTTCTTTCCTCTTGTGTGCTTAATCTAATTTTGTGAGTCTGGGGTCATCTGCTTTACAGACTTAATTCCGTTTTCTGGCAAGAATGAAATCCTGAGTTGAAGATGTACATCAGTGGTAGAGCACTTGCCTTGCATGCACAGGACCCTGAGTTTATACCCAGCAACAACAACAACAACGACAACAACACACACACACACACACACACACACACACACACCCTCAAGAGGGAGAAAACAGTAAAAACCAGAGAGTAAAATAAGGATAGCTATGAGATGGGAGTCTAAAAAGACAGATATCTAAGAGTGCTGAGAGTGTTAGTTTAGTAACACTGTTTTTTTTTTAATTTTCCCTACATTAATTTAAGATTGAGATCTATTATTTGAATAGGAAGTGTCAAAATACAACATATATTGTTTTTAAAAAATATTTTTATTTAATTATTTAAGAGGGGGGAAATGGGTGCATCAGTGCCTCTAGGCACTGCAAATGAACGCCAGATGCATGTGCCACCCTGGGCATTTGGCCTATGTTGGTACTCAGGAATTGAACCTGAGTCCATAGACTTCACAGACAAATACCTAAACCAGTAAACAATCTTTCCAGTCCAAAAAGTATACTTTTTAAAGAGAGTTTTTCTGCTATTAATTATGCCTAGGTTTCTCTCCATCTTTATCAGTTCCTAAAATTTAATTTAAAAGCTCTTAGATGTTAATGGTTGGCTTGACTTAAAGTCTGTGCTTTTAAGAGGTGTTGATTGAAACAAATAATGGTGTTGACAATATACAAAGTTTAACTTATTTAAGGTCACTATTATGGGATTTCTGGATTTCAACTAATCAAAAGAATACATTAAAACAATTATCTGCATTTACATAAATTGATGTCCTCCCAAATTGATGTAAGAATGGTTTGTTTTAACATTTAAACTTATAAAAACACAATAAAAATAAAATATATTTGGGATTATAAATATTGTGTTATTTTCAAAATTATACTTAAAAAACTATTTCATGTTAATTCTTAATTTTGATATGCTTCTTATGTGCTTGTAAGAAGTACATACACATGCTAAAACAGAACTTTATAACAGACTACTTTTTAGGTCAGCTTTAGGTTCATAGCTGTTGAACTAGTTTTTCTTGGGAAAACACAAATGAAAATATATTCATTCAAGCAAGGGCACCAATGATAGACTAAAGTATGGTCACACCAAAAGGAATTCACAATATCATTTAACATACTGACAGTAGTGGCCTCCCCACTGGGACCTATGATCTCCACAGCAATGGGCTATTGCTTTACCTTACAGTCCCAGATGTGAGTTCCCTCCTGTGGAGCAGGATTTAAATCCAGTTGGAAATTTGTTGGTTGTAGCCATTATAGTTTTACTATGACATTTTATATTATATTAATTATATGTGTATATATTATATTACTATTATACTAGTTTGTCTGGCATGTTGGTGCTCTAGCACAGAAGAGCCATAACTGAGTAATTCTCTGCCAGTAGCCTGCATGGTGCCTGCTGGCAGGCTGAAAGCCAGGCATTAGGGAGGGAGCTCCAAATTCAACCTCAGCTTTACTTTTCTATGTCTTGCAACCAAAGCATACGGCATCTTTAGCAACTACCTCTGGAATGCAAATAACAGCAGTGACATGGCCTTTATCATTTTGAGGACTGCAGGGCTTCCTTGCATGATAGCTCAGTGGGCAGTGACTCACCTCTGGCACAAGGATTCTTATTCCATGACTTCATGGCTTTTGTGTGTGCCATTTTCGTACTCACAAAAGCTACCTTGTTTCAACGTTTGTTTTGTTTTGGTTTTTGAGGTAGTGTCTCTCTCCCTCTAGCCCAGACTGTCCTGTAAGTCAATCAGTGGTCTCAAACTCACAGTGATCCTCTTATCTCTGCCTCTTAAGGGCTGGGTTTAAAGGCATGTGCCTCCATGTCCAGCCCTTGTTTCAAATTTTTAACTACTGGTATTACTGTTTTTCACATGGTTATTCACACTTATGAAACACTCAAACATTTGCATTATATAAAGAGATCACTCTAAATAGGTGAGCAGCACCTGTGAAAGCTCACTCCCTCAGGCGGTCATTCCAAGGCAGTGCCACTACCAGTTGGGCACAAGAGTCAGAAGTCAAAGGAATACTAAAGGGAAATGTCAGTGAGTTCCAACTCAGCATGAAAAGATTTCATCACTTCTGTCAGCTCTTTCAAAAATGAGCAATGCTAAGGGTAGCAGTATGAATGAGCATTACTTCCTGTAGCCCTCCCTGATTGTGATTCACAGCCAGGAACCCTCCTGTTTCCTCGCCTTGAGGCGCTTCCATCCGGATTCTGTACATCTCCCCATCCCAGATGTTTGGAGGAAGAATTAGGTTGTTATTCTGTCTAATACTATATCTGCCACTCAGGTTGACTGCCCTGGCTGACACTGTGTCTGCAGCATTGGCCAGTAACCTCTTTCAACCAACCTGGTTGCTATGACAGCCTAGGCATACTTCCTTTATGTAGGAGATAAATGAACACAGCTCATTCAGAGAGCACAAATGACCACCCAGAACAAGCTTAGTCCTTTTCTTTTAACCTGCCCTGCTTTATTATCTATCCTAAGAACTGTTAATCTAGCTTTCCTTTCACAGGCTATCACAGCATTTGGCTTTCTATTGATTGTTATCCCCTCAGGAATTCTAGTTCCACACAAGCATTGCCACATTTGCGTTTGAATGGCCCAGGCCAACTCAGTTGCCTGCTTTTCTTTCTCTCTTCTAGATTGCCTTGCTCCTTCATGGAACCAATATCTGAGTCTGGGTCCCTTGGATCTGCAACAGCATGTGCTACTTTTGAAGAGATCATATGTCACCAAGGCACTCAGAAAAGCCATAAAACTCCATTTTAAGTTCTTTCTTAATTCTGTGTTATGTTCAGCTTGGTGAACTAGGAATCAAGCACTGCCTCTCACATGCCCAGTTCCCTCAGTACTGACTGTCTGACCCTCCTCTATTGCTTGCAATCCCAGACATTCATGATGAATTCAGCAGAAAATGACCAGTATGTCTAATCCTACTGGCTACTAGGAGCCAGTGCATCAGAAACTGGCTTCTGTTGTACTGTCTCAGGCTATGCAGCTTTTGTGTCAAGGAAGCATGAGTAGTTACATACTCAGTTTCTCCACTTCTACAGCACTTAGACAGTTCCCTTCTGCTCCTATGTCCCATAGCCTCAGGAGGCAATCTGTGGGAAGCTCTTCTATTTCTCACTTAAAAATTCTTACAACTTGGGCTGGATAGATGGTTTAGTGGTTAAGGTGCTTGCCTTCAAAGCCAAAGGACCCATGTTTGAGTCCACAGTACCCTTGTTAAGCCAGATTCACAAGGTGGAGCATGCATCTGTAGTCTGCAGTGCCTAGAGGCCTTTTCACACCCATTCTTCCTCTCTATCTGCCTCTTTCTCTCTCCCTCATAAATAAATAAATCAATAAATAAATGAAGGAAAAGTAGAGGGTCATTGCCAAGAACATCCCAAATTAAAAAAATAAAAATTCTTCCCAATTCAAGCACATGAGAGACAAAATACTCCCTAACATTCATGATCTTGAGTACCAGGTCATTATTAAAGCTCTTGTTTACCTTGGGAATTATGGATTTTCCTTTCTTTTGCATTAAAAGTTGGGCATAAAAGATGTCTTCTATTACCTTGTTTACTCCCTGCTCACTGACTGATTTTTCCAATGGTTTCAAGCTTTTGGCTCTCAGAAAGGATTCTAACACTAGTATGATTTGCACTCTTGTTTTCTGGCCTCTCAGGTAAGAAATGCAAGCCATCACACATGTATCATCATCTTTATTACCGAATTCATCTATCAAATAAGAGGCCACTTAAATACAAAGATGTCTAAAAGATATGAAGATACAATCTGTAGGTTTTGTGAACTAAAGTTCCCAGAAAAGCACTGTATCTGTTGCATCCACTTCCAACAATACTGAATGGACTAACAGAACTCCCATGGACTCAGAAAGATGGAAAGTGGCAAAATCAGAGCCAAATTACCTTGGGCTATCTTTATCCCCTAATAGTCATTAATCGTCCAACTCTGTATCTGACCTAATATCCTGGTGACATCAGTTGATCATGTGTGACCTTTCAGGAATGCAAGAACAGACAACCCAAAAACTAAGAATCTTCAGATCACATCTGAAGCCTATGCTAGAGATTTCCCTGCTTTCTTATAAAAGACCTTCCTGATGGTCAGCCAATGTATTTGAAAATTGCCTTGATTTGTTTTCTTGTGTTCTGTACCTATAAAACCTGCATGAAATTCTTAACATGTTGGAACATGGAATTGAGGAAACCTAAATCTATGTTTCTAGGTCATGGTCATTCATATGTGGCTCCAGAATTATCTTATTCCCTTTGAGGTGAGAGCTATATATTTTTCATTGATAGCTTCCTAAAAAATATTATCCTATTATTTAGGAATAGAACACAGGATAACTAAATATTGTATCTTTTATCTATTTACCTTCATACAGTTCTGGTTAATAAGACATACTAGAAAGATGTGTGTATTGTAGGACTATCTTAAAGTGGACAGCCCTATTTACTTCTTTGTTGTTTTATCTTTTACATTTTATCCTCTAACCTTACTGCATGCAGCACCAATAGTTTTGTAAATACATTAGTCAGTCATCTTTTGGTGTGAGTAAAAAGAAAAAAAAATGAAGAAGAAAAAAGAAGGCCCACAAGAGTTTCTTGTGCAGTTTAATCATACTTGAATTTCATTTTTGTGTAGAATAATTGCATGAACAAATCATTCCTTGCTTCAGTAAGCTATTCCTAATTCAGATGTCTTCCTTGGTCTCCAAGGAGAATCCTTTGCATGTTGTTAGCAGACATTACACCTGCTATTTTCAAACTAAGAGATACATTAATAGGAAATTTTGTGTGGAGCACAGCACTGGAGCCATATTCTCACCAATGCTGGCTGCTGGTTGAATCAGTGCTGTCTTAGTTGGCATGTATGGCCTCTGTGAAATAACATTAGTAACATCATTAATTCATGTAAATCAACATACAATCTGCTCATTGGTTGATGACTTTATGTTCCTACATTATTTAGAAGCTGTTTTAATGGAAGGGTTTTGCTGGGACTGGTATATGATTTACCTCAATTTGAGAACATACTAGACATGTGGTAAAGCTGGCATTTTAATGCAACCCATGTTGTACCCATGATTGCTTATTCTTTGCAAAGTAATCACAAAATGTCTGAGGATAATAGGGTGGAATAGAACCAAGAGAGACTGTTTATGGAGGAGACAAAATGAAGAGATTAGAAAGTGCCATGGAAAATAAGAGAAGTGCATTAAGAGGGCTGAATTTATTTGCAAGAGAGCAACTTCTGCCATACTGCCTGATCAGGGCTGGAGAGATGCACAACTCTGCAACTGTGCTAAGTAAAATGTTTGTGCAGTCTTTTAGTTTCCTTCAACAGTTTTGAGAGCATTTTCAACCATTTGCTTTTAAAAACCATTAAAAAAATTCTGAATGTGTGCACTTCAATTTATGTTCAGTGTATCTGATTATAGTTTCACATATTAAAATAATTTTAATTTTAAGCATACACTTGATTCCATTTATAACCAAGACAGAGAAACTGGTGGCAAAATTATTTTCTACTGTAAATAACTCTAAAAGTGCATAAGGTATATGATATTTTCTGTTTTCTGGAATAGGTCTATGTAGGCAGTGCTGGTCTACAAAAGAAAAGTAGTATGCAAGGTATGTTTCAGGTCTGTGCATCTTTCTTCTTTGCTCTTACAGAGTAGCTCAGGAAGCCTGGACACAGCACAGTGTCACTGAGCGGGATACATGAACATCAGGATGGAATTGCTGGTATATGTCAGAAAAGCAGCTGCATAGAGTTTTAGGGCCCAGAAAACTGTGAGGGTCACTGAGGCCCTCAGCTAGGTACACTGCTACACCTATGTAGGCAAAGACAGTGAGGCCTAGAAGAGAGCTCATCTGGCTGAGCTGATAATTGAAGGGAGGGGCTAGAGGTCATGTTATACAGGCCATGTTCTTATGTTCTTGCTCATGATCAGCCAGGATGCTGAGACCTTGATCAATATCTGTGATGTTTTCCTGAACACTAGAAAATCGGTCTGGAGAGATGCTTTAGCAGTAAAGGGGCTTGCCTGCAAAGCCAAAAGACCTAGGTTTGATTCCCCAGGACCCACGTAAGCCAGATGCACATTGTAGCACATGTATCTGGAGTCTTTTTGCATTGGCTGGGGGCCCTGGCATGCCCATTCTCTCTCTCCCTTTCTAGTTCTCTCCCTCTCTCTTTCAAATAAATATATAAAATTAATTTTAAAAACTAGAAAATCCACAATAAGAAATAAAAACCAAAAATAATTAACAAATAGCCATAGCCTAGATCTTTGCTAAAACAGATCTTTCTATGAATAATAAAACAAATTTTAGCATCACAGAGAGTATACCAATAGTTATCTGTTAGCCAGGTGATAATTCTTTATATAAAAAGACAATATGATGCAACTAATTCAGTCCAAATCTGAGTCAGACCTGAGTGAGGAGAGAGCTCAGGTTAAAGTGATAATGTTACTAAAATTGGCTTTGTATGAGGTTTTGACCCTCAGGGAGTCACACAGCAAGAATTAAAACCTTCCCAAGCAAGGAAACACATGTAGAAGCAACCCATTGCTAGAGTAAAGTGGTCTGAAGAGACATGACAACTCTGCAGAATATGTGATCCTGCTTTAGGCCATTTCACAGAGTAAATCCCTAACACAGTCAAGGAAGCTAGAATGATTCTTTGGGGTGAACATCTATGGAAATTCTGAAAACTTTTCTGCTAATTTAAATTTGTTCCAAAATAAAAGTTGTCAAAATATCCAGGCAAAGAAAATGACATTTTTTAAAAAACTTGAAACTATACTTTTTTTTTTGGATAGTATTAGAACTGAACATAGATGTGAAATAAAATGTGACAATTCTCAAGATTATTTTTTGTATGATGTGAAAAAGCTAGTGTAATGTACTATCCATTTTTATACTCAATGAGCATGCTTTTCATCCTTGGTCTTAAAAACATATCATTTTTTAATATGTTTTATTTTATTTACTTGCAAGGAGAGAGAGAAAGAGAGGTGTCAGGCCCTCCAGCTGTCACAAACTCCAGGTGTAGGTGCCACTTTGTGCATCTAGCTTTACATGGGTACTGGGGAATCAAACTAAGATTGTTAGATTTTGCAGGCAAGCACCTTAACCACTGAGCAATCTCTCCACCCTGAAAATATATCAATATTTTAAAAATATAATTTGGTGTTTGAAATAACATGCTAATGTTGCCTTTAATTGACTTAGGACCAGGACTTGGAAGCCAATGAGACTTTAGCCAAAATGAAGATGTGTGCAATGACCATCAAAGAAGGGACTTCATACTTGTGCCCCACAACACAGAAAATCTACACCCAGGTGCTTGTTGATGGCTGGGGAGCAAAGCTGGTGAATGCCAGTGAAGCTTTTCTTAGAGGCCTCTAAGCCCTAGATAGGTGTTGCTAAAGCTTAACTCAAGTAAATGGCAGGAAGCACAAGCTCTCAAAAACTATGTGTTACTCTAAGAGCCATTTTAGATATGAGCATACATCCTGCACATTCTCTTGAAGTTACATATGAAATCCATGAAGTCCTATAATATCCCTTCCAAGTTTCCGGACAGTTTTCTCTGCAGAGAAGACCTCCCTGTTTCACTAGTGAATGGTGGCTGATGTGGCAGCATATGCACAGGGACCTATTGATGTGTGGGAACAGTGTAGCTGATTAGTCACTGAGGACTAATCTGCCCTTGATAGCACCCCAGGAGACTTAGGTCTTGCCCTGTTGACTGCTTTACCTCTTTGTGTGCTGAAACCTACTACACAGTTCAGAAAATGATAGGAAACTGCTACTGGTACTGCTGCAGGGAAATAGTAACTGTAAAAAAATGAGAGGAGAACACAGTATTTTCATAAATATGTAGAAAGAGGCAATAAAAATAGTAAAATAATATATCATCTATAATCAGTAATTTAAAACATGTGTTTTATTTTAAGCTCACACATTAATATCTATTATAAATTTTCTACATATGTCATGCTAGCTAAACTGGTTTTCAACTTGACAGGATTTAGGATTAGCATGGAAACATATATCCTGGCATGTCTTTCTGGGATATTTTTTTAGATTAGGACTCACCCTAATTGTGGACAACCCCATTAAATAGACTGAATCAAAAGGAAAAATGTAGCTGAGAAGCAGCATTCATCACTGTGCTGCTTCACTGTGAACTGAATCTGACCAGCTGCCTCAAGTTCCTGCCCCTATGCCTCTCCACCATGATGGGCTGTGACCTGGAACCGAAAGCTAAAATAAACCTTTCCTCCCTTGAACCAGTTTTTCATTTGTTTATTTTCAAGGTAGGGTTTCCTTTAGTCCACGCTGACCTTGCACTCACTTCTACAGTACTAAGCTGGTCTTGAACTAACAGTGATCCTCTTACCTCTGCCTCCCATGTGCTGGGTTTAAAGGCATATGCCAACACACACAGCTTCTTGAATTAATCTTTATCAGGTCTTTGGTCCTAGCAATAAGAAGTTGATTAATACACACATTTACATTACTATCCTTCATATAAAATAATACAAACTTGAATTATTTCTGACTAGAGTTTGGGTACCAAGTCATTTCTGTCTTCTAAATAATACCAGTTATGTGTGTAGTTATGATTTTTTGACTCATTATGATGAGCCAAAAACATATATTGTCCCACAGAAATAATCCAAATGTTTTAGGCTTGACTACTTATAAATATAAAGAAGATAGTAATTTCCTTCATAGACAAAGTATAAAGACATGCATCTCATTAGGCTATCTACAAATAGCATCCTAATAGTATCTCCCAAGTACTTATGAGATTCCCTCAGAGAAAGTCCCTCATCAATCCCAAACCTATTATCAAATGGATTCATTATACACTATCTCCGTATTTCTGTCCCTCCTCCATCAAATTTCACCTGTGCATTTCACTTCCACTTTCAATACGACTCATTGAGGCTTTGCTGATATTTGTATCCATCATGAAAACTGTGTGAAAGCAAAAGTTGCTGTTTTATTCACTTCCACACTTCCAATCTTTATACACCAGAGCAATTCATGGTTCCACATGAAGCGCAGGAAATAATTTCTATACCAATTCTGTGCCTCATCCTATCACATGGGTTGAAAGAATCCTAAAACTTGAAGCTGCTGTCAAAGTCAGTCTCAATCTGTCTGTCTACAGAAGTTCTGAAATGACAGAATAGTCTGGGAGTTGGTCCTAGTCATCCTAGTCTTTCAATGCCCTAATTCCAGTCAAAGTTCCTTTGTCCAGTTTCAGTAACTACATGCTTGTCAGTAAAATCAAATCGATACTAGTAATGAGAAGCATACATTCTTTACACAAAGTCATGAGTTTTAGCATAATATCCTAGTTTATTTTATGCTATTACAAAAAATGACGAAGGTTGGATAATGTATTGAAAATAATTTTATCTAATCTTATAGTTCTGGCAATTCCAGTGTATGATATCAGCATCTACTTAGTTCTGATGAAGGCCTTCTGACTCAATCATATTATAGTGAGAGTGTGTGCACGAGTGAGACCCCTTGCAAATAAGGAAACCAGAAAGATTCAGAAGCAAGGTTTCCTATTTTTGTTACAACATTTTCATTTAATAACTGGGGTATCATGATCAATATATTAATCTTTTTAAATTTTTTTGTTCATTTTTATTTATTTATTAGAGAGTGACAGAGAGAGAAAGAGGCAGGGAGAGAGAGAGAGAGAGAGAGAGAGAGAATGGGCGTGCCAGGGCTTCCAGCCACAGCAAAAGAACTCCAGATGCGTGTGCCCCCTTGTGCATCTGGCTAACATGGGTCCCGGAAAATCGAGCCTCGAACCGGGGTCCTTAGGCTTCACAGGCAAGTGCTTAACCGCTAAGCCATCTCTCCAACCCTATATTAATCTTTTTTGAGGGTGATCCCCTAAAGGACCTAATAACCTCATCCTTGATTCCATTTAAGGTCCTATTATCTCAGCTTCTCCATATTATAGACCAAGCTTCCAGCCTATGAACGAGCCTTCAGGGGATATTCTCAAGCCATATCCAAGCCACTACATGTACTAACTTTTAGTTACTCAACTGTGGCTTCATATAGGCAACTGACGCCTCTAAAAAATAACTTTGATAGGAAGTTCAGGTAATGGAGAGGAGAGAGAGAGAGAGAGAGGGCCAACCTAAATAAAGGATGTATTAGAAAGCCAACTACTTTGTGAGCTAATTTAAAAGTATAATTAAACTGGGTATGGCGGTGCACACATTTCTCTATTCTTAGCACTTGGTAGGCAGAGGTAGGTGGACTACCATGAATTTGAGGACACCCTGAGACTACGTAGTGAATTCCAGGTCAGCCTGAGATAGAATGAGACACTACCTCAGAAAAACCAAAACAAAAATGCATAATTAAACACAAAGAGTTTGGAGAAAGAGATACCCTGCATAAGTGGATAATGCTGATTCTTAGAACCATTGGTTATAAAAAAAAATCTCAGTGCCAATTATGTGATACTTCCCTATAAATTGCTGGTCAAGGAAGCTTCTGAGGCCCTACCCCTGTCACTAGAGTTTATTGTCACTGATGTTGGTTATTAACAACAACTTTTGTTGTGGCACATGGAGAAATCATGGTGGAACTGAAATGAAATTTTCTCCCTACAATTTAGCTTTCATAGTGCCAGAAGGTGCTATGCAGGTGGCTGGGAGAGAAAATTTATCAAAAGTTTTCTCCAGCTGTTTATCATATGAACTACACTACTAACCTTCCAAGAAAGATGTGCCTTGTGGCATATTGGTGGCATGACTGTTATGGAGATAACTATCCATTTTATAATTAGATTTGAGGCCCATACATAGGAGGAAATTCATGCCTGGGACTGTAACCCTAGTCAAACCTAGTCAAAAGCATATGGTTGGGAGGTTATGGGCATGGAAACTGTTACTGTTATTTTGATAAGTAGACATACTGTGCTTTCCAAGCGGCTTCCCAAATATTTATGTGTGTACCCATGGATTAGTGGTATTCTCATGTTCATCCACAGACATGTCTTTTTCCAGTGCATGGCAGTTACTGCTGAGATTCATGACTGGTCAAAATGCTGAGAATAAGTAATTGCTGAGCACTCATCCATCAAGAGGAAACCAAAGCTCAGGATACTTGAATAAGAGGAAGCAGAAAGAATGTAAGAGCTAAGTAAAGAGGAGTAGTGCTGTAGAATGCTGTCCTCTGAACAGGACCTGGCTATTGTACATATGAAGCCAAAGCAGCTTTGGGTACCTGAAAAAGCCTTTACAAGACTGGTTCTGTCATCATTCCCTTGTGCATGGTAGGGAAACTCATGAGTCTCTACCCTTTCCTGGGGACTTATTATCATTTGTTATAGGTGAGGGGGCACAGATATTTTCAGCAGTGGTATAGCCTCTGATAAATTTGTCATGCTCCAGCAAATAATCCCCACCATGCTCATGTAAACAGCTCTAATTAAACTCATTAGGTCACCAAAGCAGGCAAGTAAACAAACAAAAGACATGAAAATAGAAAAAGAATTAGTTGGGGAAAAGTAGGTGCCTTGTTGAGTGAGCCAGAAGAAATAATTGGATGTAAAGGAATATTATTATATTATATACATGTATGAAATTTTTAATAAATAAAAAAATGCAAAATTTATTTCTTTTATTTATTTCCAAGGAGAGAGAGAGAGAGAGAGAGGGAGGGAGGGAGGGAGGGAGGGAGGGAGGGAGAAAGTGGGCAGACCAGAGCCTCTATCCACTGCAAATGAACTCCAGATGTATGCACCCCTTTGTGCATCTGGATTTAAATGGGTGCTGGGGTCATTAGACTTTGAAGGTAAGTGCCTTAGCCATTGTGCAATCTCTTCAGCCCAGCAATCCACAATTTAAAAAGATCTCTATCATTTCTAGAATGAAATAAACTGAATTTAAAGCCAGAAAGGATGTAAATTTTCTTTATTCCCATTCAAGATTATGCATTAGGAGTCATGCAACTCATTAGGAGTCATTAGAAAAAAAATAGCTAGATAGTAGATAAAGTTCCTACCTCACCTCTAGGAATCCCTGAGGTATAATCAAACTCCTTTCCTTCCATCATAGGTGAGGAAAGGATGCTTTTACTTCACAGCTACATCTCCACTATGGACAACAGCTTGTTTCCCTATCTTGAGGAGCATGTATTACGCACATGTTTTTAGTTTGTGATTCATGGCACTTATTGTGTAGATTCCTGTCAAATCTCAGAGTAAAGGAGACCTTCCAGATTTTTACCTGCATCTTAACTTATGTCCAGACATTAGAAGTAGACGCTAGAAATTTCTGGGTACATCTGAAACATTGTACTTAACAGGGAGATGAACAACAATGGCTGTTTCTGGCAACTTAATATCTGGAAATTGTTGAAGAATGGAAATGGAATGTCCACTAAGGACTCATGGTTCAAAGTTTGTTCATTGGAAATGTGGACATTGATTAAAAATTTATTTTTGAATAATTTATTTATTTATTGGATAACAATTGTGTTACCACTATACCAGGGTGTTGCCCTAGATCAGAGTAATAAGATGACTCAGGCTAAAGAAAAAAGAATACGAAAACTAAGAGTTTTAGAAAATTGCAGGAATAAAGTAGAAACAGAAGGGTCTGGTAAGAGGGAGAGAAATAATTAACTGGATATTATAGTATCAGTGGTAGTTTGACTGTAAAATGTCCCCTTTAGCCTCATGTGTTTGTGATTAAACCTCATGCTTAAATTGTAGTTGTTGGAGCTTTTTGGAACTATAGCCTCAGTGGCAGAGGTATGTCACTGGAGGTTGCTCTTGGAGTATTATAGTACAGCCCCTCTTGCCTCACTGACCACCCTCTACTTCCCCTACTGGGATGTGTGAAGATGTGATCCCTGGCTATTTGCTCCTACCATGCTTTCCCCACCATGATGAAGCTTCCTCTTGAAACTGCAATCCAAAGACAAGACTTTTCCTTCCATAAGCTGTTTCTGGTTGGACATTTTGTCCCCAGCAAAAAGACAATGGCTATGATTTTAAGGTACTGATGATTAATACTGATGAAAGCAAGACTAATGCATAAAAGACAGAAGATATTTGTGAGATAATTCAAAGAACATGCTGAAGAGGCTAGTGTCAATGAATGATGCTGAAGGGTGACAAATTTAAGATAGTTCCTGGAAATTTAATTTCCTTTTGAGGTAGATGGAAATGCCTTTTCTTGAAGTTATACCTTGGGAAGTATAAAGTTTAGGTACTGTGATAACAAATAACATTTTATATATCTATGTGCATGTGTGAAGGTGAGGGGTAGAAGCACTGGCCTAATGAACCTTTTTTTCAATGTCAATTTTGGAGACATCATAAAGCCTTTTTCTAAATCCCAGAAAAATTCAAATGCTTCTAGAATATTGATCAGATGTGTAGAGCATGAGATATCTGTTCACTTCCTAATCTTGTAGATATCCAAATGTATTTCTGGAGTTGTTCTATAGTTCTAATACTAAATATTAATAACTGACTGGCAGAAGACCAATAAAACTGAAAAGTTAAATCCAGTAAATTATGTATGGACTATACTGACCACACATAGGACTTCAGAGCAAAGACATAAAGAATTCACTCACTCAACAGAAAGTGCCTGTCTGGATTTCTTTTGGACATTGTTGGATATACCAATAGTTTGTGAAATAGTCATCACAGAGTGGGGACAATGTCAAAAGTACAAATGTTTTTTTTCATAAGCAAGTGTCACACTACTTACCAACAACAATTTAAAGAAGTCTAATCAGGTGAGGGCAAAGTGGACAATACTAAATGCAGTTGAGTAGAATACATTCCCAGGCCTAGGCAATATGCTCTTTCATTGACATACAAGTGGTTCTGTGTCTTTATATATTTTCTTCAGGTAAGTTCCAGGTATGCCACTGCTCAGCACAAGAACAAGGGAAGTTGTGAACACTTGGTACAGTCTTACTGGAAAGTTTAGAGCTAATTTGTGATGGTAGTCACAGAAGAAAACTGAATTGATGCCTTTAGCAAATGCATCATGCATTTCTATATTTCTTCTGATACTGAAGCTGAAAAATTCACAGCAGTGTTGTCCTTGTGTACAACCAGAGGACAGCATTATATTTCTATGCTGGCAAATCCTAGTGGTTTTGATTTATGAGCACTCTAAAACTGTAAGAACACTGTTCTAATTTGTGAGTCACTTTTAGAAATGTCAGTGGTCATAGATAATTTCCAAATGGTGAAAGTTTGTTTAACTCAACAAACAATTGGCTAAGGGAAAACTAAACAACATCCACTGATCAATCAAGCAAATGAAAAAGTCCACAAAGACAAGTAGCTGAATCTATAGTACATCCTGTCCTTGTGAATCTTGCTTGACTACTACCTGGATTTCCTGTCATTGAAAGTCCCATCACTGTCTTCTCATTCTTTTTGCTATGAGAATAAGATGCATCAAACTCCCAACCATCAGTGCTGAAACAAATCATATTTATAGTGATAACATATATGAATTTCCACAGATCAAGTTCTTTTCTTTCTATTTAATTTATTTATTTGCTTTTTGTGATAGGGACTAGTATAAGCCAGACTGGCCTGGAAATTGCAAAACTGCCGAGACTGGCCTTGAACTTCTGATCTTTCTACCACAGTCTTCCCTATACAGTTCTTCCTTTCATACTCTACTAGAACAAAGTTTTAAATCATCATCTTCTCAAACTGTGCCACATTTTTTTTGCACAACATGAAGTTAACTTTTTTTAATGTTTTGAGTCTGAAAATGATTACTATATTTTTAAGTATTTGGCTAAATTTTAATGAGCAGTTTCCTTCCTTATGAGAGTCTAGAACAGCCCATTCATGGCAGAGTTTGACAAGGAGCAGTGCATTATGGGTTCATTTCCTTGGCAAGTTATTTTGCTTCAGAGAATAAGGCAAGTTTTCTGATTCAAGGCCCTGTCACCACCTGTGATTCTTTTTGATAATAAGCAGATTTGCTATTTTCATTCTGGAAGAAGAGAATGCAAGCTAAGAAAAACACAAATATTGTGATTCCAGAGCAAATGCTGCTAAGGCCTATAGTTGAAAGTGACACTTTTGTCAGTTCTTGTATTAGCAGAAGTCTTTGTACCTATAAAAGTACTAAAACATTTTGTGTTAGTTTCCATAACGCTGGTGACCATATATTGAAATATGTATTTAATTTTTTCTTTCTGAAATAGATAAGGATCATTAATACAGATTTTGCCAAAGTTGATGTTATTGACTTGGAGAAATGATGAGATCAGAATTTTTCAAAGGCCCTTGGACAATGCCTTTTTCTACATACTATTCTGCCCTTGACTGGCAAGAAGAGTATTACTTACTCAAAGTTTGTATAATATGGCAATGCTATTACACATATTGAGTTAGTGTTCACTAAATGTGTGTGTATGTGTGTGTGGTGAGCATGTTAGTGTGTATATGTGTGGGTCCATATGTGTACAGATGCACATGTACATGTGTTCTCGTGAGTGTGGAGTCCAGAGGTTGTTGCTGGTTCTTCAATAACTCCACTTATTTAATGAGACAAGATCTATCATGCCAACTGAGAGCTCACTCCCTTGTCTATTTTACCTAGCACCTTGTCCAAAGAATCCTGTCTCTAGCTCTGGAGCTCTGGAATTACAGGGATAATTCCCACCTTGGCACTTATGTGGGTGCTAGTGATTCAAACTCCAATTCTCACATTTTTATGGCAAGCACTTTAGCATCTGAACCATCTTTCTAGTGTCTTCACTATTTTGTGACCTTAGACAAAGACAGAGTCATAAATTAATGGACCAAGAAATATACATTCTAAAACTTTCAAATCTGTTGAAATGTAGTACTGATACTGTATTTTCATATCATTTATCTTTTATTATAGAAAATAGTGTTTAGATTTTGCCTGAAAAATATGATATAGAGAACTATTTACTGGCAATTTCTATTTATTTATTTATTTATTTATTTATTTATTTATTTTTATTAATTAGCTTTGTACTCAGCGAATACAGTCAATTTGGTACCATTATTAGGCTCATCCATTACCTCCTCCCTCCTCTTGGCCCCTCCTTGTTGAGGTATATGGGTCATGCATTCTGGAGTCAGCCCACAGTTATGGGTAGGATAAATGTCTGCATATCAAAACTTGTAATACATCACTCCAAGCCCTTCTTACTTTTAACATTTGTGCTGAGTAATCTGCTATGATCCTGATGGGCTTGTCTTTCTATGTGATTTTAGTTTTCTCTCTAATTGCTTTCAATATATTTTCTTTGGTTTGTGTGTTTAGTAGTTTAATTATACTATGGCTAAGAGTGGTTCAATCCAGGTTTTGTCTGTTTGGTGTTCTAAAGGTTTCCAGTATCTCCATTGGCATAACTTTCCCATTTTGTGGGGAGTTTGCTTCTATGATTTTTTTGAAAACACCTACTATTGCCTTTGGAGTAAAATTCTTTTACTGTAATCTGAATTCTTATGTTGATCTTTTCATTGTGTCCTGAATATCTTAAAATTCCCATTCATACCTTCTTATTAGTTTGTCTTTCTCTTTGTTGCACTGTATTAGATCTGCTACCTGGTCTTCTACTTTAGATATTCTGTTCTCTCTTTCATCCATTCTACTGGTGAGATTTTCTGCAGAGTATTTTTATTTGACTGACTGAGATTTTCATTGTTAGTATTTCTGACTTGTTTTTCTTTATTATTTCTATTTCCTTATTCATGACTTGTATTGACCTCCTTATTTAATTAAATTGGTTTCCTGTGTCTTCTCTGATTTCATTGTTTTCCCCTTTGATTTCTTAGAGCATATTTATAATCATTATTTTGAAATATTTCTCAGGCATTTCCTCTAAATTAGTGTTATTGGAGTTCATTTCTGATGGATTAACACTTTTTGGTGGATTTGTATTATCTTGATTTTTTGGGGTGTTTCTTGTATTATAATGTAAATATTTTTGCATCTTGGATTAATATAATGCTTGGGTTTTCTAATTATCTGCAGCATTATTAGATGTATCAGTCAATCTGATGTTATGTATCTTCAGGGTCAGAGCTTAAAGTGCTACATGTGGCTCTTAAGACCCTCAGAGTCACCACAAAAGTGACCCTAGGTGTTGGGTTTGCCTGCTGAGAGAGTATTCTAGTAGGCTGGGTGAAACAAAATACAGTAAAATTCTAAAATTGAACTAAACAATATACACATTCAATGAAAAAGCACGGAGTATTTATGCACAAGTAGGTATTATGACAAACAGATTCTCTAACAAAGTCACGGTCTTTAAAGTGTGTATTGCCCCCCACACTTAATCCTATCAACTGTGAGGCTGAGCTTTCTGGTGTGTAGAGAGTTACAAGGTCAGCTTGTGACTGAGTGAAACCCTTCCCCAACAAATGAGAGAAGAAGAGACAAAGACACTATAAATCAGGAAGCAAGAAATGACAAGCCCAAAATATTACTTACGGAAGAATGGCAAATCCGGCCATCCATCAGATTTAACATATAATTTACCCTTATATGGAAGGTGCAATTAACACTTCCAATGCAAGCCTATATACCAGGCTTCTTTGGCAGGTACTGACCTGGTGTAATACCAGTTACCTTTTGGGATGGCTTTGGTATCAGCTATGCTGCATGCCCACTTGTGTTCCTTTATTGTGCTGTGGGCTTGGGAAGGCTGGCTGGGTCAGTGGGTAACTGCTCTGATAGCCTGTGCTGGGCACTGCATAGGTGAGTTCCCTTCCCCAGGTCTCTGGTGCTTGCTGCCACTTGCAGTGGTGGTGGGTGGAAGGGATTCTATGGATGGTGGCTGAAGTTCTCCTGCTGGTCCTCGCATTCCTCTTCCTCACGCATCATACCATTGATCCCTGCTGTCCTCCTTTCACATTTCTTGAGTTTGGGAGGAGGCTGATGTGAGTTGAAAATCCCCTCACCTGGCATTTCCTGTGGCTCAGGCCAAGCCTAGTTGCTGCTGTTGCATGGACCTGGTGTTGAAGCTGCTGGAACTGCTTCTGGATCTCTCCTACTTCTCTGTTGCAGTTGATAATTTCTTATACACCTCACTTTTTAGTAGAAGAGTTTATTTTGCTAGGTTGTTTTTTTTTTTGTGTGTGTGTGTGTGTTTGTTGTTTGTTTGTTTGCTTTTCCTCCCCTAATCTGCTTTGGTATGGTTCTTATGCTGGCACCTTAACCTGAAGTCAGGATGTGTCCTGAAACTCTTCAACTACTAGAAGAAAAAAAATAGGAGGCACTCTCCCTAATATAGGACTTGGAAAAGACTTCCTGAATAAAACTACAGTAGTCCAGGAAATTAAACAAACACTCAATCAATGAGATCTCATGAAGCTAAAAATCTTCTGCACAGACAAAAATACCATAATCAGAGCCAATAAACTTCCCATTGAATGGGAGAAAATGTTTGTAAGCCATACCATTGACAGAGGCCTAATATCTGTAATCTACAAAGAACTCAAAAAACTAAATAATAAAAAGTCAAACAACCCACCCCAAAAGTGGGAGTTCTCAGAGGAAGAATTACAAATGGCTAACACACAATTAAGAAAATTTTCAGCATCCCTAACCACTAGGGATATGCAAATTAAAACAACTGCAAGATTACACCTTACCCCACTAGGGATAGCAAACCTTAAAAAATCAAATGAAGGGCTGGAAAGATGGCTTAGTAGTTACAGCACTTGCCTGAAAAACCAAAGGATCCCACTTCAACTCTCAGGGACCCATGTAAGCCAGATGCACAAGGTGTCACATGCATCTGGAGTTTGTTTTCAGTGGCTAGTGGCCCTGGTGCACCTATTCTCTCCCTCCCTCCCCCCCCCCTCTCTCTCCTCTAATAAATAAATAAAAATAAATATATTTTTAAAAATCAATGAAAATATATGTTGGCAAGAAGGATTAGAAATAGGAACACTCATTCCCTTTTGGTGTGAATGTAAGCTGGTACAATACTATGGAAATCAATATGGTGACTCTGGAAAAGGATGAATATGGAGTTACCAGCAAATCTTGTTATTCCCTTACTGAGCATTTACCCCAAAAGCTCCACATCTCAGTTCAGACATATTTGTTTAACCATGATTATAGCTGCTCACTTCATAATAGCTAAAAACTGGAATCAACCCAGGTGCCCATCATTGGATGAATGGATAACCAAGATGTGGTATATCAACAACACGATGGAATTCTACTCTGTAGCAAGAAAATATGACACAATGAAATTTGTAGAAAAATGGTCAAACTTGGAACAGACCATTCTAAGTGAACTCACACTGATTAGAGAAAGGCAACTGTCACATGGTCACACTCATCTGTGGTTCCTAACCTGGATCAGCCTGAGTTGCTGACATACCTGAATAGCACCTTGAAGCTTTGAGAACAGGGAGGGTAGGGCTAGGGGGAAGGGGAAGGGTGGTGGGGGAGAACACAAAACTGAACCCAAATTGAATTGGTACCATAGAATCCTATATTCTGGAAGTCAGACTAAAAAGTTGAACCATCAAGAGGACCTTAGGAGGAGCACCTGAATGAAAGGGCCCTGGAGAGGGTGAGATGAAACCTAACCTCAAATTTCTCCTGTTTCTCTTTCTTCTCTGTCATTGTCTTTTTTTCTTTTCACTTGGTGCTGGCCTGTAATTTCCTATACCAGGATGTGGTCTACATCCACAATGAGCTATTGATCAGAGAGACCTACTAGATCTCCCAAAACAAACAATACAGACTTCTGTCAGAGCACTTGATTACCCACCAGAGGTAAGTGGTAAGACACCATAAGCTGTCAGTATTTTCATGGAGAGACCTGGTTGGAATCTGCAGGAGAGCCAGTCTCCAGACAGTTAGCCCATGTAGTCCTGGAAGACACTCCATGATCTACCAGGAGAAAGTGACCAACATCTGCCCAAGAAACTCAAAGTCTAAGGCGATTCAGAAGCAAACAACCTGATGTGATGCTCACATCAGTGCAATAGTGGCACACAGCCATGGTGGGTAACCAACTGCACTTTGATTGGCTAAGGGAGCCACTCAGTGTAAAGGAAGCTATACCTGGAACTGGGAAACAAGTTGGAATTATATCTAGATAGTGATTCTGATTTCTATTGTCAAGCTTCCACTAACCTTGAGCTACAAGATAGTCTATAACCTTTAACTTCTATCTAAATTAATAATGGTTATCCATTTAACCAGTGTTGACTTCATTCTCATTTGGAGAATCTGCTTCACTTTTTCAGATGGGAGCTGGACCTGAGGAGATAAATGACGCAGTGCATTCCACCCTGGCCTCAGCTGAAATGGCAAAGACATTGGGGAAAGGAGCAATAGTGCTGATTTCTCAGTAAATCGGATATCAGCACAAGGGTGGTAGAGATAGACACTGAGGACACTCAACACCCACCACACCAGAGATCCAGAGGCTTCTAATTTCCCATTAATGAAGTAAACTTAAAATGCTCCCAGCATGTCTTAGGGAATTTTGTGGAAGAGGGGGCAGAAATAATGTTAGAGCAACAAGTTGGGATATTTTGCCCAGAGACACTGCCTTTTCCCCATAACTTACTCTCCCCCACATAATGTATGACCCGCAATCCCCATGGGGTTGGCCTGAAACCCCAACAAGGAAGTCCTCTTCAGAAAACTGGCAGAGAGGAGGGAAAGGATGGTACCAACATGTGTTATTTACATACAAAATATGTACATATATAATTAGAAAAAAGAAATAACTCAAGTCTCTAGGTGGGGTTCTCAAATCCCATCTTGTCTCCCTAGGCAAGAGCTGTGCATTCCCTCCTCTTTTAATTTCTTTGCTTCTCATATCCCTTTGGTGGTTTGAATCAGATGTCCCCAAATTGGAGAGGTGGATCCTTATTGGAGTGATGTCTTCTTTGGGTAGACTTCTGGGTTGTATTAAAATCAGCTCCCCTTGCTAGAGTTCTGCTCACTCTCCTGCTGTTTTTAACCTACTGTGGTGAATAGGTGATGCCCAGCCTCTGCTCTAACATCTTTCCCACTGCCACCATAGAGCTTCCCTTGATACTGTGATCCAAAATAAAAACTTTCCCACAACCAACATCTTTTGATTAGGTCTTTTGTCCTAGCAACAAGAAGGTAACTACAACATCCCCTCTTGTCTCTTTGGGCAAGAGCTATATATTCTTCTCTTCCATTAAGGTCTCCTCTTAAAGCTTTCCCTTCTAAAGCTGGAAATTAGAACAAAATATTTCTGAACTTTATCCTCTGATGTGCAGATTTCATTTGGTAAGTTTATAAGAAAAGAACTTGGAGCCGGGTGTGGTGGTGCACACCTGTAATCCTAGCACTTGGGAGGAAGAAGTAGGAGGATCACCATGAGTTCGAGGACACCCTGATACTACATAGTGAATTCCAGAATCTAAGGTCTGCCTAAGCTAGAGTAAGTCCCTACCTCAGGGGGGAAAAAAAAGTACTTAGGTCGCACCAAAATTATCAGTGTGTTGGTGTAACATACTGGTGTGGCAAGGAATCCAGTGATTCCCATTTAACCACACTTGGGAGGAAGAAGCAGAAAGATTAAGAGTTCAAGGCCAATGTGTACTACATAAAACTTTGTCTTACAAACCACAAATCAGGGCTGTAGAGATGGCTTAGCAGTTAAGGTGCTTTCGTCCAAAGTTGAAGGACCCAGATTTGATCCCCCAGGACCCATGCAAGCCAGATGCACAAGGTGGTAAAAGGTCTGGAGTTTCTTTACAGTAGCTGGAGGCCCTGGTACACTCATTCTCTCTTTTTCACTCCATCTGTCTCTTTGTCTTATAAATAAATAAATAAAATATTTAAGAGAAACCCACAAGTGGAAAGATGGCTCAATAGCTAAAAAGTGCATGTTTGCAAAGCCTGATGGCCCTGGTTCAATTCCCTAATACCCACATAAAGCCACATGCACAAAGTTGTGCATTCATCAGTAGTTTATTTTCAGTGTTTAGAGGCCCTGGCATTCCCATACTCACTCTCTCTCTCTTTCACTCTCTGCATCTTTCTCTGTGTGTATCAAATAAATGAATAAATAAATAAAAATATAAAACCAAACCACATATTTTTTTTTTCAAAATATGAATCCTTAATAGAAGAATGAATAGAGCAACTGCTGGAGGAAAGCTAGAAGAACACACAAGGTACAAGTATGTCTTTATGCTTACATCAATGAGCACAATATTACTTCCAGAGGAAGTGTCCAATATTCAGAGGATGGACATCAAGGCATAACAAAGACCAGAGGGGTCATTATCTCCTGGAAGGAGCCGATGAGTGATATAGCTAGTCTAAGGTCTGAAACAAAGACACATTTTTCAGCAGGTAGAATGCAATCATGAAAGAAGTAAAAGAATGATTTCTTTAGAGAGAAAGGTGTAGAAACTTGGTAAGGATGATGAAGTTTTAAGATATTTGAGTCAATAGCAAAGGAAGTCAAAGTTTGACTCAGAAGATTCTTAGTTTTGAAAGTAGAAAATGAAGTGACTTCAAGAATCTTAGAGTGAGAGTTGGTTTTATGGATCTATAATTAGATAATGATAGTCAAATAAAAGTTCAAAGAAAAACTATATTTTTTCATCTTGAAATTTGATTGTAATATACATCTTAAATTAAACTGTTTCAATCTGAAAACTAAAGAGATACTTTAAAGCTAAGAGTTAAAACCAGTAATGTTAGCTGCCATAACAACTGTGAGGACTTCTCATTTGCTTCAAGTGTAGGTAAATGAAGGGTATGAACTGTATTTTATTTTTATGATCCTAACTTTCAGGCAATGTCAGCTGTTTTTAGGTGGAGAATAAAAATTCTTATTTCTGTAAGAATTACATTCCATAAAATTTTGTCCTCAACTTATCTATTCAAAGTATTTTCCTTTGTGGAATTATTTGGAATGGGAGAGAGAGCAAGAATCTAAACAACTGCTAAGGCAAGTACTTAATGTGATTGGGAGAAAAGGGGACAAACACCATAGACACAGAGAAATTATTTTATATTGATAATTTTGTTTTGCATGGAATATGATCATAGTGGGTTTTTATAATGACTGCTTTTAGAGGAATACTCTTCTATAATATTTTCTTGCCCATGGACATTGTTTTTTATATGCTCTTTATCTTTTGACAAAAATGTTAGTATTGGATATATATGGATATATATATTTACATATATATAAATATTATATATATATATATATATATATATATATATATATATATATATATATATTTAAGACATGTATTTTAAGCTTTTGGAATTTCAAGTATGACACTAAATTATCAGTATGCTACATCATCCTTGCATTAATTAATCCCATCCTCAGCACCTGTTTACTGAATGTCTACTATAAGGAAGGACTTGTTCTGTGGAGTTGAGTATATGTAAATGCATGCAAATTGTAGTTTCTATTTTCATGGTACTTACAAGGTAGATACTACTTTGTGTACAGAATAGCTATATAAAATATTTGTCTGTACTAACAGTTAATCTGTCTAGTTGACATAGAGAATCAAATTAAAAGGTTCTCTGTGTATCACCATTAGAAATAAAAAATAGATGTTTTTATAAGGAATTCTTGCCATATTAAATAGATCAACCCCCTCACAAGCTTTATGAAGTAGGTTTTACCAGTCCTGGTTACATATGAGTTATTTTTCTAAGGTAATTCCCAAGTGGTAAAGAGAAATTTCACCCCAAATATTCTAACTTGTGGAACTATGATCTTTACTACTTTATCTATACATTACTTTAAGATAGTAACCCCACAAAATTATAGTGATGCAAGATTTGGGGGGTTTCAGGAGGGGTGCCCCAGAATTTATGAATGCCAAATATTGGGTTCTGTATTACCTTTAACAAAAATTAATAAAGACAAACTCAAGAAGGATAAATTATGAATTATTTTTATTTAGGGAGAAGTCACAATTTGTGAGGTTTACTTAGGGGAAATTGAGATATAGGAAGAAGTCTAGAGCAGAGTCATAAGTATGTGGGAGGCAGGAAACATACTCATGTAGAAAACAACATGGTCTGTGAAATTCATTTAAGGGCATGTGGGGTTTTTAGAGAATAAACATGTTAAAGAGAGAATTTAGGAGATTGTGTAGGGAGATTTAGAAGTAACACTCATAGCATCCACCATGAGTTTCCCCATGGACAAGAGTTAAAAGGGCAAATATTGGTAATTTAAGGAAGAAGAACAGGTGAAAATGACTGATAAAGTGTGTTATATCAAGGGTTACCCCAAGTTTAGAGTAATCGCACAGGTAACAGGCTTAGAGTTAGAGAAAGCGTCCATGTGGTAGAACTACAGCGTGAGTGAAATAGGCAACATGGTAGATTCAGAGATCAGAGGAAAACCATACATGTAATTGAAGTCAGAAGTTAACCCAAACTACAAAGCAAAGGCAAGCAGAAAAGCCACCCAGATCAAGAAGCAGTATTCTGTTCTCCATCCCACCTCCCCACACACAGCCAGGATGAGTGAGAGGGGAGCCACTCACCTGTATCCTAGCAGGGATGAGAGGAAATCCAGAGAGAGCTCCACAAAGAGGAAAAAAACCCAGACAAGAAGATGAGAGCTTTATATGCAAGGTGAAGACCCAATTGCCTTGTGGATTTGGAGGGAGAACCCCAGAACCAGCACATCTGGGTCAGCTCACCTGGGTCAGCCCATCTAGACAGTGTACTAGACCGTGGGCAGAAGATGCTGCTATAGATCAGCCTTGATCAGGCACAAGTTAGAGTTCCACTTCTGCCAAGAATTCCATTCATGTGGCAGGGCAAGGTGGCATGTGGTGTGGCATCTCCTGGTTCTTTCTGGGCCTCAGTCTCTAGCTGAAATTGACTAAAAGTAGATAGCATTCCCCTATCCTTTTACAATAGAATTTAAAACTTATATAAGAATAACCTCAGAGCCCCCCAACCCCTCATCACTGAAGCAGACCCAACATGGCTCAGGGAAATTTTGCGGAAGAGGGGGCGGAAAAAATGTCAGAGGCACATGTTGGGTCATGATATGCAGAGACATTTAGCTTACCCATAACTGTGGGCTAACTCCACAATGCATGACCCGTATACCTCAACAAGGAGGGGCCAAGAGGAGGGGGTAGGTCAGGGATGAGCCTAATAATGGTACCAAACTGACTGTAAAAAAAAATAAAATAAAAAATAAAAATGAAGAAAAAAAAAGAATAATAGTGCACAAGTGTAGGATATTTTTGTCCAATGGGGGACATTTGGCAATGTCTGGGAAAATTTTAGATCTGTTGCATCTATGGTGAAAGGTCTGAGAAGCTACAAACCATCCCATACTGAAAGGAACACTTCTTATATCAAAGATTCAAAATGTAAAGGGGGCCATAGTTGAGTAATCCTTCCTGGGAGAGTGTAGTTAGGAGGCCAGGTCCCAGAAAGAGAGGGTGACATCAAGTTACCACGTCATCTGAGGATCTCCTGATAGCTAAGTCACCTCCCACACATCTCCTCTCTTCATTTTCTTGTACCACACTGCATTTCAAGGTTGTTGTGCTAGTGGAAAATATTTATTTAATTATATGATTTATTTATTTTAGGAAGAAGACTAAGCTACTGTTCAGAAGATAATGAAAGTTTATACATGCTCACCTCCTTGTCTAACTTCCATTCTTCTTTCTTTCTGGTCACCTACAATTCTCTCATTAAATAAATATGTTCTCATAACTTTTAATTTTCCAGAATTCCATACACATACCCCATTCTTGTGTGTTGCCTGCAATGCAAAATTACCTCTCTTTTACTAGTCCTTTTCATCATAACTCTTTCAGAGATGCTTATCTAAATATTAGGAAGGAATCAAAGTAATTATAATTAACCTAAATTAATATCTTCAGAAATCATGCCATAGATAACATTATATTTTCTTGGGGTGTTTCTTTCAAGTTAATGATTACTTAAATTAGTGTGGGGAAAACACTGTAACCAGGAAGCCTCCCTATTGTTAAACTTTACTATTGCCTCATTTCATTGACAGCATTTGTTTGGATTTCAGTACATGTTACCATGTTCTCCTGGATATAAGAAAATAATCACTATCATCTTTCACTAATAAAGAAGTCAACCTGAAGTCATCTTGATTTGGAATTCCCAGCCCCCAAACTGTGAGAAATAAACATCTGTTGTTTTTACAACATCCAGCTGATACACTTTGTTATAACAACTAAATTTGACTAATTTACTAAAAAAATGGTGGAGGAAATTTCAAGACAACATATCATCCAGGCTGTTGCATGGCTACTGCTTAAATCACTAAAGAGAGAGAAAGCAGAAATACCTAAAAAATAAGTGCACTTTGGCCAGAAAAGGAACATCTGCCTGTATAGAGAGGCAGATAAGATGTAAATTGTTAAGGAGATTTGTTTCATTAAAGAAAGTAGAAAAAGTGCCCTGAAGGCAAGATGCTACCCATCTGTGATAGTTAATATTGATTGCCAACTTGATTGGATGTACAATCAACTCAGATGTGCATCAGTATAAGTTTATGTAGGCATCCTCAGAAGGATTAACTAAGGGGAAAAGACACTTCCCCAAGGTGAGAAGCACCTTTTGTCAGTGCCCAAAATATAAAGAGGTTGAGGGCAAAGCATAGCTGAATTTTGCTTGAGCCCCCTTCATGTCTTTCTTGATGGTAGGCATGATCCAGGGTTTTTAGGGTCAGGGAAGCCCTCCAGGCCAGTGAAACCTAATCTTTAGGTTCTTGCCCACTTTAACAAAGAATTGAGAAAGCATATTTTGAGGAGTGTAAATTATGAATTATTAAGTTTATTCAGGTATAAATTATAAATTTATGAGGTTTATTTAGTGGGAATTAAGATTCAGTAGTAAGGGTAGCTGAAAGATTGAAGAGAGGAGAATTCTCCCCCTTGTCCTGCTGGAAGAGAATGTCCATCACAGAGAAATCTCTCAAGGAGAAAGCCTATAAACACACATATGGGAGACAACACATGAGAACCCATGCCAAAAGATACAGAAGAAACACATGCACATAAACATGTGGACCAAAAAATAAGACTAGAGAAGATTAATAATGAAGGATTCAGAGATCAAATATCATACATATAGCAGAGCAAAAAACCATCTAAAAATATAATGATGTAGGATTTTGAGGTTCAGGAGGGGACACTCCAAATTTATGAACCCTAAGTTTTGGTTCTGACCTACCTCTAACATAGAGTTAGTAAAGACATATGGCAGAATAGCAGACATGCCAAAGCAGCCTAGGGATGCAAGTAAGCAGTATAATAGCAAAATATACTCTTCTACCAAAAAGTGAAGGTGAATAGGTTATTATCAACCACAGTGGAAAAGGAGAGACTCAGATCTTCTAGAAAGGAGGAAACCAGCCAGAATCCTGCCAAGGTGCCCACAGCCTGAGCTGCATGCCAACCGGCCTAGCCAGTTCACAGCTGTAGGAACAGAAACCAGGTAGTGGGATTTTCCACTCATATATGCAGCCTCTCAAAGTCAAGAAACCTCAAGGGAAAATAGCAGAGACTAGTTGAGCAGTTGCTGAAGGAGAACACAAATAAGACCAGCTGAGCAGCTCTGATACAACTTCAGTCATCCTGCACAGTTTTCCATCCCCCAGCTGACAGTGCCATGGCAAACTACCAGAGAACTCATTCATCTCCACTCACTCATCTCCAACCACATGGCATCAAGTACAGCCAATCAGAACACCAGATTCATAGTGAAACAGACTGATCAAGGTAGGCACTCAGCATTAGTGAGATGGGAAGCTGTCCCCAAAGGTAACAGGGTCTACTTACACAAAGGCACGTACATAGTCCTGCACTGGAAGTGCTAATCACTTTTTCCATGATAGGGCAGGTTATGTGTTACATATTCTTGGTTGTTGTTACCATTTTCAAATAAGCTGTATTTTGTTGTTGACTATTGTTGCATTTGAAACTTCCTAACTTATAGGGCCTTTTTTTCTGTCATTATTGGGAGCAGGGTCTGACTTGGCCACAAGCTGACCTAGAACCCATTTCAGACCAGAAATCTCAATCCCTCAGTTGACAAGATTAAAGGTGTGAGGAAACACACACCTTTAGGAACTTTGGATTTATTAGATTATTTGTTTGGTTTAAACCTCACTGTTGCATAAATCCTCTGTGTTGGTTTGGATTGAATGTTTATATTGCTCAGTTGAATTTTAGAATGTGCCAGTAAATTGTTCCACCCATTCTACTAGACTACTTGAATAGCAATCAAACTCAACAACTAGGGTCACTTCTGCTGTTTCTCTTGAAGTATAAGAACTACACCTGGCACCTTAAACTCCTACCCTGAAGATATATAAAGTCAGACTTATACAGACAAGAACACTGCAGATAACTCAAGATGAAAAAAAATCTCTGTATGATAATACAAGAAACACACAAAAAAATCAATATAATACAATCTCACCAAAAGTTATAAATCCATCAAAAAATACCTCAGGTGATACTGTTTTAAGTGAAATGTCTGGCAAAGATTTTTAAAAAAATTGATTATATCTATGTTCAAAGAAAACAAAAAAGAAATCAAAGGAATCACAGAAGAAAACAAATTCCTGAAGGACTACCAAGAAAACACAGGAAACCAACTTAATGAAATAATGAAGTCAATATAAGACATAAGTAAGGAAATAGAAATAATGAAAACATAACAATCAGAAATACTAGAAATGGAAAGCAGAGTAAGTCAAATAGAAAATTCTGTAGAAAATCTCACCAGTAGAATGGATGAAGGAGAGGACAGAATATCTAAACTAGCAGTGCAGGTGGCAGATCTAATACAATCTAACAAATAGAATGCCCAACTAATAGGAAGGCATGGATAGGAATTTGAAGATATTTAAGACAAGAGATAAAACAAGAATTCAGGGCATAGTCGAAGGAGAATTTTACTCCAGTGGAATAACAGGCATTTTCAACAAAATCATAGAACAAAATTTCCCCTAAATACAGAAGGTGATGCCAATACAAATACAGGAAGCCTATAGAAAGCCAAACAGACAAAATCAGGAAAGCACCTTTGAAAATCATATTATAATTAAACTAAAAACACCCAAATCAATGAAAATAAACTGAAAGCAGTTAGAAAGAAAAATCAAGTCACATACAAAGGCAAGCCCACAAGGATATCAGGAGATTATTCAACACAAACTTTAAAAGGCAGAATGAGTTAGAATAATGTATTCCATGTTCTGAAAGTTAACAACTATCAACCAAGATGACTTTATCCACCAAAGGTATCCAGTCAAATTGATGGAGAAATAAGGACATTTCACAACAAAAGCAGGCTAAAAGAACATAGGAACTCTACACCAGCTCTACAGAAAATACTTGAAAGGATCCTCTATGCTGGAGAGAAGGAAATGTACACATATAAGGAAACAACAACAACAAAAAAAAAATCATACTCAAATAAGAGTTAATCCAAGAGTGTAAAGGAAAAACTGGAAGAACTACAAAAGAAGAGGAATGGCAAGAATAAATACATACCTTTCAGTAATAATGTTTTTCTTTTCTTATTTTACAAAAAGAATGAGTGATGGAGAGAGACAGACACACAGGAGAGATAGAGAATTGGCAAACCAGGGCCCCAGCCACTGCAATAAATCCCCAGACACTTGGGCCACCTAGTGGGCATGTAGGACCATTGTCTTACCTCACCTATGTTCTTCTGGCTAACTTGCAATCTGGAGAGTAGAAATGGGTCATTAGGTTTTGCAGGCAAACACCTTAACTGCTAAGCCATGTCTCTAGCCCTCAATAATAATTCTTAATAAGAATGGCCTCAATGACCCAAACAATGTTACAGGTTTGCAGACTGTGTTAAAAAGCAAGATGGTGCCTCCATTGAAAAAAAAAAAAAAAGATTTCCATAAAATACAGACACTATGTTAGGGTAAAAGGGTGGTGTGGTGCTTAGATTCAGCTGTTCCCCATAAAGTTAGGTGTTCTGATGGCAATTTGAAATTAAAGCATCCAGGAGGCAGTGTACAGTTGGGGGCACGCTTATGGGTATTATATCCAGCTTCTTCTTGCCAGTGTTTGACACACTCTCCAGTTGTTGTTGTTGTCCATGAAGTAATGTACAACCTCTGCTAATGCCATCATTTTCTCCTGACATCATGGAGCTTCCCTTGAGTCTGTCTGTACGCCAAAATAATACCCTCCTTTTCCCCACAAGTTGCTCTTGGTAAGTTTTTTCCCCCCAGCAATGTGAAGTTGCCTGCAGCAGTAAAATTGGTACCAGAAGTGGGGTCATTGCTGCTAAAAACCTGACTGTGGGACTTTGTCCTTTTGAAGTTGACTTGTAAGAGGAATATGGAGGAATTTGAAACATTGCTGTAAGTACAGTTTGATGGACTATTCTGGTCAGTGTTGAAAAACCTGAATACAGTAAAAACAATGGACTGTGAAGTTTGGCTTGTGAGGGTAAGAAAGAACTTTGCCTGGACTAGACTACAAGCAGTTTTTGTGTGGGGCTTGCTGTTATATCTGTATCCTGTGAACTTGTGCAGGGTTGCATTGCATAAAAATGGACTGGATTGAGCAGGGGAATATGGTACCTAAAAAATGAAATATTTGGGCCAAAACTTCTGCCCATTCAGCTGCAATTGTATGAGACATTACAAACATTGAGTTTGGGCCAGCTGACCTGCATTGGGACAACAGGAAGAATGCAGACTCTTTGGAAGGGGCCTGAATGCTGCTGGAATATCCTGTTATTCAAAGTCTATTTATTCACCCCTGGATTAACAATTTGTTAGCCCAACTACTATTAAGGAGTATAATAACTGCAGAAAGAGAGTCATTGAATTGGCAACATGGCTTTGTGTTTTGGGAAATGGCCATTGGCAGTGTGAAGAAGGTTTGTTGGATTGCATGCATGGAGACCTGATGGCTGCAAAGAAGGGCTGCCTGTGCCAGAAGAAATTTGCTGGGGCTGTGTGCAGATTAGCTGAAGGAGCAGAATTGGAACTCCAGAGACTTGTGACTAGTGAGAATTATCATATTTGGACACTTGTCACTGACTAGAGTTGTTCAACTTGGAGCTGCAAAATGTGATGTTTGCTCTGTTTATATTTATATTGGCTGATTATTTTTTGAAAATGTGCAGTGCATCATTTGCAATGTTAATTTTTATTCTGCACCATTATGGTATTTTTTGGGGAAAGTATTATGGCTAAGTTAAAAAGATCTTGTATTATGGGGATATTTTAATATCATTGGGATTAATAAAAACTGTGAGGACGTTTGAAGTTGGACTGAATGCATTGTATTTTACATCATATATGGTTACCAGTTTATAGAAGCTGGGGTGGAATGTGGTGGTTTTATTCAGGTGTCCCCCACAAACTTGTATTCTGAATGCTTAATTTCCCAGCTGATAACAATTTGGGAATTGAATTCTCCTGGAAGCAATGTATTTTTTTTTGGGGGGGGGGGTCAGGCTTAATGGTGTTATAGCCAGCTTCCCCTTGACAATGTTTGGCACACTCTCCTGCTGTGGCTTTTCACCTTATGTTGGCCAGGAGGTGATGTCCACCCTCTGCACATGCTATCATTATCCTTTGCCATAACAAAGCTTTCCCTTTAGTCTGTTAGCCAAAATAAACCCTCTTACCCACAGGCTGCTCTTTGTCAGGTGTTTTCTGCCAGCAATGCAAAGCTGACTACAACAGATGGATAATGGTAATTCAAGCAAATGGACCTAGAAAACAAACAGGTGTTACTATGCTAATATCTGCCAGGGTAGACTTCAATCCAACATTAATTAGAAAAGATAAAGAAGGCCATTTTATATTGATTAAAAGAACTTTCCAACAGGTGGACATTACTATTCTAAACATATATGCACAAACAGGGGCTCCCAGTTTCATTAAACAAACTCTGTTAGACTTAAGGTCACAGATACCACCAAACATAATTGCAATGGATGACTTCAATGCCCTACTCTGATCAATCCACAGGTCAACACAGCAAAATAATGATGATGATGATGATAATAATAATAATAATAATAAATAATCTGAGAAACATCAGGATTAAATGAGCTCATATGACAAATGATATCAAAACATATATCTACAGAATATTTCATCTACATGCTGCAGAATATGTACTTTTCAGCAGCACATGGAATATTCTGTAAAATGGACAATATATTAGGACAAAAAGCAAACCTTAACAAATACAGGGAAATTGAAATAATTTCTTGTACTCTATCTCATCAGAATGGAATTAAGCAGCAAGGAAAACTATAGCACATACACAAAATCGTGGAAACTAAACAAAATTGTTCTAAATAATGAATGAGTCAATGAAGAAATCAAGAAGGAAATAACAAAGTTAATAGAATCAAATAATAGTGAGAACACAACATACCAAAACATTTTGGATACAATAAAGACAGTCCTAAGAGGAAAATTTATAGTATTAGGTGTCAATATTAAGAAATCATAAAGGTCACAATCATAAAGTGAAAAACTTAATGCTTAAGGCCTCAAAAAAAGAAGAACATGGCAAACCAAAACTGAGTAGAGGGGAAAAATAATAAAGACTAGGGCAGAAAATAATGAAATAGAAACCAATAAAACAATACAAAGAATCAATGAAACAAAGAGTTGGTTCTTTGAAAGGATAAACAAGATTTGAAAAACCCTTAGCAAATCTGAGCAAAAGAAGAAGAGACACAAATTAATAAAATTAGAGAAGAAAAAGCCACCATTCCAGAGCATGGAGAGACCTGGCTGGAATTCTGGAGAAAGTCAGTCCCCAGACAGTTACCCTCTCTAGTGTTGGAAACCACTACATGAGCTTCAGGGGGAAAGTGGCCAACACCAGTCTGAGCAACCAGAAGTCTAAGCTATTCAGAAGCAAACACCCTAAAAGGATGTGCATACCAGTGAAATAATGGCACACAGCCTTGTTGGGTAATCAATAGCTTTCTGATTGGCTAAGAGATCTGCTAAGTGTAAAGTAATCCATATCTGGAATTGTGAACCATATCAGAATCCTATGGAGATAAAGATTATGTTATCCAGTGTCAAGCTCTCACTAGTCTTTGGCTAAAAGAGGGGTCACACACATCAAATTCTCCAAAAATTAATAATACTTATCCCATTTAGACTAGGCTGACTTCACTCTCCACTGGAGAATCTGTTCTTCTTTTTCAGAAACTGGTAAGACCTGAAGAGATAAACTACCCCTCACACTTTAGCCAAGCTACAGCTGAAACTACAGAGGAATTGTGGAGATGAGCAAGAATTCTGCTTCCATGCTGAAATTGATAATCAGTGTCAGGGTGTAAGAGACAGATCCTGAGGATACTTAACACCTACCAAAGCAGAGGCTCCTAAGAGCTCATCACTGAAGCAGACTTAAAATTCGCTCCGCACAGCTCAGGAAATTTTTTGGAAGATAGAGTAGAAAGATTATGAGTCACAGGGTGAGACTTCATGCACAGAAGTATTGCCTTCTCCCCAAAATAGCTGAATGCTGCTCCAACAATGCAAAAACCACAAGCCCATGGGGAATACCTGCAACCCCACTGAGAAGAGCCCCAGTGGAATGGGGGCAGGGTTGAGGGAAAAGCAGGTATCAATACATGATGTATCCATAAGAAATATGTTAATAATAGTAGTCGTAGTAGTAATAATAATAATAAACATAAATAAAAAGGACATAATAATAACCATAAAAAACTTTGGTAGGAATTTCTGGAATTTTGATCAGAGAGACTTACAAGGTTTCCTAAAAGAAAGACAGATTTCTAGCACAGTACTTGATGACCCACCAAGGGTTAGTGGTAAGACTCTATTCCTGAAGACACCATATGCGGTTGACATGTAAAATGGAATGACATGGCTGGAAGCTGGAAGAGAGTCAGTCCCCAGACAGTTAGTACGTCTAGTGCCAGAAGGTGCTACATGGGTGACTGGGGGAAAATGACCAATATCTGTCCAAGCAACTCATGGTCTAACCTACTTAGCAGCAAATAACCTGTTGTGATGCTCACACAAGGGCAATAGTGGTGCACAGCCATTGTGGGAATCCAACTGCTCTTGATTTGGCTAACTGATGCCCTCAGTGGTACGGAACCCATAGCTGGAGCTGGGAAACAAGTCAGAACCATATCCAAAAATGAGCCCACTCTCCATTATCAAGCTACCATCAATCGTGGGCTACAAGAGGGCCTACACCTATTAAATTCTCTATAAAAAAAGAAGGATTATCCCATTTGTCTGGTGCTAACTTTACTCTCTGTTGGAGAATCTCCTTCTCTTTTTCAGATAGGCACAGATCCTAAGGAAAGAACCACCCCATCATACCTCAAAAAGCCCCAGTTGTAACTAAGAACAATTGGCAAAACAAGCAAGAGTGCTGTTTTCTTGGTGAATCAGGTACCAGCACAAGGGTGAAGGAGACCAACACAGAGAACAATCAGCTTCTACCATATCAGATATACAGAGACCCAGAGGCCCCCAACAGGTCATCACCGAAGCAGACCAAAAATGAACACAACGTGGCTCAGGGAAATTTTGTGGAAGAGGGGGTGGAAAGAATGTCAGAGCCACATGATGGGTCATGATATGCAGAGACATTTCTCCTACCCATAACTGTGGGCTAACTCCACGATACATGACCTATATACCTCAACAAGGAGGGGCCTGGGGAAGGGAATAGGACATGGATGAGCCTGACAATGGTACCAACTTGACTGTATTCACTGAGTAAAAACTAATTAATAAAAATATTAATAAATTTAAAAAATAAAAAGAACAAAGAAATTGAACTTAAAATTACAAAAAATGATATAAATTTGTTTATTTTAAAAATTTAAAAGAAAGTCTCTCAACTGAAAAAATCTTCAGGCCCAGATGGATTCAACAGGGAATTTTCCCAGACTTTTATGGCAGACCTGACACCAGTGCTTCTCAAACATTTCCATAAAAATAGAAAAGGAAGGAATTCTACCAAACTTCTACAAAGCCAGCATCACCCTGATACCAAGACCAGACAAAGACAAAACAAAACAACAAAAAAGAAAATTATAGACCAATCTCCCTTGTGAACATAAATGTAAAATTCTCAACAAGATATTGGTAAACAGAATACAAGAATATATCAAAAAATATCATTCACTCTGGCTAAGTAGGCTTTATCCCAGAGATGTAGGGATGGTTCAACATATACAAATTGATAAATGTAATATACTATATAAATGGACTGATGGACAAAATCACATGATCATCTCAATAAATGTAGAAAAGGCATTTAACAAAATCTAACATCCCTTCTTGATAAATGTTGTGCAGGAACTGAGAATAGAAGGAACATATCTCAACATAATAAAGGCTATTTATGACAAACCTAAAGCCAACATAATACTAAATGGAGACAAACTTGAAGCTTTTCCAATAAAGTCAGGAACAAGACAAGGGTGCCCACTGTCCCCATTTTTGTCTAATATAGCACTGGAAGTCTTAGCTATAGCAATAAGGAAAGAGACATACATAAAGTGGATACAAGTTGGAAAGGAAGATTTCAAATTATCATTATTTGCAGATGATATGATTCTTTATATAAAGGCCCCTAAAAACTCTACCTGCAAACTGTTAGAGCTGATAAACACTTTTAGCATCATGGCAGGATACAAAGTAAACACAAAGAAATCAGTACCTTTCCTATATACTAACAACAAACATGCTGAGGGTGAAATCAGGGAATCACCCCCATTCACAATTGCCTCAAAAAAAGTAAAGTACCTTACAATAAATTTAACCAAGGAACTGAAGGATTTCTACAGTGAAAAACTTTAAAACTGTCAATACTGAAATTACAGAACACACTCGGAAATGGAAAGACATCTCATGTTCTTGGATTGGAAGAATCAATATTGTGGAAAAGGCTATGTTACCTAAAGCAATCACCACATTTAATTCAATACCCATCAAAATTCCAATGTCATTCTTCATGGAAATAGAAAACACAATCTTAAAATTCATTTGGAAGCACAAAAAAAACTCAAATATCCAAAAAACAATTTTGAGCAACAAAAATAAGGCTGATGGTATCACCCTACCTGATTTTAACCCACGTTACATAGCCAAGGCAACAAAAACAGTATGGTACTGTCACAAAAACAGAGACAAGCATCACTGGAACAGAATAGAGGACCCAGATGTAAGTTCAGGCAGCTACAGCTACCTGATCTTCGACAAAAATGCAAAAAAAAAAAAAAATACTCAATGGAGACAAGACAACTTCCTTAACAAATGGTGCTGGGAAAACTGGATATCTATATGTACAAAGATAAAAATAAATTATCTCTTCCCATGCACAAAAATTAAGTCCAAATCTGAAACTCTGAAACTGCTGGAAGAAACACTTCAACATACCGGTATAGTCAATGAATTTATTAATATAACCCCAACTCCTCAGGTAATAAAACAACTAATCAACCATTGGGGCCTCATGAAATTACAAAACATTTGTACAGTAGAAGACACTGTGAATAGAGCAAAGACACAACCTACAGAATAGGAGAAAATCTTTGCCAGCTATACATCTACAGAGGATTAATATCCAGGATATACAAAGAGAACTCAAAAAATTAAATAATAAGAAATCAAGAAAAAACAATTTAAAAATGAGCATGGAAGTAAATAGAGAGCTCAGAAAAGAAGAAATACACATAGCATATAAACATCTAAAAAATATTTTGCATCCTTGATCATCAGGAAATTATAAATTAAAACTACTTTGATATTCAATCGCACTTCTGTCAGAATGGATATAATCAAGAAAACAAATAACAATAAATGATACCAAGGATGAAGAAAAAGAGGAACCCTTCTACATTACTGGTGGGAATATAATTTGGTACATCCATTGTAGAAATCAGTGTGAAGGCTCTTGAGACAACTAAAAGTAGATTTACCATATGACCCAGCTATACCACTCGTAGGCATGTATCCTAAGGACTCTTCTCACTACCTTAGAGATACTTGCACATCCATGATGATTACTGCTCTAGTCACAATATCTGGGAAATGGAACCAGCCTAGATGTCCCTCAATTGATGAGTGGATAAGGATGATATGGTACATTTACACAATGGAAGTCTATTTGCAGTAAAGAAAAATGAAATTATGCAGTTTGCAGGGAAATGGATGGACCTGGAAAGGATTATACTTAGTGAGGTAACCTAGACCCAGAAAGCCAAGCACTGCATGTTCTCTCTCATATGTGGATCCTAGCTACAGATGTTTGGACTTCTAAGTGACCTGTACTAAAACTTGGTAGCAGAGACTACTAAGCTAGAAAAGGGATATAAATGGGGGAGGAGAGGGGAAGACTTAAGGGGATGGTATTGTATATAGACAAGTAGAGGAACCTATTACTGGGGGATGGAAAGGCCTAAGTGAAGTCAGGGGAAGCAATTGTTTAAAGGAAAGTTGGGGGGAGGTTTAATAAACACCTAACAGTATATGGATAAGTCATATGGAAAATTACTTTTTTGGGGTAATGGTGCACCCCAAAGCCATAGGTTGCTACTAGAAAAATTTCAGTTCCAGGGATGGGAGACCTTCCAGTGGGTTTTGGCCTGGAAGTTTCCTGATGCTTCCAAAACATTACAGGCCATTGCCCAATCTCTTTGTTTCTTACCAGGAATAGATGGTTAGAACCTATTGCTGAAGACTCCACATGCTTGGGCAGCAAGATCACAGAGAAATCTTACTGGAACTCAGCTGAAAACCTCCTCTGTGTAGACAAACTGACAGGAAGTTGGGAAAAGCCATGCTGCATGCAGCTCCATGGGAGAGAGAGAGAAGTCGTCAATGTATATAAACAACAGTGGACACTGCAAGCCTTAAGTTTAGCCAGCCAAACCAAATGAGCCAACAGGTGCAATAGTTGCATGCCTGTTAAGAGAGAAATCAACCACTCACTGATTGCACTGGAATTCTGCTCCATGGGAGGGAATACATTCCTGATACTGAAAAACCTATGATGGGAAGTCATGAGCCCTAGGGGTATAATACCTGCTGGTTTCTGGCTAAATACATATATTATGCTAACCAAACTGCCCAGTGAACACTTCTCTTAATGTTCATATTCATATATTAATGCCACTCTTACTTTTGGTTAGAGAAGCTTCTTTTTTCAGATGGTGGTGACCTCTGGGATGACACAAAAGGCACCCTACTGCTGAGAAGTGACAGAGGAGTATTCAGCACTGAAACATCTCTGTCACACGTTCCAAGGCTCAGGGTCAACTGCGGAAGAGGTGGAGCAAAGAATGTAAGAGCCAAAGGAAGGGTGGGGCTCCTTATAGTGCCCTCTTCCAGACACAAAATGGCCTGGACATCCATGACTTTGCAGTGCTGGGCACTAACTGCACCAGACCATCATAATAGAAAGGAAAGATGATGACATAAAAATAAAAGAGAGGCTTATTGAGGGGTGAGGGGATATGATACAGAGTAGAGTTGTGAAGGGGAAAGTGGTGGGAGGGAATTTTCATGGTTTATTGTCAATAATTATGGAAGTTGTCAATAATAAAAAATAAAAGAAATAAAAATAGAATTGGTAAAGGTGGATTCAAGAATAAATTAAGAATTACTAAGTTTATTTATGGTGAAATCACTTATTACGGAGCTTATTTTATGGGAGATTTGGATCTAGGAAGGAAGGCTAGAACAGAGTCATAAATACATGGGAAGCAGGAAACACACTCTCATGTGGAAAACACAGCATAGTTTATAAGGTTCCTTTTAAGAAAAATTTAGTTTTTAGTGAAAGACTGGAAAAGAGATACAAATATTTGGAAGGGAATTTATAAAGCCCATTTAATAGAAATAGGCTTACAAGGAAAGATTAGAGTAGAGCTGTAAGCACTGGAAGGTAGAACTTCGAACATATGTATGTAGGGAGACTCATAAGGGAAAGCATCTGCCGTGTGCTTTTCTATGGAGAGAAGTTAAGAGGGAAAACAGTGAGCGTCAAGGAAAAATAAGACGGAAAATATCAAAGAAGAGACCAAGAAATTCAGAGGTGTAATGAGTAACGAAGAGAGTTACACTTACAGTTACCCCCAACTTAGCAGGCCTGGAGTGAGAGAATGCAAGTAGTAGACCTAGAGTGTAAGGGAAATAAATGAACATGTGGTAGATTCAGAGACCAGAGGACTCTGTAGTTAAAGTGAGAAATTACCCCAAAGTATGAAACAGAGGCTGGCAGAAAAGTCTCCCAGACCAAGAAACAATATTATGCTCTCCCTCCCTCCCACTGGATGAGGGGGAAGGCAGAGTCAGCTGTTTCCAGAGATGAAGGGAGTCCATAGTGAGATCTACAAAATGAAGAAAGGCAAGGCAGGAAGATGAGAGCCTTTATATCCAGTTGGTTTTTAGAACTGGAGAGAGGACTCCAGAGCCAGTACACCTGGGCTGTCTGTCTCCATAGTGTGATCGACCATAGACAGCAGGGGTTGCTGTAGATAAGTCTTTTTCAAACACAGTTCCATTTTTGTGTCAGGGCAAGGTGGCATGTGCACATCTCCCAGGTCTCTTTGGTCCTCAATCTCTAATTGAAACTAACTAAAAGAAGATAGCTTTGTCTATTGGCTTTCATGTAGGAAGCATGCAAGAAAAGTACCTGGGCAAGTAACAAGAGCCCTCCTATTCACCAACCAGGTTGGGAGAGGGAGGAAACTTACACACTGATGATCAAGGGAAAGACCACAGGTGAAGCTTGGAAAAAGAAAACCGGAGAGAGATCATAGGTGTGGCAGGCCATTTTTATTATCCAGGACTCCAATTAGGATGGACTTTGTCACCAGACTTAGGTGTGTATGGGAAAGACCTGATTGGTTTGTGGACTCAGTGGGCCAACATGGAAGAGGCTAGCCCACCTAGGTGTGCCAGATTGGGGAAGAAGTAGGGTGGAGCTGTTGCTAAAGGAATGTTTGTAGTCATTACAGTTAAAAGTGGATCAGATTCTGAATTCTGTATTTGCAGTGCAGGAAGGCATTTCCTTGTTCTTCTCTTAGGCCTCTGTACCTAACTGTGTATAAAAATACTATCTTACTCTTGCATCTTCTTCAGTTTCATCTATCTTGATGCCACAGCTGGCACTGCCAATTTTATCTCATATCAAAACCCTACTTAGAGTTATGGGATCCTGGAGGTTTGCAATGAAGTTCCAGAAAACCAGTGAGGTCAGAAATGTGTGGGCAGAGTCAGATTCCTGGAAAAGAGGCCCTTAGTGGTCATTTTGTGTAGGCTTAATGTGAAAGTTACAATGGAGAATACAGGATATTTGAGATGCCAGGACTATGAAATGTCTGTGAAATAAAGGAAAAGATATGGAACTAGCCTAAGAAAGAGGCTACTTGTGTTGCAGGGGATGAGATGGGTCAACTCAAGCCCACTGGAGTTCAGGTGAGTCCACCATAAATCCCAGATCCCAGACATAGACTTACAGGGTTTGGTGCTTGCTCTGCTGATTTTTAACCTGTTTGAGGACTAATATTTCCTCATTCATGCCATTTGGAATAGGAATGTTGCTTCTATGTCATTGCACGTTGGAAGCACATGGCTTGTATTTGATTTTATAGGGGCTCTGGTTACGAGATTGCCTTGAGTCTAGAAGAGATTTTGAACTTTAAGCATTTGAATAACATTAGAGTTGTTAAGATTTGGGGACTTTTTAATATGAATTTTGTATATCTGTGAACTTTTGAGAGCCACAAGTGAAATGTTATGACTTAAAAGTAATATGTTTGTATGTTAAGTTGTCAAAATGTTGGTATGTGGTGGCTAGTCTTTATTGTCAACTTGACTACATTTAGAATCACCTAGAATGCACATCTCTTTGAATGTCTGTGTTTTCCCAAAACGTTTAACTCACAAGGAAAGACACATCTTAAATGTGGGTGGTACCATTTCCTGTTCTGGTATTCCCGACTAACTAGAGAGAGAGAGTGAGAGAGAGAGAGAGCACTGAACACCAACATTGTTTTTTTTCTCTGTGTTTTTTGACTGCAGACACAGTGTGACCAGCTGCATCGTGCTTCTGCTGTCATAATGATGGTCTGAACCTTCAAACTGTGAGCCCAAATACACCTTTCCTCCTTAACATAGACTCTTGTCAGGTATTTGATCACAGCAACAAGACAACTAACTACACAGTGTTTCTTCTACTGTATCACATTCAGATCCTCTACTTGGGATCAATTCCTAGGCATAGAATTCTGGAAAGTGAGGCTTATATTTAGCATTTTTAAACTTATAATGTCATCCACATGATTTAGTATTGTGCACTATCAACTCTGCTTTAGATTACTTGACTTGTCACACCTTTGACTACACTAGATATTGTTAATAATTTCACCTTTGTCAACCTGTTATGACAATATCTTAGTGTTACTGTTTTTTTCATATATTTGTTGGTTACATATTTGATATTCTATGATCATATTTTCAAACTATAAAGTAATATATTTGTGATAAATTATTATTTTTAATTCTTAGACTAATCTTAGTCTGTCATGGTTGGGGACATATTTGATTTTTCATTGATTTGTAGCTTACTTACAAAGGATATGAGTAATGTCCTCACTGTTACCTTCTTTCCAGAAATTTGAAAGTGCATTTGCTGCCTTCTGCATATGGCACAGAAGTTCAGATCTTTTTAAAATATGTTTTCATATTGCCTCAAGGTGTCATTGTGCATCATGATTAGGTTTTGTCCTGTAGATATAATGCTAAGTGATCTGTATCTTGATCTCTGGGAAAAATGAGATATTACTCTTTAAGCTAGCCTTCTTTATTTTTAGCCTATAAAGGTATAAAGTAAAATACTTATTTCAGGGTTAGCAATATCTAATTAGTGACATTTACTTTACTAAAGTTTCTATCTTTTTATTAGTTCTAGTCAAACTGTTTTATATGTCCTACAAAATGCCACATCTTCTTTAAATTTCTTTTAAACTTCATTATCTTTTTGATGATACAGTATTTTTTCCACCTTTATCTCTCTTTAGTTGAAATATTTACTTTGCTTGTCTTTACAACTATGAAAGCTCTTATCCATTTATTTTGGTAACTTTTAATGGAAAATTCAGTTCTATCAAGTATATGCTATTATTTTAGAAGTATTTAATAAATTCTTCAAAGGTTAGGTGAGTAGATTAAATGAAAACTATCTAAATATAGCAATAAACCTTTCATATAAGAATCTACCAGGGAGTATTGGGAATGAAGAAGTGACAAATTGCATTAAAATGATATTTTATTTTTTTCATTTATGTCTTCTCAAGCAATTTTGTCTTCCTCAAGATTTTTCAGGCAATCTGTAATATGATATTTAAATTTAAGGTTTGGAAATATTCATGTATATTAAAGTGAGACAAGCATTATAAGCAAGAAAGGATGAGGAAACATCAAAACAGACAGTCATAATGAGAATTCAAGATAATATACTGAATGATATTTAAGCATCTTTACCAGTAATTTTCTGAATTGTGAAGCAAATCAAAGACCTATTTGGTCTGCAGTGATTCAGATTCACCAAACATCTTGCTATTGTCAAAAACATTCATTTCAGAAATGGGAAAACTACTATATGCCATTTCTCATCTTCATTATTTCTTTCAGAGCTCCGTTCTGTGATAGCCATCTTTCCCTTTCTAGCTCTTCTCTATCCTTTTATTTATTTATTTATTTTTTCTTTTTTCTTTATTAATCAGTTCAGTATTCAGCAAATACAGTCACTTTGGTACCATTATTAGGCTCATCCGTAACCTACCCCCTCCCCTTGGCCCCTCCTTGTTGAGGTGTATGGGTCATGCATTGTGGAGTTAGCCCACAGTTATGGGTAAGATAAATGTCTCTGCATATCATGACCCAACATGTGACTCTGACATTCTTTCCACCCCTTCTTCCGCAAAATTTCCCTGAGTCATGTTGGGTTCATTTTTGGTCTGCTTCAGTGATGAGGTGTTGGGGGCCTCTGAGGCTCTGGCTCTCTGATTTGGTAGGAGTGGATTTTTCTCTGTGCTGATCTCCTTCCCCCTGTGCTGGTATCTGGTTCATCAGGAAAACAGCCCCCTTGCTTGTTTCTCCAATTTTTCTTAGTTTCAGCCGGGGCCCTTTTGAGGTATGATGGGGTGGCTCTCTCCTAAGGATCTACATGTATCTGAAAAAGAGAAGCAGATTCTCCAACGGAGAGTAAGTAAGCACCAGGACAAATGAGATAACCCTTACTTTTTTTTTTTTTATAGAGAATTTAATACGTGTACGCCCTCTTGTAGCCCACAATTGATGGTAGCTTGATATTGGAGAGTGGGTTTATGTTTGGATCTGGTTCTGACTTGTTTCCCAGCTCCAGCTATGGGTCCCATACCAGTGAGGGGATCAGTTAGCCGAATTGAGAGCAGTTGGTTCCCCACCATGGCTGTGTGCCACCACTGCACTTGTGTGGGCATCACAACAAGTTATTTGCTGCTAAGTAGGTTAGACCATGCATTGCATGGACAGATATTGCTCATTTTCCCCCAGTCGCCCATGTAGCACCTTCTGCCACTAGACACGCTGACTGTCTGGGGACTGACTGTCTTCCATCTTCCAGCCATGCCATTCTACTTTGCATGTCAATCACATAAGGTATCTTCAGCAGTAGAGTCTTATCACTAGCCTTTGGTGGGTCATCAAGTACTCTGACAGAAATCTGTCTGTCTTTCAGGAAACCTTGTAGGTCTCTCTGATCAAAAGCTCATTGTGGATGATAGCCCCATGCTGGATCTGGGAGTTACAGGTCAGTGCCCACTAAGAAAATGAGGAAAAAGATAACTAATATACAAGAGTTAGAGATAAGAGAGAGACAGACAGGGAGAGGGGACGTGAGGGAGGGAAGATGTAGGAGATTAAGGTTAGTCTTAATCTTACCCTCTCCAGTGTCTTGTGGTTCAGGTGTTCCCTGTAAGGGCCTTGTGAAGGATCAGCCATTTGGTCTGTCTTTTAGTAAGTAGAAGATTATGGTACCATTGCTGTTTGGGTCTAGATTTGTGTTTACCACCCTTTGATGCCCTCCCCTCCTTCCCCTTCCATCCTAGTGTCTAGTCTAGGAGATGCTTACTGGGTATGTAAGGTATCTTTGGTAGATTCAGTTTAGGTGCTGTAGATGAGTGAGACTATGTGGCGATTTTTTTTCTGCGATTGGGTAAGTTCACTGAGAATGATCTGTTCCAGGTTCAGCCATTTTTCCTCAAATTTCATTGTGTCATTTTTTCTTACTGCTGTATAGATTTCCATTGTGTAGATATACCACATCTTACTTATCCATTCTTCTAGTGATGGACATCTGGGTTGATTCTAGCTCTTAGCTATTACAAATTGAGGCGCTATAAACATGGTTGAGCAAATCTCTTTAGTCTGTGGTTTGAAGGTTTTAGGGTAGATGCCCATTAAGGGAATAACTGGGTCTGTTGGTATCTCTTAACTCAGCTTTTTCAGAAGTCTCCATATTGCTTTCCAAAGTGGTTGTACCATCCTACATTCCCACCAACAGTGGATAAGTGTTCCTACTACTCCACATCCTCACCAGCATTTATTTTTATTTGATTTTTTGATGTTTGCTATTCTTATTGTGGTAAGGTGGAATCTCATAGTTGTTTTAATTTGCATTTCTCTGATGATTAGGGATGATGAACATTTTCTTAAGTGTATGTTTGCCATTTCTATTTCTTCCTCTGTGAACTGCCTGTTCAGCTCTTTGCCCCATTTTGTGAGTGGGGTGTTTGACTTCTTACTGTTGAGATTTTTGAGTTCTTTGTAGATTCTAGAGATTAGTCCTCTATCAGTTGGATAACCCACAAATATTTTCTACCATTCTGTGGGTAATCTATTGGCTTTGCATATTGTATGCTTGTCTGTAAAGAAACTCTTCAGCTTCATGTGATCCCATTGGTTGAGTGACGGTTTAAGTTCATGAGCTACTGGGGTTTTGTTCAGGAAGTCTTTTTCCATTCCTATATCATGGAATGTACTTCCTAAGTTTTCTTCCAGTAGTATTCCAGTTTCTGGTCTTATATTGAGATCTTTGATCCATTTGGACTTGAGTGTAGTGCATGGTGAAATGTGTGGGTCAAGTTTCAGTTTCCTGCATATGGTTATCCAGTTTGTCCAGCACCATTGGTTGAAGATGCTGTCTTTTTTTCCAGCCTATATTGTTTGGGCCTTTATCGAATATCAAGTAGCTATAGTTGCTTGACCCAAAGTCCAGGTCCCCGGGTCTATTCCATTGATCTATACTCCTGTTTTTATGCCAGTACTATGCTGTTTTTATTACCATGGCTTTGTAATATGGCTTTAGATCAGGTATGGTGATGCCTCCAGAGGTATTTCTTTTGCTGAGGATATATTTGGAAATGCGAGGCCTTCTGCCTTTCCATATGAAATTTGAGATCATTTTTTCTATCTCTGTGAAGAACAAGGTAGGGATTTTAATTGGAATTGCATTAAATCTGTATATTGCCTTTAGTAGGATTGTCATCTTCACAATGTTAATTCTGCCTATCCAGGAACATGGGAGGTGTTTCCATTTTCTCAAGTCCACCTCAATTTCTTTTTTGAGAGTTTTTATGTTTTCATTGCATAGATCTTTCACTTCCTAGGTTAACGTTATTCCAGGGTATTTTATTTTTTTTGTTGCTATTGAAAATCGGACTATGTCCCTTATGTCTTTTTCTGTATCTTTGTCCTTTGCATAAAGGAAGGTTACTGATTTTTGTGCATTGATTTTGTATCCTGCTACTTTGCTATAGGAGTTAATCACCTTCAGGAGTTTTGGGATGGAGTCTCTCGGGTCTCTTACATATATAATCATGTCATCAGCGAATAAAGCTAACTTAACTTCTTCCTTTCCAAATGGTATCCCTTTTATTTCCTTCTCCTGTCTTATTGCTTGAGGTAGGACTTCCAGTACTATATTGAAAAGTAGCGGTGAGAGTGGACAACCCTGTCTTGTTCCTGATCTTAATGGGAATTCCTCCAGTCTCTCTCCATTAAGTATTATTTGGGTGTTTGGAGGTTCGTATGTTGCCTTTATTAGGTTAAGATATGAACCAACCATGCCAATTCTCTCCAATGTTTTGAACATGAAGTGATGTTGAATCTTGTCAAAGGCCTTTTCTGCATCTATCAAAATGATCATGTGGTTTTTATGTTTAACCTTGTTTATGTGGTGTATTACATTGACAGATTTCCATATGTTGAACCACCCCTGTGTTCCTGGAATGAATCCCACCTGGTCAAGGTGGATAATGGTTTTGATGTGTTGTTGGATTCGGATTGCAAGGATTTTGTTTAGGATCTTTGCATCTAAATTCATCAGGGAAATAGGCTGGTAGTTTTCCTTTCTTGTGGCATCTCTGCCTGGTTTTGGAATTAGGGTGATGCTAGCCTCATAAAAGGAGTTGGGTAGCTTTCCCTGTTCACCAATTGTGTGGCACAGTTTGAGGAAGATTGGTTTGAGTTCTTCTATGAAGGTTTGATAGAATTCAGCTGAGAAGCCATCTGGTCCTGAACTCTTCTTTTTTGGCAGGTTTTTTATTACTTTTGCAATCTCCATGAGTGTGATGGGTTGATTGAGGTGATTAATCTGCTCTGTGTTTAGCTTTGGTAGATGGTATGCGTCCAAAAATATATCCATCTCCTCCACATTATCCAGTTTTGTGGAGTAGAGGTTTTTGAAATAAGTCCTGATGATTCTCCCAATTTCACTTATGTCTGTTGTGATCCCTCCTTTTTCATTTTGAATTTTGTTAATTTGAAGCTTCACCTTTTTTTGCTTGATCAGATTGGCCAGGGGTTTGTCAATCTTGTTTATTTTTTCAAAGAACCAGCTCTTTGTTTTGTCAATTGTCTTAATTTTTTTCCTTCATTTCCAGTTCATTGATTTCTGCTCTGATTTTAATTATTTCTTTCCTTCTGGGGCTCTTTGGGTTGGATTTTTCTTGTTTTTCCAGTGCCTTCAGGTGGATGGTTAGGTCATCGATTTGTGACCTGTCTGTCTTTTTTACGAAGGCATTGAGTGCTATGAATTTTCCCCTGAGGACCGCCTTTATTGTGTCCCATCAGTTTTGGTACGAGGTGTTCTCATTGTCGTTCGATTCCAGAAATTTTGAAATTTCATTTTTTTTTCATCCACTATCCATTTATTGTTTAAAAGTGTGCTGTTCAGTTTCCAGGTGCCTTTGGGATTCTTGGTGGGTCTTTTTTTTGTTGATTTCTAGCAATATAGCATTGTGATCTGATATCATGCATGGAATTATGTCAATCTTCCTAAATATGTGGAGGCAGTCTTTGTGACCCAGTATATGGTCTATTTTAGAGAATGTTCCATGGGCTGCTGAGAAGAATGTGTAATCTGTGGATTTGGGACGGAAGGTTCTGTAGATGTCCGTTAGGTCTAAGTGACCTATGGTTTTGTTGAGCTCTCTTACTTCCCTGTTGAGTTTCTGTTTGGATGATCTGTCTATTACTGATAATAGTGTATTGAAGTCCCCAGCTATGATGGTGTTTGTGGTTATTTCTGTTTTATTGTCAAGTAGCTTTTGTTTTATGAACTGTGGTGCCCCTGTGTTTGGTGCATACAGATTTATGATTGTAATATCCTGTTGATGGATCGTTGCCTCTATAAGTAGGAAGTGGCCTTCTTTGTCTTTTTTGATTATTTTTGGCTTGAAGTCTATTTTATCTGATATTAATATAGCTACACCTGCTTGTTTCTTATTCCCATTTGCTTGGAATACTGTTTTCCACCCTTTCACCCTGAGGAGATGTCTGCCTTTAATGGTGAGGTGGGTTTTTTGAAGGCAACAGATTGAGGGGTCTAATTTTTTAATCCATCCTGTTAGCTTGTGTCTCTTGATGGGTGAATTAAGGCCATTAATATTTAGGGTAATGACTGTGAGATTTGATTTGATCCCTGCCATATTGTGATGGTAAATGTGGCTTGGTGTTTTCATGGACGTTGAAGTTTTTTGTGCCTACTCTGAGTTTGGTTGTTGTGATCTGCTTCTTGTAGGCAATGTTGTTTGATTATTTTTTTCTTCTCTGTGGAGAATTTCCTGAAATACTCTCTGTAGGTTTGGTTTTCTGTTCATATAATTGTAAAGCTGTGGTTTGTTGTGGAATGTTTTTCTTTCACCATCTATTATGAGGGATAATTTTGCTGGGTAGAGTAGTTTGGGTCGGAAGCCATAGGTTCTTAGACTTTGCAGTGTTTCATTCCAGGCCCTCCTAGCTTTCAGGGTTTCCATTGAGAAGTCTGAAGTAATTCTGATGGGGTTACCTTTGAAGGTGGTGTGCTGTCTTTCCCTAGCTGCTTTTAGGATTTTCTCTTTGGTGTCAATGTTTAGAGTCTTAATGATAATATGTCTTGGAGAGTTTCTCCTCTGGTCCAGTCTGTTTGGAGTTCTATTGGCTTCTTGTATCTTGATGGGCCTTTCTTTTAAGAGACTGGGGAAGTTTTCTTCAATTATTTTGTTAAATAAGTTCTCCATGCCTTTGGTCTGAATTTCTTCTCCTTCTGGTATTCCAATGATCCTGATATTGGGACGTTTAAGTGTATCCCACAATTCCCTCATGTTCTGTTCACAGGAGCTTTTGAACTTACTGAAATTTTTGAACTCTCTAACTGTTTCTTCCATCTTGTCTTCCAGATCAGAGTTTCTATCCTCCACTTGGCCGACTCTATTCTTGAGAGCTTCTAGTGAGTTTTGGACTTGTTCAATTAAGTTTGCATTTTCTATTTCTTTTCTATGTATAATTTCCATCCCTCTATCAAGCTCCCTTTTCACATCATTTTCTGATTTTCTTGATGATTCTTGGAGTTCATCCTTGCATTTCTTTATGTCTTCATTTAGCATGGCCAGCTGATTTTCAAGGTATTCTTTTTTTTTCACTCTCCCTCAAATCTCTTAACTCTCTTTGAAATCCTTCCAATTTCTTATCTAATCCTTCCAATTTCTTATCTATTAGTTCTAGTTTAGTGATGGCATCATCCACACGATTGTCGGCCCTTTGTTGCTTTCCTGCAAGTTCTACCAGTAGGTTGGTGAGGGTTGCTTTGCTCATAGCTTCAATTTGGTGTTCTGGTCCTATTGGTTCTTCTATGTTTTGGTTAGATGTATTCATTGTGGGACTGGGTGATCTAACTGGATTTTCTTGCATTTGATTTTTCATGTTATTTCTTTTGTGCTGTGTTCTGCCCATGACAGTGTATGGGCAGATAGGTGGGCTTATCAGCCTGGGCTCATGAACAACGGGAATCTTATGCAGCCGGGGCGAGTTGCCAAGAAGCCTGAGCTTTGGCTGTCACTTGCCAAAGCTGCCTATCTACTGCCTGGCAGGGACGCCAAAGTTGCCTGAGTTCTCAAGTGGTAATGTTCCAAAGCTGCCTGCGTTCAAGCTAAGAGTGGCACTGAGACACCAATCACCGAAGCTGCCCCAACTCTGGCTGGTCATGCTGGGAACTGGAAGCAGTCTGTGCCCCCCTGCCACAGGACAATTGTGGACGGCTGCACGGCAGACAGGTAGGGGATGGCACCTGAACTGACGCAAGCAAGAGACACAGTCTGAGCTTGCGTGGCACCTGCTGTGGGACTGGGCACACTCAGTAAGTGGGCGAGTGGACGAGAGTGCGGAGCAGTCTAAGCTTCCACACGCAGGGAACAATCTCACTTGCCAAAGCCGCCTATCTACTGCCTGGCAGGGGCGCCAAAGTTGCCTGCGTTCTCAAGCGGTAATGTGCCAAAGCTGCCTGCATTCGAGCTAGGAGTGGCACTGAGACACCAAGCACCGAAGCCGCCCAAACTCTGGCTGGGAATGCTGGGAACCGGAAGCAGTCTGTGCTCCCCCACCACAGGACAATGGCGGACACGGCCAGCGTGGCAGACAGGTAAGGGATGGCACCTGAGCTGGTGCAAGCAAGAGACACAGTCTGAGCTTGCGTGGCACTTGTTGTGGGACTGGGCACACTCAGTAAGTGGGCGAGTGGAAGAGAGTGTGGAGCAGTCTAAGCTTCTGCGCGCAGGGAACAATTGGCGTGCGGTGGCAGCCGTGCGGGCTCTGCCGCAGCAGCGGCTGTTGGCGCAGCAGTGGCACGGGCGGTGCTGTGAACATGGCGGTTATTTGGGGTGAGGGTTGGGGTACCCGCCTGCGAGGAGATCCGAGATTCCCCCGTGGTCCCCCGCCTCTGTGCCCTCCCAGATTTCTCTCCCCTAAAAACCACTATATACCCTTAATATCTTGCTTTTCTTTCCCCGGGATTTGCAGCGCAGCTAGGCGGTTGCCATCTTGGCTGGAAGTCCTTCTCTATCCTTTTAATTATGGTTATACCATTGAGATAGGAGAAGACAATCACACATGCCAGTTACATTTGCATATATAATCAGATTTCTTCCTAGAGACTCATCATTCCTACTAAAGTCTAACTAAAGGAGAATAGAAATGGGAGGATGGATAGGTGCAGGATCTCCTTTGTCACAACTTACATGTTGATACATAGACACACATGCATGTATATGTATTTGATCCACACATACATTTCACTTCTATATAGATGAATATCTGAGAATTCTTGTAGAAATCCTAATATCTGATAATATGTATAAGCAAAAAGGAGGGCCAATGAGAATTAAACATTTGCTCTATTTGTAAGTGGAAAACCCTTATAAAATTCACACTTATTGTCATTCTCTGACCTATACTAGACACCTCAAATCTTTAGAAAGAGAAATAGTAAGCCAAATAAATGAAGTGGGAGAAGGGAACTTGACTGAATCACTTCAAACAGGAATGAAGAAAAGTTTGCTGAGTGTGTCACCACTAAAGTTGGGACGTGGCAAAAGAAGTATAGTGGGATTGGTAGGAATTTGGTTTCTGAGGCAGGAAAACTTTCCTTTAAAATAAGTTTTTGGGTCCAGGCATGGTGGCTCATGCCATTAATCCACTTGGGAGGGTGAGGTAGTACGATCATAATGAGTTTGGGGCCACACTAAGATGACAGAGTGAATTTCAGGTCAGTCAGACCCTACCTTGAAAAAAATAAGTACTTGGTGGGTACTTGGTTTGTTCATGTTTTCATCAAGCCTGTCTTTCAGAGTACCAACATTTTCATCTGTAAACAGCAGAGAAAAAAGCAGACCCTATTTCATAGGGTTTATCAGAGGATCAAAGGGAAATAGCACATATCAAGGTTTTCATTTTGTATCTGATGCTACTAACACTAAACAAGCATGGGTCACTAGATGTGCCAATCTTATAAGGGTTTTCCATGGACAAATGGAAAAGTTGCTCACTTCATATTTGCCCTCCTTTTTGCTTATACATATTATCAAAAATTAATATTTCTTACAGGAGATCTCAGATGTTCATCTTCATAATGATGAAATATATGTGTGAATCAAATATATGTGATATATGTGTACATATATATATACATATCCTTGTCCATATTTTTATATGATATCAATATCTTTTTATAATATTTAGTGTCTATATAAAAAAGTAAACTGCAAAGTCTTCTTCCAATGCTCTTCTGCACTTGGAGTTGTTACTATATTATCAAATGCATTCCTAATGTCTGTGGTAGTTGGAATAGATGGCCCTGAATATAGTGAATATTTTATTAGCTAGCAGTTTGGATCTGCAGCCACCTGGCTGGAGGAGATGTCACTGAACAGCTCTTAGGGCCCAGCCCTAAAGAGTGGCGGTGGATTTGAAATTCCAACCTAAAGACATGCAAAGTGCCTAGTTCAATCTGGAGTTCCTGAAGGGTGCTAGGTAGTATGGCTTTGTTTCTTCTTTTGTATCTCTGCTTGTTCTTTAAAGAGGGGCCAATTTCTTCTGCCCTTATGGCACTTCCCCTGAATCAGTAAACTTCAATAAATATCCCTTCCTCCATAATTGTTTATGGTTTGGAAGTACATCTCAGTGACCTGAAGCTGTCGGCTACAATGTCTTTTAGGTCAAGGTCATATATCAAGATTTTATTTTCAAGCCAAGGCACAGGTGTGCTCTTGAAAGTAAATCTAGTATTTACTCACGTGCTTACCTGTACTCATTAACTTATTATTTTATGACATTATGTCCTTTCATCTTACTATCACTAAACTAGGTAATTTTATTATTCATAATTATGAATTGAAAAACACAAAAAAACAAGGCTTAAATATCCCAAGATTTAGCTATGATAATGGGAAAGAGGAGAAATCAAACTTTATAAATAGAGTTTTAAATTTTAAATGTTATTAATAATTTTTTGATTTGAGACAAGATATCAGGATGTTACCCCCTCTAGCCTGAAATCTGATGTGTAGACTAAATTGCCTTCATACTTGCATCAATTCTTCAGTCTCTCCATCCTGTGTGCTAGAATTGCAGGTATGAGTCATCATGCCTGGATAATGTTGTTATTTTTCTGCAACTAGGTATCATCAAAACCTTCAAGAGCAGAAAAGTTTCTTAATGTTTCAGAAACAAACTCTGGAGAAGTGTACTAGAGGGGACTAGAGAGATTATTCAGTGGTTAAAGGTGCTTACTTAAAAAGTATATTTTAATTCAGACCTCTTGCAGAGTCATTTACTTATCTTTTTGTTCTCTTTTTTGACTGTGAAAGGCAGAGTTTTAGTTATATATCCTTAATATCTCCATGTTTATTGTGAATAAAGCCAGTTTTTATTTTGTCTCACCTATGGAATTCATTTTGTCCCTACTCTCAATTCATAAGGCAATGTACTGGTCTTGCACATCTGGACCTGAGAATGCAACTGTATTTGAAATTAAGGTGTTGTAACAAGTAATGGCAGTAAAATGAGGTCCCTGGGATGGATTCTTGTCCAAGGTGCCTGGTATTCCTTTATGAGGAAGAATAGGACACAGAAACACCCAGTGGGAGGAGAAGAAAAAAAGTGAAGTCTATTACCTTCAAGTCAGGGAGAGAGGACTTCAAAGTTACCAACTCAGGTGATACCTTCAGAATTTCCAGCTGTCAGAACTGTGAGGAAGTAAATTTCTGTTGTTTTTATTATGTACTTTGTAGTTCTTAGTTATAGCAGACCTAGAAATCTAGAAATACACAAATATATGGTAAAACTGGTAGTCATGAAAGAAGAGACATGTTAGTCATAGTTTCATGTATCATCATTTATACTACCATATTCTTCAGAGGTTGATGGGAAAAATGCCTTCATTGGAATTGAGTTAGTTTTAAAATAAAAACACGATATATATATATATATATATATATATATATATATATATATATATATATTGAGGCAGCATTTAAAGTGTTTATTAGCGATCTACATGAATTAAATACTAACAATAGTGAATCTAACCACTAAGAGGTTCGGATGACATCAGATGTGTTCAGGGTTGTATGGCTGTAGACATGAGTTCCTAGTTCAGAAACTGATGCTATCACCATCATAACTCTAAATTTACTCCTATGCAAATGTCTTTTATTTTAGTTTTTTTTTCTTTCTTTTATGAGAAAGAGAGAGAATTGGCATGCCAATGCTTCCAGCCACTGTAATTGAACTCTATATGCCTATGCTACCTTGTGCCCAAGCACAAGCTTGTGGGTAAATCACCTTATGTGTTTCGCTTATGTGGGACCTGTGGAGTAGAACATGGGTCCTTGGGCTTTGCAGACAAATGCTTTAAGTGACAAGCCATCTCTCCAGCCTGATTTATTTTTTTAAATCTTGACTTACAGCAATATCCATATATGTTAACTTCCTATCAAAGAGGATTGTATGTGGTAGTCACATATAAAAAGAAACTTTGTAAATTGGGAGATGATGAGTGAAAGGTTAATAAGTAGAAACATTATTCAGTGTTATTAAAATGTCAAATGTTAGAGAGTACATTTGAACATGGTTAGTAAACTCACAGGATATAGTTGGGAGCTGGTCAGCTTCTTTCCATAATGGATTAAGAAATCTAACTTTCCTGCCAACTTGGGGAATTATTTAGAATATAGATATAACAATTTGTTTATTGACTTTGCATCTTAGGAAATATCAAGAAGAATTGTTTGATATAAATCTAGACCTTGGCCTTACTAAAATCAATATGTATCTCTCAGGTCAATCAATTTATTGATTCTCATTTCAATGAGAATACAGGATGTGTGAAATAACACAGCGACTAAATCTGAGCACAGAAACTCATAATCTTGAATTAAGTGCTTCCTACAGAATAATTTAGTCCCTCATGATTTCACATGGCTTGTATCAAGTCTGAAAGAAAAAAGCTATTTTAGAATTTTTCTTTTTTCATACAACATTGTAATTGCAAAAAAACAAAACAAAACAAAGCAAAACAAAACAACAACAACAAAAAACCCCAGAACCTTTTTGCCTCCCCATGGTGTACAATGTTAAAACCCAGCTTGAGTTTTTCATATTTAATTTTCCAGGAGGTATTTAAAAATTTTACAAAGCAATGAATTGTAATTTCAGATTTTCCAATGAAATATCATGATTTTAAGTCAAGTAATTCCTAAGAAACTGTGGCATGTAGATATAAAATCTCATAAAATAATTGATTTTATATGGCAAGAATTAGTTAATTAATTGCAGTAATACTTAAAAAGTATATATCAACTGCAAATATACATTCTAAGCTCATGTCAAAAGCTTGTGAAAAGGAACAAACTAGAAGTCCATCAGTAGCTTAGATGAGCCATTTCTTTTTCACAAGTGCCTATGTAAGGAGGGTATAATTCTTGCACCTCTAATTTATTAATTTTGGCCAATAATATTACCTCAATTTGCTTTTTTTACATTTCTATTTCACCCAGTTTCCAGAAACTATAGTAATACCACCAAAGTTTCTGATAATTTATCTTTTGAGTAACTCGGCATGGTTTTTCCATAGGTCTTATGTCTTAATTATGATTGATCTTCTCATCATACATCAGTAGGACAAGTAAAGATCCTCATTCTGACTTTTAAGATAAGATTGCAGCTGCTGCATGATCTACATTGTGAAAATCAGTGCTAAAAAGTTGTCCTTCCATTTCCATTCAAGTGATATATTTGAGTAACATAACTTTTTATGCATATGTACTTGTGTGGTGTGTGTGCATGCATGTATGAATATTCAAGAGAGTATGGGTACGTGTGTGTGTGTGTGTGTGTGTGTGTGTGTGTGTGTGTGCAGGTCATAGCTTGATGTCAATGTCTTCCTCAGTGCTGATCAGTTTACTTTTTGATACAAGGTTTTTGCCTAACCTAGAGCTCACTGAGTGAATTAGCCTAGCTAGTCAGTGAGCACCAAGGATTCCATCTTTACCTCCCTGGCACTGTGATTACAGACATGTGCCACCATTCCTATGGCATGAGTGCTGGAGATTCAAACTAACTGAGCCATCTCCCCAGCTCTAATGTAGCTTGTTATTATATTTTCTACAAAAAAAAGTCTATTTAAATTTAGTTAAAACATGCAACACTAATGAAAATGGCCACTTTATTGGTTTGGAGGCATTTTAAGTGGCATCTACTAAATTATATTTATTGATTTGTTTTCTTATGTAAAAAAATAAATTCCAAGAAAATATTTTCTATTTTAATTATACCAGTTATGAGAGGTATATGAAATATGGTGTGGTGGTTTGAATGTAAAATGGCCCCAATAACCTCATGTGTTTTGAATACATGGATGACAGTTGTGGAGCAACTGGGAGGTAGAGTGTTGCTAGAGATGAGATTTTATAATCCACTCCCACATGCTACATATGTAGCTCATTCTTCCTACTTCCTCCCAGTTGATGTAACAAGATATGGTGCTCAGTTGTCTACTCTGCCATGTCTTCCCCACCATGATGAAACTACTCCTCAAAACTGTCAGCCAAAATAAGTCCTTTCCTTCCATCAGGTGTTTCAAGTCAGGTGTTTTGTCCCAGCATGTAAGTGTTACATATGGTAAAAGTACTTAGAATGTTAGCTTGATGATTTGATTAAGAGTAAGGAAATTTTATATGAAAATTCTGAAAAATATTAAGTAATAGTTATACATTAAATATTTAAGTTATTACTTCACTCAGAACAATTTTTCATTTACTGAAACATTGCAAGTTTATTCTGTCATCATTTTTTCTTTCAATGAGATTATCATAATTTGCAATCATGTGTATTTATAATTTATGTGTTTAATATTTTTCTCTGCACTTATTTGCAAGCTCTCAAAACTTGGGAATTATATACTTTTTAAAAATAGTGTAATCCTGGACAAAGTAGAGTAAATATCAAAGTATCTGACATATAGTGAGTATTCAAACCATGATTGTTAAAGGAATTAAACACCAATGATAGTAAACTGGATGAAAGAAGAAGAGGAAAAGCTGGAAGAGGATAAGAAAGAGGAGGAAGAAGAAAAACTAGAAGGATGTATAATTTTTATGCATTATTTTTCTGTGCTGCCCCTTTAATCTTATTGACTTTACTTAATAATAAATTTCCCATTTACTTGTTTTCTTTCTTTTTTAAATTGTGAAATTAACTGTATGAACATATTGCAAACTGGCTGTATTCCCCTCAGGTTATACCCTTATGTTTCCTCTCCTAACTCCCATTCCACTGAGAGCCCTCCTCAGCTGCGGTATCTGTATTCATTGCAGGGTCACGAATGCACCATTTAGTTTCTGTGGAGCAGGACAATGCTTCAAGTCACTCATTCCCATTCTGTGGCTGGTACAATCTTTCTACTCCCTCTTCCAAAGTGTTCTAAGAGCCTTGACAGATGTATTAAATGTTTCTTGTAGCGGTACACTCTCTGCAACCTCTCATTTTCTGTTTTGATGAGTTTTGAGTCTCCTCAGTGTCTGCCACCATCTCCCTGGAAGAGGTTCCTATTAAACTTCAAAACAAACCAATTGGGTAGGTTCCAGGGAAGTGGAAGGAGCTCGTGTTTATGACCGAACCCCAAGTGACATAACTAGATTTTAAATTCAAGCAGTTCTATTTAAATCTAACAAGCTGAATGTACCTCATTTTGAACAGAAAAGCTGTGGCATTTCTCCAAACTGTATATTTCACTAGTGACATCTTTTTGTATGGCAATTAGCGTTTGTGAAAATAGGTTGCATAAACATTATGGTATGGTACTGTACAAGCCAGTTTTTGTTTTGCATTTTTTTTTTTTTTTTTTGGTTTTTCGACGTAGAGTTTCACTCTAGTCCAGGCTGACCTGGAATTCACTCTTTAGCCTCAGGGTAGCCTTGAACTCACAGCAATCCTCCTACCTCTGCCTCCCGAGTGCTGGGATTAAAGGCATGCGCCACCATGCCTGGCTCAGGTTTTCTTATGTACTGCACAAATCACTTCCTTCTTTTAATGAAAAGATAATTTTTAAGGGTGGTAGCTGTAGAGGCAGGGGTTGTTCTCCTTGGGGTCCATTTGTCCTCTGTGTTCTATGGTCCCAATTTTGTCAGATCATATTCAACCCAAAGCTTTCAGAAGTTTCCAAACTATTGTGTGACCACTGAAAGCATCCATGTATTTCTTTAGGACTTAGATCTTTCTAGTGCCACAGAAGTAGAGACAGGGAAACATACTGTCCTCCATATCTATATCACAATCCTCCTTCTCCCCTCCTTTTTTTTATATCCCCTCCTCTTTTCCTTCCATTTTTCCTCCCTTTTCTTATTGCTCTTTCTCCTCATTCTTCTTCTCTTTGATGACCTACTGAATTAAATTGGAGTTTAATTAATGGGGTTAAAGTAGAAAAGTGATTAGTTGGAAAGAAAAAGTGGTTGAGTGAGAGTGGGAATGGATAAGAGAGGGTTATGTTGGGAAATTATATGATATATTATGTACATGTATGGAATTGTCAAAATTAAAATTTTGAAAAATCCTTTCCTTCTAATAAAGTAGTAAGTCTTTCCTTTCACTCTATTTTTCCTGCTTTACAGAAAATTTTCTGATTTCCAAAACCAGTTCTTCTGTCCTTAATGGAATCCATTATTGTTTTTTGTTTCTAGAATTATTGACCTATAACTCAATGTTATTTATATCTCTGTGTACATTTAGTAGAGTTTCTTCAGTTAAAAATGGCTCTTAATCCTCTCCTGTGCAAATGTAAATGAAATAAAGAAAAAACAACAACAACAAAAAAAATTCTTCCAGAGGCCCAGGCTAGGGATGCAATTACTACCGCTATCTTTTCTTTAGCTTTATTACTTTTTTGGACTTACCATTTCTTTAGCCGTCACTGAAATATATCTCTAGGATGTCTACCTTTCACATGTCACTGAAGCTGCTGTTTCTTAAATCACTGGTGATGTATTGATTGCCATTTCTAATCATTATTTCCCTCCAATTGGACCATTATTGGTTAGTCTTCATTATTTTAACATTTTGAAGCATTGATTTCTCCATATTTTTCTTCAGTCTTATCATTTTTCTTCTATTCAGATAAAAAAATATAATATGTACCTTGTTCTTGATTTAAAATGTGTCATTTTCATCATTTTTACTATTGTTACCTTTGTTCTTATCCCTTATTTTGTTAAATTAAAATTTCAGCTTTCTTCAAAAAACTCTCAAATAAGTCATCTTTCCCGTTATTTCTAAGTTTCATTGGTTTCTATCCCCCCTTTTAGGAAACACCCTTCCCTTTGCCTTTCACAGTTTCCAGACTTTACTTCTTGAAGATGTGGGTCAAAGTGCATAATACTTTAAGAGAGAATTCATGTGATTACTTATTGTAATTATAATTTACTAAAGCTGACTTTCCTGTGTATTCACCTCACCTCCTAGTTATACTCTTCCATTACCATTTGCATGTAGTCATTTGCCTCAGCACACAGTGCACTTTAATGCCTTTTGATTTTTACTTCTGATTAAGACAGAATATTTTCTCCACTTTCTTCTCTGTCAGGGAAAGCCCATTTATCCTTAAAGCATTAAATTCGTTTATTCTACTTTACATCTTGATTGAAAATCAACCTTTTCTATTTCATAAATACTGGTAAATCTGAAATAATTTCATTCAGAATCTGTCTTTATGTTGGGCCTAAAGAGCCGTGGACTCGAGGCCCAGTGGAACTTCCTGAGCCTGCCTAGAGTTTGGCAACCTATCTTTGGCCTATGACTTCTGCATAGGAATGACTCAGCAAGGCCTGACCTAAAAGTGCCTCTGCCCAGCTACTACTAACGTGGTGAAATATTATTGGCCCTTAATCCTCACCCCGTCCTAAGACTCCCACCCCCTACCTTGATGCTATATAAGTGTCTGCTTGATACAATAAAACGAGATCCTGCTTCCACAAGTCTCCTGACTCAGTGTGTTTCTCTCCAGTGACTAGGAGAGGATCTGGGTCTTCGACACTCACCATTCCGCTCAGCCCCAAGGACAGACCGGCGGGACTGGCTCTCCTACAGCCTTACCTGCAGGGGAACCAGGCAGACTGGTGCCCTGTGTGAGGAATTTCTCTGAAGAATGCTGACAGGCCAATCAGTCCGCGGGTGAGTGTACCCTCATAAATTATGGGGCAGTCCTCATCCAACCCAAATCCCTCGTGCTCACCTGAGCCCTTGTATCCGTCCCTAGACCCTTTTGGAAGCGCTCCTTGGCCCTCTAAGGGTCCTACACTCCCAGAGCCCCCTACAAATCCTATTCAGACAAATCCTTTTCAGACTCCCTCTGCACCTCCATCCTACTACAGGGATGGCATGCCTGCAGGAGAAACACCAACCTCTTCCCTGTCAATGTTAACCCCGGCGGTAATTGCCCCACCGCTTGGTACCCCTGGGAGGCTCATGACCTAAAGGACCTTAAAAAGGCTGTCTCAGAGGATGGACCTAATTCCCCCTGGGTGGAGACCATCCTCCAGGGTTTGGCTCATCATCAGTGTACCACCCAAGATTGGAAAAACCTTGCTAAAGCAGTTCTTTCTGCCCCCTGTACATAAAGTGGTGTGCCTTCTTTCAGGATGAGTGCCATACTTAGGGAGAGCAGAATCAGGCTGCTCAGCCCCAAGTCCCAATCACCTTCAGCATGCTCTTGGGTACCGCTGATGCGTTTTCCACGGGCCTCCAGCAAGCTGTCATCCCTGATCCAAACCGGGATCAGGTGTGGGCTCTGGGAATGGCCGCATGGAGGAAACTGGAGCAAGGCCCATCTGAGCCTCCCATCACAGGAATAACACAAAAGGCTAGTGAAGACTTGGCCAACTTCATAGACAGGGTTGAAAAGATACTACAGAGAATGTTCTCCTCTGGTCCCCTACGTGACCAGTTCATTAAAATGCTGGTCTGGGAAGGCATGACGAGTGATCATAAGATGGCCTGTGCTGGACTAAAAGATTACTCTATGAGTAAAGGGATTATAGCCCCCAAAGACGTGGGATTCAGCTCCCATCAAGCTAGGGCCATGGCGTTGGCCTTGCAGGCTGCTCACCATGAAGACATGGCTGCCCTGGTCTGTGCCCTTCAACAGACCTCGTGGAGTAAGGGATGATCTTGCTTTGGCTGTGGTTAGGAAGGTCATTTTAAGAGAGAGTGCCCCAATAGGGCCAAAAATACCCCAACAGTCCTTGTGGCCCCTAATGTGCCACGTACTCCCTGCCCCAGGTGCAAGAAAGGTTTCCATTGGGCCAAGGTTTGCAAATCCAAATTCAGCCTTCAGGATGAGCCTTTAAACTCCCCCAGGGGCTATCCCTAGCCCCGTTACACACTGGAACTTGCCCCTGATTCCGGGACTAAGGCAAAAAATGACACTGGAGCTGACCGCACTGTCTCTCTCAAGGAAACAATTTGGCTGATCAAATGGCTTCTATGCCTCAGTGTAATACTAATTAGAAAGGAGGAAGTCCCACCTTCATGGCAGTTAGTCCCTGGTGTGCCTTTAGTTGGTGTGGGCGGACAGTCAACGTCCTGGGAAATGGCCAACTGGCAGCCCTGGACTGATCCTGATGGTAACCGTGGGGAGGTGCACCCTCTTGTGGTGTCTGGCGTAATGGCCAACCACCTAGGGTCAGGATATACTTGGAGAAGCTGAGGTTTATATCACCACTGAAACTATAGGAAGCAATCCTCAAGGGCCTCATCCTAATCATCTTTGGCAAATTGATGTCACACACTATTCTCCATTTGGAAAGCTTAAATATATTTTTCTTTCAGTCGATACCTTTTCCCTTGCCTGCTGGGCATTGGCACATGCTGGGGAAAAATCTAAACATGCTATTAGCCATATGCTTCAATGGTTTGCCACTCTTGGATTACCTGATCAGATCAAAACTGATAATGGCCCCTGCTTTGTAAGCAAGGCTTTTGTAAATTTTCTCCAGACCTGGAGAATCTCACACTCTACAGGCATTCCATATAACCCCCAGGGTCAAGCAATCATTGAAAGACATAATCAGACTCTCAAGTCTCAATTACAAAAACAAAAGGGTGAATCCTTACCCCCACATGACCAACTTAAAAAGGCATTATTTACCCTAAATATTTTAAATTTTTCTAAAGAAGATAAACAATTATCCCCTTTTCAAAAGCATTGGTACTCATCCATCACCTACAGTTCTATCTGGGTCAGATGGATAGAACAGCTCGTTTTGGCCCAGTACCCAGAGCTTAATTATCACCCTATTGCCCTACCTGAGAATCAGGGTGATTTAGCCCTTGACATCCTTAATGAATCCATATTAAAAATGGTCTTCACCCTGCTAAATCAAATGGCTACCCCCCTTGCAGAGGATTGCTGGCTTTGCCTCTGATCTGAGCCTCCCCGGCCGCTTGCAGTAATCACCAATCATACAACTACAGTTGCCCACATGACCCTAAAAAATTGCTCAGCCACCTTACCCATCCCCATCCAGCTATTCCCAATGTCTCCTTCTGGAACTTGCATTTGGGCCCCACCTTCCCCTAATAACTCCAATACAGATGTGGGATACATTCATCCTTCCTTCTGTACTTTCAACACAACTGAGCCCAGTGCTCAACGCTGCCCACCTTCTGGAATGGTTTATGTTTGTGGAGGCAGGATGGCCTATGACTTTCTGCCCACCAAGTGGAAGGGCATTTGTGCCCCAGCCACCTTGATCCCAGATGTGGATATCATTCCTGGAGATGAAGCCCTCCCTATACCCTCTTTTGATTATATCGGAGGGAGACCTACGATTGCTGTACAAATGATACCTCTACTCGTTGGATTGGGAATAACCGCAGGTATGGCCACCAGGACAGCCGGGATGGGTATGGCAGTCCATTTCCAGAGAAAGCTCTCTCTCCAGTTGATCAGTGACATAAAAGCCATGTCCAGCACTATCCTTGATCTCCAACAACAGCTAGATTCCCTAACTGAGGGGGTCCTATAAAACAGGAAGGGAGTTAGACCAATAATGGCTGAAAAGGGAGGCATATGCTTCTTTTTACAGGAAAAATGCTGCTTTTAGGCCTATAAATAGGGAATCATCCAGGACAAGATTAAGAGGCTCCAGGAAGACTTGGAGAGGAGATGGCGGGACCTCCAGGACAACCCACTGTGGACGGACTTACATGGCTTCTTACCCTACCTCCTCCCTCGATTTGGACCCCTCCTCCTCCTTATCTTCATTATCGGACCCTGCTTGATTAATAAGATTACACAATTTATTCACCAATGGCTAGAGGCAATAAAACTTCATCAGGTCGAAATACATTATCATAGGCTCACTACTCAGGAGTCAAGCCCCTCATATGACTGGCTGTCCTCTTTTGAGCGTCCCTTCTCCGCCCTCCATCTGACCAATGATGGGTAAGATCTCAGACAGGCTGGAACAACCTAAGACAGGTCATGGAGTGGATTCTCAACGAGCTGGATACATGGTACCCAGTGATGGGTAAGATCCCCAGAGGGGAACAACCTAAGACAGGGGCCATGTTTTCCACTGTGCTCACAAAACAAAAGGGGGAGATGTTGGGCCTAAAGTGGCCAGGACTCGAGGCCCAGTGGAACTTCCTGAGCCTGCCTAGAGTTTGGCAACCTATCTTTGGCCTATGACTTCTGCATAGGAGTGACTCAGCAAGGCCTGACCTAAAAGTGCCTCTGCCCAGCTACTACTAACGTGGTGAAATATTATTGGCCCTTAATCCTCACCCCGTCCTAAGACTCCCACCCCCTACCTTGATGCTATATAAGTGTCTGCTTGATACAATAAAACGAGATCCTGATTCGACAAGTCCCTCAACTCAGTGTGTTTCTCTCCAGTGACTAGGAGAGGGTCTGGGTCGTCGACACTTGCCATCCTGCTCAGCCCCAAGGAGAGACCAGCGGGACTGGCTCTACCCTGCAGGGGAACCCGGTGTCTTTATGACTGGAGAGTTGGCTTAGTGTTTAAGGCCCTTGCTGGCAAATCCAAAGGACCCAGGTTAGATTCCGCAGTACCCATGTAAGCCAAATGCACAAGGTGGCATATGTGTCTGGAGTTCATTTGCAGTGGCTGGAGGCCCTGGACTCTCTCTCTATTTACTTCTGTCTCTCCCTTCCTCTCTGTCACTCAAATAAGTAAATAATATATTTGAAAAAGAAATGTCTTCTTCTAAATTGTCTCTCTCTTTTCTCTCTCCCTCTCTGTTTCTCCCTTTAGCTCTCAAAAAGAAGGGGTTAAACATTTTTGGAGCATTACTGTAAAGATATCTATCTATCAATCCATCCTTTACTTTAAGAGTTTTTATAAAATGCCTGATATTTCTATAGAAAATCCTTCTAGATTCTTCAGTAAAGCCAATTCTTTCCCAATTTACACCTGCAACCAACAATTTCTGGTGAAATTAGTTACTAGAACCACTGAAGCTCAGAGAGTGGATGTCTAGGGCTGTCACTTTGCATATGTCATATATGTATGATATATATATATATATATATATATATATATATATATACATATTAATTAGTATGTATTTATATATGCATACTGGTATAAAATAACCTTCAGACTACTGATTTAAAACTTTCAGATGACTCAAAGCATAGTTCTAGACATTAGAAATGAAATGAAATCACAGCCAGTACCATTTAAATGTTAAATAACTGTATTTCATTATTAATGCAAATAATATTTTATTCGTTCTACATAAAAAAGGGATCAGAGTTCACTCATTCTTTCACTCATTAAACAGAGCTATAGCAACCTGACTGTGTCTCTACAATACAAGGAAAAGAAAATAGTGAAAATTATAATTTTCATTGCACAAAGTAAGAAATAGAGGCAATTTGGGTGGTTCAATGACCCAATCCAAATAACTCCTTAGCCTGCTTCTCTTTTAATGCCAGGTTGATCTGAATTGCTCTAGTGTAACCTGTTTTGTCTCTAATTTGACTACTCTCCTTCCTGTGCTTCAAATACATTCTATGTCCTGCATCCATATCTGCCAGCTTGCTGCTCTTTTATGCAGAAGGGGAAATATGGAGGTAATAAAGACCAGCAAATAAGGTAGCCTTTCCTTGTTCTTTCCCCAACTTTTTTCTAGACTGCGCTTTGAGGTTGGTTCTGGTAGATAAAAAATATTTTATGGGATGAATAAGAAATATGTTCATGCTTAAAAGAATCTCACAGCCCTTGGAAACATTTAAATAATTTTGACAGGCTTCGATACCCTAATATGTGAATAGCAAGCACTATTCAAGCTTGAAATGGAATATGTGCTACACACTCCTGGCACTTAAAACTATTTATGTGCAATATTAGTGTAATTATAACTTAATAATTTGTTTTGTTATTGTAATAACTTGTAAGTTCTTTGAAGACAGAACCTATGTTTCTCTGACCACTAGTATATTCCAGAATGAAACATATTTTAAAGCACAAAGGAAAGATTGGATGCATAAATATTGAAAGGATTTTGATGAATAGAATAAAATAAATAGTATTTCCCAGAAATATTTAACCAGGGAAGTCTCCATCTGTGAATATCTATCATTAGTTATATATAATATATATATATTTAGTTGGATCTGCTTTAGGGACTTCAAGTACATGGAAAAATTCAGCTCATTATCTTATTTTTAATAGGTAAATCATCTTGTTTTCAACATCCAGTGACCAATTATGTTCTCTGTGTTCTGAATGGGACCAATAAGTGTCCCAATTACAATCTAAAGTCACCCTGAACTGCTGTCATTTTCATTTAAATTTCCTTAGCCCTCATCACTTTCTGTATTTACTTCCTTTTATTTACTCTTCATTGAGCGCTATTCTCAGGACCATAGCCCAAGTCAACAAAATCTATTTCCTACATATTTTCCACCTTGATTTTCTTTTCTGTTCCATAATCACTTAGTACAATAATAATTTTGAATTAAAAAAATCTTATAAAAGTCTGTTTACCTCTTCACTGCTCAGTTACATACCTCGAGTCACTTTAAAGTCCAGTTCCAGCGAAGGTTTTATGTATCTCAAAGTCGCCATGGTTTTTGTAACTGGGACTTTAGGGCTACTATATAAGTCTCATTGCTATGAGCAGCATGAATATGTGACTGATGTGAGATTTTTGATAGAATTGTACCACACAACTTCTATACTACAGCACTCTATTTGTTGTTGTTGTTGTTTCATTCAGGGAATAGTTTTGACCATTTTGTTGTTTCTTGGTTTTTGTTGTTTCTGTTTAGCCATATCCTGACCACTTAATGATTGTGGGTAATTTCTGCTTTATATATTTGAAGCATATTGGTCTTTCTTTTGTAATAGCCTTTTCACAATCTTTCATCTTCTCTAATCTGGATGCAAGGCCTTATTCTGTCTCATCATTCGCCTTTCTTGCCAGTGTCTAACGGGACAAGAATCATGAGGACTTTTCTTTCTCAGCCCATCTGAGCTGGAGAGAATGGAAGTATCAGGGTTGAAATTATCCATCTAAGAGAACAACAAAAAAATGAACCTTAAATTATTGGCTACTGTAGTATAAACAAGTGGATGCATCAAAAAGCAGTCTAGGCTTCTGATTTGCCCCTCTCCTTCCATGCACTCTCCTCCATTTTTCCCCATGGAATCATTTGTGAGTTGAGGGTCAAGCAGTTGTGGGAGATCTTATTGCTGTGGAAGCTCTTAAGTGGAAGGTTCCTGCAGTTCTATGGAGCCAAGAACTGGGTAAAGGGAAAGTATTAGGGTTGGCAAGGCATCAAGAAAGAATGTGGGCGAGGTGACTCGGTAGTTAAATACGCTTCTTTACAAAGTTTTCTGGCCTGGGTTCTGTTCACTAATACTCATGTAAAGGCAGCCACACAAAATGGTGCATGTGTTTAGAATTCGTTTACAGTGTCAAGAAGTATGGTCACATGCCTATATTCTCATTCTCTTTCCCTCCCCTCCTCTTCTACAAATAAATAAGTCACAATGTGTCTGAGCCTCTCTAACAACATAAGCAGAGGAGTCTGTAGATAGTTAATTTGAGGTGTCTAAAAAGGGGGTTATTTGCTGGGGTGAGAGGGTAGGAATTTGGATGTGCATGAAGCTTGGCTGGTTAGGAGGAGTGAGAGACGTTGATAAACCTGTCTTCAACCTGCCATACACTGGCAAAACTATATATGGTGTTGGAGCAGGGTGTCACAAACCAGACTGTGCAGGTAAGACCTTTCTACTGCTGATAGCTGAGTCTGAACTACCTCAAGAGGCTTTCATCCAAGGTCCTGAATCCCATTTCACAATCAGGTATCAATTTAACATACCATATGTTACAGTTAGTAATTTATTAGTTTTTGCATCTTCCCACTAGATATAAGCTTCATAATGGCAGATGATTTTTTCCCCTTTAATGTTCTATCACTAAAGTGTTTAAATAATATAAATACTGTGTTTAAATGTCTTACATACTTTAAACATCCTCCTAGGGCTGGAGAGATGGCTTAGCAGTTAAGGTGTTTGCCTGCAAAGCCTAACAACCTGAGCTCAATCCACTAGTATCCACATAAGATAGACACACAAAGTGGCACATGCATCTGGAGTTTGTCAGAAGCCCTTGCACACCCATTTTCTCTTTGGGTACTTAGGGTTTGCAGGCAAGCACCTTAACTGCTAAGCTGTCTCTCCAACTCAACCCTGCAGATTTTTCACATGCCATTTTATAAAATATTATTAGGAAGATCCTTCAAGTCTCTGTCCATCCACACACAGACACACATTCTATTGTTTCTAATACCTTAGATCTCCTTTTCACCTTCTGTTTCAATCTCTCCTGGAGCCACTATATTGTGCAATGTTCTGTTTAACTACTATATGATTTTCAAGCAGACACAGAGCCACAAATATGGTTTTATTAATGCAAGGCATAGTGCTATTGTTGACTTCCTTGATGAACACTGTCCTATGGAAATATAATACATACTTATAGTCTATTTACTGACTTATTAAAATCTTGAACTAATAAAGTATTGTTTATCTTATTGTTGTATTAACTTATTATGAGGAGAAATGAGCAAATATCTATTAACCCTAGATAAGGCATCACCAACAAACTAAAGAAACTATTCCACCCATCTAGCTTAGTGAACCAGTGAATTTATCATGGTTAGTTATAGTGCAGGGCGGGGGGTTACTTACAGGAGCATAAGTGACTCAAAGGCAACTGCATCACCAAAAAAGCTCACTCCAGCATGGGTAGGGACTCACAGAAGCTATATCTGTGGAATAGACTGTGCAACTTGCAAGCAGCTCAGCTATAGGTGTTCTTAATTATTAAATAAATTTAGGGAAAATTTCAGGAGCTTCTGGGACTTGAGAGGTCTTTATATCCTGAGCCTCATGTACTTCCTTAGTCTTGATGGACTTTGAAACCTCCTGAGTCCAAAGGCATTTACTTCACTTTCAAACTCCCAAAGAGCCTCCCTTTAGGGGGAAGAAAATATTTTAATTTGGAGGAAATTCCTATGTATCATGTTTACATGAATTTTGTGCCAGCATTTGTGTTAGGAACTGTGAATATTAAACTATAAGGTACAGTTCTTTTTTCAAATAATGTGAGTACCTCATTCTTATTTATAATCTTTATCATTCTGTACCTATGAAGTTGCCTTTTCAAACAGAAGTATTAGATTCTGTGTTTTGTCTTCTAGAATTCTTTTTTTTTCTCAGTTTTATGCAGTTTCAACCATGTAAAAAGTATGGTTTTATTTCAGTCACAGTTCTGTCACCAACATCTAACTACCAATATTGGCACATACTTCTTCCGTGTCTATATCTACTTTTAAAAGGCACACGGTAAAGAAGGCTCACAACATATTCATCAATGAGCACTATGATTATCATGCTTTGTCAATAACTGTTTAACACACAGCCACATAACTTGCGAAAATTCTTCCTTCATCAATCTTGTCCACAAAGATATGAACAGAACACTGCATTAAATGCCTCATTGAAATACAGATTCACTGTTTATATAATTTAATTAATCTAGTATAATTTATTCATAGTAAACTTAAAGTGGCTCTTGGTGATTGCCTCTTCCTGTTCTAGGTGTTTGAGAGTCATCTGCCTAATTATATGTCTTGGAATTTTGCTGGGAATCAATGGGATGCCTTGTGATTGGTAATTTTGTACATGCATTTTAATTTCACAGAGGAATCAGAAAAATTTGACCTTTGTCATTTATACTACTCTCCTTAGTCCCCATGATTATTATTATTATTATAAGATATTACTTACAATTGTCCTATAATTACATGAGAACTAAAAAATGCCTTGTGGAACACAAAGGCAAGGGCACAGTTGTGTTTTAGAAATTGACTACATACTAATTCACTTGAAGTTAACATAGACATATTTTTACCATATTAACATTTCTTATCCTCTTTATATTATGTTTTATCTTATTTTATTTGTTTCCACGACATTTCTGTGTTTTCTATTCAAATAATAGGTAATGGCTTGCAACAACACATGTACTCACTTTCTTTGTTATTATTGGTTACGGTTTCTGTATGTTGATGAACCAATATTTTCAGAAGGTGAAGTCATATTATATTAACATGAATGACCTGTTACCATGTGAACGCTAGAAAATAGGATAGAGTTTATAGAACCAGATGTGATACAGAGAGAGCTCAGTTGCATCTCCCATGTATGGTGTCTCATTTAGATAACTAAAGATAAGGAACAAAGGGTACCTAGACACACAAGCCCTACAATTTGACAAGCAGTATTTGAACTGACTTCATGTCTTTCCTGACTGGCTTTTCTTCATGCTACTCATTAACATACATGCCTTGTGATCTTTTATTTCTGAGTACTTTCATTGTTTGGCTGCTGATGGTCATTACTTCTTTGGCCACTGTGTTAGTAGCTTAAACTTTCCATACTGCAGGGCTTACACCTTTGTGGCCTGTATCACTACTTCTAGTTGTTACCTTCATCTGGCTATTTCTTCTTAGTGAGCCTCTTAGTGTACATCATTGAGACAGACCATCTAAACTAGTAATTATTTGAGTGATTAATGGAAAGTGGATTGCAGGAGATTGTGCATACTTATGGATATTTTCATTTATATAGTATATGATGTTTATTCTTTAAATTTACCTCTTCCTCTAGAAATTGTCATCTAGTCATCTTTTATTTGAATTTGTTTTATATTTATGAGCATAAACACATCTTTGTCCTAAAGAAATTAAATATTATTATGATTATTTTTAAAATTTTGATTATTATCAAATACTCAATTTCAAACACTGAAATTTATCATTGTTCTTTTTAAGGTATACTTTATACATAGTTTAAAGACCTTTAGCTCTTTTTCATTCCTATATTTTGAACCTTTCATTTCTGATTTTTTTCATCTCTTTAAACTTTAGTTTTCTCACTAATCAGATGGATATAGAAACACCTTTTCTAAACATGATCTATAGAACAGATTAGCATCTTATTTTCACATAAAAGATGTTTAAAATATAGGAATCCTTTCTTGTGTATTATTATTGTAGAATAGAACAATGCATGTGGTTATGTTAGTTTCTTTTATATCCTGTTCCCTTTGGTTTATACCTCATTGAAGCTATCTATAGAATGGATTTTTCAAGACCTCTGACCCTTTTGAAATACTGGAGTTTCAAATTACTCACATCTGTTCTGTAAATTTTTGAAATCTACTTTTATAAAATCTACGGTACTGTCAGACTATGCCAAGTGTTTCCTTTCTTGGCTATTTCAAGCAGCAATATGACAAGTTGACTTTTTCCCAAGGATCCTGTCACATGAATTTCATGAACCAGTTCTTTCTTTATGGTCAGAGCTAAGTTCAGAGAAATAGTCTCCCTCATTGCTTCATCAACAAGCTGAAGGATGGAATTTTCTGCAAAATGAGACTTCTAACAGATGTCTAGTTTGTCTCAGCTACAGCCTGCCTATTTCTAGTTCATTCCCCCATCAGAATCACTTATTCCTCTCTCTCCTTTTATTCTAAATGGGATATAGATCACTGTTTCTTAAACCATAGTTAGAAGATGCAATTTCATAGTCTATGAATACTCTATAGGAATTTTATGTTTTTAATTTTAATTATAAAGTTCATATAACCATACTCTGGATTATGACTTCAATTCTGAGATTCACATGTATATTTATGATTTTTAAGTGTCATGTGATCACATATACTAACAATATTTAATATTATTGTGCTGGTATTAGCATGTAATGAATGTGTTACCATAATGGTAATAATCTAATGAACATTATGGTAAATTATTTTACATGTCATAATCACGTAATTTCTCCTTTGAAAAATAAAATTACTTTCACAGAAAAAAATTAGCTTCTTAGGTTTTCAATAGATTACAACACTATTTGATCTTGCAAAAAAGACAGTGCAGGCCTAGTTCAATTGTCACTGACCAATGAGAAGCTAACAGAAGAGGAAACTCAGCATATAAATAATGCACTCTCACCAAACTAAGAGAATGAAGGTGTCACAGTGTTTTCAGGGAAATGTGGAGAAAGAATCAAGTTATCATATTGCACACATAAAAGACTATAAGGCTGAAAAAGATAACTCATATCTACCTTGCTTTGATTTCAGAAAGATGAGTTATTACATTAAATGATATTGAAAGAACCTGCTTATATAGATAATTGTTTTGATTTAGATACCACCTCATAGCTTCATGTTGTGGTAAAATTGGGCTAAGTGTTGTCAATTGAAAGTCAGTAAAAGAAATTCTTGTTCCTGTCCCAGTCCATAGCTCAAGGCTCATGATTATTGTGCTTTGCACTTCAAGGCATTATGTGTTCTCCATGGAAGACAGGTTAATGCAACAACTTCTGTTCCCTCACTGTCAAGTGCACAGCTACTGTAGTCTATGTACTGTAATATCAAGCTTTGTCATAACAATAAAAGATTAAGTTGTAATATAGCTAACTTTGCAGAAAAATTTACTCAAGGAGAAGTCATGACTGGATGTAGCTCAGTGGTACAGCACTTGTTTAGCATGCCCAAGGCCCATGGGGTCCCACCCCAGTAGCAGTGCCCAGGGAAACACAAAGGTCTAAAGCATGCAACAGTCTCTGTGGGCAGCTGTATATTACCTATGAATGGATGGAGAAAAATGTGTTTTGGGGAGGTGGATGAAAGGTATATCAGGAGGAAGATTTCTAAGAGAATGAAGAAGGAAGAGAAAAGGAAGATGAGAAGGAAAATAAATCATTGAGAAACAGAGCAAAGGACACAAATAAGTATGAAAATGGGAATGAGGACAGTTTGACTTCTTCCTTTCCAATTTGTATCCTGTTTATTTCTTTCTTTTATATTGTACTCTAGCTAGCCTTTGAGCAGTGGAGACAGTGCACAGCTTATTCTTGTTCCAAATCTTAATGGGAATGCTTTGAGTTTTTCTCCTTAGTAGGATGCTGGCTATAGATTTGTTACATGTAGCCTTTATTATGGTGAGATATGTTCTATCCATCCCTGATCTTTCCAATGTTATCAAGAAGATATGCTGAATTTTGTCAAAAGCGTTTTATGTATCTTCTGAGATGATAATCTGTTTTCTGTCTTTGTATTTATTTATGTGGTATATTATATTTACTTGATCAAGGAGGATGGTCTTTTTGATATTGTTGAATTTGGTTTATAATTATTTTATTAAAACTTTCTGTTTACATTCACAGGGATAATGGTCCATAATTTTCAATTTTTGTTATGTTTCATTCTGGTTTTGCTGTTAATGTAGTGCTTTTAGAAATAACCAGAGAATATTCCCTCCTTTTCTATTTTGTGGAATAATTTAAAAGCAATTATTTCAGTTCTTATTTAAGTGTTTGATAGAATTCTTCAGTGAACCCATCATTACCTAGAATTTTTTGGTTAGAAGATTTTAGAGTAGTGCTTCAACCTTGTTGCTTGTTGTAAATCAGTTTAGGTTATTTATCTCAGCTTGGTTTAACTTTGGGAGGTCATATGCATTGGTAACTTCATCCATTTCTTTTTGACTTTCTAATCTGGTGGAATATAGTGTTTTTAGTTTCTTATGATTTTTCTCTGCTGTAATATCTCCCTTTTCATCTTTAATCTTATTCATTAGAGTAATGTAATTCTTTTGGGTTTGTCAATTTTGTTTATCTTTTAATAGAAACAACTATTTGTTTCATCAGTTCTTTTAGTTGTTTTTATTTTTGTTCATAAACATTGTAAAAGCCACAAGGTTGGAAGGAATACCTTGGGATACTGTCCTGAAGACATGAAATCGTTGTTGCATTTATGAACTCATAGTGGTTACTGCCTTGGTGGTTCCATCAACATTTTGACATGTATAAAGAAGGAGAAAATAAACACACACACACACACACACACACACACAACATGCACTCATGCACACACTCATCAGAATAGAAGTGGCTAGTTGAAAAAAAAGAAGGGGTTCAGTGGAATAGAGTCTAGGAAGGGGGAAAGAAGATAATGAGGGAATTATGATAAAATTACAGTATGTTCATGTATAAAAATTCTCAATGAAAGAAAAAAATGTAAAATTGAGGTTAACAATATAACCTAAAATGGCTCTAAAAGTATAACCTGGTTAAATAAATAATTGTTGCATATGAATTTGATAGTTATCTGATAATTGTTTTTATGTAATTGTTTTGATCTGTTAGTCTAGCTGAATAATGTAGTACTGAAATTAGTTAAAATATTTAGAATATGAGATAATCATTACATATCATGGTATAGCAACAGAAGCTGAAAGTCCAAAATATGTACACATTTGGACATAAAATTTAATGCATGGGCAAGCAATCTAAATGCAACACATTTCTTGAATTATATTGTCTGCCTGACCCATGTTTTTGCTCATTCAGAGATTCTCTTTTTTAATTTATATTTTTATTGGCAACTTCCATAATTATAGACAATAAACCATGGTAAATCCTTTCCTTTACCCACTTTCCTCTTTGCAACTCCACTATGTGTCATATCTCCTTCCCCTTCTCAATTAGTCTCTGTTTTAGTTTGATATCATCATCTTTTCCTCCTATTATGATGGTCATGTATAGGTAATGTCAGGCATTATAAGGTCATGGGTATCTAGGCCAATTTGGGTCTGAAAAAAGTGCATTGTATGGAGTCCTATCCTTTTGGCTCTTACATTCTTTCCATCACCTCTTCTGCAGTGGACCCTGAGCCTTGGAAGGTGTGACAGAGATGATTTAGTGCTAAGCACTTTGTCACTTCTCAGCACTGTGGTGGTCACTACAATCATAAAAGAGAAGCTTCTCTAACCAAAAGTGAGAGTAGCATTAATATATGCATATGAACATTCAGAGAAGAGTTTTTCAGACAGTTTGGTGAGCACAGTATACGCATTTAGCCAGACAGCAGCAGAAATTATACCCCTGGGCTCATGCATTCCCATGTCATAGGTTTGCATTACCAGGCATGTATTCCTTCTTGTGGAATGGGTCTCCAGTCCAATTAGAGAGTGGTTGGTTTCCCCCATAGCAAACTATTGCAGTCAGGTTTCCATTGCTAGCAGAAATCACCTGACCAAGAGCAGCTTGTGGGGAAAAAAGAAAAAGTTTATTTTGGCTTACAGATTCAAGTAGAAGTTCCATGATGGCAAGGGAAAATGATGGCATAGCAGAGGAGATACCACCTCCTGTCCAACAGCAGGTGGGCAACAGGAACAAGAGAGTGTGACAAACACTGGCAAGGGGAAACTGGCTATAATATCCACAAGTCCGTAAGCCTGCCCCCAACAATACACTGCCTCCAGGAGACATTAATTCCCAAGTCTCCATCATCTGGGAACCTAAGTGTATAGGGGACACCTGAACCAAACCACCACATTCCAGATCAGGTGCCCATAAATTGATAACCATCTGTGATGTAAAATGCAATTCATTCAGTCCAACTTTAAAATTCCCCATAGTTTTTATCAATCCTAATGATGTTCAAACATTACCATAGTCCGAGATCTTTTAACTTAGCCAGCCATAATACCCAAAACACCAAAAATCCCACAATGACACAGAATATACATTCACACTGCAAAAGATTGCATTGGATATAGAAAGATATATTCAATGAATACAACATTTAAAACAACCAGGGCAAACATCAAACTCTGTAGCTCCAAGTCCAGCAACTCTAGTCAGTGACAAGTTTCTAAGTTCAATAATTCTAACCAGCAACTAGTCTCTGGAATTCAAATTCCACCCCTCCAGCTAGGCTACTCGCAGTCATGGAAAACTTCATCTGGGCCTGGTAGCTCTTCTCAGCAGCTGTCTCGTGATCCCAGCATCTCCACTTGGTCTCCACTGCAACCCATGGTCCATCCTCATGGCTCCATCAGGTCTCCACGCAGGCATCCAGCAAACCAGCTTCACACTGTCCAGGGCTGTTTTCAAAACACAAAACTGTGTTGCAACTTCAATGACCCACTTTTTTCTACATTTCTTCTACTCCACAAGACCAGGTGGAGTGCCAATTTGTTTATCCAGAGGGGAATCAAGCAGACTTAGAATAACAAGACACTCCTTGAGCATTCAGGCCCCATCAAAAGACTGCATTCTTTCTGTTGTCCCAATGTAGGTCAGCTGGCCGGATCTCAATGGGTGTCATCTTTCAATTGCACCTCAATGGGAAGCACTTTCATCCAAAGATTTCTTTCTGTGCCATATCCCTCTGCTCACACCAGTTCATCTCTACACAAAGCAACCCTGCAGAAATTCTCAGGTCATGGGCATAACAGCAAGCCTCTCACACAAACTAATTCTAGCCCAGTGCAGGCAAAGCTCTTTCTCACCCTCACAAGCCAAACCTCACAGTTCATAGTTCTTACTGCACTCAGGTCATTCAACTCTGACCAGAACAGTTAATCAAGCTGACTTATAGCACTGCAAGGTGTCTCTAGGGCAAGGTTTCAAATCCTTTTACATTCCTGTTGAAACTCAATTCCAAAAGCCATAAAATCAGGTGCCTAGCAGCAATCCCACTCCTTTGGAACCAACTTTACTGTTGCAATTAGGTTCACATTGCTAGCAGAAACCACCTGACCAAGAGCAGCTTGTGGGCAAAAGGTTTATTTTGGTTTACAGACTCAAGGGGAAGCTCCATGATGGCAGTGGAAAAGGATGGCATGAGCAGGGGGTAGGCATCACCTTCTGGCCAACACCGGGTGGACAACAGGGACAGGAGAGTGTGCCAAACACTGGCATGGGGAAACTGGCTATAACACCCAATAGACTGACCCCAACAATACACTGCCTCTAGGAGGCATTAATTCCCAAATCTCCATCAGCTAGAAACCTAGTATCCAGAACACCTAACTTTATGGGGGACACCTGAATTAAACCAGCATACACACATGCCAGTATTGCATGCATTGGCTCATTTGGCCTGGCTGACCAAAGTTAAGGCTGGCAGTGTCCACTGTTGTTTATCTCCACTGCTGATTTCTCTCTCTTCCATGGAACTGCATGCATCATAGATTTTTCCAGATACTCTACATAGTGAAGATTTTCAGCTCAGCTCCAGCAGTATTTTTCTGTGACCTAGCAGCCCAAGTATGTGGAATCTTCCCCCAATAGAGTCTTACCATCTATTCCTGGTGTAAAACCAAGAACCTTGCCAATGGCCTGTAATGTTTGGGGCCACCAGGGACCTCTCTGGCCAATAATTCACTGGAAGGTCACCCATCCCTGGCACTGAAAATTTTCTTCTAACAATTTATGACTTCTGGGTATACCATTATCCAAAAAATTAGGTTTCCCTGTGATTTATTCATACCCTCTTATATTTTGATTAGCCCTTGCCCATCTTTCCTTTACTCAATCTCTTCCCTTAACCTCACTTAGGCAATCCCACACCCAGTAATGTTTTTCTACTTACATATATACAATATCACCTGCTTAAGTCCATTCTACCTCCTTTGTATCCCCTTTCTAGCTCACTGGCCTTGGGTACTGAGTTTTATTGCAACTCACATTCAAGTCCAAACACTTGTAGCTGTCTCAGGAACATCCACACTGATTTACACAATGGCTGTACTAGATTACATTCCATCAACAGTGTAGAAGGGTTCCTATTTTCTGTATCCTCCCCAGTATTTATTGTCATTTGTTTCCTTGATGGTATTCTGACAGGAGTGAGATAGATTTTCAAAGTAATTTTAACTTGCATTTCCCTGAGGGCTAAGGATGTAGAACATTTTTTAGTTGTTTATTTGGCAACTGAATTACTTCTTTTGAGAGCTCTCTGGTTAGTTCCAAAGCTCATTTTTTAATTGAGTTGTTTGGTTTCATATTAGTTTTTTTGTATATCCTGGATTTTAATCCTCTGTCAGATTTATAGCTGGCAAAATTTTTCTTCCATTCTCTAGGCTGCCTCTTTGCTATATTCATTGTCCTTTGCTGTACAAAAGGTTTGTAATATCATGAGGTCCCAATGCTTTATTAGTGGTTTTATATCATGAGCAGCTGGGGTTATATTCAGAAAGTTTTTGCCTCTGCCAATATGTTGAATGTTTCCCCTACTTTTTTCCCCTAGCAGTTTCAGAGTTTCAAGTCCGATATTAAGGTCTTTGATCCATTTTGACTTAATTCCTATGCAATGCAAGAGATAAGGATCTATTTGCATCCCCTCTCCCTCTCCCTCTCCCTCTCTCTCTCTCTCTCTATATATATATATATATATATATATATGAAAAGCTCCTAATTTTTCTCCATTTAGTATTATGTTGGCTGTAGTTTTGTCATAAATATCCTTTATTATATTGAGCTATGTCTGTTCTTTACCCAGTTTCTGTAGGACTTTTAATGTGAAGGGATGTGGGATTTTTGTCCAATGCCTTTTCTGCATATAATGAGATAATCCTGTGATTTTTTTCCTACACTGCACTTATATAGTGTATGACATTTATCTATTTGTGTTTGTTGAACCATCTCTCACTTCTGGGATAAATCCTACAAGGTCAGGGTGAATGATCTTTCTGATATATTCTTGTATTCTATTTGCCAATATTTTGTTGAGAATTCTTTCATCAATGTTCATGAGTGACATTAGTCTGTAATTGTCTTTATTTTCTGACTGGTTTTGATAGCAGGGTGATGCTTGCTTCATAGGAAGAGTTTGGGAGAATTCCTTCTTTTTCTACTCTATGGAAAAGTTTGAGAAACGTTGGTGTTAGTTCTTCCATGAAGGTCTGGTAAAATTCACCATTGAATCTATCTGGGCCAGGACTTATTTTAGTTGGAGATTTTTTTCATAACTGCTTGGATCTTCATATTCGTTGTACATCCATTTAAGTGGTTAATGTCATCTTGATTTCATTTTGGTAGGTCATATAAGTAGAGAATATCACCTATTTCTTTCATATTTTTTTAAAAATTTTTCTGTTTTATTTGAGAGTGACAGACATAGACAGAATGAGGCCAATATATAGAGAGAGATTGAGAGAGAGAGAGAGAAAGAGAGAGAGGGGGGGTATTCCAGGGTCTCCAGCCACTGCAAATGAACTCCAGATGCATGCGCCCCCTTGTGCATCTGGCTAACGTGGGTCCTGGGGAATCGAGCCTTGAACCAGGGTCCTTAGGCTTCACAGGCAAGCGCTTAACCGCTAAGCCATCTCTCCAGCCCTTCCTTCATATTTTTTAACTTAGTGGAGTATATATTCTTAAAATATGTCATTTCTGATGGATTTATAGGTTTTGGTGGATTGTATTGTCTTGATATTTTTGTATTTTTTGTATTATAATGTAGATATTTTTGCATCTTAAGTTAATTTGATGTTTGGGTTTTCTATTATCTGCAATGTTCGTAGATATGTAAATCCAACTTTATATATCTTCAGGGTAGGAGTTTATGGTCCCAGATGTGGTTCTTACATTGTTCCCAGAGTAATAGGAGAAGTGACTCTAGGTGTTGAGTTTGCCTGCTATTCACGTATTGCAGCCCATCTTGGTAGTGCAAGCCTTTAATCCCAGCACTCAGGAGGCAGTTGTAGGAGGATCACTGGGAGTTCAAGACCACCCTGAGACTACATAGTGGATTCCAGGTTAGCCTTAGCCTTTACCATGCCCTTAGAGGGCACACCTGAATCACAAGGCCTTGGAGAGGGTACAATGAAGATTGACATTAATCTTCTCCTGTTTATGTTTCTCTCTCTCTCTCTCTCTCTTTCTCTCCCTCTTCTATTTATCTCCTTTATTTTACTTATCTTTTTCTTCCTGCTTTTCTTGGGCACTGACCTGTAACTCCCAGTACCACCATGTGGCTATCCTCCACAAGGAACTGTTGATCAAAAAGACTTACAATGTTTCCCAAAGAAGACAGATTTCTTTCAGAGTACTTGATGACCCAACAAAGGTTAGTGGTAAGACTCTACTACTGAAGACACCACATGCTGTTGGCACATGACATGGAGTGACATGGCTGGAAGCTGGAAGAGAGTCAATCCCCAGGCAGCGTGTCTAGTGCCAGAAGGTGCTACATGAGCGATTGGAGGAACATGACCCATATCTGTCCAGGCAACTCATGGTCTAAGCTACTCTGCAGCAAACAACCTGACATGATGCTCACACAGGTGCAATAGTGGTGCACAGCCATGGTGGGAAGTCAAGTGCTCTTGATTTGGCTAACTGATCTGTTCAGTGCAATGGAACCCATAGCTGGGGCTGGGAAGCAATTCAGAATCATATCCAAAAACGAGTTCACTATCCATTATCAAGCTGCCACCAATTATGGGCTACAAAAGGGCCTACATATATTACATTCTCTCCCTTAAAAAAAAAAAAAAAAAAAAAAAACAAGGGTTATCCCATTTATCTGGTGCTAACTTTACTCTCCATCGGAGAATATGCTTCTCTTTTTCAGATAAATGCAGATCCTAAGGAGAGAACCATCCCATCATACTTCAAAAGGACCCCAGCTGAAACTAAGAATAATTGGGGAAACAAGCAAGAGTGATGTTTTCTTGGTGAACCCAGTACCAGCACAATGGTGAAGGAGATAGACACAGAAAACAATCAATTCCTACCAAACCAGATATCCAGAGACACAGAGGCTCCCAACACCTCATCACTGAATCAGACCTAAAATGAACCCAACATGGCTAAGGGAAACTTGTGGAAGAGGGAGCAGAAAGAATGTCAGAGCCATACATTGAGTCATGATACACAGAGACATTGCCTACTACTCACAACTGATGGCTAACTCCACAGTGCACAACCCATATTCCACAGCAAGGAAGGTCCCTGCAGAGGGGGGTGGTCAGAGAGGAGGCAAACAATGGTAACAACTTGACTGTATTCACTGAATACCAAAGGAATAATAATAAAAATGCATTGTAGTAGACTGGGTAGAGCAAATTACTGGCTAATTCTAAAATTCAACTGAGCAATAAACACATTCAGTGAAAACAAGCACAGAGTATTTATACAAGAATTGGGATTAAAATAAAATGTAATCTAATAAAGCCAAATTCTCTAAGGGTATGTGTTGCCCCACAGCATTAATCCTGTCAATGAGAAGGTTGAGATTTCTGGTCTGAACTGGATTCCAAGTCAGCCTGGGTCTGAGTAAAACCCTACTCACAATAATGACAGAAGAAAAAGTCAAGGCCCTAAAAACCAGGATGCATCAAAGGCAACAATAGTCAACTATAGGCTTCTTGGTTGCTGGATCTGGTGCTCTGATCAGCTGTGTTGGATGCCATGCAGCCAAGGGTGAATGCATTCTTCTTGTTGGGGATGGGAGGCTGTGCATGATGCCTGGGGTTGCACTCAAGGTTCTCAGCTGGTCCTGTTTGTGTTTTCCGTCAGTAGATGGTCAGATAGCCCTTGCTCTCTTCCCTTCCTGGAATGTTGACTTTGAAATGAGGCTGATGTGAGTGGAAAATCCCTTCACCTGGTTTCTACTCTTGTAGCTCTGTGCCGGCCAGGCAGGCAGGCTGGTGTGGGGGCTCATAGACTGCGGCCACTGGTACCTTGGAAGGATTCTGACTGGTTTCCTCCTTTCTTCATTGTGTAAAAAACATTATGTATTTAATTAAATAAGTATTTTAATCATCATAAACTTCGGCACACTCACATGTAACACAGAACCTTTATCACAGGTATTAAAGAAGCATATACAAAACACATGGGCACTTATTTATGCAGTTTATTCTAGATTTTTCCTTGTTTATCCAAGGTGATTGAATGCAGTGTAATGTAAGAGTAGGTTCAATAATGCTATTTTTATTTTGATTTAGGAAAAAATGAAAGTTAGTGAATCTATATGAAATATTTTTCATCCTTCTTACATATTAACCTGATGAAACAATCACCCAAATCAATGCTCAGGAACAGCTGCAGTTGCAACATGAAAAGACTACCAAACCCAGAATTCCCCTTTTCATCTGCATCTCTGTCACAGAACGGCTTCAAGGACTGAGCAGAAAGCTAAATATTAAAATTTTAAGAAATTTTCATTTGAATTTCTGTACATACAGTTTGATTTTTTAAGCCATCACTATGTAAAATACAATGCCACTATTGCCCACATACATGTTGCAGTCATTCAGGAATGTTGCTATAGCATCCTATGGGAATCTGCCTTGAGCCAGAAAATTTCCTTCACATTATCTAAAATCCTTCTTTTAGAATTTTTTAATTCTACCAGACTTAGGCAATGTATTCACTTCTTTTACGTACTTCCATAGCATACTGAAGTCACCTTCCAAGGCACTATTCTGCTTGCATTGATATTCCTTTATTTATAAGCCTGACCAATAAACTAGACAGTAGGATTCAGTACAGCAGAGACCTGCAGTCTAGACAGGAGGCTCTGGGATAACAGGGACCTGATTTTTCATTTGGCCATTTTCTCTCCAATGCATTGCAGAGTTCAAAGCACAATTAATCTTTTTCTCAAAGTTTTATTTATTTACTTATTTGTATTCAGAGAGGAGAGAGAAGGGGCAAAGATATTAGATAGATGATAGGTAGATAGGTAGATAGATAGATAGATAGATAGATAGATAGATAGATAGATAGAAATAATGTGGCCAAACCAGGACATCTAGCTGCTGCAAACAACTCCTGATGCATGGACCCCTCTTTGTATCTGGATTTATGTGGGTACTGGGGATTTCAACCTGGGTTGTTAAAATTTGTAGGCTAGTGCCTTAACTACTCAGCCATCTCTCTACTACCAATTAATATTTTTTGAATTAGGGTTTATTAGGAAGAGAAGAACAAAAATATTTCTTTGGCTATTCAACCCAATATAAAGTGTTTATTATATGTTCTTTATTAGGATTTGATATTTTCAAGGAAAATGGTTTTTGAAAGACAACCATTGCTATGTAAATATTTAGTAACTGATTTATTTTGTTACTAACGAAATTATTAACTTGTGCTATCTGAAACCAAGTCATAGAGTATTTCATAAAAATGATAAAATTATTTTTGTGCACTTAATTAGTACCTATATTACTAATTTCATATAACATAATTTATCACTAAAATATTGAGGCAAAATATTGAAACATGAATATACAGTTAGAAATGTATTTATACTTTAGTGTAAACTAAAAAAATAGAAATAACTGAGGGGACAGGCACATTCATTATTAATTAAGTACAATTTCATTAACTAAGACATATATTATTATAAGTAATTACTTACAGAACAAAAGTTACAATTTTCACTGTTCATCTCATTTTTGACATTTGTTAACATAGGAAATTTTAAGTTTTAGTTAACAATTGGTATGTAGTTACTGAAAAATGCAACATATTTCTTTATGTCCCCAGGAGCTTGTAATCTAATTAGAGATATTATAAATACAAAAAACTTTTTGTACAATTTGATTTTCTATTAATGTGAGTTATTGCACATTATTCTACTAGACTTGCCTAACTTCTAAAAAAATGATAAGTACAGAAATAGTCATATGAGCTCAAGGGAGCTCAAAGCTTCCATAAGATGAGGAGGTTTTCACTATGCATTGCAGACAATAAACTTCCAGAGCAAGTGATACCAATTCAGTCCACATAAAGAAAGCCAGGTATTTTTCAACTTCTTGACAGGAAGTCTCAAAGGTAGATATGGCTTCTGAGAAGAATTTCTTGTCAGGAGCAAACTGACTTGAGGGTTCTGATTCTACTTCTTTGGAATCTTCTGGGCCTGCCTTCATATGAGTGTTGGAAACTATTTGGGCACTTCCCTTTTTGTATTAATAATGATTACAGAATTTCAGACTTTACTCTCACCTTTCCCTCTCCAGACCCTGTATTACCATAGACAAATCTTTGTGTAAATGGGAATGTAACACATAATTTCCATTGCTGCTGTTGAGAGAGATGCCTAATTCCTAAGAAGAACTTATATCTCAAATGTAAACAACTTACTATTTACAAGGAAAAAGAGGAGAAATGTGTTGAGATGGTAATGTGTGGACACTGATGTGGTGATTTTTAAGGTAAAATACACAGTGTTGGGCTCATTGGACTTGAATACTTAATTTTGTTGGTGGTGCTGCTCAGAAAGGTTGAGGAACCTTTAGGAACTAGAGCCTTACTGGAGGATGTGTGTCACTGTGGGTGGACAGTGATGTGTTACAGCACAGTCCTGCTTTCTGTCTCCTGTTCTCACTGCTTCTATGCTGCTAATGTGACCTTGCCTTCTACTCCTACCACACTTTCCTTGCTAGCATGAACCTTCCCCTTAAAACTGTAAGCTGAAACAAACCCTTTTCTTCTATAAGCTGTTTCTGTTTGATTAATTTGTCTTACCAACAACAAAGTAACTGACACACTTAATTTTAAAAACATGAAAAATACCTATTTGTGGAGAGAAAGGTTAAGACGCAGGCAGATGGAATGATATACCCATCAATGTTATACTGGATCATAGTGTTTAAATAAACTAACACATAAAGCAATAGTAATTGCCTGATAAATTATATGAAGATAAATTGGTGTGGTTTGAAGTTTAAAAGTTTGCCTTAAAAATTTGAATTTTAGAAACAATGTTATCTAATGGGTGCCTTAATATAAATATTGACTTCGCAGAAGATAATTCTTCTCTCCCTCCAATTTCTCTGCATATGTATGGCAGCCCATGAAATAGGAATCTTTATAATTTAGACACAGTTATCAATAAGAGTAATTTAGGTTTATATGAATAAAACAACAGTCTTAAGGTTGGAATTAGCTGTGTGCAAATATCATGAAATAAAAAACTTAGTATTGCTTTTTAAGTGTGCAGAGTAATTGTATTAAGAATTGAACAGGCTAGTTCATCATATAAGCAATCTTAACATGGCCTAGCCATGCACTATCAGGTTAGCAATGCTTTTGAGGTTTAATAATCAGTCTTTGCTGCCTCTAGATTCCGTATTCTGTTGTGGTGTCTCCTTGAAATCACATGAATATGTGGCTTGAAGGGTTGAAGAATTTTTCCAGAAAAGAAATACATTGTCTGTGTCTATTTTCTAAGATAATCTTTTTTTAAGTGGGGAAGGGGAAATATAACAAGAGAAAAGTATTTTTTTTTTAAAAAAGGGATGCTTTTGGTATCATTGTGGCTATTTCCTGCTAGACTTGAATCCAACAATACCCAAAATAATCCCAGTGGTTGTGTGTAAACTGGTTATTATCTCATTTCAACAAGACTGGGGATAATGAAGAGAAGGCGAGGTGAAAGCTGTGGAGTAATGGTCTTGGCTGTGGGCTCACACAACAGTAGTATCTAGCCCTTATGGTAAACATATGTGTTGAACTTAACCTCTCATTTTACACAAATATTTAATAAAAATGTATCTTTGGTACATCATTTTATTTTCGCTGGACTGCAGGGAATTAGAGTTGGCTTTTGTCAGGCTTGGAATGGAATAACCTAATAGTGTTCTTCTTTGAAGACAGAACACTTGTAATCATGGTTGAAGAGGGTTATAAAAATGGAGCCATGGAGTGAGAAGGGTCAGCTATGAAACAGAAGGGCAACTTAGTAGGGAAGATGCAGGGAAAGATATATGCCAAAGTACAAAAAAGATACACAGAAGTGTTTCTGAGTAGAAGCACATCTGTATGAAAGGGACTCTCATATTTATCTGGGGACCCTCTATTTTGGGTCATTAAGATAGTTTACATTGTACTCAAGGGCTACTGAGGCAAGAATATTTTGTTTAATACTAGAGTCAGAATAATAATGACATAAGTTAGCCGGGCGTGGTGGCGCACGCCTTTAATCCCAGCACTCGGGAGGCAGAGGTAGGAGAATCGCCGAGAGTTCGAGGCCACCCTGAGACTACATAGTGAATTCCAGGTCAGCCTGAGCCAGAGTGAGACCCTACCTCAAAAAACCAAAAAAAAAAAAAAAATAATGACATAAGTTTAGTATTGAAGGAACATTGTATGGGTGGTCATATGTATAGTGCATCAGAGATCAGAATACTCTACAGTTCAGGGAAACTGATAAAATAGTCACTTTAATAGATTTGAAATTCCTTTGTTTTGCTTTGGGGATATGGATGTAGCTCCATTGGTACAGTGTTTCTCTAGAATGCATGAAGCCTGGGATTGATCCCCAGGAGCAAATGATGACATATTCCTGCAATCTCAGCACACTGAAGGTGGGGTTAAGAGAATCAGTAGTCAATTTTGTTTGCAGGATGAAAGTTTTTATTATTTTATTATTATTATTATTATTATTATTATTATTATTATTTTAGTTTTTTGAGGTAGGGTCTCACTCTAGCCCAGGCTAACCTGGAATTCACTATGTAGTCTCAAAGTGGCCTTGCACTCACAGTGATCCTCCTACCTCTGCTTTCTCAGTGCTGGGATTAAAGGTTTGTGCCACCACAACCCACATTTTTATGGTTAATAAGGTCCTAAAATCTTTTCTCCAAAGAATCTACCAACTTTAGGATTGAATATATGAGTGAGTGGAGCTTAAGAAATATGTGGTGTGAGTTGATGGCAATTGAAAAGGGTAGTGACTATAGTCATGAGAAGTAAATGACAGGAAAGAATGGGTTCTGTGCCTTTACTTCTCACTTTTCTTTCTTTTCTTTGCCCACTACAGTTCAATCTACATCTGAAAGTGCCATAAGGGTTCCCATCTGTTGCAGACAGCCTCATGTTGCTGGCAGAAAACACCCAACTGAAAACATCTTGTGGGAGGAAAGGGCTTATTTTGGTTTACAGACTTGAAGGGAAGCTTGAGGTTGGCACTGGAAATTGTTGGGATGAGCAGAGGCTGGACGTCACCTGTGGCCAACATCAGGTGGACAACTGCAGCAGGAGAGTGTGCCAAACATCGGCAGGGGGAAGCTGGATATAGCACCTATAAGCTCTCCTCCAGGAGGCTCCAATTGCCAAATACCCACCAGCTGGGGGCCTAGAATTCAGAGCACATAAGTTTGTGGGGGACACCTAAATCAAACCACCATATTCTATCCCTGACCCCCATAAACTGATAACCATCTGTGATGTAAAATGCAATGCATTCAATTCAACTTTAAAATTTCCTATAGATGTTATCAATCCCAATGATGTTCAAACATCCCTATGTTCCAAGGTCTTTTAACCAAGCAATAATACAGAAATAACACAATGGCACAGAATAAATAATCACACTGCAAAAGATGGTATTGGGCATAACAGAGACAGATGGAACCAATACAAGATTTAAGCAAACAGGGCAGAAATAAAACTCTGTAGCTCCAAGTCTGATAACTCTAATCAGTGGCACAGTCTCCAACTAATTCTAAGCAGTTTCCATTCCACCCCTCAAGGTAGGTTTATCACAGTCCCAGAAAACTTCAGCCACTGCTGGCAGCTATTCTTGGCAGCCATCCCATAGTCTAGGCATCTCTACTGGGTCTCCACTGCAAACCACGGGTCATCCTCATGGCTACATCAGCCCTCCATGCAGGTAATCCAACAAGACTTTTTCACATTTTGCATGGTCATTTCCAAAAAAATTCAAAACTGTTTGGCAAATTCAATGAGCCTCTCTTTCCTGCATTTGTTATGCTTGCATTTGTAGTGCCAGGTGGGCTACCAGTTTGGTAATGCAGTGGGGAACTAAGTCAGACTTTGATGAACATGACACTCCTTCAGCATACAGGCCCATCAATCCAAAAGAGTCTGCATTCTTCCTGCTGTCGCAATGCAGATCAGCTGGCCCAATATCAATGGTTGTAATCTGTCAAAAAATTGTAGCTGAATGGGCAGAACTTTTAGCCCAAATATTTCCTTTTTTTTCTGTGCCATATTGCTGTTCTCACACCAGTCCATTTCTATGTAATGCAACCCCTGCGCAAGTTTTCAGGACATAGGCAGGCAGAATGCAGCAAACCTCTCACACAAACTGCTTCTGGCTAAGTCCCTACTAAGTTCTTTCTTACCCTCATTAGCCAAGCCTCACTGTTCTTATTTCTTACTGCATTTAGGTCTTTCAACTCTGACCAGAATAATCCATCACACTATACTTGAGGTACTGCAAGGTATCTCTTAGGCCAAGGTTTCAGATCCTTCCATATTCCTCTAGCAAATCAGTGCCCAAAGTCCAAAAGCCACACAGTCAGCTTTCTAGTAGTAATGACTCCACTTCTCACTACCAACTTCTTTATAGCAGTTAATTTCGCGTTGCTGGCAGCAAACACTCAACCATGAGTGCCTTGTGGGAGGAGAGGGTTTATTTTGGGTTATAGACTTGAGGGCAAGTTCCAAGGTGGCAGGGGTAAATGATGGCATGAGCAGAGGGTAGATAGCACCACCTGTCCAATATCAGGTGGATAATCAAAACAGAAGCATGTTCCAAACACAGACAAGGGAAAACTGGCTAAAACAACCATAAACCAACCCCAACGATACATTACCTCAAGGAGGCTCCAATTTAAAAATGGCCACCAAGTGGGTACCTAGCATTCAGCATGCATAAGTTTATGGGCTACACCTGAAGCAAAGCACCATACCAACTGAGGGCATTATCTGATCCACAAACATCCCATTTCATATGGTCTTAATTTACTGAGAAGCAAACATTGATCACAGAAACACAATGGAATGTGTCTTTAAACAGCCTGTTTGTGCTCTACACTGTGGAAGGAAGTAGAGAAACATTAAGTATCCAACACCATTTCTCTCTGTACTTTATTTTTAAGGATATGAGGAATACCACTATAACAAATCATATTTCTCAATGTCAATTTTTCTATATCTCTTTTGACCCCCAAACTGAGGTAAAAGAGTAATATTTTTCTATGGAATTATAGTATGAGATTATAATATATTTACATTTAAATTGAAATAAAATTATATAGTCATGCAGAATGAAACATTTTAAAGTAAGTATATTCATGCATTGCTAACATAGTTACTGATTCTTTGATAAGAACACATAACCTCCACTCGATTAGCATTTTTCAAGGATAACACCGTGTTAACCATTGTTACCACACTGCAATAAATCTCATGACCTATTTGTCCTATTTGTCTGAAGTTGTGCATCATTTTATGAACATCTTTCCCTCCTCAACCATTCCTGTTCTGTTAACCACATTCAAGTCTAGTACTGCAAGATCAATTTTTTAGGTTCTTGAAATCAGTGAGGTCTGTTCTGGGCTTTCACATAATTTTAATGTGTCATTAACTGCATACTGAGTGTTTTGAAGAACTTTGCTGACCAACTGGAGAATTGACGAATGGGCTTGCTATGACAGCAGTTTGACAAGAGGTGTCATGTAAAGTTGAATGTGTACATCTAATAACACTTGAAGCATTTGTTGACTTCTGTCAAACCATGAACCTTGATGTCTACAGAATCTCTTACTCTGATTTCAGAAGTAATTTTCCATTATAATTATTACAGTTAATCCATGACTTAATTTTGTCATTAGTGTATCAGTCCATATCATAGAACAATGGGTCACATTATGTATCTTTTGTGAAATAAATGACTTAAAATAATTTAAACCACAATAGGTAGTTAAAGTATCTTTTCTAGCAGAATACATGCTTACTTCATTATATAAGAGTTTTGCTTTAAATTAGACTAAATATAATTTAGATATTAACCAGAAATCATTGGGGATTTTCTCTTTTTTTATTTTATTTCTTATTTTTTATTAACAACTTCCATGATTGTAAACAATATCCCATGGTAATGCCCTCCGTCCCCCCAACTTTTCCCTTTGAACCTCCAATCTCCATCATCTGACCTCCCTCTCTCAATCAGTCCTTCTTTTAATTTGATGTCATGATCTTTTCCTCCAATTATGATGGTCTTAGGCAGGTAGTGTCAGGCACTGTAAGGATATCCCTAGGGCTCCTGACTACCCCTGTTTTAGGTTTTCAGTATCAGGGATGTATTCCCTCCCATGGAGTGGGACTCCAGTCCAATTAGAGGGCCATTGGTTTCCACCATGACAGACATGCCACTATTGCACATGTTGGCTCATTTGGCCTGGCTGGCAAAATATATAGTGTCCACTGTTGAGTATCTTCATTGGTGATTTCTCTTTCTCCCATTGAACTGCATGCAGAATGGCTTCTTCCCGCTTTCTGTCAACTGGTTTACATGGAGGAGGTCATCAGTTCAGCTCTAGCAGGATTTCTCAGTGTCCTTGCAACACAAATATGTGGAGTCTTCAGAAATAGGGTCTTACCATTGATTCCTGGTGGGAAACTGAGAGCCTCGGTAATGGCCTGTAATGTTTTGAGGGCATCAGGGACCTCCCTGACCAACAACTCACTGGAATGTATCCCATCCATGGCACTGAAAATTTTCTAATAAAATTCTATGGCTCCTGAGTCTTCCATTATCCAAAAAAGTAGGTTTCCATATGATCTATTTGTATCCTCTTAGATTTTGATTAGCCCTCCCTCCACCTTTCCTTTACTCAATCTTTTCCTCTGACCTCACTTTTGGCCTTTTCATCTCCATTAATCTATTCTTCTACTTACATATATACAAAACCAGCCTAATAAGTACCCTTTCCCTTCCTTTCTCTTCCCTTTATATCTCCTTTCTAGCTTATTGGCCTCTGCTACTGAGTTTTCTTCCTACTCACACAGACATCCAGTCATCTGTAGCAAGGATCCACATATGAGAGAGAACATGTGATTCTTGGCTTTTTTTCCCCTGATGTAGGGTCTTGCTCTGGCCCAGCCTGACCTCGAATTCACTGTGTAGTCACTGGGTGGCCTTAAACTCATGGCGATCCTCCTATGTCTGCCTCCCGAGTGCGGGGATTAAAGGCGTGTGCTCCCACACCCGGCTTACATGAATCCTTCTTCAGCTACCAAATACACTTATACACACTGAGCACAGAGGAGAGCCCAGAGAACTTTGCCCTCCCTGCTGGGTCTATCATTCTAGAACAGAAGACAGGCATTAATACAGATGCTCAAAAAACTTCCAGAACTGGGGATGCGGCTTAGTTGGCAGAGTGTTTGCCTGGCATGCACAAAGCCCTAGGTCTCGTCCCCAGCACCATATAAACTGGGTACAGTTGTTCATGCATGTCATCCTAGCACACATGATGCCAGACGATTAGGAATTCAAGACCACCCTTTCCTAGAACCCTAGAATACACTGTGAGAATGTTTCAAAATAAATAATAACTAATACATAAATAGTATTAGGCATGGTGGCTCACAACTTTAATCTCAACACTCTCGAGGCTGAGACAAGATTGCCATGTGTTCAAGGCCAGACTGGGTTAGAGTGAAACAATGACTCAATAAACAAGCCAGGTGTGGTAGTGAACACCTTTAATCCCAGCACTCAGGAGGCAGAGGTAGGAGTAGTATAAGGATCACTGTGAGTTCAATGCCACGCTGGAACTACAGAGCGAGTTCCAGGTCAGCCTGGGCTAGAGTAAGACTCTGCCTTGAAAAAACAAAACAAAACAAAATATTCAAACATATAAACAGGGAACAAACAGGGAGATGACTCAGTGGTAAATATTGCTATTCAAGTGTGAGTACCTGAGTTTGGACACCAAGATCCCACAAAGTAGCTGAACAGAGTAATCCTAGTGCACATTAGGGCAAGAAGAGATTCAGACAGATCCATGCACCACTTTGTGCATCTGGCTTTACTGGGGAATTGAACGTAGGCCAATCAGGGTTTGTAAGAAAGTACCTTTTACCACTGAGCGATCTCTCAAGCTCTGTTTTTTCTGTTTGTTTGTTTGTTTTTATTTTGTTTTGTTTTTTTCTGAGGTAGGATCTTCCTCCAGCCAAAGCTAGCTTGGAACTCACTACATAGTCTCAGGCTGGCCTTGAACTTACAACAATCCTCCTACCTCTGCCTCCTGAGTGCTGGGATTAAAGTCATATGCCACCATGCCCAGCTGTCTGAATTTTTTTTCAAATTTTTATTAACACTTTCCATGATTATACAAAATATCCCATGGAAATACCCTCCCACACACCACTTTCCCCTTTGAAGCTCCATTCTCCATCATATCCCTTCCCCATCTCAATCAGTCTCTCTTTTATTTTGATGTCATGATCTTTTCCTCCTCTTATGATGGTCTTGTGTAGGTAGTTATGGGCACTGGGAGGTCAAGGATATCCAGGCAATTTTGTGTCTGGGGGGAGGATGTTGTAAGGAGTCCTATCCTTCCTTTGGCTCTTACATTTTTTCTGCCACCTCTTCCGCATTAGACCCTGAGCCTTGGAAGGTGTGATAGAAATATTACAGTACTGAGCACTCTGGTCAATTCTTTCCAGCACCATGATACCTTCTGAGTCTTCCCAAGGTCACTGCCATCTGAAAAGAAAGATTCTCTACCAAAAGTTAGAGTAGCATTAATATAAGAGTATGAACACTAAGAGAAGTGCTTACTGGGAAGTTTGATAAGCATAGTATACACATTTAGCCAGAGAGCAGCAGACATTACACCCTTAGGACTCATGACTAACCCTGTTTTAGGTTTTTAGTATCAGGGATGTATTCCCTCCCATGGAGTGGGACTCCAGTCCAATTAGAGGACATTTGGTTTCCACCATGAAAGATGTGCCACTGTTGTACCGATTGGCTCATTTGGCCTGGCTGGCAAAATATATAGTGTCCACTGTTGAGTATCTTCACTGGTGATTTCTCTTTATCCATTGAACTGCATGCAGAATGGCTTCTTCCAGATTTCTGTAAGCTGGTCTATATGGAGGAGGTTATAAGCTCAGTTCCAGCAGGAATTCTCAGTGGCCTTGTGACCCAAGTATGTGGAGTCTTTAGCAATAGGGTCTTATCATCTATTCCTGGTGGGAAACCAAGGGCCTTGGTAATGGCCTGTAATGTTTTGGGGACATCAGGGACCTCCCTGACCAACAACTCACTGGAATGTATCCCATCCCTGGCACTGAAAATTTTCTAGCAACAATCTATGGCCCCTGAGTGTTCCATTGTCCAAAAAAGTAGGTTTCTATATGATTTATTTATATCCTCTTAGATTTTGATTAGCCCTCCCTCCACCTTTCCTATACTCAATCTCTTACCTTGACCTAACTTTGGGCCTTTTCATCCCAATTAATTTATTTTTCCAATTACAAATATATACAATACCATCCTACTAAGTACCCCCCTCCCTTTCTTTCTCTTCCCTTTATATCTCTTTTCTAGCTTACTGGCCTTTGCTACTGAGTTTTCTTCCTACTCACACAGAAGTCCAATCATCTGTAGCTAGGATCCACATATGAGAGAGAACATGCAATGCTTGGCTTTCTGAGCCTGGGTTACCTCACTTAGTACAATCCTTCCCAGATCCACCCATTTTCCTGCAAATTTCATAACTTCATTTTTCTTTACCACTGAGTAGAACTCCATTGTATAAATGCGCCATATATTCATTATGCATTCATCAGTTGAGGGACATCTAGGCTGGTTCCATTTCCAGCTATTGTGAATTGATCAGCAATAAACATTGTTGAGCAAGTATCTCTAAGGAAATGAGATGAGTCCTTCGCATATATTCCTAGGAGTGCTATAGCTGGGTCATATGGTCAATCAATTTTTAGCTGTCTTAGCAACCTCCACACTGATTTCCACAATGGCTGGACCTGATTGCATTCCCACCAATAATGTAGAAGGGTTCCTCATTTTCCACATCCTTGCCAGCATTTATGGCCACTTGTTTTCATGATGGTGGCCAGTATGACAGGAGTGAGATGGAATATCAATGTAGTTTTAATCTGCATTTCACTGATGACTGGGGATGTAGAAAATTGTTTTTAAATGCTTATACACCATTCATATTTCTTCTTTTGAGAACTCTCTATGTAGTTCCATAGCCCATTTTTAATTGGCTTGTTTGATTTCTCATTATTTAATTTTTTGACTTCTTTGTATGTCCTAGATATTAATCCTCTATCAGATGTAAAGCTAGCAAAGATTTTTCCCATTCTGTAGGATGCCTCTTTGCTTTATTCACAATGTCCTTTGACATACAAAATCTTTGTAATTTCATGAGGTCAAAGCAGTTAATCAGTGGTTTTATTGCCTGAGCAATTGGGGTTATATTCATAAGGTCTTTGCAAAGACCAATATGTTGAAGGGTTTACCCCACTTTTTCCTCTAGCAGTTACAGACTTTTAGGTCTGATGTTAAGGTCTTTAACCCATTTGGACTGAATTCTTATGCATGGAGAGAGAGAAGAATCTATATTTATCGTTCTACAGATACATATCCAATTTTCCCAGCACCATTTGCTGAAGAGGCTGTCTTTTCTCCAATGAGTATTTTTGGCATTTTTGTTGAATATCAGGTGGAGGTGGCTATAGCTACCCAGACATACATCTGTGTCCTTTATTCTGTTCCAATGATCTACATGTCTGCTTTTGTGCTAGTACCATGCTGTTTTTGTTACTATGGCTCTGTAGTATAGGTTGAAATCAGGTATGGTGATACCACCAACCTTATTTTTGTGCTTAGTATTGTTTTAGATATTTGAGATTTTTTATGATTCCAAATACATTTTTGGATTTTTTTCTATATTTGTGAAGAATGCCACTGGAATTTTGATGGAGGTTGCATTGAATGAGTAGATTGCTTTTGGTAAGATTGTCATTTTCACAATATGTACTCTTCTCATCCAGGAACAAGGGGTGCTTTTCCATTTCCTAGTGTATTCTGAAATTGCTTGCTTGAGTGTCTTAAAGTTTTCATTGTAGAGATCCTTTACTTCCTTGGTTAGGATCATTCCAAGGTACTTTATTTTCATTGATGCAATTGTGAATGGGAGAGATTCTCAGATTTCATCCTCTGTGTGTTTGTTGTTAGCATATAGGAAGGATACGGATTTCTGTGTATTTATTTTGCATCCTGCTACATGGCTGTAGGTGTTTATCAGCTCTAACAGTTTGCTGGTAGAGTCTTTAGTGCCCTTTAGGTATAGAATCATGTCATCTGCAAATAATGATAACTTGATCTCTTCCTTTCCAATTTTTATCCCTTTTATGTGCATCTCTTGCCTTTTTGCTATGGCTAAGACTTCAAGTGCTATATTAAGTAAAAGTGGGGACAGTGGACACCCTTGTCTTGTTTCTGATTTTAGTGGAAAAGCTTCCAGTGTTTCCCCATTTAGTAATATGTTGGCTGTAGGCTTGTCATAAATAGCCTTTATTATATTGAGATATGTGCCTTCTATTCCCAGTCTCTGTAGGACTTTTATCATGAAGGGATGTTGGATTTTGTCAAATACATTTTTGCATCTAATGAGATAATCATGTGATTTTTGTCCTTCAGTCCATTCATATAATGTATTACATTTATCGATTTGTGTATGTTGAACCATCCCTGCATCTCTGAGATAAAGCCTACTTGGTCAGGGTGAATGATCTTTCTGATATATTATTGTATTATGTTTGCCAATATTTTGTTGAGAATTTTTGCATCTATGTTCATGAGGAAGATTGGTCTGTAATTTTCTTTTGTTGTTCTATCTTTGCCTGGTTTTGGTATAAGGGTGATGCTGGTTTCTTAGAAGGAGTTTGGTAGGATTCCTTCTTTTTCTATTTTATGGAAAACCTTAAGAAGCAATGGTGTTAGTTCTTCCTTGAAGGTCTGGTAAATTCACTAGTGAATCCATCTGGGCCTGGACTTTTTTTGTTTGGGAGATTTTTGATAACCGCTTGGATCTCCAAACTTGTTATAGGTCTATTTAAGTGATTAATCTCATCTTGGTTTAATTTAGGTAGATCATATAAATCAAGGAAATCATCCATTTCCTTCAGATTTTCATGCTTAGTGGAGTATATGTTTTTGTAGTATGTTCCTATGATTTTTTGAGTTTCTCTTGTATCTGTTGTGATGTTGCCTTTTTCATCTCTAATATTAATTTGTGTCCCTTCGCTCTTTCTTTCAGTCAGATTTGCTAAGGGCTTATCAATCTTTTTTATCCTTTCAAAGAACCAGCTCTTTGTTTCATTGATTCTTTGGATTGCTTTTTTGATTTCTATTTCATTAATTTCTGCCCTAATCTTTATTATTTCTTCCTATCTACTAATTTTCAGTTTGCAAGCTGAGGTCATTTACTTGCGACCTTTCTAATTTCTTAATATAGGCACTTAAACCTATAAATTTCCCTCTTGGGACTGACTTCATTGTGTCCCAAATGTTTTGGTATGTTGTGTTCTCATTATCATTTGACTCTATGAATTTTTTTATTTCCTTCTTGATTTCCTCATTGACCCATTCATCATTTAGTAGTGTATCATTTAGTTTCCATGATTTTGTGTATGCTCTATAGCTTTTCTGGCTATTTATTTGTAATTTGATTCCATTGTTGTCAGATAGAAGGCAAGGAAGTATTTCAATTTTCCTGTAGTTGTTAAGATTTGCTTTGTGTCTTAATATGTGGTCTATTTTAGAGAATGTTCCATGTGCTGCTGAAAAGAATGTATATTCTGCAGCACTTGGATGAAATGTCCTGTATATACCTGTTAGGTCCATTTGTTCTATGACCTCATTTAATCCAGATGTCTCTCTGTTTAATTTTTTCCCAGGATGACCTGTCAATTGATGAGAGTTGGGTGTTGAAGTCACCCACTACCACTGTGTTTGGTGTTGTCTGTGACCTTAGTTCTCATAGCATTTGATGAATTTGGGAGCCCCCATGTTAGATGCATATATGTTTAGGGTTGTAATGTCCTCCTGTGGGAGTGTGCCTTTAATCAATATAAAGTGACCTTCCTTATCTTTTCTAACTAATGTTGGACTGAAACCTACCTTGTCAGATATTAGGATAGCAACCCCTGCTTGTTTTCTAGGCCCATTTGCTTAAAACACTGTTTTCCAACCTTTCACCCTAAGATAGTGTCCATCCTTTGTAGAAAGGTGAGTTTCCTGAAGGCAGCAATTTGAAAGATCCTGCTTTTTAACCAAGTCTGCAAACCTATATCTTTTCCATATGATTTATTTATATAATCTTAGATTTGATTAGCCCTACCTCCACCTTTCCTATACTCAATCTCTGCCCCTGACCTCACTTAGGCCTTTTCATCCCCATTAATTTATTTTTCCAATTACAAATATATACAATACCATCCTAGTAAGTACCCCCCTCCCTTTCTTTCTCTTCCCTTTATATCTCTTTTCTAGCTTACTGGCCTTTGCTACTGAGTTTTCTTCCTACTCACACAGAAGTCCAATCATCTGTAGCTAGGATCCACATATGAGAGAGAACATGCAATGCTTGGCTTTCTGGTCCTGGGTTACCTCACTTAGTATAATCATTTCCAGATCCATCCATTTTCCTGTAAATTTGATAGCATTATTTTTCTTTACCACTCAGTAGTACTGTATTGTGTAAATGTGCCATATCTTCATTATCCACTCATCAGCTGAGGGACAGCTAGGCTGGTTACCTTTCCCAGCTATTATGAATAGAGTGGCAACAAACATGGCTGAAGAAGTATCTCCAAAGTTGTGAGATGAAATCTCAGGATATATGCCTAGGAGTGCTATAGCTGGGTCATATGGTAGATGTATTTTTAGCTGACTCAGGAAACTCCATACTGTTTTCCAAAATGGCTGGACAAGGTTGCATTCCCACCAACAGTGTAGAAAGTTTCCTCTTTTTTCCAGATCCTCCCCAGAGTTTATGGCCATTTGTTTTCATGATGGTAGCCAATCTGACAGGAGTAAGATGGAATCTCAACATACTTTTAATCTGCATGTCACCAATGACTTTGGTTGTAGAACTTTTTTTTAGATGTTTATATGACATCTGTATTTCTTCTTTTGAGAACTCTCTATTTAGTTCCATAGCCCAGTTTTAATTGGGTTGTTTGATTTCTTATTATTTAATTTTTTGAGTTCTTTGTATATCCCAGATATTAATAATCTATCACATGTGTAGCTGGCAAAGCTTTGTTCCCATTCTGTACGTTGCCTCTTTGCTTTATTCAGAGTATATTTCGCCTTACAAAATCATTATAATTTTATGACGTCCCACCAGTTAATTTGTGGTTTATTGCTTAAGAAATTGGGGTTATATTCATAATGTCTTTGCCAATACCAATATGTTGAAAGGTTTTCCCTACTTTTTCCTCTAGCAGTATCATAGTTTCAGGTCTGATGTTAAGATCTTTAATACATTTGGGCTGAATTCTTGGGTGTGGAGAGAGAGAAAAGGATCTATTTTCTTACTTCTACAGATACATATCCAGTTTTCCCAGCACCATTTGCTGAAGAGGCTGCCTGTTCTCCAATGAGTATTTTTTTGCATTTTTCTTGAATATCAGGAGGCTATAGCTACCAGGACTTACATCTGGGTCCTCTATTCTGTTTCATTGATCTTCATGTCTGTTTTTGTGCAAGTACCATGCTGTTTTTGTTACTATGGCTGTATAGTACAGGTTAAAATCAGGAATGGTGATACCACCAGCCTTATTTTTGTTGCTCAATATTGTTTTAGATATTTGAGATGTTTTTTGTGATTCCCAATGATTTTTTGGATTGTTTTTTTCTATTTCTGTGAAGAATGCCATTGGAATTTTGATGGGGATTGCGTTGAATGTGTAGATTTCTTTTGGTAAGATTGTCACTTTCACAATATTGATTCTTCTGATCCAAGAACAAGGGATGTCTTTCCATTTCCTAGTGTAAAGATTTTATTGTAGAGATCCTTCACTTCCTTAGTTAGATTTATTCCAAGGTATTTATTTACTTTTTTGAAGCAATTGTGAATGGGAGTGATTCTCTAATTTGATCATCTGTGTGTTTGTTGTTAGCATATAGGAAGGCTACTGATTCCTCTGTGTTTACTTTGTATTGTGCTACATAGTTATAGGTGTTTATCATCTCTAACAGATTGCTGGTAGAGTCTTTAGGGTCCTTCATGTATAGAATCATGTCATCTGCAAATAAGGATAACTTGATTTTTTCCTTTCCAATTTGTATCCCTTTTATGTGTGTCTCTTGCTTTATTGCTATGGCTGACACTTCCAGTAATATATTAAATAAAAGTGGGGCAGTGGACACCCTTGTCTTGTTCCTGATTTTAGTGGAAAAGCTTCCAGTGTTTCCCCATTTAGTAATATGTTGGCTGTAGGCTTGTCATAAATAGCCTTTATTATATTGAGATATGTGCCTTCTATTCCCAGTCTCTTTAGGACTTTTATCATGAAGGGATGTTGGATTTTGTCAAATACATTTTTGCATCTAATGAGATAATCATGTGATTTTTGTCCTTCAGTCCATTTATATAGTGTATCACATTTATTGATTTGTGTATGTTGAACTATCCCTACATCTCTGGGATAAAGCCTACTTGGTTTGGGTGAATGATCTTTCTGATATCATCTTGAATTCTGTTTGCAAATATGTTGTTGAGAATTTTTTGATCTATGTTCATGAGGGAGATTCGTCTGTAATTTTCTCTCTTTTTCTCTCTTTTGTTATTATTTTTTTCTATCATTGCCTGGTTTTGGTATCAGGATGATGCTGACTTTGTAGAAGGAGTTTGGTAGGATTCCTTCTTTTTCTATTTTATGGAAAAGTTTAAGAAGCCTTGGTTTTAGTTCTACCCTTAAGGTATGGTAAAATTCACTAGTGAATCCATCTGGTCCTGGACATTTTTTGGGTGTGAAATTTTTGATAACTACTTGGATCTCCATACTTTTTATAGGTCCATTTAAGTTATTAATCTCATCTTGATTTAATTTATGTAGATCATATAATGAAGGATATCAGTCATTCCTTTCAGGTTTTCAAAGTTATTGGGATATATGTTCTTATAGTATGTCCCTATGATTTTTTAAGTTTCTCTGGTATATGTTGTGATGCTCTAATTTTATTAATTTCTGTCTCTTCTCTCTTTCTTTTGGTCAGAGTTGTTAAGGGTTTATTAATTTTGTTTATCCTTTCAAAGAACCAACTCTTTGTTTCATTGATTCTTTGGATTAGTTTTTCGGTTTCTATCTCATTAATTTCTGCCCTAATCTTTATTTCTTCCGATCTACTGATTTTCAGTTTGCCTTACTTTTCTTTTTCTAGGGCTTTAAGGTGAAACTTTAGGTTGCTTACTCGAGACCTTTCTAATTTCTTAATATCGGTACTTAAAGCTATAAATTGCCCTATTAGGACTGCCTTCATTGTGCCCAAAATGTTTTGGTATGTTGTGTTCTCATTATCATTTGACTCTATGAATTTTTTTAATTTCCTTATTGATTTCTTCATTGACCCATTCATCATTTAGTGATGTATTGTTTAGTTTCCATGATTTTGTGTATGCTCTATAGCTTTTCTTGATATTGATTTATAGTTTGATTCCATTGTTGTCAGATAGAAGGCAAGGAATTATTTCAATTTTCCTGTATTTGTTAAAATTTGCTTTGTATCCTAATATATGGCCTATTTTAGAGAATGTTCCATGTGCTGCTGAAAAGAATGTGTATTCTGCAGCATTTAGATGAAATTTCCTGTATATACCTGTTAGGTCCATTTGTTCTATGACTTCATTTAATCCAGATGCCTCTCTGTTTAATTTTTTCCCAGGATGACCTGTCAATTGATGAGAGTTGGGTGTTGAAGTCACCCACTACCACTGTGTTTGGTGTTGTCTGTGACCTTAGTTCTAATAGCATTTGTTTGATGAATTTGGGAGCCCCCATGTTAGATGCATATATGTTTAGGGTTGTAATGTCCTCCTGTGGGAGTGTGCCTTTAATCAATATAAAGTGACCTTCCTTATCTTTTCTAACTAATGTTGGACTGAAACCTACCTTGTCAGATATTAGGATAGCAACCCCTGCTTGTTTTCTAGGCCCATTTGCTTAAAACGCTGTTTTCCAACCTTTCACCCTAAGATAGTGTCCATCCTTTGCAGAAAGGTGAGTTTCCTGAAGGCAGCAAATTGAAAGATCCTGCTTTTTAACTCAGTCTGCAAACCTATGTCTTTTGGTTGGGGTATTGAGGCCATTGATATTAAGAGGTATTATTGAAAGGTATGTGTACATTTTATCATTTTTTTTGTAGTTCTTCAGTGTTTCCTTTGCTTTCTTGTATTAACTAGTATTTGAGTGTGGTTTGTTTTTTCCAGGTTCATTATTTGTATGCTTTTCTTTATCTCCAGCATGGAGAATTCTTTCACATATTTTCTGTGCAGCCGGTTTTGTCTTCAAATATTCCTTTAGCCTTCTTTTGTTATGGAATGTCCTTATTTCTCCATCTATTTGAATACATAGCTTTGTCAGATAAAGTAACCTTGGTGACAGTTGCTATCTTTCAGAATATGTAGTACATCACTCTAAGCCCTTCTCGTTTGCAACGTTTGTTTTGAGTAATCTGCTGTGATCCTGATAGGCTTGCCTTTGTATATAAGTAGATTTTTCTCTCTAAGTGCTTTCAATATATTTTCTTTGGTTTGTATGTTTGGTAGTTTATTTATAATAAGGCGAGGAGAGCTTCTTTCCAGGTTTTGTCTGGTTGGTATTCCAAAGGATTCCCGCATCTGCCTTGGCATCTCTTTCCCAATTTAGGGAAGTTGTCTTCTATGATTTTGTTGAAAACACCTACTATGCCCTTGGAATGGATTTCTTCTCCTTCTACTATGCCCTGAATTCTTATGTTTGATCTTTTCATAGTGACCCAAATACCTTGAAATTCCCATTCATTCTTTGCTATTAGTTTGTCTTTCTCTTTGTTGGACTGCATTAGTTCTGTCACCTGGTCTTCTAGTTTAGGTATTTTGTGGTGTCCTTCATCCATTATACTGGTGAGATTTTCTACAGAGTTTTTTTTTTTTTTTTTCATTGACTGTGTTTTTCATTGCTAATAATTCTGACTGGTTTTTATTTATTATTTCTGTTTCCTTATTTATGTCTTGTATTGCCCTCCTTATTTCATTAAATTGGTGTCCAGTGTTTTCTTTGATTCCTTGATTTTCTCTTTGACTTGTTTGAACATATTTATAATCATTCTTTTTTATCTTTCTCAGGTATTTCCTCTAAATCATTCTCACTGGAGGCCTTTTCTGATGTATTAATGTTTTTTGGTGGATTCTTATTGCCTTGATTTTTGGGAATTCTTGTGTTATAATATACATATTTTTGCATCTTGGATTAATTTAATGCTTGGATTTTCTAATTAGCTATAATATTATTAGATGTATCAATCAATCTGATATTATATATCTTCAGGGTAGGAGCTTAAGGTGTGAGGTGTGGCTCCTAAGGCTCTCAGAGTATTTGTAAAAGTGACCCTAGATGTTGGGCTTTCCTGGTATGAGAGTATTTAAATAGGCTTAGTGGAAAAAATACAGGCAGATTCAAAAATTTAACTAAACAATGTACACATTCAATGAAAAACAGCACAGAGTATTTATGCTAGAGTAAGTATTATGACAACCAGATCCTCTAACAAAGTCACAGTCCCTCAGCATGTGTGTTGCCCCACACCTTTAATTTTATCAAGTAGGAGGCTAAGATTTCTGCTCTCCTGAGGATTCCAAGTCAGTGTGTGACCAAGTGAGACCTTTCCCTAATGAACAACAGAAGAGGAAACAAAGCCACTGTAAATCAGAAAGCAACAAATGACAAGCCCAAATACAGTTTATTTAAGAATTGCAAGCTGGGCATTGTGGTGCACACCTTTAATCCTAGCACCTGGGAGGCAGACGAAGAAGGAATACGGTGAGTTCAAGGTCACCCTGAGATTACATAGTGAATTCCAGGTCAGCCTGAGCCAGAGCCAGAGTGAGACCGAACCTCAAAAAACAAAAAATAAAAAAATAAATAAAAAAAGAGAATTGCAAATCCAAGCATCCATCAGATTTAACATATAATTCATCCTGACATGGAGTTGCAATTAACACTTCTGATTCAAGCCTATATACCAGGTTTATTTGGTGGGTACTGACCTGGTTTAATCCCAGTTACCTTTTGGGATTGTTTTGGTCCGAGTTATGCTGCGCTCCTGCTTGGGTCCCTCTTTGCTGTACTATGGGTTCAGGTAGGCTGGCTGGTTCACTGGATCCTGCTCTAGTCACTGGTGCTGGGTGCCGTGAGCTCCCTTCCCCAGGTCTTTGGTGCTTGCTGGTGCTTGAGCTCGTGGTGGGGGAGGGGAGTCTGTGGATTGTGGCTCTAGTTCTACCACTGGTTCATGTGATCCTCTACCTCACAAGTTGATCCTCTGTTGGTTGCTGCAGTCCTCCCTTCACATTTCTTGATTTGTAAGGAGCTCTGTTGTGAGTGGAGAGTCTCCTCACCTGGTTTTTCTGCAGCTCAAGCCAAACCTTGCAGCTGTGGCCTCACAGACCTTGTACCACCACTGCTGGAGCTGTGGACCTGGTGCTGTTCTGCTGGAGCAGCTTCTGCTTGTCTATGTGGGCTCTAGAAGCACTGTATCTCTCCTACTTCTCTGATGACCATGTCTGTTCTTTTTTTGTTGTTGTTGTTTTAATATTTTTTTTTCTTTATTAGTTAGTTTTGTATTCAGCAAATACAGTCAGTTTGGTACCATTATTAGGCTCATCCGTGACCTACCCCCTCCCCTTGGCCCCTCCTTGTTGAGGTATATGGGTCATGCATTCTGGAGTTAGCCCACAGTTATGTGTAAGATAAATGTCTCTGCATATCATGACCCAACATATGGCTCTGACATTCTTTCCGCCCCCTCTTTGGAAAAATGTCCCTGAGCCATGTTGGGTTCATTTCTGGTCTGCTTCAGTGATGAGGTGTTGGGGGCCTCTGATGCTCTGGCTCTCTGATTTGGTAGGAGTTGATTTTTCTCTGTGTTGATCTCCTTCCCCCTTCTGCTGGTATCTGGTTCATCAGGAAATCAGCACCCTTGCTTGTTTTGTCAATTTTCCTTAGTTTCAGCAGGGGCCCTTTTGAGGTATGATGGGGTGGCTCTCTTCTTAGGATCTACATCTATCTGAAAAAGAGAAGCAGATTCTCCAATGGAGAGTAAGTTAGCACCAGGATGAAAGAGATAACCCTTACTTTTTTTTATAGAGAATTTAATAGGTGTAGGCCCTCTTGTAGCCCATGATTGATGGTAGCTTGATATTGGTGATTGGGCTTATGTTTGGATATGTTTCTGACTTGTTTCCCAGCTCCAGCTACGGATCCCATACCGCTGAGGAGATCAGTTAGCGAAATTAAGAGCAGTTGATTCCCCACCATGTCTGTTCTTTTTTAATCCATCCATGCATTTTACTTTATTTCTTGAAAAATTTTTTTAATTATAAATGATTTTTATACATCTCCCTCTATGTTTTTTTTTTAAAGTTAAAAGTTCAATTTTAGTTTCTATGACAGACTAGTTAAGTATCCTTTTATCATATGCCATTAAAATATTCTTTGCATGTTATGTTGTCTTTTATGTTGATTGTGGCTAAAAAAAAAATGGGACAGAATTCTTTGTGTTTGTGTTTGTGTGTTGGCCATATAAATTTTTGTGGGCAGGTACATGTGCATGTTCATGAATGTAGATGTCAGAATGTGAGATCAAGTATATTCTTCAATTTCTCTTCACCCTACTGTTTTTGAAGCGATGTCTCTCACTAACCCTGGTTTAGCTTATTTGGCAGAAGCATCTGGCCAGCATGTCCTGGGGATCCTCCTGTCTTTGCCTTCCAAGTTTTGGGATATCTGGAATGCATCACCATGCCTTTTCATTTTATATGGGTGCTGTGGATCTGAATTCAGGTTCTCATGCCTGTGCAGCATGCACTTTACTGATATAGCTCTCCCCAGTTCTGGGCAAGAATTTCTTTTTAAAAAACATTTTTGCATTTGACAATTTTATTATTTCAATCATGTTGATCCCCTTTTTTTCTTAATATTTTCCTATTTTTATGGAACACTTTCCTCTTCTGAATTAGTTCCCTTGTTAACTTACATGTCTTTTAGTGTGTGCATGTGTGTGTGTGTTTGTGTGTGTGTGTGTAACTCACTGAGTTAAATAAGGATTCCTTATATGAAAATGGATTGGGGATATTTTACTGTAGTCCTAAAAACTTTCCAGTGCCTGTACCATTGAGGAAGATACTCCATAATCCCCATCAACCACTAATCATTAATTGACAATATCTTCTCTGGAAGGGGTAGTGCCTCATGTGCCGATCCCCACCCATTGAGGAATGCTAATGGGCACAATTTTATGAAGGATTACCACTAGAATGACATGATGGGTTGGAAAGTTACCTATACTTGCTGATCATTAATGGTCTTTCTGAAACTGATTTTGAAATCTGACTGACTGATGTTCCCCTAATGGAGTCCTATCAGATTTTTGGTAAGAGGTTTTTTTTTCCCAATTCTCATAACCCAAATGAGAATGTGATTGCATAGATTATAACAGGGTATTTCTACCTGCTGTACAAATGATGAGTACTACAAAACATAGAGTACAGGTAATCAGGAACTAAAGCAATAACTCTAACAGGACAGAGTAGTTGTCCAATTTCTTTCTGTGAGTATGAGATAATGAATAGATACTATACTTCTCAAAGGCTATCTTTCCAACTTTTAAAAAACTTTTTGCTAAAAGTTTCCATAAGTATAGGTAACTAAACATGATAATTTCCAACCATACCCTCATTCTACCCCTCTTAAATCCACCTCCATTGAATACCATCTTCTTTCCAATTACATCTCTGTTTTTTTAATGTCATTACCTTTTCCCCCTATTATGAAGGCCTTGTGTAGGTAGTGTCATGCACTGTGACGTTATGAATATCACGGTCATTTTGAATTCAGAAGATTGCATTGTAAGTAGTCCTTCCCTACCTTTGGCTCTTATGTTCTCTCTGCCAACTCTTTTGCAATGGACTGTGAGGCTTAGAGGGTGTGATAGAGATGTCTCAGTGCTTAACACTCTCCTGTCACTTCTTGTCAGCACTAGGGTGACTTCTGAGTCAACCTGGTGGTTTCCACCATGTAAAAAGAGAAGCTTCTCTAACCAAAAGTGAGAGTACCATTAATATGTGGGTATAAACATTTCAAAAAGTGCTCACAGTGTAGTTTGGTGAGAATAAAATATATGCATTGAGCCAGACAACAACAGGCATCCTAGGGCTTGTGATCTCCCTAGCCATAGACTCTTGACTAGATTTTCAGTACCAGGTATATATTCCCTCACATGGGGCCAGCCTCTAGGCCAATTAGAGAGCAGTTGGTTTCCCCTGTAACAGACATAGTACTATTGCATCAGTTGGCACATTTGGCCTGGCTGATGAGTTTTAAGGCTTGCAAGGTCCACTGCAATTTAAAATCATTGATGATTTCTTTTTCCCAAAAGGTTACCTGCAGCCTAACTCTTTCTAGCATTCTGACAACCAGTTAACAGAAGCAAAGTTTCCAGCTCAGCTCCAACTTGATTTCTCAGTTACCTTCAGCCCAAGCTTGTGGAGTCTTTAGCAATAGGGTATTACTATCTACTTCTGGTTTGCAACCAAGAACCTTGGCAATGGCCTGTAATGTTTTGCATTGCTAATTGATTTTATGAAACAAATAGACAGTAAGTAATTCTAATCAATAGCAATGTTTCACTTTCTGAAATATTTTTAACAAATATGTTATATAAATATGTATACATATTTTAATAAATAAATATATTTTAACAAATATATTTACAACATATAAACTATGAGCCCTGATTTGTAATAACCTCTCACCTTTATCCCACCTCCCCTACTTCCCTTCACAGAACACCTTTCCAATTAGTCCCTCTTTATTTTGATGAAAATATTTTTTATTTGCCCTCTTCTGTAATCTATGACAACATGTGGATGAACCCATTATTATGTAAGTTTTGTTCAGGTAATGACAACTACTGTGAGGTCATGAATGCACTCTCACCTTTTATCTAAAAAACAACATTCCAAAGCACTCCTTCTCATTCTTTGGTTCTTACATCTTTTTGCCAACTTTTTTGCAATGGTCCCTGAATCTTCGAGGGTGTGGTTGAAATGTCTCATGTATGCTTTAACACTCAATTGTCAATTCTTCTCAGAACTTTGAGAAGTTTTGTCTTCCCAGTAGTCTCTGCCATAGGGAAGGAGAAACTTGTCTCACCAAAAGTGAGAACAGTAATAAAATATAGGTATAAACATAAATATTTAAAGGGAAATTTGTTGGGCGTAACATATCCATTTAGCCAATCAGGGTACATGCTTTATATAGTATCCCAAAACTTGTGACTTGGTTTTCAGTAGCAAGCATGAATTCCTACCCTGGAGATGGTCTCAAATCCAATCAAAGAGCTGCTGATTGCCCCCATAACATACATGACACTGTAGCACTTTCGGTCAAATTTTGCCTGGCTTCCCAGATGTATAAGTCACAGGGTCCACTCCTGATTAAGATTGTTGATTAGTTTTCTACCTAAGAAGGTTGCATTACACTTTTCAACACTACAACCAAAATTCATCAGGGAGGAGGCTTTTAGTTCTGTTCTAGCTTGATTTCTCAGTGTTCTGCAATGAAGCACATTGTGTCTTATCATCTCATTCTGGTAGACAACCAAGAACCTTGGTTCTTATGTTTTGGGGACTCCAGGGGCTTGCTTACCAACAACTTACTGGGCGATATCTTATGCCTAGCAATGGGATTTTTCTGTAACAATCTATAGCTTCCCAACATGGGATTATCTGAATTATCCACCCCCACAGGATAATTCTGCCCCAAATGCTCTCTCTCTCTCTCTCTCTCTTTCCCTCCTGAATGCAAGATGCCCTAAACTCTAACAAAATACACTACTTATGGCCCATGCAACATGTTGTGTGCTTTAACTTGCTTTCTTGCTTTTCTTCCAGTTCTCTAGAATGCCTTTTCTTTCTGCTTCTATTTAGTGGTTACTTGCATGCATTTAAAACAGATTTCTTTTCAAATCATACTGCCCCATTTGCCACATAACATGATTTGTTGATTTAAAAAATCATTTTCTTATGTCATGTCTCCTCTTTTATATCATATTTTATAGAAATCCAAAACTCTACCACTTTATATTTCTAAGTTTTCAAATGCTTATTAAATTGAATAAATATTATATTAGTTTTATATTATTTTGTATTGCACACACATTGCATTAATTCCTTTGTATGTATTGCTTAATATTCAAAAGGAGTTTGGATGTTCTTGTCTGTGGAAATACCATATTGTTTTCAATGTCTAACTAAAAAAATAAGTTTGATTATTTCCCTATATTATTATATATATTATATTATTTCCCTCAGACCTCTGCCCTTAAACTGCAAGTCAGGAGGAAAAATTTCAACTATTTTTCTGTGGAACCTTTGAATATGCTCATATTGCTATATACCCTATGCTAAAAAAATTAATGTCAAGATAGAATATTTGCCTTCATACTCTGCATATTTGTATGCTGCACAAAAAGAAGGCCGTTTCCCACTATTTCATACTTTCATGATCTAATCTCAGCTGCAGTCCCAAATAAAACTTGTCTGTTAACAGCTTTCTGCTTAAATCTCCTGCCTCATCTCCTGTTCATCCTCACTGAGATTGAATTATTGACAGAACTGATTTTGGGAGGTGTGGTGGTTTGAATAGAATAGATGGCCCCCAATATATTCAGTTATTTATTTGTTTGCAGTTTGCATCTTTAGCCACCTGGCTGGAGGCAGTGTCACTGGGTGGATCTTAAGGTGTGGTGGTGGGTTTCAGATTTCAATCTAAAGATATGCAAAGTGTGCCTAGCAGGAGTTCCTGAAGTGTGCTGTGGCTTTTGACCTTTAGGCTTCTCTCTCTCTCTCTGCTTGCTTCTTCTGCCTTTATGGAACTTCCCCTGGATCTGTAAGCTTCAATAAATCCCTTCCTCCATAGCTGTGCCTGGTCTGAAAGTTCATCTCAGCGAACCTGAATCTGTCTGCTACAGGAGGGAAATCAAGGATAATTATTGTGGTATTCCTTATAGATACTAAATGTACTACCTAGTGAATCCATCCAATATAAATGCATTGAAATAAAGTTTTTTGAGGGACTCTCAACTCAGAGATCTTATTAAATAAAAGGTTGATAGTATATAACTGGCAAGCAGTGCCCGTTGAAATTTAATAACTAATAGGACCAATTACTTAGTAGTTCCCTTAAGATGAACTCTGCTTTATCACTTTAATTCAACTTGTGTTGCTTCAAAGTATTCAGTGTATATTATTCAGCAGCTGTCTCTACACAGAGATAAAAATATTTATTCATTAGAGAGCAAGTACCTTGGCTATTGAGAAATACTTTACACAGCAGAAACATTTCCCCTCATAGACTTTGTTTCAAACAATTCACTTGCACTGTTTTTGTATATGTATTTCACTTATGAATTCTTTGGCATTAAGTATGTTTGCTATGGTTAAAGGTATAAATATAAGCAAATGAAGTCAATTTTACATTAGTTTTCATTATGGTTCATAATAAACATGTAGGTTTCTTGGAATGATGGTGGGTGGCACCATTCTCCTTTCTACCCCTTCATTACTGGGTCCATGAATCCTGACTATAAGAGAAATATTATCATATATGAGATGCTGATTCAGAGACTATGCAACTTCTAGACATTCCTACCCTACTCCCAGCACCATAAGGCCTGTATGAGTGAGGGTTTCTTAGAAGATCAGAACAAATAGAATGCATAGATATTTTATATATAGAATGGGATTTATTATATTAGTTTACCTGATATAGATTGCACAATCCAACATTGGCTGTCTGTAGGCTGCAGAGCCTGAGAACCCAATAGCAGATCAATATATGAGACTAGATGCCCTCCAAAGACCTGATCTGGTGCTCAGTATCTGGAGGCTTCCTGGAAAGCCACTAGTGTTCAGGCCACATTGGAAGGGTGTAGACACTTCATTTCAATGTCAGTGAAGGATGGCATTGAATGGACTCACTGCAAGTGTCTACTTGACATCCTGTTAAAAGGCAATGCTTTGTCCTAGAACCTCCTTATATATGGGGAAGGAATGCTCACTCTGGGGGAAGTCCTCCTGCCTCAGACAATCCTTCCTAGTAATACTCTCACAAGCTTGGTGAAGTTGATATGATTAAGTTGACAATAAAAATTTGCTGTCACATGCTATTTACAATTTTCATGGATACTATTAGGCTTATAATATGGAAATCAAAATCTGTTATCCTAGTTTTTGTTCCTAAATTCTCTTTTTCAGAGTTGATGTATATTGGATATGCCCTGGAGTAATGTTATCAGTTGTTTGGTGTCAGTGACTATATTAACTGGCATATAAATGCCATTAGATAATAATTATTTAATAATATCCTTTTTAGCAGGGGAAAGCCTGGTATGAGCAGATGCTGGATATTACAAAAGGTGGAAGACAACAGCAAGATAGTTTGGCAAATTCCATCTAGTATGGGGGATCTAGCTATGACAGCCCCCTAACCCAGTCCCTAGAAACCTACCTCCTGAAGCTAACTTGCACCTCCCATATTGCCAGATGCTGTCAAACATTCAGAAAACATGAGTTTATGTGGGACTTCAGATTTGTAAACTACTACAGTTACCCTTGTTTAATTCTTTTTTTTTTCAATAAAACTGCAGCTTATTTTCAGAAAATGTGCTAAAATATATATTTATACATAGAAACATATACAATAAATGTGGGTTAGTATACACAAAATGTTTCTGATTTCACTTGCTTGGTCGAAAGCCTCCATGTTTTTACACTCAATATGCATGCTTGTAAGTTGTGCCTTTTGAAGGGAATCATTGAGTCTTGTATTTTGATCCAACCAGCTAGTCTTTGTCTTTGAATTGAAGTTGAAAACTATTAACATTAGCATAGCTATTCCATTAAAATAGCGATAACAATAACACTGGGTTATTATTGAGAGATCTTGCTAATTCCTGTAATTTTGGTAATTGTATTTCTAGCTTGTTTGAACATTGCTCTTTCTTTCTTATCCTATTTGATTTAGGGGTTTGCTGATTTGCTGAGTTTAGCATGTTTGATTCTTTCCCAATAATCATTTATTTTTCTCATAAGAGTTAAGCTTTTCTATATTCTCATGTATTGAAAATCTCAAAGATAGAGCTGAATTATCTAGCATGATAATGTTCTCTTTTTATAAGTTATAGACATACTCAGTATCTAAACAGCACATGTTGGCACCATCCTTGCCCTCATACCTGTCCCCCCTCCAAAGGGATCCTCCTCATTGGGGATGTTGGTTATCCCCATGGGGATTCTATGTCCTTCATTGTGGAGGTAGCCATCATTTATGGGGAAGAGGCAGTGTCTCTGTACATAATGATGCAACTTGTGGCTCTGATAATATTTCCGCCCCCTCTTCCCTGAATTTCCTTGAGCCATGGTGAGTTTGTTTCAGATCTCCTTCAGTGATGGGCTCTTGGAGTCTCTTTTCTTGGATTTCTGATTTGGTAGGTTTTGAGTGTCGCCTGTGTCTATCTCCTTCACCATTGTGCTGATATCAGGCTCAGCAAGAAGGAAGCTCTCTTGCTCATTTCCCTAATTACTTTATGGTTTCAGCTGGGCCCCTGGTGAAGTGTGATGGGCTGATTCTCTCCTTGGATTCTGCATCCATCTAAGAAATAGAAGCAGATTCTCCAAGAGAGAATGAAGTCATCACTGGTTAAATGGGATAACCCTTGTTAGTTTAGAGAGAGTTTAATAGGTATAGACCCTCTTATAGCCCAAGATTGGTGGAAGCTTGGTATTGGAGAGTGAATTCATTACTTGGATGTGATTCTGACTTGTTTCCCAACTCCAGCTTTAGGTTCCTATCCACTGAGTAGATCTGTTAGTCAACCCAAGAGCAGTTTGTTACACACCATGGGTGCCTACCACTATTGCACTTGGGTGAGAATCATGTCAGGTTGTTTACTGCTGAGTAGTTTAGACCTTGAGTTGCTTGGACAGATGCTGGCCATTTTCCCCCAGTAGCTCATATAGTATCTTCTGGCACTAGACAAACTAACTGTCCGGGGACTGGCTCTCTTCCAGATCCCAGCCATGTCTCTCCATGTTCTGTACCAACATGATATGCTGTCTTCAGCAGTAGGGTCTAACCATTAACCATTGGTGGGTAATCAAATGCTCTGACAGAAGTCTGTCTTCTTTGGGAAACCTTGTAGGTCTCTCTGATCAATAGCTCATTGTGGTTGTTAAGCGCATCCTGGTACTTTGAGTTACAGGCCAATGCCAAAGGAAAAGAAGGAAGAAAAAGATAAGTAATATAAAATAGAGAAAAACATGAGAAAATTAAGACTAGGCTTCATCTTACACTCTCCAGTGACCTTTGGATTGGGTGTAACCTCTAAGGTCCTGATGGGGGTTCAACCTTTTAGTCTGTCTTCTATGATATATGATTTTATGGTAATAGTTACATTTGTATCTACTTTGTGACCCCCTCACACACATACTTTCCCTCCTCTCCAGCCCCACCCTCCCTATTGTCCAGTCCTTGAGATGCCTATTGGGTATGTCAGCACCTTGGGCTGATCCAATTAGGAGCCATAGATGTGTGAGAGTGAGACCATGCAACAATTATCTTTCTTTGATTGGGTGAGTTTGCTGAGAATGATAAAAACAATCTGACCCAAATTTGACCTTTTTTCTACAAATTCCACTGTGTCATTTTTTTCTAAATGCTGAGTAGAATTCCATCATGTAGATATACCACATCTTGGTTAACAATTCATTCAATGATGGACATCTGGGTTGATTCCAGTGCTTAACTATTATGAACTGAGCAGCTATAAACATGGTTAAGCAAATATCTCTGAATTAAGGAATGGAGCTTTTAGGGTAAATGCTCAGTAAGGAATAACTGAGTCTTTTGGTGACTCTATTGTCAACCTTTTTAGGAGTCTCCATATTGCTTACCATAGTAGAAAATGCTTTCCATAGTTGTACCATCTTACATCCCCACCAACAATGAATGAGGGTTCTTATCTCTCCACATCCTTGCCAACATTTGTTTTCATTTGATTTTTTAATGTTTGCTATCCTTACTGGGGTAAGGTGGAATCTCATAGTTGTTTTAATTTGCATTTCCCTGATGGTTAGAGATGTTGAACAATTTCTTAAGTGTGTGTTTGACATTTTCATTTCTTCCTTTGAGAACTCCCTGTTCAGTTCTCTGCCCCACTTTGTGAGTGGCTTGTTTTATATTTTATTGTTTAAGTTTTTGAGTTCTTTGTAGATTCTAGAAATTAGTCCTCTGCCAGTTGTATAGCCAGAAAACATTTTCTCCCATTCTGTAGGTAGTCTATTGGCTCTGCTTATTGTATGATTGTCTGTGAAAAAAAACCTTTCAACTTCCTGAGACCCCCAATGGTTGAGTGTTAAGTCCCTGAGCTACTGGGATTTTGTTAAGGAAGTCTTTCCTCACTCCTATATCATAGAAACTTCCCCCATTTTTTTCTTCCAGTTGTAACAGAATTTCTGGTCTTATATTGAGGTCTTTGATCCATTTTGACTTGACTTTTGTGCATGGAGAGATGTGTAGGTCTACTTTCATTATCCTGCATGTGGTTATCCAGTTTGTTCACACACCATTTGTTGAAGATGCTGTCTTTTTTCTAGTCTGCATGGTTAAGGCCTTTGTCAAAGATCAAGTAGCTATAGTTACTTGACCTAAGTCTGGATCCACTATTCTGTTCCATTGCTCTATAATTCTGTTCTTATGCCAGTAGCATTTATTTTTTTTACTATGGCTTTGTAATATAGCTTTAGATCAGGTATGGTATTGCCGCCAGAGGTGTTTCTTTTGCTGAGGATATGCTTGGATATCTGAGGCCTTCTGCCATTTGATATGAATTTTGAGATCAGTTTTTCTATCTCTGAAGAAAAATGCTAGGATTTTTATTGGTATTGCATTAAATGTGTATATTGCTTTTGGTAAGATTGCCATTTTCACAATGTTAATTCTGCCTATCCAGGACCAGAAGAGGTCTATCCATTTTCTCAAGTCTTTCTCAATTTCATTCTTGAATGCTTACATTTTCTTATTTATTTATTTATTTAATTTTTTATTAATTAGTTTGGTATTCAGTGAATACAGTCAGTTTGGTACCATTATTAGGCTAATCCGTGACCTACCCCCTCCCCTTGGCCCCTCCTTGTTGAGGTATATGGGTCATCCATTCTGGAGTTAGCCCACAGTTATGGGTAGGATAAATGTCTCTGCATATCATGTCCCAACATGTGGCTCTGACATTCTTTCTGCCCCCTCTTCTGCAAAATGTCCCTGAGCCATGTTGGGTTCATTTCTGGTCTGCTTCAGTGATGAGGTGTTGGGGCCTCTGGGTTTATGGCTCTCTGATTTGGTAGGATTTCAATAGCCCACTATCAGCAATAGATAGATGATCCAAACAGAAAATCGACAGGGAACTAAAAGAGCTCACCATAGATCAACTATACCTAATGGACATCTACAGAACATTTTACCCAAAATCTACAGAATCCACATTCTTCTCAGCAGCCCATGGGATCCTCTCTAAAATAGATCATATACTGGACCATAAAGCCTGCATCTATATATTTAGGAAAATTGACATAATTTCATGCATTGTATCAGATCACCATGCTGTAATCCTAGAAATTAACAACAAGAGATGCACCAGGAACTTCATCAGCTCCTGGAGACTGAACAACACACTTTTAAACAATAAATAGGTAGTGGATGAAATAAAAATGGAATTGAAACATTTCTAGAATTGAATGACAGTAAGAACACATCGTACCAAAACTTATGGACACAGTGAAGGTAGTCCTTAGAGGAAAATTCATAGCACTAGATGCCTTCATGACAAAGATAGAAAGATACCAAATCAAAACCCTAACCATTCACCTAAAGGCATTGGAAAAATAAGAAGAATCCAACCCAAAAAGCTCCAGACAAAAAGAAATAACCAAGATCAGAGCAGAAATTAATGAATTCAAAACTAAGAAAACAATTAGGTCTGAGGTACTTTCTTTTCTCTCTGTTTTCACTCTTGCCACCTATATTTTTATCCCTTCTATCCTTTAAATGATGTTTCATTTTACTTACTATATTCCATTCCTAATATGTTTAACCCCTTACTTTTCTTTAGAACACATTTTACTTTTACAGCATACCTATACCTTGTGATTCTTACACTTACTCATTTTTCTTTGATCACCTAAATATACCTAAAAATCTCATTCAACTGCTATAAAATGAAGACTGAAAAAAAATACACATTCTTATTTAGCCTGTTATTGGGGTAAAAAGTAAAAAGATGAGTAGTATGATGTATGTGTTTAATTTTTGAATAATACATATGCTTTGAAGATGCAAATAATGAAATATATTCTGCTATGACAAATAATTAATCTAATATGTACCACAGACTTAAATACATGCACAGATTCTTAGATTCCCCATGTAATTTGATTAGCTAATAAATATATCAGTGACTTCTCTATCAAAGAACCATTTATACTTTTACTGGGTAAGTATGTTGTGGAAGTAAATCTAGAATATTTTCAAATTCATTAACAATTTATTTTTCCAGTAATTCTTAAATTTATTGTTACTGCCCAAAGTTATACGTAATCTATCTTTCTTGACATTTTACTTTATTTTTTCTAAAACTAGTACAGTAAAATTAAAATTACCTAATATAGCATTTAATGAGCAATAAACTGTTATAATTCAATCCACATTTCAAACATTTTAAGATACAAACAAAGCCTGCATTCTCTTCAAACTTTGAAATAGCATATAGGACAGCACTAAAATGAATTTCGTCTTGTGAAGTAATACAGTTTTAGCTGCCTTTTCAGATTTACTTATTCAGAATCAGAACAGTTCGGTTCTTTTCTCAAAAGGCATTTTCATTTGATGATCTAGGTGGAAAAAAACAGTTTCTTTTTGGGTATGGAGTTTCCATGGTGTTAATAGAGGAAGTGATACTTCTCATATTAGCTTTTACATTCATTTGGTTTCCATTAACCAAAGGAATCTGCATAGCTAACCCCAAGATTAATTGGGACAGGTAACTAGGGTGTTAATGAACAAAGTCAATTTTCCTTTATGTATATTTAGTATACCTTTCTGGAGTGTTGTACCTATGAAGAGAAAACAGTTATTAAAAAATTGAAATACAGTTAAATGTTATGAAAAGTTGAATTTTAGTTTTAGTTGCTGGGTGAAAGTGGTGTCATTTTAAATAATAACTTGCCTTGAGTTTTGATAAGAGAAATATGCAGTAAGTAGTTCTAAATCATCTAGGGCAAGACTTTAAGTTTACCAAATGCTTCCCCAGATGTCTGCAAGTGTCAAATTAAACTTGCAAATTATTTTGCTTCATGAGGAGTTTTTAATTGAACACTCACCCATTTTTCTTCTTTCTTTACAATTTCTGATGTTTGGGTGTTGATATTATGACACAATAAAATTTCTTTTCAGTAAGGGTGTGAACCTGAACATTCAGTATCATCATGACCTTGCTGCTTTTAACATGTACATGCGATGGTGAATTATACCTATTTTATATGAAACTTTCATATTGCTTTATCATTACTTCATGGAATTAGTTTGTTAACTGCATTTTTCCTATTAAATTGAAAAATTGTTATTTACATCACATAATTTTTAGGCATATGCAAATTAAAATTTATCTAATTGTTTATTTAACTGTATTTCCAGAAGAAAATTTGACATTTTTTTGAAAATTATATCTGAAATATTACTGCACAAAATACAAAATAAAGACAGAGCCAATGAAGAATGTTTCTTTTAAATATTTATTCATTTATTTGCAAACACGGGGAAAGATGAAGGAGAGGGAGAAAGGGAAAGAGGGAGAGAGAATGGGCATGCCAGGGCCTCCTGCCACTGCAAATGAACTCCAGATGCTGACTCCATTTTGTGCATATGGCTTTACATAGGTACTGGGTAATCAAACCAGATCTGTCAGGCCTTGCTAGCACTTGCCTTAACTGCTGAGCAATTTCTCCAGCAAAAGAATGTTTCAATTAAAGACAATACTCATAAAATATATTTACACAGTCAAGCCACAGAGGGTTTGGGAATAAGCAACAAAAAAGAGTTAAGGGAACAAGAATTGGAAAAACACATGGATCATTTTAATGATAGTGAGTATATAATACAAAATGTTATGTTCAAAATGTCAGTTTGATAAAAACAAATCAAAGTTAAGAGATGAAGCTCTCTGGGGATATCTGCATCATATATAATGGGGAAATATTAATGATCTTAATGTGTACAGAAATTATAAACCTAATGGCAGAACAAATATTCCTATTCAAAACTGACAAATGACAAGGACAAGCAATTCCAAAGTATATAATATAACAATTAAACAAATGAAAGCTTTCAACATGGCTGCTATTCGGAATACTCAAACAGTGGTCATACTGGAAAGTACTAAAATGATGAACCATCTTTTTTAAGTTTATTTTTATTATACATGGACATACTTAGTATGTAAACAACACATATTGATACCATCATTTCCCTCACCCATGCCTATTTTCCAAAGAGGCCCTCTTCATTTGGGATGCAGGTCAATGTCATAGGGACTGTGGGTCATGAATTGTAGGGGCAGCAGTCAGTTGTTGGGGAGAGGCAATGCCTCTGTGCATAATGTTCAACTTGTGGCTCTAACAATCTTTCTGCCCCCTGTTCTGCGAAATTCCCTGAGCCATGTTGGATGATTTTTAAGTCTACTTCAGTGATGGGCTCTTGAGATCCTCTGGATCTCTGCTTTGGTAGGTGTTGAGTGTCCTCAATGTCTATCTCCTTCACCCACGTGCTGATATAAGGTTCAGTGAGAAAGCAGTACACTTCATCCCAGTCCCATCTGAAACCACAGATGAATTGGAGAAATGAGATGAAGTGTGCTGGGTTGTTTATCTCCTCAGGTCCTGCTTCCATCTGAAAAGGAGAAGCAGAATCTCCAACATAGAGTGAAGTCAGCACTGGTTAAATCGGATAACCATTATTAATTTAGAGAAAATTTAAGACTGGCCCAAGGTTAGTGGGAGCTTGACATTGGAAAGCAAAATCATTACCTGGATATGATTCTGACTTGTTCCCCAGTACCATATATGGTTTCATTTCCACTGAGTGGATCAGTGAGCTAAGCCAAGAGCACTGCACTTGTGTGAGCATAACATCAGGTTGTTTGCATCTGAGTTGCTTGGACAGATGTTGGCCGCTTTCCCCCAGTAGCTCATGTAGCACCTTCCAGCACTAGATGGACTAACTGTCTGGGGATGGGCTCTCTTTTGGATTCCAACCAGGTCTCTCCATGCTCTGTGCCAGCAGTATATGGTGTGTTCAGTGGTAGGATCTTACCATTAACCACTGGTGGGTAATAAAGTCCTCTGACAGAATTCTGTCTTGTTAATTTTGAGATATCTTATAGGTCTCTTCAATCAACAGCCCATTGCGAATGTTAACTGCATCTTGGTACAGGGAATTACAGGCCAGTGCCAAGGGAAAAGAAAAAAACAAAAATACAGAAGGAGAGAGAGAGAGAGGAGAAAATTATGGATGGGCTTCACGCCCCCCCCCCCCTTCCAGTGCCCTTTGATTCAGGTGCTACCCCTAAGGTCCTCTTGAGGATTCAGTCTTTTAGTCTGACTTCTAGGATATAGGATTCTATGGCATCAGTTCAATTTGGGTTTAGTTTCATGTTGCTCGCTTCCCCTTCCCCCAAACCCTAATGTTCCTATTGTACAAGCCTCCAGATGCTGTTCAGGTATGTCAACAACTTGGGCTGATTCAGGTTAGGAACAACAGATAAGTGAGATCATGCAATGATTATCTTTCTGTGATTATGTGAGTGCACTTAGTATGATTTGTACCAAGTTTGAGCATTTTTCTACAAAATTCATTGTGTCATTTTTTTTTATTAGTCAGTTCTGTATTCAGCAAATACAGTCAGTTTGGTACCATTATTAGGCTCATCCGTGACCTACCCCCTCCCCTTCGCCCCTCCTTGTTGAGGTATACGGGTCATGCATTGTGGAGTTAGCCCACAGTTATGGGTAAGCTAAATGTCTCTGCATATTATGACCCAACATGTGACTCTGAAATTCTTTCCGCACCCTCTTCCGCAAAATTTCCCTGAGCCATGTTGGGTTCATTTTTGGTCTGCTTCAATGATGAGGTGTTGGGGGCCTCTGAGGCTCTGGCTCTCTGATTTGGTAGGAGTGGATTTTTCTCTGTGCTGATCTCCTTCCCCCTTGTGCTGGTATCCGGTTCATCAGGAAAACAGCCCCCTTGCTTGTTTCTCCAATTTTTCTTAGTTTCAGCCGGGGCCCTTTTGAGGTATGATGGGGGGGCTCTCTCCTTAGGATCTACATCTATCTGAAAAAGAGAAGCAGATTCTCCAACAGAGAGTAAGTTAGCACCAGGACAAATGAGATAACCCTTACTTTTTTTTTTTTTAATAGAGAATTTAATAGGTGTAGGCTCTCTTGTAGCCCACAATTGATGGTAGCTTAATATTGGAGAGTGGGTTTACGTTTGGATCTGGTTCTGACTTGTTTCCCAGCTCCAGCTATGGGTCTCATACCAGTGAGGGGATCAGTTAGCTGAATTGAGAGCAGTTGGTTCCCCACCATGGCTGTGTGCCACCACTGCACTTGTGTGGGCATCACACCAAGTTATTTGCTGCTAAGTAGGTTAGACCATGCGTTGCTTCGACACATATTGGTCATTTTCCACCATTCGCCCATGTAGCACCTTCTGGCACTAGACACGCTGACTGTCTGGGAACTGACTCTCTGCCAATTTCCAGCCATGCCATTCTAATTTGCATGTCAATCACATAAGTTATCTTCAGCAGTAGGGTCTTACCAGTAGCCTTTGGTGGGTCATCAAGTACTCTGACAGAAGTCTGTCTGTCTTTTAGGAAACCTTGTAGGTCTCTGTGATCAAAAGCTCATTGTGGATGATAGCCCCATGCTGGATCTGGGAGTTACAGGTCAGTGCCCACTAACAAAATGAGGAAAAAGATAACTAATATACAAGAGTTAGAGATAACAGAGAGAGAGACAGGGAGAGGGGAAATGAGGGAGGGAAGATGTAGGAGATTAAGGTTAGTCTTAGTCTTACCCTCTCCAGTGTCTTGTGGTTCAGGTGTTCCCTGTAAGGGCCTGGTGAAGGATCAGCCATTTGGTCTGTCTTTTAGTAAGTAGAAGATTATGGTACTATTGCTGTTTGGGTCTAGATTTGTGTTTCCCACCCCTTTGATGCCCTCCCCTCCCTCCCCTTCCATCCTAGTGTCTAGTCTAGGAGATGCTTGCTGGGTATGTAAGGTATCTTCGGTAGATTCAGGTTAGGTGCTGTAGATGAGTGAGACTATGTGACGATTTTTTTTCTGTGATTGGGTAAGTTCACTGAGAATGATCTGTTCCAGGTTCAACCATTTTTTCTCAAGTTTCATTGTGTCATTTTTTCTTACTGCTGTATAGAATTCCATTGTGTAGATATGCCACATCTTAGCTATCCATTCTTCTAGTGATGGACATCTGGGTTGATTCCAGCTCTTAGCTATTACAAATTGAGCCGCAATAAACATGGTTGAGCAAATCTCTTTAGTCTGTGGTTTGAAGGTTTTAGGGTAGATGCCCAGTAAGGGAATAACTGGGTCTGTTGGTATCTCTTTACTCAGCTTTTTCAGAAGTCTCCATATTGCTTTCCAAAGTGGTTGTACCATCCTACATTCCCACCAACAGTGGATGAGTGTTCCTACTTCTCCACATCCTCACCAGCATTTATTTTTATTTGATTTTTTTGATGTTTGCTATGCTTATTGGGGTAAAGTGGAATCTCATAGTTGTTTTAATTTGCATTTCTCTGATGATTAGGGATGATGAACATTTTCTTAAGTGTATGTTTGCCATTTCTATTACTTCCTCTGTGAACTGCCTATTCAGCACTTTGCCCCATTTTGTGAGTGGGGTGTTTGACTTCTTACTGTTGAGATTTTTGAGTTCTTTTTAGATTCTAGAGATTAGGCCTCTATCAGGTGGATAACCCACAAATATTTTCTCCCATTCCGTAGGTAATCTATTGGCTTTGCATATTGTATGCTTGTCTGTAAAGAAATTCTTCAGCTTCATGTGATCCCATTGGTTGAGTGACGGTTTAAGTTCATGAGCTACTGGGGTTTTGTTCAGGAAGTCTTTTTCCATTCCTATATCATGGAAATTACTTCCTAAGTTTTCTTCCAGTAGTATTCCAGTTTCTGGTCTTATATTGAGATCTTCGATCCATTTGGACTTGAGTGTAGTGCATGGTGAAATGTGTGGGTCAAGTTTCAGTTTCCTCCATATGGTTACCCAGTTTGTCCAGCACCATTTGTGAAGATGCTGTCTTTTTTCCAGCCTGTATTGTTTGGGCCTTTATTGAATATCAAGTAGCTATAGTTGCTTGACCCAAAGTCTGGGTCCTCAAGTCTATTCCATTGATCTATACTCCTGTTTTTATGCCAGTACCATGCTGTTTTTATTACTATGGCTTTGTAGTATAGCTTTAGATCAGGTATGGTGATGCCTCCAGAGGTATTTCTTTTGCTGAGGATATGTTTGGAAATGCGAGGCCTTCTGCCTTTCCATATGAAATTTGAGATCATTTCTTCTATCTCTGTGAAGAACAAGGTAGGGATATTAATTGGATTTGCATTAAATCTGTATATTGCCTTTGGTAGGATTGTCATCTTCACAATGTTAATTCTGCCTATCCAGGAACATGGGAGGTGTTTCCATTTTCTCAAGTCCACCTCAATTTCTTTTTTGAGTGTTTTTATGTTTTCATTGTATACATCTTTCACTTCCTGGGTTAACGTTATTCCAAGGTATTTTATTTTTTTGTTGCAATTAAAAATGGGACTATGTCCCTTATTTCTTTTTCTGTATTTTTGTCCTTTGCATAAAGGAAGGCTACTGATTTTTGTGCATTGATTTTGTATCCTGCTACTTTGCTATAGGAGTTAATCACCATCAGGAGTTTTGGGATGGAGTCTCTCGGGTCTCTTACATATATAATCATGTCATCAGTGAATAAAGCTAACTTATCTCCTTCCTTTCCAAACTGTATCCCTTTTATTTCATTCTCCTGTCTTATTGCTTGAGCTAGGACTTCCAGTACTATATCGAAAAGCAGAGGTGAGAGTGGACAACCCTGTCTTGTTCCTGATCTTAATGGGAATTCCTCCAGTCTCTCTCCATTAAGTATTATTTGGGTCTTTGGAGGTTTGTATATTGCCTTTATTAGGTTAAGATATTAACCATCCATGCCAATTCTCTCCAATGTTTTGAACATGAAGTGATGTTGAATCTTGTCAAAGGCCTTTTCTGCGTCTATCGAAATGATCATGTGGTTTTTATGTTTAACCTTGTTTATGTGGTGTATTACATTGACAGATTTGCGTATGATGAACCACCCCTGTGTTCCTGGAATGAATCCCACTTGGTCAAGGTGGATAATGCTTTTGATGTGTTGTTGTGTTCGGTTTGCAAGGATTTTGTTTAGGATCTTTGCATCTAAATTCATCAGGGAAATAGGCCGGTAGTTTTCTTTTCTTGTGGCATCTCTGCCTGGTTTTGGAATTGGGGTGATGCTAGCTTCATAAAAGGAGTTGAGTAGCTTTCCCTGTTCACCAATTGTGTGGCACAGTTTGAGGAAGATTGGTTTGAGTTCTTCTATGAAGGTTTGATAGAATTCATCTGAGAAGCCATCTGGTCCTGGACTCTTCTTTTTTTGGAGGTTTTTTTATTACTTTTTCAATCTCCATGAGTGTGATGGGTTGATTGAGGTGATTAATCTGCTCTGTGTTTAGCTTTGGTAGATGGTATGCGTCCAAGAATTTATCCATCTCCTCCACATTATCCAGTTTTGTGGAGTAGAGGTTTTTGAAATAAGTCCTGATGATTCTCCCAATTTCACTTATGTCTGTTGTGATCTCTCCTTTTTCATTTTGAATTTTGTTAATTTGAAGCTTCACCTTTTTTTGCTTGATCAGATTGGCCAGGGGTTTGTCAATCTTGTTTATTTTTTCAAAGAACCAGCTCTTTGTTTTGTCAATTGTCTTAATTGATTCCTTCGTTTCCAGTTCATTGATTTCTGCTCTGAGTTTAATTATTTCTTTCCTTCTGGAGCTCTTTGGGTTGGATTTTTCTTGTTTTTTCCAGTGCCTTCAGGTGGATGGTTAGGTCATTGATTTGGGACCTTTCTGTCTTTTTTACAAAGGCATTGGGTGCTATGAATTTTCCCCTGAGGACCGCCTTCATTGTGTCCCATAAGTTTTGGTATGATGTGCTCTCATTGTCGTTCAATTCCAGAAATTTTGCAATTTCATTTTTTATTTCATCCACTATCCATTTATTGTTTAAAAGTGTGCTTTTCAGTTTCCAGGTGCCATTGGGGTTCTTGGTGGGTTTTTTGTTGTTGATTTCTAGCAATATAGCATTGTGATCTGTTATCATGCAGGGAATGATGTCAATCTTCCTAAATATGGTGAGGCAGTCTTTGTGACCCTGTATATGGTCTATTTTAGAGAATGTTCCATGAGCTGCTGAGAAGAATGTGTAATCTGTGGATTTGGGATGGAAGGTTCTGTAGATGTCCGTTAGGTCTAAGTGATCTATGGTTTTGTTGAGCTCTCTTACTTCCCTGTTGAGTTTCTGTTTGGATATCTGTCTATTACTGATAATGGTGTATTGAAGTCCCCAGCTATGATGGTGTTTGTGGTTATTTCTGTTTTATTGTCAAGTAGGTTTTGTTTTATGAACTGTGGTGCCCCTGTGTTTGGTGCATACAGATTTATGATTGTAATATCCTCTTGATGGATCTTTGCCTTTATAAGTAGGAAGTAGCCTTCTTTGTCTTTTTTGATTATTTTTGGCTTGAAGTCTATTTTATCCGATATTAATATAGCTACACCTGCTTGTTTCTTATTCCCATTTGCTTGGAATACTGTTTTCCACCCTGTCACCCTGAGGAGATGTCTGCCTTTAATGGTGAGGTGGGTTTCTTGAAGGCAACAGATTGAGGGGTCTAATTTTTTAATCCATCCTGTTATCTTGTGTCTCTTGATGGGTGAATTAAGGCCATTAATATTTAGGTTAATGACTGTGAGATTTGATTTGATCCCTGCCATATTGTGATGGTAAATGTGGCTTGGTGTTTTCATGGACGTTGAAGTTTTTTGTGCCTACTCTGGGTTTGGTTGTTGTGATCTGCTTCTTGTAGGCAATTGTGTTTGATTATTTGTTTCTTCTCTGTGGAGAATTTCCTGAAATACTCTCTGTAGGTTTGGTTTTGTGTTCATATAATTGTAAAGCTGAGTTTTGTCATGGAATGTTTTTCTTTCACCATCTATTATGAGGGATACTTTTGCTGGGTAGAGGAATTTGGGTTGGAAGCCATAGGTTCTTAGATTTTGCAGTGTTTCATTCCAGGCCCTTCTAGCTTTCAGGGTTTCCATTGAGAAGTCTGAAGTAATTCTGATGGGGTTACCTTTGAAGGTGGTGTGCTGTTTTTCCCTAGCTACTTTTAGGATTTTCTGTTTGGTGTCAATGTTTAGAGTCTTAATGATAATATATCTTGGAGAGTTTCTCCTTTGGTCCAGTCTGTTTGGAGTTCTATTGGCTTCTTGTATCTTGATGGGCCTTTCTTTTAAGAGACTGGGGAAGTTTTCTTCAGTTATTTTGTTAAATAATTTCTCCATGCCTTTGGTCTGAATTTCTTCTCCTTCTGGTATTCCAATGATCCTGATATTGGGACGTTTAAGTGTATCCCACAATTCCCTCATGTTCTGTTCACAGGAGCTTTTGAACTTACTGAAATTTTTGAACTCTCTTACTGTTTCTTCCATCTTGTCTTCCAGATCAGAGTTTCTATCCTCCACTTGGCTGACTCTATTCTTGAGAGCTTCTAGCGAGTTTTGGACTTGTTCAATTAAGTTTGCATTTTCTATTTCTTTTCTATGTATAATTTCCATCCCTCTGTCAAGCTCCCTTTTCACATCATTTTCTGATTTTCTTGATGATTCTTGGAGTTCGTCCTTGCATTTCTTTATGTTTTCATTTAACATGGCCAGCTGATTTTTAAGGTCGCTTTTTTTTCACTCTCCCTCAAATCTCTTCACTCTCTTTGAAATCCTTCCAATTTCTTATCTAATCCTTCCAATTTCTTATCTATTAGTTCTAGTTTAGTGATTGCAGCATCCACATGATTGTCAGCCCTTTGTTGCTTTCCTGCAAGTTCTACCAGTAGGTTGGTCAGGGTTGCATTGCTCATAGCTTCAATTTCGTGTTCTGGTCCTATTGGTTCTTCTATGTTTTGGTTAGATGTATTCATTGTGGGACTGGGTGATCTAGCTGGATTTTCTTGCATTTGATTTTTCATGTTATTTCTTTTGTGCTGTGTTCTGCCCATGACAGTGTATGGGCAGATAGGTGGGCATATCAGCCTGGGCTCAAGAACAATGGGAGTCTTATGCAGCCTGGGGGAGTTGCCAAGAAGCCTGGGCTTTGGCTGTCACTTGCCAAAGCCGCCTATCTACTGCCTGGCAGGGGCGCCAAATTTGCCTGAGTTCTCAAGCGGTAATGTGCCAATGCTGCCTGCATTCGAGCTAGGAGTGGCACTGAGGCACCAAGCACTGAAGCTGCCCGAACTCTGGCTGGGCACGCTGGGAACCAGAAGCAGTCTGCACTCCCCCGCCACCGGACAATTGTGGATGGCCGCGCAGCAGACAGGTAGGGGATGGCACCTGAGCTGGTGCAAGCAAGAGATGCAGTCTGATCTTGCATGGCACCTGCTGTGGGACTGGGCTTGCTCAGTAAGTGGGCAACTGGATGAGAGTGCAGAGCAGTCTAAGCTTCCACACGCAGGGAACAATCTCACTTGCCAAAGCCGTCTATCTACTGCCTGGCAGGGTCGCCAAAGTTGCCTGAGTTCTCAAGCAGTAATGTGCCAAAGCTGCTGGCATTTGAGCTAGGAGTGGCGCTCAGGCACCAAGCACTGAAGCCCCCCAAACTCTGGCTGGGATCGCTGGGAACCAGAAGCAGTCTGTGCTCCCCCGCCACAGGACAATGGCAGCCGGCCGGCAAGGCAGACAGGTAATGGATGGCACCTGAGCTGGTGGAAGCAAGAGACACAGTCTGAGCTTGCGTGGCACCTGCTGTGAGACTGGGCACACTCAGTAAGTGGGCGAGTGGAAGAGAGTGCGGAGCAGTCTAAGCTTCCACGCACAGGGAACAATTGGCGCGCGGTGGCAGCCATGTGGGCTCCGGCCCAGCAACTGCGGCAGCAGAGGTGCTGTGAACACGGTGGTTATTTGGGGTGAGGGGTGGGCTACCCGCCCCTGAGGAGATCCGCGATTCCCTGTTCCCCAGCCTCCTTGCCCTCCCAGATTTATCTCCCCTAAAAGCCACTATATACCCTGAATATCTTGCCTTTCTTTCCCCGGGATTTGCAGTGCAGCTAGGCGGTCGCCATCTTGGCTGGAAGTCCCTCATTTTTTTTTTTTTTTCTTACTGCTGAGTAATCAAAAACCTAACCAAAAAGAAAAGCCCAGGGCCAGATGGCTTCCCAGCTGAATTATATCACACCTTCACTCTAGAACTGAAACCAATTTTTCTCCAACTGTTTCACATAATTGGAGACAAGAGAATCCTCCCTAACTCCTTTTATGAAGCTAGCATCACCCTAATAGCAAAACCAGAAAGAGATGCAACAAGAAAAGAAAATTATAGGCCTATATCCCTGATGAATTCAGGTACAAAGATCCTGAAAAAAGTATGTACAAACCAAATTCAAAAACACATCAAATTCAAAAACACATCAAAAGTATTATCCACTTTGATCAAGTAGGATTCATCCCAGGGATGCAGGGATGGCTCAACATACAGAAATCAGTCAACTTAATACACCACATAAATAAACTGAACCATAAGAACCACATGATCATCTCAATTGATGCAGAGAAGACCTTTGACAAAATACAACACCACTTCCTGATCAAAATTCTGGAAACAATAGGCATGGATGCTTTATATCTCCACACAATAAATATAAAGCACCTCAAGCCCGAATAATATGTAGTGGAGAGAGACTCCCACTGCGATTCGGAACAAGAATGGGGTTTCCACTCTCACCACTGCTCTTCAACATAGTACTAGAAGTACTAGCACAATCAAGACAGGAGAAAGAAATAAGAGGGACTCAAATTGCAAAGGAAAAAGTCAAATTATGCCTATTTTCAGATGACATGATCCTGTACACAAGTGACTCAAAAGTCTCCATCTCAAAACTTCTAAAGGTGATTAATTCCTTCAGTAAAGTGGGAGGATGCAAAATCAACACACAAAAATCTGTAGATTTCTATGTACAAATGACAAATATACAGAGAAAGAAATCAGTGAGGCTATTCCATCCTCAATAACAACAACAACAAATTAAATACCTAGGAATGATGAACAATCTTTTATGTTAGTCAACACATGGGAAAATGAGACCCTTACATCTATAGTCTGTACAGTCTGCACTTCCTAAGAGAAGCTTAGAAACAAATACAAACAACTGAACTTGTATATGTTTCATACAGATAGGCTTCTTTCTGGTAATTTACCAAAAGAAAACTATCAAATAAATGTGGCTAGATATATGCCAAAGGATACTCATTGCACCATTGCTTAAATGAGTTTTAAGTAAACTATATACCAAATAAAAAGTGATAGGGGCTGCAGAGATTTCTTAGAAGTTAAGGCATGTGCCTGTGAAGCCAAAGGATCCATGTTTGATTTCCCAGGACCTACATAAGCTAGATGCACAAGGTGGTACATGAGCTGTAGTTCATTTGCAGTGGCTAAAGGCCCTGACATGCTCATTATAACCACCACTCTCTCTCAAATAAATAAAATTAAATTTATAAAAATGAAGGTGAAAAAGAAGACAGAAACAACAATGCTTAGAAGTCTGTTTCAAGAAAGATTGTATCTTTTTTAAAATGTATATATACATTTTTTATTGACAACAGCTATGCTTACAGACAACAAACCATATTATTTCCCTCTCCTCCCCCACTTTTTCCTTCATAACTCTTCTATCCCTCATATCCCCTCCCTCTCTGCATTAGTCTCTCTCTTAATTTGATGTCATCATCCTTTTCTCCTACTATGAGGGTCCTGTGTAGGCACTGGTAGGCACTGTGAGGTCACAGATTGTGAGGCCAATTTCTATCCAAACAGTTTTATGTAAAGAGTGGTACCCTTCCTTTGACTCTAGCATTCTTGCTGCCATCTCTTCCACAATGGACCCCGAGGCTTGGAGGGTATGAGATGTTTCAGTGCTGGACAACTCCTCTCTCCCTTCTTCTCAGCACTATGTTGCCTTTTGGGTCATCGCAGTGTTCATTTTCATGTGAAAAGAGAAGCTTCACTAACCAGAAGTGAGGGTAGCATTAATTTATAAATATGAACATTAAGTGTAGTGCTTTAAGGGTAATTTGGTGAGAATAATATATGAATTTATCCAGACAAGAGGAGGCTTTATACACCTAAGGCTCATGGCTTCCCCTGCCATAGGCTTTTGATTAGGTTTTCAACACTAGGCATGTATTCCTTCCCATAGAGTGGGCCTTCAGTCCAATTAAAGAGCAGTTGCTTTCCTCCAGAGCAGACATGCCATTATTGCACTCATTAAGTCATTTGGCCTGTCTTGCCAAACATGATATTTCCAGTGTCTACTCTTTTCACTGCTGATGACTTCTGTCTCCCATAAGGCTGCATACAGTGCAGCTTTTTCCAGCTTTCAGTTGGCTGGCCTACAGGGAGAAAGTTTTCTTTTAAGCACCAGCTTATTTCTCAGTGACTTTGCTGCTCAGGCATGTGAAATCTTAAGCAATAGGGTCTTCCCATCTCTTTGTCATGGGAATCCAAGGGCTTTGGCAATAGCCTTTGATATTTTGGAGGCAACAGGGACCTTCCTGGCCAACAACTCACTGGAAGCTATCCCATCCCTGGCACTGAAAATTTTCTAGTAACAATCTATGGTTTCTGGATGTGCCATTACTGAAGAAAGTAGATTTTCATATGTCTTATTCAGAATATATTGAATTTTGGTTAACCCTCCCCCCCCTTCTTTTATAAAATATCTTCCCCTGACTTTGCTTAGGCCTTTCCCAACACTATAATCTGTTCTTCTACTTACATATATACAATACCATCCTCTTAAGATCTTTGCTCTTCTCCCTGCCTAATAGCCTTTTCTAGCTTATGGGCCTCTGCTACTGATTTTTGGTTCCAGCTCACATGCAAGCCTATACATCAGTAGCTAGGATCCACATATGAGAGAGAACATATGATGTTTGGCTTTCTGGGACTGGGTTACCTCACTAAGTATAACCCATTCCATATCCAACCATTTCCCTGCAAATTTCATAATTTCATTTTTTGTTTACTGCTGAATAGAACTCCATTGTGTAAATGTATCACATCTTTATTATCCATTCATCTGTGTATGGACATCTAGGCTGGTTCCATTTCCCAGCTATTGTGAATAGAACAGCAATAAACATGGTTGTATAAGTATATGTAAGATAGTGAAAAGAGTTATTTGGATATGTACCTAGGAGTGCCATAGCTGGATCATATGGTAAATATATTTTTAGCTTTCTCAAGAACCTCCATAATGATTTCCACAATGGCTGTACCATATTACATTCCCATCAACATATGTCATTTGTTTTTAAGGTAGCCATTCTGACAGGAGAGTGATGGAATCTCAAGGTAGTTTTAATTTGAATTTCCCTAATGGCTAAGAATGTAGAACACCTGTTTGGATGTTTATATGCCATCTGCATTTCTTCCAGCGAGAACTCTGTATTTAGTTCCATAGCCCATTTTTTTAATTGGGTTGTTTCATTTCTTATTGGTCTGTTTTTTGAATTCTTTGTATATTCTGGATACTAATCCTCTGTCAGATGTGTAGCTAGCAAAGATTTTCTTCCATTCTGTAGGTTGTCTCATTGCTCTATTCGCAGTGTCATTTGCTGTGCAAAAGCTTTGAATTTCATGATATTCCAGTGGTTGATTAGTGGTTTTATGTTCTGATCAATTTGGGTTATATTCCAATAGTCATTACCTATGCTAATATGTTGAAGGGTTTCCCTTACCTTTTCCTCTAGTAGTTTCAGTGTTTCAGGACTGACATTAAAGTCCCTTATTCACTTGGAGTTGATTTTTATCTATGGGGAAAGACAAGCATCTTTTATCATCTTTCTATATGTAGATATCAAGTTTTCACTGCACCACTTGTTGAAGAGGCTGTCTTTTCTCCAATGAATATTTTTGACATTATTGTCAAAAACCAGATGGCTGTAGCTGCCTGAGTTAACATCTTGGTTTTCTATTCTGTTCCATTGATATATAGGTCTGTCTTTTTGCCAATACCATGCTGTTTTTGTTACTATGGCTTTGTAATAAGGCTTAAAATCAGGTATGGTGATACCACCAGCCTTATTTGGTTGCTCAAAATTGTTTTGGCTATTCAGGGTGTTTTTGTGCTTCCAAACGAATTTTAGGATTGTCTTTGTCTATTTCTGTGAAAAATGCCATTATGATTTTAATGAGGATTGCATTGAATGTGTAGATTGCTTTTGGTAAGCTTGACATTTTCTCAATATCAATTCTTCCAATCCAAGAACATGGTATGTCTCTCCATTTCCATGTGTCTTCTGCAATTTCTCACTTGAGTGTTTTAAAGTTCTCATTGTAGAGATCCTTCACTTCCTTAGTTAAGTTTATTCCAAGGTACATTATTTATTTATTTATTGAGGTAATTGTGAATGGGAAAGATTCCTTGATTTCCTTCTCTGCATGTTTGTTGTTAGTATATAGGAAAGGTAGTGATTTCTGTGTATTTATTTTGTATCCTGCTACATTGCTAAAAGGGGTTATCAGCTTTGACAGTTTGCTGGTAGAGTCTTTAGGGTCTTTTATGTATAGAAGAAATAGTGATAATTTAATCTCTTCCTTTCCAATTTATATCCCTTTTATGAGTGTCTCTTGCCTTGTTGCTATAGCTCAGACTTCCAATAATATATTAAATAAAAGTGGGGACAGTGGACACCCTTGTTTTGTTCCTGAACTTAGTGGAAAAGCTTCAAGTTATTCTTCATTTAGTATTATGTTGGCTGTAGGTTTGTCATAAATAGCTTTTATTATGCTGAGATATGCTCCTTCCATTCCCAGTTTCTGTAATACTTTTACCATGAAAGGATGTTGGATTTTGTTGAATGCCTTTTCTGAATCTATTGAGATAATCATGTGATTTTTGTCCTTCAGAACATTTATATGATGTATTAAATTTATTGATTTGTGTATGTTGAACAATCCCTGAATCTCTGGAATAAAGTCAACTTGGTCAGGGTGAATACTATTTTTGATTCTTGTATATTCTTGTATTCTGTTTGGTTATATTTTGCATAGAATTCTTGTATCTATGTTCATGAAAGAGATTAGTCTGTAATTTTCTTTTATTGTTCTATCTTTGTCTGGTATGGGGGTGATGCTGGCTTCATTGAAGGCATTTGCTAGAATTCCTTCCTTTTCTATATTACATAAAATTTGAGAAGCAGTGGTGTTAATTCTTCAATGAAGGTCTGGTAAAATTCACTATTGAATCCATGTGGGCCTGGACTTTTTGTATTTGGGAGAATTTTTATAACTGCTTGGACCTCTGTACTTATTATGGTTCATCTCATCTTGATTTAATTTTGGTAGGTCATATGAATCAAGGAAATCATCCATTTCTTTCAGATTTTCAAACTTAGGGGCATATATATTCTTAAAGTATGTTTTTATAATTTTCTGAATTTCTTTGGTATATGTTATAATATTGACTTTTTCATCTCTAATTTTATTAATTTTTGTCTCTTCTCTAGTTCTTCTAGTCAAATTTGCTAAGGCTTTATCAATCTTTTTTATCCTTTCAAAGAACCAACTCCTTGTTTCATTGATTCTTTGAATTTTTTTGTTTGTTTTTGTTTTTTGTTTCTCTTTCATTAACTTCTGCCCTAATCTTTATTATTTCTTCTTGTCTACTGCTTTTTGGTTTGCCTTGTTCTTCTTTTTCCAAGAACTTAAGGTGGAGCATTAAATTATTTAATTGTGAACTCTCTAATTTCTTAATATAGGCACTTAGAGCTATAAATTTCCCTCTTAGAACTGCCTTCATTGTATCCCAAAGGTTTTGGTATGTTGTATTATCATCGTCATTTGATTCTATGAATTTATTGATTTCCTTTTTGATTTCTTCAATGACCCATTGATCATTCATTAGTGTACTGTTTAGTCTCCATGAATTACTGTATGCTCTGTAGCTTTTCTTGTTGCTGATTTGCAGTTTAATCCAATTGTGGTCAGATAGAGTATACGGGATTATTTCAAATTTCCAAAATTTGGGGAGATTTGCTTTGCGTCCTAACATATGGTCTATTTTAGAGAATGTTTATGTGCTGCTGAGAAAAATGTATATTCTGCACCATTTGGATGAAATGTTCTCTAGATATCTGTTAGGTCCATTTGTTCAATGGCATCATTTAACTCAGATATCTGTCTGCTTGGTTTTTTCTGGGGTGACCTGTCAATTGATGAGAGTGGGATATTGAAGTCTCCCACTGTATTTGTGTTTGATGTTTTCTGTGACCTTAAGTCTAATAGTGTTTGGTTGATGAAACTGGGAGCCCCCATGTTAGGTGCAAATATATTTAGGATTTTAATGTCCTCCTACTGGAGTGTTCCTTTAATCAGTATACAATGACCTTCTTTATCTTTCCTCACTAATTATGGTGTGAAGTCTATCCTGTCAGATATTAAGATAGCAACCCTTGTTTGTTTCCTAGGCTCATTTGCTTGGAATATCATTTTCCATCCCTTCACCCTAAGGTGGTGTCTATCTTTTAAAGATTGAGAGATGAGTTTCCTGGAGACAACATATGGCAGGATCCTGCCTTTTAATCCAGTCTGCAAGCCTGTGTCTTTTGGATGGTGCATTGAGGCCACTGATATTAAGAGTTGCTATTGAAAGTTATGCCTTTATTCTTGCCATTCTTCTTATTTTGTAATGTTTCCTGTTTTTCCTTTACTCATTTGTTTTAACTGATATTTGTGTGTGGTTTAGTTTTTCCTATTTCCTCCTGTGTGTGTTTTGCTTTCTCTTCAGCATTAAGAATTCCCTCAAGTATTTTCTGTAGAACTGGTTTAGTCGTCATAAATTCCTTTAGCCTGTTTTTGTTGTGGAATGTCCTTATTTCTCCATCAATTTGGATAGATAGCCTTGCAGGATAAAATAATCTTTGTTGACTTTTGTTGTCTTTCAGAACTTGAAATACATCATTCCAAGCCCTTCTGAGTTTTAAAGTTTGTATTGAATAATCTGCAGTTATTCTGATGGGCTTGCCTTTGTAGGTGACTGTTTCTTCTCTCTAACTGCTTTCAATGTATTTTCTTTGGTTTGTGTGTTTAATAGTTCAATTATAACATGGCAAGGAGAGGTTCTTTCCAGATTTTGTCTGTTTGGTGTTCTAAAAGCTTCTTGTATCTGCATTGGCAATTCCTTCCCAATTTGGGGAAATTTTTCTTCTATGATTTTGTTGAAGACACCTACTAAGCCTCCAGATTGAAATTCCTCTCCTTCTGTTATAACCTGAATTCTTTCTTTTTTTTTTTTTTTTTTAGAGTCCAGTTACCTTGGAGTATATTTAATGTTTTCATGCAATACACACTTGGTTTTACAAATAGCAATTGCAAGAAACAGCACAAAGGATTTAAGAATGCTGCACTTGTGATCCTTACAAAACACCAACATTTTGGGTTGTACATAATTAAAGAAATATCTCACTTTTCAAAATACTGTGATAGCCAATACATAGAGGTATGCCTTTATGTGGGCACAGTAATGCAGTTTACAGAAGGGGAGGGAATCCCACTGGAACTATTCAATTTCTTTAAATCCACTGAGCAAAAAAAGTAACAATGTACTTCCATACTAATTTTATACAACTTCTATGCAATACCTTGACTTAAATCCAAGAGCAAAATTAAGGCTCCCCTCTATTTTTGGTAAACAACTGTAGGGTAAACTTAGATGACTCCCCCTGGACTTTACCTGGGAGTGGCCTTTTTAACATTTTATTTAAAAGAGGGCAGGTCTGGTACTTTTATACTGATGTCACCAATGTTAATATTTCTTGGGATCTCAGGAAGACTCATATTCTTTACAGCTGATACAGCATGGGCTGGATCTCCTGCTAAGCCAGCCTCAGATTTCTACAGTTTATTCTGTCCATCAGTCTGTGTAACAATCTCATTCGTGTTGGTCTCCAAGACCATTCGCCCCTCACCATTTTTGTAATCATATTGTGAACCTTGTCTACATGGAATATTAAATCCAGTTCACAGACATTTTCAAAGGATTTGTCTAATGTTTCCACTAACACTTGAATTAGATCTAAAATGCCAAGTTCACTTTCTGAGGAGTCCACACAGAAGACAAAATATAGTGCTGCATAATGTCTATAAATCAGTTTGTTGTCAGATCCTCCAATTAATAATCCTCCTTCTAGTAAATTACAAACATTCTCATGTCTCTTAGACACCACATGGGAAGTCTCCCTGATGATTTGCTGCTGCGTATCTTCACTGTAAGGCTGGTAGAACTTGGACAGCCGTGGCTTCCCATGGTTGCTGAAGATGAGGTTCGCCTTGATCATGGCTGGGCCTGGCTGACTGGATGGGCGCGCTGGGCAGTGGGGGGTGGGGGGTGCCCGGGACGGAGGCAGGTGTGTGAACCTCGCGTCTGGGAGGGACATTGGCTGCGATCCTTCCCACCTGCCCCCTCCCACGGCAGGCGCACTTATACCCTGAATTCTTATGTTTGAACTTTTCATAGTGTCCAGATATCTTGAAATTTCCATTCATACCTTGCTATTAGCTTGTCTTTCTCTTTGTTGGACTGTATTAGGTCTGCCACCTGGTCTTCTAGTTTAGATATTCTGTTCTCTCCTTCTTCCGTTCTATTGGTGACACTTTCCACAGAGTTTTTTATTTCACTGACTATATACTTCAGAGCCAGGATTTCAGCCTGATATTTCTTCAGTACTTCTATTTCCTTACTCATGTCTTGTAATGACCTGTTTATCTCATTAAGCTGGTTTCCTGTGTTCTCTTTCAGAACTTCGTTTTCTTCTTTAATTCCTTTGTTTTCTTCTTTGATTCTCTTCATTTCTTCTCTGATTTTTCTAAGCATAGACACCATTATTTTCTTGAAATCTTTGTCAGCCACTTCATCTAAAACAGTCTCATTGGTGATCATTTCTGATGGATTTATAGTTTCAGGTGGGACTGTATTGTCTTGATTCTTTGAGTTTCTTATATTATATTGTAGTGACTTTTGCATCCTGAATTGATTTGATGCTTAGGGTTTCTACTTATCTGCAATGTTTCCAGATATGGCAGTCAACCTCTGTGTACCCTCAGGATATGAGTTCAAGGTGACAGGTGTAGCTCTTGTCCCCTAATCAAGCCATAGAAGTAATCCTAAGTGTTGAGTTTGCTTGCTAAGCAAGTATTCTAGTGGACTGGGTGGAATAATTTACTGGCAAATTCTAACTTCAACCGAGTAACATACACAATCAATAAAAACCAGTAAAAAGTATGCAATTGTGGGGACTAACACAAAATCCCTAAGGGTGTGTGTTGTTCTACACCCTGAATCTTGTTAGCTGGGGAGTAGAGATTTCCCTTGTGAATTGGGTTCCAGGTCTACCTGGATCTGGATTAGACCCTGCCACCAATAATGACAGAAGCAAAAAACAAATGCCATATATATATATATATATATATATATATATATATATATATATATGTATGTATATGTATACGTATATATATGAAAGCACCAAAGGCAACAATATTCAACCTCCAAGTACAGGTAATTTGCAAATGGTAAAGCCAACCATGAATATATACACCATAACCTGCCCTGACAAGGAAAGATAGATTAGCTTTTGCAGTGTGTACCTGTTCTTTTTTTTTTTTTTTTTTTGTCAATCAGCCACGTTACCTTTTGTGGTGGCTTCCAATCTCACAAATGTTGAGTGCCCACCTCGATCCCTCCATGTTTTGCTGTGCAGCTGTACCTCTGCTCTGCTCTGCTCTGCTGGCTGCACTGCCACTAGTGGCCTAATGCTGGAGGTTCCTGGTTCTGATGGTGGGGGATGGGAGAGTTCAGACTACTGGAGTTTCTTGCACTTTCAGTAGCTCTTTAGTTGATCTCATCTGTCTTTCCTTCAGATTTCTTAACTTTGCAAGAAGCCTGATGAAGTTGAAAAATCTGTTGCTTGGTCTTTGCTGCTGCTGTTGCCTGGCACGCCTGGCAGGACTTTGCGCTGGGCAGGCAGGCAGATTACAGATTACAGCCACAATCACCTTAGTGGGACTTTGACTGTTTTCCTCCTTTCTGGTGGGTCTTGGTCTCTCCAGCTTCTCTGCTGTGTGTAAGAATAACCTATACTCCTTCACTTTTCAGAATAAGAATGTATTTTGCCAGAGTTTTGCTTAAATCCCTCCCTAGGCTGGTTTGGCATGGCTCCTAAGCCACTATCTTACCTGGAAGTCTCTCAAGCTCACTTCTTATCTCAGTTCCTGACAGTTGTTAATAAGAAATAACTTAAAAACTTAGAATGTGGGCTGGAGAGAGATGGCTTAGGGGTTAAGCACTTCCCTGTGAAGCCTAAGGACCCTGGTTTGAGGCTCAATTCCCCAGGACCCATGTTAGCCAGATGCACAAGGGGGCGCACACATCTGGAGTTCCTTTACAGAGGCTGGAAGCTCTGGGGCGCCCATTCTCTCTCTCTCCCTCCCTCCCTCCTTCTCTCTGTCCCTCTCAAATAAATGTTACTGACAATACAAAGATTAGTTCACACTTTACCCTGTACTCTTTACACTTTGTGGAACACAACAGAAGGATACAATAAACAATCATTGATCTCTAAATATACCAAAGGTGAGATGCAAGTCTAATTTTGTTATCTGGAACTAACTGGCAGGAAGGGAAAATGTCTGGTGTGCAACAGTTTTCATAGAGACATTGAGCCTCACTCATCCAAGTTCTGATGTTAGAGTGATCTATGTCAATGACCGCTGGTTCGGATGTCATGTCTAGGTAATAGGCACTTGAATGCTCATATTTTCTGCCTACATTTGAACAACACTACCATCTAAAAGCATCTGGAGTGGATGGCTTTCAGTCTCTAATTTTGGCTTTTGTAAAACATTAAACAATATGCAGAGACTAGTTTTTATATGAGCCATGAATGGACTCAGAAATTTAAGGATTAACAAACACATATTTCTGAATAATTTTAAATATCTGCTTAAGATAAATGTTATATTAAATACATATAACTTTTTTAACCTCTTAAAAGTTGATAACATGAGTCAGGTGTGGTGGCACATGCCTTTAATATCAGCACATGGGAGGGTTAGGTAGGAGGATTGCTATGAGTTCAAGGCTAGCCTGAGACTATATAATGAATTCCAGGTCATCCTGGGCTACAGTGAGACTCTACCTCAAAAAAAACCAAATAAGTAAATATAAAAGTGATGTGATTACTATTATTTGCTACATAACACTGATAAAGAAATGCTTGCAATAATTATCAATGCCCAGTGTTCACACATTGTTATTTTAATGAGTTAAAAGTCATTTTATATCTTAGGACCCATCACACTGCATGACCAGTGATAGACGCATTCCACCATTTGTTTAATATACAAATATACTAAATTCTTTAAATATGGGGACATTTTTTAACAAGATCAAGTATAAACAAGGGATATAACACCAAGGATCATTCCTGTAACAGGGTTATTAGGAAGGGATTTGTAGATACAAAAAAATCATAATTTTATATAAATTAAAAACAATGAAATTAATGTATGAAAGTTAGTGCAGTAGTTCACAAGATCACAGAACATGTTAAGCAATAAAAATATATTTGCTAATGGATTTGGAGACTTGATGTCCAAAAGCAAGGTATGGTATGCTTGGTTCCATCCTTTTTCTTGGAGTATAGAGGGTGGTCTTCACACTGTGCTCTCACTTGGTCATTTCTCTGCTCATGCACAGTATATCCAAATATATTCTTACACACACCAGTAAAACTTGGTAAGAACCTATTCAGAAAACCCTATTTGTAAATTGATCACCTCTATAATGACCTTTCTATCAAACACAATGCCTCATAAATTGGCCCATGGAGCTTCCAAATATGAGTATGGGGTTGGAAACAATACAGCCTATAATAATTAATTCATTATCTTTAAGACCCCAGAGAACTACAATGTTAAAATAGGAATATCGAAGAAAACTGAGTGTTTTTAAAGTAACTAGTAGTCTGAGTGTTTTTGGTGAACCAGGTACTGGTTCTATATGAAATCTCTCAGAAGACGGTTATGAGAGATTGTAAAGTGGTTGCTATTTACCAGCCTGACACTTAGCAACTCCTAAAACCCACCAGCACTTTTCTTATGAACCTTAACAAATGATATGTTCCAGGACTTTCTGGCATATACTAACTTATATCCATGGTTTACTAAGATCATAAGACTTGAGCAACCTTCTAACTGTCAAAATCGTCCCAATTTGGATGATGTGATCAATCTTCTATCACTATAGCTCCCTTTCCCTCATTATGTGCATAGCCACACAAAATAGGAAGAAGGTGAGATTCCAAAGACATGGTCTCCCTTCCTCAGTACATCCCACTTCTTAGTACACTTGCTAACTGACCTCTTTCCCTTTTTACCACTGAAAAGAAGCCAAGAGAATTTTATATTGTGTTGTGATAAATTATATGTTATGTATCATATAACCTAGGTTCTTGACAGAAAGTAGAAGAAGTCCTGTAATATTTTCAAATTCTCATAATTTATGTCAACATGCATCAGAATACAACAGAAAAAGACAATCACTAAAGATAATATTAGAATTCTAACCACATTTTTCTTATTAATATAGAGACTTTACTCATCATTTAAAATATTTCAGGCTTACTTTCTTCATTTATATCAAGAGCATAGGGTAGACAAGGTTGTGTAATATTCATCCTGCCTACTGTTCAAAAGAAGCAAATGAAGTACTGGCTAAATACTTTTAAATCCTTTAAGTAGCATACAAATAGCAATTATCATTATTCTTATCTTCAGAGAAAGAAACAGACAGCATAATAATTGAATGAATAAGTTTATTGAAGAGCTTATCTATGACTGTGGTACCCACTTGAAGCCATATTCTCTAATTTTCACAATCCTATTTTTTGTATGATTGTACTTGACACCAGGAAGATTAATCATGAGTAGGGCAAAAAGAAAAGGACTGCAGGTACTATACATTTAAGAATGTATGACTGAAACCTAGAACTTCTGAGGAGAGGAGAAATTAAAATTGAGGTAAATACATACAAGTACCCTATAATCATCCCACTCAGGATTGTAATTAGCACTTGGATAACTGTGCTGTCATATCCTAAATGTCATGTGACTTTTATACCTTATATGAAGAAAAGGTGGGAAATGAGCAGAGGGGTAGAATGATCATAGTACTAAATAAACATCTAATTTTTGTTTGTTTCATTTCTGACTTTTGCTAAGACAGGATCTGAGACAATGCAAGAAAATGTAAAGCAAGATAGAAGACCCGATCTGTTAACATAGATTTGGGTGCAAAAAAAATTTTATCTTAAAGAAAAATATCTCCATTGCTTTAATGACTATGTGCTTCTTTACAATAAAAGATGTGTTTTACATAAATCTGTGCATTGGGCATGGTGGCATACTCCTTTAATCCCAGCACTTTGGAGGCCAAGGTAGGAGAATCATTATGAGTTTTACACACACACACACACATATAATCTGTGCATCAGAAGTCTGTTGTACATGCTTAATTTTCAATTAGAGCAAAAATAAAATAAAAAATAATTGATGGTTGTACAAGTCCAGCCATGTTGAAGCAAACAGCAAGGTTTTACTTTTTTTTTTTTTTTTGGAGGTAGTGGTACACACTAGTTCAGGCTTTCAGGCTGATCTGGAATTCATTACATAGTCTTAGGGTGGCCTTGAGCTCATGGTGATCATCCTACCTCTGCCTTCCAAATGTAGGACAAAGGTCATGCACCACCACACCTCGTCCTCACTCTATTCTTAAAAAGCTAAACAGTATTACACTGTATATATGCAAATTACTTTCTTTAGCCATTCACTAACTATTGAATGTGTAGGTTTTTCCATAGTTTGGCTATTGTGAATAGTGCTGCAATAGACATGAAGGTATAGATATGTTTTCAACATATTAATTTTATTTCCTATGCCTACATATCCAGGAGTGGGATTGCTGGATAATATGGTAGCTCTATTTTTCATTTTTAAAGGAACTTCCTTGCTTGTTTTCGTAATAGCTGTATCAAGTTGCATTACCTCAACAATGTTCTTGTTTTCTACATCCTTGTCCAAATGTACTTTGCTTTATTTTATTTTTTCTTTTTTCTTTATTAGTCAGTTCTGTATTCAGCAAATACAGTCAGTTTGGTACCATTATTAGGCTCATCAGTGACCTACCCCCTCCCCTTGGCCCCTCCTTGTTGAGGTATATGGGTCATGCATTGTGGAGTTAGCCCACAGTTATGGGTAAGATAAATGTCTCTGCATATCATGACCCAACATGTGTCTCTGACATTCTTTCCACCCCCTCTTCTGCAAAATTTCCCTGAGCCATGTTGGGTTCATTTTTGGTCTGCTTCAGTGATGAGGTGTTGGGCTTTATTTTTTGATAATAGCCATTCTAACTTAGATATTGTCATAGTGTTATTTAAATTTCTCTGAGGTTTGAAAGGTTCAATATTTTTTTCAAAATATTGTGGGTCACATGCATGCTGTCTTTTGTTAAATGTCACATTTTTAGTGAATAAGTAAAGCAAAGTAAGAAATTCTACATGCTATAACTAGTATTTGTAATCTAAGAAAGTTTGTCATTATAGAAGTTTAGATTATAATGGTTATTTTCAGAAGTTGGCTAGGTAGGGAATGTAGCAGTTACCTTCTGTGGTGATTTGATTCAGGCGTTCTAAATGCTAGGTTCCAAGCTGATGAAGATGTTGGAATTAATGCATCCTGGAGGCAGTGTATTGTTGGAGGCAGACTTAAGGCTCTTATAGCCATTGTCCCCTTGCCAGTGTTTAGCACATTCTCATGTTCCTACTTGCCACCTGATGTTGGCCAGGCGGTGATATTCACCCTCTTCTCATGCCATCATTTTCCCCTATCATCATGGAGCTTACCTTAGAGCCTATAAGCCAAAATTAACACTTTTCCCACAGCTTTTTTTGGTTGGGTGATTTCTTCCAGCATTGCAAACCAGACTATAACAGTAAAGTTGGTACCAGAGTAGTGGAACTGCTGCTAGACACCTGACTGTGTGCTTTTGGAAATTTAGAGCTGATTTTCAAGAGGAATGTGGAAGAATTTGAAACCTTTACCTAAGAGACACCTTGCAGTGCTGTAAGTTAAATTAATAAGCTCTTAAATAATACATCTTCATTCTCTGAGTCTGAGACCCCAAACCCATTTACATTTTCTTCTGTGCCAAACTTTATGTTTTTCACATTCTTCTGCTCTGTATTTTCCTCCACAAAATATATTAGTCCATTACTTCTAAAGTCAACTTTCTCAAGTTCTCTGGACATGAACAGCCAGCCATTCCCTAGGAACACCACACAAACTGCCCCTAGTGCAGTTCTGAACAAAGTCTTATTTTCTCTTTGGAACCTTATAAGCTGAGTCTTCATAGTTTTTATCCACTTATTTCACAGTCTATTTCTCTCTGCATTTCAGTCTTTCAAAATCTCACCAGAATGACTCATTAAGCTCCATTTAATATATATGCAATCATACATATAAATACACATATGTATTTATACACACTACTTGGTATTCTATGGAAAATAATGTACTTACCAATTTACGTGAAAATAGAATATTTCCCTCTTCCCATGTTCTCACTGTCCATTCCATCATCAAATTCAGTTTTCTTTGTCCTGAGGTCTCTGCCATTTCCACTTCCATGATTCAAGCAATAAATTTGAAGTCATGTGTACAACACATTTCTTCTAATGTCCAAAGAGTAGTGTTTCTACTCAGAAAGAATAAGGTAAAAGGGGTAGATAAGAAACCTGATGTCAATTAAAAAAAATTCTTAAAAGAAAAAAAATTAAGGACTGGAAAGATGGCTTAGCAGTTAAGGTGTTTGCCTACAAAGCCTAAGAATTCAGGTTTGATTTTTTTTTTTGAGTCTTTTCATTTTATTTTTTATTTTTTTATTTTATTAATTAGTTTTGTACTCTGCGAATACAGTCAATTTGGTAACATTACTAGGCTCATCCATTACCTACCCCCTCCCCTGGGCCCCTCCTTGTTGAGGTATATAGGTCATGCATTCTGGAGTTAGTCCACAGTTATGAGTAGGATAAATGTCTGCATATCATGACCCAACATGTGGCTCTGACATTCTTTCCACCCCCTCTTCTGCAAAATTTCCCTGAGCCATGTTGGGTTCATTTTTGGTCTGCTTCAGTGATGAGGTGTTGGGGGCCTCTGGGTCTCTGCATCTCTGATTTGGTAGGAGTTGATTTTTCTCTGTGTTGATCTCCTTCACTCTTGTGCTGGTTCCTGGTTCACCAAAAAAAATAGCACCCTTGCTTGTTTCGCCAATTGTTCTTAGTTCCAGCCAGGGCCCTTTTGAAGTATGATGGGGTGGCTCTCTCCTTAGGATCTACATCTATCTGAAAAAGAGAAGCAGATTCTACAATGGAGAGTAAGTTAGCACCAGACAAATGTGATAACCCTTACATTTTTATAGAGAATTTAATAGCTGTGGGCCATCTTGTAGTCCACAATTGATGGTAGCTTGATAATGGAGAGCGGGCTCATGTTTGGATATGGTTCTGACTTGTTTCCCAGCTCCAGATATGGGTCCCGTACCACTGAGGGGATCAGTTAGCCAAATCAAGAGCAGTTGGTTTCCCACCATGGCTGTGTGCCACTATTGTACTTGTGTGAGCATCACAACAGGTTATTTGCTGTTAAGTAGGTTAGACCATGAGTTGCTTGGACAGACATTGGTCATTTTCCCCCAGTCACCCATGTAGCACCTTCTGGCACTAGATGCGCTGACTGTCTGGGGACTGACTCTCTTCCAGCTTCCAGCCATGCCATTCCATTTTACATGTCAACCACATAAGGTGTCTTCAGCAGTAGGGTCTTACCACTAACCTCTGGTGGGTCATCAAGTACTCTGACAGACATCTGTCTTTCTTTTATGAAACCTTGTAGGTCTCTCTGATCAAAAGCTCATTGTGGTTTGATGCCCCAGTACCCATGTAACCCAGGTACCCTAGGTGGGGCATGTGTCTGAAGTTCAGTTGCAGTGGCTGGATACCTTGGCATGCCAATTCTCTCTCTCCCTCTTTATTTGTCTTTCTTAAATAATAAATAAATAAATAAATAAAACACGTAGGTCATCACTCTTATATCTAGTGATTTGACTACATTTTTGTTTGACATAAGTTTCCATTTTACAAAGTTATCTCTTAGCATATCATCATGCTTCAGTAGTGTAATAAATATTTATCTACAAGTTCACAAGTATGTGATCTAATCTGAGCTTATGCCTCACATTCTGATCCCTGATGAGCATCCTTGTATCTCTGGGCTTTGCTGACTTACATTGGCTGAGTGTTGACTATCTCAGTTCAGCTGTGCCTCATGTATTTCCCACCTGCAAGCTATCTTGACTTTTCTCATGGCCAAAGTGGAGAAATGAAAACAGAAATATAACTCCATTTTTATTATCTCCCACTTGAACTAAATGCTACTTCAGCTGCATAAATGTGTCTCAGGTTACTCAGGTCAACATTTCATTCTCAAATTTCATCATTCTCCACCATAAAATGTCATTATATTTTCCCCTGTGCATTCTACACTGTTTATATCCTATATTGATGCCTTAAACTGTCCCATGCATCACAGTTGTTACTTTCCCATTTGACCAAACAAAATTATATGGCTGAACTTATAATCTAATGGCAAGAAATAAGCTCTACCTCTTAATTGGAATTATTGCAAAAACACATTACAGAGATGTGCATGTTGAATGGGAAGAATTGTTTTTAATACTATCAGTACTCTCTCCATCTTCTCCATTGAGTCCTTTCCAACATAGAAGGAGACATAAATTATTTCTTTCTAATTATTTGGACTTACTGTGAGAGTAAGCCAACTTGTATTGCAACACTCTTGAAGAGAAATACAAAACCATTCTTAGATAAATAAATTAACAGGTCTTGGAAGCATTTTATAGTTCTATATACAGAACATATAAAATATTCTCCCTAACTGTGAGTTCCACATCCATGGTTTCAATTAACACTGTGGATTGAATTTTTTTAAGTGAGTATTTAATGAATACATACAGAATAGCTCCTTTTTATTTCCCTTCTATGGTAGAAAAACAGATCTTCTCAAGACATTTAAACTGTACAGGAGATATAAGTCATCTAGATATGACAACATACATAAAAAGATGCAAGGGGTACTACCTCATTGTGGCAAATTTGGTATATTTTTGGTATCCATTTAATTAAGGACTGGAACCAAACCTCAAGGGCACTGATGAATGACTTTGTGCTTCTCGTTAATCTTTTCTGTCCACCTTGAACTAACTTTTAGCTATCTAAATGTAACACAGCTTTCTGAACTCACTAATCTATTCATGTATTTCATCATGTTTGGCACATTATTACCACATTTGTTTTTGCCCTATATTCTTCTTGTTATTTCTCTGTACTCCATATCTTGTCTCTCCATGTACCTGGGCACTTAAGCTATAAAAGTAAGCCACTGTGTTCTTGTTCACTCTATCTACATTTTCAAGTTGTGATTCTGACATATGACTGTTGCATTAAATATTTTTTTTCTTTCAATTTCAACTGTCATCATTTGAGCTAATCTTTCATGTCTGTATGTAAAATATTGAGGAAGCTTACTTCTCTTTTCATCCTTACCTACCCAAGAATTTGCTCTCTAAAATTTTAGTAGTCATAGAATATCCTAATTAGACATTCCTTTGTAACTAGGATGTTGGTTATGGGGTCCTATATAACTTAATATCTCTTACATTTGTCCAAAACTCAGTTGCTTATAGTAATACCAACCTGGAATAAGTTGTCATTATTGTCACAAGCTTGTCACAAATATGTCCACACAGAAAACATACAATCATAGACTTCAGAATAAGAAAAGATTGAGTTTGAATCCTGGTTACATCACTTATTAGCGATGTACACTTGATTATATGAACTAAACAGTAGCAGAATCCTTTTGTGTGAATAATAATTCATTTGAGTGATAATAACATCAGCTTCTAGGGCATGAGATGAAGCTTGATGAGGGACAGGTAGTTAAATACATCATTGGGTTCAAAACATTTGATAGCGTTTCAATCAATGGTAGCCATATATCTTTCAGGTTCCAGTTGAGGGATCACCATCTTCCATCTGAAACTTCATTCTTTTGAGGTCTTCATCAACTGCTATAGTGCATGAACCCACATGTTGGCTTACATCAGTCTTCACTTGATTTTAATAAATATTTCCCTTTTATTGTTCCTTTTTAAATTTTTATTTATTTGTTTGAGAATGGGCACAGCAGGACCTCCAGCCATTGCAAACCAACTCCAGATGCATGTGTCACCTTGTATATCTGGCTTATGTGGGTCCTGGGGGATCAAGCCTGGGTTCCTTGGCTCTGCAGACAAGCTCCTTAACCACTAAGCCATCTTTCTGGCATATATATATATATATATATATATATATATATATATATATATATAGTTTATTTACAAGTAGAAAGAGATGGAGAGGAGCTAGAGATAGATGAGACAGAGAAAGAGAGAGAGAGAGAGAGAAGAGAGAGAGAGAATTACAGTGCCTCCAGCAGCTGCAAACACACTCCAGACACATTTCCGACAATGTACATCCTGCTTTACCTGGGTACTGGAGAATCAAACCTGGTTCTTTAGGCTTGGCAAGCAAGTACATTAACCACTTAGCCATCTCTCCAGACCTTTTAAAATTTTATTATTATGTAGAAACCTGTGTGGGTACACCATATGTTAGTACCATCATTTCCCTAATCCCTGCCTCCATTCCACTGAGGGCACTCCTCAGTAGGGTTTCTGGTATTTCCCCTGGAGTTGTGGGTTATGAGATGTAGAGCATCAGTCAGTCATGTAAGTGGTGGCAATACCCCTGAACATTCCTTTCCATTCTCTGGTGTAGCCCGCGTAGTCGTCTCACCAGCAAGAACGCACACGGGCACCAGGATCCTTCTGCAGCAAGCGTTTATTCCAGTTAACAGATGAAAAGAGGAGCACCCAGAGCCCTGAAATGGCGCCGCTTATATAGCCCCTAGGCGGCGTGTACTCTGCTGATTGGCTGCGCACTCATTACCCCAAATGACGCCCCGGGCTGGGCAGTGACTTGGCGTGCTTTTACCACTTGCACATGCGCTATTCTACTTGTTCACCAGGGCCGAGGCCGGATGTCAGCTCCATCTTGTAATGGCGATCACACTCTCTCGGCTCTCCACATCTCCCCCTTTTTGTTTTAATAAGATGACAACTGCCTCATAGCCCAACCAGCGCGGCACCAAACAACCCTATGCTCGATCAAGCAAATTCCTTCCTTGGGGAATAAGCGATCAAGAGCTCACTCCCTCACCTTATCAGGTGCAATGGAGACAAGTCCTCTGAGTGCAAAGGCCAAGGGAGAGGCAAAAAGGGGAGTTGACACCCATCCCCGTGCAATGGAATATTGTTCCTGGGGGTGCAAGGGCTGTCAATCTCAATTTTTGGTGCTGCAGCCACTTAGGCAAGGGCTGATTAGACTTAGATCTCTCATCGACTCAGTGCAATGGGCTAAACCCCTGAGGTGCATCAACTGAGGGTCTCAGTCTAATTAATTAACCAAATTTCAGGAGATGATCCCTGTTCCATAGCCACAAGTGCTTGCGCAATAACGACCTTGTCACGTTGCTGTTGAGCTCTGAGCTTGCAGAACAACCAAAGCAGGAACACTGAGCCACAACATAGGGCTGCACCAAACAGCGCCACTCCCACCCACTCCTTAAAGAAAGAGAAGGCTGAAGAAATCCAGGATGTCAGGCCCACAGCTAGGGAGGGGTCAACTCTAGTAGAGTAGGGTCTTCATAATGGATCTTGTCCACTTCTTCGGCTCCCGCACAGGATCTCGATGATTCGTCAGGTATCACAAGTCTACGTGTTAGGCGTTCTGGTAGCCAGAATGGATTGTCTTCTTCCTGTGGAAAAACACAAACAGCTCCCCTGGATCTTATTAAAATAGGATCCGGGCCTCTCCATTGACCAGTCAAAACATCTTTCCACTTAACCATCTCCTGTGGCCTGTTAGGCTCTGAGCAATGACGGTCAGCCGCCGAATGGCCCTGACTGTCCAAATTTAAAAAATTAAGAGTAAAGAGTGCTATGGATATAGTCACTCGTGGGACTGAGGGCAGAGCCTCATCGACTCCCCCTTTTTGTTTTATTAAATAAGACTTTAGAGTGCGATGAGCCCCGTTCTATAATACCCTGTCCTTGAGGATTATACGGGAGACCTGTCAAATGGGTCACTCCCATCTGGTGACAGAACTGTCCAAATTTTTGAGAAGTATAAGCTGGTCCATTGTCAGTTTTAAGAATTTTGGGCTTCCCCCAGGCACTCCACGCCTCGAGGCAGTGTTGAATAACATGGGCTGCTTTCTCCCCCGTTAATGGGGAAGCAAACATAACCCCAGAACAAGTATCAATGGAAACATGTAAATATTGTAATTTGCCAAAAGATGGGACGTGAGTAACATCCATCTGCCAAATTTGTAATGGGCGAATTCCTCTGGGATTAAAGCAAGGAGAGACTAAAACAATGCAAACTCAACCACCATCAAACAAATATAAAACTTCTGCAGTTCAAGTTCAATAGCCTTGAAAAGCAGGTTCCTCCTCCAGTCAACTCTTTCCAAAAGTGTTTGCATTTCTATGATAGCCTTTCCTCAGGCATCCTTTCCATTGTTTGAATGTAAAGCAGTTGGAACATCTTCCTTAAGATTGCTAATGTGTTTGACAATAGCAGGTTCAGTAACCTAAAACCAGTCTCAGTGCCTGTAATTTTAATTTGCTTGAGGTTTTCCAGCTTAAAACCTTAAATCTCTCAGTCCAGTATCTCTAGCCAAGCACATCAATCCATTACAAATTTAACCTTGATCAATCTCTCTCTGGGCCTGGGCAGCAGGACGCAGCCAGCCCTTATTCCAATAGCCCAGTTGCAACAAAGTCCTCTGCAGTCTTTCCTTCATTGCCATAGTGGCGAGTCTCTCAAGCTGCATGACTGTAAAATTAGCATCTACTCCATACTTATTAACTGATTCAGCAAGTTCCTTAATGAGGGCATACTCTACCGGCGCATGGACGCGGCCTCCATCCGCAGCCTCAAACACCGGGAAGGCTTGTAAGAACCTCCTTCTGTCCCCCTCTGAAAGGAAGGAATCTGAACAATGCTTGCCGGCATAAGGCGGAGGAGCACTGGGAATGGCAGGGGTGGCAGATTGAAAAGCCGCGCGGTTCTTATCTCCTATCTTCTTTTGTTTTCGATTTTGCGGTAGAGGCTGCTCATCAAAATAATATCTCTCCTCCCCATAGCGAGCCGCTTCCCCATCTAATTCTTCCTCCTCAGAGGGACTAAGATCCTCAGACTCTGAGCTATCAATTCCTAAAGCCTCCAATTCTTTTATCGGATAAAGAGGCCTCCTTTTTGGACTTCTCTTTTCCCTCTCATGTTTCTCTCCCAGGGCGTCTTTTCCCTTGTCTTTTCTTTCTGTGGACTTAGCGTCCGCGGAAAGGCCTTTTTTCTTAGAGACGTCTTTTTCTTTTTCCTCAAGGGCCCCTAACCTTTTATCCTGTTCTGTTTCTGACATGCTGTCTTGTAGCTCCGAATGTGAGGCTCCCATGTTCAAAAAGAAGAGAAGGAGAGCCACCATCACAATAGGGAGAGCAAAAATTGCTCCTACCAATTTGGATGAGAGATGAGACAAGTCAAGACCAGACATGCCTCTCAGAACCTACCTCAGTCCTGCAGTTCTGAATCCTTCCCCGTGAATTGGGGGTCTCCTCGGCGCCGGCGATGACAGGCACCCGGCGTCCCGGGTTTTTCGGCACCAGCTGTAGCCCGCGTAGTCGTCTCGCCAGCAAGAATGCACACGGGCACCAGGATCCTTCTGCAGCAAGCGTTTATTCCAGTTAACAGATGAAAAGAGGAGCACCCAGAGCCCCGAAATGGCGCCGCTTATATAGCCCCTAGGCGGCGTGTACTCTGCTGATTGGCTGCGCGCTCATTACCCCAAATGACGCCCCGGGCTGGGCAGTGACTTGGCGCGCTTTTACCACTTGCACATGCGCTATTCTACTTGTTCACCAGGGCCGAGGCCGGATGTCAGCTCCATCTTGTAATGGCGATCACACTCTCTCGGCTCTCCACACTCTGGCTTTTACATTCTTTCCTCCCCTTCTTCTGCAAAAATTTTTGATCCATGATGGGTGTGTTTTAAGTCTACTTTAGTGTTGTGCTCTCAGCAGGTTCTGGATTTCTGCTTTGGTACATTTTGAGTGTCTTCTCTGTACGTTTCCATGACCCTGGTGCTGGTTGTCAGGCTTGACATTGAAAGGGAGCTCTTGCTCATCTCAAGAATTCCTCTGTGGTTTCACCTGGACCCTGGATGAATGTGTGAGGGGTTGTTCTAGCTGCCTTCTGAAATAGAAAACCAGATTATTTAAATGAGACTGAAGTCAGCATAGGTTCAATGGGATAAATATTAAGGGAGATTTAAGTGGGTTTAGCCTCTATTTGGAGTAAAGACTAGTGTCTGTTTCTTCTTGGAGTCCATAATTTGCTCTACACAGGATTCTGACTTGGTTCCAAGTTCCAGTTAAGAGTTTCTGTCCACAGAGTTGATATCTTAGCCAACTAGAGCGCTGTTGGTTACCCACCTAGGCTGGGTGGCATTATTACACAGGCATGTCCATTTTGTCAGGCTGGTTGCTTTTACATAGCAGTGTACCCTCTTTGGACATGATGTTATTGGTCATTTTCCCTCAGCAGCTCATGTAGTGCTTTCCAGAATTATACTGGCAGACTATCTGGGGACTGGCTTCCTTCCAGATTCTACATAGATCTCTCCATGATATTCTGTGTTGGCAGCATGTGGTGTCTTCAGCAGTAGGGTCTTATCATTATTTTTGTTTTTATTTCAGAGAGACAGAAAGGCAGACAGAGAGAGAATGAAAGATAATTAGTGCTCCAGGGCCTCAGCTACTGCAACAGAACTCCACACACTTGTGCCACCTCATGGGCATGTATGATCTTGTACTTGACTTATCTTTGTGAGTCAGGATAATGTGGGATCTGGAGATGTGAAGCCATCTTATCTTTTACCTAAGGTGGGTAATCAGGTGCTTTGGCAGAAGCCTGTTTTTTGGGGGGACCTTGTAGGTCTCTCTGATCAATAGCTCATTGTGGATTGTAACTAATTTCTGGAACTGGGAATTAAAAGCTGGAGACAAATGTCTCCAGGGCCCTTCTTACCTAACCCTGAATACTCCTCTGGAGGGTGGTATCATTTAGTCTGCTATCCAGAAGAAAGCTTACTAAGGATGAATTAATTTTAGATATAGTTTTGTGTGTATCTTCCCTTGCCCTCCCATTCCCCTTCTTCTCAAAACACCCCTCCCTATGATCTGACCCTCAGGTTTCCTGCTAAGTATGCCTGCAACTCAAGGTTTTGCAGATTAGGAACCACAAATGAGGGAGAACATATGGCATTTATTTTTCTGTGCTTGTGTGAGTTCACTTAGTATGATCTGTTCCAAGTTCATCCATTTTTCTACAAATGTCATTGCATCATGTTTCCTAACTGATGAGTAGAATTCTATTGTGTACATGCACCACCTCTTCTTTATCCAATCATCAAATGATGAGCATCAGGGTTTATTCCATTTTTTTAAGCTATTGTGAATTGAGCAATTATAAACATGGTTGAGTAAATATCTCTGCAGAAGAGTGGAGCCTTTAAGGTAGGTGCCCAGTAGAGGAATGGCTGGGTCAGTTGGTAACTCTATTTTTATTTTTTTCATTAGTCTCCATATTGACTTTCCATAGCAGTTGTACAAGTTTGCTGAATATGTTCTCTATGCCTCTGGTCTAGATTTCTTCCCCTTCTGGTATACTCATGCTCTGTATATTTGGTCATTTTAGGCTATCCCACAATTCCCTCATATTCTGTTCACATGATTTTTTTGAAATGAGCAAAGATTTTGGACTCCTAATCAATTTCTTCTGTTTTATCTTCCAGCTCAGAAGTTCAGTCATCCACATGATTGGCTCTATTACTGAGGGTTTCTAGAGGGGTTTTTGTTTTCTGTTGTGTTTTTTTTTTTTTTTTTTTTTTTTGTAGTTTTTCTTTTTTTTTTTTTTTTGTTTTTTTTTGTGTGTGTGTTGTATTCATCTTTTTTTTTTGAGGTTGCATTTCAGTTCAAGGTCTGATTTTATTTATGCTTCGTGGAATTCATTCTTACATTTGATCATGTTTTTCATTAAGCTTAATCAGCTGGTTATTGAGGTCTTCTATTTGTTGACTCACCTTCAATTTGTTTGTCTCTCTTTTGAGGTTTACCTGATTTTCTTCATTTATGTTAAGTCTAATGACAAAAGCTGTATCCTGTAAGAGAAAATTCTGCTCAATTTCCTTTTTGTGATTGCTTCCAGTTCAGCAATTTGCTTGTTGATGTTTTCATTTTGGGATTCAATTTCTGTTGTTTCCTCTACGTTTTTATTGTAGGCTTTCATTGTAGGGTTGAGACATCCTTGGTAGAGATTTCTCAGTTTTCTGACTTTGTGTGTGTGTGTGTGTGTGCGTGTGCGTGTGTTGTGGTCTACCCATCTTGGGATAAAAAGTGTTATTTTATTAAGGATGAAGCAAGTATTTATTTTTGTAGAATATTCAGTGAATGTTGTTTTAGATTTTATCCAGATTGGAGTACACTGGGTTTATAGCCATAAATGCACAGGTTGTGGAGGTTGCAACAGGGGACCTGGGGAACTGGGAGGTGGGAAATAGTAAACTCAGTCCTGCTCAGTCCTACTCACTCCACTTGCCTGCACTCTTCAGCACACAGGAACCAGGTGTTGTTGAACAAGGAGCTTGGAAGCTGGGGAGCCTAAAGGCCAGCTCATATAATGGCCCAAGGCACACCCTGACATAGGGAATTGTGGAGCCAGGAGGTAGAAAGTCAGGGAGCTAGGTGAAAAAGGCCTACTCCAGTAGCATTCATGGAGGGTCCAGGCTGCCTCATGCCAGCAACAAAAGTACCAGGGGCCAGGGAACTGGGAAGTGGGAACCAAACTGGGAGCTCTGGCCTACTCACTCCAAAAGTGCAGTATCTAGCATAGGGGAATATGGAATTGGGGATGCAGGAGCTAGTAGATCTGGAAGCCAGGAGAAAAAGGCCTGCTCAGCAGCATCCATGCAAGGTCCAGGCCACACCACCATGCCAGAAGCAGGGGTGCCAGGGACCAGGGAAATGGGAGGTGAGAAAAGATCTGGGAGCTCTGGCCTACTCACTCCCTCATCCTTTTAAAATGAGTTCTTCATCTTCTAAACCCCAAATTTATATACTAGACACCTGAATGAGATCAGAAACAGGTAGTAGAAAAGGTTTTCAGGTGGAAAGGAAAATTCCAACTGAATTCTCAATAAATGGCAACGATTTTCCTATTAAAGAAAACATAGAGAAGAAAATAAACTAAAATTGAATCTATCTCAATATTTTTTTTTAAATACCAGAGAATAAACCACCCATTCTTTTCAATTCAGCAATTTCTTTCTGGAACTCTCTTCAGATGCACAAAATGACTTTGCTTAGCCAGAGTCAAAGAGTTACATCTACAGCTAGCTCTCCAGATGGTATTGAACTTGTCAGTGATGACAGCAAGTAAGTATTCATGCTATCCTACATGTTATTACATTTTTTGGGGGAGGTTCTTAGAGGTTTGGTCTCATTCTAGCTCAGGCTGACCTGGAATTAACTATGTAGTCTCAGGGTGGTCTTGAACTCATGGCGATCCTCCTACCTCTGCCTCCCTAGTGCTGGGATTAAAGGCGTGTGCTACCATGCCCGGCTCAACATTTTAAGAATCAAAAATTATAAGAATTCCAACTCTTCTTTGCTGTGGCCTTATTCTTCCAACACACAAGTTACAATAAATGCCTCAAACACTAAAACAAGGATATTCTTGCTTTAAAGGGTAATGATAAGTCATTAAAATTTTTATTCCACTCAAGCGATAATGTCTTTTGATCTCTAAGTGTTAATAATAAGAAAACACATACATAAAAGCTAAAGGACCATAGTAAATGTTTACTGACTTCAACAAACCACACATACTTTAAAAGTATATATTCATATATCACAAAGGCCTCTGTGTAAATTTGGCAAATTTCTAACAAAGAAAAATCTTGTGGCTTCAGAAAATTACCTAATTAAAGGTTTCTTTGCCTCCTACCCACCTTACAACCATAGATTACACTACTTAGCACCAACTATTAAATTCAGATGCTTCCATTTGAGAATGATTGAACTGAAGGATAGAGTTTTGAGTGGTGACTCTGGCTTGGAGTTTCCTCAAGTACTTATTGGTTTCTGCTGTACAAAGTGTTCAGAAACCAGTTGCAGAATACATAGTGTCCTAGCATGAGTAGTTGTGATTTTTTACCACCTAGGGATATGTGAAGAAATATCTATTCATCCTACATAGGGCAACCATGACCAATCAAAGAACCAATTACAGCCAAGTCTAGCTTGGTGAACCAAGGAGTGAATTGAAGTGACTTGCAGGAGCATGAGTGACACATGCTTGTAGGCAGCTCCCCTGGAAAGCTCCCCCGCCCACACCCAGCAAATATTGACTGCTTTTATGACCTAGAAAAAAGACCTTACAAAATTGTAACTTTCCTGAGTCTTAAGAGTCTTCTAATTCCAGGAAAGAATGTTTCAAATTGAAGAAAATTGTTATACAACAGTAGTCAAAATTTACAGGCTCAATTAAAGTTGATAGTGACTACCCAACCCAATGATAGCTGGACTACACAGTACAGATTTAAGGATTCAGAGATTCACAAGAACCATGACAAAGTGAACATAATGGATGAGCAGAATTCAGAAGGTATAAATAGTAAAACAAAAATTGGACACAAGTAAAAAAATGTAGAAATAGTGCTAGAGAGATAGCTCAGTAGTTAAGGCACACTCCCTCCATAGCCTAACAACCAACTTTGATTCCCCAGTACTCACATAAAGCCAGATTCACAAAGTAGTGCATTTATCTGGAGTCTGTTTGCAGTGGCTGGAGGCCCTGCCATGCCCATTTTCTCTGTCTGTCTCTCTTTTCTTTCCTTGCATATAAATAAATAAGTTTTTAAAAAATAACTAAAAATATAGAGAAATAAATGGAAATATAAAGTAGCCAGAAAAGGGAGAAATGGACTATGATAATATAACTAAAATCTTCTTAGGAACACCCGTAGAATATAGACCAAAAGATTGATTGTTGAAATAAATCCTTTTACTTTCTTTCTCCTCCTATAAGCATATATTGAATTCCCATCACAAGTGGGAAATGTTTGTTTTTGAACAGGTCTAATTTCCTTAATTATTCACAGGAAAGGTAGAAAAATCTGTACAGGTTTATACTGGTCAGAATTAACAAGCCAAATTCTCTAAAATATGCCCAGAAAGAAAATGTGAAAATCTTTAATTCTCATAAGAACATTAGTGTTTGCCAACTTCTTTGTCTCCCTATCAATCCATGACTAACTCTACTTTGGTTTACCAAACAGTACTTCCTTTACCAGAAAAAAAAAAAAAGGGGTCTAATAATATTCTTGTTCTTGGCTAAGTTAAAGTATCATCTTAGTTTAGTAATGTAAACCAAATAAAGATATAAAATCACTACCAAATAATATATACTCTAAGCCAAAGCACAAATAAAAGAGGGTGGTCTTTCTATTTTTATTTATTTATTTGACAGAGAAAGGGAGAGAGAGAGAATGGGCACAACAGGGCCTCCAGCCACTGCAAACAAACTCCAGACACGTGTGTCCCCTTGTGCATCTGGCTAATGTGGGTCCTGGGGAATTGAACCTTGGTCCTTTGGCTTTGCAGGAAAATGCCTTAATTGCTAAGCCAGAGGATGGTCTTTCTATAACATACCTTCCCTTACCTAACTTACTCATCTTGTATGCCTTTAGAATGTCCCATAATGTTCCAACAAGTGTTTCACTTCACCCTGAATGAAAAAGAGTCTGAAAAGATACTCCTTTAAAACTACATACAAATATCATCAGTTCTGCCGTATAACATTGACCAAAATATTTGGAATCAGAATAGACTCAGGAAGTAAAAAAAAAAAAAAATAGCTTACACCTATTTAAAAGAGAGATAAAACTATCAATGCAAGAGTACATATCGTGGTCATTTTTTGAACAATGCTATCTGCTAGTCTCCAAACAATCCAAAAATAAACATGAAAACATTTGGCAAAATACCAAATATATCCTTCTGTATATGTGTAGTATGAACATTGTACAATAGATATTGTATTTTTTTTCAAACTTTAAAATATTTCTAGGGGGCTGGAGAGATGGCTTAGTGGTTAAGTGCTTGCCTGTGAAGCCTAAGGACCCCAGTTCAAGGCTCAATTCCCCAGAGCCCACGTTAGCCAGATGCACAAGGGGGCGCACGCGTCTGGAGTTCGTTTGCAGTGGCTGGAGGCCCTGGCGCACCCATTCTCTCTATCTGCCTCTTTCTCTCCCTCTCTCTCTGTCACTCTCAAATAAATAAATAAAAATGAACAAAAAAAACTTAAAAAAATATTTCTAGTACAATCACACAATATTACAAAATAAAGGTCCCATTTCTTCCTTGACATTGAATATAAAGAAGAAGATACCACTTATAAAAAGGTTGTTTACATTTCCATATGCAGTAAAATAATTGTATGCCCCATGTTCTCTTTAAGGAAGTCCAGGGCTGCATCATATTAGTGACATTACCTTGTAGAAGCCTCACAGTGAGTGTGTTTTCATTATTACATGACTAAATTGGACACCCAAGTGTGGACAAATATTTTACCTGATGTTTCAAAGGATGCATACTGTTTTGTTTTTAAAAGGTCCTTGTAGTACCTTCAGCAGACAAGTTTGTATTCATGGCCATAAACAAAAAGTAACCTTCAGTATTCTAGATAAAGGGCCTCTTTGATCGTTGCCAAGGAGACCACATTGGAAGCCTCCCTCTGTACTAGACATGTATTGACTCGTATTCATCACTATTGACACTCTTATATGTGTCATTGTCCAGCAAAAATCCTATCTGTTACTATTAATAAGCTATCCTTTTCTATATTGATTAGTTGCTTATCTGGGCTTTGCAGACTGCAAGCATCCCTGCTTGTTTCAGAAACCTCATTTTAGTCAGAACGCTACTCCTAACTCTTTGTTCCCTATCTTCATACCTTTATGTACACATATCTTTGACCTTAGATATTTTCGTTGGAAAGCTGTTGAAACACTCAATAAAGACAATTTCTTATTCCTGCTGTAGTGTTAACTCTCAGACAACCAAGATGCTCTCTCTATATATTGGGCATGGATCGTCTACCTCAAGTAAAACTGGCAGAAATTGCCTAAGCTACAGAGAAATATCTCTAAAATAACAGTAACAGAATAATGCACACACTCAAACACCCTTTTTTTCTACATGACTTGCCTCCATTTCCTGAAAACAATAACAGTTAAATGGAACTAGGATAAAACCATTAGATCTGGTCCAGCAAATTGGCTTTACAACAAATGAACTAGATGCTGGGAGAGAATGGAGGAGCTTGTGCCCACTTCAGCCATGAACTCTGCTTAAAAATCTCAATTGTGCTGAAACACCAGAGGATCAGCAGACTGAGCCCACCAAGACAGTTTTACTCGCATCTCATCTCCACCTTAAAAGTATTCTATCTTTGCAAATGAGGCATTCTACAGTTGTTGATGATTTTCATTTAGAAGGAAAAGGCAGTTTAAGAGCAGTTGCTTGATTCTTCACTCCAGTTGCATGACATCATATTTGTGTCCCAGGGAAACTGGCCACACAAAAAGAGCTGTATTCAGCAAGTTCTCCCTGAGTACTGAAGACATAAAATGGCCACTGTGGCTGCTTCTGTTTTGACTTTGTGCATTCCAACACCCCATCATCGTGAGGAAAATGGCTTGTTTTACCTTAAACATAAAACAAATTGGCACGTACAGCAACTGTAAATATGGACTTCACTCAGTGTAGCAGACAGCTTCAGGTTCACTGAGATGAACTTCCAGACCAGGCACAGTTATGGAGGAAGGGATTTACTGAATCTTACAGATCCAGGGGAAGTTCCATAATGGCAGAAGAAGCTGCCTTCTTTCACAGGACCAAACACGGAGAGGGAACCACAGGGCAAAAAGCCAAAAGCCACACAGCACAGAACACTTCAGGAAATCCAGCTACGCACACTTTGCATATTTTTAGTTTGAAATCTCAAACCCATCACCACACCTTAAGATCTGCCCAGTGACACTGCCTCCAGCCAGGAGGCTGCAGATACAAACTACAAACTAATAAAGCAGTGAATATATTGTGGAGCATCTATTCAAACTACCACACTCAGTTTCAGTGTTAATCATCAGAAGTGTTTTTAAAAGTATTTATTTATTTATTTATTTATTTATTTAATTTGCAGGGAAAGAGGGAGAGATAGATGATATATAGATATATAGATAGATAGATAGATAGATAAATAGATAGATAGATAGATGATAGATGATAGACAGAGCAAGACTCTAGCCATTGCCAATGAACTCCAGATACATGTATCACTTAGAGAATCTGGTTTTACATGGGTACTGGATAACTGAACCTGGTTAATTACATTTTGTAGACAAAAGCCTTAACCACTGAGCAAACTCTCTAGCACCCAGAAGGCACTATTTTATCTATCGTACCTTGATATTATGGACTAAAAAAATAATACAAACGAAGCAAAATTCCAAAAGTTATATGAGAGCTTCCAGAATTATTGAAGGAAATTTTTAAAGGAGCTGTAGGTCTCAAAATAAACAATAGAAGCACTACAATTGATTTGGTGATTTTAAACTTAGTTCTGTTTTGTTTCTTTTTAAATTAACAAAGTGATAAACTCACAGAAGTAGAAAAGCCCAATGGTTTAGACATAGACAATGATTGGTTACAGTAGAGTGCAGGTCATATCTGACTTAATTCACACCCTTGACAGTTGCAGCAAAATTATCACCTGATGGAATGTGGTAAGAGGATTATTCACGCAGGACAGTACCAGGAATGGAACATGAGAACAAAATCTAAAGTTGATTTTCTCATATCTACTCTTGCATAATCACACCTTTGGTCCTTTTTTAATTTTGTTTATAAATATTTTAAGATAGTAGATAGGAACCTCATGACCTGTGTTTTTCCACAAAACATATATATATATATATATATGGAATAGATTGAGAAAACATTAAGATAAAGAAAACCATGTATTAAATTCGAAGAATGAGTATGGGTTGTATATTTTGCTTCAGTTGCTGTTTGTTATTTAGGAGGCCTTTGATAGCTTCATTGCTAGAATGTTGTTTCCAGAATTGTTCACTGTTAGCAACCCATCGTAAAATTCAAGAAATGTTTCATGAGATTTCATCAAATAGGACTTAATCAGATTCTTTTAGTTCTTTGCAATTGTTTTCTCAAAATAACAATATTATCCTTAAGAAAATGAGTTAACAAATGTGATCAAAGCAAAAATAACATGTTCCCTATGGAAATACAAGGCTTTGGTAAATTCCTAACTAATGTATGTAAACAGAGACAAATAGGTTAATTTTTTTTTCTTTTTACTGCTCTTAGCCGGGAAATTTTTCATATGCATATTTCTTACCATAACCCTGTTTTAGAAGGGGATTTCTTCTAAACAAAGAACCCTTTGTGGTATAATTGGCATGAGTATGTTATGGAAACTAAATTATGTTAGCCAGCATTCCTCTAATTGCCATTTTTTCATGGGCATCCATTTTTCAACAATAATATTAGAAAATAATTAATACCTTCAGGACAAGAACCTGAACTTTATGCAAACACAGATTAGAGACATCCAAATTATTTTTTAATGAGCTATATGTATTATGTCTTCCTATCTAGAGTTCATCTGGACCATGCATTAAATAAGCTTAGAGTTAATTAAGTGTGTTATAACTATTCCTGGCTTCAGTCTTTATTAGAATGAACCTATCAGCTCATGCTATATCAAGCTCAGCAAATGTGGAGATACTTTATCAACACGCCATTCTAAAACACCTTGAAATACTTCAATCCTGCCTACACACTTGGGATAATTCTAGGAGCTCAAACCTATTGGAGCTTGTTTTTTGTAATCTATTACTTTTCTGTTTATACAAATATGAATTGCAAGAATTGAGGAAGGTTTCTCTGTAGTGTTGATTTATATTAATAGGTGCTATAGCCAAACAATTGCTCTCATGCACATGCACACACAGAGGAAGGATATCTCTCGCTGCAGAGATACTGGCCCCAGCAGCAGATTAAAGGAACACATTTACTTTGCATTTTTGTGTGCTAAATTGAATACAGTCATAATAGAAAATCTCCACATGCAAATGAAATCAGAAGAGCTTTTCTAATTTCAGAAAATGAATGAGAGAATCACTCTTTTAGCTTACAAAATTCACAGACCACATACTAATAACGGATACACTATAGCACCAGCCAAACTAATATAATTTTTACCTACTCAGAGGTTGTGTTATTAAGAAATGCTAACCTGTTGGAACAAACCCTATTAAAATCTACACTAAATTGAAGAGAGCCATCAATTACATGAGATAATCCCATGGAGAAAAACACCATGAATATATAAAAAAAAGTCATATTCTCTTAGGGACTTGGCAGACAAAGAGAAAAGAGCATAGTCAAGCTGTATTTTCTATGGGTCTGGTTTGAATTCTATCATATGCCTTAAGGCCATATTTCCATAGCTGTGGCAAAAATCCTTTAGAGAATGAGTTGACATTTGAAGATGTTTTCTCAGTCTTTTCCATGTAATTTTGTGATGAGGTAACAAACACAGGCACCCTGGGGAGGGCAGGAGATATCAAAAAGTTAATAGATTTTGGATTCATTCAGACTGGACTTCAAATGCTACTCTGCCGTTAACCACATGAATTAGCTTAAAAAATCAGTTAATTGTTCTTACCCCTATTCTTTCTACATTGAAAAGAATTCATTTTACAAACAACCATTGAAGAAAACATGCCCAGCATATTTTCTGAAATATAAATGGGCATTCAAAAATTATTTGTTCATTATCTCCATTATTTGTTGCTGCATTTTGGGGGATAGAGTCTCACTCTATCATAGGCTAACCTGGAACTCACTCTGTAGACCCAGGCTGGCCTCAAACTCACAGCAATCTTCTTACCCCTGCCTCCCAAGTATTGGGATTAAAGGCATGTACCACCATGACTGACTTACTATCCCCATTATTTTTTCAGGTATTATCTGAATTGTCTATCAACTGCTACTCAGAAATTTTAGATGGTTTCATATGGCTTCTGTTTTTGTTTTTAATGTTCCATTTCTTTTTTGTTGTTGTTTAGTTTTGTTTTTTTGAGGTAGGATCTCACTGTAGCCCAGGCTGATCTGGAATTTGCTATGTAGTATCAGGCTGGCCTCAAACTGACAGTGATCCTCCTACCTCTGCCTCTCAAGTGCTAGGAGTAAAGGTGTGTGCCACTATACCTGGCCTAATATTCTATTTGTTTAGTCCTCAGTGTTCACCAGTTTAACCGCATACCTTATCTTTTGAAATATCTCAAGACTTTCTCTTCCACTTCATTGGACAGTCACACAGAGTCAGCATGACTGAACTTCTGTACTAGTAGCTGGAGCTTCTGAAAGGAAGAACAAAGGAAGCAAAAAGGTATTTAGGCCTAGGTAAGTACATATTTGTAATTAAATCTCTGACCTTTATTTCTTTAATTTCACTGTGGCTGGTTAGCGTTACACACTTGGTTAAGCACTTTCACCATGCCCACATGAGAGGAAAATCCCAGAATAAAGGAACGTCACAGACTATCTAGGATGGTCTTGTCACTCTTACCAGATTAACTTTTGAAATCCTTCAAGTACTTATAGAAAAATGTAGAACAAAACCAATTTAAATCTTTGAAAGCAATCTACCTAACTTATTTTATATGTTAAAGTGTATCTTAGGGCTGGAGAGATGGCTTAGTGGTTAAGCGCTTGCCTGTGAAGCCTAAGGACCCTGGTTCGAGGCTTGATTCCCCAGGACCCACGTTAGCCAAATGCACAAGGGGGCACACACGTCTGGAGTTCATTTGCAGTGGCTGGAGGCCCTGGCGCGCCCATTCTCTCTCTCTGTCTCTATCTCTCTCTGTCTGTCGCTCTCAAATAAATAAATAAAAATAACAACAAAAAAATTGTATAGTGTATTTTATTGTATCATAACTAACAGATAATGGTACACCTTTAGATTCTTGTTATATGCTATAAACAATGGTTCTAACAACTCACATATTACAGTAGTGTTATTATTGTACAGAACCCAGGAACCAATAATCAAATTTAAGTAGAAATTCGGGTCTCTGTAACTGAAATCATTTATATACCTAAAATAGCTATGTTTCTTCTCTCTGTCTTCAAATGATAACATGCACTAAAATCTGGGTAGCCTTTGTGTGGTAGGTCTGTGTTCAATGACTTTGCTTCCTAAAAAATCAAGATTAATTCATTATAAGGTCTAGGATTTTTCCCTACAAATCACTCTTTGAACTAATATGTTTGAAAATCTCATGCTCGTAAAGTTTTACTCACACTTTATACGTCTATTGCATAGCCATCCTTGTGATAATGTACCCAAGCTAAGTGCTTTTACCGATCAGAAGTGTGGCTGCTGGGATCATCTGCACCTGTTAATATTTTTTTTTAATTTGTATTTATTTATTTGAGAGTGACAGAGAGAGAGATAGGGAGAGAGAGAGAGAGAGACAGAGAGAGAGAGGGAATGGGCGCGCCAGAGCCTCCAGCCACTGCAAACGAACTCTAGACATGTGCGCCCCCTTATGCATCTGGCTAACGTGGGTCCTGGGGAACTGAGCCTCGAACCGGGGTCCTTAGGCTTCACAGGCAAGCGCTTAACCACTAAACCATCTCTCCAGCCCTGTACCTGTTAATCTTAAAGTAAAATTTGTATATTATATTTTTCATTAAAATATTTATTGAATCAGTTTTTCGCTGCTGTTCAAACTAGTATGCTAGCATGAAAACTCATGTATTACTTATTCAGAAGGAGAATTAACTTTCATTATAATATGAATTTCAGAAATTCCCCATGTCAATAAGTGTAGGTTTTTCCTATTCTTAGACTGTTTACAAAGATATGTTCTGTGTCAATGAATTTTTCTTGTCTTTAGTTTGGGATGATACATGAATGTTCAGATAACGTGGCACAGCACTGGAACTCATTGGACACCAGTACCAATCCCAGGACTAAAATGATACCTTCAAGTGTCTTACAAAAAAACTTTTCACACTTCATCATTAATTTAATATACTATTGAAAAATCCTAGAGTAAAGAATTTTAACTGGAATACTAACACATATTTATAACTATCAAAAGTTTTAAATGCCCTAAGATAAGTTTTTTTTTTTTTTTTAAGGTAGGGTCTCACTGTCACTATGTAGTCTCAGGGTAGCCTCAAACTCATGTCAGTTCTACTTCTGCCTCCCCAGTGCTGAGATTGAAGGTGTGCACCACCATGCCGGGCCCCTCTAATGTAAACTCTTATCAGAAAATAAGTTATAAAATATCTGCTTATGCTGCCTCAGCATAAGAAATGCTGAATTTGAAAATATTTCAGAAACAGAACACAATTTTAAGATTTATTTATTTGTTTATTTGTTAGAGACAGAGAGGAGATAGAGATACAGACAGTGAGAATGGGCATGCCAGGGCCTCCAGCTATTGCAAATGGACTCCAGATGCATGTTCCACCTTGTGCATCTGGCTAACATGGGCCCTACGGAATCAAACCTGTGTCCTTTGGTTTTGCAGGCAAACACCTTAACAGTTAAGCCAAATGTTTAATTGTTTTAAAAATTTTATTTATTAGAGACAAAATGGATGAACCAGCAGCGCCTCCTTGCCACTGTAAATGAACTACACATGCATGTGCTGCCATGTGCATCTGGCTTAGGTGGGTTCTGAGGACTTGAACCTGGGTCCTTAGGCTTTGCAGGCAAGTGTCTTATCAGCTAAGGCCTTTAATATACATGCTTATAACATATGAGATGTATGTCTCATCCCTAAAGCATCATCAGTCATTAACACTTTAGAATGAAAGAATCTGACGAATCAGTCAGCCAGTGAGAAATGCTTCCTAAGGAGCAGCACACATGTAGATTAAGAGCAATCACACCTGGCCAATAATTGAAGTTCATTCAGGAAAGAAATGTTAAGTGACATCCAAGTAGTATGAGTGATGAGGCTACTCAGCATACTGAGAGATTGGACAGTAGCTGAAGTGCAGAGGTGACATGATTGAGAAATGCCCCTGATAAGTAAAGGAATAAAAATAGCAGGTGGGTAACATTGGTTTGGGTGGTTGTGTGATCCATTAGAATAGCTATATTACAAACTTGTTTTTAAAGCTGAAAGGATTTCCCACTGTTTTGGTCACTGTAATACATGTTTGCAATAAAGACTTGGATCATATTTCCATTAGAATATTTCTTTACCAGAAGATAAAATATGAATCATATTATAAGTTATGGTACTTAAAAGATAAGAGCATATTATGAAATAGCCCTCTTCTCTCTTGTATGGGTGAGAAAAGGAATACAAACCATTTAAGATCTTGCAAAGATATTTTGAGCAAACAATCACTCATTTTGAGCAAGGATGCTGTAAACATACTTGAGCTGCTGACTGCTTAGCATGCTGTGTTTGCCAGACTTCTGTGGTCTGGATTTTCAGTCTGGCACCTCTAATATGCACACAGAATGTTTCAGAAGCAAATTTGCAAAACAAAGAAAGATCAAAGTACATTTAAATATGTGGGTGAGGCTGAAGGATCTGTCTACAGAAAAGATCTCCAAGAGAGAGTCTGTTCTTTAACACAGTAATTATTCACAGAGCCCAAACCAAACATTACTTTGGTCCAGAATATGGAGCTGAGGCCTGCTTGAAGTGGGCTTTGCACTACAAGATCATTTCCTACTTTCTTTGTACTCAATGCTCGTAGGGTAACTTTTTCTAACCCATTCCCTAAAGAAAAACACCGCATGGTCAAAAGTCAATTTTATTCAGAGACCAAATACTAGAAATCACTGATAACTTAGGATTCAAAACTGACTCATGTTATATAGTTGAGGAGACTAAGACAGAGAGAAAAATAAGGGGCCTGCCAAGGATAACACAATTTTTGATCCAAAAGGTCAATGTCAAGGCTCTTTCCTCCAAGGGGATGGTCCTTCCTCAACTTCGAAGCACAGCCAACATGGATGGAATGGGACTGACGACTTCCTGTACCTCAAATTTGAGTTTTGGCACCATATTACTTTTGTGAAGCCATACTTTTCTGAGTTACTAAAACTGACAGTACTATTTGGTGAAGTTTATTGTTCATATGAAACTATAACAAAGTATAGTAAAAGACAGAAGAAAAAAATTGATTTTGAAGTTGACTTTTGTGCTTGGAGCATGTGATGAGGGAAAATGTTCTGACAGTTCAAGCTTACTCAAGCTTAATGACAAATCTAAATTGGTGCTTAGAGATAAAAGAAATTCTTTAGTGATGCCTCAGTTGTCATTGATTGCTATGAGCAATTTTAAAGCTATTCAGGATGAGAATTGCCAGCTAGGTTCTGAAGAGGAAAGTGGCACATGAGATTAGAGGCTGGTTCACATGATGTCTTGGTTTAAAGAAAGAGAGGACGATTTTGTATCACATACATAGGTGACAATTGTGAACACATATAGACTTTTACCATCAGGAAATGACTCAATGAATGTTCAAAACAGTGTAATCACCAGCTATGCAAAGGAAGATGAACATGGAAAGACAGATTCCCTTAGAAGAATCACCAGCCACAAAGTGGCTAGGAGAAAAACAGGAGAGGGAAAAAGATCAAAAAACTATATTCATAAATTGCATCCTACTTAGTGGGTAGGAGAAAAATAGGAGCAAATTAAAAAAAACACTATATTCTTAAATTATAGAATATCATCCTCGTACTTGCTAGAGGTCAGTGAATTAAAAAAAAAAACTATAGAGTCCATTTTGAAGAATTTAATTGTATCTAAAGGAAAAGGAAAGCTTGTCTGATTCTACACACTGTAGCTTCTAGGTCCATCTGCACCTGTACTGTTGAAACCCATATATTGAATCCTGGTGAATTGTGGCCATCAAAATGTTCTATTTTTAACTGATATTTAAAGCTGTTTTGTCTTTAGTATTTTGTTCTATTAAAAAGTCTTCATTGCTTGATACTATTAGCTGATGTGACCTCCCCTAAATATGTTAATCTATTAATCACATCATTCTTTTAAAGGTAGGCAACAGAAGTAGCACTACTCATCAATCCCTAAGTTTATATTTATAAAATTTTACTCACACATAGGATCAATGAGCCAGTAAATATTCCATAGAGACATTTGTCCCTGGAGGCCTATTTTCTTTCTATGTCATTCACTAAATATATTAGCCATGTTCACACTTGGTATCTGTTTTAGAAATGAAACTGTCCATCTGTATGAAGAACCTGATCCAATATTCTTTACCTCGTGGGTATAATACATTGCCTGAGCTCAAACTCCTGCCTCACTTTAGTGACCAGAGATCCTCTTAACAGACAGATGCAAATAACCTCACTCCATTGCTGGTTAGCACACACATCCAACATATCACATTGTCACATAGTGTCTATTTACCATTTCCTTGTTGGCAGGATGAGGACTGTGTCCCCATGTTTAACAATTGATTATTGCATAAAATGTACTAAAAATGTTTGCTGAAGAATTATCATTAGAGTATGTATTTCTTTACTTTAAAAAAATCAATAGAATATGAATTCAAGGTACATGCAGCCCTACTAGTGAATTTCTTATATACTCACAGAAATTTACATTTCCCCTAATATGTCAGGAACAAATGATTTTATTATGCATGTTTTCCTCCTAAGTATTTATTGCTGACAAAAGAAATTGCATAGGGATTTTATGAGTGTCTGTAAAATATTATAGATCACAGTGTAGATTAACCAGTGTTTATATTTTCTGTTGGCCTAAACTGTAATGAAAAAACACAGAAATCAAGAAAAGGGACTACAGAAATGGAAGAATGTACATCCTCTGTGAATTAGACATAGATTAAGGAGGGGAATAAGGGAATGCAAGTATTTGTATGCAAGCTTCTGTGTTCACACCTACTTCACTTCTGGCATCCTCATCTGCAATATCAGAGCTGTCAGGATAGTGATGAGACAGTCACCACAGTACCATATTTTCTGCCATAGGATAACTTTGCACATGTTTGTATGAAAAGAAAACTCTTCAATGTATTTATTTTTGTTATGTGAGTGGGCCTTTACAGAAAAATCTAAGTGGTTTTGATAAAAGGAGTAGTCAAACCAAATATAAATATCTTAATTAAGGAAAGCAATATTTTAAACTATAAATTGTGCAATACCTGGGGAAATTTTGTAGTTCAAAGTTGTTACAGTTTATTGATCATATATGCAAACCCAACACTTTGAATATCTTCATTTGTTTCTTTGTTAGTAAAAATAATCCTACTGGCAACATGCCATTGTCTTCTATTCTGAATTGAGGTCTATAGAATATTATATTCTTTTTCCAGGAGAAAATCCAGCATTCCTGCCCATTTTCTCAATTTGCTTTGATAAGAAAAGGGGGATTCATTTAAGCAATCTTCTTAGTGGTTGTTTGTTCCTTATGAGTTATATATAATTTTATTATCCTTAACCAGAACAAAAAATAGTTATGACTATCTAAAGCCCTTTCTCTAAAGTGAGAGTGACATTAACTAAATATGTGCAGTTTTAGTCAAACAGACATGAAAATTATTCAACACAATATGTGAAATTCTACTATATTATATTTTACAAGTAATATCATCTTTGGCAATGCTTGATCTGAATGTAAAATTACTGGGAAGCAAAACATTTCTAAATAACATTTTAATATTGTAGTTCACATGTTTTTCTTCTCTAAATCTCCTGAAAGTATTGAGATAAAAATATTAGTACTATAGAACTTACATTGATGTCACTTGGCTCTTATAATGAATGTACCATGTGCTTTTCTGATATAATGACTTTGTATCTTCTGGTACCCAAGATATTCCAGTAGAACAAGTTACCAAGATTGGGGGGGGGGGGAAGGAAAAAAGCACTAATTCCTATTATGGTACTTGGCAAATTAAAAGAGAAATGGTGACTATTATGCAGACATCTGAAAGAGGCAACACAACCTACATATTTATATCTAGGAATAAACTTTAACACTAGCTCTATACATAACTAATCACTGAAAATTATAATAAACTTTTGCTTTTGGATCAATATTTGCTGAATGCTCATAATTTTGGTTTATACCCTTCCTTACTTTCTTTACAACAAGTACTCATTTATAGGTTGGTGGAATGACATGGAAATAGATTTGGACTGTATTCCCTTCAGTTACCTGAGTATTCTTAAACTGACAGAGAAACTGTTCATACAAACCTGAAAATGATTCAGTATTTTAAAAAAAGAAAGCAAAAGCCTGTACTATAAGTGTTTCAATGCATCAAAATAGTTACTGTATAATACACATATTTTTGCATAAATAAAATACATATTTTAGTTTTTATTTCATTAATACCAATGAAAATGAATTTTCCCCAACAATAATGAATGTGTAATACAGGAAGTACACTTTTTAAAAAAATATTTAAGTTATTTATTTATTTTGGAACAAAGACGATTTATTTTTGCTTACGGACTCAAGCAAAAGCTCCATGATGGCAGGGGGAAATGATGGCATGAGCAGAGGGTGGGCATCACCTCCTGGCGAACATCAGGTATGTAACAGGAACAGGAGAGTGTGCCAAACACTGCCAAGGGGAAACTTGCTATAACACCCATAAGCCTGCCCCCAACAATCCACTGCCTCCTGGAGGTAGGTGTTAATTCTCAAATCTCCATCAGCTGTGAACCTAGCATTTAGAACACCTAAATTTATGGGGGACACCTGAATCAAACCACCACATTCTGCCCTTGGGCCCCATAAACATATCCATATATGATATAAAATACAATGCATCCATTAAGAATTTAAGAGTCCCCATAGTTTTTAATCAATCCTAATGATATTCAAACATCCCCATAATCCAAGGTCTTTTAACTGAGCCATAATATCAAAATATCCCCCCCCAAAACCATAATGGCACAAAATAAACATTCACACTGCAAAAGATGGCATTGGGCATAGCAAAGAAATATTCAACCAACACAAGATTTAAACAGGGCAAACATCACACTCTGTAGCTTCAAGTTCAACAACTCTAGCCAGTGACAAATCTCCAAGTCCGAAATTTCTAACCACCAACAAGTCTCTGGAGTTCCAATTCCACCCCTCCAGCTAGGCTACTCACAGTCCTGGAAAACTTCATCAGGGCCTGAAGCTTTCCTTAGCAGCCATTTCATGGTCCTGACATCTCCACTAGGTCTCCACTGCAACCCACATTTCAACCTCACAGCTCCATCGGGTCTCCATGCAGGCTATCCAGCAAATACTGCCCATGTCCATTTCCCAAACACAAGATCATGTTGCAAATTCAATGACCCTCTCTTTCCTGCATTTATTATACTCCATAATACCAGTTAGGGCACAAATGTGTTAATCCAGGGGGAATAAGCAGAGTTTGAAGAACAGGACACTCCTTGAGCATTCAGACCCCTTCAAAAACTATATTCTTTCTGTTTTCCCAATGTAGGTCAGCTGGTCCAATCTAAATGGTTGTGATCTTTCATTTGCACCTCTCAATGGTTGTGATTGCTCATTTGCATCTGAATAGGCAGCAGTTTCAGCCTAAAGATTTCTTTCCCTGCCATAACCCTCTGCTCACACTAGCCCATTTCTATGCAATGCAATCCTGCACAAATTCTCAGGACACGGGCATAATAGCAAGTCTTTCACACAAACTGTTTCTAATCTAGTCCAGGCAAAGCTCTTTTTCATCCTCATAAGCCAAACCTCACAGTCCATAATTCTTACTGCATTCAGGCCTTTCAACTCTGACCAGAATAGTCCATCCAGCTATACTTACAGCACTGCAAGTCATCTCTTAGGCCAAGATTTCAAACCCTTCCACATTCTTCTGCAAAGCCCAAGAATAGGCTTGATTCCCCAGTACCCATATAAGCCAGGTCGACAAAGTAGTACATGCATCTGAAGTTCTTTTGCAGTGGCTGAAAGCCCTGGCACTCATATTCTCGCTCTATTGGTCTCTCTCTCTCTCGCTCTCTTTTTCTCTCCAATAAATTAAATTAAATTAAGATTGCAAACAGGAAAATTAAATTCTCTTGCCTAGCTTTAAATCATTATGTTTAACCAAAGTAATCAAAGTCCATAAGTCATAGTTTGTATAGTGTATAAGACAACCCATGGGGGGATGAGAATATTGTGGCTATTTTTTAATGAAAATTATCCCAAGATTTTAATAAAATTTGGCAAAATTTGAATCAAATTTGGTGATAGTAGGCTTCTATATTTATAATAATTATGTAATCAGTGTTACCCTATCAACATTATTCTGAAATCCATTAGCAAGTCTTTGGAAAAAGGACATAAAGAAGAGAAAGTGGAAGCCGGGCGTGGTGGTACACACCTTTAACTCCAGCTCTCAGGAGGCAGAGGTAGGAGGATTGCCTAGAGTTCGAGGCCACCCTGAGACTCCATAGTGAATTCCAGGTCAGCCTGGGCTAGAGTGAGACCCTACTTTGAAAAAAAAAAAAAAAAAAAGAAGAGAAAGTGTCTTCACCTAGCAGTGATTCAACACTGAGAATACGTGCCATACTAAGGAAAAGACTATTTAGGATAAAAATTAAAATTTAATACAGGAGGTAATATCTTATTTAAAAAAATTATTAAGTAGAAACTTTGTATGGACACATCATGTGTTGGTACCATCATTTTCCTTCTCCCTGCCCCCGGCCACTGTGCTGAAGCCCTCCTCAGTGGTGTGCCTGGTGTTCCTCATGGGGTTGTTGTGGGTTATGAGATATTACAGTAGCAATCAGTCATTGTGTTGGGGGGCAATGCCTCTGCACACTCCCACTCTCTGGCTCTTACAATCTTTCCACCCCCCTCTTCCACAAAAATTCCCTGAGGCTTGGTGGGTGTGCATTGTATCTACGTAGTGTTGTACTATCAGAAGCTTCTGGATTTCCATTTTGGCATGTTTTGATTATCCTCAGTGTCTGTCTTCATTATCCTGGCACTGGCTGTCAGGTACACAATTGAAGTAGTACTTCCCATTGCGCAAATTCCTTTGTAGCTCACCTGGGCCTGGGGTTAATGTGTGAGGGCTGGATCATCTCCTCAGTTGATTCTCATTGCCTTAGTGCAGGGGTACCAGGATCTTGGGCTTATTTTAAATTTTTGAGTAAATGTAAAACTAGTCTTAAAAAAAACAACTAGAAAGGAAACAACATAGAGCAAAAGAAAGCCAATTAAGGGATGAAAACTATCTTAATGTACTATCTTATTTAAAGATGCTTAAATATTTAATTCAAAAATTTAAAAATATAAGCTTGGGCTGGAGAGATGGCTTAGTCGTTAAGGCATTTTTATGCAAAGCCAGAGGATCCCAATATGACTCTCCAGGACCCATGTAAGCCAGATGCACAAGGGGGTGCAGGCATCTGGAGTCTGTTTGCAGTGGCTGGAGGCCCTGCGGTGCCCATTCTCTCCTCTCTCTTTCTCTCTCTCTCTCTCTCTCTATGTATCTCTCTCTCTCTCTCTCAATATCTCTCTGCCTCTTTCTCTCAAATAAATAAATAAAATATATTTAATATATATAAGCGCATAGACATATATGTTGTCAAACATTTATCCACTAAGTCTTTACTTCACAGAATAAATAAATCACTTCATAAAAATCAGTCAACTTAACTAAAATATAACATTTAATCCTCCCTATTGTGACACTGAGAAGGAATCATTACTTATTGTTTTATAAGCAGCATTGGGAAGTGATTTTTTTTTCAAATAACACAGAAGTAAGTACAAAATGTCACTAATTTAAATCCATAGATCTTTCTCACCATCACAGAATATTTCAAAGATTATGAAAAACATATATATATATATGTTTTTCATAATCATATATATATATATATATATATATATATATATATATACATACATACACATGTTAAGTATGTTGAAACTTCTGTTTTTATTCCATAAAGAACTTCCAACATTGTCAGACTCAGAAAGATGACTTTGTTCACATTACCTTAAATCCATAAATATTTATTAAAAGCTGTCATTTTTATAGAGTTATGTATCTATCTATTATTCATTTGTCCCTCCATCCATCTTGACTTCTTTTCATGTAATCTTGTGGTATACTTTAAAAGTAAAATAAGGGAACCATATAAATAAAATTGAGTTAATATACTCTAAATCGTCACCACAAAAGACTCACCTTTCCCTTATTTTGTGAAAAAAATAAACAGTACTATAACTTTTCCATGTCTTTGAATGTTTTCATAATTAAAAATTAATTGTTCACACTAGTTTATTTGTAGTGAGGACCAGTAAAACTTCAAAAGTTTGGTTAATTCCTAAAATCTCATGCTTCTCCACTTTTTTTTCAAGCTATTCCCTCATTATTTTACCAAAAAAAAGTTTCAATTGGCCACTCCTTTCTCAAGAATGTATTCATTCATGGGATCACTTCAAAAGGTAATTAACTTAACCCAGAACTGGTTTAGCAGTGAGTCCAGGATTGTGAAAGAAATTACAGCCATACTAAACAACAAAAAGTTAAAGGAATCTAGAGGTATTTAACTGTGGAAAAAAAAAAAAAAAACAGACAAGATCATGCCTTTGAGACACTGAAATGATTATAAGAAAGACTACATTTTGTATAGGGATAGGAGTCATGATTGTTGCTTCAAAGGTAAAGAAGAAAAATTTAATTGTATATAAACAGATCATAGTAACCTGAATGAATACCAGTTTATGTGATTCAGCCCATGCGGAAGTCTTCACTGTTTATTTGCCATTGGATTCACTAAATGAAGGTTTGGATTTCATGACCTTTAAAGTCCATTCCAACCCTGGGATGCACAATGCTCTGAAACCCACTCCAGTGGGAACATTGCCTGCCAAATTCATCTTTGCATGAAAGGCACAAAATGATGTCAATTGTTGCAGCTGTGGTGAGTCAGCTGGAAACTGCAGACAAAGACAAAGTTCAGCCTAGTTACCAAACTCAATTAAAATGATATTTAGCTTTCTTAGAAGGCTCTAGAATATGCACCCAGTTAACGCTGTGATTTCAAGCTAGGTTCCAAAAGAAGAAGTGGCACATATAAGGCAGCTGCTTGGATGAACTGAACCAAAGAATTTGGCATATCCTGTCTGAACTCCATCTTCAATTATCCTGAAACCCTAGATGACAAGTGTATTGCCATCCATGACAGAGAGGGTTGAGCTGGAAAGCAAGAGCTGACAGGTGTGGTCCATGCCATATTTCACCTTATTGATTAAAGTAAGGGTATTCTGAATCAAGTTTCCTTAGGTGTGGGTCCTTGCAGAAGCTACAGTGTCTCTGAATGTCAATCACCTCATCTTAGAACAGTAACAATGAACAGGAGGCATCATAGACTGAGAGCTTGTATGTGCTTGTCTTGACACGGCAGCTTCATAATATTTCTATTAGATTATGGATTTAAAGATAGTCATTTAGTAGTCATTTAGTAGGAGCTTCTATTTTTGGCTAGCAATATATATATATTCTTTTTTCATGACAGTCCTCAGTAATGATTTTCTATTTAAGTTTCCTAAGAACCTTCTAAAAGGATTTCTTTTTGAGAATAGAAGGAGCAATGATTTGGTTTCCACATCTAAAAGATGTCTATGATGGTGACAGGCTAGCTCTAATAACATGACCGAAGGTGAGACATTCCTGAAAGAGGAGTCTACATCCCTGATCATCTGGGACTATATTTGTCAGAAGAGTTCTTTTCTTAAGTTCCTTTTTTTAACATAAAGAAGAAATTCACTTCTTTCTTCTTCATTTTACATATTATAAGATGCTATTAATATAGGCTACAGTTACATAATTCTGACCTAAATGGTATACCACATATACAAATAAATTATGTTTCTGGGTCAAATGCTCATGAGGGAACATAACGTGAGAGAGGTTTGATTAATGCTATGCTGATAGGAACCACCAAAGCTAAAAAGCCATCTAACAGCCAAGATTTGCTGTAAATTGTTAGGTATTAGATTGTGACAAAATAGAGGGCAGACTTAAATATGAAGTAGTATACACACAACATAAATGGAAGTTGAGAACAAAATGTGGGTTTATCAAGCCACCACGTGGGCAAATTAGTGATTTTAGGATATTCCTTTAGGTCTAGAAACTCAACACAAAACATTTTTCATTTAATACAGCCAGACTGGCAATAATAACCTCATCTTTTGACTCAGCTGTCTAGACACTTGTGTCATATCTTCCTAGGTCTCACACCTATGTGTGCTCATGTTCTTAGGACTGACTATAGAAACAGAAATTGAAAAGTATGATCCCTACAAACAAGTGGGAGGGCTTTCTAATTACAAAAATAAGAAAATAAATGCAAGAAATGAGTGTTGTGATAGAAGTATTCACAAGATGCTTAGAAAACCCTTGGGCAAAACTTCCAGTCCATTGCCAGGGATGGGGATGCATATTTCAAAGGAGGTGACTGTTGACTTAAGCATTGGTGAGTTGTACTAGGTATTAAAAAAAGGGAAGCTTACTAAACAGAATACACACGTGTGCAAATGTACAGAATGAAAGCTTGTGACATTAGGGCTGGTACACATGTATTAAGAAGGTATTGAGAAAAGTAGACTGGTGAGAAGAGGTCCAGATAGTCTAACAGAGGAGCTTAAATTTTATTTTAAAAATATTGCAATTTTCCTTGAGGACAAAATGATCAAACAATTTTTCCAAGGTAACTTTGGCAAAAGTGTATAAATGAATTGAAGAACGAGTGTATATTGAATGGTGTTTTCTTTTTTTATTTATTAAAACTTGAATGCTGTGGCTGGCTGCCATTGATGAGGCCTATGGGGTGCCTGAAACCAAACCTTCCATTCCAATTCATTAGTAACACATTGAGCACGACACAGGTCATCTTGACACTGTGGGACATTCAGCAAGTATAAGTGTAACGCGAAGGATTTTCTACCGCAAGGGCATGGAAACATAAGACCTTTTTTCACAGCAAACGAATTGATGAAGAGTTCACCAAGTGAACCCAAGGCTTTATTTCTTTAAACCAGGTAACACCAAAGTGAGATGTAGTGTCCATAATTCACTGCCAAAACCATAATTGCTAACACTTCCAGAACAATGCATGAAAAGCTGAATCAACAGGGTGACTGTCATATCAACCCATACATAGATTTTTTTTTTAACTTTTTTTTTTTTTTTTTTTTGGTTTTTCGAGATAGGGTCTCACTGTAGTCCAGGCTGACCTGGAATTCACTATGGAGTCTCAGGGTGGCCTCAAACTCACGGTGATCCTCTTACCTCTGCCTCCGGAGTGCTGGGATTAAAGGTGTGTGCCACCACGCCTGGCTTCCATACATAGAGTTTTGTTCAAGGTCTAGGTATGACTTCACACTGATACACAGGACTCTGGTGTGGGCTTAGGATGGAATGGAAAGCTTCAGAAAAGGGGGTGGTCTCTGTGTCAATTTTAAAGATGACACAAGTGTCAACTAGAGAGAGCATTGGGTTTGTTGTTGGCATCCTCTGACGGGTCATCTGATGCTAGAAGCCAGGCTCATGTTATACCACAAGCTCTATTGCTGAAAAATAGAATCAGACCTCAATTCTCTTTAGATGGTTCTGATGCCCAAGTTCTCAGAGGTACCATGGCATGGACCCACACAGGCATCTCTCATCTCTGCTCACACTACTAGGAACCCCAAAGGGGCACTACATGGACATGGTTTTAGAACCACACCAAACCCATGTATACGAAGTGGATAGAATGTCCCAATTTTTTTTCTGTCAAAAAAAAGTGCTGGGTGCAGGCACATACACCTGAAGTCCCAGCTATTCGGAAGGTTGAGCTACAGCCCAGGAGTTCAAGGCCTGCCTGAACAACAAAGTGAGATTCCATCTTTAAAAACAAAAAGTTGGGCTGGAGAGATGGCTTAGTAGTTGAGGAGTTTGACTGCAAAGCCAAAGAACCTCGGTTTGATTCCCCAGGACCCAAGTAAGCCAGATGCACAAGGTGGCACATGCTTCTGGAGTTCATTTGCAGTGGTTGGAGGCCCAGGTGCGCACTCTCTCTCTCTCTCTCTCTCTCTCTCTCTCTCCCTCTCTCCCTCCCTCCCTCCCTCCTTCTTTCTCTCTTCCTTTTTCAAATAATAATAATTTTTAAAAAGTGTTCTATTCATAGACATTTAAGACCAAGAAAAGCTGACAAATGAATACAATCACTGCATGGGGGTGGGGGAATCTCTTCATAAAAGTGTTGCTGGGACACAAAGGACACTGATAAAACTCGGCCCTTTTTTTCTTTTATTTTGCATGTATGACCTCATAGATATGTGCCTTGTGGCTATTAAAAGCCCTTCCATGAGCTTAAAAAAATTAAAGTTAAAGTGAGTGTAAGTGCTAAAGTCTGAAGTTACAGAATCTAAGAGCCAAGTATATATATAAAGTCTTTAAGGAAAGAATTTTTGTCATTGTAGATGGGGAGAGATGGAAAAGCTCACAGGTGCTCAAAGGCTGGTACCATCACCGTTGGAGCAGAAGTCTCAAAAATAAGGCAAATTGTGGCTTCTAGGTTTGAGACCACCACGAGAAAGGCCCACTGAGCAGAGATGATTTAGGTAGACAGAAAATCTCTTGAACCAACACTCAAGGTTAGCTTTGCATGTCCGTGCATGACTCCAAGCAGCAATTTCAGGGGTTTGGAGGCTTGTTTCCTTTCCTCCAAAGAACACACGGAGGTGGAGACCATGGAGATATGAGATTCCAGGAGCAAAACCTCTCCTGATGCAGGCATCACATGGGTCAGGTCACTTCTGGTAACACACATCTCTCTCACAGCTGGCTGAGTGCTACAAGCGCTTGTAGGTGCCCAGGAGCACTTTGCAGTTGGGGCAGTAGTGGTCCACATCTTGCAAGGCATCTACATAGAACAGGATGAAGCAGTAGCCGGCTATGCACCCCAGTAGACACAGGATCCCCAGGAGAGGCAAGTAAGGGTACTGGCCTAGTAGGACAGCTGAGTCACAATGATATTGCTGCAGGAAGGACAGCACATCTGGATGGGCACGGTCTTAGAAGGAGATGGGCTGCTGCACATACACTGTCTGCACAGCAGTTACGATGGCGCTGGGGATGAGCACTGGCTGGGTATAATACGAAAGAGGTATCATGCTCTTCCCATCTGGGTCTGTGATGAGCCCCGTGGCTGGCCCAGGCACTGGAGCTGGCAGCATTGGGTAGTAATGGCTTTCACCCATACTCCCACTGTCTCTTCATGGGACAGGGGTGCAGTAGGCATAGAGGAAGGCCCTGCAGCTGCTTGGTAAGGTCCTGTAACTGACATTTTATCTGGGACGCCTGCAGGGCCTGCTCTAGTGGGAAGATCCTGAAAAGCACTTTCAGCTATTGAGAACAATTAGAATGACTATATCAAAATTAACAACCTAGAGAAACTTGTTTGAAAGGAGAATTTCAGGATATATGAATGAATAGCCAAAACTGACATGGGAAATCGATTGAATGAAGTGAAAACTGAGCTGGTGTGTGGGGTGTGGGGAGGGGGGCTATGATGAGGGATAAGGAATATATTTCATTTTGATCAAAGAAAGCTGCTTCAGTTGAGACAAATGTAAAGATAGACAAGGTAGGAATGCAAAAAAAAGTGTGACTTATTTTACTAAATTGGAAAAAATAAAAACTAAAAATGTCCAATCTGGTAGTTGTGAGGATGGCTACAGAGATGAGATTATTAATTGAAAAGACCATGAAGAGAAAAAAGGGAAATAATGTGCCATGGAAATTGTCCAATACATATATATTATGGCCAAAGAACTGTATACCTCTGAAGAACGAAGAACATGTCTAAGAGAAGTGTTCAGGTTTGAGGAAGTAAGAATTTATTCCACTTGCCTCTTTCTCCAATGTGAGAGAAAGTTCTGAGAATCAACAAAACAAACAAAATAAAAATGAGAAAATTACAACTGAAGTGCTTTATAATTAACCCAAGAACCAGAATATAGGATCATAGCCTTTTATTCTCAACCATGTCTTCTCATTTATCCTTTTCTAAGTAAATAGGAACAAATAACACCTGACAATATTTTTATTGTTCCATAAATTGATTGGAGCAAAACACCCTTCCCGGTACAACTAGAACCAACATTTGAACCATGAAAATCCAACAAGCATGAAAGGGGAAGTGAACTAGTTCATAAAGAAGGACATACAGCATTGTCAAATCAACAACAGAAAAGTTAAGTGTGGCATTATGTTGTTAACATGAAGGTAAGCAGCAGCAGGAGAACAATCCAGATTAAATTCTGGGGAGGAGGAACAGTATTCTCAAGAAGCAATTGAGACAATTGTGAACACCAGTTCCTTTCCCAGAGAAAAACCCTTGGGTGCTGTTTCTCGGACACTTTATACCTTATTTAAGACAGGATCTCTTATTAGCCTGGAGTTTGACAAGTGGGCTGGACTGGCTAGCAAGGGAGCTCCAGTGATTCACTCTTCTCTGTAATATCAGTGCTGGGATTAGAACTGTGGGTCACCACACACAGTGTTTTATTATCATGGGTCTGGGGAGATCAAACTGAGTTCCTCATGTATGCATGAGAAGCAGTTTACCCCAGCCCCAAGTTATCAACTTGCCAGAACCTTTAAAATCAATGTACTTGTTTATAAATTAAATTGATTTTTTTTTAAATAAGAGGTTATACTCTTATATCCCTCTACCATGCGCCCACTCACTGAGGGTCTTCCTCAGAGAAGTTAATGGTAGGTAGTATATATGTATTGTATACAACATTTTTTTGATTATGTGCACATTGTGGAATAGCAAAATATAGCTAAACAATATAAATTATAACTCACATGTTTATCATTTTCTATGATAAGAATATTTAAAGTTCACCTTTATTGATTTTACTTTTTTCTCATTTTTATAATCAATTAAAATTTATATATTTTAATTGTTTTAATTGTAATGCAGAGATTTAAGTATCATTAATTCTAGCATTTTCAAATATAATTTGTTTTTTGTAGATTCTCATTTCCCCTCCTACCCTCAATCCTCTGTCCTCACAATTTCCCTCCCTTCAATATCCAGCCTTTTTCTGTTAACACATCAGATTTGTTCATTCATTCTTACCTAGCCCCTCTTCCAGCTCATCTCTTTATACTTGCTTTTTGTAACTTTAAAAAATCATTAGAATATAAGCAATTGGATTTCATTATGGTGTTTTAAAACAATTTCTCTTCTACCCTTTTGTCACCTTTTACTCTCCTCCTCAACATAGCCTCTTTTCCTCTTTCACACTACATATTTACTTTTTTCCCCCTCTTATCCATTTCTCTTCTTTCATTTTAATAAATTCATATCTCAAATAATAGCCCACATTCAGTTGTATATCTCCTTATTTACAAACATAGAGACATCAATGACCAGAGAGAGGACTCAAACAAGTAGATGAACGAACTAAGGAAATCCATCCAAGGTCCTGACAAGTTGGTCTCTGTAGTAGACAGTTCTAATGTTGCTTGGGCGAACACCCAGTCAAACACAGTTTATGGGAAGGAAGGGATTTATTTCAAATTTACTAATGCAGGAGAATTTCTGTCAATGTTGAAAGATGCTGGCTTCCACTCAAAAATCAAAACAGAGAGAAAGAGTAGCCACTACCAGGCAGCAAACACCAAAAGATTTCAAGCAGAAACGTACAGCAAGCAGGATGACCAAAGATTGAACTGTTCTCCATACCTTTGGGCTAGAATTCAGATTCATTCTGTGCCCCTGCCCCCATAGCAAGAGTCTGCCTGCTAGGGGCTGAAGCTGCAAACTCAATTTTAATAAAATACCTGAGTCTATGGGACTGTATATTTTTATTTTTTTGGGGGGGGTATATATTTTTAACTAACACAGTTAATTAAATTGTGAGCAAATATCAAGAGAAAGTCCAAAACATAGAAGATTAATTCAACAAGGAAATTGAAATGTTGGAAAATGATCAAAGAGGAATTCTAGAAATTAAACAGAAAAAAACACAATAAAATCAATAGAGAGCATTAGGCAAGGCAATGCAGAAGATCAAACTTCATACAGAGAAGACAAGGTTAAGAAAGTTATTCTCACAGACACTCATAAAGAAAAATGTCAACAAAGATGAGTCATATTTTCAAGTATTCATGGGTGCAAACCTTGGAGTTCATGGGATAGAAGAAGGAACTGAAAAAAATGAAGAGTAATTGAAGGTTTATTTAATGAGATCATAGCAGAAAACTTTCCAAAGTTGGAGTAATAAGTTTGCAAACACAAGTGACATTTAGAATCCCAAACATGCACAACTAAAGTTAATCCTTTCTGTGGCACATTGTAGTCAGGATGCTAAAAGTATAAATGAAGAAACAATACCAAAAAAACTGTAAGAAAGGCAATAATGCCAATTCACATAAAAAAGCAAGAGTATCAGAATAATTTCAGACCATTCCTCAGCAACCCTAAAAACCAGAAAAATATAAGATAATATATTTCAGGCCTTAAAAGTAAATGGCTTCCAACAAATTGCTCTATCCAGCAAAAATTATCTTTCAAAATTTATGGAAAAATAAGGCTATTCCAATACAAACACAAATTAAGGCAATTCATGAGAGTCAAGATCTGTCAATAAGAAGATAGCCAACTGCCTACCATAAGACTTGACACCTCTATTCCACATTTTCCAGAGTCAAGGAGACAGTGCAGTGGAAAAGGCAGCATGAAAAATGCTCTTAATGCTAGTTTGACAAGCAGATCCAGGGTGATGGTGATAGGCATGGTAATCAGTCAAGACCGATCAAAGCAGAAATTCAGAAGCTACAGAGAACTCAACACTGAATCCGACTGCCAACATACCTGCCATGGCCCAGGGAACATTGTGGAAGAGTAGACAAAAAGATTGCAAGAGCCACAGAAAGGGTAGGAAGACCCTGAGGCATGGGTCCTCACTATGCCACAGGGACTGACGGAGGCCTTCATGACCCCACAATGAATATGGTATTCCCACTGAGGAGGACTACAGGGAATCAGGAGTAGGGGGAGGGGCTAAAAGAGTATAACCTGTTATAATATGTATAAAATGAAATAAAAATGTTAGATTAAAATATTATAGAGACTTCTGGCCAAGATGACAACCGCCTGACTGCACTGCACATTCCTGGGAAAGAAAGGCAAGACATCAAGTGTTCACTGGGTCTTTTAGGAGAGATCAATATCCAATAGATTGCCAGGGGAGGGCACAGACAGGAAAAAACAGGGAATCACTGATTCCCTCGAGTGTGGGTAGCCCATGCCTCCCCCCCAAGCAGCCTCCATACCTACAGTCCCAGCTTCAGGAAACTCCCAAACTTACTGTAGGACTAGGGTCCCAGGCCAGCATAGTTCCACTTGCCTCAGTGCACAGGGGTGACTGCCCTGCTACCCCTGCCCATGAGTGACCTTGGCCAGGCCACACCTGATTGCCCTTTGAGCTCAGGCATCTATGATCAATTTGCCTGGCAAATGGTGCCACCATGCTGATCCTTGCTCTTGGAAGGTTAGCCCACCCCGCCCACTAGCACACTTACTGCTCCAGCCACCACATATTCATGGACAAGCCCAGGCCCATTGCAAATTCCCGCAAGCTCAGACCATATCTGTTGCTTGTGCTACCCCAGGTGCCATCCCCTCCCTGTCTGCCATGCCAGCAGACTGCCATTGTCCTGTTGCAGGGGAGCAGAGACAGCTTCCAGGTCCCAGTGTTCCGGCACACCAGAGTATGGGCTGCTTCACTGCTTGGTGCCTCAGTGTCCCTCCTAGCAAAAGCACAGGCAGCTTTGGTACATTACCACGTGAGAGCTCAGGCAACATTGGCACCCAGGCCAGGCAGGAGCTCATGCGGCTTTGGCAAGTGATAGCCAAAGGCCAGGCTGCTTGGCAACTGCCTCAGGCTGCTTCAGATTCCCACTGTGCTTGAGCCCAGGCTGGTCCACCCACCTATGTGCCCATACACTACAATGGGCAGACTACAACCCAAAAGAAATAACATGAAAAATCAAATGCAAGAGAATCCAGTTAGATTACCCAGTCCTACAATGAACATCTCTAATCAAAACATAGAAGAGATATTAGGATCAGAACACCAAAATGAAGCTATGAGCAGTGCAACCCTGAACAAGATACTGATAGAACTTGCAGAAAACCCACAAAGGACTGATAGTTGTGTGGATGCTGCCATCACTAGACTAGACCTAATAGATAAGAAAATGGAAGGAGTTCAAAGACAGTTAAGAGATATGAGAGAGAGTGAAAAAAAAGAGGACCTCAAAACTCAGCTGGCGACTTGGGTGTGGTGGTGCACCCCTTTAATCCCAGCACTCGGGAGGCAGAGATAAGAGAATTGCTGTGAGTTCGAGGCCACCCTGAGACTCCATAGTGAATTCCAGGTCAGCCTGGGCTACCAAAAAAGAAAAAAAAAGAAAAGAAATCAGCTGGCGATGCTAAATGAAGACATAAAGAAATACAAGGATGAATTCCAAGAAGCATCAAGAAAATCAGAAAATGATGTGAAAAGGGAGCATGACAGAGGGATGGAAATTATACATAGAAAAGTGCTAGAAAATGCAAACCTAATTGAACAAGTCCGAAACTCTTTAGAAGCTCTCAAGAATAGAGTCAGCCATGTAGAGGATAGAAACTCTGATCTGTAAGAAAAGATGAAAGAAACAGTTCAAGAGTTCAAAAATTTCAGTACGTTCAAAAGTTTCTGTGAGCAGAATTGTGGGATAAACTTAAACTTCCTAATATGAGGCTCATTGGAATACCAGAAGAAGAAAAAACTCAGAACAAAGGCATGGAGAATTTATTTAACAAAATAATTGAAGAAAACTTCCCCAGTCTCTTAAAACAAAGGCCCATCAAGATACAAGAAGCCAATAGAACTCCAAACAGACTGGACCAGAGGAGAAACTCTCCAAGACATATTGTCATTAAGATTCTAAACATTGACACCAAAGAGAATATCCTAAAAGAAGCCAGGGAAAAACAGCACACCACGTTTAAAGGTAACCGCATTAGAATTACTCCAGAGTTCTCAGTGGAAACCCTGAAAGCCAGAAGGGCCTGGAATGAAACACTGCAAAGTCTAAGAACCTATGGCTTCCAACCCAAACTACTCTACCCAGCAAAAGTATCCCTCATAATAGATGGCGAAAGGAAAACTTTCCATGACAAAACTCAGCTTTACAATTATATGAAAACAAAACCAAACCTACAGATAGTATTTCAGGAAATTCTACACAGAGAAGAAACAAATAATCAAACTCAAATGCCTACAAAAAGAAGATCACAACAACCAAACTCAGAGTAGGCACAAAAACTTCAAAGTCCATGAAACCACCAGACCACATATACCATCACAATATGGCAGGGATCAAATCAAATCTCACAGTCATTACCCTAAATATTAATGGCCTTAATTCACCCATCAAGAGACACAAACTAACAGGATGGATTAAAAATTAGGCCCCTCAACCTGTTGTCTTCAAGAAACCCCACATCACCACAAAAAACAAAAACCTCCTCAGGGTGAAATGGTGGAAAACAATATTCCAAGCAAACCGGAATAAGAATCAAGCAGGTGTAGCTATATTAATATCGGATAAAATAGACTTAAAAACAAAAAAAAATAATCAAAAAAGACAAGGCCACTTCCTACTTATCAAGGGAATGATCCATCAACAGGATATTACAATCATAAATCTGTATGCACCAAACACAGGGGCACCACAGTTCATAAAACAAAACCTACTTGACAATAAAACAGAAATAACCACCAACACCATCATAGCTGGGGACTTCAATACACCATTATCAGTAATAGACAGATCATCCAATCAGAAACTCAACAGGGAAGTAAGAGAGCTCAACAAAACCATAGATCACTTAGACCTAACGGGCATCTACAGAACTTTCCATCCCAAATCGACAGACAACACATCTTTCTCAGCAGCCCATGGAACATTCTCTAAAATAGACCATACACTGGGTCACAAAGCCTGCCTCCACTTATTTGGGAACTTTGACATAATTCCCTGCATGATATCAGATCACAATGCTACATTGCTAGAAATTAAGCACAAAAGACCCACCAAGAATCCCAATGGCACCTGGAAACTGAACAGCACACTTTTGAACAATAAATGGATAGTGGATGAAATAAAAAATGAAATTGCAGAATTTCTACAATTGAATGACAATGAGAGCACATCTTACCAAAACTTATGGGACACAATGAAGGCAATCCTCAGGGGAAAATTCATAGCAATAAATGCCTTCATGAAAAAGACAGAGAGAGTTTATGTTTGGACATGTTTCTGACTTGATTCCCAGCTCCAGCTATGGGTCTCATACCAGTGAGGGGATCAGTTAGCTGAATTGAGAGCAGTTGGTTCCCCACCATGGCTGTGTGCCACCACTGCTCTTGTGTGGGCATCACAACAAGTTATTTGCTGCTAAGTAGGTTAGACCATGCGTTGCTTCGACAGATATTGGTCATTTACCAAATAATTAACCTAACCATCCACCTTAAAGGCACTTGAAAAGCAAGAAAAATCCAACCCAAAGAGCTCCAGAAGGAAAGAAATAATTAAAATCAGAGCAGAAATTGATGAATTGGAAACTAAGAAAAGAACTGACAATTGACAAAACAAAGAGCTGGTTCTTTGAAAAAATAAACAAGATTGACAAACCCCTGGCCAATTTGATCAAGCAAAAAGAAGAGATGCTTCAAATTAACAAAATTCAAAATAAAAGAGGAAAGATCACAACAGACATAAGTGAAATTGGGCGAATCATCAGGAGTTATTTCAAAAACCTCTACTCCACAAAACTGGATAATGTGGAGGAGATGGATAAATTCTTGGGTGCATACCATCTATCAAGGCTAAACTCAGAGCAGATTAATCAACTCAATCAACCCATCACACTCATGGAGATTGAAAACGTAATAAAAAACCTCCCCCAAAAGAAGTCTCCAGGACCAGATGGCTTCTCAGCTGAATTCTATCAAACCTTCATGGAAGAACTCAAACCAATCTTCCTCAAACTGTGCCACACAATTGATGAACAGGAAAAGCTACCCAACTCCTTTTATGAAGCTAGCATCACCCTAATTCCAAAACCAGGCAGAGATGCCACAAGAAAAGAAAACTACCAGCCTATTTCCCTGATGAATTTAGATGCAAAGATCCTGAACAAAATCCTTGCAAACCGAATCCAACACATCAAAAGCATTATCCACCTTGACCAAGTGGGATTCATCCCAAGAACACAGGGGTGGTTCAACATATGGAAATCTGTCAATGTAATACACCACATAAACAAGGTTAAACACAAAAACTACATGATCATTTTGATAGGTGCAGAAAAGGCTTTTGACAAGATACAACATCACTACATGATCAAAATACTGGAGAGAATTGGCCTGGTTGGTTCATATCTTAACGTAATAAAGGCAATATACAAAGCTCCGAAGGCCCAAATAATACTTAATGGAGAGAGACTGGAGGAATTCCCATTAACATCAGGAACAGGACAGGGTTGTCCACTCTCACCTAAGCACTTAAATATAGTACTGGAAGTCCTAACTCAAACAATAAGGCAGGAGAAGGAAATAAAAGGGATACAATTTGGAAAGGAAGAAGTTAAGCTAGCTCCATTCGCTGATGACATGATTGTATATGTAAGAGACTTGAGAGACTCCATCCCAAAACTCCTGAAGGTGATTAACTCCTATAGCAAAGTAGGAGGATACAAAATCAATGCACAAAAATCAGTAGCCTTTCCATATGCAAATCAATAGCAACAAAAAAAAAATACCTTGGAATAATGTTAAGCAATGAAGTGAAAGATCTATACAATGAAAACATAAAAACACTCAAAAAAGAAATTGAGGAGGACTTCAGAAAATGGTAAAACCTCCCATGCTCCTGGATAGGCGGATTTAAGATTGTGAAGATGGCAATCCTTCCAAAGGCAATATACAGATGTAATGCAATTCCAACTAGAATCCCAACAGTGTTCTTCACAGAGATAGAAAAAAATGATCTCAAATTTCCTATGTAAAGGCAGAAAGCCTCGCATATCCAAACATATCCTCAGCAAAATGTTGGGACAGTTCATTAGTGACATCATCAGATCTTAAGGTTTTTTTTTAATATTGGGTTAATCTTATCTATATTGATCATTCAGAGTTCATTTATTGGTGACTCAATCTTGGCATGTTGTACATGTCTAGGAATTCATCCAGTTTTTCTAGGTAATAGTTTGTCTACAAATAATTGTTCAAAACAGTCTTCTATGAATTTTTGTTTTTCTGTGCTGTGAGAAAATCTGCAAATTTCTGAAGGTGCTAAGAGATAAAGAGAGGCTCACATTCTCCAAGGAAATTGTTCTTATACATTTATTCATTCACCAGTCATTTATTTGTTTGTACTTCATATGAGTATCATATTAGGACTGGAAATGTAAAATTCAAAATAGACATGTTGGTTTTCTATGTAGGAACTCTCTGAAAGGATGACAACCAGATATGAACTGGAATCCTGAAATAACTCTGAAATACCAGCAAATGAGTAGGATCTCAAAACAAGAATTATTTATAGCATTCTTTATAAAGTTAAGTGTGCATACATTTGGGAGGCATGTGTAAAGGGAGACCCTGCTTCAGTAGGTGCAAGATGAGCCTTGTAGTGGCACATTTTTTTTTAGAGAGTCTGATTTTGTGTGAAAAGAATTCATAGTAACTTAATTACTATGGTGTTAGCTGCAAAATATATCTGGAACTTTATTTCTAAAAGTTGTTCATGTTATTCAATCTTTCTGCTTGTTTTAGTGCTTTATGTGTTTTCTACTGCAAACGTAACTACATTAATAGGAAAGATTGCATTTTAGAATGTTATTTAAACAAAATATATGATAGATCATTGATTAGTATGAATATCAATATATTTTAGTAGAATTTTATCTAAATACTGCACTACTTAGTTACATCAATAGAAATTGTCAAGATTCTATTTTCTGACATTATTAAAGTTTAATAAAGTTTATTTCATTAGAACTGTGGAGAGCATATAAGTGCTTTCTTATTTTTTCCTGACAACTAAATTGTTCTACTTTTTCAGTACCTAATTAGAATGATCTCAATTATCATTGGAAAAATAAATTTACTACTGTTATTCAGGCAAAGAAATAAAACTACACTGGAAAATGCTAAAGAAAAACTTTTATATGTGAGCTACCATTGCTGAAATCTACATAAGGAACCAATATGCTAAGAGTAGATCCTTTATAAAAACAAAATGAGAAGCTGGGCATGGTGGTGTACAACTTTAGTCTCATCACTCTGGAGGCAGAGGTAGGAGAATTACTGTGAGTTTGAGACCACCCTGAGACTACATAGTGAATTCCAAGTCACTCTGAGCTAGAGTGAGACCCTACCTTAAAAATCAAAAGAATAAAAACAAAAACGAAAACAAACAAACAACAACAACAACAAAAAAAAAAAAAAAACAGAACCTAAACAGCATGTATGAACACATCCTCTTGACTTGTGGACCATCTTAATATCAGCAGCCAATTCCCTGGTTTCTAGGTGTCTTACTCTTAACATGGTACTTCAAAGCACACAGAGATTGGGTATCCAAACCTTTTAAATATCCCTTAAATATGATCCATAACACCTACTCCTAGATGAATATAAAAGACTAGATAAAATTTTCATAGACCCCCAATGTTACAATGCATTCTCTTCCCCGCTATAAAGATGCTTTTGATTTGAACTTAAATGTGAATATTGACCAATTCCCATAATGTGCCTACATTTTCCATTATAGGCTAAATTTATGTGGTGGTTTGAATGTGATGTTTCTCAGAACTTCATGTGATTTGAATGTTTGGTCCACACCTGGTGGCAATGTGGGAGGTAGAACCTGGTTGGAGGAGATGTGTTGCTGGGGGACAGCTTTGGGATGATATATTCTAGTTTTCCCTTGCCAGAGCTCAGCTCACTCTTACTGCTTCTGTGACCTGTTGCTACAAAATGTGATACACAGTCTCTGCTTGTACCATGCTTCTTCCTGCTGTGATTAAAACTTCCCCTTGACACAAAATAAACCCTTTCCTCCCATAAGCTACTTCTGGTCAGGCATTGTTGCCCCAATGAGAATGTAATTGCAACAACTTAACCAATTTAATTTTAATTATGATAAAGATCGATGTTTAGCTTTTTTTTCCCATATTGTAGCAAAGATTATCTCTTAGACACAATAGATGTATTCATTTTCTAATATTGACTTTCTAGAATTCCCTCTTCTCATAGTTGGGAAAACTAACCAATTCCTCTTTTACTCAATTCCTGGTTTTGATATTAAGGCTTCTTCTCAACAAAGTTTTACAACATATCCACTTTGCCCTAAGAACAGGAGAATATCCCATCTGCAGAGTATAATCTTCAAACGCTATGGTTCTATTATGTGAAAAAGATGAAACAACTTTGAACTGTATTGCAATGGAGTAGGAACTAACAATAGAAAAATTAATTTTTCTTTTTATTTCTGACATACATTTGAACATGAATACGTTTGAAAATTTTATAGATTTAAATACCTAGTCTACTTATTACAAGTAGTCTATGATAATTGTCTCAAAAATCTTCAAATGAAGGCTGGAGAGATGGCTTAGCAGTTAAGGTATTTGCCTGCAAAGCCAACAAACCCTGATCCAATTCCCCAGGGCCCACATAAGCCAGATGCACAAGGGGGCACATGTGTCTGGAGTTCGTTTGTGGTGGCTGGAGGCCCTAGTGCACCCATCCTTTCTCTTTTTCTCTCTCTCAAATAAATAAACTAATTAAATATATTTAAAAAAACATTTTTTTTTTTTCAAGGCAGGGTCTTGCTCTAGTCGAGGCTGACCTGGAATTTATTATGTAGTCTCAGTGTGGCCTCAAACTCACAGCTATCCTCCTATCTCTGCCTCCTGAATGCTGGAATTAAAGGCATGCACCACCACACCTAGCCAAAGAGAAATATTTCTTTAAAAAAATCTTCAGTTTACAGTTTTCTGAATTAGAATAGTCTTGATTGAATGTTCCTTACCCAAGCTAAGAAGACATGGAGCCATCACTGTATTTCATCTAGTATTTGCTCTGATTGCCAGTAACTGGAATTCCTCAAGATAAGCTCATGCTCTTTCTCTAATAAGATCATTTCTGCTCTGATAATCAATACAGGAAAATATTATCATGAGGTAAATTCCAAATATTTGGGTGCAGTCTAGTCTGTCTCATTTTAATTCCCTATTTTAAGTATACAGCTCCAATTTGTGGCAGGTTTATGGGTATTTTTCTAGTTTGATCTTGCCCCCCTCCTCCACACACACTGATTCTTCAATGTTCTCTGAAGATTTTGCACTCAGAAGAAAATAGGATTGTTCAGACAGACCAGCCAAGAGTAGCCCAAGTCTCCTAACATCTTGATGACCTGAGACTGAGAGGGTCAGTCTGAAGTTCAGGGTGAGCTTGTGAAAACTGGGTTTTATACAAATGATCTTCAAGCTAGATATTTTTATATACTCTACTAGATAAACCACATATTTTTGCTTAAGCAGTGTAAATTATACTAATCTTTGATTTTTTTTTTTTTTTTTTTTTTTTTTAGTTTCAGAACAATATTCAAGTCCTGGTGAAGTTGAAATTTGACTCAATCAACTGTATTAATAACTATCCCTCCCAACATTTTTCCAGCCTAAAGTGTGATAAGCTTGTCATAAATGACTTCATCCAAATAATTGATAACATTTTTCAACAGTATGAAAGCAGAAGACAAAGCCTTGTGGCACTCCCATGTGGCAGCAAGCCATTAATCTTGTTCTTCCTCTATTTTTCCTGTTTGGAAGTATTTTCTTACAAAACTAAAATAATACACAACACACAATACAGAAATTAAAAATATAGAAACATAAGTGTTTCTATTTCAATCTTACCTTTAGGGGTTGAAAAATTTTTAGGTTTAAGTTCAGGTCTACATCTAGATTGATAGGTGAATCTACCTCAAGGTAATTAATGAAATTATATTTGTTTACAAAATTAAGCTTAATCTGTGAACATTGTTTTGCACTCTTTGTAACATCATTTGATTTATTCTACATTCTATATGTTCAAACATTCCAAGCACACACACACACACACACAGAGAGAGAGAAAGAGAGAGAGAGAGAGAGAGAGAGAGAGAGAATTATATATGTAATTTAGGCTGAAATAATCATATGTATCTCAGACTGACCCTGATTAATACAGCAAGCCTCTTCCCTACCACACTAGCTCAAATTTATTACCACGAACTTTTGCATATTATAGCATCTAATAGTTATACTGCAATTCATTTAGGTGGTCTCTTCCTGATAAACTTATCTTTGTTAAAAAGACATTGCAAAATATACTGCAATTTGTATTCCTGTAAGATATATTGATTGACCAGTAATAAAGTATCTCTATCAGATACATAGATTAAGTTCTGTTGTCCTACTGCCTTCTCAATAGTTATGTTTATATCCAAACATTATTGCTGCTCTCAGCCTTGATGAGAAAAAAAATCTCATTTTTTAAGGATTTCTTTTTATTTATTTATTTATTTGAGAGAGAGAAAGAGAAAAGGAAGAAGAGAGAGAGGCAGGGAGAGGGAAAAAATGGGTGTGCCAGGGCCCTTAGTCACTGAAAACAAACTCCAGACACTTGTGCCACCATGCACATCTGGCTTATTAGAGAATTGAACCTGGGTCCTTAGGCATTATAAGCAAGCATCTAAAGCACTAAGCCATCTCTCCAGCCGTGATTTATTTTTCTTAATTAACAACACATTTTATATGGATACATAATATGATGGTTCCCACATTTCCCTTATCCTTCGCCCTATTCCTTGGGGACCCTCCTCATTGGTGCAGCAGGTATTTCCCATGGGGTTGTAGGATATGTGTGTGGGAGCAGACCCTATTGCTGAAGACTTCACATGCCTGAGCAGCATAGTTACTGAGAAATCAAGCTGGTGCTGAGCAGAAAACCTTCTCACTGTAGCCCAGCCAACTGAAAGCTTGAAGAAGCTGCACTGTATGCAGCATTATGGTAGACAGAAGTCATCAGCAGTGAAAGCAGTGGACACTGGAAGCCTCAAGTTTGGCCAGATATTCCACAAGAAAAACAGGCCAGAGGAATTTATGACAACTAAACCATATCTACAGAAAATACTTGAAGAAATTCTTATTGCCAAAGAGAAAGCAAAACACACACAAGAGGAAATAAGAAAAAAGTAAACTACACTCAAATAACAGTTAAAACAAATAAGTAAAGGGAAAACAGGAAACACTACAAAATAAGAGGAATGGCGAGAATAAATGCATACCTTTCAATACTAATTCCTAATATCAATGCCTCAATGAACCATCCAAAAGACACAGGCTTGCAGACTGGATTAAAAGGCAGGATCCTGCCATTTGTTGCCTCCAGGAAACTCATCTCACAATAAAAGATAGACACTGCCTTAGGGTGAAAGGATGGAAAATGGTATTTCAAGCAAACAGGCATAGGAAACAAGCAAGGGTTGCTATCCTAATATCTGACATGATAGACTTCAAACCAACATTATTGAGGAAAGATGACAAAAAAAAAGATTATTTTATACTGATTAAAGGAACACTCCAGCAGGAGGACATTATAATCCTAAACATATATTCACCTAACATAGGGGCTTCCAGTTTCATCAAACAAACACTGTTAGACTTAAGGTCACAGATAACATCAAACACAATTGGAGTTGGAGACATCAATACCCCACTCTCATCAATTGACAGGTCATCCCAGCAAAAAATAAGCAGAGAGGCATCTGAATTAAATGATGCCATGGAACAAATGGACTTAAGAGATATCTATAGAACATTCCATACAAATGTTGCAGAAGGGCTGGAGAGATGGCTGAGTGGTTAAGCACTTGCCTGTGAAGCCTAACGACCCTGGTTCAAGGCTCAATTTCCCAGGACCCACGTTAGCCAGATGCACAAGGGGGCGCACGCATCTGGAGTTCGTTTACAGAGGCTGGAAGCTCTGGCGTGCCCATTTTCTCTCTCTCTCTCTCTGCCTCTTTCTCTCTGTGTCTGTCACTCTCAAATAAATAAATAAATAAAATTTTAAAAATGTTGCAGAATATACATTTTTCTCAGCAACACATGGAACATTCTCTAAAATAGACCATATATTAGGACACAAAGCAAAACTCCACAAATTTAGGAAAATTGAAATAATCCCTTGTACTCTGCCTAACCACAGTGGGATAAAACTACAAATCAGCAACAAGAAAAGCTACAGAGCATAGAGAAATTCATGGAGACTAAACAGTACACTATTGAATGAGCAATAGGACACTGAAGAAATCATAAAGAAAATCAATAAATTCATAGAATCCAATGATGATGATAATACAATATATAAAACCTTTGGAACACAATGAAGACAGTCCAAAGAGGGAAATTTATAGATTTAAGTGCCTATATTAAAAAAAAATAGAGAGTTCACAAATAAACAATTTAATGCTCCACATTAATCCTTGGAAAAAGAAGAACAAGGTAAACTAAAAATCAGTAGACCAGAAGAAATCATAAAGATTAGGACAGAAATTAATGAACTAGAAACAACAAAAAAGTCCAAAGAATCAATGAAACAAACTGTTGGTTCTTTGAAAGGATAAACAAGATTGATAAAACCTTAGCAAATTTGACCAGAAGAAATAGGGAAGAGACAAAAATTAATAAAATTAGAGATGAAAAAGTCACCATTACAACAAATACCAAAGAAATTAAAACAATTATAAAGACATACTTTAAAAACATATACTACTCTAAGTTTGAAAATCCAAAAGAAATGGATGTTCTCCTTTATTCACTTGACCTACCAAGACTAAATCAAGATGAGATAAATCATTTAAATAAACCTATAACAAGTACAGCTATCTAAGAAGTTGTAAAAAGTCCTCCAACAAGAAAAAGTCCAGGCCCAGATGGATTCACATGTGAAATTTACCAGACCTTCAAGGAACAACTGACAACACTGGATCTCAAACTTTTCCATAAAATAGAAAAGGAAGGAATTCTACCAAAGTACTTCTATGAAGCCAGCATCACCCTTATACCAAAACCAGGCAAAGACAGAAAATAAAAGAAAATTACAGACCAATCCCCCTCATGAACATAGATACAAAAATTCTGAACAAAATATTGTCAAACAGAATACAAGAATATATCAAAAAAAATTATTCACTGTGGCCAAGATGGCTTTATCCCAGGGATGCAGGAATGGTTCAACATATGCAAATCAATAAATATAATACATCATACAAATGTTCTGAAGGACAAAAATCACATGTTTATCTCAGTTGATGCAGAAAGGGCAACAAAATCCAACATCCTTTCATGGTAAAAGTATTACATAAACTGGGAGTAGAAGGAACATATCTCAACATGATAAAAGCTATTTATGTCAAACCTACAGTCAACATAATAGTAAATGATGTAAAACTCGAAGTTTTTCCACTAAATTCAGACACAAAATAAGAGTGTCCTCTGTCCCAACTTTTATTTAATATAGTACTGGAAGTCTGAGCTATATCAATAAGGCAAGTGACACTCATAAAAGGGACATAAAGTGGAAATGAAGAGATCAAATTATCACTATTTGCAGATGTTATGGTTCTATACATAAAAGACTCTAAAAACTCTATAAACAAACTGTTAGAGATGATAAACACTTTTAGGAATATAGCAGCATACAAAATAATACACAGAAATGAGTAGCTTTCCTATATACTAACAACAAACATGTGGAGAATGAAATCAGGGAATCTCTCCCATTTACAACTGCCTCAAAAAACAATAATAATAAATTACCTTGGGATAAACTTAACTAAGGAAATGAAGGAGCTCTACAATGAGAACTTTAAAACACTCAAGCGAGAATTTGCAGAAGACACAAGGAAATGGAAAGACATCCCATGTTCTTGGATTAGAAGAATCACTATTGTGAAAATGTCTAAGTTACCAAAAGCAATCTACACATTTAATGCAATCCCCATTAAAATTCTAATGGCATTCTTCAAAGGAATAGAAAAAAAAATCCTAAAATTCATTTGGAATCACAAAAATCCTCAAATAGCCAAAATGATTTTGAGAAACAAAAATAAGGCTGGTGGTATCACCATACCTGATTTTAAGCTACATTACAAAATCAAACAAATAAAAACATCATGGTATTGACACAAAGACAGTCATGGATATCAATGAAACAGAATAGAGGATCCAGATGTTAATCCAGGCAGCTATAGCCATCTGACTTTTGACAAAAGTACCAAAAAAATTCATTGGAGAAAAGACATCCTCTTTACCAAGTGGTGCTGGGAAAACTGGATATCTATATGTAGAAAAATGAAAATAGCCTGCTGTTAATGAAGTTGGCTAATTTTTTGAAACCAAATTTCTTAACCAGTTCCAGACTATGTCTCAGCGATCTCCATTCTTTGCCCCACAGATGAAATAGGGGTGTTCTTGGCCATGCCCAGTTGTTTATGTGGGTTCTGGATATTCAAACTATGTCAGTCTTTAGCCTCCTCACCTCCCTATACTTGCACAGGCAGTACACTTAACTGTGAGTCACATCTCCAGTCCTAACAAGGTTTCTAAGCACAGCTCTGATATTGAAAACATGGATCAGTTACTCATGCTATCTGGGGAGATCAAGTTTGACCCCATTCTACCTTGCATTTTCACAGTTGCTCAGGGTTCCAAGAATAAGTGTTGTAGTTAGTAAAGTAGAAGCTGTGTAGATTTTTATGACCAGATATGTAAACCATAGCATAGTATCTTGGTCAAAGACATCATAGACTTGCTCATATTCAAAGGGAATCTACAAAGAGACTAGGTCTCAATTGAAAGATTTTTAAATAGTGTTTTAAAATGTATCAACATGGGATGGATTAAAAAAAATAGGTTATAAGGTAGTTCAAATGATATCAGGCACTTAAACATTTCATAAGCTTTCTCTATTGGTGCCTTTTGTTAAGAATGAGTTTTATTTAATGAAATAAATGAAAAGGAAAAAGAGAAATAGCAAAAAGATTAAATCTCTGACTTCAAATTTTTGTGTAGTTTTTATTAAGCAATGTTTTCTTCCTGGGGCTTGTTGTATTAGTCAGGGTTCTCTAGAGGAACAGAACTGCTAGAATGAATTATTTTATTTATTTTATTTTATTTTTTTCTTTATTAGTCAGTTTTGTATTCAGCAAATACAGTCAGTTTGGCACTGTTATTAGGCACATCCGTGACCTACCCCCTCCCCTTGGCCCCTCCGTGTTGAGGTATACGGGTCATGCATAGTGGAGTTAGCCCACAGTTATGGATAAGCTAAATGTCTCTGCATATCATGACCCAACATGTGACTCTGACATTCTTTCGCCCCCCCCACCCCCGTTCCGCAAAATTTCCCTGAGCCATGTTGGGTTCATTTTTGGTCTGCTTCAGTGATGAGGTGTTGGGGGCCTCTGAGGCTCTGGATCTCTGATTTGGTAGGAGTGGATTTTTCTCTGTGCTGATCTCCTTCCCCCTTGTGCTGGTATCTGGTTCATCAGGAAAACAGCCCCCTTGCTTGTTTCCCCAATTTTTCTTAGTTTCAGCCAGGGCCCTTTTGAGGTATGATGGGGGGGCTATCTCCTTAGGATCTACATCTATCTGAAAAAGAGAAGCAGATTCTCCAATGGAGAGTAAGTTGGCACCAGGGAAAATGAGATAACCCTTACTTTTTTTTTTTTAATAGAGAATTTAATAGGTGTAGGCCCTCTTGTAGCCCACAATTGATGGTAGCTTGATATTGGAGAGTGGGCTTATGTTTGGATATGGTTCTGACTTGTTTCCCAGCTCCAGCTATGGGTCCCATACCAGTGAGGGGATCACTTAGCCAAATTGAGAGCAGTTGGTTCCCCACCATGGCTGTGTGCCACCACTGCACTTGTGTGGGCATCATGCCAAGTTATTTGCTGCTAAGTAGGTTGGACCATGCGTTGCTTCGACAGATAGTGGGAAACACAAATCTAGACCCAAATGGTAGTGGTACCATAATCTTCTAATTACTAAAAGACAGACCAAATGGCTGTTCCTTCACCAGGCCCTTACAGGGAACACCTGAACCACAAGACACTGGAGAGGGTAAGATCAAGACTAACCTTAATCTTCTACATCTTCCCTCCCTCACTTCCCCTCTCCTTCTCTCTCTCTCTCTCTCTCTCTCTCTCTCTCTCTCTCTCTTATCTCTAACTCTTGTATATTAGTTATCTTTTTCCTCATTTTCTTAGTGGGCACTGACCTGTAACTCCCAGAACCAGCATGGGGCTATCATCCACAATGAGCTTTTGCTCAGAGAGACCTACAAGGTTTCCTAAAAGAGAGACAGATTTCTGTCAGAGTACTTGATGACCCACCAAAGGCTAGTGGTAAGACCCTACTGCTGAAGACACCTTATGTGATTGACATGCAAATTAGAATGAATTATTTTAAAAAGGGGATTTATTGGATCAGCTTACAGTAGTCCAATAGCAGTTGCAGGCCTGAGAATCACTGAACCTGGTAACTGCTCAGTCCTTGTGGCCAGATGCCTCAGCAGTCCCAACCCAGCACTGAAGATGGTGCCAGAAAGCCTGGAGGCTTCCTGAGGAGCCGCTGGGTTTCGATCCATGGGGGTCTTCGGTTGATGCTAGTCTTTAGTCTGCACTGGTCTTCAATCCACGCTGGAAGGTAGGGAGCAGCTCCGGCAGCCAAGTGTAAGGAAGGAAGGAAGGAACACGTTTTACCCAGAGCTTCCTTATATCAAGTCCCCCTCTGGGCAGGGCCACCCATTCTGGGGAAAGGGCTCATTCTGGGGGAAAGACTTCCTCCTTTAGTTGATCCTTCCTAGAAGCAACCTGTGGATTACTAAATAGATCAAGTTGACAACACCTTAACTATCACAAGTCCACCCCTTGTCAACTTGGCATCAAATCATGTCTCCTTACATCATACTTAATTTTCAAATGAGAATAGTAACAAGCTCATAATTCCACCTAACATGGCATAACTATCCCACGTACAACCAGAACTGCAAAATTTTCCCCCCAACACAAAGATTAGTCTCTAATATAATGGGTCTAATATAAATTCAACAGTTAGCTAATGATATAATCATAATATTGGTGTAGATGCATACAAACACTCTGTTATCAAGGCAGGACAGAAACATTGCAATCACAGTCCTCGTTTCTGTAACTGGTCACATGGCCTTAGCTGGTATTTGTAACTGCCTTCTTCTACTACCCATTCTGTATTTCCTCCACCTTCAGCAAGCACCTCAACAGGTCTTGGTTCTTTACCTGGAAGGGTAACCCATACCTTCATTCCTGAAAGATCTGGGCCATTTATCACACTACTTCTATTGGGTTGTTGCAGTTGTCCATTGACTTTGACAACCGGACATGGTAACACTAACTGACGCCCTAAAGGATCTCCTGCACTCCAGGCATACTCTTCTTTACCTCCATTGTGGAGAAGCAGTCCAATTTCCCCCTGCTAATCTGTATCAATCACCCCTGCTATCACTGTAACTCCTTTCTCAGCCTGTTCACTCAAGGGCAGTAGGAGCCCAAAGTGACCAGGGGGAAGTCTTAGCTTCCAGTTCAATGGAATATTCTTTGTATCTCCTGGCAAAAGCACTCCCCCCTCTGGGACCAAGACTTGTAGTCCAGCAGAGCATAAGGTTGCGGGAACAGGAAGCAAAAATCTAGCTAATGGGTCACTTGGGGTGATGGTAAGTGGGACCATTCCCATTTCCACCCCTTGATTCCTGGACCCATGAATCCGGGCTATAGGAGAAACAGTACCATATATAGGATGCTGATTCAGAGCATATACAGCCTGCTGGAGGACACTCCCCCAGCCCTCCAAGCTATTGCCACCTAGTTGGCACTGTAGCTGTTTCTTCAATAGGCCATTCCACCATTCTATCAAGCCAGCTGCTTCAGGATGGGGGGCACATGGTAAGACCAGTGAATTCCATGATCATGAGCCCACCGCCGTACTTCCTTGGTGGTGAAGTGAGTTCCTTGGTCAGAAGCAATGCTGTGTGGAATGCCATGACAGTGGATAAGGCATTCCATAAGCCCACAGATGGTAGTTTTGGCAGAAGCACTACTTGCAGGAAAGGCAAATGCATACCCAGAATAAGTGTCTATTCCAGTAAGGACAAAACACTGCCCTTTCCATGAGGGAAGAGGGCCAATGTAGTCAACCTGCCACCAGGTTGCTGGCTGGTCACCATACTACCATATCAGGGGCTCAGAGTTGGTCTCTGCTGTTGGCAAATGTGGCACTCAGCAGTAGCTATAGCCAGGTCAGCCTTAGTTAGTGGAAGTCCATGTTGTTGGGCCCATGCGTAGCCTGCATCTCTGCCACTATGGCCACTTTTTTCGTGGGCCCATTGGGCAATGACAGGGGTGGCTGAGGAAAAAGGTTGACCACTATCCACAGTACGGGTCAGCTTATCTACTTGATTATTAAAGTCATCCTCCAATGAGGTCACCTTCTCATGAGCATTAACATGGGACACAAGTGTCTTTATATCCTTTGCCCATTCAGAGAGTTCTATCCATATACACCTTCCACAAATGTCCTTTTCACCAATTTTCCAATTGTGCTCCTTCCAAGTCCCAGACCATCCAGCCAAACCATTGGCCACAGCCCATGAATCAGTGTATAAGCACACATCTGGCCATTTTTCCTTCCAAGCAAATTGCACAACCATATGCACTGCCCTATGTTCTGCCCATTGTGAAGACTTCACTTCACCACAGTCCTTCAGAGTTGTCCCAGAAAGGGGCTGTAACGCTGCAGCTGTCTACTTCTGTGTGGTGCCTGAATAAAGTGCTGAACCATCTGTAAACCATGCCCTAGACCTCTCCTCCTCATTCAGTTGATCATAGGGCACACCCCATGATGGCATAGGTGCATGCTTAGAGACAGAAGGCATTGCAACAGGAGTAGCAACCATAGGCATTTGGGCAACTTCCTCATGTAACTTACTCGTACCTTCAGGGCCTGCTCGAGCCCGATCACGTATATACCACTTCCACTTAATGATGGACTGTTGCTGTGCATGTCCAACTGTATGGCCTGGTGGGTCAGATAACACCCAGCCCATGATGGGCAGCTCAGGTCGCATAGTAACTGGATGGCCCATTGTCAAACATTCAGTTTCCACTAAGGCCCAATAGCAGGCCAAGAGCTGTCTCTCAAATGGAGAATAATTGTCTGCAGACGATGGCAGGGCCTTGCTCCAAAATCCCAACGGCCTCTGCTGTGATTCACCTATGGGGGCATTCCAAAGGCTCGAAACAGCATCCCTGTCTGGCACTTAAACCTCAAGTACCATCAGACCTGCTGGATTATATGGCCCAAGGGGTAGAGCAGCCTGCACAGCAGCCTGGACCTGTTGAAGAGCCTTCTCTTGTTCTGGGCCCCACTGAAAACTAGTAGCTTTCTAAGTCACTTGGAATATGGGATGGAGTCAGACACCCAAGTGAGGAATGTGCTGTCTCCAAAATCCAAATAGGCCCACTAGACGTTGTGCTTCTTTCTTAGTGGTAGGAGGGGCCAAATGCAACAACTTGTCCTTCACCTTAAAAGGAATATCCCTACATGCCCCACACCACTGAACTCCTAGAAATTTCACTGAGGTGGAAGGTCCTTGAATTTTGGATGGATTCATTTCCCATCCCCTGATGCACATATGCTGTACCAGCAACTCCAGAGTGGTTGCCACCTCCTGCTCATTTGATCCAATTAGCATTATGTCATCGATATAATGGACCAACGTGACACCCTGTGGAAGGGACAAGCAATCAAGGTACCTGCGAACTAAGCTATGACACAGGGCTGGAGAGTTAATATAACCTTGAGGTAAAATAATAAATGTGTACTGCTGACCTTGCCAGCTAAAGGCAAATTGCTTCTGGTGGTCCTTATGGACAGGTATGGAGAAGAAAGCATTTGCAAGATCAATAGCTGCATACCAGGTACCAGGAGATGTGTTAATCTGCTCAAGTAAAGAAACCACATCTCGTACAGCAGCTGCAATTGGAGTCACCACCTGATTAAGTTTCTGATAATCCACTGCCATTCTCCAGGATCCATCTGTTTTCTGAACAGGCCAAATAGGAGAGTTAAAGGGAGATGTGGTGGGAACCACCACCCCTGCATCCCTCAAGTCCTTTATAGTGGCATTAAGTTCTGAAATCCCTCCAGCGATGCGATACTGTTTCTGATTCACTATTTTCCCTGGTGGTGGGAGCCTCAATGGCTTCCATTTGGCCTTTCCAACCATAATAGCCCTCACTCCACAAGTCAGGGAACCAATGTGAGGGTTCGGCCAACTCCTAAGTATATCTATCCCAATTATGCATTCTGGGACTGGGGAAATAACCACAGGGTGAGTTTGGGGACCCACTGGACCCACTGTCAGTCTAACATTTGCCAAAACTCCATTGATAACCTGACCTCCATAAGCACCTACTTTAACTGGAGGGTGGTGGTGCTTTTTGGGGTCTCCTGGAATCAATGTCAATTCAGAGCCAGTGTCCAGAAGGCCCTAAAAGGTCTGATTATTTCCTTTCCCCCAGTGTACAGTTGCCCTAGCAAAAGGCCTCAGGTCCCTCTGAGGAAGAATAGGTGTAAGTTTAATATTGAAACTTCTGGCGGTGTCAGGAGGGTCCTTCCTCAAGGGGACCCGGCCACCCCTTCAATCAAGGGGCTCAGGATCTGTAAACTGGCTCAAGTCTGGAAACTGATTAAAAGGTCTTGATTCTCTGTTGCTATAATTCAAAGTGGCTTTATGCTCTCTTGCTCTGGAACTTTTCTGCTCATACAGATAAAGAAGAAACTCAATAGGCTTCTTATCAATTTGACTTCTGGGAACATCATGATTAATCAGCCAATTCCAAAGGTCCATACAAGTCATACCTGTATGTGCATAATTTTGCCTACGCTGTCTATTAAGAAAAACATGTTCACCCCGCCTTTGGTGATTCAGTGCTGCCACTTGGCCCTTGTTACCCCTAGATCCACTTATGCCCATTGCATCTAAATCACCTAATGCAGCAACTGCAGCTCCCACTGTGAGGTCTTCTTTACATAAAAGAGCAATGATGGGAGACTTTAAGTATGCTGGCGCTCCCCTCACAAATCTGTTTCTTATAGTCTTAGTGAAGGGCACATCTTCTGGATGCTCCCATCGTGGGGGCAAAGATGAGTTTACATGGCAAATACACTCCAGTATTCCAAGTTCTCTGAGCTTTTTAATCCCTTCATTGACATTAAGCCAAAGGATATCAGGCAGCTTGAGCTCATTCACAGTAGGCCATCTTTGGATCCATACTTCAGCCAACCAATCAAATAAACTCTTGGCACCCCTTCCAGCTGCAGGAGCTGCACTGTTAAATCTAAAATCTCTACTCAATGGGCCTATTTCAGTAAATTCAGCCTGATCTATCTAATCTTATGTTCCTTCCTCCATCATCCCACACCCTTAAGATCCATTCCCACACATATTCCCCATGCTTCTGCCTGTACAAGTTAGAAAACTCCTAAAGTTCTTTAGGGGTGTACCTCACCTCCTCCTGTGTCACACTTTGTATCTCACCTTTAGGGGCCTGTCTAGCCTTCCGTCTGGTTATAGGCCTAGAGGCAGAGATGGGTGGGAACTGAGAAGCACCAGCACTTCCCGCTGATTCCCCAGACAAAGAGGGATGAATTCCCTCAGGCAAGGGTGAGGAGGGTAATACTTCAGGATGTGATGGTGGGAATACAACTTCTGCTAAGGGAGGGCAGGTCATATTTTCATCCAAAACATCTTCTTCAGAATATAACACTTCGATGTCCCCAGGTTCTTCAGGGTCTTCCCAGACATCACCATCCCAAGTCACAGGATCCCACTCTTTTCCAATCAGTGCCCTCCCTTTACCTTCTGATAGTTGGTGAGGCTGGGATTTAAGTTTATGTTGTAAGTTAGCCAATCTCACAATGAGAGCTTGGGTTTGGTTTTCTGCAATCTGAGCCCTGTTCTGGCTAGAGAGGAGACTCTCCTCCAGGGCACCTTTAGAAACCTTGAGATCATGTATGTGGGTCTTAAGCTTAGAGTTTTCCTTTTTGAGCTTCTGCTGTCCCCTCACTAGTTTGTCCAGAGATGCTAAAAGCAACCAACCAGCCTCATCATTGGTCTTACTTTTCCACAAATACTCAAATGTTTTAAATCCAGAGTCACTAAATTCCTCGCTCTTCACAAGACATGACTCAGGGTCACCAAATATGTCTATCTCATGGAGTTCTTGAAATAGTGCACACTATGGATTATTAGTGTCCTTCTTATTTCCAGGAAAAGAGCTCTCCTTATAACCAGTAAGGCCTTTAGTAGCATTGAAATTGGAGAGCCAAACCCAGATAGCACTAAGCCCACTAGAGAAACCCATCCTTATAATTCTGTTTCTCTAGAACCACTCCTGGTACCAAAATCTGTATTAGTCAGGGTTCTCTTCAGGAACAGAACTGCTAGAATGAATTATTTTAAAAAGGGGATTTATTGGATTATCTTACAGTAGTCCAATAGCAGTTACAGGCCCAAGAATCACTGAACCTGGTAGCTGCTCAGTCCTCATGGCCAGATGCCTCAGCAGTCCCAACCCAGCACTGAAGATGGTGCCAGAAAGCCTGGAGGCTTCCTGAGGAGCTGCCGGGTTTCAATCCATGGGGGTCTTCAGTTGATGCTGGTCTTTAGTCTGCACTGGTCTTCAATCCACGCTGGAAGGTAGGGAGCAGCTCTGGCAGCCAAGTGGAAGGAAGGTAGGAAGGAAGGAAGGAAGGAAGGAAGGAAGGAAGGAAGGAACTCTTTTTACCCAGAGCTTCCTTATATCAAGTCCCCCTCTGGGCAGGGCCACCCATTCTGGGGGAAGGGCTCAACCTTGGGGAAAGACTTCCTCCTTTAGTTGATCCTTCCTAGAAGCAACCTGTGGATTACTAACCAGATCAAGTTGACAACACCTTAACTATCACACTTGTATAGGAGGCTGAGATGTGATACATTTTTGACAACCAGAAGCAGTGACAAGGAAAGGAACATGGTGTGTTGTGGGGGAGGGCGCAGTGTAGGATTTAACACATAATGATTTAAAACAAAACAAAACTTCATAACTCAGGATATTTCTAAAGATTATACATTGCTGTAAGTGAAAAAATATATATACTTTTTGCATGCTGGGCTTAAAATGTGCCTTTTGTTTTGTCTTTTCATTTCCTTTCTACTATAAGCATGAATGGTTATAAATCTTAAAGTAAGACAAAGTAAATTGGCATAGCTATTTAAAGAGAATGAAGGATGAATGGGACAAGAGAATCAATTTAATTACTGAGAATGAATCCTTTAACCTAGTCAAGATTTCTTGCCTTATTTGTTTGAGTGACCTTTGTTACTCCGTTGGCATTCTGCTGAGCTATGCAAATTTCCTCAAGTATGCAAAATTAGAACCTTCATCAGTGGCCTTTAAACTTTTGGGGAAGGACTTGAATAGAACTTGACATGGTAAAATTCTAAAATTTTATCACTTCTATTAGCTAAAATAATGTCAACCCAAATTGAAGTGGGTCCAGTGTTCTTTGAGTGAGAGTCAGAGTAGGGTGTTATGGATACTCATTTTTGATTAATATGAAAGTTAAAATTGAGGCTGTCTTAGAAGCTAAGGAAAAACAGTTGTCAGTCTAAGAGGCATAGGTTTCAGAAATAAGTAAAACTGGAAACACAGCAGAGATGAACTTCTATTTTGCATGAGTTGTAGACAGGAGATTGTCTGGTTTCCCAATGGACTTCAAGTTTCTCGGGTTTTGTGCATAGATGTGGAAAGCAATGTATTTGTATAAATTCAATTTTGTGTAAGTTGCTCATTAAAATTAATTTGCATCATTAACAAGCTTAAACTTTTTTAAATTTAATTTTTTTTTCACAAAACAGTTCTACGACTGAGCTCTTATGTGTAAAGCAAGATGCTGGACATTGTAGATCAGTATAGTTAAAAAAAATAATAAAATAGCTGAAGACCTAGAGCAAAATGGGTAGTGTGTCTATGATAAAGTGGAGATCTTTTAGACTCACTTTATTTTTTATTCACTTTTTTAAAATTAATTAATTTATTTTTATTGACAACTTCCATGATTATAAACAACATCGCATGGTAATTCCCCTTTTTCCCCCCACTTTCCACCCCCTCTCAATCAGTTTTCTCTTTTATTTTTATGTCATGATCTTTCCTCCTAGTATGATGGTCTTGTGAAGGTAGTGTCAAGCACTGCAAGGTCATGGATATCCAGCCCATTTTGTGTCTGGGGGAGCATGACTTTATTTGAGCTGAGACATCAGTTTTTGTCTGGCCTTTCTACTTCAAGTACAGGGCTCATTTTCCTGGATCTCTATCTTGACCCTGCACATACTGACACTTGTCAGCCTCCTAAGACAACAAGTTAATTTCTTATAATAAATTATGCCTATATATTCTAACTATATATCTATAGCACCTGTTCTTATTGCTTCTCTTACTCTAAAGAATACTAACACCCTTATGAAGAAGTTGGGGAAATTATCAAAGAGTTTTGTTCAAAGCACAGGTTATTTTAATAAAATATTATTTATACTCTGATGAATTTTAATGCCTATCATTCGATAGAAACTTTTGGTTCAAGATTTAAGCCAACTGATGAGAACTACTATTAACTGCAGAAAATTTGCACTCAAAATAAATGTTCCAAGTTTTATTTTTTTTCTTTCACTCATGGAAGTCATGTGTTCAACTGCATAGTGATGAAATAATGCCATGTTATCCATAGTGTGTAGCCTGCTGTTAATGAAGTTGGTTTCTTTCTACGTTCTTTGGTATCTCATTTTATACCCATTTCTTTCCGATCTGTATTTGATTCTGGTGATCCGCAGAGTCTGGTTGTTAATGCCTACCTTAGGTTCTATGTATTCCTTTCACCATTCTTAGAATATAAGCATCATTAAAGCAGGCAGGTTGTCTATTTGTATTTTAACATATTCCCAATACCTAAGACAGTGTGTGCAATATTAAAAATATTTAGGTAATAGTTGCTGATTAAATGAATGCACCATACTAGGGACTCTAATATTATAAAACTATCTTTAATCCTATACTTCTCTTCTCTTTTCATGATTAAATATTTCCCCTGGAGATAATGATTATTTAGAAATTTTATGTCTACTTCTTACAGCTAGGAAATTAAGATAAGATTAATGTTTGTTATAATTTCAAAAGGATAAAGATAGGCAAAAAAGCTATTTAAAAGATCCTATGAGGGGAGCAGGAGAGATGGCTTAGTGGTTAAGATGTGTGCCTGCAGATGCTAAGGACTCAGGTTCTATTACCACCCAGGTAAGCCAGATGTACAAAGTAGTTCATGTGTCTGGAGTTCTTTTGCACTGCCTGGAGGCATTGACACATCCATTTTCTCTCTCTTTATCTGCCTCCCTCTATGTCTTTCAAAGAAATAAATAAGTAAATTAAAATGAAAATAATTTTAAAAAAGATCCTATGAAGAATGTCTCAATATATCTGAGCTTCTTAAGTCAATGTTGAATAACCTAAGGATGTAATATAGCAGGCAAGAGATGATGGTGGCATTATTGATAAAATGAACTATAAGGGACTAAGAGAGAGTAGTTTCTTAAATTTAAATCTTGAGTCTTAAAGACATTTCAGACAATGAGCTTAAATAGGGAAATAAATAGTATAAATCATTTTAAGTGTGGATCTGAGAGGTTTTGATTGAAACCTCTGAGACTGAGCATGAAGGTAGTTTGGAATGAAAACAAGGAGTAATACTGTGGACACAGGCCTTTTGAGGGAACTAAGAAATAAACATGGAAGCTTTAATATGCACTGAGAGATGGCTGTGAGAATAAAACTTATATGTGAGAAAGCGATAGAGCATGAGGGTGAGAATAAATTTTAAAATGTAGAATGAGGAAAAGAACCAGGTAATAAGAAAGGAGATATAGAGTTTTAGAACATAATAGTGTTATCAAAAGTGACAGGGTGGGACACTATAATTAGAAAGATAGCTTCCAGTACAAGTTTAAGGATCATGGAGAAGGAAGATCAAAAATAATATGGGCTGGAAAAATGGCTTAGTGGTTAAGGTGCTTTCCTGCATGGCCTAAGGAACCAGGTTCAGTTCTCCAGTACCCATGTGAGTCAGATGCATAACATGGCACATGTGACTGGAGTTCATTTGCAGTGGCTAGAGACCCTGGCATGCCCATTCTCTCTTTCTCTCTCTAACTATTTCTCTCTCTCTCTCTTTATCTCAAGGAATAAAATATTTAAAAATATAATAATGGTATTTTTCAGAACAGTTTGAATGTTGTAAGTATTACCAAAGAATACAGATGACCTGAAGAAGAGTAACAAACACTGTGGTAGGCCAGTCTTTAAATTTCATTATAAACACTGCTGACTATACACACAAAATAACATGGACTCCTTGGTGAATCCAAGTAATTACTGTCAAATGATAGCTAACTTTTTCATTATTCATTCATTTATTTATTTTTTATATATATTTTTTATTGACAAACAACAAACCATGGTATTTCCTTCCCTCCCCCTCTTTCCCCTGTATGACTCTGTTCTCCATCATATCCCCTCCCTCTCTCCATTAGTCTCTCTTTTAATTTGATGTCATCATCTTCTTCTCCTATTATGAGGGTCTTGTGTAGGTATTGCTAAGCACTATGAGGTCATGGATATCAAGGACAGTTTCTGTCCAGACAGTTGTATGTAAGGAGTGGTATCCTTCTTATGGCTCTTACATTCTTTCTGTAACATCATCTGCAATGAACCCTGATCCTTGGAGGGTATGAGATATTGCAATTCTGGGCATTCCTCTGTCCCTTCTTCTCAGCACTATGTTGCCTTTTGGGTCACCCCAGTGGTCATCGCCATCTGAAAAGAGAAGCTTCTCTAACCAGAAGTGAGAGTAGCATTAATATATGATATGAACATTGAGTGTAGTGCTTTCAGGGCAATTTGGTGAGAGTAATATATGCATTTATCCAGACAAGACCAGGCTTTATAACCCTAAGGCTCATGACCTCCCCTGCCATAGGCTTTAGATTAGGTTTTCAGTACCAGGCATGTATTCCCTCCTACAGAGTGGGACTTCAGTCCAATTAAAGAGCAGTTGGTTTCCCCCAGAGCAGACATGCCACTATTGCACTCGTTCAGTCATTTGGCCTGTCTGGACAAACTTGAGGCTCCCAATTTCCAGTGTTTTCACCACTGATGACTACTGTCTCCCATAAGACTGCATACACTGCAGCTTTTTCCAGCTTTCAGTTGGCTGGTCTACAGGGACAAGGTTTTCTACTCAGCACCAGCTTGTTTTCTCAGTAACTTTGCTGCTCAGGCATGTGAAGTCTTCAGCAATAGGGTCTTACCATCTCTTTCTCATTGGAAACCAAGGGCTTTGGCAATAGCCTATAATGTTTTGTAGGTAACAAGGACCTCCCTGGCCAACAACTCACTGGAAGGTATCCCATCACTGGCATTGAAAAATTTCTAGTAACAATCTATGGCTTTGGGATGTGCTTTTATTCAAGAAAGTAGATTTTCATATGTCCTATTCAAAATATCTTGAATTTTGTTTGGCCCTACCTTCCCACCCCCAACTCTTCTTTTATATAATCTCTTCCCCTGACCTTGCTTATTCCTTTACCCTCCCTGTAATCTGTTCTTCTACTTACATATATACAATATCATCCCCTTAAGACATCCCCTTTCCTCCTTTCCTTATAGCCTTTTTCTAGCTTATGGGCCTCTGCTACTGATTTTTGGTTCCAGCTCAAACACAAGTCTATACATTTTTGGCTAGGATCCACATATGAGATAGAACATGTGATGCTTGGCTTTCTGGGCCTAGGTTACCTCACTAAGTATAATCATTTCTAGATCCATCCATTTCCCTGCAAATTTCATATTTTCATTTTTGTTTAATGCTGATTAGAACTCCATTGTGTAAATGTACCACACCTTTATTATCCATTCATCTGTGTATGGACATCTAAGCTGGTTCCATTTCCTACCTATTTTGAATAGAGCAGAAATAAACATGGAAAAGTCATTAGGATATATGCCTTGGTGTGCTATAGCTGGATTTATATGGTAAATCTATTTTTAGCTGTCTCAAGAGCCTCCACACTGATTTCCACAATGGCTGTACCAGATTACATTGCCACTGACAGTGTAGAAGTGTTCTCCTTTTACCACATCTTCGCCAACATGCATTGTCATTTGTTTTCTTGATGGTAGGCATTCTGACTGGAGAGTGATGGAATCTCAAGGTAGTTTTAATTTGCATTTCCCTGATGGCTAAGGATGTAGAAGACTTTTTCAGATGTTTATATGCCATCTTTATTTCTTCCAGGGAAAACTCTTTTTAGTTCCATAGCCCATTTTTTTTTAATTGGGTTGTTTGATTTCTTATTGTTCTGTTTTTTGAGTTCTTTGTCAGATGTGTAGCTGGCAAAGATTTTCTCCCATTCTGTAGGTTGTCTTTTTGATCTTTTCACAGTTTTCTTTGCTGTACAAAAGCTTTGCAATTTCATGAGAACCCAGTAGTTGATTAGTGGTTTTATGTTCTGAGAAATTGGGGTATATTCAGAAACTCATTGACTATGCGAATATGTTGAAGGATTTCCCCTACCTTTTCCTCTAGCAATTTCAGAGTTTCAGGTCTGATATTAAGGTCCCTGATCCATTTGGATTTAATTCTTCTGCATGAAGAAACAAAAGCATCTATTTTCATCTTTCTATATATAGATATCCAGACTTCCATCACCACTTGTTGAAGAAGATGTCTTTTCTCCGATGAATATTTTTGGCATTTGTCAAAAATCAGATGGCTATAGCTGCCTGGATTAACATCTGGGTCCTCTATTCTCTTCCATTGATATATATGTCTGTCTTTGTGCCAATACCATGCTGTTTTTGGTACTATGGCTTTGTAATATACCTTAAAATCATTTATGGTGATACCACCAGCCTTATTTTTGTTTCTCCTAATTGTTTTGGCTATTCTAGGATTGTGTGCTTCAGTTGAATTTTAGGATTTTTTTTTCTATTTCTGTGAAGAATACCATTGGAATTTTAATGGGGATTGCATTAAACGTGTAGATCGTTTTTGGTAAGATTGACATTTTCACAGTATTGATTCTTCCAATCCAAGAACATGGGATGTTGTTTCATTCCCTTGTGTCTTCTGCAATTTCATGCTTGAATGTTTTAAAGTTCTCATTGTAGATATCCTTCACTTCCTCAGTTAAATTTATTCCAAAGTACTTTATTTATTTATTCATTTTATTTAATTTATTTTGAGGCAATTGTGAATGGGAGAGATTCCCTGATTTCATTCTCAGCATGTTTGTTGTTATTATATAGGACATGTACTGATTTCTGTGTATTTATTTTGTATCCTACTACATTGATAAAGGTGTTTATCAGCTGTAACAGTTTCTGGTAGAGTCTCTGGGGTCTTTTATGTGCAGAATCATATCATTTGCAAATAATGATAATTTTATCTCTTCCTTTCCAATTTGTATCCCTTTTATGACTGTCTCTTGCCTTTTTTTTTTTTTTTTTTTTTTTTTTGCCATAGAGAAGACTTCTGGTACTATACTAAATAAAAGTGGGGACCATGGACACCCTTGTTTTTTTCCTGAATTTAGTGGAACACCTTGACATTTTTCACCATGTAGTATTATATTGGCTGTAGGTTTATCATAGTTAGGTTTTATTTATTTATTTTTAATTTTTTTATTAACAACTTCCATGATTATAAAAAAATACCCCATGGTGATACCCTCCCTCCCCCCACTTACCCCTTTGAAACTCCACTCTCCATCATGCCCCCTCCCCATCTCAATCAGTCTCTCTTTTACTTTTGATGCCTTGATATTTTCCTCCTCTTATGATGGTCTTATGCATGTAGTATCAGGCACTGTGAGACCATGGATATCCAGGCCATTTTGTGTCTGGAGGGAGCATGTTGTATGGAGTTCTGCCTTTACTTTGGCTCTTACATTCTTTCCGCCATCTCTTCCGCATTAGACCCTGGGCCTTGGAAGGTGTGATACAGATATTGCTGTACTGAGCATTGCGGTCATTTCTTTCCATCACCTTGATACCATCTGAGTCGTCCCAAGGTCACTGCCATCTGAAAAGAGAACATTCTCAACCAGAAGTGAGAGTAGCATTATTATAAGGGTGTGAACATTAACAGAAGTGCTTTCTGGGCAGTTTGATAAGCATAGTATATACATTTGGCCAGACAACACCAGACACTACACCCCTGGGGCTCATGACTACCCCTGTTTTAAATTTTCAGTATCAGGGATATATTCCCTTCCCATGGAGTGGGTCTCCAGTCCAATTAGAGGGCAGTTGGTTTCCCCCATAACAGAAATGTCACTATTGCACCCGTTGGCTCATTTGGCCATGCTGGCCAATTATAAGTCTTGCAGTGTCCACTGATGAGTATCTTCACTGGTGATTTCTCTTCCTCCCATTAAACTGCTTGCAGGATGGCTTCTTCCAGCTTTCTGTCAGATGGTCTACATGAAGAAGGTTATCAGCTCAGTTCCAGCAAGATTTATCAGTGGCCTTGCAGCCCAAGTATATGGAGTCTTCAGCAATAGGGTCTTACCATCGATTCCTGCTGGGAAACCAAGGGCCTCGGCAATGGCCTATAAGGTTTTGGGGGCACCAGGGAACTCCCTGGCCAACAACTCACTGGAAGATATCCCATCCCTGGTACTGAAAATTTTCTGGCAACAATCTATGGCTCCGAGTATTCCATTGTCCAAAAAAGTAGGATAACATATGTTATATTCATATCCTCTGAGATATTGATTATCTCCACCATTCCTTTACTCTGTCTCATCCCCAGACCTCACTTTGGGTCTTTTCACCACCATTAATCTATTCTTCTACTTACATATATACAATACCATCCTTTTAAGTACCCCCCTCCCTTCCTTTCTCTTCTCTTTCTATCTCTTTTCTAGCTTACTGGCCTTTGCTACTGAGTTTTTTCCTTCTCACACAAAATCCCAGTCATCTGTAGCTAGGATCCACATATGAGAGAGAACATGTGATGCTTGGCTTTCTGGGCCTGGGTTGCCTCATTTAATATAATCCTTTCAAGATCCATCCATTTTCCTGCAAGTTTCATAACTTCATTTTTCCCTACCGCTGCGCAGAACTCCATTGTATAAATGTGCCATATCTTCATTATCCATTCATCAGTTGAGGGACATCTAGGCTGGTTCCATTTCCCAGCTATTGTGAATTGAGCAGCAATAAATATGGTAGAGCATGTACTTCTAAGGAAATGAGATGAGATTTTAGGATATATGCCTAGGAGTGCTATAGCTGGATCATATGCTAGATCAATTTTTAGCTGTCTTAGGAACCTCCACACTGATTTGCACAATGGCTGGACCAGTTTGCATTCCCACCAACAGTGTAGAAGGGTTCCTCTTTTTCCACATCCTCACCAGCATTTATGGTCATTTGTTTTCATGATGGTAGCCAATCTGATAGGAGTGAGATGGAATCTCAATGTAGTTTTAATCTGCATTTCCCTGATGACTAGGGATATAGAACATTTCTTTAGATGCTTATACACCATTCATATTTCTTCTTTTGAGAACTCTCTGTGTAGTTCAATAGCCCATTTTTTAATTGCCTTGTTTGATTTCTTATTATTTAACTGTTTGAGTTCTTTGTATATCCTAGATATTAATCCTCTATCAGATGTATAGCTTGCAAAGATTTTTTCGCATTCTGTAGGCTGTCTCTTTGCTTTATTCACAGTGCCCTTTACAGAACAAAATCATTGTAATTTCATGAGGTCCCACCAGTCAGTCTGTGGCTTTATTGCCTGAGCAATTTGGGTTATATTCAGAAAGTCTTGCCAAGACCAATATATTGAAGGGTTTCCCCTACTTTTTCCTCTAGCAGTTTCAGAGTTTCAGGTATGATGTTAAGGTCTTTAATCCATTTGGACTTAATTCTTGTGCATGGAGAGAGAGAAGAATCTATTTCCATCTTTCTACAGATACCTATCTAGTTTTCCCAGCACCATTTGCTGAAGAGGCTGTCTTTTCTCCAATGAGTATTTTTGGCATTTTTATCGAATATCAGGTGGCTATAGCTACCTGGACTTACATCTGGGTCTTCTATTCTGTTCCATTGATCTACAAGTCTGCTTTTGTGCCAGTATCATGTTGTTTTTGTTACTACGGCTCTTTAGTATAGGTTAAAATCAGGTATAGTGATACCACCAGCCTCATTTTCGTTGCTCTGTATTATTTTAGATATTCGAGGTTTTTTGTGATTCCAAATGAATTTTTGGATTGCTTTTTCTGTTTCCTTGAAGAATGCCATTGGAATTTTGATGGGGATTGCATTAAATGTGTAGATTGCTTTTGGTAAGATTGCCATTTTCACAATATTGATTCTTCTGATCCAGGAACAAGGGAGGTTTTTCCATTTCCTAGTGTCCTCTGCAATTTCTCGCTTGAGTGTTTTATAGTTTTCATTGTAGAGATCCTTTACTTCCTTGGTTAGATTTATTCCAAGGTACTTTTTCTTTGATGCAATTGTGAATGGGAGTGATTCTCTGATTTCATTCTCTGTGTGTTTGTTGTTAGCATATAGGAAAGCTACTGATTTCTGTGTATTTATTTTGTATCCTACTATGTGGCTGTAGGAATTTATCAGCTCTAACAGTTTGCTGGTAGAGTCTTTAGGGTCCCTTATATACAGAATCGTGTCATCTGCAAATAATGATAACTCGATCCCTTCCTTTCCAATTTGTATCCCTTTTATGTGCATCTCTTGCATAATTGCTATGGCTATAACTTCCAGTACTATATTAAATAAAAGAGGGGACAGTGGACACCCTTGTCTTGTTCCTGATTTTAGTGGAAAACTTCCAGTTTTTCCCTATTTAGTAATATGTTGGCTGTAGGCTTATCATAAATAGCCTTTATTATACTGATATATGATCCTTCTAATCCTAGTCTCCACAGGACTTTTATCATGAATTGATGTTGGAATTTGTCAAATGCTTTTTCTGTGTCTAATGAGATGGTCATATGATTTTTGTCCTTCAGTCCATTTTTATAATGTATTACATTTATTGATTTGCATATGTTGAACCATCCCTGCATCACTGGGATAAAGCCTACTTGGTCCAGGTGAATGCCTTGTTCTTCTTTTTCCAAGGCTTTAAGGTGAAACATTAGGTCGTTTACTTGTGATCTTTCTAATTTCTTAATATAGGCACTTAAAGCTAAAAATTTACCTCTTAGAACTGCTTTCATTGTGTCCCAGAGATTTTGGTATGTTCTGTTATCATTATTGTTTGACTCTATGAATTCTGTTGGGCCTTGAGAGGCCTGGGTGTGAGGCCTAGTGGAACTTCCTGAGCCTAGCCAAAGTTTGGCGACCTGCCTCTGGCCAGCTATGACTCAGCAGGATGTCAAATGGCCTCTGGCTTGCTACTTCTGCGTAGGAGTTGAAATTCCCATGCGCGCTCCTAGAACCAATCATTTCAAAAGTTGTGGTGTACTATTGGCCCTTACCTCTCCCACCATCCTAAAATCCCCACCCTCATTCTCAATGCTATATAAACAACTGCCTGTAACAATAAAGTGAGTTCCTGCTTTGACAAGACTCCTGGCTCTGTGGTTTGTTCCTGGCCATCGATACCCACCCTCCTCCTCAACCCCTTGGGAGGAACCAGTGGGGCTGGCCCTTCCTCAGCACTACCTGTCGGGGGAACTCGGCATACTGGCGCCCAATATGGGGCTAGAAGAACCCAGCAGAGTAGTGCCCTGTGAGAGGCATTCGTTGAGAAGGTCAATCGGTGTGCAGGTGAGTGTACCCTCATAAGTTATGAGGCAGTCTTCATATTTAATGTGCTAAAACTTTCCTTCTATAACTTGTGCTTGTTTGTCGACATCTCTCTGTTCCCTTTCTCTTTCCTTACATTTTCGGTTCACTGGCAAGCTACATCTGAGGCTTCTGTATTTCTGAATGGGTCATACTTCCCTAGTGGACACTGTGTGGGCAGACATGGAGGAGACTCAAGGCGTATTGCTCCCTCATTTGAGTGGGGGCTCAATCCCAGAAGACAAAGCAAATCTGCTGGGGAGACCTGCTCCCATCCACACACTGTTTGGTATCATTGAGCCATCCCCTAAGGACACAGACTCGTCTGGCCATCACAGATCTAAATCTGAACTTAATTCTGCAGCATGTTTACCTATCTTTTGGATCCTTTGTGTTTGTTTTGTACTCATGTGTCTGTGGGTGGATATTGCCCAAATTTTACGGACACTCCTCTCTTGACTTTATAATATGGGGCAGTCTACTTCAAAATCCAATCCTGCCTTAGAATCTCTCAGTACACTTCTAAAGAGTAGAGGGCTTGATTTGACTGATAATCAGTCTCGGCAGACCTGGGATTGCCTTCTTAAGTTGGCACCATGGCTGCCAGAAGGAAATCTCTGATTGGGACACTTGGGATAGGGTAGAGGCCCTTGTTCATCGAGCACATGTGGAGAAGGGTCAGATACCCCTCTTCGGGGTCCTTAAGGGCTGCTTCCCTCCAAGACCAACCAAACAAAAACAAAAGACAGGGGAAAAAGGAAAAGATAGTATATAGCCTGATCTGCCTACTTCTGGAGATGCAGCTTTAAAAAACCCAGAAAAGGGAGTATCCTTATACCTCCAACTTGATCGCTTTGGGAGTGCTCCTTGGCCTTCCAGGGGACCACCTCCACCTCCACCTCCACCTCCTCCATTGATTAATCCTTTTTGGACCCCCTTCCCCCCCATTCTTATTTGACTGCCAAGCCACCAGAAAATAAAATTACTTTTCTATTTCCCATTAATCTAAATCCTGGGCATAATCGCCCTGCTGCCTGGTATCCGTGGGAAGCTCAGGACCTTAAGGAGCTTAAAAAGGTGGTCTCGGAGGATGGACCTAACTCTCCTTGGGCTGAGACCCTGTTACAGGGACTTGCCCATCAACCTGTATGACCCAAGATTGGAAAAATCTGATTAAGGCTGTCTTGTCAGGTCCCGTATACAGTAAGATGAGTGTCGTACACAAGCAGAGAGAAACCAAAGTCAACAGCCCCCTGTGCTGATAACTTTTGGGATGCTCCCTGATACCTCTGATCAATATGCTACAGGCACCCAACAGGTGGCTATACCTGACCTGTATAGGGACCAGGTCAGGACACTGGGCTTGGTGGCATGGAAAAAGCTTGATGAGGGATCCTCTGAATTTCCCCTTATGGGAATGACTCAAAGACTATCTGAGGACTTGGCTACATTTATAGATAGGGTGGAGAAAGTCTCCAAAGGAAGTTTCCCCCAGGGGCATTAAGGGATCAGTTTTCTAGAATGTTAGTCTGGGAAGGGATGACGGCCACCTTGCCTGTGCAGGTCTCAAGGACAACTCCATGAGTAGATGGATTGTAGCCACCAAGGACATTGGCACTATCTCCCATCAGGCTAGGGCCATGGCTGCCACCCTTCAGGAAAATAGACAGATATTTGGCTACTATGATCTGTTCATTACAGTCAAATCCTAAAAAATCAACATGTTTTGGGTGTGGGGGCAAGGGCCATTTTAAAAAGGAGTGCCCCAACAAGACAAAGCCTCCCCCGCCCTCTGGGGGGGACAACCAACGCCCCTCACACCCCCTGCCCTAAATGCAAGAAGGGGTTTCATTGGGCTAGGGAGTGTCAGTCGAAGGGACATACAGGGAAAGCCTTTAAACTCCTCCTGGCGCTCCCCCCAGCCCTGTTAAATAAGGGGAAAGAGACAATCAAAGCCCATTGGACTGTCCCTCTGGCCCCCGGCCTTAGACCCAAAATCTTTTTAAATATTGGCAATAAAAGATTCAAATTTCGCATCGACAATGGAGTGGACCGAAAAGTCCTGAGAAGGGAGGAATTGCCCCCTTCCTGGCAGCTTGTGCCTGGCCCTCCCCTACTGGGAGTTGGCAGGCTGTCCACCTCCTGGGAGACTGCCACATGGCTCCCTTGGACTGACCTGGGTGGGGGCAGGGGAGAAGTCCGCCCTCTTGTGGTGACGGGCTCACTGCTAACTTACTGGGGCATGGCATCCTTGGAGATGCCGAGGCTTTCATCACTACTGACCATAAGGCCTTTTATAATGATTTGTTAGATGAAGAATATCAACAACAGTTTGAGGAAGGGAGGGAATATCATCCCAATTATAGAGTTGACCCTTACTTTGAGCAACTCAGACAAAAGTACTCCAATGAACACCCCCAATTCTAAGGGCCACTGCCCGTCCCCTGGCTTTTAAAAGTCAGTGGAGACCGGGGGATCCTATATGGGTTGAGCAGTGGCCTCTCCCTTCTTCTAAGTTACATCAACTCCACATACTTATTGATCAGCAGTTGGAGGCTGGACATATCTGTCCCCCCACCAGTCCCTGGAACTCTCCTGTCTTTGTCATAAAAAAGCCTAATGGGTCCTGGAGAGTTTTACATGATTTAAGGAGCATCAATGAATGCATGATCTCCTTCAGAACCCCCCAGAGGGGACTCCTGTGGATCCCAGCTATTCCCAGTATATACCATCTTACTATAATTGACATTAAAGTTTGCTTCTTCTCTATCCCTCTCCATCCAGAAGACATGGAAAAATTTGCATTTTCTGTACCCACTGTTAATTTTTGTGGCCCAGATAGATTTGAGTGGACTGTCTTACCTCAGGGCATGGCTAATAGCCCACCCATTTGTCAATATTAGCTGTCATCCATTTTCTCTTCCCTTATCAATCTTCCCAATACTCTGTTTTATATTTACATGGATGATATTATTCTTGGGTGCCTGGATTCCTCCACACTCCAGGACCTTACCCACAAATGTCTAACTATCCTTCATACTCACGGTTTTAATGTAGCCCCTCAGAAAGTTCAAACTGTGCTTCCCTTTAAGATCTTGGGCTTGATCCTTACCCTAGATACAGTTTTACCTACTAAACCACAACTTTATATTCAGGATTCTTACACCTTGCCTCAGCTCCAAAAACTCTTGGGAGAAATTAACTGGATAAGGACCTAGATACCTATAACCACTGAAGAATTATCCCCTTTGTTCGACCAACTAAGGGGCCTTGGTCTTTTGTCCCAAGTAACCCTGGGCAGAGATAAGTACTCCATAGAGTCCAGGAGGCCATAGATAACTCTAATCTCAAATGATTCGACCCTGATTGCCCTCTTTCCCTGTACCTTTTCCCTGGGGAGACCCTGACAACTGCCCTGCTGGCTCAAAAGTGCGAGCCTATTCAGTGGATTCACCTCTTGATTGGTGGGGGCCCTAGTGTCTATTCTTTAAGTAACCAAGTAGCTGATTGTATCATTAAAGGAAGGGAAACTGCCATTAGACTCTTTGGTATTGAGCATCACTCCATCATTACCCCGTATACAATAACTGATTTCACTTGGCTCCAAAGGAATAATATAAGAGTCGCTATGGCACTTGAGGAGTTCCTGGGTACCATTGACTGCCATCATGGCCCTCATAAGTGGATGACCTCCTTCTCTAGGTTGGAGTGGAGACCCCCCAGGCTTTTCCTACCTCAACCCAACCCTGACTTCCTCATTGTCTTTACTGATGGGGGATGCTTGGGGGCTTCCCTGGTTGTGTATCCCCCCTTTAAATTGGGGGTCAAACGTGAGCCCATCAAGTCTATCTCTCAGGAAGTAGAGGGATCAGCACAGTACAAAAACCTTTTTGCAGTTGTTCTGCCCTGCATACCATTCAAGAGCCATTCAACTTATTTTCTGACAGCCTCTATGTGGTAAATCTATTGCCCAATCTTATTGAAGCTCACATTATACCTGATTCCAACCCTATATCCCCCTTAGTGATCCAGGCTCACACCCTACTCAAACAGAGAGTCCACCCTATCTTCACACAACATCTTCGAGGCCATCAGAATTTACCAGGTTTCCTGTCTGAAGGAAACAGCCTGACCAATCAATTGGCCTCTGCGACTCACTGTCACACTGTCTCAGAGGCTATACAATTTCATTCACTAACCCACACCAACTGGAGGGGCCTTAAACAAAAATTCCCCCAAATACCAAATAAAGATCTTAAAAAGATTATTAGGACATGCAAGTCTTTCCAACCCTTCCTCCTGGTTCCCCCCTCCAAACTTCCAGGATTAACCCTCAGGGCCTTTGCCCCAACCATCTTTGGCAATAGATGTTACTCATTATCCCCCCTTTGGAAAACTTAAATATATCTTCCTATCAGTTGATACTTTCTCCCATGCCTGTTGGGCATCTGCACATCCCGAGGAGAAATCTAAACATGCTATTAGTCATATGCTTCAATGTTTTGCCATTCTCAGACTGCCCGATCAAGTAAAAAATGATAATGGCCCCTGCTTTGTAAGTCAAAACTTTACAAGTTTCCTCCAAATGTGGCAAATTACACATGCCACAGGCATCGTTGAAAGGTATAACCAAACACTTAAATCACAATTACTAAAACAAAAGGGGGAATCACTACCCCCTCCCCCCGATGATCAGCTAAAGAAAGCATTATTCACCTTACATATTTTAAATTTTTCTAGAAATGAGAAAATGTCTCCATTTCAAAAACATTGGTCATCCTCTGTCACATACAGCTCTATCAAGGTCAAATGGAGAGACCCATTGACTGGGGCCTGGAGAGGACCAGACCCACTCCTCACAGCAGGGAGAGGGTTTGGATGTGTCTTCCCTCAAGATGAAAAAAGACCCATATGGATACCAGTGAGGAACCTAAAATATTTACCCCAACACGGGACACTGATAATCACCCCTCCAGGGAGTGTTCCACCCCTGAGGATTGTTCCTCTGTTTTCTCCCCAGAAACGATTGGAGATGTGGATGCTACCACTCTTCCTGATGCTGGTGATGCTCACTCTGCCCAGTGATGAAGGGTTTGGAAACCCACATGACGCCATAGCTCTCTTGGCCAAACAGATGGGAAAACCTTGTGAATGTCAAGGAGGAACACATAAAACACTCCCTTTTGATGGAAAACAAATCCAAAGGGTAGACTGTGGTAACAAAATAGCATACAACTTTATTGATCTCTCTGAGAACCAACATCTCCCCCTACACTCCCATTGTAATATGTGGGTATTCATAGAAAAACCCAAAATTATAATCAAGTCGACGGCAAGCCAGGGCCCTGCCCTTGCACCACTTTTTTGAGACAATGCATTCTGCTTGCTACACTGCTGCACAACAATACACCTTCAATGGGAAACCCTATTGGACTGGTATTAAGACGAGAGAGCGCTCTGGAGGTGCTAGCAGGTGGATAATAAGTGACATGGGATATGCCTCTGCACCCTGTTCCAGTGAGACAGGCCACATAATATGCTGGAACTTTCAAACCCCATCACCTATTTGGATGGAGGGGGAGTTCAAGATAAAGTTAGAGAACAACAGGTCAATAAAAAAAACCTGAGGACTGAGGAGACCTAAAACTCGATCCCCTTACGGAGACCCTTTTACAATTAGTTTTTGCCTTAATTAATCAAACAAACCCTTCTCTTTCAAAAGACTGCTGGCTCTGCCTCTGAGCGGGACCACCCCACTACTAGCAGTGGTTGCTAATTATAACTCCACTACTCAAAAACATTGCTCAGCTACATTCCCTATTCCTGTCCAACTCCTTCCAATGTCCACTTCTGAAACTTGTATTTGGGCCTCACCTGCCCCTGACAATTCCAGTGTGGATGTGGGCCATATTGATCATTCCTTCTGTAACTCAAATACAACTGAGTCCAATACCCAGCTTTGCCCACCTCCTGAGATGGTCTTTGTTTGTGGGGGTGGGATGGCCTATGACTTTCTGCCCACCAATTGGACAGGACTTTGTGCCCCAGCCAACTTAATCCCAGATGTAGATATCATTTCTGGAGATGAAGTCCTCCCTATACCCTCTTTTGATTATATTGGAGGGAGACATAAGAGAGCTATACAAATGATACCTTTACTTGTTGGGTTGGGAGTAACCACAGGTATGGCCACCAGGACAGCTGGGATGGGCATGGCAGCCCATCTCTACAAAAAGCTTTCTCTCCAGTTGATCAGTGACATAAAAGCCGTGTCCAGTACTATCCTTGATCTCCAACAACAGCTAGATTCCCTGGCTGAGGTAGTCCTGCGAAACAGGAGGGGACTAGACCTATTAACCACCGAAAAGGGAGGCACATGCTTGTTTTTACATGAAAAATGCTGTTTCTACACCAATAGATCGGGAATCGTTCAAGACAAGATCAAAAGACTTCAAGAGGACCTGGAGAAGAGAAGGCAGGACCTCCAGGACAACCCACTCTGGACGGGGATTGTAATGTCCTCCTGTTGGAGTGTGCCCTTAATCAATATAAAGTGACCTTCCTTATCTATCTCTTATTAACGTTGGACTGAAGTCTACCTCGTCAGATATTAGAATAGCAACCCCTGGGTGTTTTCTAGGCCCATTTGCTTGAAACAATGTTTTCGAACCTTTCACCCTAAGATAATGTCCATCCTTTGTAGAGAGGTGAGTTTCTTAGAGACAACAAATTGTAGGATCCTGCTTTTTAACCCAGTCTGCAAACCTACGTCTTTTGGTTGGGTCATTGAGGCCGTTGATATTAAGAGTTATTATTGAAAGGTGTGTATTTATGTTTGCCTTTTTTTTTGTTTGTTTGTTCCTGTTCTACCTTTGCTCTCTTGTGTTAATTAGTATTTGAGTATTGTTTGTTTTTTCCTGGTCCCTTATATGTGTGCTTTTCCTTCTCTTCAGCATGGAGGATTCTTTCAGGTATTTCCTGTAGAACTGGTTTTATGTTCAAATACTCCTTTAGCCTACTTTTGTTGTGGAATGTCCTTATTTCTCCATCTATTTGAATGGATAGCTTTTCAGTATGAAGTAACCTTGGTTGACAGTTGTTATCTTTCAGAACTTGGAATGCATCACTCCAAGACCTTCTGGCTTTTAAAGTTTGTGTTGAGCAATCTGCTATAATCCTGATGGGCTTGCCTTTGTAGGTAACTTGATTTTTCTCTCTGGCTGCTTTCAATATTTTTTTCTCTGGATTGTGTGTTTGGTAGTTTGATTATAATATGGCAAGGAGAGGTTCTTTCCAGGTTTTGTCTGGCTGGGGTTCTAAAGGTTTCCTGTATCGGATTGGTACCTCTTTCCCAACTTGGGGGACGTTTTCTTCTATGATTTTTGTTGAAGACGCCTACTATGCCTTTGGAGTGAAATTCTTCTCTTTCTACTATGCCCTGAATTCTTAAGTTTGATCTTTTCATAGTGTCCTGAATATCTTGAAATTCTCATTCATACTTTTCTATTAGTTTGTCTTTCTCTTTGTTGGACTGTATTAGATCTGCCACCTGGTCTTCTAGGTTAGATATTCTGTCCTCTCCTTCATCCATTCTACTGGTGAGATTTTCTACAGAGGTTTTTATTTCATTAACTGTGTTCTTCATTGCTAATAATTCTGACTGGTTTTTCTTTATTATTTCTATTTTCTTATTTATGTCTTGTTTTGACTTATTTATTTCATTAAATTGGTGTCCTGTGTCCTCTTTGATTCCTTTGATTTCTTCTTTGACTTCTTTGAACATATTTACAATGATTCTTTTGAAATCTTTCTCAGGCATTTCCTCTAACTAGTTCTCACTGGAGGTCATTTCTGATGCTTTAATACTTTAATACTTTTTGGTGGATTTATATTGTCTTGATTTTTAGTGTTTCTTGTGTTATATTGCATACATTTTTGCATCTTGGATTAAGTTAATGCTTGGATTTTCTAGCTAGCTAGGTATTCTTAGCTGTATCAATTAATCTGATGTTATATATCTTCAGGGTTGGGAGCTTAAGGTGTTAGGTGTGGCTCTTATGACTCTCAGAGTATCTACAAAGGGTCCTAGGGGTTGGGTTTGCCTGCTATGGGAGTATTCAAGTAGGCTGAGTGAAACAAAATACAGATAGATTCTAGACTATAACTAAACAATGTACACATTCAATGAAAGGCAGCACCGAGTATTTATGTAAGAGTAGGTATTATAACAACCTAATCCTCTATCAACAAAGAGGTTAAGATTTCTGGTCTGCTGAGGGTTACAAATCAGCTTGTGACCAAGTGAGACCCTTCCCTGGTGCAATCCCAGTTACCTTGTTGGATGATTTTGGTCTCAGTTATGCATCCCTCTTTGGTGCCCTGTGGATTCAAGTAGGCTGGCTGGATTGCTGGACTGCTGTTCTGTTTTTCTGGAGCTGGGCACTGGCTTCTCCTGTGGGGCAAGCCAAGCCTGGCAGCTGTGGCCCCACAGACGTAGCACTGCCACTGCTGGAGCTGCCGCTGCTGGATCCGCCGCTGCTGTAGACGCTGCCACTGCTGCTGCTGGAGATGCCACTGCTGCTGCTGCTGGAGCTGGAGCTGCTGCTGCAGCTGCTGGATCCGCCGCTGCCAGAGGCGCTGCTGCTGCTGCCAGAGCTGGTGCTGCCAATGCTGGAGCTGGGGCCAGAGACACCGCTTCTGCTGCCACTGCCACTGCCTGAGCAGCTGCTGCTGGAGCTGGAGCCACTGCTCCAGGAGCCTCTTAGGCCTGCCTGTGTGGGCTCTGGATGCCCTGGATCTCTCCTACTTCTCTGCTGCTGTTTTAATTTTTTATACACCTCACTTTTTAGTAAAAGTGTGTATTTTGCTGGTATTCTTTGGCTCTTTCTCCCCTAGGCTGCTTTGGTGTGGTTCCTAAGCTGCCATGTTAACCGGAAGTCATAGATAGCTTTTATTATGTTGAGATAATGTTCCTTCTATTCCCAGTTTTTGTAATACTTTTACCATGAAAGAATGTTGGATTTTGTCACATGCCTTTTCTGCATCTACTGAGATGATCATGTGATTTTTGTCATTTAGTCCATTTATTACTTTTATTGACTTGCATATGTTTAACCATCCCTGCATCCCTGGGATAAAGCCAACTTGGTTGAGGTGAATAATCTTTTTGATATATTCTTGTATTCTGTTTGACAATATTTTGTTCAGAGTTTTTTTGTCTATATTTGTGAGGGAAATTGGTTTGTTCTTTCTTTGTATGGTTTTGGTATAAAAGTGATGCTGGCTTCATAGAAGTAGTTTGGTAGAATTCCTTCCATTTCTATTTTATGGAAAAGTTTGAGATCCAGTCTTGTCAGTTCTTCCTTGAAGGTCTGGTAAATTTCACGAGTGAGAAGCCGGGCGTGGTGGCGCACGCCTTTAATCCCAGCACTCGGGAGGCAGAGGTAGGAGGATCGCCGTGAGTTCGAGGCCACCCTGAGCCTCCATAGTGAGTTCCAGGTCAGCCTGGGCTAGAGTGAGACCCTACCTCGAAAAACCAAAAAAAAAAAGAAAAAAAAAATTTCATGAGTGAATCCATCTGGGCCAGGATTTTTTTTTAGTTGGAAGACTTTTTATAACTTCTTATATACCTGTACTTGTTATAGGTCTATTTAAATGGTTTATCTCATTTTGATTTAATTTTGGTTGGTCAAATGAATAAAGGAGAACATCCATTTCTTTCTGACTTTCAAACTTAGAGGCATATAAATTGTTAAAGTATGTCCTTATAATTTTAATAATTTCTTTGGTATCTGTTATAATTGTGCCTTATCATCTCGAATTTTATAAATTGTTTTCTGTTCTCTTTTTCTTCTGGTCAGATTTGCTAAGGGTTTATTAATCTTGTTCATCCTTTCAAAGAACCAACTCTTTGTTTCATTGATTCTTTGGATTGTTTTTTTATTTGGTTTCTATTTCATTAATTTTTTCCCTAATCTTTATTCTTTCTTCCTGTCTGCTGATTTTTTGGTTTGCCTTATTCTTATTTTTCCAAGGTCTTAAGATGGAGCATTAAATTGTTTACTTGTGAACTATCTAATTTCTGGGGTTTTTTTTGGATTAAGTTCAGATTTTTTTTCGTTTTTTTATTATTAGATATGGACATATTTTGTATGTAAACATCACATGTTGGTACTATCCTTTACCTCCTCCCTCCCCTTTTATGAAGAAGCCTTTCTCATTGGGGATGTAATTCAACCCCATGGGGATTGTGGGTCATTTATTATGGGGGCAACTGTCAGTTATGGGGGAGAGGCAATGTCTCTGTGCAAGATGTCCCAATTTGTGGCTCTAACCATCTTTCCACCCCCTCTTCTGTAAAATTCCCTGAGCCATGCTGAGAGCGTTTTAAGTCTACTTCAGTGATGGGCACTTAGGAACATCTAGATGTCTGATTTGGTAGGTATTGAGTGTCCTCAGTATCTTTCTCCATCATCCTTGTGCTGATATCAGCTTAACTAAGAAAGCAGCAATCTTGCTCATTTCCCGAAATCTTCGGTGGTTTCAGCTGGGGCCAGGGTGGAGTGTGCAGGGCTGTTAATCTCCTCAAGTCCAATTCGAATCTGAAAAATAGAAGCAGATTGTCTAATTTCTTAATACAGGCACTTAGAGCTACAAATTGACCTTTTGGGACTGTCTTCATTGTGTCCCAAAGGTTTGGTATGTTGTATTATCATCATTTGATTTCATGAATTTATTGATTTCCTTTTTGATTTCGTCAATGACCCATTTATCATTCAATAGTGCACTGTTTTGTCTCCATGAATTTCTGTATGCTCTGTAGCTTTTCTTATTGCTGACTTGCAGTTTTATTCCATTGTGTTCAGAAACAGTACAAGGGATTATTTCAATTTTCCTGTATTTATTGAGATTTGCTTTGTGTCCAAATATATGATCTATTTTAGAAAATATTCCATGTGCTGCTGAGCAAAATGTATATTCTGCAGCATTTTGATGTAATGCTCTGTAGCTATCTGCTAGGTCCATTTGTTCCATGACATTCTTTAATTAAGATGTCTCTTTGTTTATTTTTTGCTGGGGCCTGTCAATTGATGAGAGTGAGGTATTGAAGTCACCTACTACAAATGTGTTTGATGTTATCTGTGACCTTAAGTCTAATAGTGTTTGTTTGATGAAACTGGGAGCCCCATGTTAGGTGCATATATGTTTAGGATTGCAATGTCCTCCTGTTGGACTGTTCCTTTAATCAGTATAAAATGACCTTCTTTATCTTTCCTCACTAATGTTGGTTTGAAATTTATCCTGTCAGTATTAGGATAGCAACCCCTGCTTGTTTCCTAGCCCCATTTCCTTAAAATACTGTTTCCCATCCTTTCACCTTAAGACAGCATCTATCTTTTATTGAAAGATGAGTTTCCTTGAGGCAACAGATGGCAGGATTCTGCCTTTTAATCTAGTCAGCAAGCCTGTGTCTTTTGGTTTGGGGCATTGAGGCCATTGATATTAAGAGTTATTGAAAGGTATGTATTTATTCTCTCCATCCTTATTTTGCAGTGTTTCCTGTTTTCCTGTTACTTACTTGTTTTGAGTGTTATTTAAATGTGGTTTATTTTTTCCTATTTCCTCTGGTGTGTGTTTTGCTTTCTCTTCAGTATGAAGAATTCTTTCAAGTATTTTCTGTAGAGCTGGTTTAGTTAGCATAAATTCCTTTAGCCTGTTTTTGTTATGAAATATCCTTATTCCTCCCTCAGTTTGGATAGATAGCTTTTCAGTATAAAGTAATCTTGCTTGATGGTTATTATCTTTCAGAGCTTTGTATACATCATTCCAAGCTTTTCTGGCTTTTAAAGTTCACGTTGAGTAATTAGCTGTTATTTTGATGGGCTTGCCTTTGTAGGTGACTTGCTTTTACTCTCTAACTGCTTTCAATATGTTTTCTTTGGTTTGTGTGTTTAGTAGTTTAATTATAACATGGTGAGGAGAGGTTCTTTCCAGGTTTTGTCTGTTTGGTGTTCTAAAAGCTTCTTATATCTGCATTGGCATTTCTTTCCCAATTTGGGGAAATTTTTCCTCTATGATCTCTATGATTTTCTTGAAAATACCTACTAAGCCCCTAGATTGAAATTCTTCTCCTTTTCTTACACCCTGAATTCTTATGTTTTATTTTTATTTTTTTTTTGTAGTGCCCCAGATATCTTGAAATTCCAATTCATACCTTCCTATTAGCTTGTCTTTCTCTTTGTTGGACTATATTGTCTGCCACCTGGCCTTTTAGTTTAGATATTCTGTTCTCTCCTTCATCCATTCTACTGGTGAGACTTTACACAGAGTTTTTTATTTGGCAGACAGTTCTTCAGAGCTAGGATTTGAGCCTCATTTTTCTTCAGTATTTCTATTTCCTTACACATGTCTTGTAATGACCTCCTTATTTCATTATGCTGGTTTCCTGTGTTCTCTTTTAGGAGCTTGTTTTCTTCTTTGATTCCTTTCATTTCTTCTTTAATTTCTTTGAGTAAAAGTAAAACCATTCTTTTTTGAAATCATTTTCAGCTATTTCATCTAAAACAATCTCATTGGTGGTAATTTTTGATGGATTTATAATTTTTGGTGGGACTATATTGTCTTGATTCTTTATTTTTCTTGTATTATAATGTAGCGACTTTTGCATCCCAAATTCATTTGATTCTTTGGTTGTCTACTTATTTGCAGTGTTCTTAGATGTGGTGATCCACCTTTATATGCTTTCAGGATATGGATTTAAGGTTCCAGGTGTAGCTTTTTTACCCCAGCATAGCTGCAGAAGTAATCCTATGTGTTGTTTGCTTGCTAAGCCAATATAGTAGTGGACTGCATGGAACAATTTACTGGCAAATTCTAAACTTCAAATGAGCATTATATACATTCAATAAAAATTAGCACAGAGTATGCAATTGTGGGAATTAAAACAAACAGATAGTCTTATAAAGCCAAAATCCCTAAGGGTGTGTGTTGTTCTATACCCTTAACCTTGTCAACTGGGAAGTAGAAATTTCTGTTCTGAATTGGGTTCCAGGTCATCCTAGATCTGAATCAGACATTCACCCCAATAATGAACTATGCAAAATAGGCCCTGTAAATATGAAAGCATCAAAGGAAATAGTTTTCAACCCCCAATTACAGCTTATTTGAAAATGGTAAAGCCAACCAAGAATAAATAACCCATAACCTGCCCTAACATGGAAAGCGAGATTAGCTCTTCCAATGCACCCTATGTACCTGTTTTGTTTTGTTTTTGTCAGTCAGACTTGTTACCTTTTGGGGTGGCTTCCAATCTCACCAATACTGAGTACCCTCCGTGATCCCTCCATGTTGTGCTGTACAGCTGGAGTTCTGATCAGCTGTGGCAGAATGATGTTCTGCCACTGTGGACTAAATGCTGGAGGTTCATGGTTCTGATGGTTGCAGGATGGGAAAGTGCAGACTCCTCAAGTTGCTCATACATTTCCAGCTGTAGCCCTTTCAGTAGCTCCTTAGTTGATCCCAGCTGTCTTTCCTTCGGCTATCTTAACTCTGAAAGAAGGCTGATGTAAAAAATCCTTTTATTTGGTCACTGCTGCTGCTGCTGCAATGCAGTGCTGTGCAGGTGCATGGATTCCATGGATCAGCAGGCCACAAGTGCCTCAGTTGGGCTCTGGCCAGTTTCCTCCCTTCTGGCAGATCTTGGTCTCTCCGACTTCTATTCTGTGTCTAAAAATAACCTATACTTGTTCAGTTTTCAGAAGAAAAGTATATTCTGCTATGGTTTAGCTTAAATACTTCCCTTGGCTGGTTTGGTGTGGCTCCTATGCCTCCATGTTACCCAGAAGTGGCCATAGCTAACTTTTTAATTGAATCCATTATGCAATATCAAGAATAATTTGGGAACCTTTTGATTTCATGGGTTATATATCTTTTTGTCTCAAGGAAGCCTGCTTTTCTGTCTCAATCAATTGCCCTTCTCTTTCATCAGTTGACAAAGCACTGAGGAACCCATTCTTAACAGACAGCAGAATGTACAAGAGTTAATTAAGGAAAGCATTGATGAAAATATGACTTGTGTCTCAAGCTTACCTATCAAAATATATATTAATCCAAGTTCTTGAAAGACAGCAGATGCAATACATCTATTGCCTGGTAAGCTAAGTTGTATCTTTTTGAAGTATAGCTCATAAGACACTTTTGCTTCAACAAATAAAGCTGTCCTGATAGTATTCATTATTTTTATTTTGTGTGAAAATATCCTCACATTTAAGGTAAGAAAATAGATTCATGGTGAGTCACTTTATCATAATAGAGCCTGGAACCATCTAGGAGTGACCAAGATTATAAAAGGCAACCTATTGTGCCTTTTCCATGAACTGCATGTAGAAACTAATCTTTGTAGATTTTAAGTGTTTGGATATTTATGGTTTCCATTTATTCTATAAAGTGAATATAATCATATATTTATGTTTCAAGTCATTTTAAATAATTGTGTTTGCTTAAAACCATGTAGAAGATATGTTCAAATTTTAAATAAAAATGTAAGAAATATAGTAACATACTTATGACCTAAATGGAAAAATATGAAAATGTTATACCCCTCCCATTGTTTTCAAAGTAGGGGCTCATTAGGAAACTTGATCAAGCTCAGAAAGCAATGTTGCTTCATGGCTGACATATTCTACTTTATGTAGTTTTTATCTTAGGTATAAATCTAATATGAATTTTTCATATGACTTCTGTCAAGAAAAATAATCTCAGCAAATCACGGTGTAGCAAGTATTTGAAGTATTTTTGACTTTTATTATAGTGAATGAATGACAGAAATAATAGATGTTGTCATGCCTGTTATTTCTTTGCTTTTGAAACTGAGAAATTGTCTTTTATAATTGGGTTACTTTAGCTAAACAATTTGCATATAATGGCTTTTACAAGTAACCTCTGGAAATAGATTCAGGAAATGCTTGATGCATTATTAATAAAAATGCTTTGCAAAAATACAGACATTTGATGTGAAACTCATGAACATCCCCAGTGTTTCTCCTCATAAAAATTCAGAGAAAAGTAAAGACTATATATACAGAGATTTATTTTGTTAATTAAGTAGCTTAAAACTTCGCTCCATAGGGTGCCCACACATTGTGAGTAGGCCAGGTATCCCTCCTCCCCGCCCCCCATCCAGTTCTCCAGCACCAGTTGGTTCTCCTGCTGCTAGCTTGGGGCTGCCTGGACCCCGTGACCTTACTGTGTAAGCAGGCCTTTTGCTCTGGTTTCCTGACTGACTGGCCTCTGGGTACCCAAATCCCTATTCCCCTATTCCAGAGACTGCACAGGTCCCCTGGCTTTCCAGTTTCCCAGCTCTGAGTTCCTGAACCCCTGCTCTTAGTGTATTGAAGAGTACCTGCAAGTGGAATGAACTCCCAGTTCCCCACTTCCCAGTTTCCCATACAATCTTGATGTAGTTGGATACTGTGTATCTGTGGTTATAACTCCATTGTACACAAATTTGGTTCACAGAGAAAACATAACACTCACTGAGGATCCTACAAGGACAAATACTTGCTTCCCCCTCAATAGAATAAAAAACTTACCAAGATGAGTAGACCACAATGCAAAACATAAAACCAACAAAAGTCAGAAAACTGAGAGATCTACACCAATGATGCCTAGTCCCACAATGGAAGCTTCCAAAGTAATCATAGAGAAATCAACAGAAATTGGATCCCCAAATGAAAACACAATAATTAATGTGACCCTGATAAAACTAATTGCTGAAATGAAAGTAAGCCATCAAAAACCAACAATTGCATAAATGGAATTGAGCAGAATCTTGTCATATAGCAACTAGAAATTAACGACAAAAGATCCACCAGAAATCCCATCAACCCCTGGAAACTGAACAGCACACTTTTAAACAATAAATGGATAGTGGACAAAATAAAAAAATGAAATTGCAAAATTTGTATAAATGAATCAATAACCTTGCCACCCACCTAAAAGCACTAGAAAAGACAAAAAGCTCAAGAGAGAAAGAAATAATTAAGGTCAGAACAGAAATTAATGAATTGGAAACTAAGAAAACAACTAAGAAAATTGACAAAACAAAGAGCTGTTTCTTTGAAAAAAATAAACAAGATTGACAAACCCCTGACCAATTTGATCAAGCCAAAAAAAAAAAAAAGATGATTCAAATTAACAAAATTCAAAATGAAAAAGGAGAGATCACAACTGACATAAGTGATATTGGGAGAATCATCAGGACTTATTTCAAAAACCTCTACTCCACAAACCTGGATAATGGGGAGGAGATGGATACATTCCTGGATGCATACCATCTATCAAAGCTAAACTCAGAGCAGATTAATCCCCTCAATCAACCCATCACACTCATGGAGATTGAAAAAGTAATAAAAAACCTCCCCCAAAAGAAGTCTCCAGGACCAGATGGCTTCTCAGCTGAATTCTATCAAGCCTTCATGGAAGAAATGAAACCAATCTTCCTCAAACTGTGCCACACAATTGATGAACAGGGAAAGCTACCCAACTCCTTTTATGAAGCTAGCATCACCCTAATTCCAAAACCAGGCAGAGATGCCACAAGAAAAGAAAACTACCGGCCTATTTCCCTGATGAATTTAGATGCAAAGATCCTGAACAAAATCCTCGCAAACCGAATCCAACAACACATCTAAAGCATTATCCACCTTGACCAAGTGGGATTCATCCCAGGAACACAGGGATGGTTCAACATATGTAAATCTGTCAATGTAATACACTACATAAACAAGGTTAAACACGAAAACTACATGATCATTTTGATAGATGCAGAAAAGGTCTTTGACAAGATACAACATCACTTCATGATCAAAACATTGGAGAGAATAGGCCTGGTTGGTTCATATCTTAACATAATAAAGGTAATATACAAAGCTCCTAAGGCCCAAATAATACTTAATGGAGAGAGACTGGAGGAGTTCCCATTAAGATCAGGAACAAGACAGGGTTGTCCACTCTCACCTCTGCTCTTCAATATAGTACTAGAAGTCCTAGCTCAAGCAATAAGAAAGGAGAAGGAAATAAAAGGGATACAATTTGGAAAGGAAGAAGTTAAGCTAGCTCTATTCACTGATGACATGATTGTGTATGTAAGAGACCTGAGAGACTTCATCCCATAACTCCTGAAGGTGATTAACTCCTATAGCAAAGTAGCAGGATACAAAATCAATGTACAAAAATCAGTAGCCTTTCTATAAGCAAATGATAAAGATACAGAGAAAGAAATAAGGGACATGGTCCCATTTTTCAATAGCAGCAGCAACAACAACAGCAAAACCCTTGGAATAACATTAACCAAGGAAGTGAAAGATCTATGCAATGAAAACATAAAAACACTCAAAAAATAAATTGAGGAAGACTTGAGAAAATGGTAAAACCTCCCATGCTCCTGGATTGGCAAAATTAACATTGTGAAGATGGAAATCCTACCAAAGGCAATACACAGACTTTATGCAATTCCAATTGAAATCCCAACATTGTTCTTCATAGAGATAGAAAAAATGTTCTCAAAGTTTGTATGGAAAGGCAGAAGGCCTCGAATATACATGCATATCATCAATAAAAGAAGTACCTCTGGAGGCATCACCATAATTGATCTAAAGCTGTATTACAAAGCCATAGTAAGAAAAACAGCATTGTACTGGCATAAAAACAGGAGTATAAAGCAATGGAATAGAATTGAGGACCCGGACTTTGGGTCAAGTAACTACAGTTACTTGATATTTGACAAAGGCCCTAATAACATAGGCTGGAAAAAAGACAGCATCATCAACAAATATGGATAACCATACGCAGGAATTTGAAACTTGATCCACACATCTTGTCATGCACAACACTCAAGTCCACACAGATCAAAGACCTCAATATAAGAATGAAAACTCAGCTCCTACTGGAAGAAAATATAGGAGGGACTTTCCATGATATAGTAATGGGAAAATACTTCATGAACAAAACCTGAGTAGCACAGGATCTTAAAAAGTAACTCAACCAATGGGATCACATGAAGCTGAAGAGTTTCTTTACAGACAAGCATACAATAAGCAAAGCCAATAGATTATACACAGAATGGGAGAAAATATTTGCTGATTATCCAAGTTACAGAGGCCTAATCTCTAGAATGTACAAAGAACTCAAAAGCCTAAACAATAAAAAGTGAAACACCCCACTCACAAAATGGGGCAAAAAGCTGAACAGGCAGGTCACAGAGGAAGAAATAGAAATGGCAAAAACACACTTAAGAAAATGTTCATCACCCCTAATCATGAGGGAAATGCAAGTTAAAACAACGATGAGATTCCACCTTACCCCAGGAAGGATAGAAAACATCAAAAAATCAAATGAAAATAAATGCTGGAGAGGATGTGGAGAATTAGGAACCCTCATCCACTGTTGGTGGGAATGTAAGATGGTACAACCACTTTAGAAAGCAATATGGAGACTCCTGAAAAACTGGCTATAGAGTTACCAACATACCCAGTTATTCCCTTACTGGGCATGTACCCTAAAACCTTCAAGCCTCAGTCCAGAGAGATTTGCTCAACCATGTTTATAGTGGCCCAATTCATAATAGCTAAGAATCAACCCAGATGCCCATCACTAGAAGAGTGGATAACTAAGATGTGGTATATCTACACAAAGGAATTCTACACAGGAGTAATTAAAAATGACACAATGAAATTTGAAGAAAAGTGGTTGAACCTGGGAGAGATCATTCTCAACCAACTTACCCAATCACAGAAAGATAATCACTGCATAGTCTCACTCATCTACAGCAGCTAACCTGAATCTACCCAAGATGCCTTACATACCCAGCAATCATCTCGAGGACTAGACAATAGGGTGGGTGGGGAGGGAGAGGAGGGCAAGTGAGGGGGTGGGTGGCACAAATCTAGACCCAAATATCAATGGAACCATAAAATTCTACATCCTAGAAGGCAGACCAAATGCCTGAACCTTCACCAGGCCCTTAGAGTGAACACCCGAGTTACCAGGCAATGGAGAGGTATGGTGAAGACTGACCTTAATCTTCTACAGCTTCTCTCTTTCTCTCTCTGTCACTCTTTGCTATATTAATATCTGATAAAATAGAATTCAAACCCAATGTAATCGAAAATGACAAAGAAAGCTACTTCTTACTCATCAAGGGAATGATCCAACATCACAATCATAAATCTACATGTGCCAATGACAGGTATACAACAGTTTATAATACAAAACCTGGGCTGGAGAGATGGCTTAGCAGTTAAGTGCTTGCCTCTGAAGCCTAAGGACCTTAGTTTGAGGCTCAGTTCCTCAGGATCCACGTAAGCCAGATGCACAAGGGGGCACATGCGTCTGGAGTTCGTTTGCAGTGGCTGGAGGCCCTGGTGTGCCCATTCTCTCTCTATCTATCTGCCTCTTTCTCTGTCTGTTGCCCTCAAATAAATAAATTTATATAAAAAAAAACAAAACCTGCTTGACAACAAAACAGAAATAAACATCAACACCATCACAGTTGGAGACTTTAATACTTCACTATCATCAATAGACAAATCATACAAGCAGATAATCAATAGGGGAATAATAGAGCTCAACAACACCATAGATCAACTAGACCTAACTGACATTGACAAAACATTCCACCCCCAACTCTATAGAACACACAGTCTTCTCAGCAGCCCACAGAACCTTCTCCAAAACAGACCATATATTAGGCCATAAAGCATGCCTTCATAAGTTCAGAAAAATAAATGTACCTTCTTGTATCATATCATATCATATCATATCATATCATATCATCATATCATATATCATATCACAAGAGACACATCGAAACAACTCTACCAGCTACTGGAGACTGAACAACACACCTTTAAACAATGAATGGGTTGTGGAATAAATTGTAAAATTCTTATAATTAAATGATAATAAAAGCACAACTTACCAAACTTAAGGGACACAATGTAGGCAATCCTAAGGGGAAAATTAATTGTGCTAAATGCCTTCATAGCATAGACAGAGATATCCCAAGTTAGTAATTTATCTGTCCACCTAAAGGCATTAGAAAAACAAGAAGAATACAACCATAAGAGCTCCAGATGGAAAGAAATGATCAAGATCAGAGTAGAAAATAGTGAATTGGAAAATAAGAAAACAATTTAAGAAAAAGGCTGAAATGAAGAGCTGGTTCTTTGAAAAAATAAACAAGATTAATGAACCCTGGTTATTTTGAACAAGGAAAAAAAGGGAATTTTCAAATTAACAAAATCAGAAATGAAAAAGGAGGGGTCACAACAGACATCAATGAAATTGGAAGAATCATCAGGCCATACTTCCAAACCTTTACTATAAAAAATTGGATACTATGGAAGAATTGGATGAATTCCTAGACACATACCACCTACCAAAACTAAACTCAGGTCAGACTAATCTACTAAACAAACCGATCACATCCATGGAGATTGAAAATTTAATCAAAAACCTCCCCCAAAAGAAAAATCTAGGAATGGATGGCTACTCAGCCACATTGTATCAAAACTTCATTGATGAACAGAAAACAATTTGTCTCAAACTGTTTTGTATAACTAGAGAGCAGTGTGACCTTTCCAACTCCTTTTATGAAGCTAGTGTCACTCTAATAACAAAACCACACAGAGATACAGCAAGAAAAGAAAATCATAGGTCTATATTCCTGATAAATTTAGATGCAAAGATCCTGAACAAAGTCCTCACAAATGAAATATAACAACTTATCAAAAGTATTAGCCACCTTGATCAAGTAGGCTTCATCCAAGGAAGGTAGGGATGGTTCAACATATGGAAATAAGTCAAAGTAATATACCACATAAACAAATTTAATCATAAGAACCATATGATCATTTCAAATGATACAGAAAAGTCCTTTGCCAAAATACAACACAACTTCATGATCAAAATGCTGGAAAGAATAGGCATGAAGTATTTATATCTCAACACAATAAAGTCTCTGTCTCTCTCTACATATGTGTGTATATATATATATATATATATATATGTATGTATATTGTATATATGTATATATGCATACATATACATATATATACATGTATATATGTATATATGTATATGTATGTGTATATATATATATATATATATATATATATATATATACTTAAAGCCCAAATAATGTTTAATGGTTAAAGACTCAGGGAGTTCCCATTGAGATCAGGAACAAGACAGTGGTGTCCACTCTCAGCACTGCTCTTCAAAATAGTACTAGAAGTCTCAGCCTAAACAATAAGATAGGAGAAATAAATCAAAGGCATTCAAATTGGAAAGAGGGAAGTCAAGTTAGTCCTATTTGCAGATGTCATGATCCTATACAGAAGTGACCCAAAAGTCTCCATCTCAAAACTCCAAAAGGTTATTAATTCCACATGTAAAGTGGCAGGATACAAAATCAACAAACAAAAACCAACATCCTTTTTGTATGAAAAAGACAAATATACAGAGAAAGAAATTAGTGAGTCTGTCCCATTTTCATTAGGGACCAAAAAATTAAATACCTTGGAATAGCACTTACCAAGGATGTGAAAGACCTATATAATGAAAAAATTAAAAATATTCAAGAAAGAAATTGAGGAGGACTTGAGTAATTGGAAAGACCTTCCATGCTCCTTGATAGGAGGATTTAATACTGTGGAAATGGAAATTCTACCAAAAGCAATATACAGATTTAATGCAATATCAATAAAAATTCCAGTGTCATTCTTCACAGAGATAAAAAAAAAAGCTGTCAAAATTCACATGAAATAGCATCAGGCCTCAGATATCCAAATATATCCTCAGCAAAAGAAACACCTCTGGCCATATCACCATACACAAGCCAAAGCTAAATTAAAAGCAAAAGTAACAAAAACAGCATGCTACCGGTATAAAAACAGAAACATAGACCAATGGAGCATAACTGAAGACCTGGACCTTTGGTCAAGTAACCTCAGCATCTTGATTTTCTGAAAGGTTCTCATAAATTAGATTGGAGAAAGGATAGCATCTTCAACAAATTGTGCTACACAAATTGGATGTAGAAAAATAAATGAGACTCATTCATCTCACCATACACAATATCAGTCTATTTACCTCCCTATTACACATGGCTGTGTATTGTGGTCATTGTGTCAGTTAGGCTTCCACATAGGGGGATGAAATCACACAGAATTTCTGTGAGGTGTTTTCAAAAGCACTGCAAATTGATTGAATTATTTATTTATTTGCTTACTTATTAGAGGGAGAGAGAGAGAGAGAGAGAGAGTCAAGGCCTTCAGCCACTGCAAATGAACTCCAAACACGTGCCCCTTGTGTGCATATGTGACACTGCACACTTGTTCACTGTGCTGTGCGTCTGGCTTACATGGGACCTGGAGATTTGAACATGAGTTCTTAGGCTTCACAGGCAAGCATCTTAACCACTAAGCCTTCTCTCCAGTCCTAGGTTGAATTTTTTGTTACAACATCACAACATTATAACTTCAATAAAAACAGAATTGCTTGCTATCACGACTGTGTGCCCCAATTGGTACAAGGCAGCAAAATGTTCAGGCGAATTAAGGTGAAAGTGTTTCTGGTGAAGACTGCTTGGAAGGGAGCACAGTTGACTCACTTGTGGTTGCTCTTTCTAGAGGAATCTAAATAAGATGACTTGATGAAACCACTCACTTCTCTGCACAGGAGAACAAATGATGTAGGAAAAGCCCAATTTCTAGGAAAGTTTATTTCTTCAGCTTTTTCTCATGGCCCTGGGGCCTCACATCCTCATGAGCCAGGTTGCTTCATATTCAGTGGAAGCTGTACCTCCAGCACAGCTCATTAGCACTTTCATGAGACGAAACACATCATGGGCATCATATTCATGTATTACAATCCTTTTATCTCATGCCAGTCAATTTGGTGTGTTTTTGAAAAGACAATACAAAGAAATTATTGAATACATATATTCTGAAGGAGCATGTTAAGCTCACTAAAAGAAATATTTCCAGATACATTTAATCAATCAAGAGAAAGATAGGCAGATAGGGAGATACATTTATCAATAGAGAAATAGGGCCAAAGGAGTTCTTTTTCAGTTCCCAACTGAAAAAAAAAAATATTTGCCCAAGTATAGTATTCTTCAGAAATGAACTATGTCTATTTGCATCCTGAGTGACTGTGAGATTGGTAGTCAAATCCTCCAACTGAGGGTGAACACACACACACACGCACACACACACACACACACACACACACACACAGAGAGAGAGAGAGAGAGAGAGAGAGGGAGGGAGAGAGAGAGAGAGAGAGAGAATATTGATATATTTGGGGCATTTACAAAGTCTTTCTTCATTCTAATATACAATTTGAGCTTCTCGTTGGGTGGTGTACAGATGCATGTTTGCATGTGGGTATCTAGGCATTTCAAAGCCAGAGGACAACTTCAGATGTCATTCCTCAGTTGCCATAAACCTTTGCTTTTGAGATGGGGAGTCTCTCATTGTCCTGAGATTTGCCAAGTAAATAGACTTGCTGGTTGGCAAGATCCAGGGATTTTCCTGTCTTCACTTCTCCAGTGTTGGGATTCCAAGTGTGCACCACCACAATGGCTTTTTAAATGTGGGTTCTGTGGATTGTATTCAAGTCTTCATGCTTGACAGACTAAGCTATATCCCTAGCTTTACAACTTTGCCGTAAAGTGCAGAAAGATTCCAAAACCTACCAAGGCAATCATGGAAATGCATCACTGAGAATGCTTGCTGGAGAAAGTATAAAACTTGCTGTCACATTGCATCTTCCTGCATAGCCAGTAAGAGGTCATAACTGTCTCAGATGTTCCCAGCCAGTGACCCAGTAGTACTCAGGCTGGAGGATTTTCCTGGCACATGGGCCTTGGACATTCATGTGCTCTCATATGAGATTTTCTTAGAGCTACACTGTAGCTTATGACTCTGACTAAGCCTCCTTCCTGTGCTTCTCTTCCACAGGTCAGAACTGCATTGCTGCAGGATGAGAATGGGTGTGCCAGGTCCTCCACCACTGCAAACTACTCCAGATGCATGTACATCTTTGTTCATCTGACTTTACATGGGTAATGAGGAATCAAATTCTGGTCATTAGGCTTTTATCCAGCCCTTGCTTCACCTTCTTCCATGACATAAAGACGGGTGGTGGAAAGAAAGTAAGAGTGAAAGGAATGGTAGGACTCCTTACAACATGCTCCTCCAGACACAAAATGGCCTGGATATCCATGACCTCACAGTGCCTGACACTACTTACACAATTCCATCAAAATAGGAAGAAAAGATCATGACATCAAAATAAAAGAGAAACTGATTGAGAGGGGGAGGGGATGTGATGGAGAGTGGAGTTTCAAAGGGAAAAGTGGGGGGAGGGAGGGAATTACCATGGGATATTATTTACAGTTATGGAAGTTGTCAACTAAAAATATTAAAAGAGAGAGAGAGAGAGAGAGAGTGACTTTGAAAGCTGCAATTACAAATTGTTTTGGCAACAGTGACAATGGGGTTACTACTGCCCCTGAGAATATGAGAGGACTTGATTAAATCTACAGAAGTAAAGTTGTGAGTCAACATCTCGACATGTATCTGACATATGCAAATCTGTGAGCATTCTCTATCACTGAGGGAAATTCCTTCTTGCAGTAATAAAATTATGTCATTAACTTTTGATGCTAAATCTTTCCAGTGTTAATTTTAAGTATACTACCCACCATTTTGAGTCGCTACTCAATATTTTACATGTGTTTGTAAGTGAAAGCAATTGAATTTTAAAGATGAAATATAAGTTGATTGAAATATCCAAACTATCTAAACTGACTCTTGTTATTTCTACAAAAAAGAAAGCTAATAGCTCAATTTCAACTATTATTTTTCCCACAATGATCATCTTAAAATATTTGTGCTTATTGAGAAAGTTATTTTTCAAATGTTGAACAATTTATTTTTTTCAACAAAAATAGTAGTAGTTTCCTTGCATGGTGATGATTTTCAGTAATTACATGTTTTGCATATAGTTATTAAAATAAGGTGACTCACCAGGGCATGGTGGATTGCCATGAGTTTGAGGCCACCCTGAGACTGCACAGTGAATTCCTGGTCAGCCTGTACTAGAGTGAAACCCTATCACGAAAAACCAAAACAAACAAACAAAAAAAAGGTGACTCATAATTACAAATTAATATTTACTATTATCTTATATTTATTTGATTTTTTTTTCCTGTTAAGGGACAATTTTGTAGGTATTTGTTTTATTTTTCCCTAAACAATCCACTTTCAGAAATAGTTATTTTATTTTTTTTTTTGTTTCTGCTTCCTTAGCTTATCTTGAGTTCATTTTGGGTATGTGGCTGATTCCAAAGGCCATTTCACCCCATTTTGAGTCTTATGAACTTCTAGGAGCATATGCTTTGTTTTTTTATTATATTTATTTTACTAGTATTTATTATTTTTCATAAGTTTATATTTGTATAAGTATATTAAGTATAAGTAGCTTTGAAAGTAAATCTGGCTACATTCTTTGCCTAGTTTGGTAATAAAGCTTGAAATCCAAATCTCTAGATAAAGTACTTTCCCCTGCTGGGTAAGGAGAAAATCTGTACTGCAATGAAGTGATGCAATGAATAAGACCTCAGCCAAAGAATATGTTTGTTTTTCCTTGTTTCCTTTTCTCTACAGGCTGTAGCAACAAAATATCTTGAGTAGGAGTGAAGATGGCTTTAAAGAACATCCTCACTTCAACAATCTCAGGTCAAGAATACACCTGTGGTATTTCCAGCCCAAACAAACACTTGTAACCACAGAACACGACCACCCCCCCCCCCCCCCCCCGGTGATTTATAGTAGCAATAAGTAAGTTCCAGTTACCATAGGGAAAATAATTGGTTTGTTAGCTTATTTCTTTTTGTCAATAGTGGTAGTATGCATTTTGTAATCCCAGTACTCAGGATCACAACATAGGGAGACAATGGTAGTTTGAATTTATGTCCCACAATAGACACTACATTGGATTTCTAGCCACTTGCCTGGAAGAGGTGTCACAGTAAGTGGATCCTGGGGTCCAGCCCAAAGGTGTTACTGGGAGTATATCTAATTTCAGCCTAAGGTATGCAAAGTGAGCTCTCTGGGGGTCCTTGCAGTTTTGTGCTTGCTTTTGTTGGTGCTGGTAGTGGTTTTTTCTCTCTCTCTGCATGAACCTGTGAAAGGCGTGTGGTAGTTTAAATGGATGTCCCCCAATAGATTCAGGAGTTTTATTCAAGCTGTAACTTGAATATCCAGCTGCCTGGTGGGGGAGGTTTAACTGGGACCAGATCTAGGATTCCAGCACAAGGAATGCAGAGTGCTTGAGCTCTGCCTGTGATTCCTGGAGTGTGCTTTCATGTGGTTCTAGTGGTGGTATTTCTCTCTGCGTAGACCTGTAAAACTGGGACAGCTTCTTCTGTTATTATGAAACTTCCCCTGTATCTGTAAACTTCAAGTAAACAATTCCCCCTATAAACTATACCTGGTTTGGTTCATCCCAACAACATGAAGCTAACAACAACAGGGTGTCAGCTTCTTCCACCATTATGGAACTTCCCCTGGAACTGTAAGCTTCAAATAAATCCATTTTTTTTTCATAAACTGTGTCTGCTTGGAGGTTCATCTGAGGACAGTAAAGCTGACTATGACAGAATTCCTACTTCCATCCCTCACACACCATAAAAGCTAAATCAGGAATAATTTGACTATTTGGATATCATTATTTTCAGTGAAAACTCTACTTTACTTATTGTTTATATGCATTTAACTGGGAAATTCACTGGCAAAATGATATTATATCAATGCCTATATGTTTCACAATATATGTATACTCTTCCTAGGGAAATTAGATCCTTGCTAAGGTTAGAAAAATGAAGATTTTATTTGCCTGAGGGAACAAAGGCACTATTTAAGAGTGAGGTAATTAATCAATTATGTAACATTATGAAAACAATTAATACTTCCCACTATCTAATTCCTTTACACTTCTCTCATCTGTTATTTAACATTTACTTGTTTGTGTGTGTTATGCATGTGTGTATGTGTGTTCATATGATGTGGATGAATGTGGGTGAGTGTGTGTTATGCATGTGTGTATATGTATTCATATGATGTGGATGAATGTGGGTGAGTGTATGTGTTATGCATGTGTGTATATGTATTCATATGATGTGGATGAATGTGGGTGAGTGTACGTGTTATGCATGTGTGTATATGTATTCATATGATGTGGATGAATGTGGGTGAGTGTATGTGTTATGCATGTGTGTATATGTATTCATATGATGTGGATGAATGTGGGTGAGTGTATGTGTGTGCTCACTTGCATGCAGGAACACAGTGCATAGGTAGGGCAGAGGTCAACAGCCAGTGGTACTATCAGTTGTTTCCACCTTATTTTATAGAGATTGGGTCTCTCACTGAAACTGGAGCTCTCTGTTTAGCATAATAGCAAACAAGCCCTAGAGATTTGTGTGTCCCTCTCCTGAGTACTAGTATTTCAGCCCTTTCCCTTTCCCTCCAATCTCCATGCTAAGCATTCATATGTGTTATATGAGGATTAGAACCCAGGGCTTTAAACTTGTCTGGCAAGTACATCCACCAATGAAGTCATCTCTTCACCCTATAGAATGTTGTTTTCTAAACTAAAAATATAATGCTTAAAGCCAGGCTTGGTGGTGCACGCATTAATCCAAGCACTTGGGAGGTAGAGGTAGGAGGACCGCCATGAGTTCAAGGTTACCCTGAGACCACACAGCAAATTTCAGGTCAGCCTGGGCTAGAATGAGACCCTACCTCGAAAAACCTATATATAGATAGATACATAGGTAGATAGAGAGCACTTATATTAGATATTGAAAACTTAACAATACCAATTTATGTTTTCCCATTTATTTAAAATGATTTTAAAAAGAATAACTCAAGAAAGCAATTTTTTCCCCTCCAATCACACCTTACAAATTTTGCCTGCATTATTACTATGATATGTTAAGGGTGAAAAAAAAATGGTGGCAGATAATAAGCCATAAAATAATCTTGAAAAAAATCTTGAGCCTGCATTACTCTTGATGTAGAGAGGAAGAAAAAAAAGGGGGGAAATAGATGAATATATACAATTTATAGCTAATACTAAAGTGTCATTAAAGTTAACATTGTTAATATCTAGAAATACAAAATAATTTGTCAAAAATTGTTAATACTTGCAAAATGGACCAAATAAAAGATGTAATTCTTCCTTTTGCTGATTCCCATTTTCTTATACATCAGATTAGCAATGACATTAAAGAGAATGGAAACAAGAAAGTTTTCAAAATAGATGACAATTTTCTAAAAATTGTGAAGGGACTGTGTTTTTATGTGGTGGCATGGTGTTTTCCTTTTCTTGTAAGATAGGTATGTATTATGTTTGTCTTTGACAGAGAATCTTGCATCTGATAAGAATTCTAAACAGCAAATGCTGATTTTATTATCTGTTTTTCTTAATAGTTCTGGCAAATAGCAAAAAACATTTCCTTTTCTCAGAGGAGAAAGAAAAACAAAGAAATTAATGAAATGAATGAGTTACTTAGCATAGCTGCAGAATATTTTCTAAATAAATGGGCTATTAAGAAGTTAGCAGTCATAAAAAAAAAGTTCTGATGTGTGTTTTTCCTCTCAGCATTGACTATGTAGTTATACATTCTTGGGAAGTTAGTGAATCTTCTTTTGTTTACTCAGCAGTAAAATTTGAGGACAAGATTAAATGATCTCCAAAGCTCCTTGTAAGCTGAGGGAACCTGTGAAATTGACTTAGTACCTAAGACTTACTTAGGACTCAGTATCAGATCCTGTCCAGTGTTATCACTTTAAGAGTTTGATGTGGACTGTATAATCACCAAACAACCCCATGAAATAGGGGTTTTATTAGCTGGAGTTTATGAGGACATTGGGAGCTTACAGAGTCATGTGTCTTATCCAATAGTACATGCTTATGGAGCAGGAGAATTGAATTTTTCAACCAGGCAGTTTGACTTTAGTCTAATAGCTTAAAGACCTTGCTTTCAAATGTCACCCCTCCTACGTTCTTCATAAGCCAATTATGATCTGGCAGACAGACATGTGTGATTTCTGCATTTTGTCAACTTTATTACCTGTGAAGATGGTTGTTTGCCCATTAGTCTGGCTGTGCTGCAGCCAGCATTCTTCGACTCATGTGTTTTGTCTGTGGTCAGTCTTCAGCTACCATCAGGAAGGACACATTTTCCAAGGAAGATTACTTTCGAGTATTTTCCAAAGACTGCCCATGCAATCACAAACATGGATCAGCAGAAAGTTCATGGAAATTATAACTAAAGTCAAGGTGGAGTGTTTTGTGGCAAAATTATAGAAACATCTCTTTTGGTCAAAGTCAAAGTGAAGGATGAATTAACTCCCAGAGCAATTTTGGAAAGGTGAAATTCGATGATATTGCAGTAGTTGGACCAGGTGTTAAAATGTTATTGGGTGTTAATTTAATTTTCATCCTGTCAACACTCATCTGAACTGTAACAGCTGCTGAACGCAGTTCCACAAGAGCAAACCATCCCTACAGCAGAAGCAGATGCCTAATCAATAGGGCCAATAGAAATGCATGGCTCAGCCAAACAACCACACAGGGGGAATGAATCCCATAGGGCATCATCTAATCTGAATGAAAAAAAAATAATGATAGTGGGTATTGAAGCAGAAAGAACAAGAAGATGTGAGTCCTAGATTGGCTCTGAATTCACTTTTTTTTCTATTTTTTTTTTATATTCTGCATGTCCTTGCATTGAGCAGTGCTTTGGATTTTCCATTTGTCTGAGCTTAGTGGGGTATCACATACTTGTTCTTTTCAAGTCTACTGCTATTTTTTCTTTTCTCCTCATGGGACTTACATAGTTAATATTAAATATCACCCTTTTCTCAACATAACTTACCTGCCTTTAGATTATGGTATTAAGTGATGATAATGATGATTTAGTACCGTTAATAGCTGTCCTTAATTGTAATCTATGATGTATGCTGATAGGTGACTTAACAAATGAGAAAGAGGAATTTGGGGTTTAAATCATTTCTTGACTACTGTAATTGTTAACATAGTAAGATATGTGATCTCCCTCATTTAGATATTTTCAAGCAGAACAATAAATCACTGTGTGAATATGAATTTAATTTTATCCATACTCTATAGTTTGGCTCTATAACCTCTTTTGTATGTTAGGTCATGCATTTAAAACCTATTCTGTAAGTTAGTATGACTCACTCAAAGTAACCTTTGTAAATGTGTCAGACTGTTGTTTACACATCCCACAGGGGGTAGATGGTGATGTGCCAGGGATGACACAAGATGAATAACAGCATCCTAAACCTCTAATATTTTTTAGAAGATTTGTAACTTTTTTTATTTTATATGGTGTGTATGTGTGAGGTGTGGTGCGTGCTTGTGTGTGTGTGTGTGTGTGTGTGTGTGTGTGTGTATGCATGTGTGCAGATGCTCATCTCTCATGTTCACAATGCAGAAGCCAGAGAAGGACATACAATGCCACCTATTTCATGAAGCTTTCCATTTTTTGTTTAGACTGGATGAACAGCAAGCCCCAGCAATCTTCCTATCTCTGCCACCCTTAGTGTTGGCATTAGTGGCATGTGTAGACATGCCCAGCTTTTTACATTGGTGTTGGGCATTGAACTTATATCTTCATGCTTGCTGTGCACTGATCCATCTCCCCAACTCCATGATATGGGACTGTTTAATAGATGAAAGGAGATGTATATTCAAATAACTAGAGTGCAAATTTGGCACAAATGTTAATATTGTGTATCTCAAAAATCAAATATTAAAGCAGGTGCCTTTGACCTATATATGGGTGCTTAGCAATTGTTTCCCTTCTAGACATCATCAGGGGAAAAGTTTCCTATGGCTACTTGTCTATGACACCTTCAGGGAAGAGAGAACTTTCATCTTATGAAATTTCAACCAAATAAAAAATTTCACCTGTCTTCAGTTATATATATTGTTTCTATGCTCAACAGACGGTGAAATATTTAGGAAATATGTAAGCATTAGAATGGTAGTCATGTTCCCGTATTGCAGTAAAGCTCAGTTTAAATAAGGTAAAATATGTGTGAAATATGGGCTCATGAGGTGATCCTTTCCATGTTTTAAACATAAGTTAAATTCTTATCAGGAAGAATTCATAAACACATTGAGGCTTTCATATTATGTAATTCTTATCCCAAAACAGAACTGAGATAAGCCTTAAGGAAAATAGTGATTTTTGAAATGACTATTTGGAAATCTTATTTAGATAATAACATGTGGGGCTGGAGAGATGGTTGAGTGGTTAAGGTGCTTGCCTGCAAAGCCTAAAGACACAAATTCAATTCCCCAGGACACATGTAAGCTAGATGCACGTAGTGGCATGTGTGTCTGGATTTCACTTGCAGTGGCTAGAGGCCGTGGCGTGCCCTTTCTCTCTCTCTCTCTCTCTCTCTCTCTCAACTAAACAAATAATAAAATATTTGAAAATAATATTAAAATGTGAGATACATAATATTTTTCTTAGACTTTAGCTTAATCTTGGGATAAGAACCCTTACTGGTTATGCTTAGCATGACAACATGCTACATGTGTCTCAATTTGTGTCAGATATTTACAGATTTGGTAGAGGCTATACTGCCTAGATTTCCTTCTTTGCTACATAGGTAGATAAAGATCTTCTCATTTTTCTTCTACAATCTTCTTTTCTTTATTAGTATGAATTAAATGTAGTTGGAACAATTTAATGAATGGATTTTGAGCAATTGCTGTGAAGAAATATGTGCTTACAGGTTAAATTGGGTTTCTCAATGTGCTACAACATTATCAGACTCATTTATAACCTGTATTCTTATGGCTGCAAATGAAGTTAATTATATAATTTGTATAAAAAGATAATAGATTAATGAACATTATTTTTCTTTACTTTCACTAATTAGATTATTACTAAGTGAGATTAGCTAAGTTCGAATCTCTTAATGGAAATTGATACAGCTATTCTAAATTCTGGAAACCTTATTTCTTTGTTCTCTCAGTAGAGTGCACTGTGTGTGTGTGTATTAATTTTTTACCAAATATTATATTTTAGTCACATTAGAGAAAATTAGTAAAATAATCAACTTTATATAACTAATGCATTTAAAAAAGAAAGGTGATAGAGAAATTAATTATTATTTTGCACCTAAATGTCATTTTAGGGGTAAATTACTTATAGCTATTCATTGAACCTAAAGTTAGACCTTTAATATAACATTGAACAAACTTAAGTACCATTTCAATTTGATGATGCTTTACAGTGATTAGTACAGTTGTTTTGAAAATAAAAAGAAGTGAAAAATAACAAGCAATTGAGAAAGAAGTGGAAAATTAACAACTCATAACCAAATACCTATCTGATAGAGTTATTACCTAAATTTTAAACTGGTTGGTTCATACTTTATTCAAGCACCTACTGTGAGGGAGAGTTATCAATTCCTAACTTGTCATTTATTTTCATGCATGTTACTCATTTGGGGATTAGGGGTTACTGTGAATTTTCTGATACAAAGTTATGATAACCTCCACTACTATTAAGAAATCATTACTAATTGCCTTTTTGCCAAGGAACTTCAAAGGAGTTAAATAACACTCAATGTCTTCATTAACATATGTTCTTCCTTTTAGTTTACAGTTCACTTTTAGAATGCCTCATTTTTCCTATAGAATATGGTAAGCCTCTAGTTTTGTAATATGTATAGTGAATTATTTAGTGTTTGCTTTCTTCAGTGCACCTTCACACTTATCACCATGGCACATTATGAGTTGAATTGGATAGAAATTCCTAGATAATTCTTCATATTTAATTAAAATGCTTATCACATGTGCTTTTTGGAAAAAAAAAACCAACACAAAGACATTAAGATGATCTCATGATCTCTTGAAACTCTTGAATCCTCATTTACTGAGTTTTATTCTAATGATCTTCATAAGGTAATACTATAATCCTTAAACTTAAATGTAGCCTATGGCTACTGAAAGCTTAATGCAGAGGCATACATCTTATAGAATTTTAAAATGTTGTTTCCTATACTACTCCTATTATTAATGAGTTCAGAGAAGTGATTACATAGTATGAATATAAATAATTACTAAGAAAATTGTTTTATTTTATAATTCTGATAACATTATACTGAGGTTGTTTTAAAGTACTTTTCCAAGACATATGGTATAACATGGTGGTTACAATTTCCATAAGATAAGATATATGCATATGTACATATATGTGAATCCTTTGTGTACATTGATCTGTCTCAAGTGAAAGCTCCATAAAAGTGAAAAATGAACATTTTGTTGTTCACTACTGTAGCCCATCTTTTCGAGTAGTACCTAAGACAAAATTTGTGTATGTATAGAATGAGAACATGAACCACAAGTAATGCTGGGTCCCCAGAAGTTCATAGTCTCTGTCTTGGTGAGCTCTATTAGTTCCCTTACATGACAATATTAAGAAACTTTAACATTAATTTTGATATTTTCCTGAATTACCTCCATACACTTTTAGCTTTGGTTGTCTCTGTACTTATTATCATTTATCCAAATGAATTAATTATGGAATTGTACAGTGGTTAAAAATTAATGTATGATCTTTTCATGTTATTGTAGGATTTAATGTTGAGCCATGCAGGCCTGGAAAAATGTCTTAGTGGTTAAGATGCTTGCCTGAAAAGCCAAAGGAGCCTAGTTTGACCCCCTAGAGCCCATGTAATGCCAGATGCACAAAGTGGCACATATGTCTGGAGTTTGTTTGCATCAGCTAGAAGCCTTGGTATAAGTATTCTCTCTCTCTCTCTCTCTCTCTCTCTCTCTCTCTCCTCTCTCAAAAAAATAAAAAAAATAAAAGTTAAAATTAAAAAAAGATAAAGTTGAGCCATTGCTTGGTTATAAGGGTGGCTTTTTGTGGGATAGAAAAACCATCACAGTGACTTATGAAAGTGCTGTGTTCAAATTCAAGGAGCTATACTCAGGTCCTCTAATGGTATGATTTACTTCAGCAGTAGTAACTGAAATGGTGCAGCTTTATCAGACTCCAAATAAAATGATAGCAGAATGCATTAACTGGTCTCTGGGAAAGATCAATTATTTTGTAGAACAACAAGTACTCCACTATAAGTGGATGTAGCTTACACTAAACTCTAATGATTACTCATTATTATAATCTCATTTTGACTTTGAAACCCATGCCTTAGGATTCTAATCAATGTGGAGCTTTTATCTTAGAATATTAGAAGAATTTTGTTGTATCCTAAAACTTAAAACATGCAGATATTGAATACTTACTTAATAGTCCAAATGACAGAAGTATCAATTCCTTTGTTTTCAAGATCACATGAATCCTGCAACTGAATAAAGCTATTGGGAATGGGTTTTATTGAACAAAACCGGCAAAGCATGTGACTGCTCTGTACATTCAGGACTGATAGAGTGTGTGTTAGTTTGCAGATACAAGAAAAAATATTCACTGCTATGTGATGTTAATTATAAGTTCCTAGAGAGCTAGTGGGCTAAAAATAATTTATTGGAACTGCCCTCAATTCTTAAAGACATCTCTGAGTTCCATGTACAACATAGCCATTGATTGCAAAGTGTGATTTGAGAAGGCAAAAGAAGCCGATTTTCCTGCAAAACAAATCAAGAGATGCATATTGAGTGCAGGGAAGTATACCTTCACTTAGGCATCGAAATAAATGGGACTGTAGGAAATCAATCAGCAGTATAAGAAAATTAAATGTTTCTTTCTTATACATGGTTGAATCGTAGATAGAATATATGAATATTTGCAGATATATTTTTGTTTTGATAACTGTTTTGAGTTAAAAAATAAAGGGAGGGACAGTTTACAAGATCTGACACATTGCATTGTGTGTTTTCAGAACTCTAATGAATCCCAGATGACTCCTGTAATCCTATGTAAATATGTATACATCAATGAAAATTTTTGTCCAGGGAAACATGTTTCTTGATTGTCTAGATTCAGCACCCTTGAGAAGACATAACTCTCTAATTTGAGATCAATCATAAGCTTGCTATGAAGCATGGTGACAAATGCCTGAAATCTCAGCTATCAAGAGGTAGAGGGAGGAAAAGCTGGAGTTCAAGGTCATCCTCAGATACCTAATGAATTTGAGGCCAGCTTGGATACCTGACACCCATTCTCATAAAACAAACAATGCAGTAACCTGCTTGCCACACTTATTTTCAACCCATTTTGTGACTGAGAAAATAATGTGTTCTTTTGACACAAAAGAAGACATCCTAGTCAGTTCTACCTCATGTTACATAAGACCAAGGACATTTCTCCTAGAATTAAGAGAAAAATATGACAAAATATAAAAATTCCAATAAGAAGCCAACTCCTACCAAATCAGATATCCAGAGACAAAGAGGCCCCCAACACCTAATCACTGAAGCAGACCAAAACTGAACCCAACATTGCTCAGGGAAATTTTGTGGAAGAGGTGGCAGAAAGAATGTCAGAGCCACACATTGGGTCATTTTATGCAGACATTTATCCTACCCATAACTGTGGGCTAACTTTAGAATGCATGACCTATATACCTCAACAATGACAGACCAAGTAGGGGCCAAGCGGGGAGGAGGACAGGGAAGAGGCTAACAATGGTACCAACTTGACTGTATTCACTGAGTACAAAACTAATTAATAAAAAAATTAATTAATTAAAAAATTTCAATAAGGAAATAAGTTAGAGCTGAGGCATATGATGACTGTATTAAACATATGTGTATCTTCACAGAGCATTATACTGTTATTTCTTTGTTTTTGAAGATCATAAACCAGAGTTTTTATCAATAATAAATGGAAATATACCCTAATTTCTTGCTTTCAACATAATGGGTCAAAACATAATACTCTGAACACATTGAGTGGTACATCATGAGGGGACTGGTAAAATAGGGTTGACGTGAATATTCGCTCAGCCATAAGTACTTGAGTTTAATTTAAACTAAGTTTCTTCTAGTAGTTCTGTGCAGCGCTACACAGAAGGATCTCAAAATGCAGTTGGCTGTTTTTATTCTCAAAGAGTTTATGCTAACATACTATGTCCAGTTAGTACAATATAGCTTCATCAATCAGAAGTGTCAAGGGAAAATAAAAAAGAACACTTTTAAATGTTTTCGTTTTTAAATATAGAAATACTTATTAGAAATATCAAAATTCAGTAACACATATTGTGGATTTTATTACCACAATAACATAATATATGACAAGAGTGAAGAACTGGATTGCATGGGTGAGTTTAGTAAGGATGGTGAAAAACATTCATAATTCTCTACCTGATAATGATTACTGCAAATACAGAATTTAGAGGCTAACTATTGTTTAAAAAATATATTTCCAATATTTTCTCCTTTTTTATTACAAGATCACATAATAAGACTCCTTTCCAGCCTCAGATCCTTACCCACAATGAATATACCTTTACATAAATAAACACACATACATACAAAATATGTGCTTGTAAGTATATGCATAATTTTTTCCCTTTCTTGCTATGATATTCTATTTTGTAAGGTATAGGTGTAGAGAAAATTTACTGACTTTTTCAGTTATTTTTTCATTTTTGTACCTTTCTGAATTCTCATTAATTTTAATAAATTTTATGTGGCTAGATTCATTTAAGTTTTCATTTCCCGTCAAGGTTGCTGCAGATTGCCAAGTGTCTTCCCCACAACAGGCATTTGTCTAAAGCTGTATATATTTGCAATATCTGATTTTTAACTGCACACTCTTCATCCTATTGACCCAGAGTGAAAATTGATACTCTTATCTGAAGAACTGTTCCCTTGAGTATATTTAAACCAGACCAATCTCTGTGTTTAATCTGGGTTCATCAGGAACCATTAGCCTTGATTGGCTTGTCTCTCTCCCCCTCCATCTTAAGACTTGATTCTATTGAGTTAACAACTATTCTCCCCTGAGAATAGCTACCGCAAGCGCATTTCAAGTAATTCTCATACATAGTTTTTAGAATTGAACTGATCTTTTTCCTCACCAGTTTTGTCAGAAGACCTATGATGAATTCTGTATTTGCTCAAATCTTTCAAGAACTCTGAGGATTAAAATCATCTGGATCTCTCTCACTTTGGCACATTATTTAACCACAGCTAGTATTCCTCATTGTTGAACTATACAATCCACTTTCTAAACAGTACAAATATCAGTGATTGAAGACATAAATTGCTATCTGATAAATTCTCATTAATTGTGATTTGACTAACACCATTTATGTCATTTTAAGATAAGTAGGTATAAGTTTATCTTTCCAAAATTCCAGGAAAAAAAATGTTAGTAAGGATTTTAATATGTAAATAAGACTGAAAATATTTATAAACAGTAAACAGTAAACTGTTGTACAATATTGCATTATCAGTAAGTAAGACAGTTCATTGAAGTCCTGTAAAACTATAATTTATGAGAGCTGTCACAACTTCTATAGGAATGCTTACATAAGTTATCCTATCATATATAGACTCCATCCCTCTGTCAGGCTGAAATTTTCATCCAGATTTTAATATATTAATTTTGAGAAAACTAGTAGTAGAAAACAGTTCTATTATTCAGAACATACATTTCTAGGTCTTTGAAAGTGTATGGCTTTTGACCTTATGAAAATATTTTACCTCTTCTGACTCAAAGCAATTATCCCTTAAATGAAAATACATCATTCTACATCCCTCACATGGTGCCTTGAGAGACCTGACTGAGCTTTAGTCTGATCCTACTTTGGATAAGTAAACAAAGTATACTCATTTCTATGGTGTAGGTTACTTTTATTATAAATTCACAAGATGACTTTGCCTTCAGTTTTGAATTTTGTATGGCATTTAGTACTGTCTTTTCCTAGTTTGTTGTGAAATAGCTTTGATAATTACATTGGCTACAATATTCTGATTACCAGTCAGTTTCACTTGAACTGTTCTAATGAGTGGTTAATCATGAATAAATTTTACTGATATTTTGAAAAAATAATAATTTATTTAATCTCTCAACCACTTTCCATTCAATAAGTTAAAATGATTGGTTTTAATTAGGAGCAAATTATGACAAGACTATACATATTTTGGTACTACTATAGAACAAATTTATATTGTGACAGATTGTTACTTAGTTAACTTCTATATAAATAAAATAGCACAAAGGAAACTCAAGCTATATCTGTTAGTGAAGTTTATAACATAGGCTAATATTATGTTGTCACTGATAAGTGATAGAGTTCACAAAACAAGAAATGGCCTATTGATGGTAAACACTATTGAAAAAAAATATAAAAGTGTTAAGTGTCTAGTTTTCTTGTGTCTTATATACTTTTCTTCCTCACCAGAAAATTATACAGGAAACATTTGTTGCTTCCAAAGAAAATGGTGTCCAGAAAAAAGCAGAAAGATAACACTGACTCAACATTCTTCCTTTTTAATATAATAAATGGTGCTGTCTCAGGTATAAGACAACCACGTAATCACAAAGCAGGTTTTCTTTCCCTGAAACTTCCATACTGACTGGGAGGGAAGTGAGCAAAAGAAGTTACTGGAATGGCCCTTGCCTCTTCCATCTGAATAAAAATCAAACAGCTGAAAAAGTTTTCCATATACCAATAACACTTATGCTATCAATATTCTTTCTATAGATGAGGTTAATTTAGCTTTGTGAGTCAAAAACTTTTAGAAGTGACTTGCAAATGCTGTCTTGGAGATGTGGTTTAAATTACAAGCCCTCCTTTTATGCTCCCTTTATTATGTATATTGCTCATGTATTTTTATTGTCTAATCTGCATCCAATATAGTAAGAGGTTCAATGGTGATGGTGAGGCTTGGGGGTTTTATGTTGAGAAATATTCTAATGAAAATCTTCACATAAATCTTTAAATTCTCCTACTGGGTTTATGTCTGGAATTCTCAAAAAGCAAGCAAAAGTTGGAGTCTTTCTCTTTCATTGTTTAAAACCTTCTTCAGTAGTGGTACAGGAGGAATTCTGGATGTGTGTTCTCTATGGTACTTCCCTGTGCCATTCTTAAGCTCTCATTTCTCATTCTTCACTTGTAAGATACTAATGTATCAACACATTTAATCTTCAATATGAAGATTTTCCTCTTTCTGTGCTCAAACTCCAAATCTTAGACAATGATATATAGTAAGGTTCAGAAACCATATGAAGCTAACTGACTTTTAAATGAAAACATGGAAGATTTTATTTCAAGCACTATAAAACTCATCTGCTCATAAAACTAATATATATATTTCATCCATATATATTAAATACATACTGTAGAAATGACACTATCCTAAAAAATAAAGTTAGATTAGTAAAGTCAGCCTTTTCTCTTATCTCTCAAGAAGTAAACAGACTTCAGATAATAAGCTAAAAATTAGCAGTAAGCTACAGTGGACAGCAAATAATAAGCTTAAAAATATCAAAATTTGATAAGTTGATGAAAGAATTTTTCTAAAGTTATGCCTTTAGAATACGCTGGGTCTTTAATGCAGATTGGTGATCATCTTCAACAAGTAAGAGGTAGTCATGTGATGATTACAAAGGAAACCCTGATAGACAGAAATTTTAGTGTGTTAGGAACTTACTGGACAAGAGCCATGATAGAAGGAGAATAGAGAGAAGCAGAAATGGGCTGACAGTACTAGGGAAATTAGATTCTATTCTAGCAGTCATGATGACTTACTGCATAGTTCTAGGAACATAAAGTATTTTATTTGATAACTTAAATACAATACTCTCATTATACATTAATATTAATGGAGAAATAATATGATATCTGGATTTTTTCAAAAACATTTGGAACAGAGTGGGGAGATAGAGACCAATGGATTTTATTGAAAGCACAATTTCTGTGAATGAGAATTGTTGAAGCCAGGTACATGGGACTCATCATAACATTACCTCTGTTTTATTTCTTGAAAGTTTTCATGAGTGTTTAAAAATATATAAAACCTCATTTTCTCCCCAGTGTGAAGAGCAACCCAGTGATCAAATTTGGATTTAGAGAAGCTGATAGGATAATCTACTCAGGAATGTGGTCAGGAAAATAGGCTAGGTAATAGTACTATTTCTTGTGATAGAAAAGACAGGCCAGATATGCAGAGACATTTAGCTTACCCATAACTGTGGGCTAACTCCACAATGCATGACCCGTATACCTCAACAAGGAGGGGCCAAGGGGAGGGGGTAGGTCACGGATGAGCCTAATAATGGTACCAAACTGACTGTATTTGCTGAATACAGAACTGACTAATAAAAAAAAAAAAGAAAAGAAAAGAAAAAAAAAAAAAAAAAGAAAAGACAGACCAGGAGACTGTAGCTTGTTCAGACTACTGGAGAGCAGAGGGTCAGTTTTGGACTTAAGAAGAAGAGAAGTTGTTTATTGACTCCACCTAGAGTTGTCAAGCATCTCCAATGCAGTTATCCTTGACTTTGTATAAAGGCTGGTGCTAGAGATGTGGTGTTTTGGTTTTTGTTTGTTTGTTTGTTTTTGTTTACTTATTGGCCCCTTTTCTTTTGTCATCCTTCCCTGTGTAAATTTACCTCTCAGCCTATGACTTTGGGTTTAGACACATGAATGCCTTTGGGTAACAGGATATGAGAAACAGAATTTCCCACATAAGAGCAAAAGCATTACGTGTGTGCTTGCATGCATGCTTGAGTTTGATTCCTTTCTCCTGTCCTCCACCATGAAAGTGGCATGTCTCATCTTCAATCTAGGATTTGAATGGGAAAATGTGTGACAATGAGCCACGTCCTCCACACATTTGGGTAGTGTGCACCAGAAACACCTATTACTCCAATCCCCCATATTTATAGATTATAGTCATTTGATAGCTTAACAGAAATTATTGATACAGAGAGAAATGAAAGCATATAAGTTTGGAAGACAAGGGCATTTTATTGTATTAAATAATGGCACTGGGTGAGATGTTGTAAGGAAATGATGATATTCAGTTGTTTGCTATGTTCAGAAATGGGCTCAGCACAACAATACAAAGCAAAATACAAAATCCACAAGAAAATGAGTTCATGAAAATTCATGAGTAAAATAGCAGTTATTTGTTTCTATAATTTTACCTTAGTTCTATTTCAAAGCCTGTAAAATGTCTACTACAAATCAGTACTTGACTTTTTTTCTGAAATATGTACCAATTTAATAGAATATGAGATCTCTAATCAAATTATGGTTTACCTAAGGATCTTATTCTCTGTCTGATTTTTTCCAAGTTTTAACAATGTAGTTGAAAGTAGAGAAAGTTTTCACTTAGCATGACTTAATCTCTCCTTACTGAAAAATAAGTCACTTGCCTTAAGACATAATAAAATAAGTTCAAATTGAATTGTTTCCTGGTATACATTTCTATCACAAAATGTATTAAGTTTTGCTTTAATTAAATGAAATAAAGTATTTCTAAATTGATGATAAATGTTGCTTTAAAGTGCATATGAAATTATGTTCATGGTAATTTGTTAAATTATTATGGAAATTTCACACTTCCACAGTAATCTGCTTAATTTGCATTTATGTAGTTTAAGAGCCCTCTCATAAATTACCCACTCTATTTCTATTCCCATTCTTGTCTTTCTCAGGGATTGTGTAGATATGTAAAGGCACCAGCAATATTTTTTTAAATTTTGAGAGTCAGTGTGGGTTGGTGGGTTAAGAAGAAAACTGGTTTTGAACCAAACACACCACTCTTTTCAATTTTCATGCTGCATTATGTTTTTCTACTGTTTTAATTTATTATTACTAATTATTAATTAGTATGTCTTTTTAAGCCATTACCTCTCCTTACTGTTTTTGTTGTTGTTGTTGTTGCTTTTTTTGTTTGTTTGTTTGTTTTTTTGTTTTGTTTTTCTAGGTAAGGTCTCACTCTAGTTCAGGCTGACCTGGATTTCACTATGTAGTCTCAGGATGGCCTTGAACTCATGGTGATCCTCCTGCCTCTGCCTCCCAAGTGCTGGGATTAAAGGCATGTACTACCATGCCTTGCTTCCTTACTTATTTTTACAATATAGCTTGCAGTTGCTTTTCATTTTTTTTTTCTATTCAACTCATAAAAAATAAACTACCAGACATAATGCTCACAAGTGGTCTGCTGCTACTATCCATCTTGTCCAAATTTGACTGTTCATGTGGCTTGTTTCAATTTCTTGTTCCCAAAAACTTTGTTTCATGCACTGTTCATTAAGGTAAGGATGGCTTTGGGTTGCTTTTATGAATTGTACATTTTCAGCTGGTTAGTAGTAATTTAAAGTAGCATTGGAAAAACATTTTTATTTATTTATTTGTGAGTGGAGAGAGAGAAAAGAGAGACAGACAGCAGACCGAATGGGCATGCAAGGGTCTTTGCCACTGCAAACAAACTCAGGATAAATGTGCTGCTTTGTGCATCTGGTTTTATATGGGTACTGGGGAATTTAACCTGGATTGTTAGGCTTTGCAGACAAGTGCCTTAACTACTGAACAATCTCTTCGGCCTCTATAACTAGCATTTTTAGACATTTTGTTATGTTTCAGCCATTATTCCTAAAACATTAAGAAATATTATTTTGTTCTTGATGTAGCCTTATTAATGCATTCTGAGAATATTCCAATTTAATAAAGAAAATGATTGGGTAAAATGTCAAATATTGTGGTCTAAGAAAGTTTAGCAGTCAGAGTTAGAGCTTCCTCTACCTGGGGCTAAGGCCTGTATAGTGAACTTGAATATATGTGATCCTTGCTAGTCAAAGTAGGCTAATGGCTCCATAAAAAATCCAAACTCAGTAACTTAGTCATGAAAATTTGTATATCTAGCTTATGGAATACTTAGGTCACATGATTGGCATTCAACCTTGTATTCTGCAATCTAGGGCTTTTGTATTTCTTCAAATATGCAAAGTTAAACAAGGGAGCTATTAATCACATGTACTTACTAACAAAAATGATAATTTTGTTTCTTGGATTCCGAGGCAACATTACAAGTGAACAATAGCTTCATTTGACTAAATCCTATTTGGGAGGAAAATGTAGACATTAAGCATTTAAACTATCCCAAAATTTCTTTCTCAAACACCTTGAATTAGAGAGTTCTCTATCATCCTGTAGGATGCGACTTCAAGTCTGCAGGTGAGAGAAAGCACGTTCTATGAGCCAGGTTGAAGGCAGTCATGCCTATCAACTTTCCACTTGTCCAGAACATAGAAAAATGGCTGCACACAAGAGTAAGGTAACAGTGAAGAGTAGCTTTGTGTGCATTAGCAAGAGGAAAGTGGGTGGCAGACCATCATTCAGATCCTGCCTGTATTCAAATGTGTCTCTTTCAAAGCATGTGCTGAGTACTTACTGAATAACTGGGGAGCCATTTGAAGTGTACTTGTAAACCCCACATAAGAAATTAGAAAGAATTTCCTTGAAAGTTTGGAAGGATTAAGCAATGAATGATTCCAGTCCTGACATTTCTTTGTTAGAAGATCTTTATTGCTTCAATTTCATTACTTGCTATACATGTATTAAAATCATTTATATCTTCTGTATTTAATTGTGGTAGTTCAAAGGAGTTCAGAAATATATCCATTTCTTCATATTTTCCCATCTTTTTGGAACATTAGGTTAGATTTTACATACCAGTCTTAGCTATTCCTTTTATTATCTCTTGGGGAGAACTTTCCTTCCACAATTTTGAAATGCTGGGGCCATCATAAAATGTAGGCTAAAGCTATGTGGTCATTGTGTAGGACCAAAACATTAATAACAAATTCTGATATTCAGACATTTAGATTTCCAACATGAGGCACAAACCTCCACATAGAACTATACTTCCAACTCTGGTCTTAGGAATGAGGCATATGGAAGTAAGCTAGACTTAGTCCACAAGAGGTTGCCCCAGACAACTTGCAGTACCACAGAGTAATGAGTAAGAACATAGTACTTATTGTTTTATGCTTGTTTGATTTTATGGGTTTTAACATAAAGTGGGTGATAATACAAATTTTTGAAGCCAAAGCTATTAGGAAGGAATTAATATATAGAATGGTTAAGTGTCATAGGTCATGTGATACTGAAACAAAGAACTGAAATTCAAATTAAAATCTTCTGTACCAAACTTTAAAAAAATATTCAGCTTTATCTTAATGTCAAAACTGAGTAAAGATATACAACCTGAAAGAAAATTATAGAGCAATCTCCCTGAGGGAAATACACTAAAAACTTCTACCAAAAATACTTGCAAGCTGAATTCAAGAAAACATCAGGTGTATCATTAATCATGATCAATTAGGCTTCATTCTAGAGATACAGTGTACACCAACAGAAATGGACTTATGGAAAAATCACATTGTAATTTTGATAGATACAGCAGGGATCAAATCAATTCTCACAGTCATTACCCTAAATATTAATGGCCTTAATTCACCCATCAAGAGACACAGGCTAACAGGATGGATCAAAAAATTAGACCCCTCAATCTGTTGCCTTTAAGAAACCCACCTCACCACTAAAGACAGACACCTTCTCAGGGTGAAAGGGTGGAAAACAATATTCCAAGCAAATGGGAATAAGAAACAAGCAGGCATAGCTATATTAATATCAGATAAAATATACTACAAACCAAAAATAATCAAAAAAGACAAAGAAGGCCACTTCCTACTTATCATGGGAATGATCCATCAAGAGGATATTACAATCATAAATCAGTATGCACCAAACACAAAAGCACCACAGTTCATTAAAAAAAAAAAAAACTACTTGACAATAAGACAATAAAACAGAAATAACCACCAACACCATCATAGCTGGGGACTTCAATACACCATTATAAGTAATAGACAGATCATCCAAACAGAAACTCAACAGGGAAGTAAGAGAGCTCAACAAAACCATAGATCACTTAGACCAAATGGACATCTACAGAACTTTCCATCCCAAGGCCACAGACTATACATTCTTCCCAGCAGCCCATGGAACATTCTCTAAAATAGACCATATACTGGGTCACAAAGACTGCCTGTACATATTTAGGAAGATTGACATAATTCCCTGAATGATATCAGATCACAATGATATATTGCTAGAAATCAACAACAAAAGGCCCACCAAGAATCCCAATGGCACCTGGAAACTGAACAGCTCACTTTTAAACAATAAATGGATAGTGGATGAAATAAAAAATGAAATTGAAAATTTTCTGCAATTGAATGACAATGAGAACACATCATACCAAAACTTATGGGACACTATGAAGGCGTTCCTCAGGGGAAAATTCATAGCTCTCAATGCCATCATAAAAAAGACAGAAATGCAGTGGTATTTAGCCGGGTGTGGTGGCGCACGCCTTTAATCCCAGCACTCGGGAGGCAGAGGTGGGAGGATCGCCATGAGTTCGAGGCCACTCTGAGACTCCATAGTGAATTCCAGGACAGCCTGGGCTAGAGTGAGACCCTACGTCAGAAAACCAAAAAAAAAAAAAAAAAAAAAAAAAAAAGACAGAAAGCTCCCAAATCAATAACCTAACCATCCACCTCAAGGCACTGGGAAAACAAGAAAAATCCAACCCAAAGAGCTCCAGAAGGAAAGAAATAATAAAATCAGAGCAGAAATCAATGAATTGGAAATGAAGGAAACAATTAAGACAATTGACAAAACAAAGAGCTGTTTCTTTGAAAAAATAAACAAGATTGACAAATCCCTGGCCAGTCCAATCAAGCAAAAAAAGGAGAAGCTTCAAATTAACAAAATTCAAAATGAAAAAGGAGAGATTACAACAGACATAAGTGAAATTGGGAGAAACATCAGAACTTATTTCAACAACCTCTACTACACAAAACTGGATAATGTGGAGGAGATGGATAAATTCCTGGATGCATACCATCTATCAAAGCTAAACACAGAGCAGATTAACCACCTCAATCAACCCATCACACTCATGGAGATTGAGAAAGTAATAAAAAACCTCCCAACAAAGAAGAGTCCAGGACCAGATGGCTTCTAAGCTGAATTCTATCAAACCTTCATGGAAGAACTCAAGCCAATCTTCCTCAAACTGTGCCACACAATTGATGAACAGGGAAAGCTACCCAACTCCTTTTATGAAGCTAGCATCACACTAATTCCAAAACCAGACACATGTGCCACAAGAAAAGAAAACTACCGGCCTATTTCCCTGATGAATTTAGATGCAAAGATCCTGAACAAAATCCTCACAAACCGAATCCAACAACACATCAAAAGCATTATCCACCTTGACCAAGTGGGATTCATCCCAGGAACACAGGGGTGGTTCAACATACAGAAATCTGTCAATGTAATACACCACATAAGAAAGGTTAAACATAAAAACCACATGATCATTTCGATAGATGCAGAAAAATCCTTTGACAAGATACAACATCACTTCATGATCAAAACATTGGAGAGAATAGGCCTGGTTGGTTCATATCTTAACCTAATAAAGGCAATATACAAAGCTCCGAGACCCCAAATAATATTTAATGGAGAGAGACTGGAGGAGTTCCCATTAAGATCAGGAACAAAACAGAGTTGTCCACTCTCACCTCTGCTTTTCTATATAGTACTGGAAGTCCTAGCTCAAGCAATAAGACAGGAGAAGGAAATAAAAGGGATACAATTTGGAAAGGAAGAAGTTAAGTTAGCTCTAATTGTTGATGACATGATTGTATATGTAAGAGACCCAAGAGACTCCATCCCAAAACTCCTGAACGTGATTAACTCCTATAGCAAAGTAGCAGGGTACAAAGTCAATGCACAAAAATCAGTAGCCCCCCTATATGCAAATGACAAAGATACAGAGAAAGAAATAAGGGACATAGTCCCATTTTCAATAGCAACAAAAAAATAAAATAAAATACTTTGGAATAACATTAACCAAGGAAGTGAAAGATCTATACAATGAAAACATAAAAACATTCAAAAAAGAAATTGAGGAGGACTTGAGAAAATGGAAACACCTCCCATGTTCCTGGATAGGAAGAATTGATATTGTGAAGATGACAATCCTACCAAAGGCAATATAGAGATTTAATGCAATTCCAATTAAAATCCCTACAGTGTTCTTCAGATAGAAAAAATGATCTCAAATTTCATATGGAAAGGCAAGAGGCCTCGCATGTCAAAACATATCCTCAGCAAAAGAAATACCTCTGGAGGCATCACCATACCTGATCTAAAGACATATTCCAATGCCATAGTAATAAAAACAACATGTTACTGGCATAAAAACAGGAGTATAGACCAATGCAATAGACTTGAGGACCAGGACTTTGGGTCAAGCAACTGTAGCTACTTGATATTCAATAAAGGCCCAAGCAATATAGGCTGGAAAAAAGACAGCATCTTCAACAAATGGTGCTGGACACATTGGATAACCACATGCAGGAAACTGAAACTTGACCCATACATTTCACCATGCACTACACTGAAGTCCAAATGGATCAAAGACCTCAATATAAGTCCAGAAACTCGAATACTACTGGAAGAAAACTTAGGAAGTACTTTCCATGATATAGGAATGGAAAAAGACTTCCTGAACAAAACCACAGTAGCTCACGAACTTAAACCGTTACTCAACCAATGGGATCACTTGAAGCTGAAGAGTCTCTTTACAGACAAGCATACAATAAGCAAAGCCAATAGAATACCCACAGAATGGGAGAAAATATTTGCAGGTAATCCAACTGATAGAGGCCTAATCTCTAGAATCTACAAAGAACTCAAAAATCTAAACAGTAAGAAGTCAAACACCCCACTCACAAAATGTGGCAAAAAGCTGAACAGGCAGGTCACAGAGGAAGAAATACAAATGGCAAAAGTACACATAGGAAAATGTTCAGCATCCCTAATCATTAGAGAAATGCAAATTAAAACAACTATGAGATTCCACCATACCCTAATATGGATAGCAAACATCAAAAAATCAAATGAAAATAAATACTGGAGAGGATGTGGAGAAGTAGGAACACTCATCCACTGTTGGTGGGAATGTAGGATGGTACAACCACTTTGGCAAGCAATATGGAGACTTCTGAAAAAGCTGGATATAGAGATACCAACAGACCCAGTAATTCCCTTATGGGCATCTACCGTAAAACCTTCAAACAACAGGCTAGAGAGATTTGCTCAACCATGTTTGTAGTGGATCAATTTGTAATAGCTAAGAGCTGGAATCAACCCAGATGTCCATCACTAGAAGAATGGGTAACCAAGATGTGGTGTATCTACACAATGGAATTCTATATAGCAGTAAGAAAAAATGACACAATGAAATTTGAGGAAAAATGGTTGAACTTGGAACAGATCATTCTCAGTGAACTTACCCAATCACAGAAAAAAATTGCCACATAGTGTCACTCATCTACAGCACCTAACCTGAATCTACCCAAGATACCTTACATATCCAGCAATCATCTCGTGGATTAGACACTAAGATGGAAGGGGAGGGAGGGGAAGGCATAAAAGGCGTAGGAAACACAAATCTAGACCCAAATGGCAATGGTATCATACAATTCTACTTACTAAAAGACAGACCAAATGGCTGATCCTTCACCAGGCCCTTACAGGGAACTCCTGAACCACAAGACAATGGAGAGGGTAGGACAATGACTAACCTTTATCTTCTACAACTTCCCTCCCTCCTTCTCCCTCTCTGTCTCTCTCTCTCTCTTCTCTCTAACTCTTGTACATTAGTTACCTTTTTCCTCATTTTCTTAGTAGGCACTGACCTGTAACTCCCAGTACCAGCATGGGACTATCATCCACAATGAGCTTTTGGTCAGGAGACCTACAAGGTTTCCTAAAAGACAGATTTCTGTAAGAGTACTTGATGTCCCACCAAAGGTTAGTGGTAAGACCCTAGTTCTGAAGACACCTTATGTGGTTGACATGAAAAATACAATGGCTTGGCTGGAAGTTGGAAGAGAGTCAGTCCCCAGACAGTCAGCACGTCTAGTGCCAGAAGGTGCTACATGGGCTACTGGGGGAAAATGACCAATGTGTGTCCAAGCAACTCATGGTCTAACCTACTTAGCAGCAAATAAATTTTTGTGATGCCCGCACAAGTGCAATAGTGGCACACAGCCATGGTGGGGAACCAACTGCTCTCAATTTGGCTAACTGATCCCCTCACTGGCATGGGACCCATAGCTGGAGCTGGGAAACAAGTCAGAACCAGATCCAAACGTAAGCCCACTCTCCAATATCAAGCTACCATCAATTGTGGGCTACAAGAGGGCCTACACGTATTAAATTCTCTATTAAAAAAAAAAGTAAGGTTTATCTCATTTGTTCTGGTGCTAACTTAGTCTCTGTTGGAGAATCTGCTTCTCTTTTTCAGATAGATGTAGATCCTAAGGAGAGAGCCACCCCATCATACCTCCAAAGGGCCCTGGCTGGAACTAAGAAAAATTGGTGAAACAAGCAAGGGTGCTGTTTTCCTGATGAACCATATACCAGCAGAAGGGGGAAGGAGATCAACACAGAGAAAAATCAACTCCTACCAAATCAGAGAGCCAGAGCCTCAGAGGCCCCCAACACCTCATCACTGAAGCAGATCAAAAATGAACCCAACATGGCTCAGGCAAATTTTGCGGAAGAGGGGGCAGAAAGAATGTCAGAGCCACATGTTGGGTCATGATATGCAGAGACATTTATCTTACACAATACTGTGGGCTAACTCCACAATGCATGACCCATATACCTCAACAAGGAGGGGCCAAGGGGAGGGGGTAGGTCATGGATGAGCCTAATTATGGTATCAAACTGACTGTATTTGCTGAATACAAAACTAACTAATAAAGAAAAAAAAGGCTTTTGTCAAAAATCTAGTAGCCTTTAATAATAAGAGTACTGAAGAACTTTGGAATACAAAGAGCATACCTCAACATCGTAAGGAGTATATGTGGCAAACCTATAAGTAACATTATATCAAATAAGGGAAGTACAAAGCACTTTGACTGAGCTCAGACACAGGACAAAGGTCTATGTTTTGTGCACTTTGGCTGAATATAGTTCTTGAAGTTGTATCTAGATCAATAAAACAAAGAAAGCAATGAAAGGGATAAAGATAGGAAAAGTCAACCTTTCCTTATTTGTACACTATGTGATTCAATATATAAAACAGTTTAAATATTCCACTAGAAAACAGAATTGATAAACACATACAGAAAACTAGCAGGATACAAAATTAACATGCAAAAACCTGTAGCCATCCTATATACAAATAACAAACATGCTGAGGAAGGAAATAAGAAAATAACTGCATTTAAAGTTGCCTCAAAAATAATGTGGGCCTGGAGACATGGCTCAGCTAGTAAGAGTGCTTGTCATACAAGTATGAGGCTGTGAGAGGCCTGATCACCCTGAGGTTGATTCCTCAGAACCCACATGAACAGCTAGGCATTGTTGGGCTCTGAAAGGCCCAGGTGTGAGGCCTAGTGGAACTTCCTGAGCCTAGCTAAAGTTTGGTGATCTGCCTCTGGCCAGACGTGACTCAGCAAGACGCCTAATGGCTTCTTGCCTGCTACTTCCACATGGGATTTAGAATTATGATTTCAATAGTCACAGTTTACTATTGGTCCTTACCTTTCTCCACTGTCCTAAAATCCCCGCCTTCGTCCCCAACATTATATAGGCAACTGCTCATAGCAATTAAATAATAAATCCTGCTTTGACAAGACTCCCGACTCAGTGTGGTTTTTCTCCGGTGGCCAGGAGAGGTCTGAGTCGTCGGATGATCATCTCCTCCTCAACCCCTCGGGAGGAACCAGCGGGCCTGGTCCTTCCCTCGGCACTACCTGCCCCCACCGGAGGAGCCCGGCAAGGCATGATCCTTCAAACTGTAACTCCATACTCTTTGGCAGCAGAGACAGGAGAGTCACTAAGCATTGCTGACCATATAAATTTACCAAAACAAAACACAACACAACAAAAGAAAACAAAATGACAAGTCCCAATTCATTGAGAGTATACATCTGAAGGAAACTTATGAATGAATGAAAGGAGGTTTCTCTCTAACATTTGTTCTTGCTTATACTACATATATCTGCTTACACATGTGCATAATACACATACCATACATATACACAGCACACACACTATACACAAACACATAAAACTATCTTAGAGTAAATTCAAGTAAGTGAATGACCTCTATAAGGGGACTTTGATAATACCCAACATGGAAATCAGTGAAGACAACAGGAAATTGAAAGACTTCCCGTGTTCATGGATTAGAAGAATCAACATTGAAAGTATCACAATAACTGATTTTAAAGTATCTTACAAATCCATATTAACAAAAACAGCATGATACAGGCACAAAAGCACACATGTACATCAGTGGGATAGAAGATCCAGATGTAAATCCAAGAAGCTACAGCCATTCTTTTTTTTTTTTTTTTTTTACATAAAAAACAAAAATATTCAATGGAGAAATGATAATCTCTTTATCAAATCATGCAGGGAAAACTGGATGTCTATATGAAGAAGAATAAAAGTAGATCATTATCTCTTTGCATGCATAAGGATCAACTCCAAATGAATCACAAACTATGGACATGAAACTGTGGTTGGGAATCCAAACTAGTGCAGCCACAATGGAAATCAGTGTGGAGGTTTCTAAGAAAAACTGAAAATGGAACTATGATGACTCAGCTATAATACTACTTGGTATGTATTTGAAGGACTCTATTTTCTACCACAGAGATCCAGTCTTCCATGTTCATTGTTACGTTATTAACAATAAAAGGAACATAGAATCAGGTTATATGTGCATCAGTAAATAAATGGATAATGAATAATTGCAGTAGTATACACAATGCAATTTTATTCAACTAAAAAGGAAAGTGAAATGATGACATTTGTAAGACAATAGATGGACCTGGACTATATCACATTAAGTGAAGTAACTGAGGTTCAGAAAGACAAATTGCATATTCTTCCTTATGTGTGGATCTTAGCTTCTATTTTTTTATTTTTTATATTTTATTTTTGGTTTTCAAGGTAGGGTCTCACTCTAGTCCAGGCTGACCTGGAATCCACTATGTAGTCTCAGGGTGGCCTCTAAATCAAGGTGATCCTCTTACCTCTGTGTCTGAGTGTTGGGATTAAAGGCGGGCACCACCATGCCGGGCTTGTCTTCTAAGTTTTTTTTTTATTAATTAGTTTTGTACTCAGTGAATACAGTCAATTTTGTAGCATTGTTAGGCTCATCCATGTCCTATCCCTGCCCCCTGGCCCCTCCTTCTTGAGGTATATGGGTCATGCATTCTGGAGTTAGCCCACAGTTATGGGTAGGATAAATGTCTCTGCATATCATGACCCAACATGTGTCTGTAACATTCTTTCTGCCTCCTCTTCTGCAAAATTTCCCTGAGCCACGTTGGGTTCATTTTTGGTCTGCGTCAGTGATGAGGTGTTGGGGGCCTCTGGGTCTCTTGATCTCTGATTTGGTAGGAGCTGATTTTTCTTTGTGTTGATCTCCTTCACCCTTGTGCTGGTTCCCAGTTCACAGAGAAAACAGCACCCTGCGTGTTTTACTGATGTTTCTTAGTTTCACCCAGAGCCCTTTTGAGGTATGATGGGGAGGCTCTCTCCTTAGGATCTACGTCTATCTGAAAGAGAGAAGCAGATTCTCCAATGGAGAGTAGGTTAGCACAAGACAAATGAGATAACCCTTACCTTTTTAGTAGAGAATTTAATAGGTGTAGGCCCTCTTGTAGCCCATGATTTATGGTCGCTTGATAATGAAGAGCGGGCTTATGTTTGGATATGGTTGTAATTTGTTTCCCAGATCCAGTTATGGACCCTGTACCACTGAGGGGATCAGTTAGCCAAATCAAGAGTAGTTGGTTTCCATTCATGGCTGTGAGCCACTATTGCACTTGTGTGAGCTTCATGACAGGTTATGTGCTGCTAAGTAGGTTAGACCGTGACTTGCTTGGACAGATATTGGTCATTTTCCACCAGTAGCCCATGTAGCACCTTCTGGCACTAGACATGCTGACTGTCTGGGGACTGACTCTCTTCCAGCTTCCAGCCATGCCATTCCATTTTATGTGTCAACTGCGTATGGTGTCCTCAGCAGTAGGGTCTTACCACTAACCTTTGGTGGGTCATCAAGTACTCGGAGAGAAATCTGTCTTTCTTTTAGGAAACCTTGTAGGTCTCTCTGATAAAAAAGCTCATTGTGGATGATACCACCTGCTGGTACTGGGAGTTACAGGTCAGTGCCCACTAAGAAAAGAAAGGAAAAGATAACTAACATAAAAGAGTTAGAGAGAAGAGAGAGAGAGAGAGAGAGAGAGAGAGAGAGAGAGAGAGAGAGAGAGAAAGAGAAGATGTAGAAGATTAAGGTCAGTCGTCATCATACCCTCTCCAGTGCCTTGTGACTCAGGTGTTCCCTCTAAGGGCCTGCTGAAGGTTCAGACATTGGTCTGCCTTTTACAGTGTAGAATTTTATGGTACCATTGCCGTTTGGGTCTAGATTTGTGTTTCCCACCCCCTCCTTTGCCCTCCCCTCCCTTCCTACCCAGTCTTTTGTTTAGTCCATGAGATGCTTGCTGGGTATATAAGACATCTTGGGTAGATTCAGGTTAGGTGATGTAAATGAGTGAGACTACGTGACGATTGCCTTTCTGTGATTGGGTAAGTTCACTGAGAATGATCTGTTCCAGATTTAACATTTTTTCTTCAAATTTCATTGTGTCATTTTTCTTACTGCTATATAGAATTCCATTGTGTAGATATACCACATCACATCTTAATTTCCCATTCTTCTAGTGATGGAAATCTCGGTTGATTCCAGCTCTTAGCTATTATGAATTGAGCCACTACAAGCATGGTTGAACAAATCTCTCTGGACTGTGGTTTAACAGTTTTAGGGTAGATGCCCAGTAAGGGAATAACTGGGTCTGTTCGTATCTCTATAGTCATCTTTTTCAGGAGTCTCCATATTGCTTTCCAAAGTGCTTGTACCATCCTACATTCCCACCAACAGTGGATGAGTGTTCCTAATTCTCCACATCCTCTCCAGCATTTATTTTCACTTGATTTTTTTGATGTTTGCTATCCTTACTGGGGTAAGGTAGAATCTCATAGTTATTTTAATTTGCATTTCCCTGATGATTAGGGATGATGAACATTTTCTTAAGTGTGTGTTTGCAATTTGTATTTCTTCCTCTGTGACCTGCCTGTTCAGCTTTTTGCCCCATTTTGTGAGTTTGGTGTTTGACTTTTTACTGTATATTGCCTTTGTTTTGATCACCATCTTCCCAATGTTAATTTTGCCTATCCAGGAGCATGGGAGGTCTTTCCATTTTCTCAAGTCCTCCTCAATTTCTTTCTTTCTTTCTTTCTTTTCTTTTCTTTTCTTTTTTTTTTTTTTTTTTTTTGAGTGTTTTTATGTTTTCATTGTATAGATTTTTCACTTCCTTGGTTAACGTATTTCCAAGGTATTTTTTTGTTGTTGCTCTTGAAAATGGGACCATGTCCCTTACTTCTTTCTCTGTATCTTTGTCATTTGCATATAGGGGGGCTACTGATTTTTGTGCATTGATTTTGTATCCTGCTGTTTTGCTATAGCAGTTAATCACCTTCAGGAGTTTTGGGATGGAGTCTCTCGGGTCTCTTACATAAATAATCATGTCTTCAGCTAATAGGGCTAACTTAACTTGTATCTTTCCAAATTGTATCCCATTCGTTTCCTTCTCCTGTCTTATTGATTGAGCTAGGACTTCTAGTACTGTATTGAAGAGCTGAGGACAACCCTGTCTTGTTCCTGATCTTAATGGGAGTTCCTCCAAGTCTCTCTCCATTAACTATTATTTGGGCCTCTGCAGCTTTGTATATTGCTTTTATTATGTTAAGATATGAACCAACCAGCCCAATTCTCTCCAATGTTTTGAGCATGAAGTGATGCTGTATCTTGTCAAAGGCCTTTTCTGCATCTATCGAAATGATCATGTGGTTTTTATGTTTAACCTTGTTTCTGTGGTGTATTACATCGACAGATTTCCATATGTTGAACCACCCCTGTGTTCCTGGGATGAATCCCACTTGGTCAAGGTGGATAATGCTTTTGATGTGTTGGATTCGGTTTGCGAGGATTTTGTTCAGGATCTTTGCATCTAAATTCATCAGGGAAATAGGCCGGTAGTTTTCTTTTCTTGTGGCACATGTGTCTGGTTTTGGAATTAGTGTGATGCTAGCTTCATAAAAGGAGTTGGGTAGCTTTCCCTGTTCATCAATTGTGTGGCACAGTTTGAGGAAGATTGGTTTGAGTTCTTCCATGAAGGCTTGATAGAATTCAGCTGAGAAGCCATCTGGTCCTGGGCTCTTCTTTTTGGGGAGGTTTTTTGTTACTTTCTCAATCTCCATGAGTGTGATGGGTGGATTGAGGGGATTAATGTGCTCTGAGTTTAGCTTTGATAGATGGTATGCATCCACGAATGTATCCATCTCCTCCCCATTATCCAGGTTTGTGGAGTAGAGGTTTTTGAAATAAGTCCTGATGATTCTCCCAATTTCACTTATGTCTGTTGTGATCTCTCCTTTTTCACTTTGAATTTTGTTAATTTGAAGCAACTCGTTTATTTTTTTTTGCTTAATCAGATTGGCCAGGGGTTTGTCAATCTTGTTTATTTTTTCAAAGAACCAGCTCTTTGTTTTGTCAATTGTCTTAATTGTTTTCTTAGCTTGCAATTCATTAATTTCTGCTCTGATTTTAATTATTTCTTTCCTTCTGGAGATTTTTGGGTTGGATTTTTTCTTGCTTTTCGAATGCCTTTAGGTGATGGTTAGGTTACTGATTTGGGATTTCTCTGTCTTTCTTATGAAGGCATTGAGTGCTATGAATTTTCCCCTGAGGAGAGCCTTCACTGTGTCCCATAAGTTTTGGTACCATGTGTTCTCATCGTCTTTCAATTCTAGAAATTTTGCAATTTCATTTTTTTTTGTTTCATCCACTTTCCATTTATTGTTTAAAAGTGTACTGTTCAGTTTCCAGGTGCCATTAGGATTCTTGGTGGGTCTTTTGTTGTTAATTTCTAGCAATATAGCATTGTGATCTGATATCATGCAGGGAATTATGTCAATCTTCCTAAATATATGGCAGCAGACTTTGTGACCCAGTATAAGATCTATTTTAGAGAATGTTCTATGGGTTGCTGAGAAGAATGTGCAGTCTGTAGATTTGGGATAGAAAGTTCTGTAGATGTCTGTTAGGTCTAAGTGATCTCTGGTTTTGTTGAGCTCTCTTACTTCCCTGTTGAGTTACTGATAATGGTTTATTGAAGTCCCCAACTATGATTTTGTTGGTAGTTATTTCTGTTTTATTGTCATTTAGGTTTTGGTTTATGAATTGTGGTGCCCCTGTGTTTGGTGCATACAGATTTATGATTGAAATATCCTCTTGATGTATCGTTCTCTTGATAAGTAGGAAGTGGCCTTCTTGGTCTTTTTTCATTATTTTGGGTTTGAAGTCTATTTTATCTGATATTAATATAACTACACCTGCTTGTTTCTTATCCCTGTTTCCTTGGAATATTGTTTTCCACCCTGTCACCCTGAGGAGATGTCTGTCTTTAGTGGTGAGGTGGGTTTCTTTAAGACAATAGATTGAGGGGTCTAATTTTTTGGTCCATCCTGTTAGCTTGTGTCTCTTGATGGGTGAATTAGGGCCATTAATACTTAGGGTAATGACTGTGAGATTTCATTTGATCCCTGCCATATTGTGATGGTATATGTGGTTTGGTGTATTCATGGACTTTGATCCTTTTTTGCTTTCTCTGAGTTTGGTTATAGTTTTCTGCTTCTTGTAGGCATTTGAGTTTGATTATTCAGTTTTTCTTTGTGGAGAATTTCCTGAACTACTCTGTAGGTTTGGTTTTATGTTCATATAATTGTAAAGTTGGCTTTTGTGATGGAAAGATTTTTTTCACCAAATACTATGAGGGATACTTTTGCTCTGTAGAGTAGTTTGGGTTTGAAGCCACAGGTACTTAAGACTTTGCAGTGATTCATTCCAGGCCCTCTAGCTTTCAGGGTTTCCATTGAGAGGTCTGAAGTAATTCTGATGGGGTTACCTTTGAAAGTGGTGTGCTGTTTTTCCCTAGCTGCTTTTAGAATTTTCTCTTTGGTGTCAATGTTTAGAGTCTTAATGACAATATGTCTTGGAGAGTTTCTCCTTTGGTCCAGTCTGTTTGCAGTTCTGTTGGCTTCTTGTATCTTCATGGGCCTTTCTTTTAAGAGAGTGGGGAAGTTTTCTTCAATTATTTTGTTAAATAAGTTCTCCGTCTTTGGTATGAATTTCTTCTCCTTCTGGTATTCCAATGATCCTGTATCCCACAATTCCCTCATGTTCTGTTCACAGAAACTTTTGAACTTACTGAAACTTTTGAACTCTCGAACTATTTCTTCCATCTTGTCTTCCCCCCTCCACATGGCTGACTCTATCCTTGAGAGCTTTTAGAGAGTTTTGGACTTGTTTAATTAGGTTTGCATTTTCTACTACTTTTCTATGTAGAGTTTCCATCCCTCTGTCAAGCTCCCTTTTCACATCATTTTCTGATTTTCTTGATGCATCTTGGAATTCATCCCTGTATTTCTTTATGTCTTCATTTAGCATCACCTGCTGATTTTTGAGGTCCTCTTTTTATTTTCAGTCTCCTTCATGTCTCTTATCTGTCTTAGAATTCCTTCCATTTTCTTATCTATTATGTCTAGTCTATTGATGGCAGCATCCACATGATTATCAGTCCTTTGTTGCTTTTCTGCAAGTTCTACCAATAGCTTCATCAGGGTTGCATTGCTCTTAGCTTCATTTTGGTGTTCTGATCCTAATGAGTCTTCTGTATTTTGATTTGGGATGATCATTGTAAGACTGGGTGATCTAACTGGCTTCTCTTGCATTTGATTTTTCATATTATTTCTTTCGCATTGTGGTCTGCCCATCACAGTGTATGGACATGTAGGTGGGTGGATCAGCCTGGGCTCAAGCACAGTGGGAAGTTGAAGCAGTCTGAGGCAGTTTCCCAGCATTCTGGGCTTTGGCTGTCACTTGCAAAGCCACCTAAGCTCCTGCCTGGCAGGGGCACCAAATTTGCCTCAGCTCTCATGCAGTAATGCGCCAAGGCTGCCTGCGCTTGCCCTAGGAGGCGCACTGAGGCACCAAGAACTGAAGCATCCAAGAGTCTGGCATGGCATACACTGGGACCTGGAAGCATTCTGAGTTCCCCCGCAACAGGACAATGGCGGTTGGGCAGCCTGGCAGTCAGGGAGGGGCTGGCACCTGAGCTGGCACAAGTGACAGACAGAGACAGCCTGAGCTCGTATGGGCAGTTGTAATGGGCCTGGGCTCGTGCATGAATGTGCAACTTCCAGAGCAGTAAGTGAGAAAATGGGCCGAGCAGGCTAAGCTTGCACAAGCAGGGATCAGCTGGGCGGTGCACATTTGGCAGCAAATTGATCAAAGGAGCCTGAGCTCTAATGGGTCAGCAGGTGTAGCCTGGACAAGGTCACTCATGGGCAGGGGTAGCATGGTGATCTCCCCTGTTCAGTGAGGCAAGTGGAACTATGTTGGCTTGGGACCCGTTTCTTACAGTAAGTGTGGGAGTTTCCTGAAGCTGGGACTGTGGGGATGGTGGCTGCTTGGGGGGAGGGATGGGCAACCCACACATGAGGGAATCAGTGATTCCCTGTTTTTCCCCTTTGTGGCCTCCCGCTGACAATATATTGGAGATTACTCTCCCCTAAGGACCCAGGGAACCCTTAATGTCTTGCCATTCTTTCCCAGGGATGTGCGCCACAGTCAGGCATTTGCCATCTTGGCTGGAAGTTGGCTTCTAATTTTTAATATATGAATATCTACATAGAAGTGAGGAAGAGTATACCCATAAAATTAAAAATGGGAATATTCACTCCAGTAGAATAATTTTCCAATAATTATTTTTCAGCAAATTTTACAGATACTATGTTAAAAAGCCGTCAACTAATTATTGATAGTGTTCTATTAAGAATTGCTGTTCAAATTTTTTTTGAGATATATTTCCTCTTTTCATTACTAATGCCACTGAAAGTGCTGTGGTAATCTGTTTTTGCATATGTGTATACATTAAGTATTTCCATTGATTTTCATTTTGATTTTGATTTGATACCTTCAGCTTTCCTTAGTTCTCATTATATAAATTTAAATAATCTGATAAAAATTGAAGATAACTAAGACCTTCTGGCTCTCTGTACTCATCTTTAAATCTTATGCCATCCTGTGTCCATGTAAGGAAATTATTGGATCCAAAGGCATGCTCTTTAGAAAGTGGCCCAGCGTCCATGCTTTTATTAAACATTCCTGTTGTTCATATTTCATTTCGAAATGCCATCTTTATAAGTTGTCCCTATACATAATCTGTTTTACAATTCATATACACACATGTGCCTGCAGCAATGATTAACATATTGATGTCTGCTAAAGAACATGATTTATTCAAGTGAATTATTGAATTATGATTTCTAGTAAGTTCTCCCTTGGGATAAGTGAATACTTTCTTGGTAAAGATAATATTATGGCAAAGATGGATGAAAAGTTAGATGTGAACAATGATTTCTCTGGTAAGACCTCAACAAGGACATTCTTAAGGTTGTACTTCCATTTGTGCAAACTGTCTTCAACATTTCTTATATGCCACATGGCTGGGAATGAAGAGAGGATGTCTTGTTAAACAGCCACATGTAGTTGTGAACACTGAAGACATGAAATGCCAATGAATGCATAGAAATATCAGTCTTGAGAAAGCGTAATTGTGGTTGTGGTTGGGAAATGTTCATGCTTTTAAAAGGATAAGATTCTTCTACTACTTTGTTCACAGTGAAGCTATGCAAAACATGTCCAAAACAGATGTATAAACCCCTAACATGTCCTTTTCTAGGTGTAGTTCTTTTCTTTTTTTAAGTATGTTATTATATTAAGCAAATATTATGAAACTCAATAATCACTGAGGACAGTATAGATGTAATAAGATGAAAATGAAAACATTTACCAAATGTGAATACAGCATTGCCATGTGGTCCATGGGTCAGCTGCATTTGTATTGCCAAGAGATTTTTAGAAATGTTTAATTAATGGTCCTACCTAAGACTGACTAAATCAAAATATTTATTGCAATAAGGTTTCAAGTTTTGATTAAAGATAGTAACAGATAAAATTAAAATTTATTGTCCAGAAGCCACTAAATTGCAATTGTATTTACCTGGTTGATTTGCTATACAATCACAAGGAAATGAATTATTTACTATGATCAAATGAAAAATAGGATAAAGGGCTATTAAACATATTATCTGTCTTATCATTAGCTATATAACTCTCTACCTGTCAGTGAATTTACCAATATGTGAAGAGAATTTTTTATTTCTTTTAATAGCTGAAAGAGGGTATAAAATACAGAAAATGCATTACAATTTTTCCATTTATGTTATTCTAAAATAAGCTAATTTTATATAGAGTTGAATATATGAGTAGGAAATGTAAACTTATTTTGAGTAGAGTGTCTAATAAAGCATAATTAATAAATAATATATATATATATATAGATTTGGAAATTGGAACAGAATTTTTGGAAATTAGAACATTAAATTTGAAACATGATAATCTGAGATTTTTAGGTATTTTTGAGAGCAAGAGATTTTCTTGGCTCTTGGTTGCATTTCTAACTCATTGTCGCACAAAACTTCCATTGAGGGGCTGGAGAGAAAGTCCACCAGTTAAAGTGCTTGCCTACAAAGCCTAGTGGCCTGGGTTCATTTCCCCAGTACCCACATAAAGCCAGATGCATAAGGTGGCCCATGAATTTGGAGTACATTTGCACTGGCTAGAGGGTCTGACATGTCCATTATCACTGTCTCTCTTTGCTAACAAATAAATTAATTTTTAAAAAAAAAACTGTATTGAATCATTATCCTCCAGGTTCTTGTCTCATGAATTTGTTAAATGAAATCCATAGCTCATAGACAGTGAAGTCTATTAAATCTGAAAGGATTTAATCTAAAAATTAAAAATGTGTGTGTGTGTGTGTGTGTGTGTGTGTGTAATTTGCAAGCAGGGAGAGAGGTGGGGAGAGAGAGAGAGATAAGAAAGACAGAGAGAATGAACATGCTAGGGACTCCAGTTGGGGCAAACAAATTCCAGGTGCATGTACCACTGCGTGTATCTGGCTTTACATGGGTACTGGGTAAACAAACCCAGGCCATTAGGGTTTTCAGGCAAATGCAATCTCTCCAGCCCCAAATCATTTTCTTTAAAATGTAAGTAATGGTGAATATTTTCTGAGACTAACAGTAAAATGCCTAGCTGATTTCTAAAAGCACATTTCAGTTAACCAACTCACACTGTTAACTGTGGCATCTATATCTTTGGTAACCACTAGCCAATGTCCAAAACAAGAAGAAATCTAAATTGTTCATCTACTTTTATGCTGTACCAGCTAAGCTTTTCTGGTTTTCTTTGTTGTTTGATTTTTTTTGTTGTTGTTGTTGTTTCACATGTCTTTATTTTGTAAAAATGACAACACATATCAATATGTTGTTTGATTTTTATTATGTAGAAACATTGTATGGATACATTATATGCTGGTATCATCATTTCTCTCCTCCCTACCTTTACTGTAATTTACTGTTGCGGTTACCTTCTCATTGCTGGAGCAAAGCACTCAACCAAAAGCAGAGAGTAGGAGCAAAGTTGCTTGTTTGGGTTTATACGGTTGGGGGGAAATTCCATGATGTCAGGGAAAAACATGGCATTAGCAGAGTCTGGACATCACTTTTTTGCCATTGCAGGTGGGCAAAAGTAACAGGAGAGTGAACCAAATACTGATAAGGGGAAGCTATAATACCCATAAGTCTGCTCCCGAACACATGTCTCCTCAGCAAGGCTCCTATTCCAAAATTGCCAACAGCTGGGTACCAAGTATTCAGAACACATGAGTTTATGGGGGCCACCTAATTTTTACCATCATGTTTGCCAAAAACAATACCTGGCTGGAGAAATTATTTTTTTATTATCCTGTTGCTATATTGCAGAATAAAATAAATTTGATACTTGAGTTGTTAGTAAGATTTACTGAGACATTTTATCAAAAAATCACTGTAATGAATTATCTCAGGACAGAATAATTGTAAAGGTGTGAGAAAAGGATATAAAATTATGAAAAATAGATCACCTAAAAATATAAACGTCTGCATTTTTGTTTCAAAAAATTTCTCACTTTCCTTTAACGAGATTAGAAGATTATAGTTCTATAAACCACAAAATAGCTATAATTTCAGTGAGAAAACATGATGAGCTATTCCAAACAAGGATTCCCCCTGTTCCAGTGGGTGGATACAAAGAACTCTATCAACACTTCTCTGAATTTGCCTACAGGTCACAAGACAGTGCCCAGAACCTGCTGAGCTTCCCAGACCTAGTATGTGTGATTCTCTGCCTTGTGAGTTTCTCTAAGAATACAGATTCTTATTCAATCCAGGGCAAAGCACCCAACGTGCTATTATGTAATACCCCAAAGGCAACTCCAATTAAATCAGGGACAGAATTTGAATGTTATAGGCAGCATCTTCATACTTGGTTGAGATTATTTTAGGGCACCCCCCAAGAGAATCCTCAGAACTTCCTAACATGAATAAATTTCAGTTACCACCACTAACCTGATCCTTGTTGACTTCTATCCCTTCTCTAAGTCACTGTTTACACATTTGTAGTTTTGCCCTGTGAAATCACTTTCCAAATATACCACCTGCACTGTTTCCTGATCTCAGCTCTTGTTGAAACAGCATATCCACAAGCCGGGCGTGGTGGCGCACGCCTTTAATCCCAGCATTCGGGAGGCAGAGGTAGGAGGATTGCCGAGAGTTCGAGGCCACCCTGAGACTACAGAGTGAATTCCAGGTCAGCCTGAGCTAGAGTGAGACCCTACCTCGAAAAACCAAAAAAAGAAAAAAAAAAAAGAAAAAGAAACAGCATATCCAAAGGGAGACAATGTCTCACCATGCAGGAAAATTGACCAATCTCTTCACGTGTTGGTGCTTCTCTCCACATCTAGCCATCTTTTATCTATCTACTCAGATAATTTGAGACTTTTTACTTTAACTGTTTTCTTTGATTAACTGATGAACTTTTTTAGTAGCAATCATATGGGATAAGATTACAATCAAATTTTTTTTTTTTTTTTTTTTTTTTGGTTTTTCGAGGTAGGGTCTCACTCTAGTCCAGGCTGACCTGGAATTCACTATGGAGTCTCAGGGTGGGCTCGAACTCACGGTGATCCTCCTACCTCTGCCTCCCGAGTGCTGGGATTAAAGGCGTGCGCCACCACGCCCGGCAAATGTTTTCTTAAAAATGAAATGAGAAAAGAGATTAAAAACACAGATTTTGGATTTAATATGATGCCTTCTATTGTTAGGAAATATAATTTCAAGGAAATTATTCTTTCTTCACTTAAATTCTATGTTTTAAAACAAAAATAATTAGTTATTGTCTCAAGTTATTAGTTATAGTTGTCATGAAGTTTGTTGACCAATTGTGTTTAAAATACCTGTATTTAGCCAACAATTGTTAGTAGGTTGTTAACTTTGAAGTTGGAAGACACACTGAGACTCCAAGACTCCAAACTCAGTTGCCTCAGGGACTGTGGTATGTTGCATAGGATTTTGGGAACAGAGTCACTTTGCTGCCTATGGAGGTAGATGATAAAAAAATTTCCTGTATGTCAGGGGGCTAAGAATGATCAGCCTTTATTTAAAACTTTAAAGGATTTTGGGCTGGAGAGATGGCTTAGTGGTTAAGCACTTGCCTGTGAAGCCTGAGGACCCCTGTTCAAGGCTCCATTCCCCAGGACCCACAGCCAGATGCACAAGGGGGCGCATGCATCTGGAGTTCCGTTTGCAGTGGCTGGAAGCCCTGGCGTGCCCATTCCCCCTTTCTCTCTATCTGCCTCTTTCTCTGTGTCTGTCGCTCTTAAATAAATAAATAAATAAATAAATAAATAAATGAAGAAAAAAATTAAAAAAAATTTAAAGGATTTTATGGGATGTGACCTGGAAGCCTAAAAATACTTTTATTTTCAATTAATAATTTTATTCCTTGGAAGGTATTGTGTTTGATGCATTCCACTTCCTTTTATATCCCTAGATTTTAAAATTTGCTGAAGTAGTACCTTATATCCTGTTATAGCTTTTTAAGTTTTATTTTTAAGTAGAAACTTTGTGTGACACACCATATATTGGTATCATCATTTCTCTCCTTCCTGCCCCCACCCCGTTGAAGGTCCTGGTTAGTGGGATTGCTGATATTCACCATGGACTTGTGGGTTTTAGACTGTAGAGAGCAGCAGTCATTCACTGTGGGGGGCGGGACTCTGGCTATCCCCTCCCACTCTGTGGCTTTTACATTCTTTCTGCCCCATCTATCTGGCTTAGCGGTTAAGCGCTTGCCTGTGAAGCCTAAGGACCCCGGTTCGAGGCTCAACTCCCCAGGACCCACGTTAGCCAGATGCACAAGGGGGCGCACTCGTCTGGAGCTCGTTTGCAGTGGCTGGAGACCCTGCCGTGCCCATTGTCTTTCTGTCTCTCTCTCTGCCTTTCTCTCTCTGTCCGTTGCTCTCAAATAAATAAATAAATAAAATAAGCAAAAAAAAAATTTTTTTTGTTGGGTGTGCTTTAATTCTGCATTAGTGTTGAGCTATCAGCAGCTTCTGGATTTCTGCTTTGGGGCGTTTTGAGTATCCTAATTGTCTCCATCAACCAGGCCCAGGTTGTCAAGCTCACCATGGAAGCAGCTCTCTTGTTCATATCGCCAGTTTCTCTCTGTGGTTTCATCTGGGTCCTAGATGACCCATTAATATCATGGAGCATTCACCTAGTTTTGGCCAGTAAATATCTGCTGTTGTTTTAGTCTCCCTTGTATATAGAAACTTGTATACAGAGAAACTTTTGAGTTTTTCTAAGAATACAGATTCATATATATATATATATATATATATAATCTGAAAATTTTATTTGTTTTTGAGAGCAAGATATTTTATAAACTTCCATTGAGGGGCTGGAGAGAAAGCCCAGCACTTAAGGTGCTTGCCTGCAAAGCCTAATGGCCTGGATTTATTTCCCCAGTACCCACATAGAGACTGATGCCCACGAATTTGGAGTTCATTTCCACTGGCTAGAGATTCCCGCATGTCCATTATCTCTGTCTCTCTCTGTTAACAATATCTATATCTATATCTAAATCTATATCATATATATAGCCAGTAAATATCTGCTGTTGTTTTAGTTATATATATATATATATATATATATATATATATATATATATATATATTGTTTTTGAGGTAAGGTCTCACTTTAGCCCAGGCTGACCTGGAATTCACCATGTAGTACCAGTATGGCCTTGAACTCATGACAATCTTCCCACTTCTGTCTCCCAAGTGCTGCTGCTTTAATTTTAAATCAATATAATCATAACATACCTACACATGAAAGTATTTTTGTTTCTGCAAATTTTCAGATATTGTGTAGAGCAGAAATCATCCATTGTTTTTATTTTGTCACATGAAACATTCCTATTTAAAAATGATAATGTTACTTATCTCAAATAAAAATAACTTTTATGGATTAACCTATAAATTAGGTAGTTACATAATGCCTAAAATATTATCATCCATTTTTATTTTTACTTCATTTTATTTTTAAACATTTACTTTTGTATTTATTTATTCACTTATTTACAGCCAGTGAAAGAAAAGAGACAGTTGCAGAGAATGGGCAGGGCCTCCAGCCACTGCAAACCGGTTCCAAATCCATGTACCACTTTGTGAATCTGTCTTAACATGGATACTGGGGAATTGAACTGAGGTTGTTAGGCTCTGCAGGTGAACACCTTAACTGCTGAGCTATCACTCCAGCCCATCACCATCCATTTTAAATGAAACATTTATAGCTCCTTTTATTCAAGCACAGCTAGGGGAGTGTAAGCACTACCCAGAAGAGCTTTAGCTAATGGTAGAAGTGTACTAGGAAGAAAAAAAAGAAAAGTAGGGACAGAAACGTTAGATTCTTTCATTTGTATTTCTTAGTCATGCAAATCTGTACTAAGAAAGAGGATTTAAATAGTCTAATTAAGGATAGAGGAGGAGAACAACATGTCTGAAGCACAGAGGGGATAAGCAGGTTTCCTAGATGATATGAGAAGAACAACAGGAAAGGGGAAGTCCGTGACAGTGAGTAAAATGCCACAGTCAGTTTCAGAAGTTTCTTTTGTCCAAAATAAATCTGAAGGAAAAAAAATGAATTAAATTCTAACTAGGTATTAGATATAAAATGACTTTTTATTTTACTATTTAGTTTCATTCTCTGACACTATAGAAGAACTTTTCATGTGCCTACAAAATTACAAGAGAACACTATACTTTCCTTGTCTATTATAGATTATAGTTTTTTTTTTTTTTTTTTTTTTAGTTTTTTCGAGGTAGGGTCTCACTCTAGTCCAGGCTGACCTGGAACTCATTACGCAGTCTCAGGGTGGCCTTGAACTCACAGCGATCCACCTACCTCTGCTTCCCAAGTGCTGGGATTAAAGGTGTGTGCCTCCATGCCCAGCTATAGTTGTTTTTTGCATAAAAAAGAGAAGGTATTCAAATTTTCATACATTTTCAGCTAATAGATTGTGATAGACCTTTGGTGGTATATTTAGGAATAAATAGTAGAAAGTATTTCTTCAGAAAGGCCACAGCCTGGAAAAACTAAGTTCTAAGTCACTTAGGGTAAACCGCGTAAATCAAACAATTAAATTTTGAACTTAATAATAGCCTATATTTTTATTGTTGGAAGCAGAGATTCTATAGCTTGTTTAAAAGTTCTTGCCTTATTAACAAATGCTAATTATAAGTAATGGAAGTCAAATTAGTTTTCATTTCTCAAATAACTGTACCATATTTGTAAATTTAAAGAAATTGAATTAATCTCTTTGTTTTAATTATAATTTGTTTTCATAACAGCCAACTGACAGGTGATACTTGCATTTTATTCAGTTAGTGTTTTTGTGCTTGTATCTGTATAAATTATTTTAGCATGATGATAATATTTAGTCATAAAAATAAAATATAAATGCTTTTGAAACAGACTATTGCTGCTTCTTGCTTAAACATATTACCTGTTGGGCATGAAGTTATCATCTTAACATCAAATATAAAAATGTAAGTTAATTCAAATACTCTCATATTTCCTAGATTACATTTTTCACTTATGAATTCAAATGATATGTTTAGAAAATAAAAATACAGAATATTACTGTAGTTTCAAAAAACTTTTCCTCAATATCTCACTGTTTCTTCAATGATCATAAGTGTGTGTGTTTGTGTGTGTGTGTGTGTGTGCGTGTGTGTGTGCGTGAGTGTGCATGCATTCATGCTCACATCTGTGCTACTACCAGGGCCTTACATGTGCATGTTAATACTCCACTCCTGAGCTATATGTCCAGCTTACCCATTATGTTTCAAATGTTCAAATCTTAATAGAAAAAAATTTATTTCTCATCCTAGCTTATGAAGTAGACTCTCTTATTGGCCATACAATGAATGCTCCTGATAACATTCCAGCTCCATGCAAGTGAAATGCAGTGAGGAGGTATAGAGAAGTGTAGCTTTCAAGAGCCATATCACATGCATAAGGCCCCATAGTATTAAAAGATTCCATTTACAAATGTTCCCTAGAAGTAGTATCAGATGTCATAAAAAATGAAAGCTTACGTTATAAAGTTTAGGAAGTGTATCAAGCTGGACATTGTAGGAAAAGTCATCACTCAGCTTTCTTGATGTTCATGTGCTATTTCTATAGTTTCCAAGTATTTTTATCAATCATCACGGTAATGACTAGTTTTTATGCTACACTGGAATACCCAGAAAGACTCATGTTCCAAGAGGGAAGTATAACTATTTTCTACCTGTATAAAATAAAACCTCATTTCTGCCATTTGTTTTGTGAGTTTAGGTCAGTTTTGTTTTAATATACTTTGGTATTAGACTAGACTCATCTATTCTTGATTAAAACTAATGCTTTTAGTCTGGATTAAGGTTTCACATAGTGAGTAAGCATCTTTATCAACTTTCTTATCTTTGTATTCTGTGGTTTGATATAAGTGTTCCCATAGCCTTAAATGTCTGCAATTAAGCCTCCTACCTAGTCGCTAGTTAGTGAAGCTTTTAGGAAATAGAGCTTTGCTATTGGAGTTGTGTTTCTAAAGCTGACCTTGGGTTGATTAATCTAGCTTACTGTGTGTTCAGAGCCAGCTTGCTTACACTGCTTTCTCTCTCTGCTGTAAATGTATGAAATGAGTCACCTTCCTCTGCCATGATGCAGTTTTTCCTGGAAACTATAAGCATGAAATAAATCAGTTCTACACATAATTGCTTAGGGTTGGGTGTTTTGATCCAGTAATAAGAAACTAATTATTGCAATTTCCTTTCAAGTTTTACATTTGTTGTTTCATCTACCCACTGAATTTTTAAATTTAGATTTAGTGAATACACAATATTAAATAAATATTTGCCTTTCCCATAGAGTATGAATGTATTGAGATCTGGTGCCTAGATATACAACCTCCAGACCTGGTATATATTAACATTGAATAATATTTTAATGCATATATATATGACATTGATTAGTAATTTATATATCAATAATTTTTGAAGCACTTATAATAGCAAAATAAAATGCAGTTTGACATTCTTTATTTTTTACTTCTATTTAGTTATTTAAAGAGAGCAAAAAAGACAAATAGAGAGAGAAAGAGAGAGAGAATGAGAGAATGGATATGCCACAGGGCCTCTTGCCACTGGAAAATAAACTCTAGACATATGCACCACTTTGTGCATCTTGATTTATATTGATACTGGAGAATCAAACTTGGGTTCTAAGGCTTTTTGGGCAATCACCTGAACCACTGGCCATCTCTACAGACCCAACATTCTTTATTTATTAAGTGTTTCATTAACCAGATACTTTATGACATCAAGAAAGTATTTCTCACAAGAAAACCACTTTTTATTTTCTATAGGCTGTAATAAAAAGTACCTTGTTCTTCCTTGAAGATTGTTTTAGTAAAACTTTCCCCTGAATTTCTTTCAGAACATACAATGAATAACAAGAATATATATTTTTGATGATAAAAAATTGATCTATTCACTCTGGATGATAACTAACTAGGGTTAGTTGAACATACTTCCTTATCCATATCATCACCAGGTTTCAAGAATTCATATCTCAGTAGCACTTATGGAGGAAGGAATGGAGAATGTTCAATGATTGAAAAAATTCAGAATCATAATTGATGCTGAATTAATGAATAAAAACTGAACTTCCTCATAAATGCATTTTATAGTAGTAAATTCAGTTTGGAATTTAGAATGTAGTATTTGTGCACCTTTTTAGAGTACTTTTTATGTACATCCAAAGTGCAATGACAAGTTCAATGTAATCAGTACTTCTATCTGCTCAAACACTAATCATTTCTATATGATGAGAACCTTGGCAGTTCTACTCAATCTAATTTATATCAGAGCTTGTTCTAATCGAGAGTTGTCATAATGTCCTATAGAAACCAGAACTAAATCCTGTTTTCTAACTGTGCTTTGGTGCCTTTCACTTAACTACTTTCTCCCCCACCCCATACCTTCCCAGTCTCTACTCCTATTTCACAACCTTATGATATCAATTATTTATTAATCACAAATAAGTGGGAGCATGTAGTATTTGTCTTTGTGTCTCTGGCCTTTTTCACTTAATAAAATAACCTCTAATTCCATCCATATTACTTCAAGTAGCAGTACTTCATAAGTTTTGGTGGAAAATAAATATTCCTTTATGTACATATATCACAGGTTCCTTATCCATGCACTCATTGATTAGCATCTTTGGCAATTCTGTGTCTTAGCTTTTATAAGTAGTGCTAAGTTAAACATGGGAGCACAGGTACCTTTTTGATGCACAATCTCACTTCCTTTGAACATGTACCTACCTGTGGGAAGTTGGCCCATATGCTAGATCTACTTTTAGTTTTTTTTTAAATATTTTTACTTATTATTTATTTGAGAGAGATATACAAAAATAGGAAGGTAGAGGGAGAAAGAGAGAATGGGTGCACCCTTGTGCATCTGGCTTATGTGGGTCCTGGGGAGTCAAACCTGGGTCCTTTGGCTTTGCAGGCAGGTGCCTTAACTGTTAAGCCATCTCTCCAGCCCTACATTTAGGTTTTTAAACAATATCTATATTATATTGATTCCTGATTTTACTCATCATATCCCTGCCAACAATGTGTAACAGCTCCCCTTTGTCTAAATTCTATAAGCATTTTCTTTTCTTTTTTCACAGTAGCTATGCTAACTTTAGTGAGATACTATCTCTCTTCTTTTTTTTACAAATGGAAAAAAAATGCTCTTAGTAATGTCTTTTTGTTTTTACTCAATTTCTGAAGTACACAGAAAATGTCAGTACCACAAGCAATTTTTACTACAAATTATCTTCCAGTGAATGTTCTCCACATCTTCGTCAGAGGCCTGTATTATCAACTTAATTTGGTTTCATAAGATCTAAAATGAAAAATTTGTCAAATCTGCCATGTTTTTGCCTTCACCATTTGTCATGTTCATTTCATTTGATAAAAAAATAATTATATAAATATTTTATAATAAACTTACTGTAAGGGTCTGAGAATCACTGAAGAAAGACCCCAGACTTAAATAGTATGTGAAAGCAAAGAGCGTTTATTCTGCAGAATCAGCCAGCATGCAGGAGTCAACCATTCATGCAAAATGGCGACCCCGAGAGGAGCTCACAGGCTCCTTTTCAGCACAGCTGGAGGAATTTTGGCCAGCTTAGTCTTTTCTAATATGATTGGCTAATTTGAACAGTAACTGTACTTGTATTCTTTTGATTGGTCCTAAGCTTTTGGCGGGCTAGGTCTAGGGGAATTTCAGGCCAGTTAGGTAATTTTTAAAATGGTTGGCTAGGCAAGAAACAGTTACAGTTTTGCATCTCTGATTGGCTGGGGCAGAAGGCATGAAAGGGACATGTCTGTGAATGTCTGGACGTGTCCAGGAACTGACTCAGCTTCTGGGGGCTATCTTCCTGGCCACATGTCAGGGCAGGCCCTTTCCAGAAGTCCTGCCTGCCTTTATGGGAAACTGAAACTAAGTCTTAGTTAAAGTGGCACCTTACTAAACCCTGTCATGAGGTCAGTTTGGTCCCTTTACTTGCAACATGTCCATTTTGGATTTTTTGAAAGTAAAATTCAAGTATAAACTGGGGATTCTGTCAAATTTCTACTTTGTAGAAATAATAGTTGGAGCATAGGTTACCATATTTGTTGTCTATATTAATCATAGATACTTCACAGTTATTTTTTATGTATAGCATCTTTTTTCTTCAATTAGTATATATTCAAAGACATTCTCTTTCAGGAGTGTTCTAGACTTCTTTCTTAATAACAAGTTCTCAAAGACAGTGCTATGTGCTTTGCCATTCACTAAAAGATTGTTTGAATGTATGCATCTTTTATTTTATTTTTATTTACTAATTTGACAGAGAAAGAGGGAGAGAGAGAGAGTGTGTGTGTGTGAGAGAGAGAGAATGGGCATTCCAGGGGCCTCCAGCCACCACAAACAAACTCTAGATGTGTTCATCCCCTTGTGCAGCTGGCTAACGTGGGTCCTGGGGAATCAAACCAGGGTCTTCTGGCTTTGTAGGCAAATGCCTTAACCACTAAGCCATCCCTCCAGCCTGAAAGTAGACATTTTTAATACAATGGGATACCTTTTAAAAAAATCTATTATAGGAGTGTTGGGATGTTTATATTACTGGAAAAGGTTCTTGAATATTATTGAAGTTTTATCAGTTTCTGTCTGACAAGAAATCACTTGGGTTGATGATAAATAGAATTGACCAATAACCTAGATACACATCAGATAACATGTGAGCCCTTAAGACACTTTTGAACTATGATAACACACATCAAAACCTGAAGGGAACCTATCTCAGTAACCTTTGAACTATGGAGTATTAGTTTTGAAAGATTAATCATAATAGATTTAGAATCAGTGTTTGCCTTCCACACATAGGATGAGACAGCAAGGTGCCTCTTTCTATTTTATTTTTATTCCCTGAAGGTTAACTTTAGAAGTACATGTGTACTTTGCATTCAGGGAGGTGTCAGATGACTTTTAAGACTAGAAAACAGATTAGATTTTGAGATTGAATTTTCTATCCCACAGAGAATTCACATTTGAGCAGAAAGTTAGGTTTTATATTTGAAAGTGAAAAGAATTTTATAATTCTATTTAATATTTATATAGATACATGATGGAGACTGCAGTAGCTAAGCAATAGGTAGAAAAATAATAATTTAAAGTATTTAAATATGTTTTAACATATGCTCCAAAATTATTTTGGGTGTACAATTTAAGATGCGTGATCTTAAAGTTATGAAAAATCTTCTAGGGCACATATTTTCACAGAAGTTGTGAAGTTCAGCGTGTATGTTTTATGCATGAAAACTTGTAATGGCATGCCAAATGACTTATTGGAAAGGACACATTTTCTGTAAGCACCTGAGCACTTGGGTGATCTATGCATTTGGTACAGCAATAGCTTAACTAGATGTGAGAGGGTTAGGTATTTTGGGAAGTAGGGTCATTAGCATAATGGGGTTCTTCTGAAGCAAAGGAATGCAGGTGATCTAAATGCAATCAAGGTCATGAAATAGCAGCTGAGTTTCATGTCAGCTAACATTCTTTTTTATTTAGATTAGCTTGATGGAAGGATTTTCTTTCTTTTCCCCCAAAATGTATATAACCATGCTAAATCCATTACCGGATTATACAAGGAAAGTGATCATTATACCAGCAAATATGTCTTTGTGAAGCTTTCTGTGAGTGTAATTTCACACATATGCAATTAAGACTGCAAATAAGCCAGTCTAAAGAAAAGGCAAATTCACTGTCACAGTATGAAGCAAGCTTCTTAGCTCATAAAACTCCTTCCTAAGCCAGGAGTCTTAATGACAGTGGATTAGATGAGTGGTCTTTTCTAACAGCAGTGACATGACGAGATAGCTACAATATGGCTTGTGAAACTTTTCTTTTTTCAGGAGCTTTTATAGTCAATAAATAAGCCTAAATATAACTCACCCACAAGTAATTGTGGTCATATTCAGTTGTAACTAAGAGGTCTGTGGTGCTTACCATCAGCTGTCCCAAGCTACTTATAGATGATGTGGAGTGAATATCAATCAAATAGGGTAACATTCATTTATAAGACTTTTGGGAAAACAAATGGCTTAAAGTACATTTTAAGTATCAACATGATTATAGAACTATCTGTGCTTCTGTGTTCATTTTTATTGTTTGTTCTTGAGGTCAGAATTTGTTTGGTGTATAAGCATAAAGTTGATGCTTGAAATTTTTAAGAATTACTAGTAGAGAATTACAAGAAAGAACAAGAAACCCAATCTTCGCACTTCTATCATCTGACATAGTATTGAGGAAAGTGAAGTTTATGCTATTGTCTTTAGAAAATAGCACATATCATCAGGCTCATGTAAAAATTGTGGATCAACATGGTATGGAATTTTTGTGCCCTGAATCTTCCTTCAGGTTTCAAAATATTTGCTCCTAGCTTCTTTTCCTCCTGTTCTGGCAACATCAGTGGGGAACACATAATACAATGGTTTGTGATTTATGCCTGACTGGAATTTTCCATGGAGTTGCCTTTTCTGATCCATAGCCATCTTTCTTTTCCCTTTCACTGTGACTAAAGCTGACTTGATTACCATCTTCTTTAAAAAATATTTATTTATTTATTTGCATACAGAGACAGAGAGAAGAGAGACAGAGATTGGCTTAGGTTCAATCCCCAGTACTAGACAAAAAAAGAGTTGGCTAAATGAACCTTCATGAGTACTTATCATGAAAATAAAATTATTTCAAGTTTATTTCAGCTGTATTTCAAGGGTTTTACTACTACTGGACCTTGAGCACACCTGTGCTCTGCACATTGAAGCCAATCAGGAACTAGACCATGGCTTTGATATCTATACTAAAAAAAAAAAAAAAATCTTGACAAAAATCTTTCATATGGTGTCATTTAGAAAATGCTGATCACCTCTCCTATTATTTAGGCAGGAGTCTGCACAACAAGGCAGAATTGATTAGGATGGCATTCTTTGCTTTTGTACCCCTCCTCATGTGTTTTTCTTTTGACAAGATTGCTTATTCACTAAAAATTAGTAATACTTTGACCTCTTGTTTCAGAATGCCTTACTGATAGACAGCAGAGGGACAGATAATTTGCAAAATGACCTAACTAAACTGCACTGGAAGGAAATCAGGAAGCCAATGTTTGTAAACAGAAGTTATCATCTTAGGAAGAGGAGGTTTTGCTTTTCAGAGACATGGATGATGGCATTTTATAACTTCTTTATCCAAATATTATAAAGTTGAGTTTAATAAGCCTTCCAGTAAGCAGTCAAGAATAATTTTATTTTCATTTATTTCAGGGAAATAAAAAAAAATGTTATTTCTATAAAAATAAGATTTCCCTCTTACATTTTACTGGTTTTGCACTCCCTAATCTCTCAGCTCTCTCCTAATATCTTGAGTAAATTTCAGATCTCCCATCATGATCATCTATTTTCTATCCTCATTTATCATAGGCACCATACTCTACAAATGACAATCACTTTCCCATAATTTACTGGTTTCATGTACAGCTCCCATTTTCTTGTTTTATGGAGAAAGAATGGCTCTCACTGAAAAATAAAACAAAATAATTATCTCTGTACACATTCCTTGTATAGTACTCACTGATAAAAATAGCCCTAAGTCCAAAATAGCACCCATAATAATGTTAGGTCTCTCTTCACCTAATAAATATCGATCTGCTTACTGCATCTTTTAGCCTGTTTATTTTCTGTGGTTGATGTGTGACTGATCCTTGCAGGCTTATACTCATGCATCTCCTGGTACCCCAATAATCTCAGGTGCACAGTGGGCATCGTCACAGCTTCTGTCACCAGCCTTGTCCCAAAGCAAGTGTTGTCCATGTTAAAGATTCTGTAACTGACATCACTGTGGAAATATCATTACATTAATGGATCAATAAAATCTTTTCCTGGACAGGAGATGTTGAGAACTACATGAAAAGAGCTTTCTAAATACAAACGGTTTCTCTAAAAGGTTCAAAGAATGAGTAGGAGGTGTGTATGTGTGTGATTTCAAGGGGAGGGCTCTGAATGAGGGCAGGTTGCCACTAACACGATGAGTTTTAGTAGCAGGGAACAAGGGAAGTTGGGGCTTCAATCTGACATGTCTGTAAGATTCCTTCATCCTCTAGATGATTTTCCGCAGAGGAGTGATGTGAAAGGAAGTGAGCCTGTGAAGAACACAGGCTCCTCAGTAGCTATCAAGTCTCCACAATTTACTAGGTCGTGCCAACAAGTAATGAGGTGCTTTGTATGCGCTGTGTGTGAAAGGGAAACTCAGCTCACTAAATGACTGCATTTTGGATAATGATTTATAGTCACGGAGCAGTTTGGTGAATTTGAAGGAATGTAGGGATGCTAGAAGGAGCATTGTGTATCTAGGGAAGCAAACAGAAAACCAAAAAGGGATTTTGCAGTATGTGCCCTCCATGTCACCCTAGAGAAAATAAGGGAACGGAAGAATTTTATAACAAAGTCTGTGGCATCAGAAGGATGAGCAAAGCAATTTTCCAGTTATAGTTTAAAAATCATTAAAGTCTGATGCTTAATAGGTATTTGAAATGAAGACAGTAAGCAGAATGTCAAGGTCCTTTAGATGAGCTTGACAAGTATACAACAAATCACAGTTCAGGTGGCTTCTCAGGCACAGGCTGGAGAATTCACAGAGCAACAAGGTATATGGTATTTCTCCATTTTCTTTCCTATGAATAAAATTACACATGAGTAGAAAGAGCACAGTATGTGTAAAAATACTGCCAGATGGGGGACTTTAAGATGTACACATCTCAAATCAAATGAAAATATTTAACTTAATACTTTGTGTGTGTTTTAATAAAAACAACAGATGTGTTTCTCTGAAATAAGTAAAAATTTCAAGGTTAACAAAAAATAAGACATTAAAATTAAAAAAAAAACTTCTTCAAGAGACAAGAGTTTTATCTTGTATTTATTCCATAAACTTTATAAAACCCATGATCTCCCATCATATGTTCCTGAGTAATTATGCATTTCTCATAAGTAAAGTAAGAAATAAAAAATAACTGAATTAAAATTAGCTCTAGTTTCCTAAAATAACATGTAGCAGAAATTTTGGACTTTCTTTCATACTTTTAGTATTTTTTTTTATTTAGGGAAAATGTAAAATGTGTAAGTTTGAAATTTGTATCCTATGAGGTACTTACTTTCTTTGTCCACTATAAATGAAACTAAGAAATTATTGCTTCATTATATTTAAATCAACTACACAAATTACAACTGAAAATATAGCTACAATTTTAGGCAAAACAAAAGTGATGTTTGTGATATATTTTATCTTTTAATATAACCTGGGTACTATATTTCCAGAATTTTCTTTTGCTTAAGGTAAAGGTTGGATAAACCAGAAATTTTTTGAAAAGTTGGTAGTTGGATGTGTGGCAGCAGACATTACTCAATGAAGGTCCCTTCTTTGTAGTTTACATGTCATGGTGGGCATGCAGATAGGCCTGGTGGGTTGTTGTTGGACTTCCCATTTTTTCTGTGAGGTAAATAATCCTTTTCCACTGCTTTCCAACAGTGGATGTATGTCTATCACCAGCCAAATAGCCAGGAACCCTACAAATGGGGAGGTATACAAAATCCACCACTTATCACAGATCTTCCCACTGGCTCCTTTGATCCACTCTCAGAATTAGAAGAAATTGGTCTAGTGCACTGATTATGTGCTCACTGTCAGCCTTCATGTCACTTATCCAGTCTTTCTCAGCTTTTCCCACAAGTATGTGTGATACATTTGAAAGCAATGTGATTAACATGTGCTTTATCATACCTAAATCATCACAGACAGCTGACTGCTGGGCAATAATTTTCTTCAAAATTGCCATTTTTACTCCATATTTTAATTTCTCAAACCATTTAAAATTGCCTTTTGGTTCTAAATCACTACATGTATAAATATTCTTAGAATTACTCATTCATCAGGTTTGTAACCTTTCATTTAAAACCATGTGTACCTGAATATTTTGACATTATTCTGCATAGATACACTAAACAGGGTTGAACCTTGCTTCAGAGTGAATTTGAATCAGCTTTTAACCCAGGCTTTTGTTCTATATATAAGAGCCTACTTCTATACTTGCACAAATAACATAATAAACATTTTGTCAATCATGGTCCAAACTCTCAAAACTTTAGGTGTAAACTAAGAATCTGTCCTTGACACATTTGGAATTCATCTGAAAGAGGAGACAGTTCAGAAAAACCTGGTCATCTTCCTGAGATTTTGTTGAATCTGATGTTTATCTTTATCACACTGTGCCTGCCTTGAACTACAGGAAAACTAGACCCTTCAGTGTGATGGATTGTGTCTAGTTTAACAGCACACAGGGAGCTTCCAAAACACTTAAACTGAAGCATTTTTATTGACAAGATTTGCTTTCATTCATACAGGAATATGTTCTGTGGACACAGCAGCAGAGAATTGTCATTGAAGCTCTTGTGTCTTAAAAGTATTACCCATGACTTCAACTCCAAGATAATTCCTAAGCCTTAGGATCATAATATTATTGAAAATTTCTGAATGAAATGTCATTATTTTTGTAGGTCTTAACCAAAGTTTTAAGGTTTCAAATTATACATTTTATGGCTACAGTATGATTAAGTGAATGAAAATCTAATTATTAATTTAAAAAAACTTTCAGATCACAGCTGTTATATACCTGTGGAGATATATAATTCTATCTTCAATAATGTAGAGCTTCCCTTCTTAGAAATTGAAAAGGCAGAGAATGGCATTTAAATGTTGATATACTTTTCACCCCTATTTGCAAATTCCTTAAATCCAACTCATCTGCAAATCTTTGGCTCAACTACAAAATACACATCCTATGTAATCTGTTTTTTCTTTGAATTCCCAGAGAAATTATGTGTTTTTATTTCATGATTTTCTGATGAGATTTTATTTAAATTTATGGTTAAAATTGTACCGACATTTTATGTGCAACAGAATACTTTGAAATGAGTACAATAAGCACATACAAACTAGGGTGAGTGAATCTACCTAATTTACACTTGAATTATATATACTTCATGGTTATATATTTCACAATTCTTTTTTTTTTAATTGTGAAAACTTTTTATTGTTTTTGCAGTTTTAAGGAACATAGTATAATATTTCCATTAACTATAGTTACCACATTGTATAACAAATTTCTTGAATCAATTCCTTTTCCCTAAAATATTGGAGCAAGTAAGAAACAATTCCTCCCCTCCTCATTCGCACAGTCCTTTTCAGTGTTTTTAGATTTTGTAATTACATGTGATTAACATTTTTAATTCCACATATGAGCAGGTGGTATCAGGAAAGTAGTAAGATTTTTTTATTGGACTATAAATAACAAATCATTTACGCATGGTACAATGTCTGCCATGATGAATACATGAAAAGTAAAAGAATAAATAATGACATTATTACTTAGACATAAAAAGTAAATAAAAATATATGATTTTGTCTAAAAGAAGAAATGAAATGTACAGTATTAATAATAAGAGTAAGACGGTACATCTAAGTTAAATTGTGATGACATTTTCTATAAATTTGTCAAGTACCCTAAGTGAAGACAATCTTGACTGGATTAAGAAGTAGTACAATAGTCTTATAAGAGACATATCTAAAACATTAAGAGATCAGAAGGTCAAAAGTTAATAAATAGAAAATAAATATATACCATGCAAATTTTCAAAAGAAATAAGCTAGTACATCTTCACTGTCAGACAAGACAACATTAATGCAATGATTTCTAGATCTAAAGAGAGACACTTCAAGACAACATATGCACTAATCCAATGAGATGAAACCTTAGTCTTAAACACAAAGACTGCCAAAATGCATTATCAACATTTGTAAAGAAAATGACAAATGAAAGAGAAATAAGCACTAAAAATTTTACAAGAGGACATATTTAAACACCTTTCTCAAAAACACATACAAAACAAGCATATAGACTTGTTACAGATCAAACATTCACACACACAAAAATACTGACAGGATTCATTAATTTTGTTCTAGTGCACACAAAACATTTACCATAGTTGCCCATTTGCTTCAGAAATAAAGTCTCCACAAATCTGACATAAGGAGATGACACAAATTATGCTCTATGACCATGATGATATGAAACTAGAATGGACAGCAAAAGGGTAGCTGCAAAAGCTTCCTGGAAAACATGTGATCAACTTGCAAATGATTCATACATCAAAGCAAATGTCAAAGCCCAACATATAAAATGTCAGAATTAGACAGGATATTGAATTCATGACAAACTAATTAATAGAATATGTTTATAAAAAATAAACTACTAAAGAAAATCAACATATATTAAGCTAGTTCTTTGAAAATTTAATAAAATTGGCCTGTTCTAATAGGCCTTAGATTAACAAAGAAGATAATATTGACTAATCTCAGAAATTAAAGAAAAAATGAATGGATGCATGAATAAATAATACGAGAAGTATGCAAATATATTATGAGGTGGGAATGTTAAACCATATAGGCAGTGCAAACTATTAGGAAAATCATGTGAAATGTAAAAAATTAATGTAAAAACATCAAATACCTGGAAATGTATCTGACAACAATATTTGAAAACTGTGTATTGAAAAACTAGAGATAGTAACTGAGGAAAAAATAAAATGTAAGTATATAAAGGAAAGTATATAAAAATCTTGCTTTACAGACTTTTCTTCTACCATAAGTGAATTGTTATTGTTTGAATATAAAATGCTCCCTATATCATCATGTGTTTAAGCTCCATATTTAATCCCCAGGCAGTGGAGACTTTAAGAGGCAGACCTTTGCTAGAGAAGGTATGATTCTGTAGTCATACCTTAGGGTGATATAGTCCATTCCTGCTTGCTGCACTTCGCTCACTCTGTAACTTCCCTGCTGCTGTGGAGATGTGACATCTGGTGACTCCTCCTGCTATGCTTTGTCAACCATGTAAAGCCTCCCTGACAGCTGTAACCCAGAAGAAACCATTTTCTTTCCTTCCTTCCTTCCTTACCTCCTTCCCTCCCTCTCTCCCTCCATCACTCCTTTCTTTCTTCCTTTCTTTCTTTCTTCTTGAGAGAGAGAGAGATAAAGAGGGAGAGAGAGAGAAGGAGAGAGAGGAGAGAGAGAGATAGAGAGAATGGGTGCAGATGAACTCCAGATGCATGTGCCACCTTGTGCATCTGGCTCACATGGGTACTGGGGAATTGAGCCTCAAACCAGGATCCATAGTCTTCACAGGCAGGTACTTAACCACTAAGCCATCTCTCCAGCCCAAGAAACCATTTTCTTTCATAAGCTGCTTCCGGACAGTTGTTTTGTCACAGCAATGAAAAGTAACTGATGCATTAATACAAATTTGAGAGAGCACCCTGTGATGGTTAGTCTTGAGTGACTATTTGAAAAAAATTAAAATCATCATAGGCACAAATTTTTGGGCTGTTCTTTGAGGAATTTTCTAGATTAGGCTAATTGAGATGGGAAGTCTCACACTATCTCATGGGTGGAGTTTTGGGTTACATAAATAGGAGAAAGATAGCTGAGCAACACCATTCATTATGCTATTTCTTATCATTTTTGTGACCAGCTGCTTCATACCCTGCTGCTCTACCTTCTCTGCAATGACGGATTGCAGCTCCCAGAACTTTTAGCCAGAATAAACCTTTTACCCTTTCTTCTTAAATTATTTTTGCAATGCAGTTGTCACAGCAAGGAGAAAGTGAACAAATATACAAGTTTTTTAAGGAAATTGACAAGGTGATATTAAAATTCATATTCAGATGTAAAACACCAAAAAGGAAGTAATTGAAAACTTGAGAGGAATTGCAGTAATCTTTACAATTCATATCATCATGATGAAAAAAATACACTAGTAATACAATAATTAAGAAAATATGTGGAGCTGGAAAGATGGTTAACAAATTAAAGGTACTTGCTTGCAAAGCCAACTGGTGTGGGTTCAATCCTCCAGCCTACTAAGTAAAGCAGGGTCAGATGTTTGTTTTCAGCAGCAAGAGAACCTGAAAGAAATTAGCATGCACACATGTGGGCACACACACACACACACACACACACACACACACACACAAGCAGATTTTAAAAGAAGAAAATGTGTGATGTACAAGATAAGAAAATTATGCAATGAAATTATAGAATTTCTAGAATCAAGATTATACAGATTTAGAGGAAAACAGAATGCTTTTGTCATCTTATGTAAGGAAAAGATTCTTCAAGATACAAAAAGTATTAGTAAAAGCAAAACTGATGCATGATAAATGTCATTATGAGTTTCTACTAATAAGAAATACTATTATAAGTGGGAGCAAATAACAGCAATAGAATATTTGACATATTATTAAGAGAAAGAACATAGCAGGGCTCGGGGTGGCTCCATGGGAAAAGTGCTCACCATTCACAATCATCTGGACCTGAGTTTAGACCCCCCAGCACCCAAATACTGGGTATGGTGATATATACCTGCAATCCCACATTGGGGAGATACGAACAAGGAGTCATTGGGGCATGCTAGGTAGCTAGTCTACAGCAATCTGTGAGCTCTAGGTTTAGTTAGGGACCCTGTCTCAAAGAATATGGTAGAGGGTGATGGAGGAAGACACCAAATATCTACATTTGACCTGCATATCTATGCTTATATGCATGCATGTATACCTGCACATAAAAAAACACTCACACACATACAAGCATGCATACATACATGTATGCCATATGCTACATCCACATGGAATTAAAGGAAACAATTGACAACATACTTGAAAAATGGGAAAAAAACTAGTTGTGAAATTTATGAGATAGCCACGGGAAGATTACATTTTCAACATTGAATGTGTCAGTTTTCACATATTATTTTTCATCTTTTGTAAGAAATCATGTACACCTATGTCCTTTATTAATCTAATATTATTTTTTCATTAACATAATGTTCATTGAATAAACTAAATTGTTTTTTGAATCTTAGAAACATACATTTTAAGGAAGAAGTCATTATGAATTTGTGGTTTTAGAGTTCTTATATATGAAGTTACCCACTGTATGACAACTCGGACAGCAATGGATTATCCTTAAAGGTGACATTAAACAAATGACTGGAGAGAAAATTTTCAGTACTCTAAAGATGCCATAGACATTCAGTGGAGAGAGGCTCAATATGCTACAACTCATCCTACCATCTGAACAGTTTTTGATGGCAATTGTGTGATTTAAAAGATTTGATGATATCAAAGTTAAAAAACATGACATTGACTCATTCAATTTCTCTATTGCTTATAGCTCTTTTACTGAGAAACATTTGTAAGTTGTAGTTTTCTTAAAATATTTTCCTTTACATTAAACATTTGCATTCATTAGCTAGTTTTTCTTAGCTTTCTCTTACTATTTTAATTTCTGTTATAACCTTATTTCTAGTTGTTACTCATTGTTCAATTTATCTATTCATGGGTATTCACATTTACTATAATCAGTTGAAAGATGAGTCATCAAATTGGTGCTATTTTTTTTAAAAAAATATTTATTTATTTGAGAGCAACAGACAAAGAAACAAAGAGGCAGAAGGAGAGATAGAGAGAGACAGAATAGGCATGCCAGGGCTTCCAGCCACTGCAAACAAACTCTAGATGCATGTGCCACCTTGTGCATCTGGCTTACATGGGTCCTGGGTAATTGAGCCTCGAACCTGGGTCCTTAGGTTTCACAGGCAAGTGCTTAACCACTAAGCCATTGCTCCAGCCCAGGTGCTGTGTTTTATACACATTTGTAGTTTCATTGTGAGAATACAGTATTGATAGTTTTAGTTAAGTTAGAACCTCAAATCCATATTAGGTTTGGGTCAACTTTAAGTATGTGTCTAGGTGGGTACTAATATTTACCCAAATGTACACCTCTCTGTTTTCACAACCAATGTCATTAATAATTCCTTTCCACTCCCAGAGAGTTTACCTTCGTCTGAGCATCCAAATCCAAAAACTTTGTGAGAGAAAAACATGAGCTGTCCACATTCCCATCCAGCCATATTGCCAAGCCATGTAGTTCTCAAAATATTAGTTTCCTATTCAATATTAATCAGTTAGGATCACTCAGCTATGATCTAAATATTGCCTATGAGGATAAAAATATATGTAGCATACAGCTTCAATTTCAATGAGATGAACTTCCAGATCAGACACAGTTATGGATGAAGAGATTTATTGAAGCTTACAGATCCAGGAAGTTCTATAATGGCGGAAGAAGCTGGCCTGCTTTCAAGATCTAAGCAGAGAGAGAGAAAAAATAAAACAACAACAAAACAAACAACAACAACAAAAAAAGCCAAAAGCCACACAGCACACATCAGGAACTCCAGCTAGAGAAACCTTGCATATCTTTAGATTGAAATTTCAAATCAACCACCACACCTTAGGGCTGTATCCAGCCCAGTGACACCTTCTCCAGCCAGGTGGCTACAGACCCAAATTACAAACTGTAATAAAACACTAAATATATTGGAGCAATCTATCAAACTACCACATTCCACCTCTGGCCCCCAATAGATTCATAACCATCTCACAGTGTAAATTGTACTCATTCCAATTTCAAAGGTCCTCACAGTCTTTACCAACTTTCAATAGTCTCAAAGTCCCAAATCTTCTATAAGTTTTAAGATTGTCTTCTAGCTGTGAGACCTGTAAAATCAAACAACTTGTGTACTTTCAACATATCATGGCATAGAGTAAATGTTTTCAACTGCTGGCATAGCAAGGAGTGAGAAGAACAATGCAAACTCAACAACCATCACACACACATCAAACTTGTGCAGTTCAAGTTCAGTCATAAACAGTAACTGTCTCTGGATTTTCCAATTCTGCCCCTGCAGTACGGGCCAGGGAAAACTTCCATCCCTAGCTAACAGCCTCCGTGATACCCCTTGCCAAGTCCTGGTATAGCCAAAACATCTTCAGGTCTCCATGCAAACCAAGGACCACCTTCAAAAGGCTCCTTCAGCCTATCAGGGTCATCATTCCATGCCTCATTCTGAATCTCAGCAGTGGGTACTATAATATTTTGTGCACTTCTTGACCCACTCCATGCATTTTTAATGTTTCCAAAACTAATATCAGGTGTGTAGAACACAGCCATATTCTTAATTCAGGGACCAAATAAATTGTAACCTTGAAAAGTAGGTTCTTTCTCCAGTAGAGTCTTTCCAAGAGTTTGCAACAATTCTATTGTAGACTTTCCTCAGGCATCCACTCCATTATTTTAATGTAAAGCAGTTGGGTCATCATCCTTAAGATTGCAAAGTGTTTGACAATAGCAGGTTCAGTAACCTAAACCAGTCTCAGTGCTTGTAATTTTAACTTGCTTGAGGTTTTCCAATTTGCAATCTTAAATCTCTCAGTCCAATTATCTTTAGCCAAACATATCAGTCCACTCCAAATTTAATCAAACTCTCTGGGCCTGGGCAGCAGAATGTAGCCAGGCCTTATGCCAGTATCCCATTCCAACAAAGTCTTCTGCCATCTTTCCTTCCCCTTAAAAAGCTCATAAGCCAAGCCTCAAAGTCCAATATTTTCTGCACTTAGTATTCTCAGACTGTCATCAGAATAGTCGATGAAACTTGGCTTACCTCTCCAGAAGGCATCTCCAGTTGCAAGCACCAAGTCCATGTCCATTGCTCCCAAACCAAAGCTTCAAAAGACCAAAATACACATGGTCAGGTTCATCTAATCCCACATTTTGGTACCAATTTATGTGGCAGACAGCTTCAGGTTTGCTGAGATGAACTTCCAGACCAGGCACAGTTATGGAGGAAGGGATTTACTGAAGGTTACAGATCCAGGGGAAGTTCCATAATGGCAGAAGAAGCTGGCCTGCTTTCACAGGTCCAAGCAGAGAGAGAAAAAAAACCCAAGCCAAAAGTTACACAGCACACTTTGGGAACTTCAGTTAGGCACATTTTGCATATCTTTAAATTGGAATTTCAAAAATCCACCACACCAGCCTGGTGACACCTCCTCTAGACAAGTGGCGGCAGTCCTAAATTACAAACTGTAATAAAATACTGAAAATATCGGAGGCCATCTATTCAAACCACAACAGTATACTTTAAAATGTTCTCATATTTCTAGCAGTTTGTAGCAGGTGAGTTTTCAGATCATTTTGAACATTATTTTGTTGGCAACAGCATACTGATATTTACAACAGATATTCTTTTTCATAAGTTGTATATTGGACATGGTCTATGTCAGATGAAAGGATTATTTGGCTTCATAAATTCAATATTGAGGCTAAAGAAGGGAAAGTAAGCCTATGGATTATTTTTTACTTAGAAACAATTTTCTAAATATTCTAAGAAACAAAACTTCATTGTCGGTTCTGCTCATTTTCTTTTCTTCTCTTATTGTGTATGACTCTCTTCCTCTCTGTCTCTCCCTGTGTGTGTGTGTGTGTGTGTGTGTGTGTGTCCATGAATGCACTCACCATGGTCTCTTGCCCCTGCAACATATGAATGTCTGTCCAGCTTTACAAGATGGCTTGGGAATTAAACCCAGGCCAGCAAACTTTCAATCAGGTATTTTTAACCACTTAGCCATCTACCTAGCCCCTGTTCATATTCTTATGCTTGCAATATATTTTATTTCATGACAGTTGCTGAGGAGAACTAGGGGTATACTACAATACATTTAGCCTTTATGTCACATCTGCTAACCATCCAAGGATCAAAGGAAATGAAAACCTGACGGGCTGGAGAGATGGCTTAGCGGTTAAGCGCTTGCCTGTGAAGCCTAAGGACCCAGGTTCGAGGCTCAATTCCCCAGGACCCACGTTAGCCAGATGCACAAGGGGGTGCACGCATCTGGAGTTTGTTTACAGAGGCTGGAAGCTCTGGCGCACCCATTCTCATTCTCTCTCTCTCTCTCTCTCTCTCTCTCTCCCTCCTTCTCTCTGTCGCTCTCAAATAAATAAATAAACAAACAAACAAACAAAAAAAAAAACCTGACAAAAGCATAACCTATCATTGAGGCAGGGATGTAGAGTGTAGCCCTGAACTGTTCCAGAGTGTCAACTTTCATAGAAAAAGAAACAGGAAGGGAGTTAAACCACAAATCACAATTCACATGTGACAGTTACAGCCATGAAAGCAAAAAAAAAAAAAAAAAAAAAAAAAAAAAAAGGAACTTATAAACCAGTCTGTTGGTCAGTTACAAGAAGCACCTGGGTGTGCGAGGTAGGCCTGTGACCCGGAGTCCTGCTTATCATTGCACAACAATGCAGGTCCCAGGAAATGCTATTCAGGCCAGCAGAGCCTCCTGTTTGTCTAATGTCCCATCTACTTAAACAAGTGTTTCATTACATTCTTTTATGAGCTCCTACAAGGAAGTGACTTCTATGTTTTTCTAGGCTAGATATATAGAAATGTAGAGAAATATTGACATTTTGCTCACTTTACATTTCCCTCTCTGACATGGCACTGAGTTAAATCTTTGACTCGTGAGGAATAACATCAAGGTTTGTTCAGTTTCAGATGGGGGAGTGGTATATTGTATCCATAATACCATAAGCTTAGCAGAACTAATTCTATTTTTATATATCTACTTAGAGTATTAATAATGCAGGGTCCTAATGTAAGGCCTAAGAGTAGTAGTATCAGGGGCCAGCAATAGAAGAGATTAGGGAAGTTCATCATGGAGACCAACTAAACATAAACTGAAACAAGTTATTATTTTATCTAAAGCCATGTATAGGTCCCCTTGTTTTATAAAAAGTAGGTCTAATCCTCTTTTATTTTGTCCTCTTCACTTTCACAGCCATTGGAGTGTTTAGGGTGACCTGATGGGGGCCCTTCCAACATCCCAATACAGTGTCTCTTTAAAAAAAATTATTAGTTTTGTACTCAATGTATATGTATAGTCAAGTTGTTACCATTGTTAGCCTCCTCCCTGTCCTCCCCCCACACCCACTCTCCTCATTGGGGAATATGGGTAGTGCATTGTGGAGATAGCCATCAGTTATGTGTAGGAGGCAATGTGTCTGTGTAACATGACCCAACTTGTGGCTCTGACATTCTTTCCGCCCCCTCTTCTGCAAGTTTCCTTGAACCATGTTGGGTTCATTTTAGGTCTGCTTCTGAGATCTTGAGAGTCTCTGTGTCTCTGAATATCTGGTTTGGTAGTAGTTGAATGTTCTCTGTGTCTATCTCCTTCATCCTTGTGCTGGTACCAGGTTCACCAAGAAAGCAGCACTCTTACTCATTTCCCCAATTATTGGTGTCTCTTAACCCAAGCTGTTGCCTTGCTGAAAGGGATGGGGACAAACAAGATGTGTCTGAAAAGCAGCCTTGACTGCTGGAACAATGGACTCCTGGACTCTTTTTCAAGACTTCGATAGAACGGAAGAAACCTTTCATCAGTAAAGTCAATTATCTGTTCAAGATCCATCCAGGGCAGGATGGGGGAGAGGTTCCATACATAACTTTAAATGCAGTAATTTCTTTTAAGGGGTATACCTGGCCCTTAACAGGGTGAAGGGAAGGAGTCCCATCCATCCTTTGCTTAGCTTGTTGCTTCCTAAGTGAATTTCTTTATGTAGTTGTTTGGCCAGTCTCCACCCTAGGGCTTGGGGCAGCAACAGTCATCCATTCTCCAGTTGATACCATCTTTTGGGGTCTGTTCCTTTATCAAATGAGAAGTAAGATATAGGTTCTCTTTCGTGTCAACATTCACTGTCTTGTCTTTTCCCAATATCAGAAATTCAGTCAGTGCTATCAGCTTAGCTTTCTGAGCCAATGTACCCTGAGATAGTACCTCAGCCAAAAGGGTTTCTCCCAAAGTCATCATAGCCACCCCTGCATACCTGATTCCAACTATGACAAAGCTTCTGCTATCAGAATATATCACCAGGTCAACACCAAGCCACATCTGTCAGGTCTAGGTGGAGTCCATGGAAGGTGGAGGTGATCTATAGGCAGTCATGCAGATGGGTTGATGCCTCAACAGTTTCTGGCAGCAGGTAGGCTGGGTTCAAAGCCTTGGTTTTGCAAAACTGTATCCTTGGTTGATCTAAGAGCAGGCTTGATAGGGGTTATGTGTGAGTTGGAGAGCCATCCATATGGTGCTCTTTAAAAGAGTCTCTATCATATGTGGAGCAGTAATTGATAAAGTCTGGCCCAAGGTTAATTAGCCAGTCTGCTGTCAGAATATCAGCAGCTACAATAGCCCAGAGACAAGGGGGCTAACCAGCAGCTACTGGGTCCAGCTTCTTAGACAAGTAGGTTATTGGGCAATGTCATGGCCCCAGACTTTGAGTTAGTATGAACTTGACTGTCCCCTTCTTTTCACCCATGTATAAGTGGAAGGGTTTGATTAAGTATGGAAGTGCAAGGCAGGGCCTGATGTTAGAGCTGGCTTTAGTTCTTGGAATGCTTGTTTCTCATTTTCAGTCCATTTTTTTTAAAAACAAAGTATATATATATTAATTTTGGTCCTCTTGTGACCTTATATAGAGTCTTGGCTAATTCAGCAAACCTTGGGATCCAAGTTCTTTAATACCCTACAGCTCAAAGGAATTCTCAGATCTGTCTCTTAGTGGGGATTTTAGTGATGGCCTGAATCCTAGAGGCCGACAGCATACTATTATCTTCTTGGAGTTTGTATCCCAAGTAGGTTGCCTTACACACATAGAGTTGAGCCTTCCTGGCTGATACACGAGGCTCTGATGTTATAAGTTTTAAATGTTTAAGTCGCTGCGGAATCCTAGTCCAGGTTAGTTGCCTTGTTCTGAGTCTGTCCATTCAAAGGCAAAAAAAAAAAAAAAGGTTGATTTCCTTTGCCAATGGGATACTAAAGAAAGCATATTTTAGGTCCAGCACAGTATATATTTGACTTTCAGGTAGGATCATGCTGGGCAAAGTATAAATGTTGTCTCATGGGACCTTGTGCCTTCTGGAAGGTAGCAACCAAAACCTTAGCCATTTTCTTAGCCTATCTTCTGAAGTGTCTCTATTATTATATACCCTGCCAGCAATCTCTATTAACTCTGAAAAAGAAGTTAACTCTCAAAGCCTTCTATTCTCTGAATTTCCTTTTTCTAATATCTTGTGCGGACTGAGTTATAAAAGCAATGTTAATAGCGCCTATTCTCCGGGGTCTCAGGATCTATGGAGGGAGGTCCTATATGCTTTACACAGTCTTTCTAGGAAAGCAGTGGGGGATTCTGTGGGTCCTTGGGTCACTTCATTCACCTTAGACAAATTTGTAGGGCTATGAGTGAGCAGCTGCCTGGAGAGCACCCATCAGAGTCTGGTGAAAGAGGTTAAGGGACACCCTATCTTCAGGGGTGTTGGTATCTCAGTCTGGTTGCGTGGAAGGGAAGACCTCATCAATAACATTAGGGTTCTCTGTGAGGTGGCCATAGGCACCCAACCCTAGATTCTTGGCTTCCCTTCAGATTCTTTCATGTTTCTCTGTGGTGAAGAGGGTCTGCAAGAGTTGCTGACAGTCCTCCCATGTGGGCTTTAGAAAACTGTCTCGAGAATCTGATAACCTACTTTAAATCGGATTTAGGTTTAGCAATATGAACGGGGGTCCTAGGGAGCAGAACTTAGGTCTTTAGGTTTCCCAGATAAGCACCTTAACTGTTAAGCCACCATTTACTTGATGCCCTTTTTATCATCTGTTTATATCCTGATATACATTTTAGGAAAGTCTGATGTTTGCCTTGTGTAAGGAGTTTGTAACTTGATCAAGTACCTTGACTCAGTTTACCTATCTAAACTTTTGTCTACTGAGAATTTTCATCTAACAGATGTAACTTTTGGTGTTCAAAAGAGAGAAACTATAAAGAGAAACAAAGTTGTATGCCATTTGTAATTCCCCTTTGCTTATCAGAGACAATTGGCCATTTTGTCTCTGGACAGGGTCAGGAGATACATGGCTAAAACTTGCATGGGGTCTGAGATAAAGGGGGAATCATCCCTTTTTTCAGAGTCCAGGTTGCCATGACTTTAAATAGCATATAACAGAAAGCAAGAACAAAATGAAACAACAGAGCAGAGAGCTAAGCATGCTAACATTCCTTGTCTTACTCTGAAGTTTTTTTTTGTTTGTTTGTTTGTTTGCTTGCTTGTTTTTTTAACCTAGGAAATTTATTTTATCCATTTGTAATATATAAGGTGATAGGGTCTTGTTTATGTCTAACCTGGTTAGACCTCTAAAGAATATGAATTACATATGTGCTTATGACTTTGTGACCCACCTAGCATAGGACATCATCTGTATTTAATGTAAGCTGAATTTACATTAAGTCTATATCCCTATATAAAACTCTTAGAGCATCCTTGAAAATCTGTATATAGTTGAAAATTCTTTAACTTAAGGCATGGTGTTTAGGTTTAGCCTGAAAATTATCTTTCTTTTCCTTCTAAAAGGAAATTAATTTTATGAAAAACTTGGTCTTTTTAGATCTCTTACATCATTTCTGCATACACATCTTTATCCACATACTGAAACTTCTGATCTAAGTTCCACTCAAAAAGCATTTTTAACAAGCATTCTATGTCCAACATTGAAAAATACCTCCCCAGTTCCTTTAATCATCTCATCTCAACCAATAATTAACCATCTTTATTACAAGGCTATTGAGAAAAACTACACCAAATTGATCAATCTTGCTTATTACCCACTGACAAAGAAGCAAGTAGTCTGGCTTCAAAGAGTTAACCATCTTCTTATTGGAAATTTGTAGAGAAAAAGCCTTCCTTAGGGTCACCAAAAAATCTCTACCTGGCAACCAGACTTGCTTTATAATGCCAGTATATACACATTCAGGTTTTATAAAACCCATTGATTTGAGATAGCGCCTATTAATAAACTCCATGAAATACACTTTCTATTAATACAATGCAAAACATGACAACCATTTTGGGGATAAACTTTATCAATACCTCTAACACAATTGGAAATGCTTTTATTAGGCTTACTCCTAAATACTAAGGCAAAGTTTTGTTTCTATCTTGAGGCAGGCTTGCCTAGAACTCAGGCCAGTTGCCTTCTCCTTTTAAGTAACAGGACATCACAATCTTTTAAAATATCTGACAAATTATGAGTCACCACCTCAGAGAGAACTTTCTTGTTTTTAATAATCCTCCATGTAAATTGAAGTTGACCTAGAACATAAATTCAGTAATTATATTTATGACAATATGCAACAAAATATGGCTTTGTTTACATAAAATTTTAGTTCATCATAAGCCTTAATTAAATCTGACTTTTAAAGACAAAAACCAAAAAACTTTGAAATAAATTAAATGTGAACAAAAACTCTAGGAGAGACCTGTTGGACTATTTGGATTAACAAAGAAACCAAGGACTTCTGGTCAAGATGGCGGCATAGGAACCACGCCTAAGCAGCCTAGGGGAGAAAAAGCCAAAGAAAACCCAGCAAAATACACAAGGGAGGTATATAAGAGATTAAAACAGCAGCGGAGAAGTAGGAGATAACCAGAGCCCACACGGGCAGGCCGAAGCAGCTCCGGCAGCGGCAGCTCGGGACCCGGTAGCGGCAGCTCGGGTTCCGGCAGCGGCAGCTCGGGTCCCGGTAGCGGCGACTTGGGCTCCGGCAGCGGCACCTCGGGACCCGGTAGCGGCGATTCGGACTCTGGCAGCGGCAGCGGCAGCACGGGCACCGGCAGCTGCATCTCTGGCTCCAGCAGTGGCGACTCGGGATCCAACAGCGGCGGCTCAGACCCCGGCAGCGGAAGCGGCGGTGGAAGCCGGAAGCGGCGGTGGAAGCCGTGACTCCAGCCCCAAAAAACACCATCAGCTGCTCCGGTACCGGCCACAGCGGCTTCAGGGCAGCGAATCCAGCAGCGGAGGCTCCAGCAGCTTCAGCGGCAGAGGCGGATCCCGCAGCGGCAGCACCAGCGGATCAGAGGCGGAGGACCCTGCAGCGGCAGCTCCAGCGGATCAGCAGGGGCAGACCCAGCAGCGGCATCTCCAGTGGCAGATCCAGCAGCAGTGGTCCCAGCAGCAGCAGCTCCAGCGGCAGCAGCGGGGATCCAGCATCAGGGGTGCCAATCTGCAGGGCCACAGTTGCCAGGCTTGGTTTGCCCCACAGGAAAAGCCAGTACCCAGTTCCAGAAAGCAGAACAGCGGCCCAACATCCCAGCCAGCAACTTGACTGAGACCAAAAGCAACCAAAGAGGTAACTGGGATTGAACCAGGGAAGGGTCTCACCTGGTCACAAGCTGACTTAGATCCCTCAACAGACCAGAAATCTTAACTTCTTTGTTGATAGAGGATCTGGTTTTTATAATACCTAATCTTGCATAAATGCTTGGTGCTGTTCTTGACTGAATGTGTATAGGGTTTAGTTAAATTTTAGAATATACCTGTATTTTATTCCACTCAACCTATTTGAATACTCCCATAGCAGGCAAACTTAACCCCTAGGACCACGTGTCTAGATACTCTGAGAGTGGTAAGAGCCACACCTAACATCTTAATCTCCTACATAGAAGATACACAATATCAGATCAATAGATACAGCAAAGGATACCCAGCTAACTGGAAAATCTAAGCAGTAACTTAATCCAAGATGCAAAAATATATACATTATAACACAAGAAACACCAAAAACCAAGGCAATATAAATCCACCAAAAAGCATCAATGCTTCAGAAATGACCTCTAGTGAAAACGAGTTAGAGAAAATGCCTGAGAAAGATTTCAAAAGAATGATTGTAAATATGTTCAATGAACTCAAAGAAGAAATCAAAGGAATCAGAGAAGATACAGGACACCAATTTAACGAAATAAAGAAATCAATACAAGACATAAATAAGGAAATAGAAATAATGAAGAAAAACCAGTCAGAATTACTAGCAATGAAGAACGCAGTTAATGAAATAAAAAACTCTGTAGAAAATCTCACCAGTAGAATGGATGAAGGAGAGGACAGAATATCTAAGCTAGAAGACCAGGTGGCAGATCTAATACAATCCAACAAAGAGAAAGACAAACTAATAGAAAAGTATGAATGGGAATTTCAAGATATTCGGGACACTATGAAAAGATCAAATATAAGAATTCAGGGTATAGTAGAAGGAGAAGAATTTCAATCCAAAGGTATAGTAGGCATCTTCAACAAAATCATAGAAGAAAACTTCCCCCAAATTGGGAAAGAGGTGCCAATGCAGATACAGGAAGCATTTAGAACCCCAGCCAGACAAAACCTGGAAAGAACCTCTCCTCGCCATATTATAATCAAACTACCAAACACACAATCCAAAGAAAAAATATTGAAAGTAGTTAGAGAGAAAAATCAAGTTACCTACAAAGGCAAGCCCATCAGGATCACAGCAGATTACTCAACACAAACTTTCAAAGCCAGAAGGGCTTGGAGTGATGTATTCCAAACTCTGAAAGATAACAACTGTCAACCAAGGCTACTTTATCCTGCAAAACTATCCATTCAAATAGATGGAGAAATAAGGACATTCCATGACAAAAGCAGGCTAAAGGAGTATTTGAAGACAAAACCAGCTCTACACAAAATACTTGAAAGAATCCTCCATGCCGAAGAGAAAGAAAAACACACATATAAGGAACCTGGAAAACAACAAACAACACTCAAATACTAGTTAATATAACAGAGCAAAGGTAGAACCAGAACCACAAAAAAAAAAAAAAATGGCAAGCATAAATACACATCTTTCAATAATATCTCTTAATATCAATGGCCTCAATGCTCCAACCAAAAGACATAGATTTGCAGACTGGGTTAAAAAGCAGGACCCTACAATTTGTTGTCTCCAAGAAACTCACCTTTCTACAAAGGATGGACATTATCTTAGGGTGAAAGGTTGGAAAACGGTGTTTCAAGCAAATGGACCCAGAAAGCAAGCAGGGGTTGCTATCCTAATAGCTGACAAGGCAGACTTCACTCCAACATTAGTCAAGAAAGATAAGGAAGGTCACTTTATATTAAGGGCACACTCCAACAGGAGGACATTACAATCCTAAACATATATGCACCTAACATGGGGGCTCCCAAATTCATCAAACAAACACTGTTAGAACTAAGGTCACAGATAACACCAAACACAGTGGTAGTTGGTGACTTTAACACCCCACTCTCATCAATTGACAGGTCATCCCGGGAAAAAATAAACAGAGAGGCATCTGGACTAAACGAGGTCATAGAAGGAATGGACCTAACAGACATATACAGGACATTTCATCCAAATGCTGCAGAATATACATTCTTTTCAGCAGCACATGGATCATTCTCTAAAATAGACCATATATTAGGACACAAAGCAAATCTTAACAAATTCAGGAAAATTGAAATAATTCCTTGCATTCTATCTGACCACAATGGAATCAAACTACAAATCAATAGCAAGAAAGGATATAGAGCATACACAAAATCATGGAAACTAAACAATACATTACTAAATGATGAATGGGTCAATGAAGAAATCAAGAAGGAAATCAAAAAATTTATAGAGTCAAACAATAATGAGAACACAACATACCAAAATCTCTGGGACACAATGAAGGCAGTTCTAAGAGGTAAATTTATAGCTTTAAGTGCCTATATTAAGAAATTAGAAAGGTCACAAATAAATGACCTAATGCTTCACCTTAAAGCCTTGGAAAAAGAAGAACAAGGCAAACCAAAAATCAGTAGACGGGAAGAAATAATAAAGATTAGGGCAGAAATTAATGAAATAGAAACCAAAAAAACAATCCAAAGAATTAATGAAACAAAGAGCTGGTTCTTTGAAAGGATAAACAAGATTGATAAACCCTTAGCAAATCTGACCAAAAGAAAGAGAGAAGAGACACAAATTAATAAAATTAGAGATGAAAAAGGTAACATCACGACAGATGCCAGAGAAATTCAAAAAATCATACGGACATATTATAAAAACATATACTCCACAAAGTATGAAAATCTGAAAGAAATGGATGATTTCCTTGATTTATATGACCTACCTAAATTAAATCAAGATGAGATTAATCACTTAAATAGACCTATAACAAGCATGGAGATCCTAACAGTTATCAAAAATCTCCCAACTAAAAAAAGCCCAGGACCAGATGGATTCACTGCTGAATTTTACCAGACCTTCAGGGAAGAGCTAACACCATTGCTTCTTAAGCTTTTCCATGAAATAGAAAAAGAAGGAATTCTACCAAACTCCTTCTATGAAGCCAGCATCACTCTGATACCAAAACCAGGCAAAGATAGAACAAAAAAGGAAAATTACAGACCAATCTCCCTCATGAACATAGATGCAAAAATTCTCAACAAAATATTGGCAAACAGAATACAAGAATACATTAGAAAGATCATTCACCCTGACCAAGTAGGCTTTATCCCAGAGATGCAGGGATGGTTCAACATACGCAAATCTATAAATGTTATACATTATATAAATGGGTTGAAGGACAAAAATCACATGATCATCTCATTAGATGCAGAGAAAGCATTTCGACAAAATCCAACATCCCTTCATGATAAAAGTCCTACAGAGACTGGGAATAGAAGGAACATATCTCAATATAATAAAGGCTATTTATGATAAGCCTACAGCCAACATATTACTAAATGGGGAAAAACTGGATGCTTTTCCACTAAAATCAGGAACAAGACAAGGGTGTCCACTGTCCCCACTTTTATTTAATATAGTTCTGGAAGTCTTAGCCATAGCAATAAGGCAAGAAACATGCATAAAAGGGATACAAATCGGAAAGGAAGAGGTCAAGTTATCATTATTTGCAGATGACATGATTCTATATATAAAGGACCCTAAAGACTCTACTAGCAAACTGTTAGAGCTGATAAAAACCTACAGTCATGTAGCAGGATACAAAATAAATACACAGAAATCAGTAGCCTTCATGTATGCTAACAACAAACACACAGAGGATGAGATCAGAGAATCACTCCCATTCACAATTGCATCAAAAAAAATAAAGTACCTTGGAATAAACCTTACTAAGGAAGTAAAGAATCTATACAATGAGAACTTTAAAACACTCAAGCGAGAAATTGCAGAAGACACTAGGAAGTGGAAAAACATCCCTTGTTCCTGGATTGGAAGAATCAATATTGTGAAAATGGCAATCTTACCAAAAGCAATCTACACATTTAACGCAATCCCCATCAAAATTCCAAAGGCATTCTTCACGGAAATAGAAAAAACAATCCAAAAATTCATTTGGAATCACAAAAAACCTCGAATATCTAAAATAATACTGAGCAACAAAAATAAGGCTGGTGGTATCACCATACCTGATTTTAACCTATACCACAGAGCCATAGTAACAAAAACAGCATGGTACTGGCACAAAAGCAGACTCGTAGATCAATGGAACAGAATAGAGGACCCAAATGTAACCCCATGTAGTTATAGCCACCTGATATTTGATAAAAATGCCAAAAATATTCACTGGAGAAAAGACAGCCTCTTCAGCAAATGGTGTTGGGAAAACTGGATATATATCTGTAGAAGGATGAAAATAGATTCTTCTCTTTCTCCGTGCACAAGAATTAAGTCCAAATGGATTAAGGACCTTAACATCAGACCTGAAACTCTGAAACTGCTAGAGGAAAAAGTAGGGGAAACCCTTCAACATATTGGTCTCGGCAAAGACTTTCTGAATACAACCCCAATTGCTCAGGCAATAAAACCACAGATTAACCACTGGGACCTCATGAAAATACAAAGATTTTGCACTGCAAAGGACACGGTGAAGAAAGCAAAGAGGCAACCTACAGAATGGGAAAAAATCTTCACCAGCTATATATCTGATAAAGGATTAATATCTAAGATATACAAAGAACTCAAGAAGTTAAATAATAAGGAATCAAACAAACCAATCAAAAAATGGGAAATGGAGCTAAATAGAGAATTCTCAAAGGAAGAAATACGAATGGCATATACGCATCTAAAAAAATGTTCTACATCCCTAGTCATCAGGGAAATGCAGATTAAGACTACATTGAGATTCCATCTCACTCCTGTCAGATTGGCTACCATCATGAAAACAAATGATCATAAATGTTGGCGGGGATGTGGAAAAAGAGGAACCCTTCTACATTGTTGGTGGGAATGCAATCTGGTCCAGCCATTGTGGAAATCAGTGTGGAGGTTCCTAAAACAGCTAAAGATTGATCTACCATATGACCCAGCTATAGCTCTCCTAGGCATATATCCTAAGGACTCATCTCATTACCTTAGAGATACTTGCTCAACCATGTTTATAGCTGCTCAATTTATAATAGTTGGGAAATGGAACCAGCCTAGATGTCCCTCAACTGATGAGTGGATAATGAAGATATGGCACATTTATACAATGGAGTTTTACTCAGCAGTAAAGAGAAATGAAGTTATGAAATTTGCAGAAAAGTGGATGGATCTGGAAAAAATTATACTAAGTGAGGTAACCCAGGCCCAGAAAGCCAAGCGCCACATGTTCTCCCTCATATGTGGATCTTAGCTAGAGATGATTGGGCTTATGTGTGAGAAGGAAAAAACTCAGTAGCAGAGGCCAGTAAGTTAAAAAAGGAGATAGAAAGGGAAGAGAAAGAAAGGGAGGAGGGCTTTTATTAGGTTGGTATTGTATATATGTAAGTAGAAAGATTGAGATGGGGAGGGGATATGATGGAGAATGGAATTTCAAAGGGGAAAGGGGGGAGGGTAATACCATGGGATTTTTTTTTTGTTATCATGGAAAATATTAATAAAAATGGAGAAAAAAAAAACAAAAAAAAAAAAAAAAACAAAGAAACCAAAAGTAATGCTATTCAGACCAGCAAAGCCTTCTGTTTATCTAGTATCCCCATCTGCTTAAATAAGTGTTTCATTCCATTCTTTTATGAGCTCCTACAAGGAATTGACTTCTACTTTTCCCTAAGCTAGATATAAAGAAATGTAGAGAAATATAACATTTTGCTCACTTTACATCTAACCAACAGGTTTAAGTTTGGTCCCTTGGTATGAGAAAGTCTGGTGGCTTCACAAGAAGCAGCTTATGACAGATGGAACTTAGCCCAGAGGGCATAGGAAGTGTGTTCTTCTATTCACAGCCTCTCTTACTTTAGGATGCTTTATAGTGAAGAAATCAAATGAAAATGTATATGCTTTCATTAAACATGGAAGAAAATAAGTATTACACTAAGAATGTCTAAAATACTTAGATTCTTTTCACCTACTGACTATACTGGCCATGTCTCCACTCTGCTGGTGCTCCTTAATTCACAATGAGATGTAGAAACTGTGGGTGGGGCATACAAAGAAATGACTTGTGTATTAAGAGGGACACTAAACTGCTATATGCTGTTGCTCATAAATTCATTTGGGTCATTATAAAAAGATATCTTAGTGGCCTAACTTTTGTATATGTGATATCTGTACCACTTATCAGAATTTTTATTTCCAGACCAATTTGATGCTTGGTAAATATTTCTGAGGCGATTTCTCCTTGCAATTTTCTCACACCTGGGAACAAAATCCAATGTCATGACAGTACCTTCCACACTAAATGTGCTTTTTACTTTTTTTATTTTCTCAAAGCTTCTAAAATATATAAAATCAAGTAAGTGTATAATGGAACACTTTAAACATCAAACAAAAATATCTCACCCATCTCCTAATGTCAACACAGATGTTCATGACTCATTCAATTTTTCCCAATGGCTGATTCCATTATGGTCCTTGGCTGCTACCTCCTATTATGATGGTCTTTTGTAGGTAGTGTCAGGCACTGTGAGGTCATGGATATCCAGGCCATTTTGTGTCTGGAGGAGCACATGGTAAGGAGTCCTACCCTTCTTTTGGCTCTTACATTCTTTCTGCCACCTCTTGCACAATGGACCCTGAGCCTTGGAAGGTGTGATAGAGATATTGCAGTGATGAACACTCTTCTGTCACTTCTTCCAAGCACCATGATGCCTTATGCATCATATCAAGATTACTGCCATCTGAAAAGAGAAGGTTCTCTACCAAAAGTGAGACTAGCATTAATATATGGGTATGAACATTAAGAGAAGTGCTTACTGGGCAGTTTGATGAGCATAGTATATACATTTAGCCAGACAGTAGCAGATGTTACACCCTTAGTGCTCATGACTACCCCTTTTGTAGGTTTTCAGTATCAGGATGTATTCCCTCCCACGGAGCAGGCCTCCAGTCCAATTAGAGGGTAGTTGGATTCCACCATGACAGATGTGCCACTATTGCACCCGTTGGCTCATTTGGCATGGCTGGCCAAATATAAGGTCTGCAGTGTCCACTGTTGAGTATCTTCACTGGTGATTTCTCTCTTCTCCCATTGAACTGCATGCAGCATGGCTTTTTCCAGCTTTCTGTCAGCTGGTGTACATGGAGGAGGTTATCAGCTCAGTTCCAGCAGGATTTCTCAGTGGCCTTGCAGCCCAGTATGTTGAGTCTTAAGCAATAGTGTCTTGCCATCTATTCCTGGTAGGAAACCAAGGGCATCAGAAATGGCCTGTAATGTTTTGGGGACACCAGGCACCTCCCTGGCCAATAACTCATTGGAAGGTATCCCATCCCTGGCACTGAGGTGACTTCTCCTTGCAATCCTTTCACATGTGGGAGCAAAATCCAATGTCATAACAGTGCCTTCCATGCTAAATGTACTTTTTAAATTTCAGTGGGGAAATGAAAATATATTCCCAACATTCTTGGAAAGAAAAGCACATTGCCCAAGTGTCCACCTTTGGATAGCATAGGTTTTCCAAGAGTACGTTAAACAGCAATGCTTGATGAAGGGCTTCAATATTAATTTTCATTTTAGAAAACTGGAGTTATGATTGGTCCTGACTGTCTCCCCTTGGGCTTGGGTCTGCTTTTTGGTTCTCCTAAGCATGATAAGGACACCAGCTGAATTTCATTTCAATTCTTCTCATGAATTTGGAAAATTTTTCTTTTTCCTCATAGCTCCCAGGATCAAATTTAAAGGCTGTTTCAGCCTCTTTCTGCACAACAAGCCTAGAGGACACATTCTGTCTTCCCCATGGAGAATAGGCCTTTCAAACATGTGGTGGATGAGGTTGATGGTGTGCTGGAATTGGCCAGTGTGGTAAGCAGCTTGCCTCATCCCTTATTGAAACCATGTTAATTCAGACTTAGATATGCTAAACCTTGATGGCTTGCTCTCTAGAAATGAATTTGGTTGGACACAAATGACACTGAGGTCCTTACTAAAGCATTTCCTAGGCTGTGAGAAGGGCTAATCATTTGGGAATTTAGCCTGAGAACTTGCCCATGGCCCTGGAGCAGTGTAACCTGTGATACATGTGTTTAGCTTTGTGGTATGTCAAATTGATGGCAAAAGATTATTTTCTGAGTAATATTTACAATTTTTAGGATAATATCTTTGGGGAAGGACTTATCTGAAAATTGGCTCGCCTATTTTGTTTGGATAATTTTTGCAGATATGAAATTATATTTTATTGTGAAATAATCCAATCATTGGTATGTTCAAACTTCCTCCTATGTTTGCATTAGGATTCACAACTAAGTGTATTAGATATGAAACTATCATCAGGCAACTAGTTTTGATCTGCAAAGATGATATTTTCTCATGACTCAACATAATAGCTTTGTTTTAAAACCACTTAAATGAGTCCTCTTTTCACAAGTCTGGATATTGTAATTAATAAACTCGTAATCTGTGGTGCATTGCAAGAACAGTTGGAGCACTGGATCATCTCAAATTCCGCTTCAAAGTTCTAGAGGTTTCAAGTGTATTTCTGCTGTGACTGATGGTGTCCTGCAGAGAGGAGGACTTTCACTCATTATTCTTTTGTCGTACATCCTAACTCTCAGATTTAGATACTCTCCATTTATTCTCTTTCCCGGATTACTTACCTAACCTGATGCCATGGAGTTTAGCATGGGCAGAAGCAGGAATGGCCGCATTGTCCTGGGAAGAAAGTGCAGTGTACTTGGGATGCAAGATGCTGTGTGCATGCTGGAATGGGAAGTGCTGCCCCACTCACTAGGTGTCTGATCGCAGGGCCACCATTGATCAGAGTTAAGTATATGCTAATTTAAAATGCTGGTGTTTTGCATTTGATTTCTACAGAGTTGCGATGTTCAGATATGATTTTAAATAATAATAAAGTGTCTTCCATTATTAAAAAAATTAAAAGTCCATATTCTGTTCCATCTTTCTGTATTTATATATTTATTATAATTGTGTGTGTGTGTGTATGTGTGTGTGTGTGTGTGTGTATAATGGGATATGTGTGATTTACCTAATGTTTGCCTGTGAGGTATATCCATGCATATGTGCCCTTATGGTACTATGTGTGTTCACTTTTGGCAAGAGACAATCACTTCAGTAGTCAGAGCAGAATGCCAAGTGTTCTGATTTTCACCCCTTACTTCTTTGCTGTGGACTATGAACAGAGTTTGCTGCTTTTCATGAACAAGGAAAATTCCTATTCTCTGTTGCCCTTTGTGGAAATGACACATATGGTTGTTTAGGTGGGTTCAAGAGATTTGAACTTAGGTAGTTTCAGGCCCTCTCAGGCCCTTTGTTTGCACAGCAAGAGCACTTAACCACTGAACCATCACTCCAGCCCCATTCCATGTATTTAAAATGTATCTTGCATTGAAAAGGAAAAGCAATCTTTAAAATTTTACTTGGACAGAACTCTGAAGAAGAGCATTCCTCCCCATAAAAGCTTTGAAAAAACTAGAGCAAATCGTTCCTACTCAGAACCCAGCCAACCTCAGGAGGAGCTAACACCAGGTAAGAAGAGCCATCTCTTTCCTAACAGCATGGCCTTGAACACGGTACTTAATGTTTCTGGGCATTGTTTCATCACTGGTGAATTGAATATCTGCCTCAAAAACCCAATGCAATGATTGCATATCAAATAGATAAGCCTTCTACCTCAAACATTGTTTTATTTATACTCACTCCATTTCACTCTATGCATTTCTTTAGGGCACATTACAGAGGGAGAGCTAGGCAACTCCAGATTGTCTTCCATTGTGCCACAATTGTTATGTGTAATTAAAGGAGGAACTTATAAAAACATGTATCTTTTTTATTTTTTCAAGGTTGGGTATCACTCTAGGCCAGGCTGACCTGGAACTCACTATGTGGAATCAGGATGGCCTTGAAATCATGGTGATCCTCCTTTCTCTGCCTCCCAAGTGCTAGGATTAAAGGCATGAACCACCATGCCTGGCAAAAAGATTTATCTTTTACCATCCTTTCACTGGAAGGTTCATTCCCCTGATTTCTTGGGTTTTGCCACTGTTGTTTCTGAAGGTCATATTTTCTACCCTGTCACTTGTCACTTCCCAGATACTTCTTGGCAAAAAAAAAAAAAAAAAAAAAAAAAAAAAAATGAAGTGAGCTATGGCACCAGGGAGAGGAACTGCCAACATTACTTTAAAAGGTACTGGTTCAAAAATCATGAACAGCCGGGCGTGGTGGTGCACGCCTTTAATCCCAGCACTCGGGAGGCAGAGGTAGGAGGATTTCCATGAGTTCGAGGCCACCCTGAGACTCCATAGTGAATGAATTCCAGGTCAGCCTGGGCTAGAGTGAGACCCTACCTCGAAAAACCAAAAAAAAAAAAAAAAAAAAAAAAATCATGAACAGATTTTCCATGATCATACATACTCCATTTATGAAAATGCAATAATTTGAATTTAGCATTATTAAAATGCTAATGTTGTGTTGAACTCAAGTGCAAATTTACATGTGTATGGTTGTGGATGTGCCCAAGCCACTCATTTGAATTGAATGTTTTCTTGGGGAGCAGGGATTAAAAGCAAATAGAAACAGGAAACTTCCAAACCAGTGACTTTGATTATAGGGTATATAACATATAGAAGTGGATTCTATTGATTAATTTAGTTTTATGAATGTAATACATGTAAATATATGTATACATGTTTAATACATGTAAAGATCCCTATGCTAAAGCATGCATTTTCTCTTGCTGTTTCTTTTTCACCATTTGCATTTTCCTGTGTTTCCTTTCTGAAACCCTTTATATAAAGTGCTGAGAACCCTGCCAGCTTCCTAGAAAGTGTGCTGAGACACAAGTGTGTCACGTCTCTAGGAAGCAAAGGTGTTATGGTTGATGGCTGACCTGGGTGCAGACACAGCTGAGGGACACTGAGAACTGCCAGGCAGGAATAGCTCCTTCTTGATTCTACCAAACCAGTTTTTTGTGAAGTATTGCTTCAGTTATGGACCTGCAGTGATTAGAGAAAATTCTGATCTCTTTGGCAATGCAAAGTTAGTTACCAAAAGCTTCAGAATGTGGGAGGAGAAATACCCCAGATATGTTTATTGTCCAAGACATACAGTTTTTTTTTTCTTCAGAATTTTGTTTTCTCAGCCTTTGAGAGGAGCTAAAAATAAAAAAGTTTTGACCCAAGATTTGTGCAAAATGTCTACTTGAAAGAACTAAATAGATGCCATGACAGGCTTCAGCAAAACACCTCCCAGGCTAGGCCTAAAATTAGAACAAAGGGCCATTAATCAGTGACTGTCCTGGCTGGAGAAAAGCTGAGTTAGTTCCTGGAAATTCAAAGCCTCTCAGCCCTGACCAATCAAGGTTGTACAGATGTAATTGTAGACCAATCATAATAAGGGTTACCTCACCTACTCAGAATTCCCCTTAAAATCCAGACTCAAAGATCTTAGAACCAATCAAATGCAACCCTTGTTCAAATTAGCCAATCAAACTGTAAAACTAACTGCCTGCCAAAACCTTCCTTAGTTATGCTTAACGGAGCCTGGGAGCTCCTCTCAGGGTCGCCACTTTGTATGAATGGTCAACACCCACATGCTGGCTGATTCTGAAGAATAAACTCTTTGCTTTTACATACTATTTGAGTCTGGGGTCTTTCTTCAGTGATTCTCAGACCCTTAAAATTGGGGGCTTTTCCAGGATCACTGAGAAAACCCCTGCCAGAATCAATAGTAAAGTGTTTCCTGGAGGGCATTTAGCTCTCCACCAATCTGTGAGTTGGGTACCTCTTTGTGTGTCTCTGGTCTGCTTTGTTTTGTTTTCAGCAAATCTGGTGTTTGGACACAATCTGGAGGCCCATGGAGGTAAGGTCAATGAGCCACTAATTACCTCAGGGCCAGGGGAGGGGGACTTCCCGAGGATGCTCCAGACCCCCTTCTGGTGGAGCCTGAAAACTCCAGCCTGACTCTGGTTTTGATAAAAGGAGGTGGGTCATGCCTGATTGGTGGAGCCCACTCACAGGACAGGCCTCCAAGTGCAGCATTTGAGTGTATTTTTCTTTTCCCTGGATTTATTTATTTATTTATTTTGTCTGTGTATCTGTGTGCTGTTTGTCCTTTTCTGGTTTCTAGAAAATATTGTAGAGAAATATTATGGGACAGGCAACTAGTTCCACCCCTTTGGACCTGGTCCAGTCACATTTTAAGGGCTTCCAACACATGGGCGAAAATTTGGGTCTGACAGTGTGGTCAGGAAGACTAACCATCTTCTGCAGGAATGAATGGCAACTTTCAATGTAGGATGGTCAGAAGGAGGCACTTTTCAGTTCTCTACTATTTACCAGGTCAAAGGTATTGTGTATGGGAATCCTGGACACCTTGACCAGGTCCCATACATTACAACTTGGCAATATCTAGTAGAAAGCCCCCACCCTGGCTAACTCCTTTTTTGCCACCATCCCCAGCCATACTGCCTATCAGGGAACCATAACCACTGGAGGATCATAAGCTAGCAGTCCTGCCCCCTGTGCCCCCGAGGAAGATCTCTACCTGCCTCTCTATGTATCTGCCCCTGCACTGCCTGTACCATGATTGAGAGCTGCCAATCAGGGTCCTGGGGTAGAAGGAGGAAACATAATCAGTCCTCCCCACAAGTGAGCCCGAGCCTCAAGACAGGCAGACTCCACTGTGGTCGCACTGCCTTCGTGAGCAACATTCCCTCCCAGGCACTGAGCAGGACGGCCAACAGTTCGTGACTCATATTCTTTCTCCTACCAGTGACCTGTATGATTGGAAGATGCAGAATCCAAAATTTTCAGAGAACCCCTCGGCCCTCTTAGACTTGTTAGACCCTATAACGATAACTCACCAGCCCACTTTGGATGATTGTCAGCAGCTTTTGCATGTTCTCTTTACAACAGAGGAAATAGAACAAATTCTAGCCACCACTTGCAAGCTAGTTCCTGGACCTAATGGGCAACCCACAGTCATGCAGGCTGTCATAGAGGTGGCATTTCCCCTGACCCGCCCTGACTGGGTCCTCAGCAGCCTTGAAGGTAAGGATAGACTCAAAGCCTACTGCCAGATTCTAATGGGGGGGGGCTCTTAGAGGCTGCTAGGAAGCCCACAAATTTATCTAAGGTAGAACAGGTTATACAAGGTAAGGAGGAAAGCCCAGGGGCCTTTATAGAGAGGCTATTACAAGCCTACTGGACCTATATGCCTCTGGACCCAGAAGCAAGAGAAAACCAGTCTGCCCTGAACATGGCTTTTGTCAACCATGCAGTGCCACACATCCTCAGAAAGCTCCAATGACTGGACGGTTTTGCGGGTAAGCAAATGTTGGAGCTACTAACAACAGCAGAAAATGTTTATAATAACAGGGAGACTCCAGAAGACAAAAAAATCAAGAGGCCTGGCCAAAATATTATTGGGTGCTACAGGAAATTCTGACCCAAGGGAATTAAAGAACATGGCTTATGGTAGAAACAGGGGCAGACCAACCCCCCAATCAAGGGGGGAAGGGTCATACCAACCCCATATCCAAAAGGACCAAAGTACTTATTGTAAAGAGATGGGACATTGGAAAAATGAATGTCAACAAAAGAAAGACAAGAGTCCTAAAGTTCTGGAGATAGGAGAACTCAGTGACTGAGGGTGTCAGGGCTCACGTCCCCTTCATGAGCCCTGGGTAACCTTGAAGGTGGAGGGGAAACCAATAAATTTTTTAGTCAGCCCTGAGGCCCAACATTCATTTCTGAAACAGCCCATGTGACCCTTATCCACCAAAAGGACATGGGCCCAAGGGGCCACTGGGTAAAAGTTCTTAGCCAGAATGGTCCTATACACATGTTAACTGTGTCACTGGAGGAAGAATATAAACTCTACACCTCTCCCTCCCAAACCACCCTGAGGGGACTATGAGAAAGGATTCCACGTGTATGGGCAGAAAGAAATCAGACTGGGCTGGCCAAACATCAGGCCCCAATCATAGTCCAACTGAAGGCTAATGACAGCCCAATCTGAGTTCGCCAATACCCTATGCCCCAAGAGGCCAAACTGGGACAACAACTCACATAAACCAACTTTGGGAATAAGGGATATTAGTCCCTTGTCAGTTTTCCTGGAATACTCCTCTCCTGCCAGTAAAAAAGCCCCACAACAACAACAACAACAACAACAAAAAAAAAAAAAAAAAAAAAAAAAAAAAAAAAAAGCCCCACAACAATGACTACTGGCCTGTACAGGATCTGAGGGAAATTAATAAATAGGTGGAAGACATCCACCCCATGGTGCCAAACCCATACACTCTGCTAAGCACTCTGTCACCTGAGTGCAATGTGTACACAGTACTGGACCTCAAGGATGCATTCTTCAGTCTGCCACTGGCCCCGGCCAGTCAACCTCTATTCACCTTTGAATGGAGTGATCCAGAATGTGGATTCAATGGACAGTGTGACTTGGACCAGACTGCTACAAGGATTTAAAAACTCACCCACCATCTTTGATGAGGCACTCCATGAGGATCTGGGTGAGTACTTTCAGGCCCATCCCCAAATAACCCTAGCAGCCTCAGATGAAGAAGCCTGCCACTCAGCCACAGAGGCCTTGCTGAGAGAATTGGACTGCATGGGATATCGAGTTTCAGCCAGAAAGGTGCAGCTCTGCCAGAGGGAAGTAACGTACCTTGGGTACATACTCAAGAGGGGACACTGCCTGTAGTCTCAAGCCCTCAAAGAGACAATCCTCAACATTCCCCACCCCAGAACCTGGCTACAGGTATGTGAGTTTTGGGGGTTGGTGGGATTTTGTAGACTCTGGATACCCAGATTTACAAAGACTGCTAAGCCTCTCTATGAGGCCATGATGGGACAAGAAAATTCCCTTGAATGGACTCCAGAAAGGGAAATGGCCTTTCTCCAGTTAAAAAAGGCCCTCCTTGAAGCCTGGCATTAGCTTTGCCAGACACCCACAAACCTTTCCATCTTTATATTGATGAGAACAAAGGCTTAGCTGAAGGAGTGTTGACTCAAACTCTCGGCCCTTGGAAAAGACCAATTGCTTACCTATCAAAGAAATTAGACTCAGTGGCAATGGGATGGCCTCCATGCCTCTGAATAATAGCAGCCACTGCTTTATTGGTCAAAGACTCATAAACTGACTTTGGGCCAAACCCTGAGAGTGGCTACTCCTCACGCTATTGAAGGAGTGCTAAAGCAGGCCCCTGATAGGTGGCTAACTAATGCCAGGCTGACTCATTATCAGGCTCTTGTTCTCAAACCTCCATGGGTTCAATTTGCTGTCAGTCAGGCCCTCAATCCCGCAATGTTGTTACCTGATCCAGATGTAGACATTCCCATAAATGACTGCTTGGAGATCTTGAGCAGTTTACAAGGGACCTGACAAGATCTAAAAGATGTTCCCCTTAAAGGAGCAGAACTGACCTGGCATACAGATGGAAGCAGCTTTCTTAAGGATGGTGCCTGGTATGCAGGAACTGCAGTGACAACGGAAGAAACAACTGTGTGGTCAGAAGCCCTCCCTCCAGGTATGTCTGTCCAGAAAGCTGAACTGATAGCCCTGACCAAGGCCTTACAGATGGGCCAAGGAAAGAAACTTAATGTCTATACTGACAGCTGTTATGCTTTTGCAATGGTACATGTCCATGGGGCCATTTATAAAGAAAGGTGACTATTGGCAGCAGAAGGAAAAACCATTAAAAATAAACAGGAAATTCTGGACCTCTTGCCGGCTATATGGCTCCCCAGAGAGATAGCAATCATGCACTGCCCTGGTCACCAGAAAGGAGAGGATCCTACTTCCAAAGGGAACAACAGGGCTGACAAGGTGGCTGGAGAGGCAGCCCTCCAAGTCACTACTACCCTAGTGGCAAAATGACTTCCAATGGTGGTGCCCACCTTGCCAGAAATGCCAAACTACACTGATTCAGAACTACGGAGGATTGAGACCTCCACATCAGCCTATAAAGAACAAGGTGGTATAAGACTCCTGATGGAAAGATTATCCATCCATCAAACTTTGCTAGCCAAACTCATCTAGGGCAACAGAAAATTGAGGACTTACTTAGACAGGCCCACCTTAAAGTTTTTTACTTGAGACAAAAAAACAACAGAAGCCATAAACTGATGCCATGCCTGCTGCCTAGTAAATGCAAAAAGTGGAGTTTCTCAGTCAGGAACTAGGGAAAGGGGGTCCCGACCAGGAATAAATTCGGAAATTGACTTTACTGAAGTAAAACCTGGTTTGTATGGGTACAGGTATTCATTAGCGTTTATGCACACCTTTACAGGATGGACTAAATTCTTTCCAACCAAGAATGAGACAGCTTAAACTGTGGCTAAAAGACTATTCGATGACATTATTCCAAGGTATGGTTTAACTGTTATTTTGGGATCAGACAGTGGGCCAGCCTTCATCTCATGGGTAACCCAGGCTGTAGTTAAAATTGTGGAGACTAATTGGAAGCTTCATTGTGTGTATCATCCCCAGAGTTCAGGACAGGTAGAAAGAATGAATCTGACCTTAAAGGAGACCCTAACTAAACTAATCTTTGAAACTGTTGGTGACTGGCTATCTCTCCTTCCCTTTGCCCTTTTCTGAGTTCGAAACTTCCCCTATACCATGGGGCTGACTCCCTTTGAAATCATGTATGCAAGACCCCCATGCTTGTTACCTAATATAAAAGCATAAATCTTAAGTGAATTTGATGACAAGAGAATCCTCTCCTCCTTACAAGCTTTATTCCAGGTACAAGAACAACTCTGGCCTCAGCTACAGGCCATTTATGAGAAGACACCTTCACCCATACCCCACGGATTCCAGCTCGGAGATCTAGTGCTCATCAAGAGACACTGGAGAGAGACTCTTGAACCTGGCTGGAAAGGACCCTACACCGTGATCCTGACCACTCCAACTGTAGTAGAAGTAGACAGTGTTCCTACCTGGATACACCACTCTCACGTGAAGTGTATAGACCCACAGGCAAACCACCTGGATGACTGCACCCTTGAAGAAAAACCTGGACTGTGGCATGCTGTTGCACATCCACGAGACCCACTCAAACTAAGGATTCATAAGCTAGAAACTAAAACTTAATGATGGCTAAATCTTTTCATATAAAGATAATCTCTTGTTGCTTAATAACCTCTATTGTTGCAAACCCACATCAACCCTATAATCTCATATGGATGCTCAGTAATATGAACACAGGGAAAATAGTCAATTCTACTTCCCATTTAGCACCTCCTGGAGCCTGGTTTCCTGATTTGATATTTGATTTATGTGACTTAGTGGGAAACCCCTGGGATTATGCATACATAGATGAGGACAGGGAACTTGGTCCCTCCCAGCCTATGGATGTAAGTCACCTGATACCCGAACTAACATGAAAGGACAGGTTTTCTATGTATGGCCCAGTCATGATGGAAACCCTGAGCAACAAGCTAATTGTGGTGGTCCAAAATCATATTACTGTGGCTCATGGGGATGTGAATCCATGGGAACTATCTATTACCTGCCCCCCATAAAGGCAGGTCACATCACTGTTACTAAAATCATGGAGCCAATCTCTTGCTATTGGTTCCAAGGATGTAATCAGCTACTGATTAAATTTACTGATAAGTGGGAAATTGCCACTAAATGGGAACTTGGTAAAAACTGAGGATTAAGGTTATACATATCAGGAAAGGATCCAGGGACATTATTCTTTCTACGACTTCATGTCCAACCATTAGAGACCACCCAGGCCACTGCAGTACCTGTTGGACCAAATCCCATTTTGGCCTTACCTCGCATCCCACAACAGCCCACGTTATCTTCCCCAATCCCTGACAGTTCCCTTGTCAGAAGCACTAATATTCCCTTGGCTATGCCACCTCCTAAGGTTTCAGATGCTTCCTCAGCATCTGAGTTACAGTTATTCAACTTCACGTATGGGTTCCTTAACTCTACTACTAACCTCATTAGGGAGGACTGTTGGCTTTGCTTAGACCCACTACCCCCTTATTATACTGGCTGGGCCACTACAGGAATTATGTCAACCTCAATGAGAGGCCCACCATGATGTTCATGGGGAAAGTCCCAGTATTTACCCTGCAAGCTGTCACTGGGAAAGAACTATGTGTACTAGGTGCAGGAGGAAAACTGGATAGATTTCCCCAACTCAAACATCTCTGTAATCACACTCTTAACTGCAGATACTGGTAACTTCTATCTGGTGCCCCCTAATGGAACCTGGTTTGCATGCACCACGGGACTAACTCCTTGTATTCACCTGCAGATCCTTCAAAACACTAACTTAGTTACTCGTTTTCCTCAGGTTTACTACCTCCCTTTTGATGATTATATAGAAACCCTAGAATATCATCATTATAGACAGAAACGTGATTTTGGAATATCAGCAATCCTTCTTACAACTTTAATAGGGACTGGTATAGCTGCAGGGATTGGTACTGGTACTACAGCCCTAATTAAAGCAGACCAGACTTATCAGGCCTTGACTAACCTAATAGATTCTGATCTTGCCCAATTAGAAAAGTCAGTCCATCACTTAGAATGGTCCCTGGATTCACTGGCTAAGGTGGTTCTACAAAACAGAAGGGACTAGACATACTTTTCCTACAGCAAGGGGGACTCTGTCAGGCTTTAGGAGAGCAATGTTGTTTCTGTGTCAACAATTCAGGTGTTATTAGGGCTAGCCTGGCCATAGTGCAGAAGAGACTAAAAGAAAGGGCCAAAATTAGACAAGAAAATCAAAGTTGGTATGAGTCACTATTCTACTGGTACCCCTGGCTAATGCCCCTGATCTCCTCCCTAACAGTACCACTTATTCTCCTGTTGCTCGCTCTTACTTGTGGACCATATATCATCAATGCATTAATTAAATTTGTTAAAGAATGCTTAGCCACAGTACAAGTAATGGTCCTAAGGCAACAATATCAACCTCTGAAAACATCTCAAGGATTTGAGATAAGATCGATAGGCTTCAGCAAAACACATCCCAGGCTAGGCCTAAAATTAAAACAAAAGGCCATTAATCAGTGACTGTCCTGGCTGGAGAAAAGCGGAGTCACTTCCTGGAAATTCAAGGCCTCTTGGCCTCAACCAATCAAGGATGTATAGATGTAATTGTAGACCAATCATAATAAGGGTTACCTCACCTACTCAGAATTCCCCTTAAAACCCAGGCTTGAAGATCTTAGAACCAATCAAATGCAACCCTTTTTCAAATAAGCCAGTCAAACTGTAGAACTAATTACCCACCAAAACCTTCATTAGTTATGTTAAAGGAGTCTACAAGCTCCTCTCAGGGTCACCATTTTGTATGAATTGTGGACCCCTGCATGCTGGCTGACTCTGCAGAATAAACACTCTTTACTTTTACATACTATTTGAGTCTGGGGTCTTTCTTCAGCCAGTGATGGACCTGCAGTGATTAGAGAAAATTCTGATCTCTTTGGCAATACAAAGTTAGTTACCAAAAGCTTCAGAGTACAAAATGTGGGAGGAAAAATACCCCAAATATATAATTTTATTGTCCAAGACATACCATTTTTTTCTGCAGAATTTTGTTTTCTCAGGTTTTGAGAGGAGCTAAAAATAAAAAGAAGTTTTGACCCAACATGTATGCAAAATGTCTACTTTGCACATGTTATTGTAACACTAGTAGAGGAAGAATCTAAACTGATACAGATTTCTGTTTGGTGTCATGGCAATGTGGGTGTTGACCTTTTATGTACTTTTTCTCTCACGATGATAGGCTCTGGTTTAAATTCTCTTGCCAGATGAACTTTAATACAATGTTAATGCTTTCCAACCATTCTTTCCCTAGGAAGCATAGTAGTTATCTCATTGGAGCATGTTTCCAGGGCTTTTGGGTTTGACATGTAGATATGCTAAATATAGCCTAAGTAAGGTAATGAAATTTTTTAGAAAGTTAGGAAAAAGTAGATATAACATAAAGAAATGAGTAGATATGTTTGGTTCCCTAAAATTCTATCTACTTAGCTATGGTTGCCTACCAGACTTTTATTAAGTCCCATTAAGAAATGAAGTTTAAAAAATAGGTCAATTATTTTGGTATCTAGTACTTTGGATCTAGGTCATGTACCAATTCCCAGTGGACATTTGTATGCTTTCCTAAACTCTGCATCATTTAGCAAGATTAGCCCCTGTGTGGCTAAGGAGCAGAACAAAATCACAAAGGTTTCTGTTTGGTGAGAAAGGAACCCTGCCATCAATATATCCTTTAGAATACCAGTTCCCTGTCTGGAACAATGTTAGAATCTAGGAAAGAATCAGATTTAAACTGTATTTGAACAGATTTTGTTAGCAAGATGTTTATAAATAAAACAAATAATAAGATGGAAATATCTAAGCATATTATATAAAGTAGTTGATAAATTGATTCAGTACTGATTGCTAGGTTGTCATTGCTGCGAAATGTCATTGCAAGGACATGCTGGTCCATAATCATTATAACTGAAACATCAGTGATGTTTGGGACCTGATTTCTTCTTTTGCTACACTCTGGATAAACTGTCTCTTCATAGCTGTCTCTTTATGGTTTAATTAATCTCATGTAAATGCTAAAGTATACATACAAAAGAAAGTAACACATTTAAGTTGAGTCTAGTTGCTTTTTTAAAATTAGTTTTGTACTCAGTGTGTACAGTCTAGTTGGTACCATCGTTAGTCTCCTCCCTGTCCTCCCCTCTCTGCAGGGACCTTCCTCATTGGGGAATATGTGTTGTGCATTGCTGGGTTAGCCATCAGTTATGGGTAGGAGGCAATTTCTCTGCTTTTGTCTTTCTAAGTGAGTTTTTCTCTAGTTGGTTCTTACATGGTTTTAGGTTTACTAATATTCTGTAGTCCATAATTCACAGGATGCTGTGCATATGGAGTCTGTCCTTTTCTGAAAATGCACTAATGTTGACTGTGAAAGATTCTTCTTGTGGTGTTCAATGTTTGTGTCTGCCATTTGAAGCAGAAAATGTTCAATGGAGTTTTCTCGGCGGGGGGGGGGGTGGGAGTTGTTTTTCCTAAGGGAAGTTTATATCCAGTTCACTTTTTGTTTCATAAAAGACATACCATGACATGTTCTGTAGAAGAAAAACCAGCTTTAGGGACCCTAAATGACATTCAGTGGTGAGAAGATCCTGGAGGATTTCACTGTTGTGTGCTAGTAAGGTTTCTCATTCATTCAGATACACATTATGTTGCAATATTTTCTTGCCTCCCAGTCTGACTCAAGAAAGGATGTATAATGTTGAAAATTTCTCATTATATCACGTTTTTTGTTCAGCTTTTATCATTAGACTATTTCATTTGAGTTCAAATGCAGAATATTAAGAATGTCCTTCTATCTATATGCTGCTTGAGAACAAAAGATAAATTAAGTGGGATAAATTTGAATGCTATAACATGGAAGTTAGTAACAGAGTGTTATAATGAGGCATGTCAAAAAGTACATAAGAGGATAATACAAGTCTTTAGTGCTAATTTAATTAGAGAACAATGATTTTGATCTACTGAAATTTCAGTATTTGATGTGGAGTTTCACAAATGATGTGATGTCAGAAACAGAAAACATAAGGGAAGTGACTTTAAGATGAGATCATGAATGAGTAAAATAAATACATAAAGTTGAGTATTATTTCTAAATTAAGATTACTTTGTTTAGGCAATATCTTAGATTATTTAGGCAATAACAGAAGAGATCTATGGCTGTATTTTGATGGAACAATGTTTTTATATTATAACTGTCACAGAGACTCCTCATTCTAAAAGGAGGTGGATCTTCTCCAACTGTAAAGGGTATTTTCAAACAAATAAAATAAAGAATATTTTCAAACAAATAAAATTATAACAAGACACCTCATACCCTCCATTTCTCTGAATAGAACATGGAGCAGGTGACAGATTATTCACTTCTTCATCCTGTTTATTTTTGGTCCACCTCCTTCCTTCCAATAACCTGGAAAAATATAGTCCATAGCATATATTGTAATTAGAACACTGCTAATGTTTTGTTCACCTTAGATTTGTTTTTATTTGTTTAGTTATTTGGCAGAGAAAGAGGGAGAGGGAGAGAGAGAGAGAGAGAGAGACAGAGAGACAGAGAGAGAGAGAGAGAGATAAAGAAAGAATGGGTGCACCAGGGCCTCCAGCTACAGCAAATGAAATCCAGATGTGTGCGCCTCTTTGTGCATCTGGATAATGTGAGTCCTGGGGAATTGAGCCTGGGTCCTTTGGCTTTGCCGACAAACACCTTAACTGCTAAGCCATCCCTCCAGCCTTCATCTTAGTTTTTTTTTTTTTGTTGTTGTTGTTGTTTGTTTTTCTTTTCTTTTCTTTTTTTTTTTTTTTGTTTTTTGTTTTTTGAGGTAGGGTTTCACTCTAGCCCAGGCTGACCTGGAATTCACTTTGTAGTCTCAGGGTGGCCTCGAACTCATGGCGATCCTCCTACCTCTGCCTCCCGAGTGCTGGAATTACAGGAGTGCGCCACCACACCCGGCTGTTTTTGTTTTTCAAGGTAGGGTCTCACTCTGTCCCAGGCTGACCTGGAATTCACTATGTAGTCTCACGGTGGCCTCGAACTGATGGCAATCCTCCTACCTCTGCCTCCCGAGTGCTGGGATTAAAGGTGTGCATTGCCATGCCCAGGTTCTCATCTTACATTTTTAATAAAGCATTACCAATGGCAAAAATGAAGACTATTAATGCAATGCAAGCTTCATGGTAGGTTTATATTTTGGCAAGGTCCATTCAAGCATTATTTTTATAATTATTTAAATCGTCATTCATAAATATTTGCTACAACTTTTTCTGCAAAAAGCCTTTTTTTTAAAAATAGTGACTAAATAAAGATAGCTTATGATCTAGGAACTTTTTTTGAAAAATGCTCTTACAGACAAATTTTATAAATATACCCTGTTGCAGTTAGGTTCATGTTGCTGGCAGAAATCACCTGACCAAGGGCATCTTGTGGGAAAAAAGGTTTACATTGGCTGAAAGACTTGAGGGGAAGCTCCGTTATGGAAGGGGAAAATGATGACATGAGCGGAGGGTGGACATCAATTCCTGGCCAACATCAGGTGGACAACAGCAATAGAAGAGTGTGCCAGACACCAACAAGGAGAAACCAGCTATAATACCCATAAGCCCACCCCTCACAATACGCTGACACCAAGAGGTGTTAATTCCCAAGTCTCCATCAGCATTCAGAACACCTAAGTTTATGGGGAACACCAGAATCAAGCCACCACATTTTGCCTTGGTCCCCCATACATGATGTAAACTGCAATGCATTCATCCAACTTTAAAAGACCCCACAGTTTTTATCAGTTCTAATGATGTTCATACATACTCATAGTCCAAGATCTTTTTTTTTTAATTTTTTTTGTTTATTTTTATTTAGTTGTTTGAGAGCAACAGACAGAAGGAGGGAGAGAGAGAGGCAAAGAGAGAGAGAGAGGAGAGAGAGAAAGAATGGGCACACGAGGGCCTCCAGCCACCACAAATGAACTCCAGATGCATGCACCCCCTTGTGCATCTGGCTAACGTGGGTCCTGGGGAATCGATCCTTGAACGGGGGCTCCTTAGGCTTCACAGGCAAGCGCTGAACCGCTAAGCCATCTCTTTTAACTGAGCCATAATACCAAAAATATCCCTGTTTTTGTCAGGGTTCTCTAGAGGAACAGAACTGGTAGAATGAATTGTATTAAAAGGAAATTTATTGGATTATTTTATAACAGCCCAACAACAGCAGATTACAGGCCTGAGAGTCAAGTCCATGAGGTTGGATGCCTCAGCCATCTCAATCTGTCACTGAAGGCCTGGAGGTGTCCTGGAGAGACACTGCTCTACAGTCCACACTGTTCTTCCATCCACACTGGAAAGCAGCAAGCAGCAAAACAGCAAGCAACAAGCAGCACCAGAAGCCAGGTAGGAGGGGAGAAAAATACCTTTCTATCCAGAAATTCTTTGATAAAGCTCCCCCTCCAAGAGGGGCCACCCACTCTGGGGGAAGGATCCCTCCTTTAGTTCAGCCTTCCTGGAAGCAACCTCAGAGACCCACTTATGAGGAATGTCTGTGGATTCCTAAACAGATCAAGTTGACACAAACTTAACCATCACAATCCCCCCAGAAAACATAATGGCACAGAATAAACATTCACATTGCAAAAGATGGCATTGGAGATAACAAATAAATATTCAGCCAATAGAAGACTTAAAACAACCAGGGCAAACATCAAACTCTGTAGCTTCAAGTCTAACAACTTTAGTCAGTGACAAATCTACAAGTCTAATTCTAACCAGCAAAAATTCTTTGGTTTTCCAATTTCGCCCCTCCAGTTAGGCTACTTACAGTCTTAGAAAACTTCATCCAGGGCTGGCAGCACTTCTTGTCAGTCATCCTGTCATCCCAGCATCTTCACTGGATCTACACTGCAAGTCATGGTTCATCCTCAAGGTTCCATTGGGTTTCCATGCAGGCAGCCATCAAACCTGCTTCACACTGCCCATGGCTGTTTCCAACGCACAAGATCGCTTTGTAAACTCAATGACCCTTTCTTTCTTGCATTTCTTATACTCCACAATAACAGGTAAGGTGCCAACTTGTTTTCGGGGGGGGGGATAAAGCAGATTTTGAAGAATAGGTCACTCATTGAGCACTCAGGCCCCTTCAAAAGAGTCTACATTCTTCATGTTGCCCCAATGCAGATCAGCTGGCCCAGTCTTAATGGTTGTAATCTCTCATTTAATTGCAGCTGAACTGGCAGCAGTTTTGGCCAAAAGATTTCTTTCTATACCATATCCCTCTTCACACACTAGTCCATTTCTACTCACTGCAACCCTGCACAAGTTCTCAGGACATAGGTATAACAGCAAGCCTCGCACACAAACTGCTTCTAGCCCAGTAAAAACTTACAAAGTTACTTTTCACCCTCATAAGCCAAACCTCACAGTCCATAGTTCTTACTGTTTTTAGGTCTTGCAACTCTGACCAGTATAATCCATCAAGCTGTATTTACAGCACTGCAAAGGAATCTCTTAGGCCACAGTTTCAAATATTTCCACATTACTCTTGAAAATCAGCTATAAAAGGCCAAACTCACACAGTCAGGTGTCTAGCAGAAATCCTACTCCTCAGCACCAACTTACTGTTGCAGTCAGGGTTTATGTTGCTGGCAGAAATCACCTTACCAAGAACAGCTTGTGGGAAAAAACATTTATTTTGGCTTACAGACTTGAGGGGATGTTCCATGATGGCAGGGGAAAATGATGGTATGAGCAGTGGGTGGACATCACATCCTGGCCAATATCAGGTGGACAACAGGAACAAGAGAGTATGCCAAACACTGGTATGGGGAAACTGGCTGTAATATCCATCAGCCCACCCCCACCAACACACTGCCTTCAGGAGGTGTTAATTCCCAATTTCTATCTGCTGAGAACCTAGCATTCAGAACACCTAAGTTTATGAGGGACACCTGAACCAAACCACCACACATCCTGACCACATACTCTAATCTATAAATAGAATAAAAGATGTTATCTCTGAAGCAATAAGATTGACCATTGAGTAATATGAATTCCCAATATTTTGTACATGATAATAATTATCAAATAAAATCAATTATTTTCATTTATATTTGAGAGGAGTGAAGATTTTCACTTTCAGTATAGTAAATAGGGCATTAGCAATAGGCAACACCAACAAATTTACTAGTTTTTTCATGGGTTGAACAATGTGTAATAGAGTTCTAAAATTAGGATTTCTCCCCTTTCATTTTTTTTTTTTTTTTCCCAAGGAAGGGTCTCACTCTAGCCCAGGCTGACCTGTAATTCACTATGTAGTCTCAGGGTGGCCTCAAACTCCTATCTCTGCCTCCCAGGTGCTGGGATTAAAGGCATGTGCTACCATGCCTGTCTCCTTTTCTTTCTTTAATGCTTTATTTTGCTATTTTTGTTTTGTTTTTATTTTTGTTTTTGAGACAAGATCCCAAAGGTTGTCCTTGACTTTGCAGTTTCCTTCTTCTGTTGCAGAGTTCTGGGATCACAGGCATACAGCACAGTGCCTAGCTTGAATTCATAATTTCTGCTACACTTGATCCTCATCCTATCATATTTTTACAAATATTTTCAATATTTACATGAATGTTTGAGAAAGAGAGACAGAGAGAGAGAGAGAGAGAAAGGGAAAGAATTGTCAGTCCAGGGCTTCATGATGCTACAAACAAAAGTCCAGACTCAGCCGGGCGTGGTGGCTCATGCCTTTAATCCCAGCACTCGGGAGGATCGCCATGAGTTCGAGGCCACCCTGAGACTACATAGTTAATTCCAGGTCAGTCTGGACCAGAGTGAAACCCTACCTCGAAAAACAAAAACAAAAACAAACAAACAAACAAAAAGTCCAGACTCATAATCTGCTTTGTGTGGCTGTCTTTACATAGATATTAGCGAATACAACCCTCGCTGACAGGATTTGAAGCAAGTTCCATTACTCACTGAGCAATCTCTCCAGCCCTATAGTTTTATGTATGTATGACATTCTTTCAGACCATTGATCAATATAGCTGTATGTGTCTATCTATTATAAGAGTTTATACAATCTCGTAAGGATAGATGAGTTTCACAGTCAGTCCCATATTGGTGGGATGAACTTCCAGATCATACACAGTTATGGGCAGAAAGGATTTATTGAAGAGGGCAAGTTCCATAATGGCAGAAGAAGCTGTCCCACTTTCATAGGTCCAAGAGAAAAACCACCACCACCATAAGGAAGCACACTCCAGGACTGGCATCTGTATTTTCTGTTAGAACGAGAACTTGCTTTGAATATAGAAAGACAGTGATGCTTTTATGCAGATAAGTATTAGAGAAAACCTGTCTTTGCTAATTTTATTTCTCTATATTAACAAACAACTAACACTGTGTAGCAATCACTTTCAGTTTGTTGGAACCTCCAGACCAGACACAGTTTATGGGTCAAAAGGGATTTATTGAAGCTTACAGATAGAAGGGAAGTTCCATAATGGCAGAAGTTGGACTACTTTACAGAGAGAAAAGCCACCACCAACACATAAACAAGCACACTCCAGGAACCCAAGAAAGGCAGAACTCAAACATTTTGCATATCTTTAGATTGGAATTCTGGGCCACTACCACAACTAGAGCTGGAGCCTAAGATCCACCCACAGTGACAACAAGTTACAAGATTTAATAAAACTCCTGAATCATTGGGGACATCCATTCAAACTACCACAATGAATAACAGCATGTTGGTATAGACTAGGTGGAACTTTTAATGATGAGATTCCATCTTTGGGACCTGTGAGGCCTGTGGCTGTGGGGAAAAAGCATTTTTAACTTGATGTTATTCTGGTTTGCCACTAGGATTGCGACAAATCTGAAAAAGTACAGCCATTATTTTCCTGCAAATAAACTTATCCAAGAAGTAGAGTAAGCATCAGGAAATCTCAACAGGAAAATTGTGTTTTTAAAGGTCTAAAATTTAGGGTAATGGAATAAAATAGAGCACTACAAATGACATGGAATCAAAATTATTAAGTTAAACAATGGGGGACAGGGGAGCAGTTGGTAAAGTGTTTGCTGAGTATGCAAGAGCACCTAAGATTTTTTTTTTATTAGTTGTGTACTCAGTCTGTGAACAGCACATGTTGTTTCCATACTTACTCTCATCCCTGTCCCCCCTCCTGAAGGGACCCTCCTCGATGGGGATGCCAGTTTTCCCCAAGTGGATTTTGGATAGTGCATTGCGGGTGTGGTCATCAGTTATGGGGAAGAGGCAATTTCTTTGTGCCTGATGTCCCAATTTGTGGCCCTCACAGTCTTTCTGCCCCTCTATTCCACGAATTTCCCTGAGCCATGTTGGGTTCATTTTAGGTATACTTCTGTGATGAGGTCTTGGAAGTCTCTATTTCTCTGGATATCTGGTTTGGTAGGAGTTGAGTGTTCTCTGTGTTTATCTTGTTCACCCTTGTGCTGATACTAGGTTCACCAAGAAAGCAGCACTCTTGCTCATTTCCCCAATTACTTTATAGTTGCAGCTGGGGCCCAGGTAAGGTGTGATGGGCTGTTTCTCTTCTCAGGTCCTGTGCCCATTTGAACAAGAGAAGCAGAGTGTGCAACAGAGAGTGTCTATATATATATATATATATATATATATATATATATATATATAGACAGAGAGAGAGAGAGAGAGAGAGAGAGAGAGAGAGAGATAATAAAATGTATGCTTATCATAATACCTTCCCATCATGCTCTTTTGTCCCCTTCACCATATTTCTCATAATGAACACCTCCCTCCATCCGTCCAGTTCCTCTTTTATTTTGATGTATTTCTTTCTTTTAAATTTTTCCCTTCCTTCATCATCCATGAAAACATGTTGATGACCCAATATTGTGTAGGTAATGACAACATAGGTGAGGTCATGAATGCCAAGGCCACCACTTGTCTGGAATTAAACATTCTAAAGTACACCAACACTTCCTCTGCCTTGCTTACATTCTTTCAGGTACCTCTTTCACAATGTTTCCTGAGCTTTGGGAGGTGTAAGAGGGATGTCTCATTTAATGCTGAGCATTTAGTGCTGCTCTCACTTTTTAATCAGAGAAGCTTCTTTTCACAGATGACAATAACTGCAAGGAAGACTCAAAACTCCTTAAAGAGCTGAAGATCTGAGTTTTGATCCCCAGCACTTGTGTGTAAATTCTAGTGCTGAAAGACAGAGCTAGAAGGTATTCTCAAGCCTTGCTGTTTAGCTCTTCTAGCCAAATCAGTGAGCTCTATATTCAGTGAGAAATGCTGGTTCAAAATATGAGGTAGAGAAAAACTGAGGATGATACCTGTGGTAAGTTGAATGTGTCCCCACAATATATTTAGGAATTTATTAAAGTTTGTAACTTGGATCTGCAGCCACCTGGCTGGAAGAGGTGTCACTGTGGGTGGATCCTAGAGTCCAGTCCTAAGGTGTCATTCCAGTCTAAACATACGAAAAGTGCCTGAGTTTTGCCTGGAGTTTGAGGATTGTGCTTGCTTATGGTGTTGGTGGTAGCATTTCTCTCTCAGCATGAACCTATGAAAGCATGCCTGCTTCTTCTGCCATTATGGGACTTCCCTTGAATCTGTGAGCTTCAATAAATATTTTTTCCTCCATATCTGTGCCTGATTTGGAAGTTCATCTCAACAACTTGAGGCTGTCTGCTATAATACACAATGTTGACCTTTCACAGCTAAACAAAAACCCACACATGTGCTCATGTGCCTACAACCCACTCACAAATATGCGCCCATAAGCATATAAACTGGTATATACACATCACACACACCACAGATACAAATATGATAAATCAAAATGATGATAATGAAAAAATTAAATTATAAAGAAATTGAAAAGCTAAAGATTCTTTTAATGCAACAGGAAACATAAAATTAATATGCCTCTAAGGAGAGATTATAGAGTGAAAAAAGCAAAAATTATAAAGAAATCCTAACAAAATAAATAATATATACACTATTCCATATTTAGAGAGACTTGAATCTTTGATTACTTACTGAATGCATGTAAAAGCATAGTTGATAAAATCTAAATTTACAATTGTTCATGATTTCTACTTAACATATAAAAGTTAATTAAAAATACTCATCAAGGGATAGAGAAAGAGCTCCACAATTGAGGTCACTTGCTTGCAAAGCTTCAAGTCTGGATTTGATTAACCAGCACCCAAATAAACCCATATGCACAAAGTTGTGTGAAACTCTGGAGTTCATTTGCGGTTGAAAGAGGCCCCAGCTTACCCATTCTCTCTCTGTGTCTCTCTGTCTCTCTGTCTCTCTCTCAGTCTCAATATTTCACTCCTCTTTCCTCTTTGCTTGAATATAGATGAATATATTTTTAAAAATACTCATCAAGTATCCACCTAGAAATGTCAAATATGTCAACAAAAGGAAAAAAGGAAAAATTTAATTATGGTCACAACAAATTTCTCACAATGAAATGTAGTCACATGCTAATTATTCTTTCATTTAAGTACAAATGGGCATTGACAGTAGTTTATATAACATGGAGACAGATAATTAATGACAAAAGTGAGCCTTAAAGTAGGTAATAAAACAGAAACTCATCTTTATACTAAAGATTTAATGGGCATTTTGGAAGTCAAGATATATACTTTAAAATATTTTCAAGGCTGGAGAGATGGTTTAGTGGTTAAGTGCTCTCCTGTGAAGCCTAAGGACCTCAGTTCGAGGCTTAATTCCCCAGGATCCATGTTAGCCAGCTGTACAAGGGGCACACAGGTCTGGAGTTCATTTGCAGTGGCTGGAAGCCCTGGTGCACCCATCTCTCTCTCTCTCTCATTCACTCACTCTTTCTCTCTCTGTCGCTCTCAAATAAATAAAAATAAATGAAAAAAATTAAATATTTTCATCCATAGATTAATGAATTTTTAAGGTATAATACTAAGTATAATTTCTGCTATTGCAATTTCACCAGTATGACTTGGGAGAGATGACAAGATGCCTTCAGGGTTGGCAGAAAAGACCTTACTTCAGCTTCTGGGATGATTTAGCACCTGTTTAAAGCTGATTTGTTATCTGGTTGATTTTTTTTTTCCTTAACTGGTTTAATTTTTTTTAGTAACTAAAAAAGTAGACAGTGCACAGTAGGGGGTGATGTTATACATTGGCTGTAATTAAATATGGAAAAAAATCAGGAAAGCTTTATAGCTTAGTTTTATTGCAACAGAACCTAGAAATATAGGACAAACTTCCCAACTTTTATGCAAGTAATTTTATATTAAGAGAAAGCTTTAAGGGCTTCCGGTTAAGATGGTGGCGTAGGAACCACGCCAAAGCAGCCTAGGGGAGAAAAAGTGCCCCCCCCCAAAAAAACAGCAAAATACACTCTTCTACTAAAAAGTCAGATATATAAGAAGTTACCAACTATAGTAAAGAAGTAGGAGAGATCCAGAGCATCTAGAGGCCACATAGGTAGCCAGAAGCAGATCCAGCAGGTCCGCTGTGGCAGCAGGTCCACTTGGCCACAGCCATAGGCTTGGCTTGAGCCACAGGAAAGGCCAGGTGAGGGGATTTTCCACTCACACCTGAGCTCCTTGCAAACTCAAGAAATGTGAAGTGAGGATCAGAGTGACCAATGGAGAGCAGCTCTTGAGTTAGAGGATTACATGGACCAGCAGGAGAACTAGAAGCAACATCTACAGCCTCCCCTCCCTCACCACCAGATCAAGTGACAGCAAACACCAGAGACCAGGGGAAGGGAGCTCACAGCACCCAGCACCAGTGGCCAGAGCACTGATCCAGTGACTCAGCCAACCTACTTGAACCCACAGTGTACCAATAGGGACATAAGCAGGAGCACAGCATAACTGAGACCAAAATCATCCCAAAAGGTAACTGGGATTCCACCAGTTTAGTACCTGCCATATAAGCATGGTATATAGGTTTAAATCAGAAATATTAATTGCACCTCCTATATCAAGATAAATTATATGTTAAATCTGATGGATGGTCAGATTTGCCATTCTTAAGCTATATTTTGGCCTTGTTATTTGTTGTTTCCTGATTTATAGTGACTTTATTTCCTCTCCTGCTGTTCATTAGGGAAGGGTCCCACTTGGTCACAAGCTGACTTGGAACTCTCAAAGGCCAGAAATTTTAACGTCCTAGTTGACAGGATTAAGGGTGTGAGGCAAAACCTGTAATCCTGTCCACTCTCCCCACTTTTATTTAATATAGTACTGGAAGTCTTAGCCATAGCAGTAAGACAAGAGACATACATAAAAGGGATACAAATAAGAAAGGAACAGGTAAAGTTATAATTATTTGCAGATGGCATGATTATATACATAAAGGATGCTAAATATTCTACCAACAAACTGTTAGAGCTGATAAACACCTATAGCCATGTAGCAGGATACAGAAATCAGTAGCCTTCCTAAATGCTAACAACAAACACACAGAGGATGAAATCAGAGAACCACTCCCATTCACAATTGCATCAAAAAAATAAAGAACTTTGGAATAAACCTAACCAAGGAAGTGAAGGAACACTCTACAATGAAAACTTTAAAACACTCAAGCGATAAATTGCAGAAGACACTAGGAAATGGAAAGACATCCCTTGTTCTTGGATTGGAAGAATCAATATTGTGAAAATAGCAATCTTACCAAAAGCAATCTACACATTTAATGCAATCCCCATCAAAATTCCAATGGAATTCTTCATGGAAATAGAAAAAAAATTCAAAAATTCATTTGGAGTCCTAAAAAATCTCAAGTATCTAAAACAATATTGAGCAACAAAAATATGGCTGGTGGTATCACTGTACCTCATTTTAACCTCTAGTACAGAGCCATAGTAACAAAAACAGCATGGTACTGGCACAAAAACACATGTAGATCAATGGAACGGAATAGAGGACCCTTATGTAATCCTGTGTAGCTAGAGCCACCTGACATTTGACAAAAATGCCAAAAAATATTCACTGGAGAAAAGACAGCCTCTTCAGCAAATTTTGCCTGGAAAACGGGATATGTATCTATAGAAGTATGAAAATAGATCCTTATCTCTCTCCATGCATAAGAATTAAGCCCAAATTGATCAAAGACCTTAATATCAGACCTGAAATTCTGAAGTCGCTAGAGGAAAAAGTAGGGAAAACCATTCAAAATATTGGTCTTGGCAAAGACTTTCTGAATATAACCCCAATTTCTCAAGCAATAAAACCATAGATTAACCACTGAGACCTCCTGAAATTACAAAGATTTTGTATGGCAAAGGGCATTGTGAATAAAGCAAAGAGGCAACATACAGAATGGGAAAAAATCTTTGCCAGCTATACATCTGATAGAGGATTAATATCTAGGATATACAAAGAACTCAAAAAATTAAATAATAAGAAATAAAACAACCCAATTTAAAAATGGGCTATGGAACTAAATAGAGTTCTCAAAAGAAGAAATACAGATGGCATATAAGCATCTTAAAAAATGTTCTACATCCCTTGTCATCAGGGAAATGCAGAATAGAACTACATTGAGATTCCATCTCACTCCTGTCAGATTGGCTACCATCATGAAAACAAATAAATGCTGGAGAGGGTGCAGAAAAAGATGAACCTTTCTACACTGTTAATGGGAATGCAATCTGGTTCAGCCATTGTGCATATCAGTGTGGAGGTTCCTAAGACAGCTAAAAATAGATCTACCATAGACCCAACCATAGCATTTCTAGGCATATATACTAGGGACTGATTATGTTACAGATACTTGCTCAACCATGTTTATTGCCACTCTATTCACAATAGCTAGGAAATGGAACCAGCCTAGATGTCCCTCAACTGATGAGTGGAGAATGAAGATATGGCATATTTATATAATGGAGTTCTACTCAGTGGTAAAGAAAAATGCACTTATGAAATTTGCAGGAAAATGGATAGATCTGGAAAGGATTATACTAAGTGAGGTAAACCAGGCCCAGAAAACCAAACATGGCATGTTGTCTCCCATATGTGTATACTAGCTATATATGATTGGACTTCTCTGTGAGTAGGAAGAAAACTCAGTAGCAAAGGCCAGTAAGCTAGAAAAGAGATATAAAGGGACTAGAAAGGAAGGAAGGGGGTACTTAATATAATGGTATTATATATATGTAAGTAGGGGAATAGATTAATGGGGGTGAAAAGGACCAAGTGAGGTCAAGGGAAGAGATTGAGTAAAGGAAATGTGACGGAAACCTACTTTTTTGGACAATGGAACACCCAGGAGCCATAGATTGTTATAAAATTTTCAGTGCCAGGGATGGCATCCTTTCCAGTGAGTTGTTGGCCATAGAGGTCCCTGATGCCCCCAAAATGTTACAGGCCATTGCTGAGGCCCTTGGTATCCCACCAGGAATAGATGGTAAGACCCTATTGCTCAAGACTCCACATACTTGGACTGCAAGGCCACTGAGAAATCCTGCTGGAACTGAGCTGATAACCTCCTCCATGTTGACCAGTTGACCAGAAAGCTGGAAGAAGCCATTCTGCATGCAGTTCAATGGGGGAGAGAGAAATCATCAGTGAAGATACTCAACAGTAGACACTGAAAGCCTTAGATTTGGCCAGCCAGGCCAAATGTGCCAATGGGTGCAATCGTGGCACTTCTGTCATGGTGGAATCCAACTGCCCTCTAATTGGAGTGGAGGCCCACTTCATTGGAGAGAATACATCCCTGATACTGAAAACCTAAAACAAGGTTAGTCAGGAACCCTAGGGGTGTAATGTCTGCTGCTGTCTGGCTAAGTGTATATACTATGCTCTTCAAACTACCCAGTAAGCACTTCTCTTAATATTCATACCCATATATTAATGCCACTCTCACTTTTTCAGATGGTAGTGACCTTCGGAGGACTTAGAAGGCATCATGGTGCTTGAAAGAAGTGACAGAGGAGTGCTCAGCACTGAAATATGTCTATCACAACTTCCAAGGCTCAGGGTCCATTGTGCAAGAGGTGGCGGAAAGAATGTAAGAGCCAAAGGAAGGGTAGGACTCTTTACAATGTGCTCCTGTAGACATAAAATGACGTGGGTATTCATGACCTTCCAGTGCCTGCCACTACCTACATAAGACCATCATAATAGGAGGAAAAGATCATGACATCAAAATGGAAGAGAGACTGATTGAGAGGAGGACGGGTTATGATGGAGAATAGAATTTCAAAGGGGAAGTGGGGGGAGGGAAGACATTACCATTGGATATTGTTTACATTCATGGAAGTTGTTAATAAAAATAAATAAATAAATAAATAAGTTTTTTATAAGGAGAATGCTTTGTCTCGTTTTATTCTTTTTTCTCAGATGAGTCAAGTCGGAAAAAACAAGTTATGAACTAAATGTGCCAGTGTCTATTTTGGTTCCTGGAAATTGCATTTGTCACCCACTTTCCCTTTCCAGCACCTACCCACTCCTTAAACTGACTCAATAGGTGGAGCATGTGTCACCAGTACCAGTGAGCTCACAGTGTGGTGGGCTATGTGTGCCAGCCGCACACTCGGCACCCACTCCTTAAACTCTGTGGACACTCCTCATTCTGTGGTTGACTTAAAATGCAATTCACTTATACATGTACTAAAATAAAACTCCAGAAGACCTATTCCATTCTGATAATTCAGATGACTGGGTCAGAGGTTATGAAGGATGGTACTTCTTGACTACAAATACAGAAACCCTGCTAAAACACTTTGCCTAAACATTTATTTCCTATTTATTAAACTTAGTAGCTTCAGAATTTGGAGGCTCTTTTTTTTTTTTTCAAATTGAATCATATACTACTAGCTCATTTTTTTCATGTAATGTTTTAGAGGTACATGTGGGTAAGTATTTTGTTTTTTTCCTGTTTTCAACAAGTTATGAAATATTTACATTTCAAATTCCTTAATTCTTTTTTCTATAAGTGGAAGGCAGTCTTTCTTCCATTAGACTCCCTTTGTATGTGATTTACTTTCTCGTATGTGTGTGTGTGTGTGTGTGTGTGTGTGTTTGTGTGTGTGAGATGATTGATCTTTATGACCCACTTGAATACTTGAAATTAACTAGGAGACCCATTTCTGAGTGTGTCTGTGATGTATTTTAAGGGAGGCTTAAATAATAAGAGAAGGCCTACCCTGAATGTTGGTGACACTATTACAATGATTGCTTCCAGACTGAATAAAAATAGAAGTCAGAAGGACAGCATCTGAGAAACAGCATTTATGTCTCTCTGCTTCCTAATTGTACATACAACCTTACCGGCTCCCTTAGGATCTCATGTATATGCCTGACTTCCATGATGTGCTGGATGCCCAGAAACTGTGAACCAAAACAATTTTTTCTGCCTTTTTAGTTGTTTTTGTCAGGTATATTGTCAAAACAGAACAATAACTACTATAGGGATTTGAATATTATTATCACTATTACAAAGTCTTATTGTAAATGCAAAAAACTAAGCTAAGTCTGAAATGCATTTTCTTATTTATCAATTATCTTAATTTTCCCATAAATTTAGCCAATTTTAAATACACACACACACACACACACACACACATATATATAATTAATAACATATTTTATATGGACACATCATGTATTGTTACTCTCTTTTCCCTTATTCCTTCCCCCATTCTGTTGGGGATGCTCCTCAGTAGGGCTGCAGGCATTCCTCATGGGGTTGTGGTTTATGTATTGTCGGAGCAGTAGTCCATTATTTGGGGAAGGGGAGAGGAGGGAATGCCTTTGGTCATGATGTCTCAACCTGTGGCTCTTACAATCTTTCTGCCCCCTCTTCTCAAAATTCCCTGATCAGTGGTAGATGAGTTTTAAGTCTACTTCAGTGATAAGCTCTGCTTTGATAGGTGTTGACTATCCTCAGGGTCTGTCTCCTACACCCTGGTGCTGATTATCATGTTCAGCATGGAAGCAGCACTATTGATCATTCATCTAGCAAATTAGTCTGTGGTTTCAGCTGTGGCTTGGCTGAAGTGCAGGGGGTAGTTTATCTACTCCAGTCTGGCTACCTTCTATAAAAGAACAGATTCTCAACTGGAGAGTGAAGTTAGCATAGTATAAATGGGATAAGAATTTTTAATTTAGGGAGGATTTTATGTATGTAACCCCTCTTTTTGCTCTTTAGTGAGAACTTGACACTGTAGAACATAATCTTTGTCTCAATAGAATTCTGATCTGATTCCAAATTTGAGATATGGGATTTTTTACACTGAGAAGATCTTTTAATGATTCAGAAAGCTATTGGTTATCCACCAAGGCTCTGTGCCACTATTGTACTGGCACGTACATCCTATGAGGGTTTTTGCTTACGCAGAGTTTTGATGTTGTCAAGTTCTAGCTTTAAACACTGTGATCTTATATGATTCAAGAAGTTACTTCAATTTTCTTGAATTTATGGAGGGATGCTTTATGACTTAATATATGGTCTATTTTGGAGAAGGTCCCATGGAGTGCTGAGAAGTACATGTATTCTGTAGACTTGGGACGGAAAGCACTGCAGATGTTCATTAGGTCTAGTTTATCTATGGTGTTTTTGAGCTCTATTATTCCCTTGTTGATTTTCTGCTTGAATGATCTGTCTATTGATGACAGTGGAGTATTGAAGTCTCCAACTATTATGGTGTTGATGTTTATTTCTGTTTTGTTTTCAAGTAGGTTTTATTTTATAAACTGTACTGCAACTGTGTTTGGCACATATAGATCTATGATTGTGATGTTCTCTTGTTGGACCATTCCCTTGAAGAGTAAGAAGTGGCCTTCTTTGTCCTTATTGATTGCTTTTGGTTTAAGGTTTATTTTACCAGGTATTAATATAGCAACACCTTCTTGTTTCTTATTTGCTTTTGCTTGGAATATCATTTTCCATACTTTCACCCAGAGGAAGTGTCTGTCTTTAGTGGTGTGGTTGGTTTCTTGAAGATAGCAGTTGGAAGGGCCCATTTTTTTGACCCACCCTGTTAACTTGTGTCTTTTGATGGTTAAGCGAAGACCCATATTTTAGATTGTTACTCTCATGTTTGATTTAATCCTTGCAATGATGAGGTATTTTATGGGGTTTAGTGCTTTCTTGTGTTTTGCACTTTTTACAGCCTGGTCTACTTTTGATTATTATGATCTTCTTGTTGGCTCTTGAGATGTTTCTTTAACTCTTCTGTGTGGAGTATTCCCTGAAGTATTCTCTGTAGGTTTGGGTATGTGTTCATGCAATCATAGAGTTGGCTTTGTCATGGCTTTGTCATGGAAACTTTTCCTTTCAGCATCTGTTTTGAGGCATACCTTTTCTGGGTAGAATAGCTTGGGTTGGAAACCATGTTTTTTGGTCTTTGAAGTACTTCATTACAGGCCTATGCTCCCTCTGACTCAGGGGAATACAGATTTGGGTACCCATGGGATAATCAGGATACCAGAGCAAAAGGCCTGCTTCCATAGGCCATGCACAGGTTCCAGGCCTCCCCAAGGTAGCAGCAGGGAGACCCAAAACAGGGAACTGGGAGGTGGGGGAATCAATCAGAATCTCTGTTTTACTCATGGTGTGGGCACCCTCTGGAGCAGGGTATCCAGGAACTGGGGACCTAAAGGCACTTTAATAAGGAAGGCAGAGCATGGTACTTGCTTCAGCAGCAAGCTTGCAGGGTCCTGGCAGCGCCAAGCCAACCTCAGGGGGACCTATGGGGAACAGGGCACTGGGAGGAGCTGGGGAACAGGGATCTGGCCTACTCACTTAGTATGCACACCCTCTGGTGCAGGATATCTGGAAATTTGGGGGACCAGCGGTACTTCAATTATGAATGCGGGGATAGAGGTCTGCTTCCGCAGCAAGCTCACTGTGTTCAAGCAGCTCCAAGTCAGCCTAATTTATCCTACTTTATTAACCAGTGAATTTATATTAATGGCAGAGGCAGCTTGGTATAATGGAGAAAATGTGGACTATAGAGAAATGATCCCTTCATTACTATATATTAGTAAAACACCATTGAAAAACAGTAGAAAAATTGAAAGGTGAATTAGGCATCTGTGAAAAAAGACAGTAAGTAATGAATAGAAATATTTTAAAGAGTTAATTGGGCAGTAGCATTTCTGTATTTATTTACTTTTGTGTGTGAGGACATAAGTATGCAGGGTCCATGCATGTATTTGGATGCCAGTCTTGACATGGGATGTTCTCCTTAATAGTTCTCCATTTTATTAACTTGAACTCCAAAAACACTTATATGGTTAGTCAATGTAGTCTCCTTGTCTTTGGGGATGATATGTTATACACTCCCAAGCCCTGTGATTAGGGGTAGGCCTCCAAGCCCACCTGTATAGCAAGTGCTTGTACTTGGGCTTGGATTCTGTTATTAAAACACAAGTCCTTTAACAGGTACAACACTTTACCAACTGAATCATCTCAACCTGTAGCAGACAGCTTTAGGTTCACTGAGATGAACTTCCAGACCAGGCACAGTTATGGAAGGAAGGGATTTATTGAACCTTACAATCCAGGAGAAGTTCCATAATGGCAGAAGAACCTGGCCTGCTTTCACATGACCAAACAGAGAGAGAAAGACTACAAGCCAAAAGCCACACAGCACATACACTTCAGGAATTCCAGCTAGGCACACTTCGCAAATCTTTAGATTGGAATCTCAAACCTACCACCACACCTTAGGGCTGGACCTTAAACTGCCTCCAGCCAGGTGGATGCAGAACCAAACTACAAGCTAATAAAACGCTGAATGTATTGGGTGTCATCTATTCAGGCTAGCACATAGCCCATGAGCAGTACCCCTTTAATGCTGAATACTGTTTTGTTTATTATGACCACTATAAGAAGAAATCTGTTTATGATCATAGACTTTTTAGTCTTAAACATCTTTGATATAACTTTTCTAAAGTGAATATGGAGAGCTGAAATCTAGGTAATTTGTAGGTACAAAGAAATTACTTTTGGATGATCATCTCTAATTACAGTTGCATATATAGTATATATTTTTTCTCTTTTACAAGTGACATTCTGTATTAATAAGTATTAATACCTCAAAATGTATCCCATTTATAATGAATATTGCATGACATTTTTGAACAATAATTATACAAGAATTTATGTGGAAAATATGGTGAAATGAAATCACGTTTTCATATCTAGGCTATCTTTCTCCATAGTAAGTACCAAATTTTAACTAATATCACCATTATGTTAATGTTTACTCAAATGTAGCAATGTCTAGTGCTACAATGCAAGCAAAACATTATTTTGAAAATGATCTTCAGTGAAGTATGTTAACATTATAATTGTTACAGCTAGCAACTGAAAAAGAGGCTGCTATATGTCAGTTTCAGCTCTGGTTGTAATGTTGTTTAATAAACTGTCCCTACCTCCTCCTCTATGTCATCAGCTTACAACAAATTTGGTGCTGGGTGGATGGCCCAGTAGTTAAATATTTTTGCTCACAAAGCCTGTCAGCTCAGGTTCAATTCCCCTGAGAGCCACATGTGTTTGTTTAGGACTGGAGAGACATCTCTGTGGATAATGGTACTTGTTTGCAAAGCCTGATGGCCTGAATTCAATTCCCTAGTACCCACATAAAGCCACGCACATAAACTTCCACATGGAGTTCATTTTTAAGCAGCCCCCCCCCTCTTTGTTTTTTCCTTGCAATTAAACAAAAGGTTAAAAAATGTGTTCTTTCTTAATAGGCTTATGGAAGATTTGTGGTTTAGCTGATATAGGTTGTGATGAACTGGTTGGCCCTGTCAATTGACAGGATTTGGCTCAAGATACACACTGCTTATGCTTTGGTCTAATAGATGGCTCTCTTCCTCCTATGGGCATATTATTTTCAAAGTTAAGGGAATGATAGCAATGGCAAGCCAAAATCCATTCATGAATTTAAAAGTTTTGACTTCTGTTAACTTGTAATTGAAGAATAGAAAATTATATAGTCAAAGCCAGTACTGAGATACAAGGCTAGATATTGCTGAGTATCTCCTGGGAAGTCCTACAGAATCACATTGCTATAGAAGTATGAATAAATGGAAAGCTAAAGAAATTAGAGGAGTTGTGCAATCTAATATGCTACTTATCAAACTGTTCTCAGCAAATACTTAGTATTTTGCTTACAGATGGGTATGTCTGAGTGACACCAAAAAATAGAATGAGATGGTAAATGCTAGTTCAATGCTTGCGTTGTATAACCTCATCAAAAACTGTCATTCATTTTTTATCTCTTTAATATCACACAACTAGAATGTGGTAGAGGTGTGGTTCTGTAATGACACGTCTGAGTTACACAATAGAGAGAATCCAGATCCTCATTTAATGTAAGAGATCCTCTAATTAGCCTCACATTGGTCTTCAACATTGAAGATGAGGGCACTTCAACGGTCTGGTAGCCCAGCCCTAATAGTGAGAGGCAAGAGGATTGAGAGCTCCAGGTCAGTCTGAACTGCACTGTTAATTCAAAGGCACAAAGAACTTTTTAGAGAAATCTTATCACAAAGAAATCAAAATGGGACAAGCTTTTCGTGTGTTATCTTCTCTTATTTATTTTTTTAATCTCAATTTCCCCACCATAACTGTCTCCCCATCAAAATATCGATCACAAATAGTCAACTGCTTAAAATAAGTTTATCCAAGAATCAAATTACCTTCCTTGGGAAATTATCCTCACCACTGCCATCAGGAATGGAGTGGATCTGACTACGAATTGGCCTTAGAAGTATCTTAAATGGAAGATTGCTATAAGTGCGGATATATACCAAGGCTGTCATTCACAATGCTAGAATAGCCATGAGTGGATACACTCAGATATTTAAAGGTACAAACACAACTACATATTTAAGAAAAGCAGTTGGGGAAAATTCTGGAAATCTTTGGAGGACTTTATTATAATTTTTGTCTAATTACTATTCCCTGACAAAATTAATACATTCATATGGGAAAAATTCAAATTGTATAAAATAATATATAATTTAAATGTACTTTCCTTGTCCTCTTTTCGGATATAACCAATAAAATGGTTTCTTTATTAATTCTCAAAGAATTTTGTGCATGTATACTCATATAGTTTTTTTGTGTGTGATGGAAGAAACAACATCAAGAAAATATTCATCAGAGACATAGACTTAGGTACCAGACCTACACCTTTCCTATACTCTGCTTTATAAGCAATGCCAGATGGTACCTTGACAGTATCTGAGGTGATGCTGTGTGACAGACCTTATTGTGATGATCTGAATTTATGCTTCAAAGATTTTATGTCTTACAGAAGATGCCAGTTTTCCATCTAACCAAAAATATTACACTTGCTCTAAATGCAATGTTAAAATATTCAAGCTTGTTTTGATTTATTTCTACTTGGGAATACAATCTGGAATTTTGTAACTTATGGTTTTTTGTAGACAAATGATGCATGGTGGCAGGTGATATTATGTAATTTTTTTTATCAGGGAGGAAGAAGGACATGCAGTCTGTATGTAAGCCTTTGCACTCACTGTTACATAAGTACCTTGGGTTACAGAAAATTTCTCTTGAAGTGTTGGGGTCTTTACAACTGTACTTCAGTCTTCCATACCTGATTATGTGCTTGAAAGTCCAATTTCCTAATGATGAGGAATCACACTATGTAAGAGAAAGGATACCAAGAGGTCCTTTTTACTCCTGGTGACCAGATGGCTTTGTAATTTTGAAGCAACTCAGTTTGGGGGCCTTTTGGAATCAAGGGCAGATTTGAAACCATATGGGACTGTTTTAGTCCAGAAAAGTTAAATTTTATAAAGATGGATAACTATAGTAAACCATCTCTTGGGTAGTTGTAATCCCTGAGTTTGAAATACTGAGTTCTTGGCTTCTTGTTACAAATATGTGAATCCTTCATCTTTCTACCCCATTCATTATCTCCTGTGACACCCCCATCACCTTTTCTCTTACTTGCTTGTATGTGTGTGTTTTGAGGTAGGGTTTTACTCTAGTCCAGGCTGACCTGGAGTTCACTATGTAGTCTAAGGGTGGCCTCGAACTCACAGTGATCTTCCTACTTCTGCCTCCTGAGTGCTGGGATTAAAGGCGTGCACCACCACACCCGGCCTGCCTGCTTTTTCTGAATGGAGACTTTATCATTGCGATGTTTACTGTCTGTGGTACAGAGACTTTTAATGTCAGGTCTGTTGAAAGGTGGCCATGGAAAGGGTCAGCCTCGTCATTTGTTTTTTATGGAACCTCCTGCTTTATACTAGCCAAGCCCTAAATCATGTCCTTGTTCTAGCAGACAAAGTAATAAACTGAATATGTATTTAAAACAGGACAAATAGAATGTCACTCAAAAATCCCTAGTGGAATTGTTTATTTCACTCTCACCTTTAATCCCAAGGAGAATTATTCTTTATTCACAAATACAGAGACTCCAAGTTTTAGCTGAGCATTTAGTGGAACATATACCCAGTAAGCGTTGCTTATGTTGCAGACAGCTACCCTGAGGAGTGATTTGAATTTAAATGTGATTCCCTTATTAGTTTCTGCTAACTGCAAATATCCCAGGCACTTAATTAAGTGGCTGAGTAATGTATGAATGCTCACTTCTGTTTGTCATGCAGAACAAAGTGATGTATTTATATTCCATGCACAATATGAAATGTAATGACACAGGCAGCGGTAATTTAGAAAAACCTTTGTTTTTATTGTCCTTGTTTTGGCTTAAGCAATTTCTCTACCTTGTCATAGTTTGGCAAGGATGGTGATCTAAGACATGGTCCAAATGTTAGCTGCTGGCAGGTGACATTTTCTAATAGATCAGAGGTTTTAGTATGCTGCCTAATAACTTAAAACACTGGTGTGGGTTTTCATTAACTATGCTATTTTGGCTTTTGTTCCTTAATCTAAATTTTAATTTAATAGCTGAGAATATTTACGTGGCTGATTAGCCACTGAAACAAAAGGGAGAAAGTAGATTTAGCTGGATTTTAAGTGACATTGAGTTGTGAGGTAAACTTAAATAGGTAGCTAGTATTGCTCTCCTGAGGAGAAATAATATTGAAGTAAATTTTTGGATAAGTAATTTAATAGTCTGTTCTCATGACTCATATTTATGAATTATAATTCCAAGAGTGTTTATTAATTTGTTCATATTCAGGGTGGCTTAAAGCCTTGGGGACAATTTTCCACTGTCCTAATTTCTTGGCACTTGACTTACATACATCTAAACTAAATGTTTATGCTTGGCTATGTGAAACTGAGCTGTGCACATATGTGTGGTCATGTGGACAGATGTAGTACTTGTCAGATGGTGCTATTGTCATGCAAAATGGGATTTCTTGTCCTGTCTGAACCAGCTCCATTGAGCTATATGCATGGTGTTAGGACGCTTTTTTAATTAGTCTCAGTTCTTTCTCTTCTGGAAATCCTAACCTCAATTAGGCACTTCTCTTTATTTAGAGTTTCATTTGTTTCCTAATGGACTTAGGTGGGTGGCGAACTGGGTCAGAGTTGCAACATATTACTTCCTGGCAGAAAAAGCATTTTATATCCTGAATTTTGTGCCACAACAATGCTGCTACATTGATTTCAAATATACGTCCTTACTCTGTGGGGAGTCATCTGTAAATTATGTTTTCCTGCTCACATATAGCTGCATAATATAATCTCGAACCTGTCAGCTTCAGCCTCATTCTATCCAATGGCACCTTAACCAATGCCAATGATGTCAGGCTGCTGAGAGAACATTGCTGTGCAATCCTGTCAGAAAAGCCCCTGCTGCTCTGCGAATTCTTGGCAGTGCTGTTCTTTGGTGCTTCAATTATCATAAACTACTGCTCTGTATAAAACAATGTTTACACTCTGCAAAATTCATAGTACTTTTGGAAAATAATTCAGTTTTAGTTTTCACCCCTTTCCTATCACATCCTAAATTCTATGTTGGTTTGATGACAGGTCACTGAGCAAGAGATGGGGGAACACTGGAAATGTAGCAAGAATTGCAAGGAACTGATCTGATCTAATTTCTTTGCTCCTGTATTTGATGGATTTATTCTTCCTGACTCTGGAATAAATAGACTTCATCTTCAGCTCCTTCAGCCACTGTGACCTCACCATCTGCCCCTGACTGAAGAGAAGTCCAGGTTGGCAGAGTCCACATATGTTGAGGGGAGGCACTCAGAAGGCAGCTGACTCTGTTCCCTTAGGCAGATTCCCTTCAGAGGAAAATAAAGGCATTTTCTTTTGCCTGCTTATATGCTACAGACTATTTACAAATCACTTCAGGACTTCACTGCCACATCTCTTTAGGCCCAGCATGGGACAGCAGAGGTATCAGCTTCATCTTGGCAAATGAGCACCCCCCCCCACTTTTCTTTTAGCTTTGTGTGTGTGTGTTCAGATAATCAGCAGTGACAAGCTCTGTTGACTGCTCACTTCTGCAATGAGGCTTCAAGCTTCTAGGCATCAAGATTAGTGAGGTTCTCTTTTGGGTGGGCCAGTTCGTTTCTCAGTGACATGAGAACATTGCCTGGGGTATGCACTGGGTGATACTTGTCAGTACAAATACAATTCTGCTCCCTTGATGGATTTCCAGCTATTTGCTGCAAGTTAAAAAAGACTAGAAAATAAGCATTTTCTCTATCTCCTCATAACCACATTGAATTACTTTAAAAAATAACATTTGAGCATGTCATGACAGTAGGATATCAGGACTGGAAAGATATTTAAATGGTTAGTCCATATATTTACTTGTTGTTTAATACTTAGCCCCAGCAACTTAACTGTGATCTAACCTTGCTTTCAAAACAGAAGCAGAGGACTCATTGTCTAAAGGTAACCAATTCCATCTTTAGAATAAATAAGGTATCCATACTTCAGTTTAGGTACACACACACATACACACACACTCAGTCTAAGGCCATACCAGTACAAAAATCTCTCTCCTTTCCTGTGACTCACTATTGGAGTTTCTAGAAATATGTAGAATTGGATGCTCTCTGACTCTCGGTATGGTCAAGGTCTAGCTTCTCATAACATCATATCCACTTATGTTTTGGTTCTCCTTTGATATTCAGGGTGTTGATTCTGATTGGTGTGGTATGTAATTTACTGTATGTTCTGAAAGGCAGCATAGAGTGGTATGTAGTTGGCTTTTTAGTGAGAGGAACCTTTCCTCCTAGCATGGTAACAGAGCATAAATAACTACCCATGTGGAGCTAGTTATTCCAGCTCTCTGAATCTCAGCTCCTCATCTGTAAGAAATGGCATAGACTATAGTCGGTGTTTCAGAGAGTGATTAGGTGGAATGCTAATGATGAAATGGAAAATATATTTTGCAGAGTCTTGCACCCAGCTGACTTGAATCCATACTATTAATATGGCTGCTATTATTTGCTAGTCTATATTGAAATTGAAGGTCAAAATGTTTATTAAGAGTTAAGGAAGGGCAGATTCTCTTAATATACATAAATATTTCTGAGATTGATTTAAATAATTTTTTTAAAAATCTAAGTTTTATCTTTCCTAGATAAGAACACAATGGATTATAATAATATCTGATTGTTTTTCTCTGTCTGCTCATGTAGTATCCTTATTTTCAATTTACAGTGGAGATATAAAAGTAAGGGAAACTATTACTGTTTTTCAAAATTAATTTATTTCATGCTAAGTCCCAAATAGCTGACCAGAATGTTGAATCTATCATGGTGGAAGATGCATGGTAGGAGTATCATGAAGCAGCTGGTCACATTGTGTCTTCAATCATGCAATGAGAAATGAAAGCCCATGCTCAGCCAGCTTTCTCTCTTTTATACAGTCCAAAAGCCCAGCCCATGGAATGGTTCCACCACACAATTAAAGTGGGTCTTTCCATCTCAATTAACCTAATCAAGAACATCTCTCCCTGGCATGCCCAGAGGTTAGTTCCCTGGGAGACTGTAGATTCTGTCAAGTTTATCACAAAAGATTATGAAGAATTTACTTTTTTTTTGTTTTGTTTTCAGTGTGTTTGTATGGTGGACATTTATATGTATTCATATGTGTGTAGGCACAAATGCGTGTGATCATGCATGTGAAGTCCACAGGCCGGTGTCTTCCTTATCCTGTCACCATGCTTTTATGAGATAGGGGCTCTCCATGAACCCAGAACTCATCAGCTTAACTAGATTGTATAGCCAGAAAACCACAGTCTTGCTATGTCCACTTAAGCACTGAGACTAAAGGTATGTATCACTATGCCTAGCATTTTATGTGAGTGTCAAACTCAGGACCTCATGCTTGTGTGACAAGTGTTTTACCCACTGAGCAATCTTCCCAACCCAAGAGTGTCCTCATTTTTTCATCTATGTTTATCTTTTATTAATTTCCCCATAGTCTTTCCCAAGAATTTTTAAGAAAAGTCCTCATTACCATTCTCCATCTCTTTCCATCATCTATGGATGTTCTTTAAGTTTAACCCCCATAAGTTTTGTTTAGCACTGTGACAGTTGATAGCTGGCAAATAAAATTTGGCTTTGTTAACTGATAATAGTATAGGTAAAATTTTATCTCCAGACCGAGATTTTGTTTCTCACTTGAACCTGAGATTCAGATAAGTGATTTTGTAAAATAAGTGTTTACAAGTTTTATGGTAGCTTAAGATATATTTTATTCAAGTAAGCTCTGTCTTTAATATCCAAAACCTTATGCCTACTGAAAAAGGTTAATGTCATACTGCACTTGATGGTTCAATGAGAGAAAAGATAAATTTTGTGTCAAGGTTTCAGATGCTTCAGTCCATGTGATGCTATTTCCACCGCTGAGGACCAGTAGTGATGCAGAACATCATGGCAGAGAAGATGTGGAAAAGATTTTCACCTCAGAGACTCTGAGCAACAGAAATAAGGAGAGAAAAGGAGGGGAGTCTAGGGGCAAAGCACACCCTTCCTCACCTACTTCCTGAATCTAGGCTCCACATTCTAACAGCCCACTGAGCTATAAACTCGCCAAAGGAAGAGCCCACTGATGAGTTAAGCACTTCATGATACAACAATCTTTCAATAGCTCTAACAGCTGAGCACCAAATCTTCAGCCCATGAGCATTTTCTGGAGATACATCCTGTTCAAACCATACACTGTTATATAAATGATAAAGAGAAAGCACTGCATTAGTGATTTCCCGATATCCCATTCTCATGTTGCAACACTCTCCATTTCCAAAAGCATCTAGCATGGGGTGGAATAAGGTCTTGTTTAACATTCACATACACATATTTTGATGCAGGTGGTTGAAATTGCTAATATATACCTAGTGCTCACAAATGAGCATAGCTCAATGTGTTTACATTTGATAAGACAGGAAGAATTCCATGAGCTATAGGATCTCAAAATGTTGCTGTCCCCATTCCTACCTGTCCCTTAAGATGGGTCAAGGACTGAAGATTTTTAAATGGGTTAGACTTTTCTCCCCAGGAGAGTGTAGGTGTCTCTAAAGTAGTGAGTTCAGTCCAGTTCTAAATAAAACCCTCAGTGTAGACCCTAGGAAATTGAGGAGGAAAGCCTCTGTGCTGCTTCTTATATCTTCTTTTGCCAAGTACAGAACATAGTTCATAATAATTATAATGTATTCAAACTGCAGATTAACAGAAGCACACTATGGGAATATCCTTTCTGTGTAAAATCTCTGGGCTGTATGCCTCTATCCCATGTCCAAAGATCCAAGGTAAGGGCCAGCATCATCCTCCCAGTAAGATTTCAAAGCTTTTGTCCAGGCTTTCATTATCTACTCTGATGGTTACCAAGCCTGTGCAACATCACAAACACCTTGGAACATTCATATTTAAAAATTCACACTTTCCTAGCTACACATGTTTCATTTTGGTAGCATGTACTTAAGAAACATTTCAAGCCATGGGTAGCTGCATCCTTAATTATTAGTTTACTAAAACCTGGCATCACCTCAATTCTCTAGCCCAGATCAGGAAGGCGCCCACTCTCTACCTCAACAGCATCTTGTGAGTTTGTTCTCTTTTCCTTTCTATTACAGGCACTCAGCATACACCTGCCACAGGAATGTAGACATGGGAACAATGCTTTCCCTACCCTCAAAGGGTATATAAGTCTGTTTTTGAGCATGCATTGCCAACTCCAGGAATAATGTCCATACTAATCTCAAAAATAAAACTTTTAGCAAGATCATTAATCCCAGCACTGAGGCTAGAGTAAGTAAGACCGTACCTCAAAAAAACTAAAAAAAAAAAAAAAAAGAATCTCAAAATACATACTTTGTCATACTACATTATAGCTGCTATTACCAGAGGCAATACAAAAATATGTATATCTGTTATGGTTTGAGTGTGTGAATTGATCCCTCCCACAGACAGGCTCACCTGTTTGAATAGTTGATTCCCATCTGATGGAACTATTTAGTGAGGTTGAGGAATCTTTTGGACATGGAGTCTGACTAAGATCTAGGGCCATAGGCTTTATTAATCAAAACCTGGTTTTCTTCCAGCCTGAATTCTCTGCTGCCTGCTCTACAGAGATGTGAGCAAGCTGCCTCATGCTCCTATTGTCACAGAGCTGCCAAGCCTTCCTCACCCTGATAGACTGTAATCTCTGAAACCCTGGACCAAAATATATCCTCCCTTCCTTAACTTGCCTCATTCAAGTATTCTGTGACAGTGACAAGAGAAGCATCCGGTGCATGTTTTCTATATGAATCATTTCTTAGTATTTAATCAACTTTCTGCTTTTCATCATGACCTGTTTCTTATGCTACAGATGGTATATGTCTGATAACTCAATCCAAAATGCATATTGGTTATCATATTTTAAGCAGTATGTCATTATTCAGTTAAAAATATAGGTAAGGGGCTGGAGAGATGGCTTACCGGTTAAGCGCTTGCCTGTGAAGCCTAAGGACCCTGGTTCAAGGCTTGATTCTCCAGGACCCACGTTAGCCAGATGCACAAGGGGGTGCACGCGTCTGGAGTTCGTTTGCAGTTGCTGGAAGCCCTGGCGCACCCATTCTCTCTCTTTCTCTCTATCTGCCTCTTCCTCTCTCTGTCACTCTCAAATAAATAAAAATGAACAAACAAAAATTAAAAAAATATAGGTAATATTTCACTTTCATCTTAATGGATTCATATATACTTTTTACATACTTATTTTCCCAAGTTATTTCCAATTTTTCCATTGTGTAATGAAACTATCTTCATTACTGACCTCCATTTCTTACACACCACAAATGATTCTTTCATTAAATAAAGGTAAAACACCTATCATTTTGCTCAATTTAATCGTACAACTGAATAGAGGAAAGAGCTGAAGTGATGCTGGTATAGCATGGATCCACATGGTCTCAGATAGGAAACACAGGTTGTAAATTGATAATGATTATGATTACAAGCATTATATTTATACTGATATGTAAAAATTTGCTTTAATACTCATATTACAGATTGGCAAATCAATTATCAGACAGTGTCATTTGATTATTGATCCATGGTTTCTAATTGCAGGTATAGAATCGGAAACCAAGCCCCAGGAATTACAGAGTCTATGTAGTAAAATTATAGATTATCTTGCCTAATGACTCTCAATTATGGCATGTCCTTTTAATACTTAGAATTATATTTTAAAATATTTATATTTTATTGAAAATAATCTTAACATTTTATCACACATATACACATCCTAACAAATGAAGTAACTATCACATAAAGATATGTCAAGACTTGTGAAGATGGTAGACACATCTTTAGGATTATTTTATTGCTCATTAATTTTCCCATTTCTCAGAAATATTGACCATTTTTTTCTATACATACTAAAATATAAGTTTAAGTTAACAAGGTTACTTTTGCACAGGAAGTAGGAGAACCAAATTACTTTTACATATCTCTCACTGTGCTACTATTTAATCACAAAGGAAGTTAATCAGCACTTACTGGACTTCTAAGTCAGTCATAGTTACAATATACAGTCTTTAATTTTCTGACCTCCTTCCATGTGCTTTGTTAACATTTCATATAATGTGCATATAGAATATGTGTTCATTTAAATTGATATGGTAGGTAATAGCTAACAAACATCCCTTTCCAACAAAACATTTGGGAAAGTTCATTAGAGCTTTTTGTAAAAAACAGACTGTCTACAAAATGGAGGGAAATGAATGTTTTCTTTACATTTATTCCAGCTCTGCTATTGTACTGCTGGGCACATTAACAATATCATCCTTTATGCTCAGCAGACAATCACACATAGGTATATACCTGAGAGTAAAGACGTCAAGCATATGTCATTTGATCATTCACTCTATTAATGCTTCTTTTCTACCACTTGCCCATCCTACTTCCATCCCCATCATTCTATAAGCAATTTGCAGCACAGCATTTGAAATGTTGATGTAAAAATGTACACTGCATCATTAAACAGACTTTATTAGAATTTTTGTGCATGTTTCTTCTTAACCAACCAAGGAAATGTAATTCTTTCTGAACTTTGTCTTTCCCACAAAAGTCTGAGGCTTGTATCCTGGAAGCCAGTCATTTTTAATAGGTTTGTTTGGTTACTCAATATTTTCAAGATATGTATGTAAAACTTTTTATTTCTTTTTTAAGTAAAAATTTTATATGGGCATATCATGTTTTGGTAATATCACTTCCCTCTTCCATGCTCCTATTTCGCCAAAGACCCTCCTCAGTAGTGTTTTCTGGTATTCACCATGGGGTTGTGGTTTAGGAGTTGCAAGAGCCCAGTCAGTAATTGTGTGTTTGTGTGTGTATGTTTGTGTGTGTGTGTGGGGGGGGGGTTGCAATTCCTCTGGATATGACCTCCACTCTGCGTTTTTTACAATCGTTCTACCTCCTCTTCTGCAAAATTCCCTGAGCCATGGTAGGTGTGTTTTAAGTCTATTTTAGTATTGAGTCCAGCTTCTGCATTTCTGCTCTGGTGCATTTTGAATAACTTGTTTATCTCAGCAATTCCTCAGTGGCTTCACCTGGCCCCTAACTGATATGTGAGGGGTGGTTCATCTCCTGCCATGGACTCTGCTTATCTTTGCTTGCTTGGTGATAGATTGTGATCATTTTCATTTTGGTTCTTGCTGTTTTCCGAAAAAAAAAAAAAGCAGATTCTCCAATGGAGAGAGTGAGATAAGCTTAAGTGGATAAGTGTTGTTAACTTAGAAAGATCTTGGTGGGTGTAGCCTCTCTTGTGTCTAAAAGCTAGTGGGAGCTTATTACTGGAGACCATAATATTGGTCTCCATAGGATTCTGACTTGGTTTCCCATTCCAGCTATAGGTTCCTTTCCACTGAGTGGATCTCTTAGCCAATCAAAAAAGTCATTGGTTATCCATCTAGTCTGGGTGTCACCATTGCACAGGTGTGTACATTTTGTCATACTGGTTGCTTTCATATAGCATTGTCCCTTGATTGTTCACAATGTTGTTGGCTGTTTTTCCCCAGCAGCTCATGTAGCACTTTCTAGTACTATATGGTCAGGCTATCTAGGAGTTGGTTTCCTTTCAGATTTAGCTGGATTTCTCAATGCTCTGTGTCATCAGCATGTAGTATCTTCAGCAATAGGGTCTTACCTTTTACATCAGGCAGGTAATCAAGTTCTCTGACAGAAGAGTTTCTTGTTTGGGGGAACCTCATAGGTCTCTCTGATCAACAGCTCAATGTGGCTTGTAAAGAATTTTGGCTCCCTTTTCATGTCTCATATAGAACCTCAGGTATAATACTGCATGATTTAGTCCTTGCTATTTTCATTTCAAAATAGTATAATTTGGCAAGCTTGGTAAATATAATAGTGGCCCTTAGCATTCTTTGTTTCATAAGAAATGACAGAATTCTGAATATTGACCTATAACAAATATGATACTTCTCCTGATATCTCTCTTTTCTTTCTTTCTTTTTTCTCATCTCTTTACCTATCCTACTTTGCCCCCACGTCCTGAGTTACTTGAACTTATTATTTTGAGGGAGACTTTGCCAGTCAAAATTTGATTAAATTAAACATAAAATGTCAAGGATATATTTGAAGAAAAACTTGCATAACTATAAAAATACCTTCCCCAATTACATAAAAACAAACATATAGCCTTCAATTTAAACAAGGCAAAACAATTTTTAAAGTCTATTTATGTTCAAAGACTGCTTTATTTTTCTTTAGTATTTTTTCAAAAAAAACACCCACTAAAGATGTAGCTCAAAAATTTAAATTTAATAATATATTATACTTATTTTTCTGATTAAGAAATAACTGAAATATGGAAACATGCCATGTTTCTAACATCATAGAGAAATAAATCTATACTTGAAGATTCTATTTTAAGAACACAAGTTATTTTTCTCTGGAATAGTGTTTATTTTATATATTTTCATGTTTAATTCATAGCTAAGATGCAATCATGTTGGGTTATCTACTAGTTTTGCATCTCTCTCTTTTAGCCTGGGTGTAAAAACGAAAAGCTTCCTTCTGGTAATTTCCCACTGGATATGTGAGTTCTCATGAAGACACATTCTATACTCATTTTTCTTCAGCTTAGAAATAGTTTAGTACAACTTTTTCCAAACCCTGCACACAAAACAGCCATTTTCTTGTACTGTCTTCAATGATCGTTTTCCATAATTAAATTCATGTTTTCCTTCTCCTGTGGAGAGATTTTATAAAATAAGAGGCAGCCTCTATAAATATTTATTACCTTTATTTTGTGTTAGCAAATATAAACTTATGCATTTAAATATGTTTCTCTCCCTCTTCCTTTCTCTCTTAATCTCTCTCTCTCTCTCTCTCTCTCTCTCTCTCTCTCTCTTTCTCTCTCTCTCTCTACCTTCAGCATCTTGTACTATCTTTGCTGGTTCATTTAACATACTGTTTTACTTATTCAATAGGTGGTTTTGGTTTTATTCTATTTTACAAATTTAACTTAAATACTCAAATACCCAGAGATCTACGTGTCCATGTTCCTATGTCCCTCCCCTTCTGCAATTAGTGTTTTGTAGGTTGCACACTTGGTGCTTGAATCCTGCAGCTGTCTCTTTCCCCATCCTCCATCCCCCACCTTGTCTAAACCACCTGCCAGCTACTCCTCCCAGTAGCCCCTTCAAAACCAATTCTCTTGGTCTCTGTTCTTCCCTCAATTTCTTTTTGCACTTAAGATTGTAACACACTGAAGTTAGTTCTTCTGTATATTTAGTTTATTTTCAAGCATATGGTATAATTCTGAAAGATGGCTGGCAATGCACTTCCTTGATCAGAGTAGCAAGTGTAATGGTCTATAAGCACATTTATATTGAGTAGGCTTTCAAAACTTTTTCCAAATTACAATGTCACAAACTTTTATCAACTACAAGACAGTTTTGTTTTTGCAATATAAGATTAATTAGAATATAATTTTCTTGAGGTCTTAGGAAAGAATTATGAAAAGAAGAAATAACATGATTTCAGAAAGAGTCGGCTGCATTATAGTCATGGTTCTGAGTTGGAAGAAGTTGAAAAAAATTTAAATAAAAAATACTATTTTTCTCAATTTCTTTGGTTCTCAAAATGTAAACTACTATGTGTGTGTGTGTGTGTGTGTGTGTGTGTGTGTGTGTGTGTGTTTTAAAGAGACGTCTAGCAATATAACAAAAATCCAAATTTACTCTCTTCAAACACTTGCCATGGCCTGATGGTCATTAACCTCTTAAAGGGAGAGCATCCCCAGGTAAACCTTTGGAAAGTGAGTAGATTACCAGAAGCTTTCCAGAACTCTGGTGCAGTGTTCCTTGTACTCTACAGCTGGCTTCAGCAGACTCAAGCGCTCCTTGTACTATATTTTAGTAATCAGCTAGTTCATTTTGACAGCATCCTTATGGTGCTATGTCCGTAGGATCACAGACTGAAAGAACTGGAGAGCATAGCTATTTCCACCTATATTTTAAAGGGCCAGTATAGTCCCAGGTAACACAGTGTCTTGTGAAGCTATGAAGGAGGCTGCTCTTGAAATCCATGGCTGGTGGAGACTGCAGACCTGGAGGCCTAACTACTGAGAGCAGCAGTATGGGCTGTGTCCAGAAAGGCTACAGGAGTTGGGATACTCAGAGTCTGAGGGACTGAGGTTGTTTGAATGTAAAATATTCCCATAGCCCCGAGTGTTTGTGATTAAGTCTCCTGCTTAGTCCTTACCAAGTGGAGCTTTTGGGAGGTGGATCTTTGCTGGAGAAGGTGTCATTGGGGCAGGCCTGTGGGATTGTTAAACTTGCCCACTCTGCTACTGATGTATGGACATGTGATGACCCAGATTCCTGCTTTGTTATACTGAAAGCTGTCCTCCAAACAGTATTTCTGAATTAAACTCTTTCCTCCCATACGTTGCTTCTGGTCAAGCGTATTTTCTGTTTTCTTTTCTTTGTTTTCCCAACAGCCACAAGTTAACCACTATTGGGATCCATATCTTGTGCATATGAGTGAAGGGTTGTTGTTAAATTCAGAACATTTTCCTTGATCCTGAAGAAATAATGCAGTGTGCACTGCCAGGTTTTGAATTAACATGGAACAAGTTAATACTTGTATGCTTCTAGCTCTTCTCCTTTGGCATGAAGGATTTAATCTCTGTTCAACCATTGTAGTTTTCAAGCACATGCTTTTTCTTAAATAAACTCAAAGCTGGAGAGTAATTTGTTTAAGGATGAGTCATTTCATGATCCTCATCCATCTGATTTAGATGATATTTAGATATAGAAAAAGAATATAACATTAACCTTGTGGAACTGTAGAGTATGGAGACATTTCAATTATTTTTGATATTTCAATTCTTTTCTTTGTTTTTTTGAGGTAGGGTCTCACTCTAATCCTGAGTGACCTGAAACTTACTCTATAGTCTTAGGCTGTCCTCAAACTCCCAGCAATCTTCCTACCTCTACCTACTGAATGTGCCACCATACCTGGCTTGACATTTCAATTTTGATGAGCACATTTATCAAGTTTTCAGTAAGTCTTTAGTCATAATGCAGTTTAAACTTTTGTTTTAGGGTTACCATGTTATCACAAATTAGTTCACCATTTCTGGACTTACAACTATAATATTAGAAGCATGCATTATCTTCAAGTACTCAACTCAAAACAAAAAAAATCTTTTTAAAGTCCAATCAATTGTTCCAAATATTTTTTCATAAACATATCCAGAAAATTATGCATGATCTAAAAGTCAAAAGAAAAGAAATGAAAACCTCTTGAGACAAAAAAAGTAAATACTACATTAGCATGGGTAATATAAAAGAACATTTGGGATAATAGTTGGTATATGTACTTTTAAGTCAATGATCTGGAAAAAAGTTCCAATATTATGTGTAATGAATAGAAATTAAATTGGTGGAAAAAAAAGTGGAAATAGTACCCCAAATGCACCCTCAGTTAAATCTATGACATGGAGCAGTATCACATATTTTAAACAGATTTCATGTTTTCTATTACATTTTCAATGATAAACATAAAAAACCTAAAGAAAATTTGAAAGGGTTTTAAATGCAGTAAGTATAAGAGTCATAGAAGTTATAACACCATAAAAGTAAGACTGTTACAAGAGTTACTGAATTTCCTCCAGACAACTAGCTTCTTTAGTTTTGGAAATACAGAGCTATTAATCAAAGGAGTACCTTCATTTTCTGTTGACAATGTTTTTCTCACTTTTTGTTATGGAAATCTTCAATCATATAAAATTATAGAGAATGGCATAATGAATCTTTATGTATGCAGTTAAATAAAATGTTGATTCATTAAAACAGTAAGGCATTTTGGAGTTATATTAATCCTTTACTGCTAAATATGTCTTTGGTTTTTAACACTGGGTCTACAAGCAAGGAATCAGCAAAGTTCAGCTAATGGAGTATTCATGGTTTAGGAGATAGTTTCCAATAGACTGTACTAGTAATTATTATTTACTTCATATTTTGGGTATTTACTGTCATCACCTATCTCCTTATCAGTCAACAATAAAAGGAAAACAAATGAAACCTATCAAGGATTCTTCCCCAGAACTTAGAAAACACAAGCATGCTTCAACATAAATGAATCAGACTTTCAAGAGGATGGAATACAAAGTGTCTGTCTTTTCCCTGGTTAAACACAATTAAGAACTATATATATGAAAATTGGAGAGCACAGAAGGAATGCTGGCTAGGGAGGTTGGTCCTCTGCATGAATCTCTACCTTTTATATTGTCATATATGCTCCAGATATGGAATATAATAAGCTGGAAAGTACAAACACAAATGAATGAAAACTAAAAATATTCCTTTGTAGATATATATACTACTATACTTTCCATTTTTGTACATTCATTAATGGGCATTTAACATTGGGAAACATGTAAATATTGTTCTGAACACAGGTGTACAGTTTCTGCTTGAGTATTTGCTTGCTTTAAAACATATTTATGATGTATAATGGCTGGATCATGTGGTGGTTCTCTTTGATTTTTAAAGAAATATCACATTGTTTCCTACAGCAGTTGCATCATTTTATATATCACTTAAAAAAAGCAAAGATCAGGAGTTAGAATTTCTGTTTTCCTTTGCCTTCAACACAAACTTGCTACTTATTTTGATATTTATTTACGTTTTTAATTTTATATTATCCATACTTCCATGAAATGATATTTTAAAGTAACTTGATTTTCATTTCCCTTATGAATAGTTGCAGGTATCCCCTATGGGGTTGAGGTTTATGCATTGTGGGAGTAGCAGTCACTTATTTTTTTTAGGGGAGGGAATGCCTTTGGGCATGATGTCTCAAACTGTGGCTTTTATAATCTTTCTACCTCTTCTTCAAAAAATTCCATGAGACATGATGGGTGAGTTTTAAGTCTATTTTAGTGATGAGTTTTTTTTTTTTTTTTTTTTGATTCACTGGTGATTTTTTTTTTCATTATTACTCAGTTTTGTATTCAGCAAAAACAGTCAGTTTGTTACCATTATTAGGCTCATCCGTAACCTACCCCCTCCCCTTGGCCCCTCCTTGTTGAGGTATATGGGTCATGCATTGTGGAGTTAGCCCACAATTATGGGTAAGCTAAATGTCTCTGCATATCATGACCCAACATGTGGCTCTGACATTCTTTCCGCCCTCTCTTCCGCAAAGTTTCCCTGAGCCATGTTGGGTTCGTTTTTGATCTGCTTCAGTGATGAGGGATTGGGGGCCTCTGTGGCTCTGGCTCTCTGATTTGGTAGGAGTTGATTTTTCTCTGTGCTGATCTCCTTCCCCCTTGTGCTGGTATCCGGTTCATCAAGAAAACAGCCCCCTTGCTTGTTTCTCCAATTTTTCTTAGTTTCAGCCAGGGCCCTTTTGAGGTATGATGGGGTGGCTCTCTCCTTAGGATCTACATCTATCTGAAAAAGAGAAGCAGATTCTCTAACGGAGAGTAAGTTAGCACCAGGACAAATAAGATAACCCTTACTTTTTTTTTTTTTTTTAATAGAGAATTTAACAGGTGTAGGCCCTCTTGTAGCCCACAATTGATGGTAGCTTGACATTGGAGAGTGGGCTTATGTTTGGATTTGGTTGTGACTTGTTTCCCAGCTCCAGCTATGGGTCCCATACCGGTGAGGGGATCAGTTAGCCAAATTGAGAGCAGTTGCTTCCCCACCATGGCTGTGTACCACCACTGCACTTGTGTGGGCATCACAACAAGTTATTTGCTGCTAAGTAGGTTAGACCATGCATTGCTTTGACAGATATTGGTCATTTTCCCCCAGTTGCCCATGTAGCACCTTCTGGCACTAGACGCGCTGACTGTCTGGGGACTGACACTCTTCCAACTTCCAGCCATGCCATTCTAATTTGCAAGTCAATCACATAAGGTGTCTTCAGCAGTAGGGTCTTACCACTAGCCTTTGGTGGGTCATCAAGTACACTGACAGAAATCTGTCTGTCTTTTAGGAAACCTTGTAGGTCTCTCTGATCAAAAGCTCATTGTAGATGATAGCCCCATGCTGGGTCTGGGAGTTACAGGTCAGTGCCCACTAAGAAAATGAGGAAAAAGCTAACTAATATACAAGAGTTAGAGATGAGAGAGAGAGAGAGAGAGAGAGAGAGAGAGGAAGTGAGGGAGGGAAAATGTAGAAGATTAAGGTTAGTCTTAATCTTACACCCTCCAGTGTCTTGTGGTTCAGGTGTTCCCTGTAAGGGCCTGGTGAAGGATCAGCCATTTGGTCTGTCTTTTAGTGAGTAGAAGATTCTGGTACCATTGCCGTTTGGGTCTAGATTTGTGTTTCCCACAACTTTGATGCCCTCCCCTCCCTCCCCTTCCATCCTAATGTCTAGCCTAGGAGATGCTTGCTGGGTATGTAAGGTATCTTGGGTAGATTCAGGTTAGGTGCTGTAGATGAGTGAGACTATGTGGCAATTTTTTTTCGGTGATTGAGTAAGTTCACTGAGAATGATCTGTTCCAGGTTCAACCATTTTTCCTCAAGTTTCATTGTCTCATTTTTTCTTACTGCTGTACAGAATTCCATTGTGTAGATATACCACATCTTAGTTATCCATTCTTCTAGTGATGGGCATCTGGGTTGATTCCAGCTCTTAGCTATTACAAATTGAGCCGCAATAAACATGGTTGAGCAAATCCCTTTAGTCTGTGGTTTGAAGGTTTTAGGGTAGATGCCCAGTAAGGGAATAACTGGGTCTGTTGGTATCTCTATATTCAGCTTTTTCAGCAGTCTGCATATTGCTTTCCAAAGTGGTTGTACTATCATACATTCCCACCAACAGTGGATGAGTGTTCCTACTTCTCCACATCCTTGCCAGCATTTATTTTTATTTGATTTTTTGATGTTTCCTATCCTTATTGGGGTAAGGTGGAATCTCATAGTTGTCTTAATTTGCATTTCTCTGATGATTAGAGATGATGAACATTTTCTTAAGTGTATGTTTGCCATTTCTATTTCTTCCTGTGTGAACTGCCTATTCAGCTCTTTGCCCCATTTTGTGAGTGGGGTGTTTGACTTTTTACTGTTTAGATTTTTGAGTTCTTTGTAGGTTCTAGAGATTAGGTCTTTATCAGTTGAATAACCCACAAATATTTTCTCCCATTCTGTGGGTAATCTATTGGCTTTGCTTATTGTATGCTTGTCTGTAAAGAAATTCTTCAGCTTCATGTGATCCCATTGGTTGAGTGACGGTTTAAGTTCATGAGCTACTGGGGTTTTGTTCAAGAAGTTTTTTTCCATTCCTATATCATGGAAAATACTTCCTAAATTTTCTTCTAGTAGTATACGAGTTTCTTGTCTTATATTGAGATCTTTGATCCATTTGGACTTGAGTGTAGTGCATGGGGAAATGTGTGGGTCAAATTTCAGTTTCCTGCATATGGTTATCCAGTTTGTCCAGCACCATTTGTTGAAGATGCTGTCTTTTTTCCAGCCTATATTGTTTGGGCCTTTATCGAATATCAAGTTGCTATAGTTGCTTGACCTAAAATCTGGGTCCTCAAGTCTATTCCATTGATCTATACTCCTGTTTGTATGCCAGTACCATGCTGTTTTTATTACTATGGCTTTGTAATATAGCTTTAGATCAGGTATGGTGATGCCTCCAGAGGTATTTCTTTTGCAGAGGATACGTTTGGAAATATGAGGCCTTCTGCCTTTCCATATGAAATTTGAGATCATTTTTTCTATCTCTCTGAAGAACAAGGTAGGGATTTTAATTGGAATTGCATTAAATCTGTATATTGCCTTTGGTAGGATTGTCATCTTCACAATGTTAATTCTGCCTATCCAGGAACATGGGAGGTCTTTCCATTTTCTCACGTCCGCCTCAATTTCTTTTTTGAGAGTTTTTATGTTTTCATTGTATACATCTCTCACTTCCTTGGTTAACATTATTCCAAGGTATTTTTGTTGTTGTTGTTGCAATTGAAAATGGGACTATGTCCCTTATTTCTTTTTCTGTATCTTTTTCCTTTGCATAAAGGAAGGCTACTGATTTTTGTGCATTGATTTTGTATCCTGCTACTTTGCTATAGGAGTTAATCACCTTCAGGAGTTTTGGGATGGAGTCTCTCGGGTCTTATATATATATAATCATGTCATCAGCGAATAAAGCTAACAACTTCTTCCTTTCCAAATTGTATCCTTTTTATTTCCTTCTCCTGTCTTATTGCTTGAGCTAGGACTTCCAGTACTATATTGAAAAGCATGGGTAAGAGTGGACAACCCTGTCTTGTTCCTCATCTTAATGGGAATTCCTCCAGTCTCTCTCCATTAAGTATTATTTGGGCCTTCGGAGCTTCATATATTGCCTTTATTAGGTTAAGATATGAACCAACCATGCCAATTCTCTCCAATGTTTTGAACATGAAGTAATGTTGAATCTTGTCAAAGGCCTTTTCTGCATCTATCGAAATGATTACATGGTTTTTATGTTTAACCTTGTTTATGTGGTGTATTACATTGACAGATTTCTGTATGTTGAACCACCCCTGTGTTCCTGGGATGAATCCCACTTGGTCAAGGTGGATAATGCTTTTGATGTGTTGTTGGATTCAGTTTGCAAGGATTTGGTTTAGGATCTTTGCATCTAAATTCATCAGGGAAATAGGCTGGTAGTTTTCTTTTCTTGTGGCATCTCTGCCTGGTTTTGGAATTAGGGTGATGCTAGCCTCATAAAAGGAGTTGGGTAGCTTTCCCTGTTCACCAATTGTGTGGCACAGTTTGAGGAAGATTGGTTTGAGTTCTTCTATGAAGGTTTGATAGAATTCAGCTGAGAAGCCATCTGGTCCTGGAGACTTCTTTTCGGGGAGGTTTTTTTTATTACTTTTTCAATCTCCATGAGTGTGATGGGTTGATTGAGGTGATTAATCTGCTCTGTGTTTAGCTTTGGTAGATGGTATGTGTTCAAAAATTTATCCATCTCCTCCACATTATCCAGTTTTGTGGAGTAGAGTTTTTTGAAATAAGTCCTGATTATTCTCCCAATTTCACTTATGTCTGTTTTCATCTCTCCTTTTTCACTTTGAATTTTGTTAATTTGAAGTATCTCTTTTTTTGCTTGATCAGATTGGCCAGGGGTTTGTCAATCTTGTTTATTTTTTCAAAGAACCAGCTCTTTGTTTTGTCAATTGTCTTAATTGTTTCCTTCGTTTCCAGTTCATTGATTTCTGCTCTGATTTTAATTATTTCTTTCCCTCCAGAGCTCTTTTGTTGGATTTTTCTAGTTTTTCCAGTGCCTTTAGGTGGATGGTTAGGTCATTGATTTGGGACGTTTCTGTCTTTTTTACGAAGGCATTGAGTGCTATGAATTTTCCCCTCAGGACCACCTTCATTGTGTCCCATAAGTTTTGGTACGATGTGTTTTCATTGTCTTTCAATTCCAGAAATTTTGCAATTTTATTTTTTATTTCATCCACTATCCATTTATTGTTTCAAAGTGTGCTGTTCAGCTTCCCAGTTCCTTTGGGTTTCTTGGTGGGTCTTTTGTTGTTGATTTCTAGCAATATAGCATTGTGATCTGATATCATGCAGGGAATTATGTCAATCTTCCTAAGTATGTGGAGGCAGTCTTTGTGACCCAGTATATGGTCTATTTTAGAGAATGTTCCATGGGCTGCTGAGATGAATGTGTAATCTGTGGATTTGGGATGGAAGGTTCTGTAGATGTCCATTAGGTCTAAGTGATCTATGGTTTTGTTGATCTCTCTTACTTCTCTGTTGAGTTTGTGTTTGGATGATCTGTCTATTACTGATAATGGTGTATTGAAGTCCCCAGCTTTGATGGTGTTTCTGGTTATTTCTGTTTTATTGTCAAGTAGGTTTTGTTTTATGAACTGTGGTGCCCCTGTGTTTGGTGCATACAGATTTATGATTGTAATATCCTCTTGATGGATCTTTCCCTTGATAAGTAGGAAGTGGCCTTCCTTGTCTTTTTTGATTGTTTTTGGTTTGAAGTCTATTTTATCTGATATTAATATAGCCACACCTGCTTGTTTCTTATTCCCATTTGCTTGGAATACTGTTTTCCACCCTTTCACCCTGAGGAGATGTCTGTGTTTAATGGTGAGTTGGGTTTCTTGAAGGCAACAGATTGAGGGGTCTAATTTTTTGATCCATCCTGTTAGCTTGTGTCTCTTGATGGGTGAATTAAGGCCATTAATATTTAGGGTAATGCCTGGGAGATTTGATTTGATCCCTGCCATATTGTGATGGTAATTATGGGTTGGTGTTTTCATGGACGTTGATGTTTTTTGTGCCTACTCTGAGTTTGGTTGTTGTGATCTGCTTCTTGTAGGCAATTGTGTTTGATTATTTTTTTCTTCTCTGTGGAGAATTTCCTGGAATACTCTCTGTAGGTTTGGTTTTGTGTTCATATAATTGTAAAGCTGAGTTTTGTCGTAGAATGTTTTTCTTTCACCATCTATTATGAGGGATACTTTTGCTGGGTAGAGTAGTTTGGGTTGGAAGCCATAGGTTCTTAGACTTTGCAATGTTTCATTCCAGGCCCTTCTAGCTTTTAGGATTTCCATTGAGAAGTCTGAAGTAATTCTGATGGGGTTACCTTTGAAGGTGGTGTGCTGTTTTTCCCTAGCTGCTTTTAGGATTTTCTGTTTGGTGTCAATGTTTAGAATGTTAATGATAATATGTCTTGGAGAGTTTTTCCTTTGGTCCAGTCTGTTTGGAGTTCTATTGGCTTCTTGTATCTTGATGGGCCTTTCTTTTAAGAGACTGGGGAAGTTTTCTTCAATTATTTTGTTAAATAAGTTCTCCATGCCTTTGGTCTGAATTTCTTCTCCTTCTGGTATTCCAATGATCCTGCTATTAGGACGTTTAAGTGTATCCCACAGTTCCGTCATGTTCTGTTCACAGGTTTTGAACTTACTGAAATTTTTGAACTCTCTAACTGTTTCTTCCATCTTGTCTTCCAGATCAGAGTTTCTATCCTCCACTGGGCTGACTCTATTCTTGAGAGCTTCTAGCGAATTTTGCACTTGTTCAATTATGTTTGCATTTTCTATTACTTTTCTATGCATAATTTCCATCCCTCTGTCAAGCTCCCTTTTCACATCATTTTCTGATTTTCTTGATGATTCTTGGAGTTCATCATTGCATTTCTATGTCTTCATTTAGCATGGACAGCTGATTTTTAAGGTCTTCTTTTTGTTCACTCTCCCTCAAATCTCTTAACTCTCTTTGAAATCCTTCCAATTTCTTATCTATTAGTTCTAGTTTAGTGATGGCAGCATCCACACGATTGTCGGCCCTTTGTTGCTTTCCTGCAAGTTCTAACAGTAGGTTAGTCAGGGTTGCATTGCTCATAGCTTCAATTTGGTGTTCTGGTCCTATTGGTTCTTCTATGTTTTGTTTAGATGTATTCATTGTGGGACTGGGTGATCTAACTGGATTTTCTTGCATTTGATTTTTCATGTTATTTCTTTTGCGCTGTGTTCTGCCCATGACAGTGTATGGGCAGATAACTGGGCATATCTGCTTTGGCTCAAGAACAATGGGAATCTTATCCAGCCTGGGGCAGTTGCCAAGCAGCCTAGGCTTTGTCTCTCACTTGCCAAAGCCCCCTATCTACTGCCTGGCAGGGTCGCCAAAGTTGCCTGAGTTCTCAAGCAGTAATGTTCCAAAGGTGCCTGCTTTGGAGCTAGGAGTGGCACTGAGGCACCAAGCACTGAAGCAGCTCGAACTCTGGCTGGGACCGCTGGTAACCGGAAGCAGTCTGCGCTTCCTCCGCCACAGGACAATGGCAGATAGCCGGCGCGCGCAGACAGGTAGGGGATGGTACCTGAGCTGGCGCAAGCGAGACACACCTGAGCTTGTGTGGTACCTGCTGTGGGACTGCGATTGCTCAGTAAGTGGGCAAGTGGAAGAGAGTGCAGAGCAGTCTAAGCTTCCGCAGGCAGGGAACAATTGGCGCGGCGTGGGGTGGCAGCCGTGCGGGCTCTGGTGTAGCAGCCGCTGCCTGCGCAGCAGCAGCGGCAGGGGCGGTGCTCTGAACACGGCGGTTATTTGGGGTGAGGGGTGGGCTACCCACCCATGAGGAGAACCGTGATTACCTGTTACCCCGCCTCTGTGCCCTCCCAGATTTCTCTCCCCTAAAAGCCACTATATACCCTTAATATCTTGCCTTTCTTTCCCTGGGATTTGCAGCGCAGCTAGATGGTCGCCATCTTGGCCGGAAGCTCAGGGATGAGTTCTTAAGATATCTGCTTTGTTAAGTGTTGAGAATCCTCAGAGTCTATCTCCTGTACCCTGGTGCTGATTATCAGGTTCAACATGGAAGCAGTAGTCATGTTCATCTCCCTAATTCCTCTGTGGTTTCAACTGGGGCTTGGCTGAAATGTGAGAGGTAGTTTATTTCTTTGGGACTTGCTACCTTCTGAAAAAGAAGAACAGGTTCTCATCTGGAGAGTGAAATCTTCATAGTTAAAATGGGATAAGCATTATTAATTTAAGGAGAATTTGATGTATGTAACCCCTCCTTCAGCCAAAGACTAGTGATAGCTTGACACTGGAAAACATAATCTTTGTCTCCATAGGATTCTAATATGGTTCCCAAATCCAGATCACTTTGCAGCTCTCTTAGCCAACCAGAAAGCTATTTTTAACCCACCAAGGGTGTGCCACTATTGCACTGGCATTTGCATTGTGTCAGGGCGTTTGCTTCTGAGTAGTTTAGATCTCTCATTGCTCAGATGGTTGTTGGCCACTTTCCCCCAGTAGCTCATGTAGCTCTTTTCTGCACTAGATAGGCTAACTCTCTGGGGACTGGCTTTCTTCTAAATTCCAGCCAGGTCTCTCCATCCTCTGTGTCAGCAGCATATGGTGTCTTCTGTAATAGGGTCTTACCCTTTGCCTCGTGCTGGTAATCCAGTGTGTTGACAGAAAGCTGCCTTGATTTGGGGGCCCTAGAGGTCTCTAATCAACAGCTCAATGTGGGTAGCAAGCAATTTTTGGTGCATGTCTGTTTTTATGCCAGTGCCACATTGTTTGTTTTACTGTGGTTGTAAAAATCCAAATTTATAGGGTAGAGCTGGGGAGATAGGTCTGTGGGTAAAGTACTTGACTCACAAATATGAGAAAGCCAGGTGTGGCACATTGCACCTGTAATCCCAATGCTGGGGAGACAGAGGTTGTAGGATCCCTGGAGCTCCCTGTCTAGCTATTTTAGCCTAATTAGTAAGCTCTAGGCTAATGAGCTCTTGTTTGATAAAGAGATGGAGTGTATTCCTGAGACTAGTATCTGAGGCTGACTTATGGCATTCACATGCACACTCATATTCATTCTCCCACACACATATGAGCATGCATACACATGTGTGTAAAAATAATATAAAAAATTAAGGCACAGTGCAGAAATTTGATACATGTATACAATATGTAATGACCAATTCAGTATAGCTAATATTTTCATCTAAACATTTACAAATGTTTAGTTAATGCATGGTAATTGTACATGTTTTTGAGGTACGGTGTGACATTTCAATATTTGTATCAAATATGTACTGATAAAATCAGGGTAATTAATGTTGCTACCACATTATCATACTTTGTGATTAAAGGTGTCTTAGCTAACACACAAGGCTTTATGGTGAACTACAGTTAGCCCACTCTGCTGTCAGAACCTAGATCTAATCATATATTTAACTGTGCTTCACTACATATTATCCTTTCTATGGGACTTGCCACATACTCTCTACACATTCTCTAAACATTCTTCTGCATTGTGATCACATCCTTGAGTATCTACAGCTTAAGAGAAACATGTGGTACTTTTCTTTCCATGTCTGACTTATTCCATCTTTATGGAGTGAGATGATACACCATTTTTTTAAAATAATTTTATTTATTTGCAAGCAGAGCATGAGAAAGACAGACAGAGTTGACATGCCAGGGCCTCAAGCCACTGCACATGAACTCCAGATGCATCTATATCTTTTTACATCTGCTTTTACATGGGCACTGGGGAATTGATCCCGGGTCATTAGGCTTTGCATGTAAGTGCCTTAACCACTGAGATACCTTTCCAGCCCTCATTGTGGTTTTGATTTGCATTATCTTAATATTTGGTGATTGTAGTAGACAGTTCCTGGTTTGCTGAGATGAACTTCCAGACCAGGCAGATATAAAGCAATGATATTTATCGAAGATTACAGATCCAGGGAAAGTGTCATAATGGCAAAGAAAGCTGGACTGCTTTTACAGGTACAAGCAGAGAGAGAAAAGCCACAAGCCAAAAACCCAAAAGCCATACCACACAGCACACTTCAAGAACTCCTGGCATTTTGCATATTTTTAGACTGGAATTCAAATGCACCTTAGAATTGGACCCTAAGATCTGCCCAGTGACGCCTCCTCCAGCCAGGTGGCTAGAAATCCAAGAAGTTTTAATAAACTCCTGAATCTACTGGTGGCAGGGTGGGGGGCATTTATTAAACTGCACAGTAACATTGGCTTTTTAAAAATAAAATTACTAGCCATTGGCTTTCTTCTTTTTTACCTATTGGCTTTCTTGTATTCATGTAACTTTACTGTCTTTAAGTTCACTCATTGGTTGTTGAAGATTTTAAGTGGTTTGTGTAGTCAGGATACTAATATGGTATCAGATTAATTATTTAAACAAAGGTTTTCCCAAACTTTCAGTTGTCTCTTCACTCTGTTGATCATTTCCTTTGTTATACAAAGGTTCTTTGTTTGATATCATCCTGTTTGTCTAGTTTTGTTCGGGGGGGGGGGGTCTTATCAAAAACAATCTGCTGCAGATGTGGATGATGCCATAGCTGTTTCCTCTTTTTTCTTTTTAGATTTTCTTCTTATTTTTATGTGATTCTTATTTTGGATCTTATTTTCAGTGTGGTTTATTTTGAGTGACCAGCTTGGAAGCATCTGTTGTGAATATTTACTTTGTCAGCATCAAGTATTAAAGAAGCTGTTCTTGTTACAGTGAATGTTGTTGACACCTCTGTTGAGAATCAGCTGTGAATGAATGAGAAGTATTTGAACTCTTTTCTTTCACATGAGTTCAGTGTATGGTTTTATACCAACACAATAATATTTTATTTATTATAGACTTTTAGTGTAGCTTAAAGTTGGGTACTTTGGTGTGCCTAGTTTTATTCTTTTTGTTCAAGGTTGTCTCCATTTTCAAGGTCTTCATGCTTTCATTTGAATTTTAGGATATTTTTCTAGTTCTATGAAGAATGACTTTGGCATATTTTTGGCATGTGTATGTGTGCATGATGATCAGGCACATTTGTGGGTGCATGTATATGTGTGCACAGGGGCACATGTGTGTGGAAGCCCAGTAGAGGACATTGGTTATTTTGTATCAATTATGGTTCTCTACTAAGATAGAACCAATAAGCTGAATATTTATTATAAAGGGGATTTAAAAGTTAGCTTGCAGAACAACAGGATGGACAGTCCAATAGTGGTTGTCTGCTGTGTGGAAAGTCTGAGAAACAGGTTGCTGCTCAGGCAATGTGATTAGATGCCTCAGATGTCCCAATCTGACACTGAAGGTGTGAAGGATTATTAGAGACCCGCTGGTCTTCAAACCAGATTGAAGCTCTGAGTTTCTGTGTTGAGGAAGGATAGTAGCTGTTGTATAGCAAATGTCTCTGAATTGAAACATTTCCTCCTTAAGGGAAGAGGCAATCAAGAGGTGACCACATCTTGGAGAGATGGAATTTCAAAGGTCACATATTACCACCTGAGGTAAGGAAGGAGGTTCAGAAGACTCAGGAAGTCCAATCTGGAAGAGATAAAATTTAAAACACTCCTCCCCGAGACCATAAACAGTTGAACAACTGCTTGGGGGAAGAGATTCTGCCACTAGCCAAGCTAGAAAACATGAGGTTTCTGTGGAAGCAGATTCTGTGCCACAGATAGCCCTACTCCTCATAAATTGGCTCCATTTAGGTATGTTCATATTGAAGAAATGTATGTGGTTTAGAGGCTTCTTCTGACTCCTTCATTAAGAACACCAGTCATATCCAGGAGTGTTCTAAACTCATACCCAACCTCCCAAAGGCTATACTTGTGAATACCCTTTTGTTAGAGATTAGCTTGAAGTATGTGAATTTTGAGAGGAAATAATACAAAAAAGTCATCAAATTCAAAGTCCATGCTCCCAATTTATGTTCTCATAAGGAAAATATTCATTCATTCTATTGCAACATCCATGAGGTCTTAATATATTGTAGCACCAAATGCAAAGCTAAAATGTGAGGTAAACCAATCAATATCATCTGATTCATATCTGGGTAAGATTAGGGTATTGTTCATTCTGAAGGAATTTTCCCTCTAGCTGCCATTATGTGAAATAAATTAAAATCATGAGTTTGAGAAATATATTTCTGGGACAGGCACAAGTCAGACTGTATTTCAAAGAAAAAAAAATGAGACAAATTTGGACACTACCAAGTCCAAATCAAAACAGGGCAAATAACATTGTCTGGAGGATTTTACACTATGGTGGATAGTAGGCTCCCAAGATTCTGCACAAACCTTCTCCTGTGGTATTTTCATGTCACAGCCCATGTTGGAATTGTGCACCTGAGGTTCTTCTTGGTTGAAGCTAGATTATTAGTAGCTCTGTGTCCTAGATATTAGGGACAGAACTGCTCTCATGTCTCTAGTAGGCACTGCTGGGGTGGGAGCTTCCTTTCCAGGCCCTATCCATGTGATAATCGTCTGCTAAGTCCCTAAGGATAATCTGGGTAATCTTTTGATATCTAGATAGAGATAACTATAATGCCCAAGACTGTGCATACACTATATACTATGTCAGTGCCTCTATGTGGCCTGTATGACCCAGACATGGGCCTGCTTAAGTCACATCTGCAGCAACGAAGGGGTGGTATGCCAGGATGTAAAAGCAGGGTGCCTTGAAGATACTTTATCTTTAAAAACCTTGCATTTTAGGCATTTTCTGAAATTCTTTTGGGGTGTTCTTACATTTTACTAATCAATAGCACTTGCTTCCTTATATCCACATTCATTTCCTTTTCAAACGTTTTCTCATCCAAACCCATAGCATATTCCCCAGAATACACTTTTTCATTCTTTACTATATAGTCCAACTGAGAATTTACCAAATCTTTCATTTCTTCTTCTCATTTGATTTTATCATTGGTCTCAGCTCATTTTTCTTTTATTATATTTTGCTCTGAACAGCAACAAGGAGCCTGTTGTACACTTACTGCTTTACTCCGGTAGTTATACAAACAAACACTTTATTTCACCATTCAGAAATTCCACCATTTCAGAACACCAGAACATGGCCATTAGTCAAGTTCTTTAGCACTTCTAACAAAGATGGCCTTCCCTGTAGTTTATTGTAACATGACCATCCTTTTTATCTGAAAGCCTACAAATCCCATCCAGAATTTCACAGCATTTTGAATAGACATTTCCCAGACCTAAGGCCGTACACTCATGTTCCCAAGGTTCCCTTCACAGCCATGGAAGATTTCTTAAGAATTAACCACCAAATTATTTCACCCCTTACCTATTCCTCAGTCCAGTAGCTGCTTCTATGCTTTTACTGTTATTTTTTTGTTACAGTCTTCTCCATACTTCACTACCTGTTCTTGCCTGAGTACATTTTCACTCCTATAATACAATGCCATAGACTTGGTAATTTGTATATCACAGGAATGTATTGCTTATAGTTCTGAGGCCTAGTAATTAATATTAAGATACTTGCACATTTGGTGACTAATGAAGGCCGGCTCCTCATATTTGCTGAGGAATTGGCAGTAGTATAAAAGGAATAAGGCCTCAGGATTCTTTCAGAAGGACACTAATGCTATTCATGACTAATTTCTCCCCCATGAACAAATTACCCAATAATAGCAGAACACTGACACAAGCATTCAGTTGATGGTGGTTATATTTTTTAAAGATTTATTTTTATTAATTTAATTTTATTTATTTATAAGAGACAGGGAGAGGGACAGGGAGAGAGATAGAGAGAGAGAGAGAGAGAGAGAGAGAGAGAGTGTGTGAGAGAGAAAGCAGATATACCAGGGCCTATAAGCACTGGAAACAAACTCTAGATGCATGCACCACCATGTGCATCTGGCTTATGTGGGGCCTGAAGGATTGAACCTGGGTCCTTAGGTTTCAAATGCCTTAACTGCTAAGCCATCTCTCCAGCCCAATGGTAGCTATACTTTGTTGAGAGTCTTTATGCCAATATTGATGAGACTGCTGTTTGGTGTTATTGCAGGGTTTCTCTGGCTTTGATATCTCTCAGCAATGCTGGTGGAGACACAAGTGAGCCAGGAAATGGTCCTGGAGGTTAGTTGTTTTGGAAATCTTATAAGATCTTTTGTGCCAATTTTTTAAAAACCTGGGAGGATTTATTAGCTATGGCTGGGAAACAGAGAGAGAGTCTTCCAAAGAGATGTAAGTGATCTTATCTGAAGGAGAACCAAAACAAAAAAAAAAAAAAGAGGGGGAGGGCATCAATAATAAGCTGGCTAAGCTCAATGAAGACATGAATAAAATAAATACAAGGATGAATTTCAAGAATCACAAAATGACCTGGAAAGGGAACTCAACAGAGGGATGGATACTATACTGAAGGAGCCAATAGAAAATATAAACCAAATTGAACAAGTCCAAACCTCTCTAGAAGCCCTCAAGAACAGAGTTGGTCATGTGGATGACAGACCCTCAGAACTGGAAGACAAGAGAGAAGAAACTGTTTGTGAGTTCAAACAGAGATAAGTTAAAAACTTTTGTGAACAGGGCATTAGGGATCTGTGGGATACCCTTAAACTTCTCAACATTTGGATCATGGGTATACCAGAAAGGGAAGAAATTGAGACCAAAGGCATGGATACTTTATTGAAGAAATTCATTGAAGAAAACTTTCCCACACTCTCAAAAGAGAGTCCCATCAATATACAAGAAGCTAAAAGAACTCCAAACAGACTGGACCAAAGGAGGAACTCTCCAAGACATATTATCATTAAGACTCTAAACAATGAAAAAAAAGAGGAAGTCCAAAAAGCAGCTAGGGAGAAATAACATATTACATATAAATGTAACCCTATCAGAATTACCTCAGACTTTTCAATGGAAACCCTGAAATCCAGAAGGGCCTGGAATGGAGCACTGCTAATTCTAAGAACCTATCACTACCTATCCAAACTACTGTAACCAGTGCAAGTATCACTTATATTAGATGGCTGAAGAAAAACTTTCCATGATAAAAGTCAGCTCTACAACTATATGAACACAAAGCCAAAACTACAGAGAGTACTTCAGGGAATTCTCCACACAGAAGAGTCAAACAACCAATCTCAAGAGCCAACAAGAAGCAGACCACAATAACAAAACCTAGAGAATGCTCAAAAACTACAAACTCCAAGAAAACACCAAAACCCACAAAGCACCATAATGTGGCAGGGATTAAATCAAACCTCACAATTACCCTAAACATTAATGACCTTAATTTACCCATCAAGAGACATAAGTTGACAGGATGGATCAGAAAAATAGACCCCTCAATCTCCTGTCTTCAAGAAAACTACCTCACCACTAAAGACAAACACCTTATCAGGGTGAAAGGATGGAAAATGATATTTCAAGTGAACAGAAACAAGAAACAAGCAGGTGTTGCTATACCAACATTGGATAAAATAGACTTCAAACCAATAGTAATCAAAACACAAAGAAGGCCACTTTTTACTCATCAAGGGAATGATCCAATGAGAGGATATCACAATCATTCATGTTTAACAGCAAACACAGGTGCATCACCACTCATAAAACAAAATCTACTTAACAACAAAACAAAAGAAATGTCAATGCCATTGGAGTTGGAGACTTCAGTACTCCACTATCATCAATAGACAGAACATCCAAAAAGAAAATTGACAGGTAAGTAAGACAGCCCAGAACACCATAAATCAACTAAACCTAACAGACATTTACAGAACATTCTAGCAAAAAATTATAGAATATACATTCTTCTCATCAGCCCATGGAACCTTCTCCAAAATAGATCATACACTGGGCTATAAAGCCTGCCTATATATATTTAGGAAAATATGTATATATGTATATATACATAATTTCCTGCATGATATCAGACCACAATGCTGTAAAGCTAGATATTAACAAGAGATGCACGAGAAACTCCATCAGTTCCACACACTTTTAAACAATAAATGGATAGTGTATAAAAAAATTAAGTTGTAAAATTTCTAGAATTGAATGGCAATGAGAACACATTGTACCAAAACATATGAGACGTAATGAAGGAAGTCCTTAGGGAAAAATTCATAGCACTAAATGCCTTAATAACAATGACAGAGAGATTGGAAATCAATAACCTAACCATCCACCTAAAGGCATTGATTAAAAAAAAAAAAGAAGAACCCAACCTAAAAAGCTCCAGATATCACAACTATCAATCTTTAACACCAAACACAGGTACACCACAATTCATAAAACAAAACTCACTTGACAACAAAATAGAAATAAACACCAACATCATCACAGTTGGGGACTTCAATACCGCACTATGAGCAATAGATAGATCATCCAAACAGAAAATTGACAGGGAACTAAAACAGCTCACCATAGATCAACTAGACCTAATGGACATCTATAGAACATTCTACCCAAAATCCACAGAATCCACATACTTCTCAGCAGCCCATGGAACCTTTGCTAAAATAAGTCATATTCTGCACCATAAAGTCTGCCACCATATATTTAGAAAATTCAACATAATTTTGTACATAGTATCAGATCACAATGCTGTAATGCTAGAAATTAACAACAAGAGATGCCCCAGGAACTCCATTAGCTCCTGGAGACTAACCAACACACTTTTAACAATAATTGGGTAACGGATGAAATAAAAAATGAAACTTCAAAATTTCTAGAATTGAATGACAATGAGAACACATCATACCAAAACTTACAGGACATATTAGGGGAAAATTCATAGCACTACATACCTACATAACAAAGACAGAGAGATCCCAAATCTAAAACCTAACCATCCACCTAAAGGCATTGGAAAAACAAGAAGAATCCAACCCCAAAAGCTCCAGACAGAAAGAAATAATCAAGATCAGAGCAGAAATTAGTGAATTCAAAACTAAGAAAACAAGAAACAATGTTCTGGTTCTTTCAAAAAATAAACAAGATCAATAAATTCCTGGCCATTTTTGTCAAATGAAAAAGAAAAAGAGACACTTCAAATTAAAATTAGAGATGAAAAAGGAGAGATGACAACAGACATAAGTGAAATTGGAAGAATCAACAGGACTTATTTTCAAAACTTCTACTCCACAAGATTGGATAATCTAGAAGAAATGGATGAATTCCTGGATAAATACCACCTACCAAAGAACTCAGAGCACATTAATCTCCTAAATAAACCTATCACACCCATCAAGATTGAATAGGTAATAAAAAACCTCCCCCAAAAGAAGACTCCAGGACCACATGGCTTCTCAGTTTAATTCTATCAAACCTTCATTGAAGAAATGGAACCATTTTTTTCTCAAACTGTTCCACGTAGTTGGGAAAGCTCCCCAACTCCTTTCATGAAGCTAGTATCACCATAATCCTAAAACAAGACAAAGATACAGCAATAAAAGAAAACTATAGCTCTGTATCCCTGATGAGCTTAGATACAAAGATCCTGAACAAAATCCTTGCAAACCTAATTCAACAAGTCATCAAAAGAATTGTCCACCTGGATCAAGTAGGCTTTAGTGCAGGAATTCAAGGTTGGTTCAACATAGAGAAATCTGTCAATGTAATACACCACATAAATAAACTTAATTAAAAAAAAAAAAACCATGATCATTACAATAGATGTAGAAAAGGCCTTCGGTAAAATATATCACTTCATGATCAAAACATTGAAGAGAATAGGCATGGACAGTTTGTGTCTCACCATAATAAAGATTGTATATCAGGCACCTAGAGTCCAAATAATACTTAATGGTGAAAGATTCAAGGAATTCCCATTGAAATCAGGAACAAGACAGGGGTGCCTACTCTCACCTATGCTCTTCAACATAGTACTAGAAGTCCTAGCCCAAGCAATAAGACAGGGGAAAGAAATAAAAGTGATACAAATTAGAAAGAAAGAAGCCAAGTTAGCTCTATTTGCAGATGACACGATTCTACACATAAGTGATTCAAAACAGTTAAAGGTAATTAATTTCTTCAGCAAAATAGCAGGATACAAAAGCAATGCACAAAAATCAGTAGCCTTTCTATAAACAAAGGATAAAGATACAGAGAAAAAAATAGTGACACTGTCACATTTTCAACAGCAACAACAAAAAATATCTTGGAATAACACTAACCAAGTATGTGAAAGACATTTATAATAGAAGCATAAAAACACTCAAGAAAGAAATTGAGGAGGACTTGAGAAGATGGAAAGACTTCCCATGCTCGTGGAAACCCAGAAATAGCATTGCAAAAAAGGCTATCCTACCAAAAGCAATATAAAAGTTTAATGCAATACCAATAAAAATCCTAGCATTGTTTTTCACAGAGATACAAAAAAATCATCTCAAAATTCATATGAAATGGAATCAGGACTCAGATATTTAAGAATATCCTTAGCAAAAGAAACACCTCTAGAGTCATCAACATACCTGATCTATTACAAAGACATAGTAAGAAAAACAGCATGGTACTGGCATAAAAATAGGAGCATTGACCAATGGAACAGAATTGAGGATCCAGACTTTATGTCAAGTAAGTACAGCTACTTGATCTTCAGCAAAGGCCATAATAATGTAGACTGGAGAAAAGACAAAAATCTTCAACAAATGGTGCTGGACAAACTGGATAACCATATGCAGAAAAATGAAACTAGATCCACATATCATGAAATGCACAAAAATCAAGTTCAAATAGACTGAAGACTTCATTAAAAGACCTGAAACTCTTCTACTACTGGAAGAAAAAATAGGAGGAACTTTCCATGATATAGGAGTGGGGAAAGACTTCCTTAACAAAACCCTAGTAGCTCATGAAGTTAAACAATCACTCAACCATTGGGACCTCATGAAGCTGAAAATCTTTTTTTCACTGACAAACATACCATAAGCAGAGCCAATAGGTTTTCCACAGAATGGGAGAAAATTTTTGCTGGCTATATAACTGACAGAGGCCTAATTTCTAGAATTTATAAATAATTCAAAAACCTAAACAATAAAAAAAAATCAAACAACCCACTCATAAGATGGGGCAGAGAGTGGAATAGGGAGTTCTCAGAAGAAGAAATACAAATGGCAAACACACACTTAAGAAAATGTTCAACATCCCTAACCATCAGGGAAATGCAAATTTAAACAACTATTTGATTCCACCTTACTCCAGTCAGGATAGCAAACATTAAAAAACAAATGGAAACAAATGTTGGCAAGGAGGTGGAGAAATAGGAACCCTCTTTTACTGTCAGTAGGAATGTAAGCTAGTACCACTATGAAAAGCAATATGCAGACTCCACAGTTAGCGATAGACCCAGTTTTTCCCTTACTGTGCATTTACCCTAAAAGCTTAATACTTCAGTTCAGAGATATTTGCTCAACCACATTTACAGTTGCTTAATTCATAATAGCTAATAATTTGAAGAAACCCATGTGACCATTATTGAACCATGGATAATCAAGATGTGGTATATCTACACGGTCGAATTCTACTCAGCAGTTAGAAAAATTAACACGAAATTTGTAGAAAAATGGCCAAACTTGGAACAGATAATACTCAGCAAACTCACACAATAACAGAAAGACAATTGTTGCATTGCTTCACTCATTTGTAGCTCCTAACATGGATCAGTCTGAGATGCTGACATACCTAATAGGCATCTCAAGGCCTGGACAATAGGGAGAGTAGGGCTTGAGAGGAGGGTAAAGGTGGGTGAGGGACACAAAGCTGAACCCAAATGGAACTGGTACCATAGAATCCTATGTCCTGTAAGACAGACTAAAAGGTTGAACCCTCAACAGTACCTTAGAGGGAGCACATGAATCGAAAGGCCCAGAAGGGGGTGAGATGAAGCATAACCTTAAAATTCTCCTGTTTAATTTTCTTTTTCTTTTTTTTTTCTTTCTTTTTTCCTATTTTCTTTCTTTTTCTTCTTTCTTTTCCCTTGGCACTGTCCAGTAACTCCCAGTACCATGATGCGGTTAACACCCACAATCAGCTGTTGATTACAGAGACCTACAAGGTTTTCCAAAAGAAGACAGATTTCTGTCAGAGCACTTTATTACCCACCAGAGGTTAATGGTAAGACCTTGCTGCTGAAGACACCATAAGCTGCAGGTGGGGAACATGGAGAGACCTGACTGGAATCTGGAATATAGCCAGTCCCCAGATAATTAGCTTTTCTAGTGATAGAAGATGCTATATGAGCAACTGGGGAAAGTGTACAAAATTAGCCTGAGCAACTTGAGGTCTAAGCTACCTAGAAACAAACAACCTGATGTTATGCTCACACAAATGCAATAGTGACACCCAGCCATGGTGGGTAATTAGTTGCTCTTGGATTGTCTAACAGATCTGCTCAGTGCAAAGGAACCCATATATGGAACTGGGAAACCAGTTGGAATCACATCCAGATAATGAGTTTGCTTTCCAATATCAAGATTTCACTAATCTTGGGCTATAAGAGGGTCTACACTCATAAAATAATGTCGTTATATGCAAATCATGCACCTGATACTCCACATGACAACAATGAAAGACAAGAACTAATGTATAAAAAGAATGTGATAAAATTAAAAATTCCTTCAGAGAAAAAAAACTGAACAAATTATGTATAACAGAAACACATATAATAAAGGCTATTTAAAATGAGTCAACAGCAAAAAGTATATCAAATTCAAAAAATAACAATGAACGGTTTTACTCTAAGATCAGGAACAACACAATGCTGGAAGTGTTAATGAAAACAATCAGGCAAGCGAAAGTAATTTGGTGAATCCAGATCAAAAAAGTAGTCAAGGGGCTGGAGAGATGGCTTAGTGATTAAGACACTTGCCTGAAAAGCCGAATAACCCAGGTTCGATTCCCCAGTACCCATGTAAGCTAGATGGACAAGGTAGCATATGTATCTGGACTTTGTTTGCTGTGGTTTGAGGCCCTGGCTCACCCATTCTCTCCCTTTTCCTCTCTCTTTCTCTCTCTATCTGCCTCTTTCTCTCAAATGAATAAAAATTAAAATAAAAAAAAATGAAAAGCAAGCTTTGCATGGTGGCACATGCCTTTAAGCCCAGCACTTGGGAGACAGAAGTAGGAGGATCACTATGAGTTTAAGGCCCCCTGAGACCACAGTGAACTCCATGTCAGGTTTGGCTAGAGTGACACCTTACCTCAAAAAAAAAAAAAAAAAAAAAAAAAAAAGAAGAAGAAGAAGAAAAAGAAGAAAAAAGAAGTCAAATTATCTATGTTTATAACATAATATTCAAAAATATCATAAGACTACTGAACTAATAAGGCAATTAAACTAAATAACAGGATATAGAATCAACATATAAAAATAAGTAATATTACTGTATGCTACAGGTGAATAATATGAAGTAGAGAAACTAAGCAATCAATTCCATCTACAAAAACCAAAAATCAGATATGTGCAATGGAAATGAAACACCTTAATGACAGAAATTTAAGATAACACAAAGTTGAAATTCATATTCAAATGCTGGAGAACCAGTACCATTAAAGTATCTATATGACATAAAGCATTCATATAATCAATACTATATCTTTCAAAATATCATTGGCATTCTTCACAGAACTAGAAAATAATTCAAAAATGTATATATTCATACCATCAAAGCCATATTGAACAAAAAGTACAAACAAGAGACATTTCATTACCTCACTTCAAAACATAATATAGTGCTGAAGTAATCAAGACAGCACATTGAAGATCAATAAAGGAAAATAGAGGTATTAGGTATAAACACATGCATCAAAAACCAACTAATTTTCTACAAAGATGGTAGAAGGAAGTATTAGAGAAAGCACATCTTTTGAAAAAAATTCCAGTTATTCAAATATCCCAAATAATGTCTCTGCTCTGCAAGGAAATAATCAGATATCATAAAGAACAGGAGGATATATTCTCAACCTGTACTTCACACCAGAGTTAGATAGATATAAAGAGTTTATAAGCACTCTAAATTCTCAACTATAAAACAACTATGAGAACTAAATATAAATAGAAATTTAAAAGTACTAAAAATACCCCAAACTGGACTGGAAAGATGGCTGAGCAGTTAAAGCACTTGCCTGCTAAGCCTAAGGACCCAGGTTCCATTCCCCAGAACTCATGTAAGCCAGATGCACAAGGTGACACATGTGTCTGCAGTTTGTTTACAGTGGCTGGAGGTCCTACTATGCCCAGTCTTTCTTTCTCTCTCTCTAGATAATAAATAAAACAAAAAATTTTAAAAATTTAAAAATTTAAAAAAAATTTAAAAAGAAGATATTGGTTTTTAAAATATCCAAAATTTCACTGATCAAAGGGGAAATGCAAATCAGAATTGCAATGAGGTATCATCTACCTAAGTGATAATGACTACTAGAAAATTACTATGGGGCTAAGGATATGGCTAAATAGTTAAAGATGCTTGCTTGTAAGCCTGCTTACTGAGTTCAGTCCTCCTTAGCACTCATGCAAACACAAAGTACCACACATGTCTGTAGTCCCAATGAGTCTACAGCTTTGGGAACAGAATCATGAGAATCCATGGTCCACAAACAGCATCAATAAGACAGATGTTGTGTCACAAAATATGGTGGAAGAAAAGGTGAAACTCCCAAGGGTTGTCTTCTCCCTCTGCATGCAAAGCATGGCATGTGCACACCCATACACATGTGTATCATACCATATGGCATACAGATAATAATAATACATGCAAATTATAAAAAAATAGAAAAATGCTTAAGATAGCAAATGCTGGTAAGGAAAAAATGGAGAATGTGTGTACATTAGTAGATAATCATGCAAAACAGTATGGAGGTTCCTTAAAATACAAAAAGAGAATCATCACATGATTCAGCAAGCCAATTGCTGGAGAATTATATGTATATAAATATAATGTATATATGCAGATATATATGTGTACACACACACTCACCCACGTATATACGTGAAATAAATCAATCTTTCAGAGAGACATCAACAGTCCATATTCATTGCTACATTATTCAAAATAGACGGAAAAATGAGTCAATCTAATTGTGTTATCAACTGATGAATAGATAATATAACTTATTGCATATATACAAAGTACTTACTCACCTACAAAGTCCTGCCATTTGTGATAACATGGATGGAAATGGAGGCCATTATGTTAAGTGAAATAAACTGGAACCAGAAAGAGTAGTACTACATAATCTCACTAATATGTGAAATCCAAACATGTTGCCTTCATGAAAGTAGAGAGCAGAATGGTGGTCACCAGATGTAAAGGAGTATAAGGTTAAGATAGGATTGGAATAAGGATGAAAACTTGGTTCTGTGTTACAGTTAGATAATAACAAGAACTTCTGATGTGCACTGTTGGGTGAAAACAGATAATAATAATATGCTGTACATTTTGCAGTGCTAGAAGACAGAATGGAGAAAGCTTTCACCATGAATAAATAACAAGTTTTTGAGGAGATAAATATACTTAACTTGATTTAAACATTATATAATATAACATACATGACACCATAACATGGTACCCAAAAATACATATTTTTTTTACATTTCACATATCAGTTTAAATATTCACTTTAAAAGGTGAGCTTAGTTGTAAGTTCTTATGTATTAAAGAATTTCTTGTGGGAACTTAGTTAATTCCCACAGAAGATTAATATAAAATATTGATACTGTCCTTACATACTCTTTTGCTCTGGCTTTGTGTTTTGCCATATAATGCTTCCTCCCTTATGCCATTATGTGGAGCCATCTATTGGTCCCTCATACTCTTCATATGGGAGCACGGGAATCTTCAACTGTAAGTTTCCTAAATTGCGTACTAAATAAATCTCTTTTCTGTATATTTAGTCTTGGGTATTTTGTTACAATGACAGCTGAGTAATACACTCACATTCTTAATAATTTACAGGTTTAAAATCTATCCACTTACTAAGGCTGGAGAGATAGCTCGGTGGTCAAAAGCACTTGTTTGCAAGCCTACCTGCATGATTTTGATACATCACTACCCACATAAGGCTGGATCCCAAGTGACACTCAGTCTATAATCCCAATGTACCTATGGCACCAGGAGACAGAACCAAGAGGATCCAGGGACCTGTGGGCCAACTAAACTGGTGCACATGAAGAAACAAGCAAGCAAGCAAGCAGAAAACAAGGAAGATTCTTATGGAAGGGTAGGATTAATACCATGAGATTTCCTTTGATCTCTACACATACACAGTGGCACACGTGTGTACACACACACAAACATACACACAAATAACTTGAAAAATTATTTATTTATTTCCGTTCTATGAATTATACATGCAATTTCCAAATTCATACCTTCTCAAAATTGTAACATTCTTATTCTAGTTATTTCAAAATATGTTTATTAACTCCATTAACAACTGACCCATGCATAGTACTGTATTTAATTTCCTTGCAAATCATTATTAATTCACGAAAATATAAATAACCATTTCTGCATACATGCTTTTGTTTACCTTTGAGAAATGTAGTTACTCTTAATGTATCAGCAATGTTTCTATCAATTGTGTGAATATTTTTCCCAATGTATTTTAAGTATCAGAGACTCTAACAATTTTAACTAATAAGAATACCCCCAGAGTCTTTGACTATACAACCCTAACACACCTGATTTCATCTGATAATTATTAGAAGCCAAGCAGGGCTAGGCCTAATTATTACTTTGATGGGAGAAATACCCCCAGAACTTTCTGAAGTGCTCTATTCTTGTGGCTCCTGTTTTTCAGATACTTAGCATGCTTCCAGATCAGGGGTCACATCCTTTTTTAATGATATTTGTGTTTCTTTTCTGGTTGGCACTTCAATTCTATGAGAGACATTCTCCAGTGGTTTACTAGGTATACTGATATATATATATATATATATATATATATATATATATATATATATATATAACATATATAATATATATATATTATATTAATCTTGCCTAATTTCTCTCTATTTAATCAGCCCCCCTTTTGACAATTTCTTTAGATCAAGAACTCTAGGATGGAAATTAACTGTTTTAACAAGCTGGAAGGAAGATTTGCTATGGAATAATCTAATAGCACTATTTCTTAAGAGTATTGCATGAAAGTTGCAAGAAAGATATTTATATTGCATATTTTCAGTTCCCCTAAGCCCCTTTTTTTCCTACCTTGTGGAGGACTGGAGGTTAAGTTTGTGGCTTTGTGCCTGCTAGGCAAGTAATCTACCACAGAGCAATCCCAATCTCTTCTCTTTTTCTTAACTTTTTTGGGGGGACAGTGTCTCAGTAAATTACTTAGGACAGCCTTGAACTTCATTTGTTTCTTAAGGTCTTCAGTATGTGCAACTCTATTCTTAACCTCCAGAGTTCTAGGATAACAGGTGTTTACCTCTGTACCTAGGTTCTCTTGCTTTTGAAAAAGTTTTCATTCATAAGCGGGGTGTGGTGGTGCATGCCTTTAATCCCAGCACTTGGGAGGCAGAGGTAAGAGGATTGCCATGAGTTCGTGGCCACCCTGAGACGACATAGTGAATTCCAGGTCAGCCTGAACTAGAGTGAGACCCTACCTCGAAAAACCAAAAAAAAAAAAAAAAGTTTTCATTCATAAAATTAATTGATAACATATCACACCCTATCTCTCTGATAATACTAATAAGAAGAACTTGAAATTTTAAGGCACCAACAACTGTGTTACAGAATCTGTTTTCTGTAATTATGTTCCACTTATACATTGGCATGGTGTTGTGGTTTGAATCAGTTGTCCCCCATAAACTCATGTGATTTGAATGCTTATTCCCCAGCTGATGACAATTTGAGAGGTAGATGAGACCTTGCTGGATGAAGTGTGCTATTGGGTGCCAGCTTGCATGTGTTATTCTAGCTGTTGCAGAAGTGATGGCCAGCTATGCTCATGCCACACTTTTCCTTGCCATCATGAATCCTCCACCCAAGACTGTAAGCCAAAATAAAATGTTGCCTCCCATCAGCTGATAATATGTCTCAACACTTGGTTCCATGACACTCTAAGCCCTAGGTTTTGGACTAGGTTTTCAAAAATACTTTTCAAAAATATTTTTTCATTCATTTTTTTTTTGAGAGAGAGAGACAGAGAGAGAGAGAGAGAGAGAGAGAGAGAGAGAGAGAGAGAGAGAATTGGCACACCAGGGTCTCTAGCCACTGCAATCAAACTCCAGATGTATGTGTCACCTTGTGTGGATGTATGACCTTGTGCACATGTGTCACTTGTGTGTCTGACTTACATGGGTTCTTGGGAGTCAAACCTGGGTCCTTAGGTGTCATAGGCAAGTGCTTTAGTGGATAAGTCATCTCCCTAGCCCACAGAAATACTTTTGATTAAGCATGATTTGAATCCCATAGAACAAATACATACCCACCACTGTATCATTTTATAGTCACATAACAATTAATTCCTATTATATTTTTCTGTAATATGCCCATATTTCCAATTCTATAAGAGATTAAAAAAAAAACAGCCTGATGGTTCAGTTGGTAAAATGTTTGCTGTTTAAGTTCATATCCCCAGAATTCATGTTAAATAAAAGGAGTAGTGACACACATCTAATCCCAGTGTTGAGGAAGAGCCAAGGAATCCCAAAGGTTTTCTGGCTAGCAAGTTACCTGAATAGGTGAGAGGTGAGATGTAGGTTCAGTGACAGATCTTGTCTGAAAAAGGAAGGAAATGAATTGATGTATACCTGTATGCCCGCTGTCAATCTTGGGCCTCCAGATGCATGCACACATGAATGTACCTGCACACACTCATAAGCCCACAAACATAGGAACACATATACACTTATGCATATGCAACTCACATACATGCACACACACCCACACACAGAGTGAATGAGAGAAAGAATAAAATATATATTTAAAACATACCAATAAAATCATAGTTTCTTAGTTTCACAATTAGAATCCAATGATGGGTTTTAAATATGTTTAAAGAATCATAACAAAAATATGTCCCTTTGTTTTTGAAAGAGGGCTTCATGTACCTCAGGCTTGTTCCTAAATTGTTATGCATCTGAGAGTGACTTTGAATTCCTACTTCTCATACATTTACCTCCTGAGTGGGCACCATATTTCATAATTTAGTATTTAAGTTTTAGAGGAATAGAACGCACTCCCAGGTTAAGTTTGGAGTTGGGCAAGCTTTGTGATAGGATCTTCTGTTGGTTGATTTATACTATAGTCAAGAAAAACCTTTCAGAGTTTGATGAAGAATGATTGCATACAGCTATTTAGAAATAAATATTTTTTGCTTATTGACATATGTCAAAGCCACATGGGTTAGCAAAATAAGTGGAAAGTTAGTCATTCCTTATGGGTAAATGTCTTCTTTCCAGTGTCATTTGCTTAAATGACCATTCACACTGAATTGACTTACTGAAATGACTTACAATAAAAAAACCTCATATAATCATAGAGATGAGAATGAAATTTGGTAGATTTCCTTCTAGCTGAATATGAGCAATTGAACTTTTAAAAAAATATTCATTTTCAAGGAAAGACAAAGGGAGACAGAGAGAGAGACATGCCAGGGCTTCCAGCCACTGCAAAGGAACCCCAAGTGCATGTGACACTTTTTGCATCTGGCTTTACGTGAGCACTAGGTAATCAAATCTGGGTGATTGACTGTGCAGGTAAGCCATCTCTCTAGTATCAAATTGCATAGAATAACTTTTATTTTTCATGTATAAAATAAACTGTGTAGATAGAAGCTAAGTTCTCTCTGAAATGTTGAAGATGTCAATAAGGAATGATTCATTCTTCTGGGCATGTGATAAGAAAGAAAGAATTGCGAGATCATTTTTCCAGGAGATGATGTTTAGGCTGGCTGCAACGGATGAATTATGATTTCCATAGGAGGCAGTGCTTGGGAAATCTGGTGAAACCTGGACAGCCAGGTGCTTTCAGGTGTGGGCTTTGTAGTGAATTAAAGTTGTATGAAAGCCGTTACTATTAGAATGAGGGCATTTTGAGTGTGGGAATCATAGGGCAGTGGAACAAAGGTGATATTAATGTGTACTTCTATTTTTCATATCATGAAGGAAGATCTGATAAAGAATGAGATATGGATTAAGTAGGTGAAGGGAAGGGTAATGGATAAGGACAGACTGAAGTTAATGGATCTCTTCTATTTTTCAATTCAGCATCAAATGTACTCAAGGCTATAGAAACTGAACATTTACAAACAGATACGGGAGAAAGGAAAGGGATGCTTTTTGACAGTTTTCAGTTTGTCAGTAAAATTGGGCATATTCTCAGTGAGTCAATATATGGTTGGGGTTTGGAAATTAAGATGATGTTTGAGAATAGCCAATATGGAGACTGGAAGAGAAGGGAAAAAAAGAGAAGTGAATGGAAGGGGTTGATGTTACTATGAAGTTTAGAATAAGGACTTCTATCACTACATGGAAGAAGACCTGATAGAGACACTGGATCAAAGACACTTGAGGTAAAGAAACTAGGGAACTGATCAAGGCAGGCATGGCTCAGGCATCACACTTTGCTCTCCTAAGTGGTCTACCACATAATGTCTTCCATTAAGTCCTCACAGATGCTTGTATATTAATATATAATCATCTGAGCTAAATTATTCTCATATATTCTAATTTGAAGTCAATAAATTCTTAGGGAAGAAAATATGAAAGAATTTACTTTGGAGAAGGTCTCTAAAATTTGATAGCATGGATAGTCTTATCTCAGTTTGTGGGAATTCTAAAAGATGTCATATGTTGAATTTACACAAAGTGACCTTCATTGTAGCTTTATAATGAAGTTGAATGTTTCCTCTTTATCTCTTTTTACCCATAAATGTGTAGAACATATTTTTATGTATTTTGTGAACATATATGAGATACTCAAAGGCAAATAGATACAGAGAAGCACATGTCTAAATTCAGCATTAGGTAAGCAGCCCAGGGGCCCAAAGATTTGTCACAATATGAACAGGTTCTCTGAGGTCACAGCATTGCTCCTTATTAGAAAAGATACAACGTTTATTGAAAGTGCCATTTAAAGGGCTGTCGCTCAGAGGGGAAAAAAAAGCAATATTCTGGTAGGCTGCCTTTTCAAGCAGTAAACACCTTTCATGTCATTTAATAATGGCTTGGATGAGTTTGAAAACTATGTGTCAAGTATTCTGTAAACAAGGAAAATAAGTTTGGTGAACTCTTTTAGTCATTTTATTCTTAAATCAACTGGTCATGCTGTCTTAAAGCAGATTGCTTGATTTATTTAGGCGTGTGGAATAGAAAGGCTAAAATTTCCAGGCCTAGGAATTCCTTACAGTAGGAAACTAAGAAAAAAAATACTACATATAATGAGTTATACCATTATCCAAGTTGTATAGAATGATAATATAGAATCAAGGGCCAAAACAAAATACACCAAAAGTCCCAGACATATTGTGTCACTTATAATTTATGTCAAAGATTAAGATAGACTATGGTTTTCTACTACATGATTTTATGCAAAATAAACAAAAGATGACTATGTATCTCTATTTGTAAGAGGGAAAGTGAACTATTTGTAAATAAAATATGTAACATGATCCCAACTGAGCTTAAGGGCAGAGGAGGAAATAGATTAATTTTGAGTGACAAAGGTTGAAGAGGTTTGAGAGTGCACATAGGATACACCCATCATGCTCATCCTGTAACAACTGATGAGGTAGAAAGACAGCTCAGCTTTTAGCATTTGAGTCTTGCATGTTGATGGTTCCGTTATTTGAGGTAGCATTCTGATAAAATATTCCCAGATTTGAGGAGAGAAATTATATTTTCCTAACCTCAAATAGTCACTTAAGTTTGCTGCATATTAAGTTAGCTTCCTCCTCTTTCCACTGAAGGAAGATACTACTTTTTCTTAATGATTATTTACAAATTTTAAAATAATTCTTTTATAGATTTCCTGTCTTTGGAAATTCCAAATGTATTAATCACGAATAATGTAACAATAACACCACATATTGACTCAATAAGCTATGTTCAGTATTTTTAATGTTTTACATTAAAATAATCAAGCTAACTCTGTTTGTAAATACTAAGGTTGCTTTTGAAATTCCTAATGAAGAAAATGTGTGAGTTCATGAGACTCCAAGGTCTCCAGGCTCACTTCTCTAACCAGGAAGAAGGGTAATACTGCTGAGTTTAGAGCCTCACTGGATCAGGCTGACCTTGTAAAGACAATCTTAGAATGAAAATAAATAGTTATATATGTGTTGAATTTAATAGGAGTATAGATATATTTGAAATACCCTTCTAACAAAAGAGGTCAATTAATACCTGAGCTCATTTTACTTCACCATATGATCAATCAGATATTTCGTTTAGAATTTATGGAAACAAATTAAATAGTATTCTGGATAGGTCTTGACTTTTTTTTTTGTCTGTTTTAAACTACATTAAAGAGGTAAAAGAGAATAATTCTTATCCATTTAGACTGAGTAAAGAATGCCTGGGTTATAAAACATGACATTACATATTACTATTTTAATATATCTATTATGTATACTATATGAATCTATATTATCACTTTAATAAATAATTATACCTAGATGATATTTTAAATAATTTTAATTTCAATACAACTATACAATGTATATATTTGAGTGTATGAGAGGTTTGAGCCAAGTCATCTACCCTATTCAATATGGACATGGAATACTACATTTGTTTTTAATCTGTTATTAGGATCTAATACTTTTCTTTTGCAAAAAACTAAATTCCCCATGTTGTGAGAAAAAAAAGAAGAAGCAGAAAAATCAAAACTACAGTGTATATAGAGTGATAGAGTGTTATGTAATATGTTAAGATATTTATTTAAGCACTAAATGAATTTCAGAATTACCAAATAATAATGTAAAAACAAGAAGGAAATAAATGAACTAAGTAATTAGCTGTGAATTTGTTGGAGCTAATGAAGCAGTTTACAATTCAGGTTGCAGAACACATTGAATAAAGGTGAATTCTAGGCAAAATGTAACAGTCAACACCTTGCCCATGAAACTGTGGCTATAAAAGACTGTTCTCTCAGGGCAACACTGAAAATAATAAACTTGCCTTCCCTCACAGTTCAGTTTACAAATAAAAATACCTTAAAAATCACAACAACTGTAAAGTGAGCAAAATGTTATATTTCTCTACAGTTCTTTATACCTAGCTTAGAGGAAAAATAGAAGTCACCTCCTTGTAAGAGCTCATGAAAGAATGGAATGAAATGCTTGTTTAAGCAGATGGGGATGGTAAATAAACAGGATGCTCTGCTGGTCTGAGTAACATTACCCCAGGCCTGCATTCTTGAGCAAAATTCTTAAGGGCAGATAAGCAGGACATTGGGAGACTCCTACCTCACATCCCCCCAGATGCTACCTGTAACTGACCAACAGACAAATTTACAAATTATTTTTTTTTCTTTCCCTATCATCTTCAAAGACACACCAAATTCCCCACTGTTTAAAATTCCTTTTATGGCTGTATCTGTAACATTTGAATTGTGATTTATGGTTTCACTCCCATCATGTATTTTTTTTTCCTGTAAACATCATGTGGTTATTTCCAATAAAAGCAGACCCTCTGAACAGTTTGGGGCTGCATCCTGAGATCTCAACCTCTGGGATGCAGACCTGATGCACAAGCTTTCTTCTTTTCCTTTCTTTTTACCCAATAAAATTTTGCCACACATTTTGTGATTTGATGGTCTTACTTTTGCAACATCAGACTCCATAACACAACAAACCTGGTATTTTACAAATGCACAAAAAAATAGAATAATCTGAATTAAAAATCCAAAACCAGGAATTTAATTTAAATGTTCCCAAACTCATGGTACTCTCAGGTATTTGAAGAAGCAATGTGAATCATCTGTGGTTCATACTTGGATTTTATTAATAAATTTCTAAGAAAATGATAATATTGTAGAAAAGAAGCCATTATATAGATCAAGAAGATGTGATGAATTAGAATTCAGTTATAAAAATATCAAAACAAATTCATACATTATTAAATTTTGAAGTGAGTAGACATAAATTATAAATAACTGCACATAGAAAAATATCAAATTTGAAACTATTTCTGGAGAAATAATCTGTAAGACTTGTTCTGAAATCACAATTCAAATTATAAATCCAATATACATGTTTAATGGCAAATTGGACATAGAAAAAGAGAAAATTAATGAATTGGAAGACAAAGTAGAAGAAATGATTTCTAAAGAAGTGCACAAAATCAAATATAGTTAAAAGCTGAGGAAGGATAAGAAACATGGAGATGTACAAAAGGTCATTATGCAGAAAAAAATAGTCAGCGAGAATGAAGGAGAAGTAAATACTAGCAATAAGGCAAAAATAAGATACTGTCACCCATCAACATTTGATTATATCCTGCCTTGAGGTGTCCCAGAACTGGTGGATATAGCTGATACATAGACATAAAAGGCCAGATCATCTGAAACAGAATTAAAAAATATGTATGACTTTGTATATTGTCCTTGGCAACTGCAGATATAAAACAGATGTAAGGAGGGTGGAAATACATATTCATTTTTAAAAGTCCCTGAATTCATTATTTTATTTTTGTTTGTATTTATTTATTTTAAAGACAGAGAGAGAGAGAGAAAGAGAGAGAGGCAGAGAGAAAGAATGGGCATGCCAGGGCCTCCAGCCAATGAACTCCAGATGCATGTGTCCCCTTGTGCATCTGGCTTACATGAGTCTGAGTGAACTGAACAGGGGTCCTTTGGCTTTACAGTCCAATGCCTTAACCACTAAGCCATGTCTCCGGCCCCTCATTATTTTTTTTTTAGTTAGGATGAAACGAATCAATCCCATCTATATCTCCCTAACAAAAAAAAAAAAAAACTAATACTATGTTTTCCTTTTTATCTAATTTTTCTCTACATTTTTTGAAAGAGATTTATATATAACTTGAAAGAATTCCAAACTTGGGCCTGGGGAGGTTGCTTAGTGTTTAAAGGTACTTGCTTGTAAAGCCAAACAGTCTGAGTTCAATTCACAAGTACCTGTGTGAAGCCAGATGCAAAGCAGCACATATCTGGGCTTCCAACCTCACCCATGATGATGGGAGGCAGAGCCAGAAAAATCCAAAGTTCACAGGCAGCTAGACTGATGTTCATTTGAGTGGCAAGAATGCCTATGTCAAAGAAGCAGGAAGAGCCCAAAGACCTCATTGTCCTCTGACCTCCACATGCATGGGGACACATGATACCACACACACACACACACACACACACACACACACACAAACACACACACAAATAAATTTTAAAAAACATTGAAAATTTACATGCTTTATATTCTGGTATCATTCAAAGATTATGGGAATTTCTCTTTTATTAAGTGGAACTTGGTGGGATATGTCTTTAATCCCAGCACTCAGGGGACACAAGTAGGAGGATTACTGTGAGTTTGAGACCAGTCTTGAACTACAGAGGGAATTCCAGGTCAACCAAGGGTAGAGTGAGACCCTACCTTGAAAAAAATATAGGAAAAAAAAAAAAAAAACAGTGCAAGACACAAAGAATAAAAGCTTAAACAGGTGAAAATGAACATTCAGGGCTGGAGGGATGGCATTTGCCTGCAAAGCCAAAGGACCCAGGTTCGATTCCCCAGGACCCACGTTAGCCAGATGCATAAGGGGGCACATCTGGAGTTTGCTTGCAGTGGCTGGAGGCCCTGGTGCATCCATTCTCTCTCACTCTCTCTCTGTCATCCCCTCTCCTCTCCTTCTTTCTCTGTCAAATAAATAAATAAATATAAAAATAAATTCAAAAAAAGAAAAAAAATGAACATTCAACCACCATAGAAAAATCTTCATGCAGGGCTTGCATTCCCAATTCATCAGATCAAGGAACCACTTGACAAAGTCCAGTACATTTCACAAGACTAAGCTTTTTCTGATGTCAGACCCAAAATGCGTTTGTATACATTTTCTCTGTGTCCCCATTTAGCCATCTTAAGGTGACAATTCTAAGTAGGATCTATATGCTACACCATCAGATTCTCTTGGATATGAAATTTTAGTGCTCTATAAACTATTAAATGCATCTTGCAGAGTTTGGAAATTCATCAAATACAGTAATGAGAAAAAGTACGAAATGATGAGTTTCAGAGGTTTCTTCTGAGACTTGTAAAAGATACATTAGAAGTGAACAATTTAAGCACCATGAACTTTATCACTAGCCCTAAAGTTATCCTGAGCCTCATATCTTAGCTGATTTGGATTCATATTCAGGGGTGAAAACTGAGTTTAGTTCTGCGTATATCTGAGTCCAATTTGTAAGGCACAAATAGAATAAGTGCTTTGCTAAAATAATAAGCAGAAGGCTAGTCATTATTTTTTTCATATTTTTATTAGTTAGTTAGGATAGTCATTATTTTATAATATCTTCCATCTCTACATAAATGCCATGGGTCAAAATAATATTTTTGTAAAGTTTTTCCAAAACTCATATTTTCCTACTAAGCTTTTCTTAATTTTTATTCAAGTTTATATTCCTTTAGCATTTTTATCACACTTATATGTTTTATTGAGTTTTGTTTCCTCATATACTCATATAGAAACTCTTGGTAAGTCTAAGTATTAGGCAGAGCTCCCTGGCTGTGACAAAATCCAAGGAAATTCAAGTTATAAGGAAGAAGTATTTATAATGACTCAGACTTCAGAGTTTTTTTCTGTCATCAGTTGTCCCAGTGATTGGGGCCTGGCATAAAGCAGAACCATATTGCTGGGAAGATATGCTGGGAGAAAGCTGCTCCTCTCAGAACAGAAGAATCAGAGAGGAATTGGCCAAAATCCCACTGCTCCTTTTAAGGGTCTATCTCCAGTGACCTAACTTGCTTCAAGGATGTCTCATCATTCCTGATGCTTATAGCCAAATGACTCTGCCTTTAAAATATATGACATTTATAGGACATTTAAGATCCAAACCTTTGGCTTATTCATACTTTTTAATTTTTTGTTTATTTTTATTTACTTATTTGAGACTGACACAGAGAGAAAAAGAAGTAGAGAGAGATAGAGAGAGAGAAAAAAACGGGCACAACAGGGCCTCCAGCCACTACAAATGAACTCCAGATGCATGTACCACCTTGTGCATCTGGCTTACGAGGGCAATGGAGAATCAACCCACGAACCAGGTCCTTAGGCTTCACAGGCAAATGCATAAGCACTAAGCCATCTCTGCAGCTCTGTTTATTAATTTTTAAATCACCTGTGTCTTTATTTATATTTTTATAATTAACAACTTCTATGATTGTAAACAATATCCCATGTTAATTCCATCCCTCCCCCCACTTTCCCCTTTGAAACTCCAGTCTCCATCATATACCCTCCCCCTTTCAATCAGTTTCTCTTTTATTTTGATGTCATCATCTTTTCCTCCTATTATGATGGTGTTGTGTAGGTAGTGTCAGGTATTGTGAGGTCACGGATATTCAGGCCATTTGTGTCTGGAGGAGCACATTGTAAGGAGTCCTACCCTTCCTTTGGCTCTTACATTCTTTCCGCCACCTCTTCCATAATGGATCCTTAGGTTTGGAATAAACTTAGGTTTATTCCAAAGTACTTTATTTATTTATTTTTTGATGCAATTGTGAATGGGAGTGATTCTCTGATTTCATCCTCTGTGTGTTAGTTGTTAGCATTTAGGAAGGCTACTGATTTCTGAGTGTTTATTTGGTATCCTGCTACATTGCTATAGGTGTTTATCACCTCTAACAGTTTGCTGGTAGAGTCTTCAGGGTCCTTTATGTACAGAATTATTTCATCTGCAAATAATGATAATTTGACCTCTTCTTTTCCAATTTGTATCCCTTTTATGTGTATCTCTTGCCTTATTGCTTTGGCTAAGACTTCCAGTACTATATTAAATAAAAGTGAGGACAGTGGGCACCCTTGTCTTATTCCTGATTTTTGTGGAAAAACTTCAAGCTTTTCCCCATTTAGTAATATGTTGGCTGTAGGCTTTTCATAAATAGCCTTCACTGTGTTGAGATATGTTCCTTCTATTCCCAGTCTCTATAGGACTTTTATCATATAGGGATGTTCGATTTTGTCCAATGCCTTTTGCATCTCATGAGATGATCATGTGAGTTTTGTCCTTAAGTACATTTATATAATGTATTACATTTATCTATTTGTGTATGTTGAACCATCCGTGCATCTCTCGGTTAAAACCTACTTGGTCGGGGGAATGATATTTTTGATATATTCTTGTATTCTGTTTGCCAATATTTTGTTGAGAATTTTTGCATCTATGTTCATGAGAGAGATTGGTCTGTGATTTTCTTTCTTTGTTCTATCTTTGCCTGGTTTTAGCATCAGGGTGATGCTGGCTTCGTAAAAGGAGATTGGCAGGATTCCTTCTTCTTCTATTTTATGGAAAAGTTTAAGAATCACTGGTGTTAGTTCTTCCATGAAGTTCTGGTATTATTTACCAGTGAATCCATTTGGGCCTGGACTTTTTTTATTTGGGAGAGATTTTTGATAAGTGCTTGGATCTCCATTCTTGTTATAGGTCTATTTAAGTGGTTTTATCTCATCTTGATTTAATTTAGGTAGGTCATATAAATAAGGAAATCATCCATTCCTTTCAGATTTTCATATTTAATGGAGTATATATTCCTGTAGTATGTCCTTATGATTTATTGAATTTCTCTGGTATCTGTTGTGATGGTGTCTTTTTCATCTCTAATTTTATTAATTTGTGTCTCTTCTCATTCTCTTTTGGTCAGATTTGCTAAGGGTTTATCAATCTTGTTTATCCTTTCAAAGAACCAACTCTTTGTTTCATTGCTTTTTTTTTCATTTCTATTTATTAATTTCTGCCTTAATCTTTATTATTTCTTTCCATCTACTGATTTTTGGTTTCCCTTGTTCTTCTTTTCCCAAGGCTTTAAGGTATGAAGGATTAAATTGTTTACTTGTGACATTTCTAATTTCTTAATATAGGCATTTAAAGCTATAAATTTACCTCTTAGGACTGCCTTCATTGTATCCCAAAAGTTTTGTGTTTCCATTATCATTTGACTCTATGAATTTTTTTACCCATTCATCATTTAGCAGAGTATTGTTTAGTTTCCATGTTTTTGTGTATGCTTTATAAGTTTTCTTGGTATTGGTTTGTAGTTTGATCCAATTGTGATCAGATAGAATGCAAGGAATTTTTTCAATTTTACTGTTTTTTTTTAAGGATTTTATTTGTTTCCTAATATATGGTCTATTTTTTTTTTTTTTTCCCGAGGTAGGGTCTCACTCTGGCTCAGGCTGACCTGGAATTCACTACGGAGTCTCAGGGTGGCCTTGAACTCATGGCAATCCTCCTACCTCTGCCAGTCTATTTTAGAGAATGTTCCATGTGCTGCTGAAAAGAATGTGTATTCTGCAGCATTTGGATGAAATATCCTGTATATATTGGTTAGGTCCATGTCTTTTATGATCTCATTTAATCCACATACCTCTCTCTTTATTTTTTGCCAGGATGACCTGTTAATTGATGAGAGTGGGGTGTTGAAGTCACCTACTATAACTGTTTGGTGTTATCTGTGACCTTACTTCTAATAGAGTTTGTTTGATGAAGTTGAGAACCCCCATGTTAAGTGCATATATGTTTAGGATTGTAATGTCCTCCTGTTGGAGTGTACCTTTAATCAATATAAAGTGACCTTCCTTATCTTTCCTAACTAATGTTGGACTGAAGTCAACCTTGTCAGATATTAGCATAGCAACTCCTGCTTGTTTTCTAGGCCCATTTGCTTGAAACAACTTTTTTCAACCTTTCACCCTAAGGTAGTGTCCATCCTTTGTAGAAAGGTGAGTTTCTTGGAGGCAACAAACTGAAGGATCTTGCTTTGTAACCCAGTCTGTAAACCTATGTCTTTTGTTTGGGAAATTGAGGCTATTGATATTAAAAGTCATTATTGAAAAGTGTGTATTTATTTTTGCCATTTTGTTTTGTTTTGCTTTGTAGTTCTGATTTTTTCTTTGCTCTCTTCTATTAACTAGCATTTGAGTGTGGTTTGTTTCTTTCAGGTTCCTTATATGTGTGCTTTTCTTTCTCTTCAGCATCAGGATCCTTTCAAATATTTTCTGTAGAGGTGGTTTTGTCTTCAAATCTTCCTTTAGCCTGATTTTGTTGTGTAATGTCCTTATTTCTCTGTCTATTTGAATGGTTAGCTTTGCAGGATAAAGTAACCTTGGTTGACAGTTGTTATCTTTCAGAACTTGGAATACATCATTCCAAGCCCTTCTGGCTTTTAAAGTTTGTGTTGAGTAATCTGCTGTGATCCTGATGGGCTTGCCTTTGTGTGTGACTTGATTTTTCTCTCTAACTGCCTTCAATATCTTTTCTTTGGTTTGTATATTTGGTACTTTAACTATATTGCCAAGAGAGGTTCTTTCCAGATTTTATCTGTTTGGTGTTCTAAAGAATTCCTGTATCTGCATTGGCATCTCTTTTCCACTTTTGGGGAAGTTTTCTTCTATGATTTTGTTGAAAGTGCCTACTATGTGTTTGGAGTGAAATTCTTCTCCTTCTACTATACCCTGAATTCTTATCTTTGATCTTTTCATAGTGAGTCTTTCCTATTAGTTTGTCTTTCTCTTTGTTGGACTGCATTAGATCTGTCTTCTAGTTTAGATATTCTGTACTCTCCATCATCCATTCTACTGGTGAGATTTTTGACAGATTTTTTTTTTTCATTCCATCGACTGTGTTCTTCGTTTCTAGTAATTCTGACTGGGTTTGCTCTATTATCTCTATTTTTTTTTATTTATGTCTTGTACTGACCTCCTTATTTCATTAAATTGGTTTCCTGTATCTTATTTCATTTATTTTATTTCCACTTTGGTTTCTTTGAACATATTTATAATCATTCTTTTGAAATCTTTATCAGGTGTTTCCTCTAAATCATTCTTACTGGAGGTCATTTCAGATGCTTTATTACTTTTTGGTGGATTTATATTGTCTGGATTTTTTGTGTTATAATGTATATATTTTTGCATCTTAGATTAATTTAATACTTGGATTTTATAATTATCTGCAGTATTATTAGATGTATCAATCAGTTTGATGTTATATATCTTCAACATAGGAGCTTAAGGCACTTGGTGTGGCTCTTAAGACTCTCAGAGTATCTACAAAAATGACCCTAGATATTTGGTTTGCCTGCTATGAGAATCTTTAAGTAGGTGAGTGGAGCAAACTACAGGCAGATCCTAAAATTTAACTAAACAATGCACACATTCAATGTAGAACAACAGAGTATTTATGCAAGACTAGGCGTTATGACAACCAGATCATTTAACAAAGTCACAGTCCCTTAGGATGAGTATTGCCCCACACCATTAATCCTGTCAACTAGGAGGCTAAGATTTCTGGTCTGTTGAGATTTCCAAGTCAGCTTGTGACCAAGTGAGAACCTTCCTTAATGAATAGCAGAAGAAAAAACAAAGCCATTACAAATCAGGAAGCAACAAATGACAAACCCCAAATATAGCTTATTTAAGAATGACAGATCTGACCATCCATATAGTTAACATATAAATTATCCTTTTATGGAAGGTACAATTAGCACTTCTGATTTAAGGGTATATACCATGCTTATTTGGCAGGTACTGACCATGTGTAATCCCTGCTACCTTTTGGGATTGTTTTGGTTTCAGTTATGCTGTGCTCCCCGTTAGGTCCCTCTTTGCTGTGCTGTGGGCTCAGGAAGGCTGGCTGGGTCTCTGGATTGCTGCCATGGTTGCTGGTGCCTGGTGCTGTTTAAGTGAGCTCCCTTCTCCAGGTCTCTAGTACCTGTTGTCACTTGCACTGGCGACGGGGGAGGGTAGGCTGTGGATAGTGTCTCTAGTTCTCCCACTGGTCTGTGTGATCCTCTACCTCACAAGCAGTTCCTCTGTTGGTCCCTGACGTCCTCCCTTCATGTGTCCTGAGTTTGACAGCAGGCCAGTGTGAGTGGAGAATCCCCTCACCTGGCTTTTCTCGTGGCTCAGGCTGAGTCTGGCAGCTGTGGCCATACCGACCTCATTCCACCACTGCTGGAGCTGCTTCTGCCTGCTTCTGTGGGCACTAGACACTCTGGATTTCTCCTACTTCTCTTCTATAGCTATAGTTGATAGTTTCTTATACACCTCACTTCTTAGTAGAAGAGTGTTTTTATTTTTTATTTTTTATTTTTCTCCCCTAGCTGCTTTGGTGTAGTTCCTATGGTGCCATCTTAACTGGAAGTGCCCCTCAACTGTGTCTTTATCTCTGTCTATACTTATCTATCTTCCATCTATTAATATTATTACCACAATCACCATTGTCATCAGCATCATCTGGCATACATGGGATTGTGCCTTTATTACTTGAATAAAGGGTATGTAAAGCACATGTATCAGCACTAAGTTAGTGTCTGAGTCTAAAATATATGTACATTTTTTTCAGCTATCAAACTGACCATCAAATAAAACTTACTACTGTACACAGAGTGAATAGTTCTACTTTTCCAAGCACTTCCTTTCTATATACCCATAACATATACTTCACTTCCATGTAAAATGGAATCAAAAACTAATTCAGTGTAAAACTGGCTTTGTTTCCTTATATAAGACTTCAGGATTAATACTCTCTATGTTATGTAGGTCTTCAGTTTTCAATTGTTCAGTTGTCTTTATTAGTTTTGTTCTTACCAAGGGCCCTAGATTAGTTGCTTACATGTTTTAGTCTCAAGTCTCATAATGAACACTAATGTTGTGATTTGCATTTTGATTGACTTCCTATTATTTTTGAGTTTTCACTGGTTTCCTTAAATATTAAATTTTATATACATTATCTTGCTCCTATCAGTTATCTTGATAGTACTGTAATTCTTCCTTTATGACTATGAGTAAAATACTACTTCTAGTGATGAAAAACTGCACTGATTGCACAGTACAGAATGAGCTTGGACTTGTACATGTTCTCATCATTTAGATTATTCCTCTGTCCAGATGCTTTTGGACACCCTGAAATGACTTTATATTTTATTATGAGTAGGATAACATGAGTTTGAAAGTAATTTAATACCAAGTATAAATGGTTATACATGACTTTTAAATCACTGAACTATCAAGGTGTGTGCCCTTCACTTTTGAAATTACTTAATGCTCACCTCATCTTGAATCATATGTTTGGTTGGCTCCCAAGCAATTGTCAGCATTTTTGCCACATGGTTAGAGGCCAGATATCAGATTGTGACCATATAATATATTTTCCTACCATATTCCCCAGCAGGTAGGGCTGTGGAAGAGCCGGTCCTGCCATTCTCTTCCAGGGGCTGAGCAGGATGGAGTGTGTCGACAACCCAGACCCCCTCCTAGTCCCTGGAGAGAAACACACTGAGTCGTAAGACTTGTCGAAGCAGGATCTCGTTTTATTGTATGAGGCAGGTGCTTATATCACATTGACAGAGAGGGTGGGGATCTTAGAAGGGGTGAGGTATAAGAACCAATAATGTTTTGCCACACTAGCAGTAGTCGGGCAGAGACATTTTCAGGTCAGGTCTAGCTGAGTCATCCTTATGCGGAAGTTATAGGCCAAAGACAGGTCGCCAAACTCTAGCCAGGCTCAGGAAGTTCCACTGGGCCTCACATCCAGGCTTCTTTAGGCCCAACGTCTCCCCCTTTTATTTTTGTAAGTATGGCAGCATAGCAGACAGCTTCAGATTCACTGAGATGAACTTCCAGACCAGGCACAGTTATGGAGGAAGGGATATTTATTGAAGCCTACAGATCCAGGGGAAGTTCCATAAATGGCAGAAGAAGATGGCCTGCCTTCACAGGACCAAGCAGAAAGAGAGAAGTACAAGCCTAAAGGTCAAAAACCACAGCACACTTCAGAAACTCCAGCTAGGCACACTTTGCATATCTTTAGATTGAAATCTGAAACCCACCACCACACCTTAAGATCCACCCAATGACACTGCCTCCAGCCAGGTGGCTGCAGATGCAAACTACAAACAGTAAAGAACTGAATATATTGGGGTCCATCTATTCAAACTACCACAGGCAGAAAGCATGGCCCCTGTCTTAGGTTTTCCCCCTCTGGGGATCTTACCCGTCACTGGGTACCATGTATCCAGCTCATTGAGAATCCATTCCATGACCTGTCTTAGGTTGTTCCAGCCTGTCTGAGATCTTACCCATCATTGGTCAGATGGAGGGTGGAGGAGGGACACTCATGTGAGGACAGCCAGTCATATGAGGGGCTTGACTCCTGAGTAGTGGGCCTATGATAATATACTTCGACCTGATGAAGTTTTATCGCATCTAACTGTTGGTGAATAAATTGTGTAATCTTATTAATCAAGCAGGGTCTGATAGTGAGAATAAGGAGAAAGAGGAGGAGGGGTCCAAGTAGAAGGAGGAGGTAGGGTAAGAAGCCATGTAAGCTCATCCACAGTGGGTTGTCCTGGAGGTCCTGCCCTCTCCTCTTCAGGTCCTCTTGAAGCCTTTTGATCTTGTCCTGAATGATTCCCTATCTATTGGCATTGAAACAGCATTTTTCCTGTAAAATCAAGCATATGCCTCCCTTTTTGGCCATTAATAGGTCTAGTCCTCTCCTGTTTTGTAGGACTACCTCAGCCAAGGAATCTAGCTGTTGTTGGAGAACAAGCATAGTGTTGGACACAGCTTTTATGTCACTGATCAACTGGAGAGAGAACTTTCTGTGGAGATGGACTGCCATACCCATCCCGGCTGTCCTGGTGGCCATGTCTGCGGTTATTCCCAACCCAACGAGTAAAGGTACCATTTGTATAGCTCTATTAGGTCTCCCTCTGATATAATCAAAAGAGGGTATAGGGAGGGCTTCATCTGCAGGAATGATACCCACATCTGGGATCAAGGTGGCTGGGGCACAAAGGCCCATCCAATTGGTGGGCAGAAAGTCATAGGCCATCCCACCTCCACAAACATAGGCCATTCCAGAAGGCAGGCAGCATTGAGCACTGGGCACAGTTGTGTTGAAAGTACAGAAGGAAGGATGAATGTATCCCACATCTGTATTGGAGTTATTAGGGGAAGGCAGGGCCCAAAAGCAAGTTCCAAAAGGAGACATTGGGAAAAGCTGGACAGGGATGGGGAAGGTGGCTGAGCAATTTTTTAGGGTTGTATGGGCAACTGTAGTTGTATCATTGGTGATTACTGCAAGCAGCTGGGGAGGCCCATATCAGAGGCAAAGCCACCAATCCTCCACAAGGGAGGGAGCTGTTTGGTTTAGCAGGGTGAAGACCATTTTTAATATGGGTTCAGTAGGGGGGGTCGAGGGCTAAACCGATTTTCAGAAAAGGCAATAGGGTGATAATTAAGTTCTGGGTACTGGGCCAAAATGAGCTGTGCTATCTTTTTATGGACTTGTTTATCCCTGACTTTATCTTGAACTCCCCCACCATCCGAATAGCCAATGGGGGGTGGGGCATAATCCCAGCAGATCACCTCGCCTGGTTTGCCAAAGCAGGGAGAGAGAGCGTGTCCGGAATCCCTGCTATCCACCCACTATTGCCTCCAGGGGCTACTCGATTCCTGACGCCAGTCCAGTATACCTTTTTGGTATCATTACTGGTGCACTGTTGGGTGATGGAGTAACAGGCTGAGCACATTGTTTGATAAAAGGTGGTGCAAAGGCAGGGCCCTGGATTGCCTGCCACCATGGGCATAACCTTGGGTTTTTCTATGCATACCCATTTGTTAGGGAGGGAAGCTAGGGATCTAGAGGTGTCAATGTAATTGACTGCTATCTTAGTACCACAATCCACCTCTTGGATACCCTGTCCATGTCCAACTTTTATGGGGGATACCGGATATATTCCACCTTGGAAGTCACAGGGTTTCCCCGTCTGCTTGGCCAGGATAGTTCTGGCATCATATGAGTTTCCAAACCCTTCATCACTGGGCGGAGTGAGCATGGCCAGCACCAGAAAAAGCGGTAGCATCCACATCTCCAATCATTTCTGGGGCAAAAACAGAGGAGCAGTCCTCAGGGGTGGAACACTCCCTGGAGGGGTGATTGTCAGTGTCCCCTTGTTGGGGTAAATATTTTAGGTCCCTCACTGGTATCCAAATGGTTCTTTTTTCATCTTGAGGGAAGACACATCCAAACCCTCTCCCTGCTGGGAGGAGTGGGTCTGGTCCTCTCCACGCCCCAGTCAATGGGTCACTCCATCTTACCCAGATAGAACTGTAGGTAATGGATGAGGACCAATGTTTTTGAAAAAGGGATAATTGTTTATCTTCTTTAGAAAAATTTAAAATATTTAGGGTAAAAAATACCTTTCTTAGTTGGTAGTATGGGGGTAAGGATTCCCCCTTTTGTTTTTGTAATTGAGACTTGAGAGTCTGATTATATCTTTCAACAATTGATTGAACCCGAGGGTTATATGGGATGCCTGTGGAGTGTGAGATTTTCCAGGTCTGGAGAAAATTTACAAAAGCCTTGCTTATAAAGCAGGGGCCATTATCAGTTTTGATCTGATCAGGTAATCCAAGGGTGGCAAAGCATTGAAGCACATGGCTAATAGCATGTTTATATTTTCCCTGGCATGTTCTGACACCCACCAGGCATGGGAAAAGGTTTCAACTGAACGAAAAATATATTTAAGCTTTCCAAATGGAGAATAGTGTGCGACATCAATATGCCAAAGATGATTAGGGTGGAGCCCTCGAGGATTGCTTCCTGTAGTTTGAAGTGGCGATACTTGGAGTAAAGGCTTACAGGACTTACAAGTCCAGACAATTTTTTTAAGGTCCTTGACTGGCACATGTGGAAACCTGTGTTTGAGACCTCTCCAGTTGTCATGGGTCAATTAGTGGAGGCATGTAGCTTCTGTAATAGTATTACACTGAGGCATAGAAGCCATTTTATCAGCCAAATTGTTTCCTTGAGAGAGAAATCCTGGTAAGTTTTGATGACCCCTGAGATGTTGAAGAAAAATGGGGTTAATTCTTTGTTTGAGTAGGGAGGAAGCATGAATCATCAGAGAAGATATAGGGTTGGAGTCCAGCTTATTATGGGCCTCAACCAGGTTGGGTAATAAATTAACAACATAAAGGCTGTCCGAGAATAAGTTGAATGACTCTTGTATAGTGTCTAACGCAAGGACGGAAGAAAATAGTTCTTTGAATTGTGCTGATCCTTCAACCTCATGGGAGATTGGCTTTATAAGAATTGGCTCCTTATCCTGTTTTAGGGGAGGGTAAATGACTAGGGAAGCCCCCAGGAACTCCCCATTGGTAAACACGGTAAGAAAGTCAGGATTAGGTTGAGACAGAAAAAGCCTGGGGGTCTTCCATTCTAACCTGGAGAAAGAACTCATCCATTTGTGGGGGCTATAATGGCAATCAATTTTACCTAGAAACCCCTTGAGAGCCATTGCAACTCTGTTATTATTTCTCTGAAGCCAAGTGAAATCTGTTATCTTAAAGGGGGTGACAACAAGATGAGGTTCTCTACCAAATAATTGGACAGAGGTGTCTCTGCCCTTGATAATGCAGTCAGCAATCTGATTGGTTACAGAATAAACTCTGGGGGTCCCACCAATTGAAAGTTGAACCCATTGGATGGGCTCACCTTTCTGAGCCAACAGTGCAGTACTAATGTTTCCCCAGAGAAAATGTACAGGGAGATGGGTAAATCAGGATCAAACCTCTTTAGGCCTACAGTATTTTAGCCTGCTGGATCTTATGGATAATTTGTTGATGACAAGGGGACAAAATTACCTGAGGAGAGGTTAATACCCTTTAGGAGGTTCAAACAAAGGGGACAGCTCTTCAGTAGTTATGGGTATCCAAGACCTTATCCAATTAATTTCTCCCAATTCCTTTTGGAGCTGGGGCAGAGTATAAGAATCCTGAATATGAAGTTGGGGTTTGACAGGAGAAACAGTATCAAAGGATAGTACAGAGCCCAAAATCTTAAAGGGAGGTCAGTCTAAATCTTTTCTGGAGCTACCTTAAAGTCATTGGCCTGTAAAATGGCAAGACATTTGGCAGTAAGGTCTTGGAAATCAGATGTGTTGGAACAACCCAAGATTATATCATCCATATAAATATAGAATAGAGTATCAGAACTGCCATTCAAAGAAGAAAAGATATGTAACATATTGTACTGACAAATAGGGGGGGGGGGCTATTGGCCATGCATTGGGGCAGGATGGTCCATTCAAACCTCAAGTCTGGCCCACAAAAATTAGTTGAGGGTATAGAAAATGCAAATTTTTCAACATCATCTGGATGTAATGGGATAGAAAAGAAACAATCTTTAATATCAATAATAGTTGAATAATAAGTGTTGGGGATGGCCTAAATCCAAGGGAGTCCTCTCTGGGGGGTCCCAAAAGGTATCATTCTCTCACTTATTTTTCTTAAATCATGTAAAAGTCTCTAAGAGCCATTAGGTTAGGCTTTTTTATAACAAAAACAGGAATTCCAAGGACTTGTTGAAGGCTGCATATGTCCCAAAGCTAGATGTTGTTTAACTAACATATGAAGATGTTGGAGTTTAGGGGTAGGTATAGGCCACTGCTCAACACACAGGGTACCCATCGAATTTTTGGCACTGGAGGGTGAACAGTGGCCCTTAGAATTGGGGGTGGACCTGAGAGTGTTTTTGTCTAATCTTTTCAAAATGAGGGTCATCTCTGTAGTTAGGGAAGCTGGTCTGTCCTTGCTTAAACTGTTGTTCATACTCTTCCTGGTCTAGTATCCCCTCATAGAAGCCCTTGTGATCAGTGGTGATATAAGCCTCAGCTTCTCCAAGTATATCCTGACCTAGGAGGTTGCCATTAGGCTGGACACCACCAGAGGGTGCACCTCCCCACGGTTACCATCAGGATCAGTCCAGGGCTGCCAGTTGGCCATTTCCCAGGACGTTGACTGTCCACCCACACCAAGTAAAGGCAGACCAGGGACTAACTGCCATGAAGGAGGGACTTCCTCCTTTCTAATTACAGTGCGGTCGGCCCTAGTGTCAAAGAGGAACTTGAAAGTTTTTTCACCAACTGTCAGGGTCATTTTTGACCTTAGTTCCGGAATCATGGGCACGGTCCAGTGTGTCCTAACCACCTTCTTCCCCTTGTTTAACGGGGCCAGGGTTATCCCCTGGGGGAGTTTAAAGGCTCACCCTGAAGGCTGAACTCGGATTTGCAATCCTTGGCCCAATGGAACCCTTTCTTACATCAGGGGCAGGGCGTGTGAGGCAAATTAGTGGCTGTAGGAATTGCTGGGGCACTCTTGGCCTAGTTGGGGTATTCTCTTTTAAAATAACCTTCTTTGCTACACCCAAAACAGGACCTCCCCTCCCCCCACCACCAGGCCTGTTGAAGGGCACAAACTAGGGCGGCCATATCTTCGTGGCAGGCACTCTGTAGGGCCGATGCCATGGCCCTTGCCTGATGGGACGTGGATCCTACATGTTTAGTGGCCACAATCCATTTACTCATAGAGTGATCTTTTAGCCCAGCACAGGCCAGCTTATGATCATCTGTCATGCCTTCCCAGACCAACATTTTAATGACCTGGTCTCACAGGGGGCCAGGGTAAACATTGTAGACTTTTCTCAACCCTCTCTATGAAGGTAGCCAAGTCTTCACTAGCTTTTTGTGTGATTCCTGTGATGGGGGGCTCAGATGGGCTTTCCTCCAGTTTCCTCCATGCGGCCATTCCCAAAGCCCGCACCTGATCCCGGTATGGATCAGGGATGGAAGCTTGCTGGAGGCCTGTGGAAAATGCATCAGTGCCCCAGAGCATGCCATAGGTGATTGGGACTGGGGGTTGAGTGGCCTGATTCCGCTAAGCCTGAGTAGGGCACTCATCCTGAAAGAACGCACACCGCTTTATGTACAGGGGGCAGAAAGAACGGCTTTAGCAAGGTTTTTCCAATCTTGGGTGGTACACTGATGATGAGCCAAACCCTGGAGGATAGTTTCCGCCCAGGAGGAATTAGGTCCATCCTCTGAGACAGCCTTCTTACGGTCCTTTAGATCATGAGCCTCCCAGGGGTACCAGGCGGCGGGACAATTACCGCTGGGGTTAACGTTGACAGGGAAGAGGCTGGTCATTCCTCCCCCACAGTAGGGTGGAGGGGTGGAAGGGTCCTAAAAGGGATTAGTAGGGGGATCTAAGGGGGAGTGGACCTTTAGAGGACCACAGAGTGCTTCCAAAACGGTCGAGGGATGGGTACAAAAGGCTCAGGCTGGCCTAAGGGACTTGGGGTTTGTTTCGGTTTCCCTTGTAATTTCTTGTTTCCCTCCATCTCATCCTGTGTCAAAGCCCCCTTTTTATCCTTCAGAGGTAGAGGCAGAAAACAGCCTTTTAGGGCAGCCGCAGTTGGGAGAGCTCCCAAAGGGGGAATCTCCCCCTTTTCCACCTGAGCTCTCCTGATTAGTCCTTCAACTCTATCCCAAGTGTCCCAGTCAAAAAGGTTACTCTCAGGCAGCCAGGGAGCAATCTTAAGCAAGCAGCCCCATGCCTGGAGGGCTTGGTTATCAAAAAGGCTAAGGCCTCTGCTTTTAAGCAGAACCCCCAATGACTCTAAGGCAGGATTTGGTTTGGATGAGGACTGCCCCATAATTTATGAGGGTACACTCACCCACAGACCGATTGGCCCATCAGCGTTCTTCCGTTGAAAAGGTTACTCAGATGGGGCAACAGTCTGCCATATTCCCTGGCAGGTAGGGCTGTGGAAGAGCCAGTCCCGCCGGTCTCTTCCAGGGGCTGAGTGGGATGGAGAGTGTCCACGACCCAGACCCCTCCTAGTCCCCGGAGAGAAACACACTGAGTCGGGAGATGTGTCAAAGCAGGATCTTGTTTTATTGTATCAGGCAGGTGCTTATATAGCGTTGACAGAGAGGCTGGGGGGTCTTAGGACGGGGTGAGGTATAAAGCCCAATAATGTTTTGCCACACTAGCAGTAGTCGGGCAGAGACAGTTTCAGGTCAGGTCTCACTGAGTCATCCTTATGTGGAAGTTATAGGCCAAAGACAGGTCGCCAAACTCTAGCCAGGCTCAGGAAGTTCCACTGGGCCTCGCATCCGGGCTTCTTTAGGCCCAACATTTTCCCTGTCTGGTTGAGAACATAAAGCAGGTTCTTGGACATCATGCTGTCATTTATGCTCCACACAAGACTGGTCCATGTCCAGCTGAATTATGGAGAATATCACTTGAAAACTATTGTAGTGACTGCACTCTAAGACTTGGCTATAGTTTTTCCCTGCTAGTCAAAATTCAGCAGATAATGTAAATGAAATCATTAAAGTCATTCAATGAATCATATATGCCCACATATGTTGTACATCATATATCATATATGCCACATGTGTTGTACATCAACATAGTTCTGTAAAATTTAAGTGTTTGAAATACACTGAAAAAGTGGATGATTTGTAATTAAACATTATACCTTGCATGTTTAATTTTCGACAGTTTTACCTTACCATGCTTATAGGCAAACTCATGTAGGATATGCATAGTCTTTCAAGACAATGTTTCATAAATTACCATATTTCCATGAAGCCAGTCAAGTTTAAAATTTTGCCCCAGAGGTACAAATGAAAATGGTAAGTCCTGATTTCTCTTAAAGAAAAAAAAAATAATTCTCTAAGTATTCCCTTATAGATCAAATGGAAGTCTCTAATAAATGAACTAGATTTCATATACCTTGTTAGATAGAGGATTATACCTAATAGAAGAGTCTAGAAACTGCACACTGTGGTGGTATGCTTTAGATCAGTAGCAAAGCTCCAGGTGTAGGTGGATTTGCTGTTGAATAGAGGTGAGTGTGCCTTGAAACAAAATCTACTGTTTTGAGCAGAATACACTAATGATACATGAAGAAAGCTATTCTTGTGTCCAAAGCTCAGATTTGGATTTTCCTCTGTTCATTTATTTCCCAGCAGGTGTCTCTGCATTGCAGCATTACTAGAAAGAAGAAGAGGAATAATTTTATAAAAGAGAAAATGTAGCAGATAAAAAAAATGAACTGGTCATAAAGTATATCTGTTTTAAAAATATAAAATTGGTGCTGTTTGTTTAATAAACCTTTTGAACTAAAACAACAGAAAAAAACCCTTAAAGCCATCTGTATTATGTATGATTTCCATTCAAATATAGACATTTTGTAAAGATTTATAATTTTATTTGGTTATCTTTTTCTGAAAACTTCTTAATAATGTTTGTTGGTTTACCATGATATACTGAAAATTATGTTTCCATCCTTTTCTCATAATGTATTATTATGAAGACTGACTTTAATCTTCTATAGCTTCTCTCTCTCTCTCTCTCTCTCTCTCTCTCTCTCTCTCCCTCTTCTAACTCTTTTGTATTACTTGTCTTTTTCTTCCTTCTCTTCATGGGCACTGACCTGTAACTCCCAGTACCAGCAGGTGGCTATCATTCACAATTAGCTTTTGATCAGAGAGCCCTACAAGGTTTCTTAAAAGAATGACAACAGATTTCTGTCAGAGTACTTGATGACCCACCAAAGGTTAGTGGAAAGACCCTACTGCTGAAGATATCATATGCAGCTGACATGCAACATGGAGTGACATGGCTGGAAGCTGGAAGGGAGTCAGTCCCCAGACAGTCAACGCAAACTGGGGGAAAATGACCAATATCTGTCCAAGCAACTCATGGCCTAACATACTAAGCAGCAAATAATCTGTCATGATGCTCATACAAGTGCAATAGTGGCACACAGCTTTGGTGGGAAGCCAACTACTCTTTTTTTGGCTAACTGGTCCACTCAGTGGAACAGGACCCATAGGCGGAGCTGGGAAACATGTCAGAACCATATCCATATGAGCCTGCTCTCCATTATCAAGCTGCCACCAATCGAGGGCTATAAGAGGGCCTACATCTATTAAATTCTCTCTAAAATAAATAAGGGTTATCCCATTTATCTGGTACTAACTTTACTCTCTGTTGGAGAATCTGCTTCTCTTTTTCAGATAGACACAGATCCTGAGGAGAGAACCTCCCCATCATACCTCAAAAGGTTCCCAGGTGAAATTAAGAATAATTGGTGAAACAAGCAAGGGTGCTGTTTTCTTAGTGAACAAGGAGATCGACACAGAGAACAGTCAACTCCTACCCAATCAGATATCCAGAGACACAGAGGCTCCCAAGACCTCATCACTGAAGCCAACCTAAAATGAGCCCAACATGGCTCAGGGAAATTTGCGGAAGATGGGATGGAAAGAATATCAGAGTCACACATTGGGTCATGATACACAGAGACATTTCCTCCTACCCATAACTGAGGGCTAACTCCACAATGCATGACCAATATACTTCAACAAGGAAGGGCCAAGCAGGGAGGAGGACAGGGAAGAGGCTAACAATGGTACCAACTTGACTGTGTTCACTGAGTACAAAACTATTTAATAAAACAAAGTAGAGAAGAATTTTTTAATTAAATAAATAAATGAATACTATATTTAAGAAGTATTATTTAAAGGGCTGGAGAGATGGCTTAGCTGTTAAGCACTTGCCTGTGAAACCTAAGGACCCTTGTTCAAGGCTTGATTCCCCAGGACCCACATTATCCAGATGCACCAGGGGGCACATGCATCTGGAGTTTGTTTGCAGTGGCTGGAGGCCTTGGCATGCCCAATCTCTCTCTGTCTCTCTCTGTCTCTCTGTCACTCTCAACTAACTAAATAAAAATGAACAAAAAATTAAGAAAGTTTTATTTAAGTCATAAAAACAAAACGACACAAATAAATGATGAAAAGCAATACAGAAAACTATGATAATATTAGAAAAATTTATAATTTCCATTAAAATATGAACACATTTTCAAGATAAATTAGAAAAGATAAATATGCCCAAAATAAGTATGGTTTTGTCTAATAGAGCAAAGAAGCTTCAAGTTTCAAGAGAATTAAAATCAGTTGGCCATATGTGAGCAGAAACGGGCTACTAAAATGTGAGTACAATGGGCATGGGTGGTTCTGGTCTTGTTTAGTGCAGTACCCTACATAGAGTGCTGGCTCAGGCACTTAAAGGGATTTTATACATCATTTGCAATTTTACTCTCATAAGGCATAAGTAGTTTGACTATTTTATAGTTCCTTTTTCTTCTTTATGGCTTCCCAAGTGGTTAAGATTGTATATGCCCATAATGTCCATCTTTACTGAATCCTCAGGCTCCATTTCCATCTTTGAGATTTTTCCCCACACATAAAACCAGTATTGTACAGGGATAGTTTTCAAGGACTCTTGAGAACATCAAATTAAAATGTAAGAGGCTTTGTAATATAATTTCTAAATGCAGCCATTTTCAAATTCTATGATGTTTTACAGCACCATATTAACAGATAGTAACTACTGAAAATTTGTTATTTCATAATTATTTTATAATTATTTATGTTCTTAGAATTATTTAGTTTTTGTCTATATGGTAGAAAAACAACATAATGGAGTAGTGCATTGAATCTCTCCCCTTCTTTGCATGCATAACTTGAATAGACCATAGTAAGAATAAGGATTTTTTTTTCACTTAGTGACTTAATTTTTATTTGTAGTCATACCACCATTTAAAAACCACTCTTTTAGATTTTCTTTAATTCTCAAGTCTTACCTCTGACAGTCTTTGGTAATAATTTTTATTTTGATGTATTTATAACCTTAGTGAATTAGGAAGAAAAAATATGAACAAACCACCTATCCTCTGTTTCTCAAATTGCAAACCGTTAACATTTTCTTAATGTTTCTCTCTCTCTCTCTCTCTCTCTCTCTCTCTCTCTCTCTCTCTCTCCCCCAATATGTGTGTACACACTATTTCCTTCTAGCTCTACTATATGAAAACTATTTTCTGACATGTCATGGACATTCCCATATAAAGTCTTCCTCCAAATATTTGTCACATGTCCATCCCAAGAAATGTAAGTTCAGTACAAAAATCTTATCTCATATTCTTTATCTTGATGTATAACATTTGTCCAAAATATACTTAATAGCTCTCACAAAGTCCTTTTAAGAACCATCAGTTGCATCTGGAAATCATGTCTCTGATCTTCTTATATTCAAAAGAATATTTCTCTTCTTTCAGTGTTTTCCAGGTAATAGCAGTCAATATTTTAAAACACCTGGGCTAGTTGCTATGAATTCCTCATTATCTGGATGTGTTTCCTCATGATTGGATTATGTGCTTTATTCCATCACATCACATCAGATAACGTAGAACATGAGCTTGGTATGTGATGAATTTAATTACTTGTTTAAGGTGACAACACTAAAGTTGTTATTACAAAGACACTTTTCTCAACAATGAATAAAATGATAATAAAACATGTAAAACTCGTATTTTAAGACTGTCTAAATACAGTTTCTTCTTTCTTTTAATCCAATGGTCTTTCCATCCATTGGCAATCTTAAGTGAAATAATATTATGAAGAATATTAATGTCCACATATTGTCTTAGTCTCAAAAATTTTAACATATGAAGTATACATAATAAAATATTACTATAACAAAATCAAAAATTATATAATAATAAAGTTAATACAAATATAAAGAACTAAAAGAAGAAATAAATTGTTCATTTTTATAACAAGAAAATATAAAATATTGAAAAGCCATGACAGATATCTCATTTTAAGATCATACATACTCAAACCAAACAAGATAAAAGGAATTATATTCATTTTGGGTGTGGGCTATGTTTTTGATGTGATGGTCTTCCCTATACACTGTAGGATGTGAGCATCAACTGAGATATGTGCCCATTAGCTATCATCAAGTCATCATATTAGAGCTATAAACTTATCAAATGCTTCCTGGGGAAAGAATCACCCAGGTAGAAAAACTTCAGTTTAAGATTAAAATGTATTTAGGAATCCAAGAAATGAGGGATAACAGGGACACTATAACTGAACTATATTTTCTATCACATATGAAAATCACATATAAGTGTCCTCATGTAACAAATTAAGAAATGTAATTATACCATTTATTTTTAAAATAAATTTAAGTTCATTAGCAAACACTGAAGGTGGGAAGAAGGGAGGGAGGAAGGTAAAGAGAGAGAGAAAGAGAGAGAGAAAGAGAGAGAAAGAGAGAGGGAGAGAATGAGAATATGCATGCCTAGTGCTACTGCAAACAAACTCCAGACACATGTGCCACTTTGTGTATATGGCTTTAGGTGTGTTTTGGGGAATTAAACCCAAGCTGTCAGGCTTTGCAAGCTAGTGCATTTAACCATTGTACCATCCCCCAACCCTTATGCCATTTATATTAATGAAATTATTAAAATACAAAATTTTGCATAATTGCTTCTGGAAAGAGGAGAGATGAATAGATATTTTACATATTTTACTATTTAATATTTTTCCTTCTGAATACATATTATGACTTTTGTACTGTGAACTGTAATATTTATGAATTGTGAATATATCCTGCAAATGATATAACATTAAAGCATACTAGAGAAGGCAGATAACTCCTAATAATTGGAGAGTATATGAAGTCTCTTTCTCTTATTCCTTTATTTTATACATCTCTGTGGCTATCATCTGTCCTAAACTGCAGCCCTCAGACCCTGTACTAATCTTGGCCCTACAGCTTCCAAATATGTTAGCCAGAAAACATCATTTACTTGTTTGTCTTGCTTTGTATCTTCACTGTCTTTTCCTCCACATATTGAGAGGAAATAGTAAAGCAAGGTGATTTTTCTCCTCTTAGCTTTGCCACAAGTCAATTAGATTATTTTTTCAACTTTTAGTATGTCAACTACATTTGTGCACATCTATTATTTTTCAAATAATGGCAAGTAACCAGTTGGTTCAATTCTTTAACAATCCTAAACTTTCAAATTTATTAGGGAAACACCAATACTTAAAATGAATGTTAATAAATGAATGACAACAATGCTATTTTGAAGCAAATATATCTTGAAGAAGCAAAATTGTGAGGCATTAAGTTTAAAATTTATCTGTGTTAACTTGGTATAAAAAATATTGCAAATATTTTCAAATGTTTTTAATATTAGATAATATTTGAGTTTATTTATGTGTGCAACGCATGTACACATGATGATAAGTAGTTCAAGTACTAGGTAGAATTGTGGGTTTGTATACCATATCAATCAGTGTAAAGAGGGGGAAATAACAATTATGAAAAACAAATAACTTTGGAAAAAGAAAATTGAGTTTTCTGAAGAACAAACAGGAGGCAAAGCTTTAAGATGATGCTTGAATACAGCAATGAGTGCTTTTCTGGATTTTGAAAGGTCAATGGAGGGGAATTTAGGGTCTAGTCTTTCACATTCTCTGAAGTGAGACTCATAACCAGGCATGGTGGCACACACCTTTAGTTCCAGCATTCAGTAAGACAACACAGGAGGTTCACCATGAGTTCCCAGCCAGCCTGGAGCTACATGGTAATTTTTAGGTTAGCCTGGACTAGAGTGAGATCCTTCTTTGAAAAAATGAACAAAAACTCAAAAATGTTGATAAGATGGTCTATCACAACATTAAATTATTTTTGTCTGTGTCTAAAAATCAAATAATAATAATTTCCACATCAATCAGAAAAGCTGGTGTAAGAAATTATGCAAGTCAAATGTTACCAAATAGTAGAAAGAAAGAAAGAATTTCTGATACCAGCACAAATCATGTTTTAAAAAAATCATGTCAGCTTCAATGTTACCTCTCAGAAAAGAATTTTTGATTAATTACAAAATCCTGACCTAAAATTATTTATTATAACTTAACTTTCTTCCTTGAATTTATTAACAATCAAATACTTTCTCATTTAATTTAAATATTAAGTATTTTTAATTGTAATTCTGGACTATCATTTTAATGACACAAGAGCAACACCTCTTCTGTCTTATTCAGAATTATGAGCCCAGGAACTCAAATAACAAAGATCACTCACTCTACATAGTTGTTAAGTAGTCAGTATTTGTTAAATAGGGGTAAAATATGTAGTCTTTTGAACCATAGCCTTGGAGAGCCATTTTTTGTCATCAGATGAACAAATCATTAGTCAAAATTAAAATAATGGGGACTGGATAGATGGTTCAGCCATTAAGGCACAGCCTGCAAATCCTAATGACCAGAATTTATTGCCCAATACCCACCCTAAGCCAAATGCATAAAGTAGTTCATGCACCTGGAGTATTGATTGTTAAAGTGACTAGAGGCCCTGGTATGTATGCCCATTTCTCTGTCTGTTTCCTTTCTTTCTACCTCTCTCTCTCTCTCTCTCCTTGCAAATGAATAAAACTATTTTTTAAAATTTTGAATAATGATTGTAGCTCATAAAAGGCAAGAAGTATTTTGCATACATTAATTTGTTATTTATGCTAGGTAACAAGTAGCATGATAAGAACCTAAATTCATTAAAGCATTTAAATGTTTCAGGAAAAATAGAAAAAAAAATCTGTAATGTGTAAAAAGGGCTGGATTACAACTTCAAGTTCAATCAAGAGATACAGAATTTAATTTAAAGCCATTGAACAGCTTGAGGAAAGAAAAGGATATGGAATCTGTAAAATTTGATCATGTAATTTTCACACTGAAAGGAAAGAAAGTAATATCAGGATGCTAGATTGTCAGTGTACTTCCCACATTCAAATAGATGTCACCAGAATATATTGGTTAAATATACCTGTTTTGAACAAAAATGAGGGCAATGTATGATCACCCACACAGGATTTACTCATTTATTTATTTATTTGTAAAATAAAAATTAAAGAGGCTGAGAAATTATCATGTCTTGTCCAAATGTGAAGTTCTGACCATGCTTATTTGGCAATGTCTGGTGTCTGGGTGTGGCTCTTTCATTGATGGGCATATCTCTTTCCTTCTAATTATGCATTCATTGTAGGAAGCAAGATGATGCTCCTTTGATCCCTTTACGTATGGACATTCCAGGGTGGGGCTCAGATGAGAAACTCAACTTGTTCTACGCATGTGCTGAGAACTTGGTCTTCAGTGATCATGAAACACAGTTGGTTAAGTGACCACTTTCTGTGCTTTGCCTCTCCTCTTTGCCCAGATGTGACTGCCTGAGTATACAGCATGGTAAGTTTTGAATGCAATTATTACTACTCAGTTGAATATAAAAGATGGTTCGAGGAAGGTATTTTTGGTATCTTCTAAGATATGAGTGAGCTGTAAGGTAATCATGAACATTCTGTACTGGTGACAATAGGAATCTATTCTTCACTGTTCTTCAGAAGCATTTATGAACTAGCTGTGGCCCTGTTCTCTGGACTTCTTTCCAGTAACTTAGGACTTGGACTGCTCTAACCATTTAATGGTCCTGTTTAGTGTAGTGCTTTCGAAAAGGTCCTAGGTATATCTTTTCTCAAAATGTAAAAATTTAAATGAATAAAACAAAGTTTAACATACATAAATAAAAAAATCATAATGAAACACATTACATTGTTAAAACCTAAAAGATTAATAAAAAACAAAAACGTAACTTTGCAACAAGCAATATATGAAAGACCCTAAACTATTTACACTAATATTTTCTATATAAAAAGAAAAGTGATAACTTGAGGTTGGAATACACAAGCTTTACACCAGGACAGAAGAAATGCTTAACTATCAACGTATTTGAAATGTAAAATTTTACTAGTAGGGAGCAAGAAAGCATGTGGAGATAATCTAAATATAGATTGGTATTACTTTAGAGAATGAAGAAGAGTTTCTTTAAAGATAAATTGTTCTCTCTTGGTGTTTTAAAACTTCAAGCTTAATGAATTGACACTTAGCCTGTTGAGGAGTAGGGTGTTGTGTGTTATTACTATTTTTAACTGGGAGGAAAGGGTTTATTTCAGGCAAACAGTTTTGAGGCGAAGCTCATCCTGGTAGAGAAAGTATAACAACTGGATCATATGATGTCATAGGCACATAAAAGGATCAGTTTAAATAAGCCAGCTCTGAAATTCCAGTGGGCTGAACTAATAAGCCACAAAGACTGCCTCCAGTGACATGCTTCTTCCAGAAAGGCTCCTTTTCCCAAGGCTCCACCCTCTGAGGACTAAGTATGAAGTCTAGTGGCAATCACTAGAGGTTATGGAGGACATTTTACTTTCAAACTACCTTCTCATGATGCAAAATGCATTCAGTCCAACTTAGAAAGCTTCTATAGTCCTTATCACACCCAGATCATTCAAAAGTCCAAAGTATCATCTAAAATTTTAGATAATTTTTTCATTGTGAACCCTGCAAAATCAAAACACAAGTTCAGGACTTCTAGCACACAGTGGCACCAAGTAATCATTCTCATTGCAAAATAAGGCCTGACAAGGAGAGAAAAGACCAGTGCAAGATATAAAACAAGAACAAACACCAAATCCTACAGCTCTATTTCTGGAATCTAGGAGGTGAAATCCTCTGAGAGCCGATGTGACCCACAAGGTAGGCTCCTTGCTTTTGGGAAGCCAGAGACAGCACTTCTCTCTGCATTTAGATATTTCAAATTCTAACTGAAATGGCCTAGCAAGCTCTGCTTACAGCACCAAAAGGCTTCTCTAGTACAAAGTTTAAACCTTTCCATCGCAAACAACTAATTCTTGTGGTTCAATCCTTCTGTGAGTCAGTTCAGAAACAAATGATTGGTTTAACTGCAGCAAAGGATCCACTACTAGAGACCAATATTGTGTATCTCCACCTTCTCTTCCCTGGGACAAAATTGTTCACCCAAAGCAGCTTATTGTAGGAAGGCATTCACTTCAGAATGGTGGAGAAAACATGTCAACTCTCCCACATTTCATCACAGTCTCAAGAAAGGAGCAATCTCTATTTGTTTTCTTGATAATATGACATCTAATGATCAAAAGTAGCCTGAAATATAGCTCAGTGGTAGGCCACTTTTATAGGGTATGCAAAGGTCTACAGTATAATGAATAACTCTATATAACTCTATATATTTACCAAAAAATATAAAATTGATTCCAGAACACAGGTAAACTCATACAACATTTAACATGAATGTGGAATGAAATAATATTTTAAAAAGAAGATAAAAAATTAGTACAATAAAAAAATCCTGAACATAAATATTATTTCAAACAATTCACAACCAATTACAATATATATTGGCTTTTCAAGGTAAGGTCTCACTGTAGCCCAGGCTGACCTGGAAATCACTGTGTAGTTTCAAGGTGTCCTCAAACTTGCAGCAATCCTCCTATCTCTGCTTCCTGAGTGCTGGATTAAAAGTGTGCACCACCACACCCAGGTATATTATATCTTATAAGGTAGATATCTCTTTTCCCTTTGAAGAATAAAGAATTAATGGGCTGGAGAGATGGCTTAGCAGTTAAGGCACATACCTGCAAAGCCAAAGGACCCAGGTTCTCTCTCTCTCTCTCTCTCTTCTTGAAAATAAATAAATAATCCTTTTTTAAATGTATGCTTCTTTAAGTCAGGGTTAGAAAATTGGACCACTTACTAGAGATAGTCTGTAATTTTATAACCTTACAGAAGGGTGATAACATATCCTTATGAATGAAGTACAGTAAGAAAGACTACAAAAATATCTCAAATCTAGCCAGGCGTGGTGGCACATGCCTATAATCCCAGCACTCAGGAGGCAGATGTAGGAGGATCACAGTGAGACCGTAAGTTTGAGGCCACCTGAGATTACATAGTGAATTCCAGGTCAGCCTGAGCTATAACAAAACCCTACCTCGAAAAACAAAAAAAAAAAAAAAAAAAAAAGAAAGAAAAAAAAAAGTCAAATCCATTTAAGTATAATTAATTTACTTATAAATTACCCTGAAAATTAGGCATTGCCCCAAACTTTATTTTCCACTTTTGATTATTTCTGTACTAGAGTATTTTGTTCATTTCCATAGAACTTAGAAAACATATGCAACAGTATATCCTGCAAAGGTTGGATCCTAAGAATTAATTTATTGGCAGATTTCATGTAAAATTAGTAACACAAGAGGAAAAAACAGATGCCTATTATATTAAATTTTGCTATTGAATTTTTTTCTGATTACTGAAGATCTTATTACATATCTCCTGGGAATACAGAAGAGGACAGGGGATGCTTATGACTATTGATTTTTTTTATATTTTTAAAAGAGAAATTAACTCCATAACATTTAGAAATTTTTTGTTTAAAAAAAGAGAACCAACATGTTATGAATGATGGAGTAGAGCAAAGAAATGATGATATTATAATAGAGGAAGTAAATGAAAAGAAGAAGGGTTCTTTCAGTGGATAGGGAATTGGGGAAGAGACAAAGGAGGGTACTAGGAGGTGATTATGATCAGGGTTCATTGTGGATATGTATGGAGGTAGTCAGTAAATTTAACAACAGAAATGATAAAGGAAAACTTTCTGAAGCAATTGTGTTTGTTCATGGCTGCATTCTTCTAAGAGATCAATTGTGTATGGTGTGGACTTGTGAAATGAGAACGGGAAAAGGAATGTGGGGGCTAAGTGGCTGCTTAAAACCCTTCAGAACTATCCAAGAGGCCTATGCCAAGGCACATTACTTTTAAAGTTTTTACTTTTCTTACTTTAAAACTATTTGCTCTACTGGTTGTTTTGTATAACAGTAAAACTAAATGAATATTAGAGATGGAACACTTGCACATAATAATTCAGTGAATATGTGATAAAGCTGATTATAAAATTTTGCTTAGTGCATGCTTCCTAGACCAAATTGCAGCAGTTGAAACAATACCAAGAGAGCCCATAGACATAGAAATTAAAAGGGGCATGGATTAGTCATGTGGTCAAGACTGGAAACCAGAGGTAAAGGCTATGGAAGGCACAGGAGACATTATTTCCAAAGTGTGAGACAAAACGTTCACCAGTCAATTACTCATAGAGTCAAGAGCCAAGAGAACCAGGAATAGAACAAGAGCATGTTCACCAAAGGGATGAGTAGTTTTGAGAGAGTCCACTGACAAGATGAATCTATAGCTCAATGGACTAAAGGGATTACCTTATCTGCGGTGTGCAAAATTTAAGAGAGAGAACATTTCTAGGAAATGTCTTACATATAATCTTTAGAAGGTTGGTATCATTCTGTTACCTATAATATGAAGAGATATTTTAAAAGACAAAAAGAACATACCAACCTGTACATTGTTAATATACAACAATAGAACCTGTGGAAAATTGGATTCTTATTGTTTGATTTTTTTTGTTGTTGTTCTCTTCAGGAAGGCATAGTCATATAGAGCTCACCAGAGAATTCAGAGTAATTCATGGTCTACCATTATTCATTTCCAAATAATTCTTCACTATTAATATACAATCATTTTGTCTTGTAGTATACTTATTAAGGCAGAGAAGTTAACCAAATATCAAACTTATAGTATAAGTAAAGCTAAAAGACAAGGAAGACTCTTGTATGGAATTAAAATATTAAATACCTATATAATTTCACTTGTATGTGGAACATAAAAAAAAACATGATTTAATAGAGTTAAGGGTAGAGGGATGTCCCTAGGGGCTGTGAAGGAAGTAGGATATGATAAAATCAGTCAATGGTCCAAAGGAATAGATACCAGCAGAATGGTCTGGTGTGCTATTGGATACTAGGGTCACTGTAAACATAAATATATATATATATATATATATATGAGATAATTTTTATTTCATTAATGAAGCAGATTTTGTGTCATCTGTAAGAGCTCTTTGCCTACCCACATAGCACAGCAATTTTCTTTTATGCTTTTTAATTGTTTTATATTTAGTATTTAATCTGTCTCATTTTAATTACTTCTGGCAAATTAAGAGAGATTTAAATTAGACAAGTTTTGCATGCACTTATTATTTTTTACCAACATACTTTGCTGATGAAATTCCCCCAGGTATTGAAGGGCTTCTATGCCTTTGTTAGAAACAGTGACCATATTTACGTAGGCATACTCTTCACTCTAATTTTCTCCCGTTGATCTGTGTATCTGAAATTTCATCACTAATGCAATGACTTTATTGCCATGCTGCTATGCCAAGTCCTACAATCAAATTGTGTCTTTCTCCTAATTTATTCTTTTCCTACATCATTTTTACTGTTCTACTTCTTAAGATTTTTCAAAGAAATTTGAGAATTCGATTCAGAGATGCCTTTTCTTTTGAACTTCTAATCTAACCCTTTTGCTTTTAAGTTTCTAGGTTGTACAATAAGAGAATTGACTACAGAAATAAATAAATACAGACTACCCATTTTCAGCAAGAAGATAGGAGACTGGAAGCATTACTGAGATTAAAGTCCTATTAATAAGCCTAATAATATTGTATCAAAGTGATTTTTAAAGATTGCACTTGGGCTGGGGAGATGGCTTAGTGGTTAAGCGCTTGCCTATGAAGCCTAAGGACCCTGGTTCGAGGCTCAATTCCCCAGGACCCACGTTAGCCAGATGCACAAGGGGGCGCATGCATCTGGAGTTCGTTTACAGGGGCTGGAAGCTCTGGCGCGCCCATTCTCTCTCTCTCTCTCTCTATCTCTCTCTCTCTCTCTGCCTCCTTCTCTCTGTCTCTCTCAAATAAATAAATAAACCAAAAAAAAAAAAAATTTAAAAAAGATTGCACTTTAAGTATTGGATTTATTCCATATTATAAAACATAGAATAATTTCCTGAAAAGTTAAACAATTTTTTAAGAAACATTCATTGATTATAATAAAAAATCCTGTTAATCACAGGACAAAAAGAAAATTCTAAAAATGTTTGAAAACATAGTGAAGTCACAAGGAACTCCTATGTCTCGGAGGAGGGAAAGGAACATCAAAAAAAAAAATAAAAAAAAAGACAGAGCTTTCAACAAACTGGTTAAAGGAAAAGTACTAGCCACTGAACATGCCAAATGAAACAGGCGTCTGAGGTCAAAGAACAGCTTTGGGAACATTATTTCAATTACTGGATTGGGCCTTTGAGCGTCTTGGGCAGGGGATATGAGGCTTCTTTTTGGCGTCCCCTGGAGAGATCCAAGTGAATTACAAGTGTTATTCACATGATTGTGGACAAAACATGGTATTTCTGATCAGGAAAAGCAGAAATTGATGTTTTTTTCAGTTATACGAGAGTCCTAAATATGATTATCATAGTTTCTGATGCTGAATGATGTCTTGAGATTTTCATGTAATTTTCTGTGCTATTTTACCTTCTAGCTAAGACTCAGCTTGGTTTTCTTTATGGCTTTACTATAAGACCCCACACATGTAGGACTTGTTTTTAAATTTTCATTTGCAAGCAGAGAAAGAGACAGAGAGAGAGTGAGCATACCAGGACTTCTAGCAGCTACAAATCAACTCAAGATGCATGTGCCACCTGGTGCATCTGGCTTTATGTAGGTACTGGGGAATCAAATCCAGGTCTGTAGGCTTTGCCAGTTAATGCCTTAACCACTAAACCATCTCTCCAGCACCAAGCACAGGCATATTTTAAAGTAAACATGAGGTGTGGATGTTCATCAATGTGCTCTATTTTAAATATAAAGGATTATTAAATAAAGAGAATATTTACTTTTCTAAAAAACATAAAAATATGGTAAACATGCAAATGAAACCTCTCTGGAGAGCTGAAAGTGAGTAAAGGGAAATAATATCCCAAGGTACTTTAAATTTTCAAGTACAGTAAACATTTACATCACAGACATATATTTTCAAACATTTTTTTCTGAAATTAATGTTGAGATACATTTATGTTAGCAATTCCCCATATTTTTATGAAACACTTTGTTTTCCTATTAGTATTATATTAACTATACAAAATTTGCTAGGCAATAGTAACCTCCCTTGTTGTTTTATTCAACCTTTTCCCCTTTGTCTTGCAGAAATTAATTGAAAGGAAGCATAAGAGACTAGCTTACATTGCTGTATATCTATCAATAAAGCAATTTTTTATAGGACTCAGAAAATATCAACATGGCAACTTTGAATTGTTACTTGGCACTCTTCCACCAAAAAGCATTTCTGCTTCCTTTGCAAGACTGATTCCCCTGGAGCTCACAGACAACCAGTACTGAAATATGTGAAGCGATCACCCCTCTGAGGTCACTGGAAAGGTAAAGAATGAGACCATGGCATATAAAAAAATTGTGTCACCTTCTCCCCAAATAAAAAATTCAGTCTCAATTTTGTGCTGAAATATGAAGCATAGTCCCTGAAGAGACAGCCAGTTTGGTTTGTTATTGTAGGATTTGTAACTGTGGAGGTGGAAAACTTTCCAATCTGTGAAAGATATTGTGAAACACTTACTGTGAAGGAGCTGGAAAAATACCAACCAGAAGCTATAAAAATAAAAGAAAGGGAGGCTTAATTTCAGAAGTTTTATACTTTTTTTTAAAAAGAACTGCTCCATTATTCTTAATACAGACAAAGGTTGTGTCAAGTTTGTGATGCAGTAAATGAAAGTTAACAGTTCAGCTCATCACTTCAAGCGAATCCATACAGATTCACTGCATTCATTTCTCCTCACTCCCTCCTGCCCTGCACTTCTTCATTTTGATGAGCTTGTTCTCTTAGCTGGTGAAGCAAGCATTTGTCCTTCAAGTCCAATGAGTTCTCACTGTCATTAATCACAAGTTTCTTTAGTAAGTGTTTAAAAAGTCTAATCAGGGAAGAACACTAAAGATAGAAGTGCATGGAATTCTCTGGAAAAGCACCAGGGTCTGAGTGGAGAAATCTCACATAACTGAGAAAAGCCAACAATTAAACTCTAGTTGTCATTTTGAATATATTCATGCATTTTACAATTATGCTCTATTTGTGTACATTGAATTGCATAAAGTGATTACTTGTGTATCTGGAATTCTCTTTTCCTTTGTGCAGCCTATACACTATCCTGGCTGGTAGGTTTAAAGAATAAATCAAAGATCATAGATTCCAAGGAATAAAATGTCAAACATAAATTATCATGTATAATGAAAGCTTCCTGTATCTTCACAAACAAATGATTATTTCTTTGTTGTAATCCTACTAGTGGCTGGATGTTAGTGGCTCTAGTTAGGCTCCAAGGGAGTCATATTTTAAAGGGAATTATGAACTATTATAGCTAGGGCTATGTATGAATACTATGCATAACATATATACATGATTATTAAATGAAGAGATTTAGGGAAAAATCAGTTATCTAAATATTTTAAACATTACCTACAAACTTCTATCCCCTTAACAAAATGAACTATGTCAACTTAACTATTTTCCAATTTGTTTCAAGACTTATTTGCTGAGCTGTGTTCTACCTCAGGTATAATAACCTACAACTCTCCAAAGAAATATAAAATTCACTTTAAGAAATCTCTGACATGGGGAGAAAAGAATGAGAAGAGAGAACATAAGCCAATGTTTTCTCACAATATTCAAAATTTCATCAATGTATTTTGTCAGATATCATGAAAATAAAATGAATTGCAGTTAATCTAATCAGGAAGAGGTATTGTAAGAAGTGACAAGGAGCCTGAGTATGAACAGACACAGTGTTGACTAGCAGGGAAGCCAGAATTGCAGGCAAATATCTTTATTCATGGCAGAGAGAAAGTTGAGATGGAAGCAAAGAATTATGGTTTGTCAGCATTGCTAGTGTCAGAGGTTCACAGGCAGAGGCAGGGTGAGAGAAGAACAGGGAGTAAGGCCATGAAGATCATCACATTCATGCTAGAAAAATCAGATTTTTAGATATACAAGATTTGGAAAGCTTTGAAATAGACAAGATAAAACATTTTTTTGCTTTAGAAAATTGAAACTTCTAGCAATATGGAGGATGGATTTGAAGCATCTGATAAACAGAGACACAACATTCTAGGCTACAGAAATGAACGTTTAAATTGGCAGAGTGAATTGAAATAAGGGTTTGTTAGCATTCAATACATAATTATTAAACAAAATTATTGAGAAGGATTCATTGACTAGCTACAGGGGTACAGTTAAAAAGCTATTTTTAAGGAATCAGTATTTCTCACTAGTGGCCTGGGTAGATTGCTCAGTGGATAAATCTCTTTCCATGTAAGCAGCAGTGGAATTTGGAGCCCTGGAAACCAAGTAAATATGGATAGCAAGTGTGTGTAATCCTGGCATGTCTACAGGGAAATGGGAAGTGCAGTTTTAAGACTCCTAGATACTTATGGCCAGCTAGCCTGATGTCAGAAGTGGGAAACAAGAGATCTGCCTCAACAAGGGGGAAGAGAAGGATCAACACCCAAAGTTGTTGCCTTACAGGCACTCATATACTGTACCATGCATATGTCCCTCTCCCACTCATATAAACACATACATACACAAAGATTAAAAATCAAGGATTTCCCACTTAGGTAGCTAGGTGGTTGTTACAATTATAAATTGACATATATAATTTGTTTTGGAAGAGACCTGAAACCTGGGATTTCAGAATGGACTAGTCCAGAACATAACAGAATACGCATATTTAATATTCTGAAGAAAGGCCATGATTAATGCAACAAGTTTTGATGTCATAAAAGCAAATAGATAAGTCATGAGTACTGTGGAGACCCCTCAAAGAAAAATTTAGGTTAGCAAATTTATCCACTGGAGAGGAAAATCAAGGAAAAAAGTAATCACTGGAATTTGCTATGAGAGATATTAGTATAATAATAGAATATAATCAGTAGTATATAATAGAATAAATGTAATTTAACATAATATATTGGCATATAGAAAATGCTGTATCTAAGGTCTAAGTTACTCAGAAGCAAACACAACAAACAAACAAAGCAAACACTTTGTACACACAAGTGCAATAGTGACACACAGCCTTGATGGGTAACCAATAGCTTTCTTATTGGCTAAGAGATCCACTCAGTGGAAAGGAACCCATATCTGGAACTGGGAGACAGGTCAGAATCCTATGACAATGATTTTGTTTTCCTGTGCCAAGCTCTCATTAATCTTGGTCTAAAATAGGTACTATACCCATCAAATTCTCTCTAAATTAATAATGCTTATCCCATTTAACCTGTGCTGACTTCACTCTCCGTTTGAGAATCTGCTTTTCGTCCTGATGCACTTCAACCAAAGCCCCAGCTGAAAGAACAGAGGAATTGGGGAGATGAGCAAGAATGAAGCTTCCATGGTGAAAATGATAATCAGCACCAGAGTGAAGAAGACAGATGCTGAGGACACTCAACACCTACCAAATCAGAGATCCAGAGACGCCTAAAAGCTCATCACCGACGAAGACTTAAAACAAACCCAACATGGCTCACAGAATTTTGTGGAAAAGGAGTCAGAAAGATTGTTAGAACCACAGGTTGAGATTTCATGCCCAGAGGCACATCACCCCCTCCCCATGACTGCTGCTCACACAACATGAAACCCACAACTCCCATGGGGAAAACCTTTGACCCCAAATAGGAGGGTCCCCTTCAGAAAGGGGGCAGGGATGAGGGAAAGGATGGTACCAATACATGATGTATCCACACTAAGCATATTCATAATTAACTAAAAAAGCTCTGCTTATCATGTGTAAAGCATTGTAAATCTGACTTTCTATTAGTGATTGGTCTAGTTGGATAATAAACATATTCCATTATTATAAAAATGATTACAGAAAATATCATTTAAGACAAAGGTATGAAAAGAAGATTATAGACTTTTTCTGAAATAAGATTTATGTACACATTATGAAATAAAAGAAATTATTTAAAGCTAAAAAAATCTGCAGTAAAATCCATGACTTTAATGCTAACTTCAAGAAAAAAAATTAAAGAAATAAAGGAATTTTGGAAAGCATTACAAAACAAAAGATGAGAATGCAGTGGATTATAAATAAGAGAATGGTGTGATAAGAATGGGAGGTAAGAAAAAAATACATTGCCAAGTGTAAAGAATGAGAAGGAGGCTGGTATGTGGCCCACTGGCAGAACTATTAGAGCTATATAATGTACTGTCAGGAATGCACAGAAGGTGTAATCCAGTGGGGAATAACTTTATTTTTTGTTAACTATATCCAAAATAAGTTTTATAATTATGGTTTTGTTGTTTGCTTCAAGTGTTTTTCCATAAAATAAAACACTTCTTCCACAAAAATGTGAAATTCAATGTTTTGTATAAACTTCAATTGCCACAAATTTACTTTGTTTTACCTTTGAAAAAAGCTGATATTGATATTTCTATAGAAGGACATGAAAAGGATTTTATGGAATCTTGGCTTTGCATTATTGATCCACTTTTAATAGCCTTGTTTAAGACCTGAGTTATGGCCAAGAAAATTGTATTTGTTGAATTGCTATTAAAATTCATAGTTTAGGGCTAGAGAGATGTCTTAGCAGTTAGGCGCTTCCCTGTGAAGCCTAAGGACCCTGGTTCGAGGCTCGATTCCCCAGGACTCATGTTAGCCAGGTGTGCAAGGGGGCTCACACATCTGGAGTTCGTTTGCAGAAGCTAGAAGCCCTGGCGTGCCCATATTCTCTCTCTCTCTTTCTCTCTGTCACTCTCAAATAAATAATTAAAAAGGAACAAAAAAAGCTTCACATTCATAGTTCAGTCTAGTCTAGGAAGCATTACACATTTTGGGTTGCATCACATGCCCCTTCTGGCTAAGACAATGATGATGTGTTTGATTTACTAGAACTTTTTCTTACTTTCATTGCTGCAACCCTGGTTTAAAAGTAATGGGGCTCCCTCTTACTCTTGTCCTTCAATCCCCGGTGCCACAAAAATAATGTGATAATTAAAGTCCACACTTGAGAATACTGAGAATTTAGTATATGGCATTCCTACCCAAAGAGCATTGTAATCTCCATTTTGTGTGTGTGTGTACACTGGTGCATGCATGTGTGCATACATGCATGTGTGATTTTATTGTCTTCTACTTAACCCCGCTATCCTCCTGTCTCTAACCAAAACAACTTACACACTCCTGCTTAGAGACCCTAGAGAAGTTCACTTATCATAATCCTACAATCTGTGTCTCCTCTCCCCAACCCTGATCACACCTGGTATATAGATGGCAGCTCTTCTACTAACTCACAGGGCTCTCAGATAGTGGGGTATGCTATTATCTCAGATGACCAGATAATAGACACTGGCCCATTGCCTAAGGGGATTACATCCCAAAATGTTGAGCTGGCAGCTCTCACTAGAGCCCTAACCTTGGCACAAGGCAAGACAGTTAGCACCTATACTGACTCTAAATATGCTTTGTATATTCTACACCACCATGCTACTAACTAAAAGGAGAGTGGCTTCCTCTCAGCTTTACTAACAGAACCCTTATACTTAAACTGCTACATGCCATCTATCTTCCTACAAAGGTGGCTGTCATTCACTGTAGGGAACAGCAGGCTCCAAAATCAACTGTGCCCAAGGGAAATTCTTTTGAAGAGAGAGTTGCCAGGGAATCCAGCCTCCACAGCACGAATTCAGCTTCAGCCTTTTTCCTTGCCCCTACCTCCTTCACTCCTCCATTAACACTACCAGAAACCCTTCTCCATCGGTACTTGGCAACTTTCACTTTTATCCAGAACCTTCTATGGGAACATGCTGACTGCCTCTTTCCCAACCATCAGAGGGAGCCACAACTCTCTCACTTAACCCTGGAGATCAAGTCTACCTTAAGCAGTCTTGCCAACAGGGTCTCAAGCAGCCCTGGACTGGACCTCATCTGGTGATCCTAACCAGCCCCACAGCCAAAAAGCCTCAGGGCATCCCCAGTTGGATCCACCTATCATAGCTAAAGAGAGTCAAGCCACCTCTATCCTACCCTACCTTATCCAGGAATGAGTACACCACTACCCCAACGGGTCCTCTTAAACTTAAACTCTCTTGTGTTCTCACTCTTTCTCCAATCCCAGAATGTTCCTCCTGACACTAATGCTCCTCTGTCTCCTCTCTCTTGCCCAAAGCCCTCTATCCCTCACCTCTGAGTGTTCATTCTACCCTTGTGTTTTGATGTCATAGCTGTTGACAAGGATAACAAGCTCCTTAATTCATCCTTTTGTCCTCTTATGGGGTGCACAGAGCCCATCTCCCTCACCTTCTTCTGTATAACAGATTTTGCCAATGACTACCCTGAAGCCAGCTCAATACAGGGATGGTATGAGAGAAATCTCTGCTTAGCTGAGGACCAAGTTGTAATAGCATGTTACACTGGCTCTGTTTGAGGGTGCTCACTATCGATCTCCCCATCATGTCAGTACCACTACTTTCACCCAACTAAGTTCTATGGCATCCAACCACCGCAGCTCAAATCTTACGGGGTACTCACAATTTTTTTCTGTCACAGACCCATGGGACCAAAAGTGGGCAGATGAGGACTGACTACAGGAGGACAGAGCCATAGCCAAATCTCCTATGAAAGGCTTTCTACAGAACTGAGCATCACAGTCTGGAGATCAACCAAGGCCCTGTGACTGCTACAAGAGCAACTTACTTCTCTGGCCTCAGTCGTGCTATAGAGCCCTAGACCTCTTGACAGCAGACAATGGAGGAACCTGCCTTTTTCTAAATGAGGGATGCTATTACTATGTCAACTGATCAAGCAAGGTAGAGGTCAAAATTTAAAAACAACAACAACAACAACAACAACAACAGAAACCTAAAATATATGGCTGACCAGCTTCAGGTATGAACACCAATTCCCTCTGAGATATGGAACATACTTGAGACAGTTTGATCCTGGATTTTGCCACTCTTGGGGCCTATATCTGGACTATCCTTTCTACTTGCCCTGGCCCCTTACCTTCTGAGATGCATACAAAATCAGATGGACTCACCCAAAATTCAACCAACTTTTACTGACCTGTCCCTCCTCTATCTCCGACCAACCTTTAGCCCCCAAGGAGCCATCTCCTCATCACCTTCCTTGGAGACCCATCAACCATGTTATCTGGCCTGTCCCATAAGAGCTCGTCAGCATGAAGGAAAAAAAAAAATAAACAAACACGGTCACTTGTCATTTACAGAAGGCTGGAATGTTAGGTCTAGATGGGCTTCCCAAAATGGAGTCACCAAAGACAGCAGGATGGCAACAGACACAAGGAAGTGAAGTGGGTTATCCACATTCCTCAAGAAACTGCCCAGCCATTATCCCTTCCTTACCTAACAACTCCCCAGGTCTAGGTTTCCTGCCTCCTTATCTCCCACTTGGTTACTGTTCTGGTTTCACACCTTAGCTATGTGAAGTGGCTAAAGTAAAGAACAAAGAAGTTCTTTTCCTTGTATCACCTTCCCCGAATTGAAGAGCTCTATATAGCCCACTATCTGTAATCTCAAAGTTGGCTGTGCTCCACTCTTGAGAGTCAGTCCTGGCAGCTTGTACTTTCCCCCAAATAAAATCTTCCATCTTTGCCTCAGAGTGGTCTCCATGGTCTTGGTCACTCCTGAGTCTTAAACTATCTAAATATCTAAATGCAGAGAGATCCATTAGTATTTCATTCAAAATTTAGATGAAATCAAAGGTAATGTGGAACAGTATAGTTTTGTTTGTTAGAATACTAACCTCCCACAAGTTGCCTGTTATGTTATGTTGGGGGAAAGATTCAAAGTACTGTCCCATCAGTTTTATCATCATTTTAATAGTGATTTTCCACAAGTATCATACAAATGTTAAATGACATAATTCTTACAAAGCAGGATTTCTTAAACTGACGCAAATACCTCCATTATTATATTTTTTTCAATACTTATTTATTGTTAAGCAGAGAAAAACAAAGAGATGAGAGGCAGAGACAGAATGCGCGTGCCAAGGCCTCCAGCTGTTGCAAACAAACTCTACCTGCTTTTGTCACTTTCTGCATCTGGCTTTACATGGATACTAGGAAATTGAACCTGGGCCATTAGGCTTTGCAGCCCCTTAACCACTGAGCAATCTCTCCAGCCACAGTAATATATATATATATATATATATATATATATATATATTCATTCCTATTAGTCAATAGCCCCTTCTCATTTTTCTTAAAGATTTATAGTTCCATAAATCTCCCTACAAAAAAATGACATGGTTGCATTCTCCTTAAAAACAAACTGAGCAAAACTCTATTAAATACATATGCCCCTTTATTTTTTGTCAGTTGATAAGCACCTAAGCGGATTCTGTTTTTTTACTAGTGTGAATAGTCACAATAAACATGGGGCCACAGTATTCTCTGTATGAAGCCCATTTGGAGTCTTTGGGGCATTTACTCAGAAATACTGGATTATATGGAAATTCTATTTTTAATTTTAGAGCATATGACTGTTCTTGCAAATATGTCAATTATGTGTTCATATTTCTAATTAGTCAGTGTTATGGTTTGTTGGCCCCCCCCAACAGAACATATACTACTGAATGCATTGTCCACCTGTCAAGAGGCTCTGTGTCTAGTAGATATTTATCCATTAGATGATGAACACCAAACAGTGACCAACACTTCTGGGATATATTTTTTTAATATTTTCATTTATTTATTTATTTAAGAGTGACACAAAGAAAAAGAAAAAGAGACAGAGAGAGAGAGAGATAATGGTCACACCAGGGTCGCCAGTGACTGCAAAGGAACTCCAGATACATGTGCCACCTTGTGCATCTGGCTTACATGTGTACTGGGGAATTGATCTTTGAACTGGGGTCCTTAGATTTCACAGGCAAGCTCTTGACTGCTAAGCCAGCTCTCCAGCCCCTGGGATATTTTTTAATTGCTTTTGATCAACACAGTAATAAGCAATCTTTCATTTTTATATCTCCTTCAGTTTTACAACATTGAGTAACTTATATGAGAAATTGTATTGCTGAGAATTTCTTATTCTTGTAAGATGATGTGTCTTTTAAAAATACATACACATATACAAGCTACACAATTGTTGACATATATGTATTGTTGCTTTATATAGCACTTCCTAGTATCTGCAGGAAAAGTGCTGAGTTTCTGCGCCAGCACTATTGTCAGACACAGCAGAGCTTTTACGCCTTTGCTCCACAACCACACCTTTACTAAACCTTATGGTATGAGGACTTTTATTCAAATAACTTTGTGAATCCTGTTTTTCTTTTCTTTTTTTTTTTTCTTTTTGGAAATTTTTTCCCTTTTCTTTGTCTTTTTATTGTCATAAATTATTAAGGCATAATCTATTTTCCCCTTTGCTCAGGCAAAGATAAATTACAGGTAATATTGTATCTATAACTCTGTTTTTCAACCAATGGAAACTTTAAAACTGTTGGTCTTATTTTTATCTATATTTCTTAGGAAATATTCTGTGCCCAGGAAAATTTCTATGAATCCAGTTCAGTACCTCACAAATGCAGAGTCTCTAATATGCATGCACATGGTCAGCTGTGGTCAGGTCACACTTTACTCTGCCAAGAGCACCTGCTGTAGATACTGACAAAGCAAGATTTGGTGGCTGTTTTAGTTGGAGGAGTGTCTTGTGAAGAATACTATTCTTGTGAAAATATTTGGAATTATCGTCAATCCATGGATCATGAAAAGATATGTTCTGTTGTTCTTTCAAGTACTTTTTCCTGAAAAAAAATCATTCTCATTTCTGCTCTCCTTGTGATTTCCATCTAATAGTTTCCAAACTGTGGATTAAAATCTGAGAATATTGTAAATATGTAAATAAATTTATATCCTATCTCAGCATTCTTAGCTGTTCAGGAATGAAATACCATCAACAGATTTAGCACACCATCCTGGCAAAGCATTCTTGAGTACCAAGGAAGGACATTGCCATATGGCATCCTGCTAGGTGGTGCAGTACAAAAGGTTTCCCAAGTACTTGTTGTAATTCATATCTCATGAGAAGCTGACTAATGTTTTCTTCCCTATAGAAACTACTGTGTCATTTGCTAGTCCTGGATCTTCCCAAAACAGGATATGCACATCTTAACAAGTCTTATGGCATCATTTATGTTAGATCCAAACACATTAAAAGTTCTGGGTCAATTAGAAGGGTATCCTAAGTGGAACTGAAAGAAATATTTAAAGTGGATAGAGAGTGTAACTAATAGGCACAAAAGACAAAGAGCAAAAAGGTCACAAAACAAACTTGTTAATAATGCTCTATCTGAATTTCCATTAGTTGCATGTTATTACCTTTTCCGTTAGGACAGAAAGTGTGAGTAAAGTTATTTATAACACCAAGCCTTAGAACCTCTGGGGCTACAGCAGCCAATAAACATTTTGCCACCTACTGCCTTATTTTCTGACTTTAAAACATTGCTTCTCAAAAGAAGAGAAAACTATTGGCAGCATCAAACTAATATTAGTTATATCAAAGAAAGTTCTTACTGTTGGCTCAGAAGGATGACCATGAAGATGATGGCATTTATCTAGTGCCTTCTGTGCACATAGAAATCATGTGACTTACATGGTTTTACTCATGTACAATCTCTGAGGTCATTGTCACTAACTTCTTTCTTTAGGAGAAGAAAAACACAACATACAGATTTGAAATAAACTGAATGATAAATCCATGCTATATGATTTCTGGGATTTGAATGTGGATGTCTTTATACTGTCATTACTCTGTTGTCTCTTTAGTGGGCTGGTATTTAGTTTTAATCTTTTGTGGGGGAAGTAAAAGGAGCTTTGAAACACTGAAGCCTTTCAAAATAGTAGACCTGCTGCTCATTTTTTGTGAAAGATATGTTGTGTACACAGGCTGCTCTGATTGAGGTTGAACATCATCTCATTTTAAACAGAAGACATTGATGTGAATTGTTTCTGAGATACCCCCTACCTAGTGCTCTTGAGAATAAGCAGAGCTGTGTTTGCAAGGATATCCATATTCCTCATATAAAATAGTGTAGGGTTTACATAGGATATATGTATAGTCTCCTATATACTTTAAGTTATTTCTGTATGACTAACAATTCCTAATATATACAAGCTACATAAATTACTTTTATACACTGCATAGTGTGAGAAAAAAATGACAAGACATTTACTTTGTGTTTAATACCGCTATACTGTAAATATGGTTTTTCAGCACAAACACTCATATTTTAGCTTGATCTTCAATGGTGGGGCCTTTGTAAAATCTTTAGAGTAATGAACAATCTTGCCTTATGCTGGGATGAATGTAGTCCCCATGAGTTTGTTTATATAGGGAGATCAACTTCCTCAGTGTTTTCTCTTGCATCTTGTCCACATGTATCCACTTCCCTTCCATTTTTCTATAGGGAAACCCTCAAAAGGACCTGGCTCAATGTGGCCTCCCAATGTTGGATCTTGTAGCTCCCATAACAGTGAATTGAAATAAACTTTATAGGTCACCCAGCCTCAATCATTTACTAACAATAGAAAATGAATGTAACTTTTCTTGGTTCCATAAATGTGGAACCTGACAATACAGAAAGCCAATGAATTCACTGTAAGGCAGGAGGTTTACATATATTATCACAAATTGACTGTGATCTTGTGAGAAAATGGGCTGCATATAACATGCATGCACTCCTCAAAAACTAGAGAGACTTGAGTTTGTTCTAATTCAACCTTTTCCCAGAATGCCATCATTGCATGTTAGCTACCTACTATACCAACTAGAAGGACAAGACACAGGAATGCATGTTTGCTTTAGATTTCAGCCCATCCTAATCAGGGTCCTTCATTCACAAAGCTTTCATTGATTATCTCTGGCAGATCAATCACTCACATCAATTCTGGGGGTAGAGAAGGGCATGAACATAGATAGATGATAGATAGGAGATAGATAGACATATAGATGGATAGATAGATAGATAGATAGATAGATAGATAGATAGATGATATACTTCCCCCACTTCACTAGAAGTTTTATGTTCTTTAAGAACCAAGAAAGTCTTGTAAATTTAGCCATAATTTATGTGATATTTTCAAATTTTTTAACACTTGGAAACACAGATAATTGTTTATAAAATTAGGTAACATGAACTTCCTAATGGGGACCTTGTGATCATATCAATTTGTAATCCTCTGAGCATCTCTCTCACATCTTTTCTGTGTCATTCAGCTTCTATGGCTAGAGTGAGACCCTTACTCACAAAAAAGGGCTGGAGTGGTAAAAATTAAAGAATCCATATTACTTCCTTTCTTCTCTCTGCTCCTAATTTTTATTTTCATAGCAGAAAATATTTACACTGAAAGTATGAATCCATGACTTTATCCCTATGTTGGCATGAGGAATGATTTTCAATTAAGAACAAGAGTATCAACTCTATTTTCTTAGTTTCTTTGTCTATGGGTAGTATGTGCTAAACTGAGGAGTTAAAGATATTGAAGAGAAACTGAAATTCATTCAAGAATGTATAACAATCTGGATTTGTCCAGCATGATGCTTTGTGAGCTTTTGAAAGTCATTTTAGGTGTCAGTATATTATTAGTCCCCAGAGAACAGTAACATCTGTGATATAATCAACAGGGCTTATACAGGAAACTAACTAGGAACAGATCCTTTCCTGGATAAGGTGAAAAGCAGTTCTACATTGTACTGAGTGGGTGACAGAAGTCAATGAGGCCATTATTACATTTTGGTTTTAAGCAGGACTTGAAACACAAACACAGTAAGAAACCAAGTGATCAACATGATGTAATAAATTTCAAAGTGAAATCTTTAGTGATGTTTGTGACATTGTGATGTGGGGAAAGCCAGGTTCTAGAAAATTTGGCAAATATTTTCAACAAGGGAAGCAAGTGAGTATGAAAAATTACATGAAGTATAGAAACAAGGTTCCTAATACAAATTGCTGACAGACATAGAACACAGTAAGGAAATTGGAAGCAGAAAGAGCAATCAAGATATAGGGCTATAGTTTCAGAAGAATTACAGTAACTAATACACGACTACATGGTCACTTTGAAAAGGAGATATTACTGGTGATTGTTAGAGACTAAAGTTGTTTCAAATGAAGCTATTTATATAGGAAGTAATACAAGTTCCATCTCTTCAAGGGATCACTGGCATGCACTCAGGGTAAAAGCATTTGTTCTGCCAGCATTACTTTATTCAGATTCATTCATTTTATTCACCAATCACCTTTTGGGAGACCACTACTGAAATAGATAATACTCTTTCATATCTATTTGGAATCAGACAAATGCAGCCAGGTTATGTTCACATCTATGAATTCTTCTTGCTTGTTTGTTCACTCATGACCCTGTTTGATTCTTCTTAATGGGAATACAGAAACAGCTAGACAGCCTTAGTCATGAGTTTTTTTGTTTTTGTTTTTTTTCTTCTTGACAACTATCATCAACTCATTCTTGCAGAAAAGAAAAATGACTTGGCAAACTTATTTCTTTCAGTTTCTGATTAAAAGCAACCTAAATATCGTGGGAACTTTTTTTTTTTTTCTAAAACCTTCTTTGAGTAGGACAACCAGTAAATTTTGACTATTTAGACATGATGCTATTCTTATTTCTAAGTAGATAGCTCATTGTTTTTATCTTTAAAAGGAGCTCTTTAACTAAAATTTACTCTATGCATTCAAAGTCTATGAAAATAAATTACCAATCCAGGAGTTTACCTGATTTTGGAATTAGCTGTATGCAAGGCTAAAATATAGAATGTTGAAGACTCAATTGATAATATAACCTAAAATTTCTCTTTTGAAAACCTCTAATAATCTTTTTTTTAAATTTTTCTTATTTTCTTTATTAGTTAGTTTTGTATTCAGCAAATACAGTCAGTTTGGTCCCATTATTAGGCTCATCCGTGACCTACCCCCTCCCCTTGGCCCCTCCTTGTTGAGGTATATGGGTCATGCATTGTGGAGTTAGCCCACAGTTATGTGTAAGATAAATGTCTCTGCATATCATGACCCAACATGTGAACAGCACACTTTTAAACAATAAATGGACAGTGTGTGAACTAAAAAATGAAATTGCAAAATTTCTGGAATTGAATGACAATGAGAACACATCATACCAAAACTTATGGGACACAATGAAGGCAGTCCTTAGGGAAAATTCATAGCACTCAATGCCTTCATAAAAAAGACAGAAAGGTCCCAAATCTATAACCTAACCATACTCCTAAAGGCACTGGAAAAACAAGAAAAATCCAACCCAAAGAGCTCCAGAAGGAAAGAAATAATTAAAATCAGAGCAGAAATCAATGAACTGGAAACAAAGGAAACAATTAAGACAATTGACAAAACAAAGAGCTGGTTCTTTGAAAAAATAAACAAGATTGACAAACCCCTGGCCAATATGATCAAGCAAAAAAAGGAGAAGCTTCAAATTAACAAAATTCAAAATGCAAAAGGAGAGATCACAACAGACATAAGTGAAATTGGGAGAATCATCAGGGCTTATTTCAAAAACCTCTACTCCACAAAACTGGATAAAGTGGAGGAGATGGATAAATTCCTGGATGTATAACATCTACCAAAGCTAAACACAGAGCAGATTAATCACCTCAATCAACCCATCACACTCATGGAGATTGAAAAAGTAATAAAAAAAACCTCCCAAAAAAGAAGAGTCCAGGACCAGATGGCTTCTCAGCTGAATTCTGTCAAACCTTCATGGAAGAACTCAAACCAATCTTCCTCAAACTGTGCCACACAATTGGTGAACAGGGAAAGCTACCCAACTCCTTTTATGAAGCTAGCATCACCCTAATTCCAAAACCAGGCAGAGATGCCACAAGAAAAGAAAACTACCGGCCTATTTCCCTGATGAATTTAGATGCAAAGATCCTGAACAAAATCCTTGCAAACCAGAATCCAACAACACATCAAAAGCATTATCCACCTTGACCAAGTGGCATTCATCCCAGGAACACAGGGGTGGTTCAACATATGGAAATCTGTCAATGTAATAATCTTTTTAATAGGCTGCATATTTCAAATTTATAAGAAAATTTATATCCCATTCAACTAATGCATTTTAAATATATATTTATTTGCAAGCAGACAGATAGAATGGGCTTGCTAGGGCCACCAGCAGCTGCAAGTGCACTCCAGATGCTTGTGTCATTTTGTGTATCTGCCTTTACATGGGTACTGGGGAATTGGTGCAATAGGCTTTGCAGGCAAGAACCTGAACCACTGAGCAGTCTCTCTGACACCAAATTAATGTACTTTTCAAAAGATGAGAGACACACACTATCTGAGGAAAAAGAAATCAGGATGTCTGGATGTGAGCATGTTTGGAATGTAGAACTTGGTATAAATAAGATCACATCCTGTTCTGAGACATCATCCTTGAGCAGTCTCTATCTGACCTTTGTGCTGCCAATAATAGTGGGTTATGCCCTTATTTTATTATTCCTGTCCAAGTCTATGACTTTTTTTTTTTCTAATTCTGATTTTTTTTAATGTGCAAAAGACTAATTTTTTAAAACAAGCAAAAATGACAAATAACAATATGGTACCATGCCAATAATCAAATACCCATAAAAATGGCATCAGTACACAGTGATAAGCACATTACAAATACAACATAGTAGTTACAATATCATGGAATGATTTTTAATCAGGAATAATCTTAACAGGTAAATTAAACATAATATCACATTGAATATTAAAGTATGTAACCATAATTTTAAAAGTTCTTCATTTTCATTACTAGTTGCATTTGAATACTACATTTGAGCCTCATTTAAAAAAAATGACCATTCAACAAGTCAATTGAACACATATATGCAAAAATTACATACTAGAATACAAGTGTAAACTGGAGACATTACTCAAAGACAAGAAAGAAAGTTCTTCATCATCTGTGTGATCAGGTTGCAAAGAACATGCTTTTCTCTTCTTTTTTCCTAAGACACTGCATCCTGGTTCTTCGGAATCTAGTTTTCTTTTCTGGAATCCTTAAGGAACAGCCTGAAGAATTCTCCAATTCCCTTTTGCCACTTAAGGGTTGCATGTACACAAAAGGGATTACCTCCTGCATACTTATTTTCAGCTTTTTCTGGATGAAACCTAAGGAGAATTAAGGACAGAAATGGAGGGACCTAGCATCTTCTTGGGGGGCTGGAGAAGCCACCACTTTTCAGTACTGGGACACTATCTGCTCTGGTCTGCACGGTGTTCAAAGGCGTCCAGACTGCAGAAGCACACAGGTTTACTAGCGAAGGATGCTTCCCTGGACCAGGAGAAGCCTATCCATCTACGACTTTTATCACAAGTTATTATGTGTTACAAATCCTAGGGACTTATCTCAATTAATTGGTCATTGTATTAACCAAGAGCTAGAATATATTTTGCTTGTGCTTTGGAAATTTTGAATTCATAGTTGAGAAATTCTGTATACTTATATAGCTTTATTTAAAATATCTCAAAGCAAAATCATAATTATCTGTTTGAAACTAACTACCCATTTTCTTCATTGCTGTATAAAATGTATGAAGGTAAGCCCTGACAGCGAGAAGACTAAAATTCTAGTCTCATTCTCTGTGCTGCTCCTTTCTTTGTTCAAGTGAATCTGTTTCCAATCCTCAACATCTGGTAGCATGTGCATCACAGAATATCAGAGCACAGTCCTCATGTTGGTTGTCATGGGTTTAGTGTTCCATAATGGTTTTAATTTGTAACATAAACTCCTCATAAAGGAGGACAGATATCTGTGGATCAGCTCATCTTGTGCTATCAACTTTGCCTTCCCTAACAAGCCTTGAATGGGCATTATTTGCCTACCAATAGCATTGGCTAGTATAAGAAAGCAGTTCAAAAGAACATGAGAGGCTTGGACCCTGTGAGCTTGCTGTGGAAACAGGCCCCTTGCTCCCCCTTCCTGATCGAAGTGCCCCTGGGTCACTACTTTCCAGATACCTTGCACTGAGGGTATGAATGGCACAGAGTGAGCAGGCCGGATTCCGGTTCCTTGCCTCCTCCCAGTTTCCTGGTTTTAGTAGGTCCCCCTGTGCCTGGCTTGGGGTGGAGGGTCCATCTGGTCCCTGTGTGGGTGCTGTGGAAGAAGGCATTATGTCTGTTATCCTGTGTGGCTCTTGGGTACCAACATCCCTGTTCCTCTCAGTCAGAGGGTGCACAGCCACTGTAGGAGCAGGCCTCTTGCCTTTGACTCTCTACCTTCCTGGTGCCTAGTTTCCTCACCCTTGATCACAGTGTGCCAAAGAGTACTTCAAGTGGACTGAGTAGGCCAGAGCTCCCACTTCCCCAGGTACCTTTGATGTATCTTTAATCTCCACAATATGCGCCTCTGTGTTGACAACCCCATAGTACACTAGTAAACCAGTCCGGTTCATATTTAAAACAGAGCACCCTCTGAAGATCCTACAAGGACAAAAACTTGCTTTCTTCTTAACAGAACTAAATGTTTCCCTGTGGAAGGGGCAGAACTGAAAAATATGGAGACTGTCAGCCTCTGGTTGAATTACAAAAGTTTGATGTTTGTTTGATGGTTGTTGAATTTACATTGTTCTGGTTTCTCCTTGCTATGCCACATACCAGTTAAAAATGTTTACCCAGTGCCTTTATATGCTGAAAGTATTTAATTTGTTTAAATTTATAGGATTCACAGCTAAAAAAAAAAATCTTAAATCTTAGAGAAGACTTGGGACTTTGAACCTACGTAAAGTTCATCAAGATTGTGGAGACCTTGAAACTTGGATTGAATACAATTTACAATGTTTAAAGGTTTTGAATCTATTGGGTGTCAGGGACAAAATGTAGTAATTTAAATAGATGGTCCTCAATGTATTCAGTGTTTTAATAGCTTGTAGTTTGGATCTGCAGCCACTTGGCTGAAAGTGGTGTCACTGGGCACATCTTAAGTTATGGTAGATGGGTTTGGAATTCTAATCCAAAGATATACAAAGTGCCTAGTTCTGCCTGGAATTCCTAAAGTGTACTGTGTGATTTTGATCTCTCTCTCTCTCTCTTTCTCTCTGCCTGGTCTTTTAAGAGGGGCCAATTTTCCTACCATTATGGAACATCCCCTGGATCTTTAAGCTTCAATAAATAACCCTTCCTCTGTAACTGTGCCTGGTTTAGAAGTTCATCTCAGCCAACCTAAAGCTGTATACTACACTCCCCAAGATGGGTAGACCACATGCAAAAAACCCAACAAAAGTCACAAAACTGAGATATCTCTACCAAGAAAGCCTAGTCCCACAATGAAAGCCTACAATAAAATCATAGAGAAATCAACAGAAATTTTATACCAAAATGGAAAGAAGAACCAATGAGAACCTGATCAAAGAATTGCTGAACTAGAAGCAAAGTATCATAAAAACAAAAATTGTGTCAATGAAATTGAACAAAGTCATATCTTAGAGCATTCAAATTTTGACAGTAGGCTTAACTTGATTTAAAACAAACAAACAAACATTAGAACCCTCAAAAGAGATATGAATGAATTGAAGGTGAGTCAAGAAATGGAAGATCTCAATAACTGGCCAATTAAGCTTAATGAAGACTTGATCGAATGTAAGAATGAATTCCAGGAAGCATCAAGAAAATAAAAAGTTGAACTTAAATTGTACCTCAAAAAAGAGATGGACATGATGCAAAATAACACAACAAAAAATAAAAATCAAGAATAACTTATAGAAACCTCTCTAGAACCCCTCACTAACAGATTCATTCATGTGGAAGACAGAAAATCTGACTTGGAAGGCAAGACAGAAGCAATTTATTGGGAGGCCAAAAACTTTGCTTAAGTTAAAAAAATCAAGTGAACAGAACACAAAGTAATGATAGGATACCCTAAAACAACCAAACATCAGGATCATGGTTATATCAGAAGGATAGGAAATCCAGGCCAGAGGCATAGAGAACATATTCAAAAAATTATTAAAGAAAAATTTCCCAATTTCTCCAAAGACAGGCCCATACAGATACAGGAAGCCCACATACCACCAAACAGACAGAACCAAAGAAGAGACTATAAAAGGTAAATAATAGTTAACTCTTAGCAATGAAAATAAAGAGGGAGTGCTAAAAACAGCAAGAGAGAAAAACTATTTGCATACAAAGGCAATTCCATCAGAATTACCAAATTACCTCAGATTTCTCAATGGAGACCCTGAAAGCCAGAAGTGCCTGGAATGAAAGACTTCTAAATCTAAAAAAACAAAACAAAACAAACAAAAAACTATAGCTTCCAACTCAAGCTACAGTACATCCCAAAAATATCCCTCATAATAGATGGTGAAAGGAAAATTTCCAAGAAAAATGTCAACTCTATGATTACACAATCACAAAGCAAAACCGACAGAGAATACTTCAGAGAATACTCAACACAGAGGAGTCAAACAACTAATCTCAAGAGCCAACAAAGAGAAGATCACAACAAAAATAGTCCAGGTGCAAAAAGTAAAAAAAAAAAAACACAAGAAAGCCCCTAACTCACCCATTAAAGACACAAGTAATCAAGGTAGAGCAAAAAAATGGACCATTTTATCTGCTGTCTTTTTAATTTTTTTTTTAAGATTAATTAGTTTTGTATTCCATGAATACAGTCAAGTTGGTACCATTGTTAGGCTCCTCCCTGTCCTCCACCCACACCTGGCCCCACCTTGTTGAGGTATATGGGTCATGCATTGTGGAGTTAGCCCTCAGTTATGGGTAGGAGGGAATGTCTCTGTATATCATGACCCAATGTGTGGCTCTGAAATTCTTTCTGCCCCCTCTTCTGCAAATTTCCCTGAGCCATGTTGCATTCATTTTAGGTCTGCTACAGTGTTGAGGATTTGGGAACCTCTGTGTCTCTGGATACCTGATTTGGTAAGAGTTGATTGTTTTCTGTGTCGATCTCCTTCACCCTTGTGCTGGTATCAGGTTCATCAAGAAAACAGCATCCTTGCTTGTTTCGCCAATTATTCTTAACTTCAGCTGGGGCCTTTTTGAGGCATGATGGAGTGGTTTTCTCCTTAGGATCTGTGTGTGTCTATCTGAAAAAAGAGAAGCAGATTCTCCAATGGAGAGTAAAGTTAGCACCAGATAAATGGGATAACCCTTATTTTTTATACAGAATTTAATAGGTGTAGGCCCTCTTCTAGCTCACAATTGGCGGCAGCTTGATAATGGAGAGTGGGCTCATTTTTGGATATGGTTCTGACTTGTTTCCCATCTCCAGCTATGGGATCCATTCCACTAAGTGGACCAGTTAGCCAAATCAAGAGCAATTGGTTTCCCACCATGGCTGTGCACAACTATTGCACTTGTATGACCATCATGACAGATTATTTGCTGTTAAGTAGGTTACAGCATGAGTTGCTTGGACAGATATTGTTCATTTTCCCCCAGTCGTCCATGTAGCACCTTTCTGGCACTAGACACTCTGACTGTCTGGGAAATGACTTTCTTCCAGCTTCTAGTCATGTCATTCCATGTTAAATGTCAACTGCATATGTTGTCTTCAGCAGGAGGGTCTTACCACTAACCTTTGGTGGGTCATCAAGTACTCTGACAGAAATCTGTCTTTGTTTTATGAAACCTTGTGGGTCTCTCTGATCAAAAGCTCATTGTGGATGATAGCCACATGTTGGTATTGGGAGTTATAGGTCAGTGCCCACAAACAGAAAGAAGAAAAAGATAACTAATATAAAAGAGTTATAGAGAAGAGAGAGAGAGAGAAGCAGTTGAAGATTATGGTCAGTCTTCATCATACCCTCTCCAGGGCCTTGTGACACAAGTGTTCCCTCTAAGGGCCTGGTGAAGGTTCAACCATTTGGTCTGCCATTTAGGATGTAGAATTTTATGGTGCCATAGCTGCTTGGGTTCAGATTTATGTCCTCACCCCTTCTCTTGCCCCCCCCCTTCCTCCTTACCCACCCTATTGTCCAGTCCTCAAGATGCTTACTAGGTATGTCAGCATCTTGGGTAGATTCAGGTTGGGTGCTATAAATGAGTGATACTAGGTGGTGATTATCTTTCTGTGATTGGGTAAGTTCACTGAGAATGATCTGTTCCAGGTTCAACCATATTTCTTCAAATTTCATTGTTTTATTTTTTCTTACTGCTGTGTAGAATTGCATCATGTAGATATACCACATCTTAGTCATCCATTTGTCATGTGATGGACATCTGGGTTGATTCCAACTCTTAGCTATTACAAATTGAGCTGCTATAAACATGGTTGACCAAATCTCTCTGCTCTGAGGCTTGAAGGTTTTAGGGTACATGCGCAGTAAGGGAAGAACTGGGTCTGTTTTTAATTCTATAGTCAACCTTTTGAGGAGTCTCCATATTGCCTCCCAAAGTGGTTGTACCATCTTACATTCCCAACAGTGGATGAGGTTTCCTCTTTCTCCAAATCCTCAACAGCATTTATTTTCATTTGATTTTTTAATGTTTCCTATCCTTGCTGGGGTAAGGTGGAATCTCATAGTTGTTTTAATTTGGATTTTCCTGGTGATTAGGAACGATGAACATTTTCTTAAGTATGTGTTTGCCATTTGTATTTCTTGCTCTGTGAAGTGCCTGTCCAGCTCTTTGCCCCATTTTGTGAGTGGGTTGTTTGACTTCTTATTGCTAAGGTTTTTCAGTTCTTTGTAGATTCTAAAGATTAGGCTTCTGTCATTTGGATATTCAACAAATATTTTCTCCCATTCGGTGGGTGATCTATTGGCTTTGCTTATTGTATGTCTGTCTGTGAAGATACCCTTCAGCTTCATGTGATCCCATTGGTTGAGTGATTAAGATCCTGTGCTACTGGGGTTTTGTTCAGGCTTTGTAGTATAGCTTTATTTCAGGTATGGTGATTCCTCCAGATGTATTTCTTTTGCTGAGCATATGCTTATATATCTGAGGCCTTCTGCCTTTCCTTATGAATTTTGATGCTTTTTTGTTATTTCTGTGAAGAACAATGTTGGCATTTTAATTGGAATTGCATTAAATCTATATATTGCCTTTGGTAGGATTGCCATTTTCACCATGTTAATTCTGCTTACCCAGGAACATGGGAGGTATTTTCATTTTCTCAAGTCTTGTTCAATTTTTTTATTGAGTATGGTTGTGTTCATGGTATAGATCTTTCACTTCATTGGTTAATGTTATTGCAAGGTATTGTATTTATTTATTTTGTTGTTGTTGTTGTTGCTATTGAAAATGGGAACATATCCCTTATTTCTTTCTCTGTATCTTTGTCATTTGTATATAGAAAGGCTACTGGTTTTTGTGCATTGATATTTGTATCCTGCTACTTTGCTAAAGGAGTTGATATGCTTCAAGAGTTTTGGGATATAGTCTCTTGGGGCTCTTAAGTATAGAATCATGTCATCTGTGAATAGAGCTAACTTAACTTCTTCCTTTCCAAATTGTATCCCTTTTATTTCCTTCTCCTGTCTTGTTTTTTGAGCTAGGACTTCCAGTACTATATTGAAGAGCATAGGTGAGAGTGGACACCCCTGTCTTGTTTCCGATCTCAATGGGAATTCCTCCAGTCTCTCTCCATTAAGTATTATTTGGGCGTTAGGAGCTTTGTGTATAATCTTTATTATGTTAAGATATGAACTGACCATGCCAAGTTTCTCCAATGTTTTGATCATGAAGTGATGTTGTATTTTCTCAAAGGCCTTTTCTACATCTATTGAAATGATCATGTGGTTTTTCTGTTTAACCTTGTTTATATAGTGTATTACATTAACAGGCTTCTGTATGTTGAACCACCCCTGCATTCCTGGGGTGAATACCACTTGATCAAGGTGGACAATGCTTTTGATGTGTTGTTGGATTTGGTTTGCAAGGATTTTGTTCAGGATATTTGCATCTAAGTTCATCAGGAAATAGGCCAGCAGTTTTCTTTTGTTATGATATCTCTGCCTGGTTTTGGAATTGGAGTGAAACTAGCTTCATAGAAGGAGATGTTCTCCCATCATGTGGCACAGTTTGAGAAAGAATGGTTTGAGTTCTTCCATGAAGGTTTGATAGAATTAAGCTGAGAAGCCATCTGGCTCTTGACTGTTCTTTTGGGTGAGGTTTTTTATTAACTTTTCAATATTGATGATGAGTGTGATAGGTTTATTTAGGAGAATAATCTGCTCTGAGTTTAGCTTCAGTAGATGGCATGTGTGCTGGAATCTATCAATTTCCTCCATATTATCCAGTTTTGTGGAGCAGAGTTTTTTGAAATAAGTCCTGATGATTCGCCCAATTTCACTTATGTTTGTTGTGATTCTTCCTTTTTCATTTCTAATTTTGTTAAATTGAAAACAAATCTCTCTCTCTCTCTTTTATTTATTTATTTATTTATCTATCTATTTATTTATTTATTTATTTATTTATTTATTTATTTTTGCTTGATCAAACTGGCCAGTGGTTTGCCAATCTTGCTTATTTTTTCAAAGAACCAGCTCTTTGTTTCATCAATTTTCTTAATTGTTTTCTTAGTTTCCAAGTCATTAATTTCTGCTCTGATCTTAATTATTTCTTTCTGTCTGGATATTTTTGGGTTGGATTCTTCTTGCTTTTCCAGTGCCTGTAGGTGGATGGTTAGGTTATTGATTTGGGACATCTCTGTTTTTGTTATGAAGGCATTTAGTGCTATGAACTTTCCCCTGAGGACTGCCTTCCTTGTGTTCCATAAGTTTTGGTATGAAGTGTTCTCACCATCATTCATTTCTAGAAATTTTGCAATTTCGGTTTTCATTTCTCCATTATCCATTTATTGTTTAAAAGTGTGTTGCTCAGTTTCCAGGAGCTGATGTGATTCTTTGTGGGTCTTTTATTGTTCATTTCTAGCCACATAGCATTGTGATCTGAAATCATGTAGGGAATTATGTCAATCTTCCTAAATATATTGAGTCAGGCTTTGTGACCCAGTATATGCTCTATTTTAGGGAATGTTCCAAGGGCTGCTGAGAAGAATGTGAAGTCTGTAGATTTGGGATGGAAAGTTCTGTAGATGTCCGTTAGGTCTAAGTGATCTATGGTTTTGATGAGCTCTCTTGTTTCCCTGTTGAGTTTCTGTTTGGATGATCTGTCTATTATTGGAAATGGCATATTGAAGTCCCAAACTATGATGATGTTGGTTGTTTTTTCTGCTTTATTGTCAAGTAGGTTTTGCTTTATGAACTGTGGTTCCCCTGTCTTTGGTGCTTAAAGATTTATGATTGTGATATCCTCTTGATGGATCATTCCCTTGATAAGTAGGAAGTGCCCTTCTTTGTCTTTTTTGATTATTTTTGGTTTGAAGTCTATTTTATCCAATACTAGTATAGCTATGCTGCATGTTTCTTATTCCCATTTGCTTTGGAATATTGTTTTCCACCCTTTCACCTTAAGGAGGTGTATTAGTCAGGGTTCTCTAGAGGAACAGAACTGCTAGAATGAATTATTTTAAAAGGGGATGTATTGGATCATCTTACAGTAGTCCAATAGCAGTTGCAGGCCCGAGAATCACCGAACCTGGTAGTTGCTCAGTCCTCATGGCCAGATGCCTCAGCAGTCCCGACTCAGCACTGAAGATGGTGCCAGAAAGCCTGGATGCTTCCTGAGGAGCTGCTGGGTTTCGATCCATGGCGGTCTTCAGTTGATGCTGGTCTTTTGTCCGCACTGGTCTTCAATCCACGCTGGAAGGTAGCAAGCAGCTCCAGCAGCCAAAATGGAAGGAAGGGAGGAAGGAAGGAAAGGACTCTTTTTACCCAGAGCTTCCTTGTATCAAGTCCCACTCTGGACGGGGCCGCCCATTCTGGGGAAGGGCTCACCCTGGGGGAAAGACTTCCTCCTTTAGTTGATCCTTCCTAGAAGCAACCTATGGATTACTAATCAGATCAAGTTGACAACACCTTAACCATCACAGGAGGTGTCTGTCTTTAGTGGTGAAGTGGGTTTCATGAAGGCAACAGATTGAGTGGTTTAATTTCCTTATCCACCCTGTTAACTTGTGTCTCTTGATGGGTGAATTAAGGCCATGAATATTTAGGGTAATTACTGTGAGGTTTGATTTGACCCCTGCCATGCTGTGTTGGTATATGTGGTTTGGAGTTTTCATGGACTTTGAAGTTTTCTGTGCCTTCTCTGAGTTTGGTTATTGTGATCTGCTTCTTGTTGGCATTTGAGGATGGTTATTTGATTCTTCTGTGTGGAGAATTTTCTGAAATATTCTCTGTAAATTTGGTTGTGTGTTCATATAATTGTAAAGCCGAGTTTTGTCATGGAAAATATTTTTCAACATCTATTATGAGAGATACTTTTTCTGGGTAAAGTAGTTTGGGTTGGAAGCCATAGGTTCTTAGACTTTGCAGTGTTCCATTCCAGGCCCTTCTGGCTTTCAGCTTTCAGGGTTTCCATTGAGAAGTCTGAAGTAATTCTGATGGGGTTACCTTTAAAAATAATGGGCTGTTTTTCCCTAGCTGCTTTTAGGTTTTTCTCTTTGGTATTAATATTTAGAGTCTTAATGATAATATGTCTTGTTGAGTTTCTCTTCTGGTCCAATCTGTTTGAAATTCTGTTAGCTTGTTGTATCTTGATGGGCCTTTCTTTTGAGAGAGTGGGAAAGTTTTCTTTTATTATTTTGTTAGATAATTCTCCATGCCTTTGGTCTGAATTTCCTCCCCTTCTGGTATTCCCATGATCCAGATGTTAGGAAGTTTAAGGGTATCCCATAATTTCCTCATGTTCTGTTCACAGAAATATTTGAAGTTATTGAAACTTTTGTACTCTCAAACCGTTTCTTCCATCTTATCTTCCAGATCAGAGTTTCTATCCTCCACATGGCTAACTGTATTCTTAAGAGCTTCTAAAGAGTTTTGGGCTTGTTCAATTAGGTTTGCATTTTCTGCTAGTTTTCTGTGTATAGTTTCCATCCCTCTGTCAAGTTCCATTTTCATATCATTTTCTGATTTTCTTGATGCTTCTTGGAATTCATACTTGCATTTCTTTATGTCTTTATTTAGCATTACCAGCTGACTTTTGAAGTTCTCCTTTTTTTCCCTCTCCTTCATATCTGTTAACTGTCTTTGTAATCCTTCCATTTTCTTATGTGTTAGGTCTAGTCTAGTGATGGCATCATCTACCTGATTATCAGTCCTTTGTTGCTTTTCTGAAAGTTCTACCAGTAGGTTGGTCAGGGTTGCATTGCTCATCGCTTCGTTATGGTGTTCTTGTCCTGGTGTCTCTTCTATGTTTTGATTAGAGACATTCATTGTAGGACTGGGTGGTTTTACTATATTTACTTGAATTTGATTTTTCATGTTATTTCTTTTGTGAAGTGATTTGCCCATCACAGTGTATTGGCAGGGAGAGTAGGACTATGGTCTTGTTGGGTGGGGGAAATGGTGCCTTTTGGGGGAGCTGGCCTAAGCTAGCAGTTCGGCAAGCAAATGAGCAGAGCGGTCCTGAGCTCATGCTTGGGTGGGTGGATCAGCCTGAGCTTAGCTCCTGTGTGGCAGGCCACTGGTGGTGGGCTGTTGGGCAGGTGGCCGGCATGACAGATGGGGGATTGGGCTTGAGCTGCCACAGGTGGATGGCCAGAGTGAGCCCGAGTTCCTGCATGGGCAGGTGGAATGTGCTTCAAGTCACATGTGGGCGGGCAGGTGATTGAAACAGCAAGTGGGCAAATGGGCAGCACAGGCTGAGTTCCCATCTGTGGATAGGAAGCACACGTGTGGCTAGCAGCTGGATGGATCGAGTCTGAGCTCATGTGGCCCTGTGGGCTGAGCCTGCCCGAGGTCACACATGGGTGGTGGTAGCAGGGCAATCACCCCTGCACAGTGAGGCAAGTGGAATTATACTGGCCTGTATCCTCTTTCCTACAGTAATTGTGGGAGTATCCTGAGGCTGGGACTATGGCTAAGGCAGCTGCTTGAGGGATGGTGGGCTGGTGGGCTACCTGAGTGCCAGGGAATCAGCCAATTCCCCCCTTTTCCCTCTCTGAACCCTCTCACTGGTAATCTATTAGAGATTGCTCTCCCTTAAAAGACCCAGTGAACCCTTAATGCCTTGCCTTTCCTTCCTGGGGAGGTGTGGCACAGTTAGGCAGTCAACATCTTGACTGGAAGTCTCTATCTGCTGTCTTCAAGAAACCCAGCTCACAACTAAAGACAGATACCTCCTCGGGGTGAAAGGATGGAAAGTGATACTCAAAGCAAATGGAAATTTTAAAAAGTTGGTATTGCTATATAAATATCTGATAAAAAAAAAAATAAACAGACTTGAAACAAGAAGTAATCCTTAAAGGACAAAGAAGGCTACTTCTTACTCATCCAGGGATTGATCCAACATGACAACATCCCAATCATAAATCTATATGCACCAAACACAGGTGAGAGAAAGAGAAAAAACTATTTACATACAAAGGCAATTTCATCAGAATTACTGAGATTTCTCAATGGAAACCCTGAAAGTCTGAAGTCAAATGAAAGATTTCAAAATCTGAAAAACACTATAGCTTCCAACTCAAGTTGCTGTACCCTCAAAATATCCCTCATAAAAGATGGTCAAAGAAAAACTTTCCAAGATAAAAGTCAACTCTATGATTATAGGAACACAAAGCAAAACCTACAGAGAATACTTATAAATAAATAAATAAATATATATATATATAAATAAAATAAAAACCTACTTGACAACAAAACAGAAATAAACAGTAACACCATCATAGTCACAGACTTTAGTACTCCACTATCATCAATAGAGAGATCATCCACGTAGAAAATCCACAATCAACACGGAAATATTACAGCTCAACATCACCATAGATGAACTAGACCTAACCGAAATCTACATAACTTTCCATTCCAACACTAAAGAATACACGTTTCTCTCAGCAACCCACAAAACCTTCTCCAAAATAGACCATATATTCAGCCATAAAATGTGCCTCCATAAATTCAGGGTAATTGAAGTAATTTCTTATATCATATGAGATCACATTGCTTTAAAGCAAGAAATCAACAACAAGAGACACATCAAGAACTCCACCAGCTACTTATTGGAGACTGAAAAACACACTTTTAAACAATGAATGTGTTGTGGAAGAAATTGTAAAATTCCTAGAATTGAATGATAATGAAAACACAACCTACCAAACTTATGGGACTTAACGAAGGCAGTCCTATGGGGAAAATTCATAGTACTAAATGCCTTCATAAGAAAGAAAGAAAGATCCCAAATTAATAAGTTAAGTTTCCATCTAAAGGCATTGGAAAAAAACAAGAAGAATCCAACCCTAAGTTTCCAGATGGAAACAAATAATCAAGATCAGAGCTGAAATTAATAACTTGAAATCATCAGGGTATATTCCTAAACATCTACTCCACAAAATTAGATTATCTGGAAAAATAGATGAGTTCCTAGACACATACCAAATCCCAAAACTAAACTCAGAATACATTAATGTCCTAAACAAATCCATCACATCCATAGAGATTGCAAAGGTAATCAAAAACCATCCCACAAAGAAAAGTCCAGAACCAGATGCCTTCTCAGCCAAATTCTATCAAACCTTCGTTGAAGAACTGAAACCAATTTTTGTCAAACTGTTTCACATAATTGGAGTCCAGGGAATACTCTCCAACTCCTTCTGTGAAACATCACCCTAATGCCAAACCAGATATAGATGAAACAAGATAAGAAAACTATAGGCCTTCATGCCAAATGAATGTACACACAAAGATGCTAAACAAAATCCTCACAAACTGAATTTAGCAACTCATGAAAAGCATTATTCACCTTGATCAAGTAGGCTTCATCCAAGTGATGTAGGGATGGATCAACATATGAAAATGGATCAACATAATATACCACATAAACAAACTTAACCAAAAGAAGCACATGATCATCTCAATTGATGCAGAAAAGGCCTATTAAAAAATACAAAAGCACTTCATGATCAAAACGCTGAAAAGTATAGTTGTATCTCAGCACAATAAATACTGTGTATAAAACACCCAAATCCGAAATAATACTTAATGGGGAAAGAATCAAGAAATTTCCACTGAGATTGGAAACAAGACAGGGGTTCTCACTCTCACCACTGCTTTTCAACATAGCACTAGAAGTACTAGCCCAAGCAATAAGATAGGAGCAAGAAACAAGAGGGATTCAAGTTGGAAAGGAAGAAGTCATATTAGCCATATTTGCATATGACAGGATCATATACATTGGTGACCCAAAGCCTCCATCTCAAAACTTATGAATGTGACCAATTCCCCCAGTAAAGTGACTGTATAAAAACAATGTGCAAAAGTTAGTAGCCTTTCTATATGAAAGGACAAATATATAGAACAAGAAATCATTGAGGCTGTCCCATTTTCAACAGCAACAACAACAACAAAAATACATTGGAATAGCACTAACCAAGGATATGAAAGATCAATATAGTGAAAACATTAAAAAAGTCATGAAAGAAATTGAATGGGAATTGGGAAGATGGAAAGACCTCCCATGCTCCTGGATAGGTAGAATCAATTTTATGAAAATGGCAATTCCACCAAAAGTAATATAGAGGTTTAGTGCAATACCAATAAAAATTACCAGCATCATTCTTCATAGAGATTGAAAAACTCATCTCAAAATTCATATGGAATGACAGCAGGCCTTGTACAGCCAAACATCATAACAACAAAAACCTCTGGAGGTATCAACATACCCAATCTAAAGCTATATTACAAAGCCATAGCAATAAAAAAAAAAAAAGCATGGCAATGACATGAGAACAGAAATGTAAGCCAATGGAACAGAATTGAAGACCCAGACCTTAGGTCAAGTAAGTACAGGTACTTGATCTATGGCAAAGGTACCAATAATGAAGATTGGAGGAAAGATAGCATCTTCAACAAATGATGTTGGACAGATTGGATGGCCATACATAGAAAAATGCAACTAGACCCACTTATCTCTCTATACACAAAAATCAAGTCCAAATGGATTAAAGACCTCAATATAAGACCTGAAACACTTCTCCTACTGGAAGAAAAAAATAGGAGGCATTCTCCACAATATAGGATCGGGGAGAGACTTCCTGAACAAAACCCCAGAAGCCCAGGAAATTAAACAATCACTCAACCATTGGGATCTCATGAAGCTAAAAAGCTTTTGCACAGACAAACACACCATAAACAGAGCAAATAGATTACCCATGGAATGCGAGAAAATCCTTTCCGCCTTTACCAGTGTCAGAATACAATTATCTGAAATCTACAAAGAACTCAAAAAGCGAAACAATAATCAAACAAACCAGTCAAAAAATTGTGCAGAAAAATAAATAGGGAGTTCTCAGGGGAAGAATTAACAAGTGGCTAACACACACTTAAGAAAATGTTCAACAACCCTAACCATCAGGGAAATGCAAATTAAAACAACCATGAGACTCCACCTTACTGCAGTAAGGATGGCAGTCATTAAAAAGTCTAACAACTAAAACTGTTGGCAACAATGTGGGGAAAGAGAAATCCTCATCCACTGTTGGTAGAAATGTAAACTTGTCTAGTCACTATGTAACTTAATTTGTAGATTTCTGAAAAGGATGAACATAGATTTACCAACAGACCCAGTTATTCCCTTACTGGGCATTTATCCTAAATGCAATACAGAGACATATGCTCAACAATGTTTATAGCTGTTTAATTCATTATAGCTAAGACCTCGAATCAACCCAGATGCCCATTATGTGATGAATGGACAATGAATTTGTGGTGCATTTACACAATGGAATTGTACTGAGGAGTAAGAGAAAATGATACAATGAAATGTGTTTAAAACAATGGGCAGACTCTTGGAACAGACCATACTCAGTGAACTTGCACAATCACAGAAAGACAAATGCCACATGGGGTCACTTATCTGTGGTTCCTAGCCTGGAACTGCTTTAGTTGCTGTCATATCTGACAGGCAACTCAAGGCCCAGACATAGGGATGGAAGGGCTTGGCAGGGAGGGGGAGGTGGATAAAAGCACAAAATTAAATCCAAAATGAGCTTATATCATATAAATTTTTATTCTTGGAGATTGTCTAAAAGATATAACCCTATCTGAAATTGGGATCAAGTCAGAATCATATCCTCATAATGATTCTGCTTTATATTGTCAAGCTCCCATTAATTTGGGGATATAAGATGGTCTACACCCTTTAAATTCTCTCTAGAATAATAATGGGTGTCCCATTTAATGGGTACTGACTTCACTCTACCTTGGAGAATTTGCTTCTCTTTTTTAGATGCATGCTGGACCTGAGGAGATAAATGACCTAGTGCACTCAACCCTGAACCCACCTGAAACCACAAAAGAAATGGGGAAATGGATAAGAGTGCTGCTTTCTTAGCGAATCTTATATCAGGCCAGGGGTGAAGGAGATAGACACTGAGGACACTCAACATTTACCAAACCAGAGATCTAGAGGCTCCTAAATGACCATCACTGAAGTAGACTTATAGTGCTCCCAGCATGGTTCAGGGAATTTTTTGGAAGGTGGGGTGGAAAGATTGTTAGAGCCACAAGTTGGGACATTTTGCAGAGAGACATTGCCTCTCACCCTCCCCCTGAACCCCAGTAATTCATGGCCCACAATCCCCATGGTGTTGACCTGCATACCTAGTGAGGAAGGCCTTTGAGAAAAGTGGCAGCAGAGAGGGAAAGGATGGCACCAACATGTGTTGTTTACATACTAAATATGTCCTCATCTAATAAAAATAAAAATAATTAAATAGTAGTAAGGGGGAACACCTGAATTATAGGGCTCTGGTGAGGGTGGGATGAAGCCTAATCTTAACAGAATACTATTTTTCTGTCTCTTACCTGTAACTCCCAATACCAAACATTGTTTGCTACCCATATTGAGCTGATGACTGGAGAGACCTACGAAGTACCAAAATTAAGACATCTTTCTGTCAAAGCACTTGACTACCTGCCTGAGACAAAGGCTAAATCCCTAGTGCTGAAGACACCATATGCTGCTGACACAAAGCCTGGAGAGACCTGGCTGGAATTCAGAAGAAAGCCAGTCTCCATAAGTTAGCCTGTCTAGTTCTGGAAAGCTCTACTTGAACTACTGGGGGAAAGTGGCCAACAATAGTATGAGCAACCAGGAGTCTAAGCTACTCTGAAGCAAACACACTGACATGATGTACATGCCACTGCAATAGTAGCACATAGGCTCAGTGGGTAACCAATAAGTTTCTGATTGGCTAAGAAATCCCCTCAGTGTAAATGCAAATTAAATATCTAGATTTGGGAACAAGAGGAGAATCTTATGGAGACAAAAATTATATTCTGCAGTGTCAAGATCTCACAAATTTTTGGCTAAAAGAGGGGTCACACACATCAAATTCTCCCTAAATTAATAATATTTATCCCACTTAAACTATGCTGACATCACTGTCCTTTGGAGAAGATATTTTTCTTTTTCAGAAGGAAGCAAGACCAGAGAAGTTAAAATACCCCTTACACTTCAGCCAAGCCACAATTGAATCCAAAGAGGAATGGGGGAAACAAGCAAGAGTGCTGCTTCCATGATCAACCTGATTATATTCAACACCTACCAAAGCAGAGATCCAGAGACTCCTAAGAGCTCATCACTGAAGAAGATTTATAACTTACCTACCATGGCTCAGGGAGTTTTGTGGGGAAGGGCATGGAAAGATTTTAAGAGCCACATGTTGAGACATCATGCACAGAGGCATGCCCTTCCCCCTAAAATACCTGACTACTGCTTCCATAACACATACACTACAACCCCATGGGGAATACCTGAAACTCCACTGAGGAGTGTCCCCAATTGAATGAAGGCAGGGAAGATGGCAAAGAGGGTATGAACACATGATGTATCCATACAAAACATCTTCTTACTACTACTACTACTACTACTACTAATTCTTCTTATTATTATTAAAAAATAACACAAGAAGTATGTGAGGATTACTTTATCAAGCTATACATCAATGGAAACATTGCACATATATTTGTGATTGTGTGGGTTTCCGCACTGAAAAAACATCTTTAAAAGACCAAATCCTCTGTGCAAAGGAGAGGAGTGATTACACAACACTCAGTCATCTCATTAGAAAGGACTGTTTATTCTAACTCATCTTGGAAAAAAATCTTACATTTGTGTGTGTGTGTGTGTGTGTGTGTGTGTGTATGTATGTATGTATATATATATATATATATATATATATATATATATATATATATATATATATATATATATATAGTGTGTGTGGGGTGCATAATGGATTGGAGGTAGAAAGGAGAACAGAACTACTCTTTCTCAGACATGTTTAAATAGAAGTGAAATAAATTATTTTCTTTCTTTTTTATTAGTTATGTACACAGTGTGTATGCAGCCATGTTGGTCTCCATCATTGGCCTCCTCCCTGTCCTCCCCCCTCTGAAGGGACCCCTTGTTGGGGAATGTGAGTCATGCATTGTGGGGTTAGCCATCAGTTATGGGGAAGAGGTGATGTCTCTGTGCATTATGTCCCAACATGTGGCTCTAACAATTTTTCCACCCCCTGTTATACTAATTTCCCTGAGCCATGTTCACTTCATTTTAGGTCTACTTCATTGATGAGGTCTTGGGAGCCACTGTCTCTGGATATCTGGTTTGGCAGGAGTTGAGTGTTCTCTGTGTCTATTTCCTTCATCCTTGGGCTGGTACCAGGTTCACCAAGAAAGTAGCACTCTTGCTCATTTCCCCAATTACTCTATGGTTTCAGCTGGGGCTCAGGTGATGTACAATGGACTGATACTCTCCTCAGAATCTGCATCCATCTGAGAAAGAGAAATAAAATCTCAAATGGAGAGTGAATTCAGCACCAGATAAATGGGACAACCATTATTATTTTAGAGAGAATTTAATAGATGCAGGCCATTTTGTAGCCCACGATTGATGGGGGGTTGATAATGGAGAGCAGACTCATTATTTGGATATGGTTCTGATTTGTTTCCGAGTTCCAGCTATGGGTTCCATTCAACTGAGCAGATCCTTTAGCCAAATCAAGAGCAATTGGTTACCCACCATGGCTGTGTGCCACTATTGTATTTGTGTGAGCATCACTTCAGGTTGTTTGCTGTTGAGTAGCTTAGACAATGAGTTGTTTGGACAGATATTGGTCATTTTCCCCAAGCCACTCATGTAGCACCTTCTGGCACTAGATGAGCTAACTGTCTGGGGACTGACTTGCTTCTAGATTCCAGCCAGGTCACTTTGTGTTCCATACCAACAACATACGGTGTTTTTGGCAGTAGGGTCTTACCACTAACCTTTGATGGGTCATCAAGTACTCTGACAGAAATCTGTCTTAATTTTGGGAAACCTTGTATATCTCTCTGATCAACAGCTCATTGTGGATGTTAACTGCATGCTGGTACTCGGAGTTATGGGACAGTGTCAAGGGAAAGAAGGAAGAAAAATATATGTAATATAAAAGAGAATGGGAGAAGGGAGAGGAAAAAGGAGAGAGAAAGAGAAACAGGAGAAGATTAAGGTTAGTGTTCATCATACATTCTCCAGGGCCCTGTGATTCATGTGTTCCCTCTAAGGACTTGATGAAGGTTCAACCATATAGTCTGTCTTTTTAGATTAAAATTTTATGGTACCATTGCCATTTCAGTCCAATTTTGTGTTGGCCCTCACCCTTACCCTCCCCTCCTTCCCACCTTCCCTACTGTCTGGTCTTTGAGATGCTTATTAGGTATCATTTGTCATCATCTCAGGGACATTCAGGTTAGGAGTCACAGATGATTGAGACCATGCATTGATTATCTTTTTGTGATTGGGTGGGTTTACTCAGAATGATCTGTTACAAGATTGACCCTTTTCTTCAAATTTCATTGTGTCATTTACCCTTACTGATGTGCAGAATTCCATCATGTAGATATGCCACATCTTGGTTATCCATTCATCTAATGATGAACATCTGGGTTGATTCCAGCCTTTAGTTATTATGAACAACATGAACATGGTTGAGCAAAACTCTCTGAACTAAGGTGTGGTGTCGTTAGGATAAATGCCCAGTAAGGGAATAAGTGGGTCTGGGTCTGTTGGTAACTATAGTTAACCTTTTTAGTAGTCTCCATATTGCTTTCCATAGTGGTTGTACCATATTACATTCCCACCAACAGTGAATGAGTGTTCCTATATCTCTAAATCGTTGCCATTATTTGTTTTCATTTGATTTTTTTAATGTTTGTTATCCTTACTGGGGCAAGGTGGAATCTCAGAGTTTTAGTTTGCATTTACCTGATGATTAGGGATGATGAACCATTTATTAAATGTGTGTTTTGCATTTTTATTTCTTCCTCTGAGAACTCCCTGTACAGTTCTCTGCCACATTTTGTGAGTGCAAAACATATTGTTCATCCAACATCTTCATAACATTGAGGTAGCCATTGTCCCATGCCTTGAACCCCTGAATGCATTAGCTGAGCTACACAGAGCTGTTTCAGGTCCACAAGCCATGGGCAAAAGCTAGAACCTCTTTGGTTTTCTAGGTCAGTGGTAATGACCTGAGGAATTCTTCAGCATCACTGATACCTAAAGCACACACATGACAGCTAGGCAAGGGAGGCAGCAGCTGTCTGACTGCAAGACCACAGCTGCCAGAGTTTATCATGTTGACACCAAGTTATAGTATATGCCCAGAGAAGAAGCTGAAAGAGATGCAGGATAGTGGGAAAGGGTGATAACATTTAGGAGTCAATGACTTTCAGCAACTTTTCCATTCCAGGAATATAAAGCAAGATAGTCCTAAGAATTTATTAAGCAGAGGTACAAATGTGTAAAAAAAATTATTGAAAATGATTAGTAATGTCCTAAATATGTACAATGACAAAGAATTTTTACACACAGGAGCTTATGTAAATACAAATATTGGTATATTAAACATGAGAAAAGTCGAGGTGATAGTTTAATCTTTCTTCTAGGTAAATTATTTTCATTTGTATATAGTGTCTTTCTTTAGGAAATATCTGTCAATTTTATACTTTAATTCCCTGAGGGAAGACAAATCTTTTTTTTATTATTATCAGTTATGTACACAGTGTGTATATAGTCATGTTGGTACCACTGTTAGCCTCCTCCCTGTCCTCCTCCCTCAGCAAGGGCTCTCTTCATAGGGAATATGGGTCCTGCATTGTGGAGTTAGCCATCAGTGATGGGTAAGAGGCAATATCACTATGCATAATGAAACAGCTTATGGCTCTAATGTTCTTTCCATCCCCCTCTTCCACAAATTTCTGTGAGGCATGTTGGGTTCATTTTAGGTCTGCTGACATTGATGAGGTCTTGGGAGCCTCTATGTCTCTGGCTATATTGTTTGGTAGGAGTTGCATGTTCTCTGTGTCTATCTCCTTCACCCTTGTGCTGGTACCAGGTTCACCAAGAAATAAGCATTTTTGCTCATTTCCCCTTGAGATGCTTATTATTACATTAGGTATGTCAAGGTAGATTCAGGTTAGGAGCCCTAGATGAGTGAGACTATGCAATGATTATCTCTGTGTGATTGTGTGAGTTCACTGAGAATGATCTGTTCAAGGTTTGACCTGTTTTCTTCAAATTTCATTGTTCTGTTTTTCTTTACTGTTGTATAGAATTCCATTTTGTAGATATACCACATCTTGGTTATCCATTTGTCTAATGATGGACATCTGGATTGATTCTAGCTCTTAGTTATTGTGAATTGAGCAGCTATAATCATGGTTGAGCAAATCTCTCTGAACTGAGGCATGGAGCTTTTAGGATAAATTCCCAGTAAGTGAATAACTGGGTCTGTTGGTAACTCTATAGTCAACCTTTTTAGGAGTCTCCATATTGCTTCCCAAAGTGGTTGTACCATCTTACATTCCCACAACAGTGGATGAGGGTTCCTATTTCTCCACATCCTCACCAGCATTTATTTTCATTTGATTTTTTTTAATGTTTTCTATCCTTATCTGGGTAAGGTGGAGTCTCATAGTGGTTTTAATTTGCATGTCCTTGATGATTATTGATGATGGACCTTTTCTTATGTGTGTGTTTGCCATTTGTATTTCTTCCTCTGAGACCTGCCTGTCCAGTACTTTGCCCCAATTTGTGAATTGATTGTTTGATTTTGTATTGTTTAGGTTTTTGAGTTCTTTATAGATTCTAGAAATTTGGCCTCTGTCACTTGGATATTCAGAAAATAGTTTCACCCATTCTATGGTTAATCTATTGGCTCTGCTTATTGTATGCTTGTCTGTGAAGAAACTTTTCAGCTTCATGAGATACCAATGTTTGAGTGATTGTTTAAGATCCAGAGCTACTGGGGTTTTGTTCAGGAAGTCTTTTCCCATTCCTATATCATGGAAGGCTCTTCCTATTTTTTCCTTCCAATAGTAACAGAGTTTTCAGTCTTATATTAAGGTCTTTGAGCCATTTGCACTTTATTTTTGTCCATGGTGAGATTTGTAGATCAAGTATCAATTTCCTGCATATAGTTATCCAGTTTATCCAACTCCATTTGTTGAAGATGGTGTCATTTTTCCACTCTGCATTGTTAGGGCCTTTGTCAAATATCAAGTAGCTGTAGTTACTTGACCCAAAGTCTGGGTCCTCGATACTGATCCATTGGTCTATACTCCTGTTTTTATGGCAGTACCATGCTATTTTTATTATTGTAATATAGCATTAGATCATTTATCATGATGCCTCCATGGTTGGTATTGCATTAAATCTGTATATTGCCTTTGGTAAGATTTTCATTTTCACAATGTTACTTTTGCCTATACAGGAGCATGGGAGGTTTTTCCATTTTTTCAAGTCCTCCTCAATTTCTTTTTTGAGTGTTTTTATTTTTTCATTGTATAGGTCTTTCACATCCTTGGTTAATGCTATTTTTTGTTGTTGCTGTTGCTATTAAAAATGGGACAATTGGGCTGGAGAGGTGGCTTAGTAGTTAAGCGTTTGCCTATGAAGCCTAAGGACCCTGGTTTGAAGCTCAATTCCCCAGGACCCACGTTAGCCAGATGCACAAGGGGGAGTTCGTTTACAGAGGCTGGAAGCTCTGGCATGCCCATTCTCTCTCTCTCTCTCTCTCTCTCTCTCTCTGCTTCATTCTCTCTGTCGCTCTCAAATAAATAAATAAACAAAAAACTTTTAAAAATGGGACAATGTCACTTATTACTTTCTCTGTATCATTATCTTTTACATATAGAAAGGCTAGTGATTTTTTTGTTCATTGATTTTGCATCCTGCTACTTTGCTGAAGGAGTTAGTCACCTTTAAGGGTTTTGAGAAGGAGGCTCTTGGTTCTCTCATGTAAATATGTCATCTGTGAATAGAGCTAACTTAGCTTCTTCCTGTCCAATTGGTATCCCTTTTATTTCTTTCTCCTGTCTTATTGATTGAAGTAGGGCTTCCAGCTCTAAAAGAGAGGTGAGAGTGGACACCCCTGAGTGTTTCCTGATCTCAGTAGGAATTCCTTCAGTCTCTCTCCATTAAGTATTTTCTTGGGCTTTAGGAGCTTTATATATAACCTTTATTGTGTTGAGATATAAACCATCCATACCAATTCTTTCAAATGTTTTGATTATGAAGTGATGTATTTTGTCAAAGGCTCTTTCTGCATCTATCAAAATGATCATGTGGTTTTTGTGTTTAAGCTTATGTGTTGTACTACATTGACATATTTTCATATGTTGAGCCACCCCTGCATTCCTGGGATGAGGCCTACTTGATCAAGGTGGATTATCCTTTTGATGTGTTGTTGGATTTGGCTTGTCAATATTTTGTTCAGGATCTTCATATCTAAGTTCATCAGGGAAATAGGTCTGTAGTTTTCTTTTCTTGTGGCATCACTGCCTGGTTTTAGTATTAGGGTGATACTATTATTTCAGAAGGAGTTGGGGAGCTTTCCCTCTTCTTTGATTGTGTGGCACAGTTTGAGGAAAATTGGTTTCAGTTCTTCCATGAAGGTTTGACAGAATTCAGCTGAGAAGCCATCTGGTCCTGGGTTCTTCTTTGGGGGGAATTTTTTGTGTTTTCTCTGAGTTTTGTTATTGTGATCTGGTTCTTGTATCACTTGAGTTTGATTATTTGTGGAGAATTTCCTGTAGTACTCTCTGCAAGTTTGGCTTTGTGTTCATATAGTAATAATGTTGAGTTTTATCACGGAAAGATTTTCTTTTACTATCTATTATGAGGGATTCTTTTTGCTGGATAGAGTAGATTTGGTTGGAAGCCATAAGTTCTTAGACTTTGCAATGTTCCATTCTAGGCCCTTCTCGCTTTCAGGGTTCCCATTGAGACTTCTGAAGTAATTCTAATGGAGTTACCTTTATATGTAATGTGTTTGTTTACCCTACCTGCTTTTAGGACTTTCTCTTTGGTATCAATGTTTAGAGTCTTAATGTCAATATGTCTTGGAGAATTTCTCCTTTGTTCTAGTCTGTTTGGAGTTCTGTTAGCTTCTTGTACCTTGATGGGCCTTTCTTTTGAGAGAGTGGGAAAGTTTCCTTTGATGATTTTGTTGAATAAGTTCTCCATGCCTTTGGTTTGAATTTCTTCCCCTTGTTGTATTCCCATGATCCAAATCTTGGGATGTTTAAGGGTATCCCAAAATTCCCTCATGTTCTGTTCACAAAAAAATTTTGAAATTATTGGAACTTTTGGACTCACAAACTGTTTCTTCTTTTTTGTTTTCCAGTTCTGAGTTTCTATACTCCACATGGCTGACTATTCTTGATATCTATAGAGTTTTCGGCTTGTTCAATTTGTTTGCATTTTCTACTACTTCATAATGTATAGGTTCCATCCCACTGTTGTGTTCCTTTTTGTGTCATTTTCTGACTTTCTTGATGCTTCTTGGTATTCATCCTTGCATTTCTTTATGTCTTCATTGAGCTTAGCCAGCTAGTTATTGAGCCCCACCTCCCCTCTTATTTTTGCTCTCCTTCAGGTCATTGAACTGCATTTGGAACCCTTCCAGGTCTTACTATTAGGTCTAGTTTAGCAAGGACAGTATTCATATGATTATCAGCCCCTTGTTGCTTTTCTGCAAGTTCTGGTATTTTCTTGGTCAGGGTTGCATATCTTATATTTTCATTTTGGGGTTCTGATTGTAATGTGTCTTCTATGTTTTGATTAGAGACATCCATTGTGGGAATGGCCAATCATATTGGATTTACTTGCATTTGATTTTTCGTGTCATTCCTTTTGTACTGTGGTCTGCCCTTCACAGCATAGGAGCCTTATTTAACTTGGGAGGGAATTTTGTCTACCCGTGAAGTGTGTTCAATGGTTATTCCCTTTTATGTTTGCTTGCACTAGGCTTCTTGTGGCAATTGAGCCTGCCAGGTCAGAGGGAAGGAGCATATGAAGCTTTGGGGGGGCCCCAAGGACCTGATGTCAAGGCTTTTTGTTCCATGACTCGGGATGTGGTAGTGTGTGATCAGGTGGCCCAAAGTGGACAAGAGCATGTGGGGCAGTGGCCAGTGGAATGGCATTCCTGAGCCTGGAGGCATGGGTGGAGCCAATCTGGCCTGCCTGGGTTGACAAGGGGATGGGGGGAGGCAGTGAAGCGATAGCATTCCTGAGTCTGGAAGTGCTTGTGGAATTGTTCTGGTCTGACTAGGCCTGTGCACAGAGGAGGGTTGCAGTGGTGAGTTGTATAGTTTTCCCAAACCTGAATGCATGGGTGAAGCTAATCTGGACTGATTGGGTCCAAGCAAGGTGGTGTGTGAGGGGGGGTAGCAGTGTGTGGGACGAAGTTCCTGAGCCTAGAGGCATGGGTGGAGAGCTACACCAGCCTGCCTGGCTCCAAAAATGGGGGTGGGGGGTGGGGGTTCGTCAGTGATGAGGATGGCACTCCCTAACCTGCATGTGTGGGTGGATCTAATCTGGCCTGCCTTGGTATGCAAGGGGATCGGGGACAGTGGTAAATAGGGTGACATTCTGAGCCTGGAGGCATGGGTGGAGCTACACTGGCCTGTCTGGATCCATGCAAGCAGGTGGGGGAAGCAATGAGTGGGAAGGTGATCATGGGCCTGGAGGTGTGGTTGAAGCTCTGCTGGCCCCTGGCATATGTCTGGGTATGGGGTGGGGGGAGGCTGCAAGTGGGTTGGCTTCCGTGCATGCAGAGGCAAGTGGGATGGCGTTGGCATGAGTGGCAGTGAGTTGGACAGCATTGTCACCTCACGTGGAGGTGAGTGGAATGGCGTTCACACACTCAGAAGCAAGTGGGACAGCATTAGTGCCCGGCTGCGAGTGGCACTGCGTTTGCGTGCGGCAGCAAGGGTGGGAAGGCATTCACTGCAAGCAGTGACACAGGTGGAACTATGCTGGCCTGGATCTCCTTGCCTGCGGTTAGTACAGGAGGAACCTGTGTCTCAGTCTATGGTTAGGATGGCTGCTTGGGGGGTAGTGGGACTGGTAGACTACCAGTGAGCATGGGAATTAGTCGATACCCTTTTTGTTGCCCCTTTGCACCTTCCCACTAGAGGTCTATTAGAGTCTGCTACTCCCTAGAAGACTTAATGAACCCTTAATGTCTTGCCATTTTTTCCCTAGGAGGTGCAGCATGGTTAGGCAGATGCCATTTTGACCATAAGTCCCTCTCCAATGTTTTGATCATGATGTAATGTTGTATTTTGTCAAAGGCCTTTCTGCATCTATCAAAATTATTCTGTTTTCTTTGTGTGTGTGTGTGTGTGTGTGTGTGTGTGTGTGTGTGTGTGTTTAAGCTTATTTATGTGGTGTATTACATTGACATATTTCTGCATATTGTACCACCGCTGCATTCCTGGGATGAAGCCTACTTGATCAAGGTAGATAATGCTTTTGATGTGTTGTAGAATTTGGTTTGTAAGGATTTTCTTTTCCATAGCTGTTTTAGGAAATGGTTATAGACCTGTAGGGAAGACCTTGGAAGCATATCAGGAAATATTTTTGCAGAGAAAGGATGCCTATAAAAGCTATATGACAATGATCATAAGGGATTGCTGAAGTGTCCTGACACCAATTCAACAGGACAATGGCCACCAACAATGTATTTTTTAAGACAGCATTAACCAGCAGCTAAAATGTAATTGAAACAGAAAAAAAGTGATTGTCTTGAGAATTTGATAATGTAAAATGAAAACTTCACTTTGAAATAATAACAGGATTTCAAGGACCCTGAAGAATCATAACTTAATTCATTCCCTTGCCTAAGTCCATCTCTGGTAGTGAGTCACTGCTCAGAGATGCCCATTCCTTCTTGAAAGATAAACACAAAATGAGTAGTAACATGCATAGTACTCCCCAGTGAAATGGAAGCCTGACTGTTTCCCTGAATGTAAAATGATGCAAAGAAATGACTTTAGAGAAAATGTGATGAAGATACCATTCAACACATGTAAATGTTTTCTTTGGCCTAAATTTACAGCAACTATGTTATATAAGGAAAGGAGAGAACTTTGATTTAATTACTTTTGTGGCCCTCTGTATACACTCATATAAGCAGACATTGCAGTAGCTCTACATCTCTTCCAGTTTTACTATTTAAACAAGCTTTGAGTTGTCACATAAAATGGGAGCTGATAAACTATGTTACATTATGAATTAAATTCCATAACTGTTGAATATTTCCTTTTTTTCAAATCATGAACCATTAAAAGTTAGGGATAGCCTCTTAGAAAAAATTTATTTGAAAGTATCCCAGAATTACTTTGTCCAAGCACCTAACTAGGTTGTGATAGGCTTGAGTAACTTGTCACAACAACATTCTATTGAGGAGAATCCTTTTTTCTTTCTTTTTAAAATTAGTTTTGTACTCAGTGTATACACTCAAGTTGGCACCATTGTTAGCCTCCTCCCTGTTTTTCCCCCTCTGCAGGGACCCTCCTCTTTGGAGAATATGGGTCGTCCATTGTGGGGTTAGCCATCAGTTATGGGTAGGAGGCAATGCCTCTGTGTGTCATGGCCCATTGTGGGGCTTTGACATTCTTTCCACCCCCTCTTCTGCAAATTACACTGAGCCCTGTTGGGTCCATTTTAGGTCTGCTTCAGTGATGAGGTCTTGGGAGCCTCTGAGTCTCTGGATATCTGGCTTGGTAGGAGTTGAGTGTTCTCTGTGTCTATCTACTTCACCCTTGTTCTGGTACCAGGTTCACCAAGAAAGCAGCACTCTTTCTTATTTCCCCAATTACTCTTTGTTTCATCTGGGGCCCTTTTGAGGTGTGATTGGCTGGTTCTCTCCTTAGGATCTGTATCTATCTGAAAAAGACAAGCAAATTCTCCAATGGAGAGTAAAGTTAGCAGATAAATGGGATTACCATTGTTTTTTTAGAGAGAATTTAATAGGTGTAGGCCCTCTTGTAGCCCATGATTGGTAGGAGCTTGATAATGGAGAGCAGGCTTATTTTTGGATATGATTCTGACTTGTTTCCCAGCTCCAGCTATAGGTTCTGTTTCACTAAGCAGATCTATTAGCCAAATCAAGAGCAATTGGTTTCCAACCATGGCTGTGTGCCACTCCTGCCCTTGTATGAGCATCACATCAGGTTGATTGCTCATGAGTAGTGTAGACAGATATTGGTCATTTTCCCCCAGTCACTCATGTAGTACCTTCTGGCAGTAGACAAGCTAACTGTCTGGGGACAGACTCTCTTCCTTCTTCTAACCATGCCACTCCATGTTATGTGCCAACAGCATATGGTGTCTTCAGCAGTAGGGTATTACCACTAACTTTTGGTGAGTCATCAAGTACTTGGACAGAAATCTGTCTTCTTTTGGGAAACCTTGTAGGTCTGTCTGATCAAGAGCTCATTGTGGAGAATAGGAGCTGTAGATAAGTAAGACTATGTGGTGATTAACTTTCTGTGATTGGGTGAGTCCACTGAGAATGCTCTGTTCTAGGTTCAGCCATTTTTCTTCAAATTTCATTGTGTCATTTTTCCTAACTGCTGTATAGAATTCCACTGTATACACATACCACATCTTAGTTATCCATGCGTCTAATGTTGCACATCTGGGTTGGTTCCAGCTCTTAACTATTACAAATTGAGCAGCTATAAGCATAGTTGAGCAAATCTCTCTGGACTGAGGCTTGGAGGTTTTAGAGTACATGCCAGTAAGGGAATAACTGCATCTGTTGGTAAGTCTATAGTCAACTTTGGGGAGTCTCCATATTGCTTTCCAAAGTGGTTGTTCCATCTTACATTCCACCAACACTGGATGACAGTTCCTATTTCTCCGCATCCTCACCAGCATTTATTTTCATTTGATTTTTTAATGTTTCCTATCCTCACTGGGGTAAGGTAGAATCTCATAGTTGTTTTAATTTGCATTTCCCTGATTAGGGATGATGAACATTTTCTTAAGTGTGTGTTTGCCTGTTGTATTTCTTCCTCTGAGAACTGCCTGTGCAGTTCTTTGCCCCATTTTGTGAGTGGGTTGTTTGACTTTTTATGGTTTGCCTTTTTTAAGTTCTTTGTGGATTCTAGAAATTAGGCCTCTGTAGGTTGGATATTCAGTAAATATTTTCTCCCATTCTATGGGTAATCTACTGGCTCTGCTTATTGTATGTTTGTCTGTGAAGAAACTTTTCAGCTTCAGCTTGTGGAGAATTCTAATTTGAATTTGACCACATGATCTTGCATGAAAGAAAGATTCTATTCTGAATGAAAAATAAACCAGAGGTTTCCCTCATCTCAATTGTGCTGATAATGCATTTATGTAACTAGGCAATCATACAGGTGTTGGTTAAATACTATGATCACATCCACAGTTTATAATTTTATCAATTGAGGGACATAGAAATAAACCTTTCTGAAGTTAATGAGGACTGATTCATATGGATTTGCTTCAGCTTGGTTAATAGTGCTGTAACTGTAGCACATAGGTTTTTGAACTCATCTGTTGGCCTTTTTGCTTTTTTTAACCAGAAGTGATTCATATACTACTGTACAGTCCAGAAACACTATATGGTGAACCCAATAATTCACAGTCTCTAAATAGAAACCAAATGTAGTTGCACCATAATAAAAAAAAAAAAATCTCAATGCGAACAAGTGGAAATGCAATGAAAGTGTACATGCACATATACATGCATGTACACACACACACACATACACACACACAGAGAGAGCAATGTGTGTATAGGTTATAAAATTCTCTTTTAGCTAAATATTGTTTTATGAGAGAAAAAAAAAACTTAAAATTTCACATCTGACTTGGACAAGGTGTGGTAGGAAATGCCCCTCTGTGGCCCACATCATTACACAGTCTGCTTCCAAGAGCTGACTTCTTCAGCTTGTTTACAGTATGTTTGCTGGGAGGCCAGTCATGGTTAATAGTCAAGAACCAAAATTCATCTTCTGTTTCTTCTACCTGTGAGCTAATTTTCAGCTCTCTTTCTCTCTCTGTGTTTGTATGTATTCACGTGTGAATGGATGAACTTGTGTCAACATGCTTGTAGAGGCCAGAAGACAATGGTTCATGTCATTTCTGTCAGTTGTCATCCATCATTGGCCAAGCTCACCAGGTAGTCTAGACTGGCTTATCAGCACAAAGTAGGGAACCACCTGTCCATGCCTCCTTTGTGCTGGGTTTGCAATGCATGCCACCATGGGAAGTTACTTTTTTTAATGTGGATTCTGAGGATTGATTTAGGTCTTTATGCTATCAAGGCAAGAATTTTATTCACTGAGCCAACTTCTTCACACCCACACCCATAGACTTCTTGTGAGAATCAAATATATTAATCCATATGAGGTTAGTGTGAACAAAATGTCAGCTGTAGCTGTCTTGCCAATGGGAACCACTAGTAAGTAGTTCCTTTAAATTGAAAACTGAGTGATTAAAACACATTCCAAATAAAGGTAACACCCATACCTATGTGGACAACACAAGTTTCTATTGATTTGTCCAAACTCGGAGGTGTGTGCTCACCTCTTATCTACCCCTGTACTCCAGGTGAGATGAGTATGTCTCATATAACCCCTTTAAAAATCATGTTAAATCATTCCGGCCAAGATGGCGACCACCAAGCTATGCTGCAAATCCTGGGGAAAGAAAGGCAAGATATTAAGGGTACATAGTGGCTTTTAGGGGAGAGAAATCTGGGAGGGCACAGAGGTGGGGAAACAGGGAATTGCGGATCCCCTCGCGGGGGGGTAGCCACCCCTCACCCCAAGTAACCGCCATGTTCACAGCACCGCCACTGCCACCGCTGCTATGCCGGCCACAAATGCCACCGTGGGCCGATTGTTCCCTGCGTGCGGAAGCTTAGACTGCTCCGCACTCTCGTCCACTCGCCCACTTATTGAGTGAGCCCAGTCCCACAGCAGGTGCCACACAAGCTCAGACTGTGTCTCTCGCTTGTGCCAGCTCAGGCGCCATCCTCTACCTGTCTGCCGTGCCGGCCGTCCGCCATTGCCCTGTGGTGGGGGAGCACAGACTGCTTCCAGTTCCCAGCGTTCCCAGCCAGAGTTCAGGCAGATTCAGTGCTTGGTACCTCAGCACCACTCCTAGCTTGAACATAGGCAGCTTTGGCACATTACCGCTTGAGAACTCAGGCAAATTGGTGCCCCTGCCAGGCAGTAGATAGGCAGCATTGCTTTGGCAAGTGAGAGACAAAGACCAGGCTGCTTGGAGACTGCCCCAGGCTGCATAAGATTCCATTGTTATTGATCCCAGGCTGATACGCCCACTTACCAGCCCATACACTGTCATGGGCAGAACACAGCTCAAAAGAAATAACATGAAAAATCAAATGCAAGAAAATCCAGGTAGATCACCCAGTCCCACAATGAATACATCTAAACAAAACATAGAAGAACCAATAGGACCAGAACAAAAACTTGAAGCTATGAGCAACGCCACCATGACCAACCTACTGGTAGAACTTCCAGGAAAGCAACAAAGGGCCGATAACCTTGTGGATGCTGCCATCACTAAACTAGAACTAATAGATAAGAAATTGGAAGGATTAGATAAGAAATTGGAGGATTTCAAAGAGAGTTAAGAGATTTGAGGGAGAGTGAAAAAAAAGAAGACCTTAAAAATCAGCTGGCCATGCTAAATGAAGACATAAAGAAATGCAATGATGAACTCCAAGAATCATCAAGAAAATCAGAAAATGATGTGAAAAGGGAGCTTGACAGAGGGATGGAAATTATACATAGAAAAGTAATAGAAAATGCAAACATAATTGAACAAGTCCAAAACTCGCTAGAAGCTCTCAAGAATAGAGTCAACCAAATGGAGGATAGAAACTCTGATCTGGAAGATAAGATGGAAGAATCAGTTAGAGAGTTCAAAAATTTCAGTAAGTTCAAAACCTCCTGTGAACAGAACATGAGGGAATTGTGGGATACACTTAAACGTCCTAATGTCAGGATCATTGGAATACCAGAAGGAGAAGAAATTCAGACCAAAGGCATGGAGAACTTATTTCACAAAATAATTGAAGAAAACTTCCCCAGTCTCTTAAAAGAAAGGCCCATCAAGATACAAGAAGCCAATAGAACTCCAAGCAGACTGGACCAAAGGAAAAACTCTCCAAGACATATTATCATTAAGATTCTAAACATTGACACCAAAGAGAAAATCCTAAAAGCAGCTAGGGAAAAACAGCACACCACCTTCAAAGGTAACCCCATCAGAATTACTGCGGACTTCTCAATGGAAACCCTGAAAGTTAGAACGGCCTGGAATGAAACACTGCAAAGTCTAAGAACCTATGGCTTCCAACCCAAAGTACTCTACCTAGCAAAAGAATCCCTCATAATAGATGGTGAAAGAAAAACATTCCACGACAAAACTCAGCTTTACAATTATATGAAGACAAAACCAAACCTACAGAGAGTATTTCAGGAAATTCTCCACAGAGAAGAAAAAAATAATCAAACAAATTGCCTACAAGAAGCAGATTACAACAACCAAACTCAGAGTAGGCACAAAAAACGTCAACGACCATGAAAACACCAAGCCACATTTACCATCACAATATGGCAGGGATCAAATCAAATCTCACAGTCATTACCCTAAATATTAATGGCCTTAATTCACCCATCAAGAGACACAAGCTAACAGGATGGACCAAAAAATTAGACCACTAAATCTGTTGCCTTCAAGAAACCCACCTCACCATTAAAGGCAGACATCTCCTCAGGGTGAGAGTGTGCAAAACAATATTCCAAGCAAATGGGAATACGAAACAAGCAGGTGTAGCTATATTAATATCAGATAAAATAGACTTCAAACCAAAAACAATCAAAAAAGACAAAGAAGGCCACTTCCTACTTATCAAGGGAATGATCCATCAAGAGGATATTACAATCATAAATCTGTATGCACCAAACACAGGACCACCACAGTTCATAAAACAAAACCAACTTGACAATACAACAGAAATAACCACAAACACCATCATAGCTGGGGTCTTCAGTACACCATTATCAGTAATAGACAGATCATCCAAACAGAAACTCAACAGGGAAGTAAGAGAGCTCAACAAAACCATAGATCACTTAGACCTAATGGACATCTACAGAACCTTTCATCCCAAATCCACAGATTACACATTCTTCTCAGCAGCCCAAGGAACATTCTCTAAAATAGATGATATACTGGGTCACAAAGACTGCCTCCACATATTTAGGAAGATTGACATAATTCCCTGCCCATACAAATCAGATATCAGATCACAATGCTATATTGCTAGAAATCAACAACAAAAGACCCACCAAGAATCCCAACGGCACCTGGAAACTAAACAGCACATTTTTAAATAATAAATGGATAGTGGATTAAAGAAAGAATGAACTTGCAAAATTTCTGGAATTGAACGACAATGAGAACACATCGTACCAAAACTTATGGGACAGAATGAAGGCGGTCCTCAGGGAAAATTCATAGCACTCAATGCCTTCATAAAAAAGACAGAAAGGACCCAAATCAATGACCTAACCATCCACCTAAACGCACTGGATAAACAAGAAAAATCCAACAAAAAGAGCTCCTGAAGGAAAGAAATAATTAAAATCAGAGCAGAAATCAATGAACTGGAAACAAAGGAAACAATTAAGACAATTGACAAAACAAAGTGCTGGTTCTTTGAAAAAATAAACAAAATTGACAAACCCCTGGCCAATCTGAACAAGCAAAAAAAGGAGAAGCTTCAAATTAACAAAATTCAAAATGCAAAAGGAGAGATCACAACAGACATAAGTGAAATTGGGAGAATCATCAGGACTTATTTCAAAAACCACTACTCCACAAAACTGGACAATGTGGAGGAGATGGATAAATTCTTGGACGCATACCATCTACCAAAGCTAAACACAGAGCAGATTATTAACCTCAATCAACCCATCACACTCATGGCGATTGAAAAAGTAATAAAAAACCTCCCAAAAAAGAAGAGTCCAGGACCAGATGGCTTCTGAGCTGAATTCTATCGAACCTTCATGGAAGAACTCAAACCAATCTTCCTCAAACTGTGCCACACAATTGGTGAACAGGGAAAGCTACCCAACTCCTTTTATGAAGCTAGCATCACCCTAATTCCAAAACCAGGCAGAGATGCCACAAGAAAAGAAAACTGCCGGTCTATTTCCCTGATGAATTTAGATGCAAAGATCCTGAACAAAATCCTTGCAAACCGAATCCAACACATCAAAAGCATTATCCACCTTCACCAAGTGGGATTCATCCCAGGAACACAGGGGTGGTTCAACATACGAAAATCTGTCAATGTAATACACCACATAAACAGGGTTAAACATAAAAAACATATGGTCATTTTGATAGATGCAGAAAAGGCCTTTGACAAGATTCAACATCACTTCATGTTCAAAACATTGGAGAGAATTGGCATGGTTGGTTCATATCTCAACCTAATAAAGGCAATATACGAAGCTCCTAAGGCCCAAATAATACTTAATGGAGAGAGACTGGAGGAATTCCCATTAAGATGAGGAACAAGACAGGGTTGTCCACTCTCACCTCTGCTCTTTAATATACTACTGGAAGTCCTAGCTCAAGCAATAAGACCAGGAGAAGGAAATAAAAGGGATACAATTTGGAAAGGAAGAAGTTAAGTTAGCTTTATTCGCTGATGACATGATTATATATGTAAGAGACCCGAGAGACTCCATCCCAAAACTCCTGAAGGTGATTAACTCCTATAGCAAAGTAGCAGGATACGAAATCGATGCACAAAAATCAGTAGTCTCCCTTTATGCAAATGACAAAGATACAGAGAAAGAACGAAGGGACATAGTCCCATTTTCAATAGCAACAACAACAACAAAAATACCTTGGAATAACATTAACCAAGGAAGTGAAAGATCTATACAAAGAAAACACAAAAACACTCCAAAAAGAAATTGAGGCCGACTTGAGAAAATGGAAAGACATCCCATGTTCCTGGATAGGCAGAATTAACATTTTGAAGATGATAATCCTACCAAAGGCAATATACAGATTTAAAGCAATTCCAATTAAAATCCCTACAGTGTTCTTCACAGGGATGGAAAAAATGATGTCAAATTTCATATGGAAAGGCAGAAGGCCTCACATTTCCAAACATATCCTCAGCAAAAGAAATACCTCTGGAGGCATCACCATACCTGATCTAAAGCTGTATTACAAAGCCATAGTAATAAAAACAGCATGGTACTGGCATAAAAACAGGAGTATAGATCAATGGAATAGACTTGAGGACCCAGACTTTGGGTCAAGCAACTATAGCTACTTGATATTTGATAAATGCCCAAACAATATAGACTGGAAAAAAGATAGCATCTTCAACAAATGGTGCTGGACAAACTGGATAACCATATTCAGGAAACTGAAACTTGATCCACACATTTCACCTTGCACTACACTCAAGTCCAAATGCATCAAAGATCTCAATATAAGACAAGAAACTCGTATGCTACTGGAAGAAAATTTAGGAAGTACTTTCCATGATACAGGAATGGTAAAAGACTTCCTGAACAAAACCCCAGTAGCTCCTGAACTTAAACCATCACTCAACCAATGGGATCACATGAAGCTGAAGAGTTCCTTTACAGACAAGCATACAATAAGCAAAGCCAATAGATCACCCACAGAATGGGAGAAAATATTTGTGGGTTATCCAACTGATAGAGGCCTAATCTCTAAAATCTACAAAGAACTCAAAAATCTGAACAGTAAGAAGTCAAACAACCCACTCACAAAATGGGGCAAAGAGCTGAACAGGCAGTTTACAGAGGAAGAAATAGAAATGGCAAACATACACTAAAGAAAATGTTCATCATCCCTAAACATCAGAGAAATGCTAATTAAAACAAATATGAGATTCCTCCTTACTCCAATAAGGATAGAAAACATCAAAAAATCAAATAAAAGAAATGCTGGTGAGGATGTGGAGAAGTAGGAACACTCATCCACTGTTGGTGGGAATGTAGGATGGTACAACCAGTTTGGAAAGCAATATGGAGACTTCTGAAAAAGCTGAGTATAGAGATACCAACAGACCCAGTTATTCCCTTACTGGGCTTCTACCCTAAAACATTCAAACCACAGTCTAGAGAGATTTGCTCAACCATATTTATAGCGGCTCATTTTGTAATAGCTAAGTGCTGGAATCAACCCAGATGTCCATCAGTAGAAGAATGCATAAGTAAGATGTGGTATATCTACACAATGGAATTCTATACAGCAGTAAGAAAAAATGACTCAGTGAAATTTGAGGAAAAATGGTTGAACCTGGAACAGATCATTCTCAGTGAACTTACCCAATCACAGAAAAAAAATCGCCACATAGTCTCACTCATCTACAGCACCTAACCTGAATCTACCCAAGATACCTTACATACCCAGCAAGCATCTCCTAGAGTGGACACTAGGATGGAAGTGGAGGGAGGGGAAGGCATTAAAGGGGTGGGAAGCACAAATCTAGACCCAAACGGCAATGGTACCATAATTTTCCACTTACTAAGAGACAGACCAAATGGCTGATCCTTCACCAGGCCCTTACAGGGAGCACCTGAACCACAAGACACTGGAGAGGGTAAGATCAAGACTAACCTTAATCTTCTACATCTTCCCTCCCTCACTTCCCCTCTCTCTCTCTCTTTCTCTCTTATCTCTAACTCTTGTATATTAGTTAGCTTTTTCCTCATTTTCTTAGTGTGCACTGACCTGTACCTCCCAGAACCAGCAAGGGGCTATCATCCACAATGAGCTTTTGATCAGAGAGATCTACAAGATTTCCTAAAAAAACAGACAGATTTCTGTCAGAGTACTTGATGACCCACCAAAGGCTAGTGGTAAGACCCTACTGCTGAAGACACCTTATGTGATTCACATGCAAATTAGAATGGCATGGCTGGAAGTTGGAAGAGAGTCAGACCCCAGACAGTCAGCGTGTCCAATGCCAGAAGGTGCTACATGGGCGACTGGGGGAAAATGACCAATATCTCTTGAAGGAACGCATGGTCTAACCCACTTAGCAGCAAATAACTTGTTGTGATGCACAGACAAGTGCAGTGGTGGCACACAGCCATGGTGGGGAACCAACTGCTCTCAATTTGGCTAACTGATCCCCTCACTGGTATGGGACCCATAGCTAGAGCTGGGAAACAAGTCAGAACCATATCCAAACATAAGCCCACTCTCCAATATCAAGCTACCATCAATTGTGGGCTACAAGAGGGCCTATACCTATTAAATTCTCTATAAAAAAAAAAGGTTATCTCATTTGTCCTGATGCTAACTTACTCTCTGTTGGAGAATCTGCTTCTCTTTTTCAGATAGATGTAGATCCTAAGGAGAGAGCCACCCCATCATACCTCAAAAGGGCCCTGGCTGAAACTAAGAGAAATTGGAGAAACAAGCAAGGGTGCTGTTTTCCTGATGAACCGGATACCAGCACAAGGGGGAAGGAGATCAGCACAGAGAAAAATCAACTCCTACCAAATCAGAGAGCCAGAGCCTCAGAGGCCCCCAACACCTCATCACTGAAGCAGACCAAAAATGAACCCAACATGGCTCAGGGAAATTTTGCGGAAGAGGGGGCAGAAAGAATGTCAGAGCCACATGTTGGGTCATGATATGCAGAGACATTTAGCTTACCCATAACAGTGGGCTAACTCCACAATGCATGACCCCTATACTTCAACAAGTAAAGGCCAAGAGGAGGGGGTAGGTCACGGATGAGCCTAATAATGGTACCAAACTGACTGTATTTGCTGAATACAAAACTAACTAACAAAGGAAAAAAATTTATAAAGCAAAAAAAAAAAAAAAATCATGTTAAATCACTGTTAGGAAAAAGAAAGAATTGATAAGTTCTTATCACTTATTGACTCAATGCCAAGTATGGGCATCCTAAGAAAATGCCAGTTTGCTGTAATCAGAGTTAGAATTTGTCATTATGTTATCACCTTTGCATTTTATTGACAAGCAGTTATAATGAACATTCAAGAAAATGTAAAATACAACATATAAGCCACGTTTTATGAGGAATGTACTGGTAGCTAAGTGTGGTGGCTATGCCTCTAATCTGAGCCTCAGGAGACTTGTGTTTTACATTTATTATTTAATTATTTTTATGTGTGTGCTGAGGATCAATCTTAGGGCTTCATATGTGGTAATCATGAACTGTATCTCTGAGCTATAACTTCAGTCCTAAATATTTGATTCTCACTATTTCTCTGAAACTATTATAAATAGCATAGATGAGTATTTTTTTTAAAAAAATAAATAATTGTTTAGTTATATTTATTATCTTTAGTACTTTCAGAGCCACTGTTATAATTTCTATCTGATTTATCAAAATGCAGATTAGTTCATTGTGCTGTGTCAAATAGCCTATGCTGGATTGTGACTAAAGTACCTTTAAGATTATTCCTAATCCTATTGCAAAAACCTGAAAGAGTTACTAGTATCCAAGAATGGCTAACAAATAGCCTAAGTAAATATATAAAGAAAAAGTAAGACATTAGCAAGAAACTTAGGTGCTCCAAGAGCCAGATGTATTAAATAAAATGGTGCATGAACTTTTCTTCCAAACTCCTACAGGAATTTTTGAAGCAAACGGAAATGTTCTGCTTACTTTAATTCTTCTGTATAGATTACTGAAACAAATATGAAGCCTTGGACAAATGAATTACCAAAGAGAAAGAGAGAGAGAAAAGAAAAAAGAAAGCCACCCAGATGCCCCAAATATGAAAATACAACATAAGCATATCTCTTTCTGTGGTCTCATTTATAGCTTTTTTTCTCAATAATTTGAAAATAAACAAAACCTTCTGGCTTTGCATGTTTGTAGGGAGTTTGGGAATTTAGGTACACTTAGTTGAGAATATTTTCCATAAATTTGCATATGTTTGCATGCAATGACAGACATATTGCTGCTTCCCAAATGTGGCTAGGGTAATTTAATCTTCTGCAACATTTTGCATAGCATATGTAGGTGTGATATGTTCAGAAACATTACCTGAATATATGCAAAGTACACTTAGCTTGTGCTCACATAGTTCTCATATCAAAAGATGTAGTTATGTCTGAGACAGCATTTTGTATCTTTAGTAGTCTAAGCTTTGAGAACTGAAATTAAACGAAATTATCCATTTAAAGAGGTGAGCTTTTTAAAATTTTAAATAAAAATATTTTTAATTTGCTTATTGCACAGTCTTCAAGCCAATTTGAATTTTCTCTGTCTTTTTCATTTTCATTTCATGTTATTTTATTTTTCTAAATTGTTCATTAATATTGATTTCAGGATCCTTCAAATTCATTGTACGGTGATTACTGTATAATAGTATTAACAACAAAAGAGTAAAGCATTAAATAGGAAGCAATATTCAAATTAACTGACAAGCATAAAATATCAGTAAACTCTAAACAAGAAGACCTTATACATTTTTAAAAGAGTTGCTTAAAACTTTACCAAATGGAGGACTTCTGGCCAAAATGGCGACCGCCTAGCTGCGCTGCAAATCCCGGGGAAGGAAAGGCAAGATATTAATGGTTCATTGGGGCTTTTAGGGGAGAGAAAACTCCAATAGATTGTCAGTGCGAGGGCACAGAGGCAGGGGAAACAGGGAATCAAGGATCCCCTTGCGGGCGGATAGCCCACCCCTCCCCCCAAATAACTGCCCAGTCCGCAGCACTGCGCTGCCTGCTGCCGCTGCTGCCACTGCGTGCCGATCCATCCCTGTGTGCAGAAGCTTAGACTACTCGGCACGCTCGTCCACTCCCCCACTTACTGAGTGAGCCCAGTCCCACAGCAACTGACACAAGCTCAGACTTTGTCTGTTGCTTGCACTAGCTCAGGTGCCATCCCCTACCTGTCTGCCACACCGGCCAGTGGCACTTGTCCTGTGGCAGAGAAGCACAGACTGCTTCCGGGACCCTGTGTTCCCAGCCAGTGTTTGGGCTGCTTCAGTGCTTGGTGTCTCAGTGTCACTCCTAGCTCGAATGCAGGCAGCTTTGGCACATTACTGCTTGAGAATTCAGGCAACTTTGGCGCCCCTGCCAGGCAGTAGATAGGCAGCTTTGGCAAGTGAGAGCCAAAGCCCAGGCTGCTTGGCAACTGCCCCAAGCTGCCTCAGATTCCCATTGTGCTTGAGCCCAGGCTGATACACCCACCTACGTGCCCATACACTGTCATGGGCAGACTACAGCTCAAAAGAAATAACATGAAAAATCAGATGCAAGAAAATCCAGTTAGATCACCCAGTCCCAGAATGAATACATCTAACCAAAACATAGAAGAACCATTAGGATCAGAACACCAAATTGAAGCTGTGAGCAATGCAACCCTGACCAACCTACTGGTAGAACTTGCAGGAAAGCAACAAAGGACCAATAATTGTGTGGATGGTGCCATCACTAAACTGGAACTAATAGATAAGAAATTGGAAGGAGTTCAAAGAGAGTTAAGAGATTTGAGGGAGAGTGAAAAAAAGAAGATCTTAAAAATCAGCTGGCCATGCTAAATGGAGACATAAAGAAATGCAAGGATGAATTCCAAGAATCATCAAGAAAATCAGAAAATGATGTGAAAAGGGAGCTTGACAGAGAGGTGGAAATTATACATAGAAAAGTAACAAATGCAATAAAAATAATAAAATGCAAACTTAAAAAAGTAATAAAATGCAAACTTAATTGAACAAGTCAAAAACGCTCTAGAAGCTCTCAAGAATAGAGTCAACCAAATGGAGGATAGAAACTCTGATCTGGAAGATAAGATGGAAGAATCAGAGAGTTCAAAAATTTCAGTAAGTTCAAAACCTCCTGTGAACAGAACATGAGGGAATTGTGGGATACACTTAAACGTCCTAATGTCAGGATCATTGGAATACCAGAAGGAGAAGAAATTCAGACCAAAGGCATGGAGAAATTATTTAACAAAATAATTGAAGAAAACTTCCCCAGTCTCTTGAAAGAAAGGCCCATCAAGATAAAAGAAGCCAATAGAACTCCAAACAGACAGGACCAAAGGAGAAAGTCTCCAAGACATATTGTCATTAAGACTCTAAACATTGACACCAAAGAGAAAATCCTAAAAGCAGCTAGGGAAAAACAGCACACCACCTTCAAAGGTAACCCCATCAGAATTACTGCAGACTTTTGAATGGAAACCCTGAAAGCTAGAAGGGCCTGGAATGAAACACTGCAAAGTCTAAGAACCTATGGATTCCAACCCAAAGTACTCTACCTAGCAAAAGAATCCCTCATAATAGATGGTGAAAGAAAAACCTTCCATGACAAAACTCAGCTTTACAATTATATGAAGACAAAACCAAACCTACAGAGAGTATTTCAGGAAATTCTCCACAGAGAAGAAAAAAATAATCAAATTCAAATGCCTAGGAGAAGCAGATCACAGTTACCAAACTCAGAGTAGGCACAATAAACTTCAAAGAACATGAAAACACCAACCCACATTTACCATCACAATATGGCAGGGATCAAATCAAATCTCACAGTCATTACCCTAAATATTAATGGCCTTAATTCACCAATCAAGAGACACAAGCTAACAAGATGGATCAAAAAATTAGGCCCCTCAATCAGTTGTTTTCAAGAAACCCACCTCACCGCTAAAGACAGACACCTCCTCAGGGTGAGAGTGTGCAAAACAATATTCCAAGCAAATGGGAATAAGAAACAAGCAGGTGTAGCTATATTAATATCAGATAAAATAGACTTCAAACCAAAAATAATCAAAAAAAGACAAAGAAGGCCACTTCCTACTTATCAAGGGAACAATCCATCAAGAGGATATTACAATCATAAATCTGTATGCACCAAACACGGGAGCACCACAGTTCATAAAACAAAACCAACTTGACAATAAATCAGAAATAACCACCAATAGCATCATAGCTGGGGACTTCAATACATCATTATCAGTAATAGACAGATCATTCAAACAGAAACTCAACAGGGAAGTAAGAGAGCTCAACAAAACCATAGATCACTTAGACCTAATGTACATCTACAGAACTTTCTATCCCAAATCCGCAGTCTACACATTCTTCTCAGTAGCCCATAGAATATTCTTTAAAATAGACCATTGTGGTGGTTTGAATAGAATAGATGGCCCCCAATATATTCAGTTGTTTGTTTGTAGTTTGCATCTGCAGCCACCTGGCTGGAGTCAGTGCCATTGTGTGGATCTTAAGGTGTGGTGGTGTGGTGGTGGGTTTCAGATTTCAATCTAAAGATATGCAAAGTGTGCCTAGCAGGAGTTCCTGAAGTGCACTGTGGCTTTTGACTTTAGGCTTGTACTCTTCTCTCTGTTTGGTCCTGTGAAGGCAGGCCAGCTTCTTCTGCCATTATGGAACTTCCCCTGGATCTGTAAGCTTCAATAAATATCCCTTCCTCCATAACTGTGCTTGGTCTGGAAGTTCATCTCAGTGAACCTGAAGCTGTCTGATACAGAACTTTGTACCAGGAGTGGGGTGTGATGTACCTGGCCATGTGCGTGTTAATCTTTTGGAACCTTTGTTTTGGAGGAATAGGCATGGATTTGGTGCTTGCAACCGAAGATGCCTTCTGGAATGGTAAGCCAAATTTTATGTACTATTCTGATGAGAGTCTGAGAATGCTAAGTGCAGGCACCATGGAACTTCATGGCTTGGCTTATGAGCTTTCTAAGGGGAAGGAAAGACTGCAGAGGAGTTTGCTGGAACTGGGTTACTGTCATAAGGGCTGGCTGCATCCTGCTGCCCAGGCCCAGAGAGTTTGATCAAGGTTAAATTTGTAATGGGCTGATGTGTTTGGCTAAAGATATTTACTGAGAGATTTAAGATTTTAAGCTGGAAAACCTCAAGCAAATTAAAATTACAGGCACTGAGACTGATTTTACGTTACTGAATCCTGCTATTGTCAAACACATTAGGAATCTTAAAGGAAGATGGTCCAACTGCTTTACATTAAAACAATGGAAAGGATGTCTGGGGAAAGACTATCATAGAAATGCAACACTTTTGGAAAGAGTTGACTGGAGAAGGAACCTGCTTTTCAAGGTTATGATTTATTTCATCTGTGGATTGAAAATATGACTGTGCCCTATACACATGGTATTGGTTTCAGCAGCATGAAAAATGCAAGAAGAGGTTATAAATTGCACATTCTTCCAGGAGCTGATACTGAGATGGGGCATGAGGTAGGGTCTAATGCCCTGATAGGCTGAAAGAGCCTTTTGAAAATGTGAGGAGTGGTCATGAATTGCACACGGTTCCAGGAGCTGCTGCTGAGACACAGCATTAGGCAGGGCATGATGCCCTGATAGGCTGAAAGAGCCTTTGGAAGATGGACCGTGGTTTGCATGAAGACCTGAAGATGTTTTGTATATACCAGGACTATGCAAGGGCTACAATAGAGTGCATTGTTGGCCTGGGATGGAAGTGTTCCCCGGATACTCTGCCCAGATGGAGGGGCGGAATTGGAAACTCTGGAGACTGTTAGTCTCTGGATATATTAAACATGAACTACAGAAGTTTGATGTTTGTTTGATGATGGTTGAGTTTGCATTGTTTTAGTCTCTCCTTGCTATGCATTATACCAATGGAAAATGTTTACTCTGTCCCTTTATATGTTAGAAATGTTTAACTTGTTTGATTTTATAGGTCTTCATATCTTAAATTGGTCAAGAATGTGGGGACCTTTGAAATTGAGCTGAGTAAAATTTACAATGTGGAATTGTTATAAATCTACTCGGGACCAGGGGTGGCATATGGTGGTTTGAACAGAATAGATGGCCCCCAATATATTCAGTTGTTTGTTTGTAGTTTGCATCTGCAGCCACCTGGCTAGAGTCAGTGCCATTGTGTGGATCTTACGGTGTGGTGGTGCGTTTCATATTTCAATCTAAATATATGCAAAGTGTACCTAGCTGGAGTTCCTGAAGTGTGCTGTGCTGTGTGGCTTTTAGGTTTGTACTTCTCTCTCTCTGCTTGGTCCTGTGAAGGCAGGCCAGCTTCTACTGCTATTATGGAACTTCTCCTGGATCTGTAAGCTTCAATAAATATCCCTTCCTCCATAACCGTGCTTGGTCTGGAAGTTCATCTCAGCGAACCTGAAGCTGTCTGATACAACCATATATTGGGTCACAAAGACTGCCTCCACATATTTAGGAAGACTGACATAATTCCCTGCATGATATTAGATCACAATGCTATGTTGCTAGAAATCAACAACAAAAGACCCACCAAGAATCCCAACAGCACCTGCAAACTGAACAGCACACTTTTAAACAATAAATGGATAGTGTGTGAACTAAAAAATGAAATTGCAAAATTTCTGGAATTGAATGACAATGAGAACACATCGTACCAAAACTTATGGGATACAATAAAGGCGGTCCGCAGGGGATAATTCAGAGCACTCAATGCCTTCATAAAAAAGACAGAAAGGTCCCAAATCAATAACCTAACCATCCACCTAAAGACACTGGAAAAACTAGAAAAATCCAACCCAAAGAGCTACAGAAGGAAAGAAATAATTAAAATTAGAGCAGAAAGGAATGAATTGGAAACCAAGGAAACAATTAAGACAATTGACAAAACAAACAGCTGGTTCTTTGAAAAAATAAACAAGATTGACAAACCCCTGGCCAGTCTGATCAAGCAAAAACAGGAGAAGATTCAAATTAACAAAATTCAAAATGCAAAAGGAGAGATCACAACAGACATAAGTGAAATTGGGAGAATCATCAGGACTTATTTCAAAAACCTCTACTCCACAAAACTGGATAATGTGGAGGAGATGGACAAATTCCTGGATGCATAACATCTACCAAAGCTAAACACAGAGCAGATTAATCACCTCAATCAACCCATCACACTTATGGAGATTGAAAAAGTAACAAAAAACCTCCCAAAAAAGAAGAGTCCAGGACCAGATGGCTTCTCAGCTAAATTCTGTCAAACCTTCATGGAAGAACTCAAACCAATCTTCCTCAAACTGTGCCACACAATTGGTGAACAGGGAAAGCTACCCAACTCCTTTTATGAAGCTAGCATCACCCTAATTCCAAAACCAGGCAGAGATGCCACAAGAAAAGAAAACTGCCGGCCTATTTCCCTGATGAATTTATATGCAAAGATCCTGAACAAAATCCTTGCAAACTGAATCCAACAACACATCAAAAGCATTATCCACCTTGACCAAGTGGCATTCATCCCAGGAAAACAGGGGTGGTTCAACATAAAGAAATCTATCAATGTAATACACCACATCCACAAGGTTAAACATAAACACCATATGATCATTTCGATAGATGCAGAAAGGGCCTTTGACAAGATATAACATCACTTCATGATCAAACATTGGAGAGAATTGGCATGGTTGGTTCATATCTTAACCTAATAAAGGCAATATACAAAGCTCCCATGGCCAAAATAATACTTAATGGAGAGAGACTGGGGGAATTCCCATTGAGATCAGGAACAAGACAGGGTTGTCCACTCTCACCTTTGCTCTTCAATATAGAACTGGAAGTCCTAGCTCAAGCAATAAGACAGGAGAAGCAAATAAAAAGGGATACAATTTAGAAAGGAAGAAGTTAAGTTAGCTTTGTTCAATCATGACATGATTATATATGTAGGAGACCTGACAGACTCCATTCAAAAACTCCTGAAGGTGATTAACTACTATAGCAAAGTAGCAGGATACAAAATCAATGCACAAAAATCAGTAGCCTTCCTATATGCAAATGACAAAGATACAGAGAAAGAAATAAGGGACATAGTCCCATTTTCAATAGCAACAACAACAACAAAAATACCTTGGAATAACGTTAACCAAGGAAGTGAAACATCTACACACAAAAACATAAAAACACTCAAAAAATAAATTGAGGAGGACTTGAGAAAATGGGAAGACCTCCCATGTTCTTGGATAGGCAGAATTAACATTGTGAAGATGACAATGCTACCAAAGGCAATTCTAATTACAATCCCTACAGTGTTCTTCACAGAGATAGAAATAATGATCTCAAATTTCATATGGAAAGTTAGAAGGGCTCGCATATCCAAACATAGCCTCAGCAAAAGAAATACCTCTGGAGGCATCACCATACCTGATCTAAAGCTGTATTACAAAGCCATAGTAATAAAAACAGCATGGTACTGGCATAAGAACCAGTGTATAAACCAATGGAATAGACTTGAGGACCCGTACTTTGGGTCAAGCAACTATACCTACTTGATATTTGACAAAGGACTGAACAATATAGGCTGGAAAAAAAGACAGTATCTTCAACAAATGGTGCTGGACAAACTGGATAACCATATTCAGGAAACTTAAACTTGATCCACACATTTCACCTTGCACTACACTCAAGTCCAAATGGATCAAAGACCTCAACATAAGACCAGAAACTCAAATACTACTGGAGGAAAATTTAGGAATTACTTCCCAAGATATAGGAATGGAAAAAGACTTCCTAAACAAAACCCCAGTAGCTCACAATCTTAAACAGTCACTCAAGCAATGGGATCACATGAAGCTGAAGAGTTTCTCTAAAGACAAGCATACAGTAAGCAAAGCCAATAGATTACCCACAGAATGGGAGAAAATATTTCCAGGTTATCCAACTGATAGAGGCATAGTCTCTAGAATCTACAAAGAACTCAAAAATCTAAACAGTAAGAAGTCAAACACACCACTGACAAAATGGGGCAAAGGGCTGAACAGACAATTCACAGAGGAAGAAATACAAATGGCAAACACACACTTAAGAAAATGTTCATCATCCCTAATCATCAGAAAATTACAAATTAAAACAACCATGAGATTTTGCCTTACCCCAATAAGGATAGCAAACATGAAAAAATGAAATAAAAATAAATGCTGGCGAGGATGTGGAGAAGTAGGAACAGCTTATCCACTGTTGGTGGGAATGTAGGATGGTACAGCCACTTTGGAAAGCAATATGGAGACTCCTAAAAAGTTTGACTATAGAGTTACCAATAGAACCAGTTATTCCCTTACTGGGCATGTACCCTATAACCTTCAAACCACAGGCTAGAGAGATTTGCTCAAACATGTTTGTAGCAGCTAAATTTGTAATAGGTAAGAGCTGGAATCAACCCAGATGTCCATCACTAGAAGAATGGATAAGTAAGATGTGGTATATCTACACAATGGAATTCTATAGAGCAGTTAGAAGAAATGACACAATGAAATTTGAGGAAAAATGATTGAACCTGGAACTGATCATTCTCAGTGAACTTGCTCAATCACAGAAAAAAAAAGCCACATAGTCTCACTCATCTACAGCACTTAACATGAATCTACCGAAGATACCTTACATATTAAGCGAGCATCTCATGGACTAGACACTACAATGGAAGGGGAGGGAGGGGAGGGCATCAAAGGGGTGGGAAGCATAAATCTAGACCTAAACGCCAATGGTACCATAAAATTCTACTTAATAAAAGGCAGATAAAATGGCTGATCCTTCACCAGGCCCTTACAGGGAATACCTGTACCACAAGACACTGGATAGGGTAGGATCAAGACTAATCTTAATCTTCTACATCTTCCTTCCCTCCCTCTCCCTCTCCCTCTCTCTCTCTTCTCTCTAACTCTTGTATATCAGTTATCATTTTCCTCATTTTCTTAGTGGGCACTGACCTGTAACTCCCAGTATCAGCATGGGGCTGTCATCCACAATGAGCTTTTGATCAGAGAGACCTACAAGGTTTCCTAAAAGACAGACAGATTTCTGTCAGAGTACTTGATGAACCACCAAAGGCTAGTGGTAAGACGCACTGCTGAAGACACATTATGTGATTGACATGCAAATTAGAATGGCATGGCTGGAAGTTGGAAGAGAGTCAGTCCCCAGACAGTCAGCGCGTCTAGTGCCAGAAGGTGCTACATGGGCGACTGGGCGAAAATGACCAATATCTGTCAAAGGAACGCATGGTTTAACCCACTTAGCAGCAAATAACTTGTTGTGATGCCCACACAAGTGCAGTGGTGGCACACAGCCATGGTGGGGAACCAACTCCTCTCAATTCGGCTAACTGATTTCCTCACTGGTATGGGACCCATAGCTGGAGCTGGGAAACAAGTCAGAACCATATCCAAACATAAGCCCACTCTCCAATATCAAGCTACCATCAATTGTGGGCTACAAGAGGGCCTACACCCATTAAATTCTCTATATAAAAAAGGATTATCTCATTTGTCCTGATGCTAACTTACTCTCTGTTGGAGAATCTGCTTCTCTTTTTCAGATAGATGTAGATCCTAAGGAGAGAGCCACCCCATCATACCTCAAAAGGGCCCCGGCTGAAACTAAAAAAATTGGAGAAACAAGCAAGGGTGCTGTTTTCCTGATGAACCGGATACCAGCACAAGGGGGAAGGAGATCAGCACAGAGAAAAATCAACTCCTACCAAATCAGAGAGCCAGAGCCTCAGAGGCCCCCAACACCTCATCACTGAAGCAGACCAAAAATGAACCCAACATGTCTCAGGGAAATTTTGCGGAAGAGGGGGCAGAAAGAATGTCAGAGCCACATGTTGGGTCATGATATGCAGAGACATTTAGCTTACCCATAACTGTGGGCTAACTCCACAATGCATGACCCATATACCTCAACAAGTAAGGGCCAAGGGGAGGTGGTAGGTCACAGATGAAGCTAATAGTGGTACCAAACTGACTGTATTTGCTGAGTACAAAACTTACTAATAAAGAAAAAAAAAAAAAAGAAATGGAGTCTTCAGCAAGAACAATTATTACAAAGAAATGTGAGTACAAAAAAAAAAAACTTTACCAGATGTCTTGATTGTTTATATATTATGTTCTTAGAAATACAATTTCCCTCTTTTAATATAAATTGTTGATTCAATAGGTTAGCTCCTTTCTTTACAAAACCTGTAGAATAAATGTTATCTCATTTAAGTCTAATATAGAATTTCCTAAAGATTCAAAACCATTTGCCCCTATTCTATTCCTTGAACCCTAAGATCCCCAAATCTGCCAATTGTATTCATTTTACAAAATGTCATAGCATATTTATAACCTGAATATAATCCTCTGTTCTTTAAGACGTCATCAGATTATTAATCATTCTGAATACAATGGAAATGCTCTTTATATATTCATTATACTATTTACAGAATAAGATCAAGAAAATTTGTGGTTTTTTTCTGAGTAGTTTCAATCAAATATTAGTTGAATCCAGAAATATGTAACACACCTGTAGCGGAGGCTAATTATAAGAAAATAATAAAAAGAACCTAAAATTCTATCACCTAAAGTACCAGAAAATTTCCACACAGATTTCTTCTTTCATTATTGCATTTCAATGAAATGTTTACATAATAATTCATGTCAATTTATACTTTTATTAATAACATATTAACTGTATGCAGTTTTAGGTCAGCAACAATTTTCTAGCATCTTGCTTTAATTATTTCTTTTCTGTATTACCTTTATTTAGAAATGACCTCCACCTGAATGAGTATATTTCTGAGTAATATAAATTCTTGCATATAAAATCTTGATTGTTTTCTAAGAAACAACAACAAAACAAGTTGGAAATGGTTCCTCATCTGTTCATTGGTCATGCCCTTCCAGTCATCCTCTTCTCTTGCATGCCCAGAAGCTTCTAGAATGAGAATTTCCCATGTCTTCTTTCTAATTTGTACCATCCTTACAATAACTATTTGGGATACCAGCCATGGAGAAAAAAGCAGTGACCATACTTGTAACCTTATGTTTGCATATTCTTATACAACTAATTAAAATTTTGTTCATTCATAATGATGATAAAAAAGATATCCATGTCTAACTTCTCTAGTTAACACCAAATTTTTAATACCAATAGAAATCCTGTCTAGGTTACCTAAGACACTTCAGCCAGCTCTATTGTTTTGGATGCAGAAAATAACACCCAAAGTGGGGTACTTGGATCTCTCCCTCATCTCTTTGTCTGATCCTCACTCTGCCACCCTGTTACCCACATCTGTTGTATTCTAGATGATCCCACTGACTTGGACAGACTATTCTTTTTCTGCTTAGATTGCTCCTTCTGAATTCACTTGGAGGATACATTTTGCATCATGAGATGGCTGTGGGTCTTTGGGGGCTTGAGGCAGAATGTGGTAGTTTGAATGTTTACTTAGCTTCATGTGTTTGTGATTAAACCTTATAGTAAATCTCTAACTGATGACAATTTGAAAGTTGCTGGAGGAGGTATGTCACTGGGGGTAGACCTTGAGGTTGATTAGTCCAGCTCTAAGCCCAGTATTTAGACTACTTCCACACACATGTGTGACTGATCTTGGTTCATGTCATGCTTTCTTCACCATGATGAAGCTTCCTGTCATGACTGTAAGCTTGAAATAAACCCTGTCCTTCAATATGCCCCTTATGGTCAGGTGTCTTTTCCAGCAAGGAGAAGGTAACTGTAACTTTTTGAATATTTAGCTCAGGTGCCCAGAGAGGCCAGAAGGCTAAATGAATAATAACTCTAAGACTTGCCACCCGAGTCGTAATCAGTGGTGGAATGATGATCTCAGACCTGTTTGTCTAAATTGGCCATTTAAATTTAATAGGGAAAGACAGGTTAATGATAACAAAGCATCATAAAACCTTTCAGAAGGAAAAGGGAATATTTTGTGGAGTGTGTGTGTGTGTGTGTGTGGCCGTTTACAGTATTAGTTTTTAAAACCAGTCGTTTTTAATGGGAACAACTTGACCAATAATCTGTCACAGAATTATGAGACCCATTAAAACAAAATTTAAAGAGGAAAAAAAAATACACCTTGACCTTCCTTTTTTGAGTCCTTATCTTATTCATTGCTCTCATAAAATACCATAATGCTTTAGGTGGATACTCTTTAGCTGTTAACTCTTTAGATTGGAAAAATGGATGGGTGAGATTAGTTTGTTTGTGCCTTTGCAAGTGATATTTAAATGCTAAATTTCCAAGAAGAAATTGTGCATGTTAAAAATCTAGATGCATATGTACTCTTATGCAGGGCTTTGAAAGTCAGTGTGCAGAGGCTTAGCTGGTGCTGACTATGACCCAAGCCAGCAGTCAGCACTTTATGTTACAGAAGGAGCCCTCCATATTTCTGCTGTTGTTCATTTATCTCAAGTCTATGACTGGATACTATATATATGGTGCCATGTAGTGTTTCTCCTTCATTTAATTAAACCTAATCAAACCTAATTGACAGTCCAACTAGACCAAAATGCTCACAAGCAGTCCCTGCTTACCAAGAAATGCATAGTCTGTCTTTAGACTTCCCTGGAATGTCTCTGCCTTCTCACATGCCTTCCCACATGGGATACATTTTTATGGCTCCCTTTAAAAAAATTGAGAGACGGTGACAGAAAGAATGAGACAGACAGAAAGAGAGTGAGTATGGGTGTGCCAGGGCCTCCTGATACTGAAAACAAACTATAGACACCTGCACCAGTTTGTGCCACAGACCTTGTGTAAGCACTGAGGAATCAAACCCAAGCTGTCATGCTTTGCAAGCAAGCACCTTCAACCACTGAGCCATCGCTAAAGCCTGATGGATCTTCCATTAGACAATGAGTTTCTGGAAACTATGGAGCATAATTAAACAAACGAACATATTTCCTAATCCAGCATAATAGCTCAAGCCTGTAATCGCAGAACATGGAACGCTTGACCAAGAGGATTGCCATGAGTTTGAGACCAGCCTCAGCTACACACATTCAGTGAGTCCTGGTCTGCTTGGGTTACAGAGAGTGACCTTGTTTCAAAAACGAATAAACAATTGACAACAACAACAAAAACTTCAGCCATGATTCCTATCTTTGAGATCTGAGATAGTAAAAAACAACTGGAGAGGTGATAGAGAAAGAAAATGTGACTATGTCCTATGAAAATTGTATATCCATTTCAGGGAATCTAATAAGTGTATAATAGTACATACCAGCATTTTATACTTCATTATCTGTGGGCTAAAAAGCTAACACATGTGGAGCATCTGGCTAACTTAGGAAAACAAGTACTTTGTAAGAATTTGTAATTATCTCTCTTAAGGCTTGGAAAGCAACACCCCACAGTGAAGGCCCCAGAAGCAGTCACTGTTTGTCCTTCTGTCTTTCTATCTATTCTTCATGAACTTTTGCTCCAAGGACATTCATAAAAAAACAGAATTATTGTGTGTTTGTGTGTGGGTGTAGATGTGCATGTGTGGTGTGGTATGGTGAGGCACACCATATACTTGCCTACAGTAAGGTCCCCTTGCCTACAATGTCTGGAACAGAATGCCGGAGCATTCTCTGGTCTCTGCTCCCCTCTAGGACTGAGATTACAGGCCTGTGTGGCCATGTCCAGCAGTTTGCATGAGATCTAGAGATTTGAACTCAGGAGGTCTCAAGACCATTCAGACCCTCAGCCTTGCCCAGAACACATGCTTAACTGCTGAGCCATGTCTCTATCCAGAAACCACAACTCTTTCTTCCCAGCTCCCCCCAAATACATAAAACCTAAAACCAGCCCTCTAATGTTCCCTGACCATAAGCAAACTCTAAGACCTTTCTTATGTGATGCAAGATCATAAAACTGTATTTTAGAAAGGATCCTGCCTGTTAGATAAGAAAAGCTTGAGCAGATAGATCTCAAGCATTTGTAGTCTATTAGCATTCAATCACTTCCTTTTTTTCCAATCTCAATTTTCTGTGGTTGTTCAGCTTCGTGAATTTATACCTAAAAATATGTACATGTTTCTATGTCTTTTGTCTTCCATTTTCAAGATTCCATTCAGGTAAAATTTTGGTTAAATAATTGCTGTTATTATGTTAGTACTCTGTCTTTTGTTAGAGAGGTGTTAGCCATGGGCAAGGAAAAGATCATGCTCTTTTCTGTACCTACATTATTATTTTCTAATTCTATGCTAGATACTATTGAATTTTACATATACAAACCATATAATTTATTTACATCCTTATACTAGCATATATGTTTTTTTTGTTTCATTATCCTCATTTTCCATTTGAAGAAATAGAATCTTAGAGACAGCAAATAATTTTGCTTAGGTTATCTTGAAGTCATCCCCCCTCAGATTAAACTTTCTGTATTTTCTTCTGGAGAGAACAGCCTTACACTGCTATAGTAGAAAGGATCCCTATTCATTACTCTGGTTATCTCCAAAAGGATTTTATTTTGTAATTATTGGATGCATTAAGTACCTCTTGGTTGTAGAGAGTAATGGTGTCGGTGAGACTGATGAAAAATGGTGGATCATTTCCTTTTAATTTTCTACACAATTTCTGAAACATCACATAACCCTGGCAAAGGCCATATAGAGTTCACTTTTCAAGGGAATGATTATTTTAAAATATTTCTCTCTTCTAAATCAACATAGAATTAATTTTATATTTGTGTAATTATAGATTTTTCTCCACAAAGATAAATTAACTCTTTAGATCAAAGCAACAGAAGTTTTGCACTGACTTTAGCACAAAAGAGGACTCTTTAAATTCTCTTAGCACAAAGTAATGAATTTTTTCCAAATCTCTCATGTTGGTGGGAAGCTCAGTTATTTTAAAATTACAAATCTATAGCAGACTGTTGAAGATAAATTTATTTTATTTTATATTTTAGAGAGAGTGAGGCAGAGTGTGTGTGAGAGAGAATTGGCACATCAGGTCCTCAGCCACTGAAATTGAACTCCAGATGCTTGTACCACCTAGTGGGCATGTGTGATCTTGTACTTGCCTCACCTTTGTGCTTCTGGTGGAATCTGGGCAGAGATGGAACATGGGTCCTTAGGCTTTGCAGAAACTATCCTTATCTGCTAAGCCATCTCTCTCACCTGACAAATTTTAATATAGCTTTATTATTAATGACTTTTTCTGATTAATTCCGCCCCCCTCAGAAAGCTAGTTTTATTTTTATGTGTTATCCTTCACAGCATTTTGGGGGCTAACCTGTGAGTTTTAATTCAACTAAGAGATACTCTCAATCAAAAACCTGGGACTAAATTTTTATCTGTATTAACAGTAAATTAGCATATGGCTTTGATTTGAAGCAAATTTGGGTGTATTTCTGAATTTGCTTTGCTTATATTATTTGACATAAACATAAACATTTCTTCAAGATGAACGTCATAGTGGACATGCAGGGGAGCAGCATGGAGTGGCACATAATATCCATTAGGTAGGTTCCAGGAAAGGATGAGATGTGATCATTGAGACCTATGGCTCCTCCACTGAGGTGGTTGGGAGAGGTAAGAAGCATTATGAGATTATGAGGGTGGGTAGTACAAGGGAAGAACAGAATCTTGGGAACTTTTATTTTACAGTCAGAAGTAAGAATATGAGGACAATACAGTAAGACCCTTTAAGTATTTACATATTTATAAATTCTGATAAGATCTAAAATGAAGGCTTTGGCTCTCCTACAGTACTAATGCTATAACCTAGCATATGTAAGAACCACATTTCATTTCTCATTACTGAATATGATGATAAAGCCAATGCTATGTCCTGTGATAAGAGCTTAGCAAGAGAGTTGGACTTTTCTAAAAGTTCATCACTATATCATTAATGATGAAAGAAATCTATCATTAATCATTTATAATTAAAGATGAAAAAAAGATGGTACTATGAGAAAGAGTAGAGGGGAAATCACTCAATTTAGGGGATAGAAATCATACCATGGATTTCCATAGAGACAAAACAATACTGAATTTTCAGTATAGAATATCATCCTACAATGAATAGTTTATGTAGTGGTGATGTCTTATATGGAAAGGATATTGGTCATATTCTGGACTCAGGGATGACTTAATATTCAAGGCATGTAAGAACACAAACTACATAAAGAAAAGCCCATGTTAAACACAGAATTTAATTGTGGTGTATGGCATGAATGAAATTAGAGAAGCAGGTAAGAATTAATCAGTCTTTAAAGTGCTACATGTTATGTTCAAAAGTTCATAAATTCATTGAGCATGGTGACACATGCCTTTAATCCTAGCAATCAGGAGGTAGTAGAATCCCTTTGAGTTTGAGCTTAGTCTGGGACTACAGAGTGAGTTCCAGGCCAGCTTGGCCTTGAGTGAGGCCACACCTTGAAACTGGCAGGTTTGCAGTTGCCTGTAAAGGGAGTCTAGTGGCTCACAGTTGAGATGATGTTGACCACATCCCAGTGTGATTGTAAGTATGATAATAGCAGCAGTTACAGTTAGACTGCTCAGGGCTCTTTAGCTTTCTACTCTATCAATGAAACTCCATGTACAATTTTTCATTCATTTAATACATACTTGCTGATACTGTCCTGTTAATGAAAAGCCTTAACAACATAACATAAACAGACAATGACCATGTACTTCACATATTATATGCATGCCATAGGCTGAAAATGCACAAAAATAATAGAGATCATGTAGTACTGAAGTAGGAAACTTGCTAGTGAGAAAAATTGCTTATAAGAAAAATTGCTTATGAGAAAAATTGCTTATGAGAAAATTTGCTTGTAAGAAGATGGCATTTTAAGTGGATATTCACACATGTGGGTTCTCTACAATAGCAGCAGAGGTGCCTACCTAGTTATCACAGTAGTGCAACATATGTTCCCATGACTTCCATGCAGCCATAGTCCAACACTGTGGATTTGTGTTTGCTTACATTTCCTTCCACTGAGATTGGCACCCACTGTGAAAAGTCTCCATTTGCGTCATAAATTTTGACAAATATTTAACTTTTCAAAATAGAACTGCATGTTTTATGACCATAAGTGATAAGATGGTTGTTGGCAAATATTTTATACATTAATGACACATTTATATTGCTTTTGCTATTTGTAGGCTATGGGTTTATCTGCAATTCTCAAATTGATGCAAATCTCAAAAGAATGAGGTTATAAGTGGATAGGCATACTTCAAATCTGTGCTGTTCAAAGGTCAACTGGGTACTCAGTTGGACTTATTTAATCTCTTCCCTGAGAATATATGGTACAGGAAAATATTATGTCTGTTTCATACTATTTTGTACAGAGTAGAATCTTGGGAGCTATTATACATAAACATTTCTTGTAGGTAGTTTGAGTATTACAAAAAATATTACTGATGACAGTGGAAAAATAGAGAACACCCAGGAAAAGAACCATAGATTAGAAAGTGGGGGGGGGGTCTTGTTTTTATAGCACCTTCAACCTTTGAATCCAGTCTATGTTAAGCTTCAGATAGGTCTATTCTTGTATTCTTTCTTAAGATACTAAGTATCCTGAGGAATGAGCACTATATCTCTAGAAATTTTCTACAATTCATATCAAAATAAATATATTTCACAGAAAGGGACTTTTTGGAGTTGTTGATTGGGCTTCCAGGAAGGACAAACAATAGGTTTATAATAATGTACATATCTTCTTTAGATATCATCCTTGTGCTGTTGTCATATCAAGGTGCTTGGAACAATGTGCTATCACTTTCCAAGGGTGCAGTAGTTGTCCAAGAGAACAGGAATGATAAAATCAGCATTTCTGAAAAGTAGGCCTAGGCCCTCACAAAATCATTATAAATTCAACTAAACAAGATGCAAGCAGTCAAACAAAATAAACCTTACTATAGTGAGAGAAAGGTATGGTGAGGGGCAGAATGGCAGCAAGTATAGATTTGTACAGGTCATAGACTTCAAATATGATCAAATATCCCTTGCTGGGAATAGATGTAAAAGCCATAGTAGGTGGAAATGTGAGCAGGTGCCTTCATGAGCAAGGCATAGAGTGGCTGAGCAATTACTATGGCTAATCCTTCTCAATTAAAATCTGAACATTTTCTTCAATTTTAGGTTCTATGTTAAGAATGGTCATTCCAATAAACTAATTATTATTGATGGGAATTAAATGTGAAGTATAATTGCATTAATTTATGGTGTAATACAGTGACTACAATTATGTAAATGCATTAGTCTAAAATACTGTTAGTGTTAGGGTGATTAATTTCTGATATGAGAGGAAACTAATGAGATGAAGAAACTATATAAATTATATATAGATAATGATATACATAATGATATCATATATATATATATAAAATAATGTATGGGACTCAGAGTAGACAACTAGTATATCTACTTCTTTCTCCTATGAGGATAGTGCTGTTTTATATACTTAATGCAAATAATCAAATTCTATATGAGCTAAGCAGAAACTCACTTTGTTGTACTCTGTTTAGTTACACCTAGTGTTGATTAAAAAACTCTGTCGAAGAACTTGCTTCTCTTTTTCAGATAGATACAGATCCTAAAGAGTGAACCACCCCATCATGCCTCAAAATGGCCCCATTTGAAACCAAGAATAATTGGGGAAAAAAGGAAGAGTGCTGTTTTCTTGGTGAACCTGGTACCAGCACAACAGTGAAGGAGATAGACACAGAGAACAATCAACTCTTACCAAACCAGATATCCAGAGACACAGAGGCTTCCAAGACCTCATCACTGAAGCACACCTTAAATGAAACCAACGTGGCTCAGAAAAATTTGCGGAAGAGGAGGTGGAACTAATGTCAGAGCCACACATTGGATCATGATACACAGAGACATTGCCTCCTGCAGGGAGCCACATCTAGTCCCCACCACTAGATGGCGCTGGCACTGCAGGAAACCACATCTAATCCGCCTTTACAAGATGGCGCTAACCTCGTGGCGTTCAGCTTCTTTACGACAGTGCTTTCGCGCCAGCTGTATTCAAGGTACGCGCATGCGCTTGACGCAACCTGTCCTGAGCCTATCCCGTGGCGCCTGGTGGTGACAAGCGGGTAAGCAGCCAATCAGTAGGTGCCTCATTGCCCATCCCCCTATAAAAGTAGCTGCACATCCCGCCCCCGCGTCCTTCTCCATCCGCTCTCCCTGTTAACCAAGAAGCTCTCCAATAAAGTGTGATCAAGAAGGATCCTCGTGTGGTGATTGTTCTTTTCCCGCTGGTCGGGGGGGCTCGCCGCAAAGTGGTGCCGAAACCCGGGACGCCGGGAGCCTTGTGGTCACCAGGCAAAGGACCAAAGGAGGATTCAGAACTTGACACACGGAGAGGAAGGTACCGGTAAGTCATTCTTTTTTTTTTTTTCTTTTCTTTTCTGTGTCTCAGTCATGTCCGTGTCTGAGGGCCTCGCTGTTCTTGCTGATTTCGGTTTGTTTTGTCTGGGTCTTTCTATTGTTTTGCGTTTGTTTCTATCTTGCCTAGTCTGTTGATTGCCTGGACCGGTTAAACCCACGGTAGACAACGCGGCTCTGGTCCTTGGAGCCTCGAGTCAGATAAATCCTCGGTAGATAACGTGGGGCTGGCTGTTAGTTTTATTTCCAGCCTTCCAGCTCGTGATGGGTAATACATCGAGTGCCCGGTATTCTCCCATTGATTTTACTCAGCCTATAAAGGAAGTTTTGAAACAACGTGATCTAAAGGTCTCTAATGCCACTATTAAAAAGATTGTTAAAGACATTGATGCTGCGGCTCCATGGTTTGCGGCGTCCGGAGATCTCTCATTGCCCTCATGGGAAAAGCTGGGTAAAGACCTTAAGGCGGCTAGGGAGGAGGGTCACTTAGGTCGAGGTACCCTCCCTTTCTGGAGGATGATACATTCTTGTTTACGTTCTGGAAGCCACCCGGACCCACTTCAGGAGGGCCGGAGACGGCTCAGACAACATCAGGATAGTTTGTCAAAATCTGATACAAGTGGGGATAACAAACCCAGATTATATAAGAAAGTACAAAAAAAAGAGCCAGTCATTTCCCGGGAGGAGTTCCCAATGTGGCCAGTCATTTCAAGGAAAAGGTTCCCTGCCATGTAGAGGAGAAGGCACCCCCGTTAGAAGAGAGTAATGAGGGCTCCGGCTGTATGCACAGGAGGGGTGAGGACTTCCCTAGGGCCCCGCCACAGCAGGGGGCTGTGGGGTTATATCCTTCCCTACAGCCGCTGCGACACCTGAGTATACGAGATGATCACGACAGTAGTTCTGCTTCTGATCAGGAAGACTCCAGTGGGACAGAGGGACAGGATTTAGAGGAGGCAGCTTTACATCGTGTTCAGGATCCTCAGTTTGTGGGCAGGCGTGTCTGCCCTCCCGCGGTTAGGGGGAGGAGTGCCTTAAAAGAGAAAGTTGGTATTCGGAACCGAGCACCGCCTAGTGCTCTGCCACGCCCTCATGTTCCCCCCCCCCATGTCCCAGCCGAGGATCGCTGCCATTTTGTTAAGCCGCGGACGTGGTCCCGCCTGGCCTCTGCTTTCCCGGTTCTTTTGAATACCACTACCAATCAAAGAGGCTGAGAGCCAATCCCCTATACGGAACTTAAAGATTTAGTTCAGGCCTGCAAAGACTTTGGACCCACTGCTGACTATTCACTTATGCTGCTTCGCAGACTCATGCAGCGCACCCTTACTCCTGGTGATTGGTTAGACTTAGCCCGGGCTTGTCTAACGAGGGGGCAATATTTGGATTTCAGATCACTGATTTCTGATAAAGCCCAAGAACAAGCTAGACAAAATATTATGAAAGGGGACTGGGACTGGACTTCTGATATGCTTCTGGGGACTGGTCCCTTTCTTACAGATCAACTCAATTTCCATCCAGACGTGTATATCCAAATTAATAATATTCATTATCAGGCTTGGAAGGAGCTCCGTAATAAGGGAGAGATCGCAGGACAGTTGACTAAGATTGTTCAGGGCCCTACAGAGCCATTTTCTGATTTCTCAGCTAGAATGTTGAAAGTGGCAGAAAAGACAATTGGCCTTGCTGACCACACCATGCCGTTTATACAACAGCTAATATTTAAACAGGCCACTAAGGAGTGCAAAAAGGCTATACAATCAGTAAAAAGGGGAACATTGGATGACTGGCTCAAAGTCTGTCGTGAGATAGGGGGTCCTCTGTCTAATGCAAGATTAGCAGCAGCGGTCATAGCTGCCACTAAGGCTCAACGGACAGGGAATCAAAAGGGCTGTTTCCGATGTGGTCAATTGGGACATTTTAAACGCCAATGTCCTCAAGCGGATAGCCCAGCCCCTGTCCGAGATGCGGGACCGACACAGCGCCCCCCTGGGACTTGTCCTAGATGTAAGAAGGGAAAACACTGGGCTAATAAATGTAGATCTGTGAGGGATATTAATGGTCTGCCCCTCCCCCCTCTTTCAAGTAATCAGGACCAAAAAAACGGGGGGAAGGGCCCACGTCCCCAGGGCCCACAAATCTATGGGGCAATGCAGACACCTCAGGTCCCGGTGACTGTGGCGCCAGGTCCCCCGCTGCCTCAGCCCGGAGAGCAACATCGGGCTCCGCAGGCCTGGACCTCTGTGCCACCTCCGGATTGGTCTTAACTCCGGAAATGGGCGTGCAAATCCTGAACACAGATGTGTCTGGCCCGCTAGCAAGAGATACGGTGGGCCTTCTTTTGGGGCGCTCCTCCTCTACTTTAAAGGGTCTCATAGTCTTCCCCGGTGTTATCGATCCAGATTATACAGGTGTAATTAAAATTCTTTGTCATTCCCCCTATGGGGCAGTGTCAGTGGCCCCTGGGGACCGTATTGCCCAATTGCTGATTTTGCCTTCTAACCATTCTCTATTTCCTGCACTAGATAAGGAAAGGGGTGACAAGAGCCTTGGGTCTACCGGTGTGGACTTGACCTGCTTGTCTTTGGAGTTGGATCAAAGACCCCTTCTGCGCCTGACCATAGAAGAAAGAGAATTCTCAGGACTGGTGGACACTGGGGCAGATAAAAGTATAATAAAATTGGATTCTTGGCCAAAAGCCTGGCCCTTGCAGAGATCAGCTCAGATCTTACAAGGCTTAGGGTTTGCTAAAACACCACATATGAGTACAAAGGAGTTAACATGGACCACTACAGAGGGTCAAAAGGGAAAAATCCAACCTTTTGTGTTGGATGTTCCCATTAATTTATAGGAAAGAGATATTCAGACCCAGATAAATCTCCGCTTGACCAATGATTATTCAAAAGCTAGTAAAAATATGATAAAAATTCAGGGCTTTGTTCCAGGCTCAGGTCTAGGGAAGCACCTTCAAGGGCGACCTCAGCCCATCATCCCGGAGGAGAAGCTGGATCGCTTTGGGTTGGGTTTTTCTTAGGGACCACTAAAAATTCTGCTTCCAATTTTGAACAGGTGCCCATACCCTGGATGACTCATAAGCCAGTGTGGGTTCCTCAGTGGCCCCTCTCACAGGAAAAACTGAAAGCAGCCCAGAGGTTAATTGAGGAACAATTACAGTTAGGCCACCTGGAGCCCTCTATTTCCCCTTGGAACACACCTATATTTGTGATTAAAAAGTCCTCTGGAAAGTGACGATTATTACATGATTTGAGGGCTGTCAATGCTCAAATACAGGTCCTGGGCCCAGTTCAGAGGGGCCTGCCAGCGCTTTCTACTCTCCCCAGGGAATGGCCAATGATGGTTTTAGATATTAAAGACTGTTTTTTCTCCATACCCCTTTGCCCTCAGGACAGAGAGCGTTTTGCTTTCACATTACCAGCTGTAAATCATGAAAAGCCTGATGCCCGCTTTCAGTGGCGTGTGTTGCCACAAGGGATGTCCAACAGTCCCACTATGTGCCAGCTTTATGTAGACTCAGTGTTATTTGTAGTAAGACAACAGTTCCCCTCTTTACGTATGATCCACTATATGGATGATATCCTACTCACAGCCCCTACCTTAGATGTTTTGCATGTCTCCTTTCAGGAGGTCGTCAAGGCGTTGGAACATAAGGGTCTTTTATTGCCCCAGAGAAGGTCCAACAAACGGATTCAATAAATTTCCTTGGGTCCGTCATTGGCCTTCAGTCTGTGAAACCTCAAAAAATTTGCATCCGTACCTCCCACTTGCATACATTAAATGATTTTCAAAAACTTTTGGGGGACATTAATTGGTTGCGAGGTTTTCTCCATGTCCCCCGTGCAGATTTGTTACCATTGTTTTCCATTTTGGAGGGTGATCCTGAGATTACCTCTCCTCGTGTGCTCACTGAGCCAGCTCGTCAAGCCTTAAACAAAATAAAAAAGGCCCTTATAAAGACACAGCTTAAACGCTTTGACCCTTCTAGTCTACTTCTTCTTTGTATTCTAAAAACAAGGGATGTCCCCACGGGAGTGTTATGACAGGACGGCCCTCTTTTGTGGATTCATGGACATTCCTTGGGAGCTCGCACCCTGCAGTACTTCCCACAGTTGGTTGCCCAACAGGCTTGTTTGGGTTTAAAATCGTGCCTAACTCATTTTACAAAGTTGCCTGATAAGCTTATCATCCCCTATACTAAGGAACAAGTAGAGACTCTATCCGGTACGGTTGATAAATGGAACATTCTTATGTGTGCTTTTCCAAATCCTATAGATAACCATTACCCAAAAAGCCCCATTCTGTCCTTCGTGGAAAAAAATTTAGTCTATTTTCCCCGGGTCACATCAAAGGGCCCTTTGCCCTCAGCCCCTGCCATTTTCACTGATGGCTCAAAAACAGGTCGCGGAGCTTATATGGTTCAGGGCTCAAAACCTGTGGTGAAGTTCTATAGGCCTGACTCTCCCCAAATTGTGGAATACATGATTGTCTTGGAGGTGTTTCAGACTTTTGGTAGTCCCTTTAATTTGTTCACAGACTCACAGTATGTGGCTAATGCAGTTGTTGGACTGAAAATTGCTGCTTCTATTCGTTCTGCTAGTCCTGTCTCAAACATTCTTTCTCAAATTCAATCTCTCATTTGACAACGCTCCTCCCCCTTCTATGTTACCCATGTTCGTGCTCACTCCTTGCTACCAGGACCTATATCTCAAGCAAATGACTTGGTAGACAAAGCCACGCGGATAACCATGTTAGCCATGAGTAGTCCTAAAGATATGGCCACCGAGTTCCATAGACTGTATCATGTTCCTGCTAACACCTTAAAAAAGACCTTTGCCATTTCTAGGTCCGAGGCACGTGATATTGTTAAGGCTTGTCAATCCTGTGTCACTTTCCTGCCTTCTCCACATGTGGGTGTGAACCCACGGGGCCTAAAACCTGGTGATCTTTGACAGATGGATGTTACTCATGTCTTGAAATTTGACAAGCTTAAATACCTGCATGTCTCGGTGGATACTTGCTCAGGAATCATACATGCTTCTCCTCTTGCAGGGGAAAAGGTTACTCATGTAAAAACTCATTGTTTAAAAGCCTGGGCGTCTTGGGGAAAACCGCGACGCCTAAAGACTAACAATGGCCCTGCTTATGCTTCCTCTGGCTTTCGTGCCTTCTGTGCCCAGATACAGGTTGCCCACACTACTGGCCTACCTTACAACCCACAAGGCCAAGGTATTGTAGAGAGAACAAATAAAAATTTAAAAGCTATCCTTTTTAAACAACGAAGGGGGATAGCGGAGAATGCAACCCCCAAGGAGAGAGTCTCTCTAGCACTCTATACCCTTAATTTTTCAGTTTTGGATGTTCATGATAGGTCTGCAGCAGACAGACATTGCCACCAGGGGGCACAAACACATCCGGAACTGGTCATGTGGAAGGATGTGTTGGATAATAAATGGAAGGGACCGGATCCTGCTTTGGTAAGATCCAGGGGAGCTGTTTGTGTCTTTCCACAGGACCAGGAATCGCCACATTGGGTCCCGGCCTGGCTAGTCAAGACGCTGACATCAACTCCAGAGGAGAGTCCAGGGGACGAGGATGGCCATCCAAGTACGAGTGCCAAAGATCCTGTGGATGCTGATCCTTATGTGCCTGGAGACTAGTAGAGGAGAATTGCGCTGGGGCATCCTGTCTGTTTTCCCCAAGCCCCTGCCCGTTCGCCACACGGCGAGAGTCCTTCCTCGGTTCTTCACCACTCAGCAAGGTCTCAATCTCCCTACGGTTGTTAAAGACCTGACCCTTGCCCCCCTGGGGGAGGCTCGACACTTCGAGGAAAGTGGAAGTCTCTGCTTTACTCTCGCCCGTGAACGTGACTCTTGTATACAACTGGAGATGCAGGCATTTGCTTGGTTTAGGGGGAACAGGAGATGGGGCCCAGAATCTACCTTTCGGAATTCGTCCCATAAAGCTTATAGTTACCCCTTCTCAGAAGAGGTGATATGGCTCAATGGTACCTTTTTTCGTGGCCAGAGAGGTACTGTGACTCTGCCTCAACCACGCCTGGCACCTCACTGTATGGGAACTTATGAAGGGGACCTTTGGCCATGGACGGAATGCCAGTCCAGTACTGTGGGCTGGGCAGATGTGGGACGGACCTTTACTTATTCCCCGAATATGAAAGGGCCTTTTCCTTTACAGTTGTCGTGGACGGAGGGACCATTTCTACAGGATAGTACTATGAACCCATTTTCAAAGTGGGTTCTGTGTGGGGTTAATGGTAGCTGCACAGATATGACACCCTTTGTTTTATTACGGGGGGGGACAGTTGCCCGTAATAATGTGTCTGGAGTAGTCCATGAGCTACTATTCCTGAGCGAATTCCTTGAATGGAGATATGAGAGAGTGCTCGGGGGTGTCACCCGGATAAGAAAATACCTAGGAAAAAATGCCTCTTATGCCCCCACCCCGGTGTGTGTCCATCCACCATTCATGTTTGTCCTTAGTAACTTTTCTTTCAGCAATTGTTCTAATGCTTCTTGTTATTTGTCCCAATGTTGGGACGCAACACTCTATCACAGAGCCATGGTACTTAGGGTCCCCCGTTGGGTCCCCGTGCCTGTAGAGGCTCCTAGTACATTGTCTTTGTTCAGGCATAAGAGAGATTTTGGAATTACGGCCGCTGTTATTGCTGCGGTGGCGGCTGCTGCTGCCGCAGCTACAGCCGCAGGTGTAGCCATGGCTTCTTCAGTTCAAACCGCCTCTACCTTAAATACCTTGGCTTCTTCCACAGCTGCCGCCTTAGACACACAATCAAATTTAAATTCCCAACTCAAAGGTGGCATTATGATCCTAAATCAAAGGGTGGACCTAGTTCAGGAGCAAATTGATGTTCTTTGGCAAATCGCTCAGTTGGGATGTGAATGGAAACTTAATGCCTTATGTATCACTAGTGTTCAATATGAAAACTTTACAAGGGCAGCAAATCTGTCAAAGCAACTGTCCTTGTACTTGGCAGGGAATTGGTCCCTAGATTTTGATGCGGAATTGGAAGAACTAAGACAAGCTATTGTTATGATCAATTCCACACGAGTGGACCTTAGCCTGGCTGAGGGTTTTACCTCTTGGCTTTCCTCTGCCTTTTCCTTCTTCAAGGAGTGGGTAGGGGTAGGGATGTTTGCAGTTTGCTGCCTTGGGGGCTGTGCGCTGTGCCTCTGGTTGATTTGTCGCCTGCAAGCCCAGACCAGGCGGGACAAGGTAGTTATTTCTCAAGCACTTGCCGCTTTGGAGTGTGGATCCTCCCCCCAGATTTGGCTGTCGGCCCTGAAAAACACCTAGTTTTTCCCTGGCCCCTGCCCCCTTAGGGCCTGAGGTGCTCATTATACAAGGAGGAGCAGAGGGTTGGTGTTGGGAACACGACATTCATTGGCGCTCAGGCTGCGAGACAAAGTACTGCACATGAGGTATGCTCTTAGCAGCCTCATGGAGGGCATGTTTGATTGCATATGGGTTGGTACCGACATCCCATCTCTGAGAAAAGGTACCGGACGGGTGAGGCACCAGCCTGGCTGGCCACCTGGCCTGGGGTCTTCACAATGTCCTTTTGTTTATCAGAGATCAAACCTCTACCTTCACCTGCTGCGCTTTATAATAGAAAGGGGGAACTGCAGGGAGCCACATCTAGTCCCCACCACTAGATGGCACTGGCACTGCAGGAAACCACATCTAATCCGCCTTTACAAGATGGCGCTAACCTCGTGGCGTTCAGCTTCTTTACGACAGTGCTTTCGCGCCAGCTGTATTCAAGGTACGCGCATGCGCTTGACGCAACCTGTCCTGAGCCTATCCCGTGGCGCCTGGTGGTGACAAGCGGGTAAGCAGCCAATCAGTAGGTGCCTCATTGCCCATCCCCCTATAAAAGTAGCTGCACATCCCGCCCCCGCGTCCTTCTCCATCCGCTCTCCCTGTTAACCAAGAAGCTCTCCAATAAAGTGTGATCAAGAAGGATCCTCGTGTGGTGATTGTTCTTTTCCCGCTGGTCGGGGGGGCTCGCCGCAGCCTCCTACTCATAACTGAAGGTTAACCTCTAACCCCACAATGCATGACAAATATTCCACAACAAGGAGGGTCCCTGTTGAGGGGGGCAGTCAGGGAGGAGGCTAACAATGGTACCAACTTGACTGTATTCACTGAGTACAAAATTAATAAAAATTAATTAATTAATTAATTAAGAAAAACAGCTCAGAGATGATAGGGTCAAGAACAAGAATAAAAACAACAACAGATTATTGAACCTATCCAATATCTTATGCCAACATTTTTGAGCATCACTGTTTGGACTCCATCCCTCAACATATTTGACAAAAGACATTAGATACAATTTTTTGTCAGTCATTCCTCCTGCTAGAGACCATGTGAAAAGGTTACTAGGGCACAGTACACTTCTTAGATCGCACATGACTTCTCACCACACTCTGTGGAAACAGAAAGATGGAAAAAATAGAATTTGCCACTTGCAGATTGTGGGATAACAGTTGGGCTATATCTTATACTAAATTTAAAAAAATCCCAAATATAGAAAGATTTAAAATATACTTATCCCCAAAGGTGGAAAAATCCTTTACTTCCAGTGTCATCTGGAGTAGGAGTCAAGCACCAGCCAGAGTTCCTGCTTCTGTAACTAAGACAGAATATGGTGAGTCATCTGTACCAGTTCACTTACACTTCTGCACATGACACAGTGGTTCCTAGATAAACATCAACCAGAGCTTGTCCCTCCACTCCACAACTACCATCACAACTTGAACATTCTTCAGTCTACATCTGTCTGACTGAACACCTATGGTAGTTCTAACTCTTTCAAGTTAAACCAGTCTTCAAACTGAAGGCATTGACTAGGCTTCCCACACAAAGGAGAATTATGCCATTCGAAGCACATGATTTGAATATGAGGAAAATATCACTCAGAATTGTGGAAGACATACAAGAAATAAAAATGTTCACAGTTAAAATGAAAAATTGACCAACCGAACTGGATCCTAATGCTATAATTGTGTAACTATGGTCATTTAATCCCTCATGCCACATTGTTCATCATCAGATAAATAGTATAGGAGCAATACCTAAAGAGCACAGTGCTCAGCTCTCACATGCAATGGAGCACTTATACTTTTTCATATCAACACTACTGTTAGCTGAGATCAAAGCACGCACTTGCCTTACTGTACTCATCCGCAAGGCAAACAAGTATGGTCAGACAGACAGTGCAGGTTTTCTTCTCCTTGGCTCACCATGTAGCAGGAAATGATTGGCAGTCTTTTGAAGTATGCACAGAACTAAACAAACAAACAAACAAACAAAAACTTACCTTTCACAAGACCCTGATAAAATTGTAAGGTTTTTATTTGTTGACATTTTCTGCCTTTGACAGTAGGGTCTTACCACTAACCTTTGGTGGATCATCAAGTACTCTGACAGAAACCTGTCTTCTTTTGGCAAACCTTGTATATCTCTCTGGTCAACAGCTCATTGTGAATGTTAACCATGTTCTGTTACTTGGAGTTATAGGCCAGTGCCAAGGAAATGAAGGAAGAAGAAATTATATGTATATTTTTAAATTGTTCTCTTAGTTTCCAATTCATTAATTTCTGCTCTGATTTTAATTATTTCTTTTTGTCTGGAGATTTGTGTGTTGGATTCTTTTTGCTTTTCCAGTGCCTTTAGGCAAATGGTTAGGTTATAGATTTGGGATCTCCCTGTCTTTGTTCTTAAGACATTTAGTGCAATGAATTTTCCCCTGAGGACCACGTTCATTGTGTCCCATAAGTATTGGTATGATGTGTTCTCATTATAATTCATTTATAGAATTTTCTCAAATTCATTTTTTATTTTGTCCACTACGAGTTTATTGTTTAAAGGTGTGTTGTTCAGTTTCCAGGAGCTGATGGGATTCCTGGCACATCTTTTGTTGTTAATTTCTAGCAATACCACATTGTGATCTGATATTTAGGAAATAATGTTGATCTTCCTAAATATATGGAGGCAGGCTTTATGACCCAGTATATGTACTATTTTAGAGAAGGTTCCATGGGCTGCTGAGAAGAATGTGTAATTAGTAGATTTGGAGTAGAACATTCTCTAGATGTCCATTAGGTCTAATTGATCTATGGCTTTTATTTATTTTTGTTTTTTCGAGGTAGGGTCTCACTCCCATCCAGGCTGACCTGGAATTAACTATGTAGTCTCAGGGTGGCCTCGAATTCATGGCGATCCTCCTACCTCTGCCTCCCAAGTGCTGAGATTAAAGGCATGCGCCATCACACCCAGCTTGATCTATGGTTTTGTTGAGCTCTCTCACTTCCCTGTTAATTTTCTATTTGCATGTTCTATCTATTGCTGATACTGGAGTATTGAAGTGTCCAATTACGATGGTGTTGGTGATTATTTCTGTTTTGTTGTCAAGTAGGTTTTGTTTCATTAATTGTGGTATACCATGTTTGGTGCATAAATATTGATGATTGTGATATCCTCTTTTTGAATTGTTCTCTTGATAAGTAAGAAGTGGTTTTCTTTGTCTTTTTTGATTACTTTTGGTTTGATGTCTATTTTGTCTCATATTAGTATAGCTCCACCTACTTGTTTCTTATTTCCATTTGCTTGGAATATCATTTTCCATCCTTTCACTCTGAGGAGGTGTCTGTTTTAGGGGTGAGGTGGGTTTCTTGAAGACAGAAGATTGAGGGGTTTAATTTTATGATCCATCCTGTTAGATTATGTCTCTTGCTGGGTGAATTAAGGCCATTAATATTTAGGGTAATAATGACTGTGGGGTTTCATTTAATCCCTGCCATATTGTGGTGATTTATGTGGTTTGGTGTTTCTTGGACACTGTAGTTTTTCATACATTCTCTGAGTTTGGTCATTGTGATCTGTTCCTTATAGACACTGGAGGTTGGTTATTTGATTCTTCTGTGTGGGAAATTCCCTCAAGTATTTTCTGCAGGTTTGGCTTTGTGTTCATATACTTATAAATCTGAGTTTTATTATGGAAAGTTTTTCTTTCACCATCTATTATGAGGGATAACTTTGCTGGGTAGCGTAGTTTGGGGTGGAAACCATAGGTTCTTAAATTTTGCAGTGTTCCATTCCAGGCCCTTATGGCTTTCAGGATTTCCATTGAGAAGTATGAGGTAATTCTGATGGGGTTACATTATATGTAATGTTCTGTTGCTCCCTAGCTGCTTTTAGGACTTTCTCTTTGGTATTGATATTTAGAGTCTTAATGATAATACATCTTGGAGAATTTCTCCTTTGGTCTAGTCTATTTGGAGTTCTGTTAGCTTCTTGCACCTTGATGGACCTTTCTTTTGAGAGAGTGGGAATGTTTTCTTCAATAATTTTTTTAACAAGTTCTCCATGCCTTTGGTCTGAATTTCTTCCCCTTATGGTACTCCCATGATATGAATGTCGGGATACTTCAGGGTAGCCCACAGTTCCCTCATGTTCTGTTCACAAAAACTTTTGAACTCATTGGAACTTTTGGACTCATGAACTGTTTCTTCTGTTTTGTCTTCCAGTTCTGAGTTTCTATCATCCACATAGCTGACTTTATTCTTGAGAGCTCCTATAGAGTTTTGGGGCTGTTCAATTTGGTTTGTATTTTCTACTGCTTTTTTATATATAGTTTCCATCCCTCTGTTGAGTTCCCTTTTAATGTCATTTTCTGATTTTCTTAATGCTTCTTGGAATTCATCCTTGCATTTCTTTATATCTTCATTGAGCTTAGCCAGCTGGTTATTTAGGTCCTCCTTTTATTGCTCTCCTTCAGATAATCTTTAACTGTCTTTGAAACCTGTCCTTGTTCTTTTCTATTAGGTCTAATCAAGTCATACCATTATTGGCCCTTTGTTGATTTTCTGCAAGTTCTGCTATTTGCTTGTCCAGGGTAATATAGCTTTTATCTTCATTTTGGGATTCTGATCCTATTGCCTAGTCTATATTTTCACTAGAGACATCCATTGTGGAACTGGCCAATCTTGTTGGATTTACTTGCATTTGATTTTTTTATGTTGTTCCTTTTGTCCTTTGGACTGCCCATCACAGTGTAGGAGTCTTATTTAATTTAGGAGGAAGCTGTAGTCTACCCTTGAAGTGTGTTCAGTGGTTACTCCCTTTTATGTTTGCTTCCACTAGACTTCTGATGGCAATGCAGCCTGCCTTCTCAGAGGGAAGAAACCTGTGAGGCTCTAGTGGGGGCTTAGGGACCTGATGTAGAGGCTTGTTGTTCCTTGATTCGGGGTATGGGACTGTGGTCTGTTGGCCCAAGGAGACAGGTGTAGGGGGGAATGGGACAAAGCAGACTGGTGTTGTTGCTGGGATATGGTGGGGGGGGGGGGAGATGGGAATGTGTGGTGTTTCTGAGATGATGAAGGGTAAAGGGATGAGATATTAGGTCCTTTGTGACCCTATAGTAGGGGGTGGATGGGACTTCCAGGTCTTGTGACACCAAAGGTGGGGATATAGGACTGCTGTGGGTCAGGTGACATGTAGTGTGTGCATGGAGTTCCCCTGTAGTGGAAGAGCCTAGGGAGAGTTAACCCTAGCCTGCTTGCCTGGGTCCACACAAGGAGGGGCACTGGTATGTAGAGGTCCCTGGTGGTGGCTGGGGGAGTACTAGCCTGATGATCTTGCTCCTCATAAGGAGGTGGGTGTGGTAGTGAGTAAGAATGTGTTCTCACATGGAGGTCCCCTGGTGCAATGCTAGTCTGCTGGTCTGGGTTCACACATGGGTGTGGGGGGTTAGGGGCGAGTGGGACAGCATTTGCACATGTGGAGCTATGGTAGCTGCTGGCCTGTGTCCCATTTCTTGTGGTTATTTTAGAAGGAACCTGAGTCTGAGACTATGCCTAGGAGGGCTGCTTGAGGGAATTGGGAGACTGTTGGGCTACCTGAGAGCATGGGAATCAGTGGATTTCTACTTTTCTCCTCCACATCCTCCCTCTTGGGGTCTTTTAGAGTTTGCTGACCCCTAGAAGACCCAGTGATCCCTAAATGCCTTGCCATTCCTTCCCCAGGAGGTGTGGAACCATTAGGCAGACACCTTATTGACTGGAGGTCCCTCTGGGTGCACATTTTGCTAATTTTTAAAGCACATCTCCATTATACTTTTCAACTCACAAAATGCTTTCAAATATACAGTTGGTCTTATTAAGATCATTGAGACCATTTGGTGGTAATGAATCTGAACTTAAACATAAATATTTTAAACTTTAACTTGCTTACATTCATGCCACTAAAGTGGTGTGATAAGAGCCTAGAAATCCTATCTCTTAGTCGACTATGCTATTCCATCTTTCACAATAGTGATTTCCTTTCTAAATGGAGATTCATTAACCCCAGACTCATTTACACTCACAATGGACATGTGCTTAGAAGAAATGGGAAACTGCCAGAAGAAGAGTAAGACATGGCTATTTTAATGGCCATAATCAGAACCCACAATGTCTAAGGTGTGTTCATGCTTGAGGGAATTGGGGGACTGCTGGGTTACCTGAGAGCATGGGATTCAGTGGATTCTCTACTTTTCTCCTCTGCACCCTCCTTCTGAGGGTCTGTTAGAGTCTGCTCACCCCTAGAAGACCCTAGTGATTTCAGGTAGTAATGATATTCTATGCACTCTTAATGGATAATATAGAAATATTTTGTATGTGGGCATAAATAACAAAGGGCATGGCTATTTAATTACATTCTACAAATAGGACATATTTAAGATTTCAATGATATTTTGCACCATATGGGAAGGTTACATGATATTCATTTTATTTTATGTACATGAATAAATTCTAGAATAATATAAAACTATGGAAATAATTACCATGAAGGAAATTTTCACTTTTTAAATATATAGAAAAGTAAAAATATGTATAGCTAAAGAAAGAACATTAGCAATAATCTAACAGATTTTAAAATATATAACACTTAAAATTTTAAAATATAATGGAATAAGATCAGAAGGATTTTGCAAAGAAAGAAATTGCATGTTTCATACACATATATAAATTTGAAGATTTATTAGATGTTATAGCTAGTATCTGAAATATTCTCAGGGCAAGGAGAAATATTTATTAAATGATATTAGAGCAACTAAAAAGATATCTAAAAAAGTATATGTGGCCCAATGTCACAATGTTCATTAGGTTATGTTGCAAAGAAAAGAAAATGTAAAAAATTAACAGTGAAACTGCTGGAAGAAACTCCAAATTTGTAGAAGAAAGGACTTTTAGATTTTTATCCAAACAAAAGAACAAAAGCAAAATGATTGTTAAACAGAACGGGAAGAAAGGGAGAGAGAGAAGGAAGAAGAGTTAAGAAACACCAAGAAGTGCAAAGTAAGGAAGCTAAAGAGACATGGATATGTGTGGTGAGCATGCCTATCTGCATGTGTTTCCTCATGTGTGTATGTGTGTGAGGAGAACAGAAGTTTACATTATCTTCCTCAACTGCACCCCACATTATTTATTGAGATTAGGGTTCCTCAATTGACTCACAAATTCAGCTAGTGTATCTAGCCATCATGTCCCAGAAACAAGCCCAGGAATGATTTTCAAGTGCTAGGGTTATAGACTTGCCACCATGCCTGGCATTTACATAGATGCTGTAGATATGAACTCAGGTCCTCATACTTACACAGAAGCACTTATTGACTGAGCTATCTCCCCAGTCCCTAGAAAAGAAATACTTACATCTTGTTGTAGTCAGGTTCACATTGTTATTCTTACATTACTGCAAGTCATCTCTTAGGCCAAGGTCTCAAATCCTCCCACTTTCCTCTTGAAAATCAGCTCCAAAAGCCAAAATCATATAGCCAGGTGTCTAGCAGCAATCCCACTCCTTGGAAACTTCACTGTTACACTCAGGTTCGCATTGCTTCCATAAATCACCTGACCAAGAGCAGGTTTTTGGGGAAGAAGGGAGTTTATTTTGGCCTACAGACTCAAGGGGAAACTCCATGATGGCAGGGGAAAGTGAGCAGAGAGTGGACATCACCTCCTGGCCAACATCAAGTGGACAACAGATATAAGAGAGTGTGCCAAAACTGGCAAGGGGAAACTGGCCATAAGCCCACCCCCAACAATGTACTGCCTCCAGGAGGCATTAATTCCCAAATCTCCATCAGCTGGGAACCTAGCATTCAGAACATATGAGATTATGGGGGACACCTGAATCAAACTGTCACACATCTTGTAACACAGACTTTTCTAATCTCTGATATAAGAAAATATGGGAATCAATAAACAAAGTCCAACAATGCAATAAAAGTAAAAATCAACAAAGTACAGGAAAAAAAAGGTAACCATTAATGAGATAAAATGACTCACATATATATGCTCATGTAATTCATGGTAAGGGAAAACAACTAAAATTAGTACAGTAAAAAATTTCACAGACTGTAACATTATTTTAATGAAGTAACTATAGGCATAGAGGTACTCATGATCACTAAGGAAATATATATGAGCTTTATGTTTATATTTGTATTTTTGATAAAATATAATTATCTGTACATATATTCTTGGAACTAGTACTTTTACATTTGCAATGGCTAGGGGCCCTGGAGAGACCATTCTCTCTCTCTGCCTATTTCTTTTTATCAAGTAAATAAATAAAAATAAAATATTAAAACATAAGATATGATTACATAAATATCACTGTCTTAAAGCAAAGTAATAATCTGGAAAGAATTAGAATTTTATATATTTCTATAGAAAGATTACTAATATATGTTGCCATTTAGAAAAAGAAGCCGAAAACAAAACAAAACAAAAAAAATGAGTACTTTATAATGTATTTTGGGCAAAAATTGGAAAAATAAGATGTGCTGTATTGAATTATATGGAGGGTTTCGCTTTTTCAATCCTAAATTAACAGTAGTTAGTGAGGGGAGGAGATAAACAATGCAGTGAATCTGAATTCCCAACGACTAGTTAAATGTGTGGTCCTCAGGGAAATCATGCCTTCGTGCTTGGGCCTTACAAGATGGGCACAGGAGGGAATTTGTGTACTACATATGTTCTAATATTTGAATCATGTGAATGCTTTAGCTATTTACAATTTTGAAATAATCAACGTTCCTTATATTAAAAAAGGGAGTTTCTTCACAGTTCATCTGTGCGTGGTGGTTTGACCTGATGCATGTAATGCAGTAATTACATTGCATACTGATATTCTGAGGTGTAGAATAACATTTTAGGCATGACCCATCCTAAATGGGAAAAATAAAGGTAAAATAAAATGTTTACTAAGCACTTATTTATCTTCTTAGAATATGTTTTGAATAGTCTGTTTTGGCACAGGAAAAGATTGAAATACTTTGGACCTCAGCCTTACCACATATGTTACTCCTGTATGATTTTTGGTTAGTTAGGGTGTCTAAACCTTCATTTTTATCATTTGCAGAACTAGAGTAATAGTGAAAATAACTTTAATATGTAAAAAAGTAAAATATTTGTATGTCTAATTTTTGGGGGGTGGTGGTTCGAGGTAGGGTCTCACTCTGGCCCAGGCTGACCTGGAATTCATTATGTAGTCTAAGGGTGGCCTTGAACTCACAGTGATCCTCCTACCTCTGCCTCCCTAGTGTTGGGATTAAAGGTGTGTGCCACCACGCCCAGTTGTATGTCTAAATTTTTGTAAAGTCAAATTTAAAGTTTCTTTTGCAGCACACATATTTATGATAATAGAAAATATTGATTACTTTAAGTGAATACCAGTCCAAAATAGTCATAATGCATGAATTGCTATCTACATAGACTCTTACACAGGAAATGGGACAGGGAAACTAGGAGCACTCATATTGCAGTGAAGGCTGGAATAAACTTCTGTGCAGTCACCATGACCAACAACCACAGCACAAGAGCTGATATTAATTACTCAGATTTGATGTGACACATTTACATATATTTACATATATGCTTTTATTTTTTTTTAAACGGGAGCCCTGTGAAGCAGATATTCTTGTACAGTTGCCCAGAATCAGGTAGTCAGATAATATGTCAGATCTTCAGTTCAAAGAGCTTCCTTTTTTATCCCAAATCTGAACACTTCACCAATATTTGACATAGTTCAAATTTTAGTTGTCATTAAAATGTATTCCAAGCACAGATTTCTAGGTCTTCCCAAAGACTGATATGCTGGCCTGAGTCACCTGCAGGGCGCCCTCGAGAGGCTCAGAATGATGTTGCACAGTAGTCGCTGTACATCCTTTCCTGATGGTCTTTTTCCTGTTGTGGTGCTTGGAACTGTTCTAGAAGAAGCCTCCTCCCTAGGATAGCTTCACACTGCCAAGATGGTGCTGCATAAGCTGCTGAGAGAGAAAAATCATCTGTGGCCTCACCCTGCTGTGGACCCTGTGAGCTATAATACTGACCTGCTAGACAAGATGTGCTCACTGGTGCAATAGTGGCATAACTGCTATGGGGGGTAACTAACTGCTCTCTCATACGATTTCAGACCCACCACACAAGAGGGAATTCATACATGGTACTATAAACCAGGTCAAAAGCTCAAGGCAGGGGTGGTTATAGACCTTAGAAGGAAACCCAATACTGTTTCAAATCACATGCGATGCTAAACTACCTTCTCAATATTTTATGTTTATACACACCGATTAGTACTGTTCTCAGTCATGGACAGAAAAAGCATGTTCTTTGTAGTTGTCTGTCATTAATAGAGGTTCTCATAACTGGTCACAGTGCTCAGTCCTATGGGGAGCATCTGTATCAACTTTCCCCAAGGAAAGTGGGAGTGGGAATAATGTAGGAGGTGGAGGAGAGGCAGGAGTGCTGTGGAACTCTCTCAAGTAGACATGACAAGCCCATTGAGCTCATGAACTCCCAGCAGTTGTGTTTCCTTGAATAACATAGAGCCAGTCACTGTCACCATCCCTTCATGGAAACAGGGGTCATTGAGTCCTCTTCACTCCTAAGAATCTACTTGCAGTCAATATTTGCTGGGGAGAGAGAGGGCGTCCTTCTCTTCAACTAGTGTATGTGGTAGGCAAAGAGACTCAGCAGGAGGGGGACAAGAGATAGTAATAGAGGGGTCTATATTATCAAACTAATATATCTGTACATGAAATTGTCAAAGAAAATAAAACACATTTTTAAAATTACATAAGCACAGACCTTGGGATATATCTGTGAGTAATGATGCCTTTACTTTGGTCTTTTTCATGCATATCCATAAAGTGATAGAATGAAAAAAAAAGAGAAAATAAAATTAATGCTATTTGCAAGAAAATGGATCATCATGTTAAATGAAACAAGTCATACCCCTACTGAAAAGAAACCAAGTTATTTTATAGGAAATAAAGAAAACTAGAGATTTACAAGTAGGTTATAAATATATATATTTCAATAACACATAATTTTAATATGTTCATAAATTCCACATTATTTAATAGTGTCAAATGTTGATAGTGGTTAAATAGCATATATACCAATTTCTGTGGACTATTTTCATGTCCTTTATTTATTTTAAGGCTGATATCAGTACAGAAAATAAACAACTCTTGACTGTTCTGATCATCTGGTTTTTATTGTAAAGTTTTGAACCCCTAGGTTAAAGGAGATTTTATTGGATGTACTTTTAAATTTTAGGCAGATTACTCTTTCATTATTAATTAAATCATGGTACTTTACTCATGAGGATTTTTGTTTTGCCTTTTAGAATCTATGCAAATAACAACAATTGTGGAACTTTTTTTTAAAATTATTTATTAATTTCTCCATGTGTGGGGAGGTGTGTGGGTGTGTATGCACCCAGAAGGACCTCTTTCCATTGCAAACAAACTCCAGATGCATATGCCAGTTTTTACATCTAGCTTTATGTGGGTATTGGGCTTTGCAAGCAAGTGCCTTTAACTGCTGAGCCAGCTCCCCAGCCCATATATTTGATCTTGACAAAGGTATAAACCCATGAAATCATAACACAGTCAAGCAAACTAGTATATCTATTATTCACCAAATATTTCTCCTACCTTTCCCAATGCTCCTAACCCTAGGACATTGATTTTTTTTGTGGAATTATTCTTTAAAAAACTTAGTGCAGTCTTCTATCCTGAAAATCAAATTCACTTGCATATTGTCCTCAGTGGGTGCAGTTAATTTCATTCCCAGCAAAATGGCTAAGCAATGCATAAAAACTGCCTATTAAATACATAGCTAAAATGGGTGGCATATAAAGTTTGGTTGGGAGGAGAACACTACTGTACTAATAGCATGTGTCCCAAGTTAAAGAATTTCTGGAAAAATATATTAATGTTTCTACCTCCAAATAAAATAAACCTGCAAATATAAACCACAGCACTTTGAAAGCTAAATTGCCTAAAAAATAAGACTGATTTCTTTTGAATTCAGAAAAATACTAAGATTGTGTAGTCTTTTAGAGTAGATTTTATTGAAGGGCAGAGAAATGAGCGTATTGTCCTAAGGTTACCCAACATGTTTTTGAAAGAGCCGGAACATAAAGGCTAATTCTCCGTCTGCTTCTCTTTCTGTTATATGCTTTTCTCATTGTCCCTAATTCTTGGCTGTTAGACAGTTCGTCAAACTGTGTTCTATAAATTCTCTTCAGTGTTACACTGTGCCAAAGGATGCATTGCTATCATTTCTTTTTCTTTTATCTTGGTTAACAAAAGAAAACAAAAACAAAATATCCAGTGTTCATTTAGCACCCACTCCAACCTCCTCATTTGCATGACTATCCTGTCTACATAGGTGTATGCACAGTCACAGGTTTCTCAGATGACAGCGTAAACACAATCCAATTACTTTGCCTCAAACTTCCTTACTTTCTAAACCAAGTAAGAGTGTTTAAATTATCTCGAAGAAATTATAGTCTTTTCTTTAATTAATTTATTTATTTGAGGGGATTTCATAGAAAAAGAGAAAAAGGGCATGCCAGGGCCTCTAGCCACTACAAACAAACTCCAGATGCATGTGCCATCTTGTGCATCTGACTTACGTGGGTACTGGGGAATTGCTTTGGTCCTTAGGCTTCACAGGGAAGCACCTTAACTGCTAAGCCATCTCTCCAACCACTAGTCTTACTTTTTCTTCTTTAAATTTTGATATTTTTAAAGATAAAATTTATGTTTAGCCATGCATGTGAAGACCTTAATCTTAAATAGTTGGCTCATGCATCTTCTTGCATATTTGACATCTCTAGTGTGATGCTCAAATGATATCAGAAAGTTAATATGTCTAAAGCCAAAATTATTTTCAGCTTTTCCTCTTCCAATGAGATATTACCCATTATTACAGTTGCTTAAGCAGTCTGAAAGTCAGTTTTGATTCAACAAGTTCTGTTGACTCTTTTGTCAGAATTTATTTTGACTCTAACATCTTTTTTTTTAATCATTATCTCCCCAATTCAAGCAGGCGCATTATTGTCCAGACTACTGCAGCAGCTTGCTAACTGGTGCCTTTACTTCCACTGTAAACTACCATTGCCTGAGTTCCCTGTGCCATGGACAGTAATTCCTCCTCACGCTGCTTCCCAGTACACTTGGACTGATTCCCAAATCTCACGTCACTCTGTTGCATGTGTTATCCATGAGCTCAGACCTCGGTGTCTGTGCTCAGCTTATTTTCTACTTGCTCTCTCACTTCTAGTAGCAATGATTTTCCTGATGTATTTTGAATCTGCCAAGTGTGCTACAACTTCCCATCCTTTCCTCTACAGGGTCTCTGCTTGGAATGATTTTACATACATATTTGTAGTACTTTCTCACTCATTCCATTCTTTGTTCAAATATTTCCTGAGTGAAAATAATTCAATCTACTTTTCCTAACCCCTTACTCTATTTTACTGTCTCTTTGTTAATATGGCTTAACATTTTAGTATGTACTCTACAGGTTCTTTTCTGAGTACCAATTATGTGACTTTTCCTGGAGAGTGTAGAACAAAACACAGACTTCATCCAAGTGCTGTCTGTTGAACCAGTGAGTTTATTTGGTTGCTTAGCACAGGTGACTCATCAGCTAAGTTGCTGAAAAACTGTACCTCACTAGGTGATAACTTATCAAATATTTAGCACTGGAGTCCCTGCAGGCAATTTATGAGCACATACTCTATGGAAAGTCTTTCATTTCTGGAATTGTTGATTCCTTACATATCCTAGGGAAGCAGAATAGACTTACGAGCCTTCCCATCCATCCACCCCTGCAGGTGATTCCACGCTCCTCTGATTCAAGAAAGCAAGGATCCTACTCACGGAAGAGAAACAGTTATGTAATGCACCTCACTGGAATGTTAGCTCTATGACTATGCATGTTTCTTGCTGCATTTGAAGAGCCCAGGACAGTATACAGATGACACTAAGTAAATATTAATTACTTATAATTCTGACAAAACTCAAGCAGATGCCTTCCTGCCTGAAAAAGATGAGAGAAAGCTTCCCTGATGAAGAACATCTCTGAATCTAGATAAAGGGCCAATGTAACCAAGTCAGGAGAGGAAGAAGGATATTTTAAGGAAAGCACTTTCTCCTCTGTGGAAAAATCTCTTATTCTTGGGAATCATTTCCCACTTATATATCCGAGGGGAGTAGAAGGGACAGAGCTAAAGGAAAAGAGCTAGGCTGGGGAATCACTTTTATTCTTCATCTCTGAAAATGTGGCTACATGAAACAAGGATATGAACAGAAAGGAGCTTAGGAAGGATTCAAGGAAGGGATTATGTAATGAGAAAAATCTGTTTAAATCCTACCTTGCCAAAGGTACTCCAACATTTAATATCTTGGTAGAGGTAAGATACTCTACACAGGTAGAGAAGGACCACTTAATCAGGCCTACAAATACATCAAAGATTGAGACACTTGATAAAATGGTTAAAGGTATAATACTTCAAGGACAGGTGAGGAGGTGTTGCAGTCAGCTGCACATTGCTGGGATGAACATTCAAACCAAGCAGTTTAGGAAAGGAAGTTTCTTCAGATAAGAAGTTTATAGATCCCAGGGTAAGTTCCAGGAGAGGCAGAAGATGCTGGATCCATACATCCAAGCAGAGAGACACCAGGCAGAAAACGCCAAAAACAACAGTCACAAAATTGGCAGCAGCAGGATCCCAGAGCTCAAAATGTTCTATATACCTTTGGGCTAGAAATCAGATCCACCCCCAGACATACCTTAGGGCTGGAACCCCAGCATCTGCCTCTAGTGATACCTCCAACCAGGCAACTAGAGATCCAGGTTGCAAGCTTCATTAGAACACTTGAGTCTATGGAGAACATACACTCAAACTACCACAGGAGGTTGCAGTTGCAGCATGCCCTTTCAGGGGATGCTGCTTCTCACTTAAAAAAATATAAGAAATTACTTTGGTCAAGTGCTTGTATTTTCCCATTAGAAAGATGGCCAGAAGTCTGGGATAGCTTTACTGATGTCCTCCATGCAACCTTTTCTATAGTACTCTTGCTCAAGCATGCTTCATTATGTGAGGGGCTACACAATGGGGTAGTAGCATCTCTTTTTACCAGTGATCCTGCCTACTAGGCTTCTAGGCCTGAATCTTCTGCTTTGGATCATCCTAGTATTTAAGTGTTCTTTAGTCCTTAAAATTCTGAAATATTTGTATTTTTGTTGTTACTATAGCATTGCATTTTTCTGGAAGACCCGCATCATTTAGCATCATTCCCTTTGTTCAGAAGAAATGCTGGCATTCCTCTTTAGAAAGGCACCCTGTTCTACTGGGAAACCATGACATTATTTTGTCAATACCCTAATATGATCAAGGATACAGGCTGTTTGTAATGTATTTGCATTTCCCACCACTCCCAGCTCACGTTTCCATTAGCTCAATATTAAGTTGATCTTTATTGAGGAACTACTTTGGGCCAGGAGATGGAGAGAGGCTAGGAATTAGCTTCTACCTGAGTAACTCTAGGTACTTCCTGTTCAAGTGGTAGATTAGTGTATTACAGAGCACAGAGCTCTGCTATCATAGTGATGTGCAATGAGAAATGACCCTCCACTCACTGCTCTCTCTCATGTGTTCATTGCTTCTTACATAGCTCAGGTTAGTTACAACAGTATCACTATTTGAAGGACAAGAACAATATCTTCTTTCTCATTAATACTATGCAAGCTTAATATTTAAGACCTTTTCCCTATATACAAGCTGTTGAAGTAAAAAGTCATCATATCTGATAATTTAATTTAAATATCAATGAAAACTATAAGCTTTATCTGGAAGTTAAGTTGGAATTTGTGTTCATATCCCCATCCTCCTAAAACGGGTAGAGAGGGAAAAGGGGGGTCATTGCATGTTTGAAAGGTTCATGAAAACAGAATTCTTGGCAGGTGCAGTATTTGGAGACAAGGCAGCACAGATGTGACTTGTCTGTCAAGAGGAAAGATGGCTTATACCAAGGCTCACGTGTGTGTGTGTGTGTGTGTGTGTGTGTGCGCATGTCTGTGCGTGTGTACATGTGTGATGCATGAATGTGCATGTGTCAAAGGTAACTCAGTACAACTAAGAAACCAAGTAGCCAGTGCATTTTCATGTGCCATGTACAAAGCATGGGGTGCAGTTAGAAATAAAAAGAGAAAAGAGGGTGACATCTGTTTTAAAAGTAGCATTTAAAATGGGGAAAACTAAATATGGATTAAAGATGACCTGGGGTCTGCCCATCTGTTTTGTGACTGAAAACAGTCACTAGAGTTAAGAGTATGATAAAACACCAACTCTCCAGTGTGGAGTTTACACAGCGCATGAGATTTAGCAAATGCATATTAAGGTCCCTGTGGACAGAAGCACAGGAATGCCTATGGATTTCAATCTGCTTAAGAATACCCCCACAAAAGCATTCTGGAAATTGGTTGTATGAAGAGGGATTGATCTTAATCAAATACTGTTCGCTGCTGCTAAAGTTGTCAGTCAGTCGTGCAATGCAGCATTTGAGATCATTTCCATTTAGTGGTGAAAGCTGTTTTCTTCAATTCTTTGGCTCCTTTGTGTTTTTTCCTTGCCCCTATCCCTCCAGTACCAGTCACGAGTCATTGGCACAGTTACATTTACCTCACATCGCTGTGTTCTCCCACTGCTTGACATGCCTTGAGCCCTGGCGCTGTGGATAGTTTATTTAACCCCGGCTTTATTAAGTGGTGTCATTCCGAAGCACAGCTTAGCCCACAAACATCGGCCAATGGGTAGGAAGACTTCTCTTCGTCAATTATTAAGTTTGATTACACACAATGATACGCTATTAAGAGGCAGTCATGCGCAGCCCTTTATTTGAAATCTCTTGGTTTTCTGCCACTGTGTAGGAAACTAATTGTGGTGAAATAAACAAAAGGAAAGGTTAGTCACCTGTGGTGGTAACAGTGCTACAGGGTAGTGAGTTTAAATCTCCCAAACAGAAGTGATGTTGAGAGACCCAGCATTTCTACATATTCATATCCCCAAAGGACACGGAGGTATAGCAATATGGAGGCATATATATATCCCCCTAAAAACCACAATCTAGTTTTTAGGGGCCTTCCTTGTTAATGTTCGTAATTCTTTCGAACAAAATTTCCTGAGGCTATAACGGGACCGGTTTATACAGTTTATATTCACACTTGGTAAAAAAATACAAATTAGAATTTTCAAAAATGTCTACCCAAAGAAAATTCTCTGTAATGAATATTTAATAACCATCTGAATCTTATGGTTCCAGTAATAATCTGTAGTCTGCTATTCTTTCATTTGATTCAAAGTATATTTTTAATAAATATGCTCCCCAAAGAAGTTCATTGTATTACCATTCACTAACAGTAAAGTAGAGCCCGTGCACACTTATGTATTGAGTACAGATAAGTATTAGCTGTATGTGAGTCTCTTTATACTATTAAAATAAGATAGTACTTTTCAGGCCAAGTAGAATCTTTTATTCCAAAATAGAAAGGTACTTGTAACATTTCTACTTCTGTTGAATATGTCTTCTCAAATCATTGCAAACACTGAGTATAGAGAACTCCTTTTCATCCCATCTCATCTCATGTTTTCTAGGTACCCACATCCCTAAACCCTGCAAAGGCGTTTTCTAGCATGGAGGAAGTAAGGAAATTAATTTGTTTAGCAGGTAGCTTACAAAGTAAGTAACATCCCTTTAGGGGGTTTTGTTTCCTTTTATTCTTTTCAGTATCTTCTCTACTCATGTTCCTTTCCCACTTGTTAATGAACTGCCTCCTCCTAGGAAGGGACTGTTGAAGAAACCTCCACTATAGTTTGTGTTTGTTTATTTTCAGTCACAACAGGAAATATGATTTCCAGCAGTGTACAATGAGGTCTTCCCATTGTAGGGGTGGTAAAAGAGATTAAAACTATAATGTTTTATGGAGGTCATTGCATCAAGAACTAATTGACCTCATGTAAGAATTACATAACATCTGTGCACATGCTAACAAACTATTCTCTAAATGCTTATATGGGAAGCTGGTTCAATAGAAGGCATAGTGCATGTACTGTGTGGAGGGATAACGGTAGGGATAAGAATACTAAGGAAATTTTGTGTATGCTCATCAGCTCACATAAGTAGTGAGCTTACATCTCTACTTTATGTATATGGTCCAGTGATAAATTCAGAAAGCACACATGTGAAATAAATATTTGTTATGATTACAATTAACTTTAAGAAGCCCAGTGAAATAACTAGTTAAATTCTCTAAACACATGACTTTCTTCTGGGTATCATAACACAACCATAATTAGGTGGGTACAGAAAGTTAATGGATCTAATTTATATGAACAGAATCTTATGTATATAAGAGAAGTTTTAATTCTTAACTATCCAACTCCACTGTATACGTAAACACATATATATGCACACATAACAGTTATGTACTTCTCAGAAATCTATTAAGTAGTGAAAGGAGTATTGCAAGGTTTAATACTTGGAAATCTTATTGAAAACTTGAGAAAACTGCAAGATTCAAATGATGTAATGTTTCAATTTAAGAATATAATTAAAAACATTAAAGGAGTTGTTGCATTATTCAAATCTCCTCCTACTTTATCATGTGGGGCTACAGGTTGAAAATCACAGAATCTAGAATTTCTGGTCCCTAAGTGTTTGTTTGTTTGTTTGTTTGTTTGTTTGTTTTTCTTATAAAATAAGTATAAGAAGGGGACCTAGGAGATGGCACAGCAGGTCAGAACACTTGCAACAGAAGAATGAGGTCCCTGAAAGGTCCTGAATCCTTCTGGTTTGGATTCCTCAACATCAACAACTGGAACTCCAGTGCTGTGGGGAGTAGAGACTGGAGAATTGCTGAAGCTCCACCTTCAGTGAGAGACCCCATATCAAGGAAACACAAAGATGACTGAATAAAGGAAGACCCCAATGTTCTCCTCTACTCTCTGCTCACATTATACAGTGTGTACATCTGCATACACACATACATATACTATACACACTACACAACAATACTGCATGCATGTGCACACACACAGAAGAATCTATTTTAAAATGTCCTTTATAATTAAATGTTCAAAGTAAATAGTTTTACAATAAAAATAAAAAGTTTCTTTTAATGTTATAACAAAAACTATGACTTCAGACATCCTATATTGCATAGGATCCACATAATGAATTAATCTAGGAAGTGCTCAGGTATTTTTTTTCTTTTTTGGGGGGGGGATTTTAGAGGTATGGTCTTACTCTAGTCCAGGCTGACCTCGAACTCACTATGTAGTCTCAGGGTGGCCTCGAACTCACAGCAATCCACCTACCTCTGCCTCCCAAGTGCTGGGATTAAAGGTGTGTGCCACCATGCCCAGCTATAGTGCTCAGGTATTTTAGGGGTATGTCATTACTCAGAGACAGAAGAATAAAAACATGTATGTATATCATATTTTATATATATATATATATATATATATATATATATATATGAACTTTTGGGGGTTTCTTATAAGTGCTTCATTATCTTTGGTTTCTGACAATGGAGAACCTTCCATTTCAATGAAAATAGATATTTCTCTTTTTAAATTATTTTTATTATTTATTTGTTTATTTATTTATAGGCAAGCACTAAGAAATAGAAAAGAGACAGACAGAGAGACCAGGTGCACCAGGGCCTCCAGTCATTGCAAACAGACTCCAGACTCCACTTTGTGCATATGGCTTTATGTGGGTACTGGGGAATCGAACTTGGGTCCTTAAACTCTGAAGGCAAATGCCTTAACTGCTGATTTATCTCTCCAGATCTGAAAATAGGTATTTCTCTCAATGGTGGTATTAATTTAGACCATCATCCCTTAACCGAAGAAAGCACTAGTTCATACTTTCTGTCTCCTATAGTTTAGACAATATCTCCATATTCCAAAGTGTTCAAAATGTACTCAAAATTTTAGGTATTTAACTTCTGAGACTGTTGTATTATTAGGGAGGAAAGCCATCAGAGGGACTTTTCTCCTACTCATTTCAGCAGAGTAGCTCTAGAATCAGAAATATGGATCAATGATGTCAAAAGGCAATTTCTGTTGGTATGGCTGTTAACCTCTTTCAGTGACCATTATTAATATTTGTTTATAATAGAAACAAACAAACAAAAGTACCATTTAACAGAGTGTGATGATTACCAGTTACAGAAAAATGTGTGGGCTGGGGATATAGCTACATCAGTAACATTCCTGCTTTGTGAACATGAGAACCAGTTTTCAATCCCAAAGCACACATTATTTTTTTAAGTCAGACAGGAAGGCAAGTTGGCACATGCTTGTAATCACAGAGATAGGACAATGAGTTAAGCAGATGACTGGGGCTTTTCACCAGCCAGTCTAGCCTTCTTGGCAAATTCCAGGAATGGTGAACAAAAGCTGATGATGTACTCTGGCTTCTATGATGCATGCAGCTTAGCCCTCTTCCTCAAAGCACTTTTGAAGACCTTTGTCTTCAGGTCTGGGGAGTTCTATGTCTTAAGAATTTTTCTATTCCAATCTGCATTTGTGACTGGATATAAACTTTATAAGATCGAGAATCAGACCTTCCTTGCCACAGGACATCATATTAGATTTCACAGATGATAAAAATGCTCCAAGAAGATCCAACCAAAAAATTAAGGGTAGTTCTATTTAAATGTGTATGTGTGAAACAAAATCATTACTACAACCTTTCTTTTTCATTGTCTTCGAGGTCCTTGTTGCTGTTGTTGTTTGTATGTTTATAGTCAATAGTGTTTTCCAAGGAGACCAGGATGAATTGCAAGCTTTTTCAAGGTAGAGAAATATCCCAATTTGTGTCTTCTCAGAGCACCAGTGCAGGTAAGTGCTCTCTGTAATGGGAAGCCAGTGAATGAATGTTCAATGAGTCAATGATTTTAAAGCCAGGCATGGCATCATCTAAGTTAACATGTCCATGTAAATTATAAAAGGTAGAATGCAAAAGAATGTTCTTTATAAGCAAACTCCAACCAATTTTAGAAAAAATTCAAACTTATCAAATATATTTTTGCTATATATAAGTTACAGTTAAAAATGAAAATTCTAGCCAAATCAAAAGGTTGTATTGTCTTTTTATTGAATTCAAGGAATTGCTTATTTTTTATATCTTTACTTTCCCACCCAGTGATAATTTATTGTTTATAGGATGCCTAATTTATTTACATACTGAGAACTTTCTGGTGGTTTACAATACAGAGAAGAAAACACATTTAAAAATAATGACATAAACATTGAAAAAAATGACTTAAAATGTGCTGGTCATTAGTGGAGCAAGTGTAAGGGACCTCTACATTATGGAAATGGGAGAATTAGTAGAGTAGATAGTGGTACATCAAGGAAGAAATATTTGAGGGAATCTAACTGAAGTTGAATAAAGGAGAAGGAAGAGAGGCTTTCAGACAAAGGGAGAAGGGGAGAAAAGAAAGGAGAGGTGAACATTTAAATACCCAAATGAGGTGATGCCATATATTATATGGGGGAAGAACAAAAGCTGTGAGACAGGAAGTGTCACAAAATATTTATTCAAATTTAAGAATCAAAGGAAACAACAGATTCATGAGGCTTTCACTTATAGTTTTAGTATTCTGAATTTTTTCACACATGCAGAAATGACTTATAATATGACCCTTAAAAGCTAAAGCTATTGAAACATATTCCCTTTTTGGTATATTTTAGCTTTAGCACCTTACTCCAAGTATAAAACTTGGTTCAGTAAACAGAAAATTTTCAGTGTAAACACCTCTCTCTGGCTTTTTCATATATAGGGGATAATCTTTTGCCTTGTGTTATAGTAAAATACAAAGCTTTTATGTATCAATAGAGTTTAAAGGAAGATAAACTATTATGGAAACCATAACTCCAGTTTTGAGCCAGAAAATGGACACTCTAGGATGAACACAATTTTATTTAGGCATTGGCCCCATCCAGGTCTCTGGGGTCTAGTAGAAGAGATAGTTGGGAATGAGTAAAAGGTCATTATCTACTGTTTATCATACTGCTATGTAGATTAGTAGACAGTATCTCTATAGAGCTATTATTTTTTAAATTTTATCCTGCTGTTATTTAGAGATGATTATCTGTCTGGAAAGCATTCTCATTTTGGAGAATAACTTAGCATCTGACAAATTTTTCTCATAATTTTGATTTTCTGATTGTAGATAATTCTGTAGCTATACACATTATCAGGTACTTTATTTTAAATATTATTCTTACAATGCTTCATGTAGAAAATAATATAAGATTTTCACTTGTTTATCTTTATCAAATAAACTGTGTAGCACCTAAATACCTAAAAATTAACTTGTGGCATTTCCTCATGTCCTGTTAATGTACTCAGTATGTTTGGTGGATTAATATAGAGATTCTCAATATAGAATATTTGTAAGTAGTAAGTTGTACAGAACTTTATGGGAAAACATGTGAAAATAGAGAATTATACTGATAATTAAATAGCCTCCTGAATAAGTTTACTTTTATCTACAACTTTAATCAAACGAGAAAAGAAGGTTCATTTAAATTAGCAATATATATTCATCAAGAGATTTAAAATAAGAATTATAATATATTTAGTCTTATATGAATAGAACACATCAAAACATTTTATTGGGATATATTTAAACTAAAATAATCTATAACTGTGTTTATAGGTTCAATTTTCCATTATTGAATATACTGAAATACTATTGAAACATATGAAACAGTGAGAATAGTAACTACTTGTATATTCCCAACTTAAAATATCCAGCTATGTTTCTACTTGTTCAATGTACACATACACATGAAATGTCAATCACTGATCTCTCAGAAACTCTGCTGAGGGAAGAATGAAAAGATGGTATGAATAAGTTAACTATGAGAGAAAGAGGAACATGTTCAAATATTTTATCATGACTAAGAAGCAAGCCCCTTTTACTTATATCAATTTGCACTCGACTCCTCATTAACATATATCTTCATTCATCTTTTCATTAGCAGAGGATCATAGCTACCTCCCAAAAGACAAGCCGACATTGTACCCTATCTTGCACAATAGGTCAGAGGACAGAGTTGTCTTGTTTATACAACTTTAGGTTTTTTAACATGACTGAGGAGTAATAGTGCACCTCACAGACAGCAAGCCTGAATTGATGTTGGCATGATGAATGAAACATTCATCCAGAGTTTTCTTTGGATGAGTAAACAGTCTTAGACCTGTGTGTGAACCCCTCTCCAGGCAGCTGGGGAATAGGCCATGCCTTTTCCTGAAAGCACTTTCTGTTCTAGGCATTGGATCCTTCCAAAGCTGTAAGAAGTATTACAAAGATGACTCAGCGTCATCCACAGGTGCCACCTGGGCTGTGGACCTTGAATCATCAGCTATTCAGAGCATCAGCGAGATAGAAAAGAACTTCTGTCCAGAACCAAGAACAAAGCAAGTGTTCTTTTGCTTTCATTTTTCTTACCATAATCCTCCTAAAGTGCAAATTCTCTCTCTTTTTTTTTTAATTCATAGTCAACTTGTGTTAGCTCTTGGCAAATTAAATATGCATTTTCTGTGACATTACTACACTAAATTTTCTAAGCTTTATGGGTGAGTCTATAAAAATTGATATGAAAAAAGTTAATTTACAGTGATATTTCCAGGACTAAAGAGATAACACATTAAATCAATTACAGAATCTCTAAAACATAAACAGAGAGTCCCCTTCCAAAAAAGAAAAAAGAAAAAAAAATCCCCCATAAACCAGAGGTTTTGCTCCCCTGAGCATTTTGTTTTCTTTCTTCAATTTCTTCTTATAGATAAATTATTAACAAGTAAAATTCAAAACCTTTACCAACATTACTAAATGACAAGTAAAATTCTGCTGAGAGGTTTTCAAGAAAGGATTTTATGGTCTTGGCTAACAACTTCCCAAACTTTTCTACGGCCCTGTTTTAGGTAAGTATTCAATGAACAGTGAGCGTTTGCACTGGAGGACAGCACCTGGCCCCTTACCCGCTAGAAAGTTCTTCACGCTTGTGGTGGGTTAAATGGACTGACCTGGTCCCTTAGAGTTTAAAAAAAATAAATAAAAGTAGAAATTGCAAACAGAACAAGCATGTTTAGATTTCCTCATGGTGACAAATCATCATTTATACAATGTGCCAATATGTTTTGTCATCTATAAACTCCTAAACTGTTATAGAAATCAGTAAGAAAAATATGTAAAACCTAAACCTGAATCAGGAAAAGAAGCTGGAAGGTATTTGGTATCTTGTGAGATTATTTATTTTTTTTTAGCATAGTAAGACCCTATTTTAATATAATAAAACTTATATAACAATAAACAAAGTGCAGTCTGAAGTCACTATGTCAAATAATATTACTTGAAAAAATGGAGCCAATTAAGCCCTTTTTGCTATTATTATCACATGTCTAATAAGTATGAAAGTTTAAATGCATACAAAAAAACCCAGAATGGCATTAAACTCTCTTTCAGTGGTGGCTGGGTACTTGTCCAAGCAAACGCACTAACTGCTTTTATTGCAATAAGATAGATTACCTCTTACTACACATGCTTACTCTGTTTCATAAAATCTCACTTCTCATAATCTAAATTAATGGACCAGGTTATATGTAATCAAACTTTTAGAAATTTGTATTTAAAGAAGAGTAGAAACTAGTATACTATGCATATTGTAAAATGTACTACTCTGAACCTATGCAGAAGTTGAATCTATTCTTATTTTCTTTTTTGTTCGTAAGCCTTAAAACTTTTGGTTACAATTAGTCATTTACTCCAAAGTTGATTATGGTCATGAGGCTGTAAATCTTAAGGAAAATATTCTGGTACTTTTCCAAACATTGCAATGAAGATACTCCTTTCATAATTTCCAAGGACACATCATTGTTTTCACTTTTCTTGTTGTGTTCTCAGTTCCTAAGGGGAAAATATCATACTTTAGGGAGATAACCTAATGTTCATTCTTAGACTAGTTTTGGGGTTGGCTCAGGATAGGATCTGATTTCAATTTTATTGTTCCCAGCATACAAAGCAAATGGAACCATAACAAAACTAAAACGTTTTGAAAATTGCTATAAGATCTGGCTAAAATATCCATGGTCAAGGGAAAATCCAATTAAATTATTATAATAATACTATTATATATAATATAGACTATAACATATTATAATATAAATGATATAATATAATATACATTATACTATATATGCTATATATAATATACCATTACTATGTAACTCCTATTGTTTATTCATTTTAGAAATAATTCACTGAATATTATAGAGTATGTATGATCTCTTGTTCTGTGTTGAAATATTTGCAGTAATTTGAGGCATTAAAGAGGTAGACAAATACACACTATAGTAAACATTTGTCAAATATATCAAATGTGAATTAGACTCAAATAAATATATTAAAGGTGGGGAATATCATAGGTCATCAGAGAAAGAAGAGATGGGCTTCTGAAGAATGAGTACATTGTACTGAAATGCAAACAAGGAATTATGTTGGACCTTATTGATGTATACATATAGTTCATATGTAGAAAGAGGTTAGACACAGTTGGAAAAACCAAGCTGAAAGGCAAAAAAATATTAAAGAAAATAAATAATAAAAAGTCCGAAAGTCACAATATGACAGTTGCCAGCATTTCAAATTTTGTTATTTTTAGATGAAATAACAAGAGGGTATTGTGTCACATGCCTGCAATGCCAGCACTTTGAAGGTACGAAAGATTGTGCAAGAGTACAAGGTCACCCTCATTTATATGGTGAGTTCAATGATAGCCTATTCTACATGAGAGTATATTAGAAAAAAAAAAAAGGAAAGGAAAGGAAAGAAAAAAAGTACACAAAAGTAATTACCAAAAATAAAATGATAATGAGTGGAATAAACAGGAAAGGGGCTTCTGTGTTTTCTTACTGACAGCAGAGAGAAGCTCTGAATTCTTAAAAATTATTTTTTCTACCTACCAATGAAAAAATTGTTAATATTTTCTCTACAATTTTTCCAGGCATGAAACTTATACATAATAAGAGTTCCCAAATTGGTTTTTCTATGTTCCGTGCAATATTATTAGTGTGGGAGTTAAACAAATAGTGTTATGGAATAAAATGCTTGGGGTAGTAGTATAATATAAAATTAAGATGTCCTGATGAAATGGCTTCTTTAATAATATTAATCATTTTGATATATGCTAAGGGTTTCCAGAAAAGGATTTTGAAACATAGTGATTCCCCCCAAAATTGAGTATAGAACTTATTTTTTTGAGCACCCTGCAGCCTAACTAGTTCATGTAGACTGAACAGCAAGAATGATTAAAGACTACTGTTGTGAATAGTTGGCCTCTAGGTTCTTGCTAAGGACTCCCTGTTCTATTTCTTCATTTTTTATCTCTTTATAGTCAGAAAGGTAAAAATGCAAATTTTGGAGGAGGAGGTAGTAGTATGTTATCTTCAACTCTTTTCACAATTTTTAATCTAGAAGCTTAGGAAAATGTTCCTTAGAACAACAAATACGTTTTACCCTTTCTTTAAAAAGTAACATGAGGATTTCCTTTTAAGATGATAGAGTACAAGTATCACAAGTGAAACCCCATGAAAGAAGACAAGTTTATACTGAATATGCTCTTTTCCTTCAAAAAGCAAGATCTGTAAACTAACTTAGGAAGCCCGGTGGGATCTGTGACTGTGCCGGTCACCAGGAAGTGCTTCTCCTCATGCATACTGGCCCTGCAGGCTCAGAAGGATGTAAAGCAGAGGACAAGGTACACCTGAGGTCCACTGGAACAACCAGCAGCATCTCACAGCTTCCTCTTCCCATGTGTCAGAAGCATCAGGAACACTTAGACTACAGCTGAAGCCAAAGGCTCCTTCCCACTGCACCTTGCCCCCCATAACATGGAATGAAGCAAATCCAAGAATATATGAAGGAGGAAACTACCTCCTCAACTCAATACTGCTTGGGTAGATACTTGATCAAAAAGATAATTGCTCTGAAATCCACTGGAGCAATATATACCAAGACACTTCTTCTATAGGTTTAAAGTACAAATGTGAATTATATTTTCCTTGCCAGTGCACTTTGGTCAGTGAAACATTACAGGAAGGGGGAAAAACAAGCAAATAAACTCAAAACCCATCTGACCAAGGAAGAAATGCTGATAGAGGCAATTTTTTTATCATCTTGAAATTTAACATACTTGGAGTATTCAGTGCCATATATATTTTTTATTTTAATTTTATTTTGCTTATTTGAGAGAGAGAGTGAGAAAGAGACAGAGATAAAGAGACACAGAGAGAGAGAAAGAGAGAGAGAGAAGAGAAGAGAAGAGAAGAGAAGAGAAGAGAAGAGAAGAGAAGAGAAGAGAAGAGAAGAGAAGAGAAGAGAATGGGAGTTCTGGGGCCTTCAGCCACTGTAAAGGAATTCCAGACACATGTGCCTCCTTGTCTATCTGGCTTATGTGGGCCTTGGGGAATTGAACCTGGGTCCTTTCTTTTCTCAGACAAATGCCTAAGCTATCTCTCCATCACCATCAGTGTCATTTTAATTGTATATTATCAATAATTTTTGCCATGTTGGTGTATTTTTATCTTTTAATGACTACTTTTAAATCACCCATCTTGCATGTATACCTCATAATGGTTTTGTTTTTGTTTGTATATTACTCAGGTTTGAGCATTGGCTTTGTATGTCTCTTCACTAGATCTATAACTGAGCTCTCTCTACTATTTTTTTCAATGCTCAGTTCACTTACTTACCCTCTTATTCAAACTCTTTTTTCTTTTCCTTATTCCCTTACCTAAATATCAACTTCCCATAGCTCTAAACAATCACTAAAATCAGTATAGCCTAAAAATATCTAAATATTTCTCTCCCATATTTTTCCCACCCCAATCTGTTTCAAAGTTCATCTGACATAACCACTCTTATCACCTATACTGCTTTCTTCTTATATTAGTAATTAAAATCCTAGCATACTTTGTGCCATCTGTGTTTATTTATCACCCAATAGTTACTGAAGCCAAAGGGGCCACTATTATGAATTGCCAAGAATGATATTTACAGAATGGATATATCAAGTAGCAGTGGTCACCTCTGCAGTTGCTGTTATACTCAGGGAATGATACAGAGGCCACACCAGGGAAATTGAACTCCTGGACTGAAAATACAACTTCTGAACTACAACATTTAAGAAAAATATCTGATTAAAACAAACAAAAGAATCTAGGCAACAAAATAAACTCAGCTATGTAAATCCCACTGGAGTAATACAAGAAACATGAAGATCCAAGGCAATATGACTCCTTCCAAAATGACTAATCCAACAGTGGGCTATACTGAGTATGAAATAGAGAAAATCTTAGACATAGAACTAAAAGAATGATTATAAGAAGAAAACATTAATGAGTGAATCCAAGGATAACACACACACACACACACACCACACAAAACAAGCTAAATTAAAAGAGGAAGTTGACACAAAATACGAAAGAAGGATTTTGTAAAGAGAGAGAAATACAGAAGAAAAAAATCATACTGAATATTGGGAAATCTCTTTTAAATACTCACCAATAGAATGGAATGAAGAAGAAGACAGAATATCTGAGCTTGAAGACAATTTTGAATAATTGGAATATTTCAATAAGAATGATGATAAATTGATAAGAATGTATGAGTTAAATTTTCAAGACTTCCAAGACACTATATGAAAATAAACTGTCAAAATTATGGATAGACAAAAAGGAGAATAATTTCAGCCTAAATATATAGTAAATGTTTTCAACAAAAACATGTTGAAAATTTTCCAACATTTGGGAAAGAGTTGCCAATCTATATACAAGAGGAAATAGACAAATAGACAAAACCAGGTAATCACATCTGTTTGATATGTTATAATTAAACTACTAAATATATAGAACAAACAAAATATATTGAGGGAGTAACATAAAAGCCTCAAGTCACACATAAAAGTAGACCCATTGTAATAGCAACAGATTTATTAGCAGCAACTAAAAACCAGGACATTTATAAAGATGTATTTCAAGTTCTGAAGGTCAACCGCTGCTTACTCAGACAAATATCCCCATCAAAGCTATCTGGCATAATAGATGCAGAAAGAAGAACTTTCCATGATAGCAATAGGCTACAAGAATTCTTGATCATCAAGCGACCTCTCCAGTAAACATGTGAAGGAATACTTCAGACTGAAAACAAAGCACATACATACAATCAAAAAAAAAAAAAAACATACTTGAATAATAGTTAAGCAAGAGTGAAATAAAAAAAATCAAAGAGCACAGTCAGTGTAGATGACAGGAATGAATAGACATCTTCCAATAATAACTCTGAATATCAATAGCTGCAACTCCCAAATCAAATAAAGAGAAGAGAAAACTGGATTGAGGTAGGATCCTTTTATTTCTTGCCATGAGGAAATATGCCTCATGATAAAAAAACAGATGCTTCCATTGGGTGAAAAGATGGATAATAGTATTTTAAGAAAATGTGACTAAGGGGCTTAGCAGTTAAGGTGCTTGCTGGTGAAGTGTAAGGACCCAGGTTAGATTCCCCAGTACCCAGGTATGGCATTACTCATATCTGACAAAATAGACTTCTAACCCAAACAAAGAGATAAAGAAAGTAATTTATACTGATTAAGGGCATAATCACTCTAAGGGTACTACAGTAGTGCATATGGAACACAGTTGTACTCAATTTCACAAAACAAGCACTAACAGGTGAACCCAGAATAATAGTAGTGCACAACCTGAATGTGCCATTCTCAAGAATGGATGAGTCATCTTTTCAAAAAATTAACAGATAAGAATATGAATTAAGGCTGGAGAGATGGCTTAGCAGTTAAGGTGCTTGCCTGCAAAGCCAAAGGACCCAGATTTGATTCCCCAGGACACACTTAAGCCAGATGCACAGATGGTACATGCATCTGGAGTTTGTTTGCTGTGACTGGAGTCCCTGGTGCACCTATTTTCTCTCTCTCTCTCTCTTAAATAAATACAAATAAAACATTTTTAAAAAGAATATGGATTAAATGACATCAAGAATCAAATGGACCTAACAGACATTTACTGAATATTCCATCCAAATATGGTAGAAAACGCATTCATTTCAGTAGCACATGGAGCTTTCTCAGTTAGATCATATATTGGGCCATAAAGAAAATATTAACAAATAAAGGAAAATTGAAATACTTCACTGTATTTTATCAGTCACAATGGTATGAAACTATAAACCAACAACATGATAAACTATAGAGCATACACAAATTCATGGAGATTAAGCAATACACTATTGAAAGATGTATAAACCATTAAAGAAAACAAAAAGAAAATTAAAAACATTCCTTTAGGCTGGAGAGATGGCTTAGTGGTTAAGGCATTTGCCTGCAAAGCCAAGGGATCAATTCTCTAGGACCCATGTAAGCCAGATGCACAAGGGCACGCATCTGGAGTTTGCAGTGGCTGGAGGCACTGGCATGCCCATTCTCTCTCTCTCTTTCACCCTCCTTCTTTCTCAAATAAATAAATAAAATATATTTAAAAAAAACATTCCTTTAATCAAATAATAATGGGAAAAAAGCAAACCAAAACCTATGGGATATGATGAAACCAGTCTTATAGAAAAGTTTATATCTCCAAGTGTCTATATTAAAAAAAATCATAGAGATTTCAAATAAATAATCTAATGGTATACCTTAGGGTCTGGAAAAACAAACATGTCAAACTCCAAATTGGAAAGGAATAACTGAGATCAGTGATAAATTAGTGAAACTGACAAAAATTGCAAAGAATCATTAAAACAAAGCTGGTTCTTTGAAAGGATAACTAACCAAAAGCAAAAGAGAGAAAAAAAAATGAAATTATATACATAATTTAAAAGAAAGCCAGTACAACAAAAAACAATGAACTTCAGAAAATCATAAAAATATACCTTAAAACATACATTCAATTAAATTGTAAGAGTTGAAAACACTGGATGAATTCCTATTTATGACCTACCAAAATTAAAAATGAGAAAATCCATTTGAGTGTACATAAAATAAGCAGTGATATTGAAACAGTAATAAAATCTCTCCAAAAACGTAAAGGCCTCATTAGATCTATTGATAAATTTTACCACACTTTCAAAGGTAAACTAACCCTATTACTTTCCAACAATTTCATAAAGTAAAAAAGGAAGGGATACTACCAACATCTTTTTTATGGAGCCATTATTACTTTAATACTAAAACCAAAAAAAGACACAATAAAAATTATTGATCAATTTCACTTATGAACATAAATACAAAATATTTTCAAGCTAAATATAGGGATACATAAAAATGATGATTCAACATGGCCAGGGTGCTTTGTTCCAGAGGTACATGGTTACTTGTATATGTACAAATTGATAAATGCAATACTATACCAGAAGTGGGATCAAAGAATTTACATGATCACCTCAACAACCACAAAAGAGGCTTTGGAAGGAAATTCAATATCCTTTCATGACAAAAGTTCTGTACAAACTGGGAATAGAAGGAGCATGCCTCAATATGACAAGACTTCTTGGCAGTGAAGGAAACTGTTCATTGAAGAGGCAGCCTACAGAATGGGATAAAACCTTTGCCAGCTGTACATCTGACATAGCATTAGCATGTAGAATATTTAAAAACCCTTAAAAACCTAACCACTATCAAATCAAATTGGACAATAAAAATGGGCTATAGGGCTGGAGAGATGGCTTAGCAGTAAAGTGCTTGCCTGTGAAGCCTAAGTTTGAGGCTTGATTCCCCAGGACCCAAGTAAGCCAGATGCACAAGGGGGCGCATGCATCTGGAGTTGGTTTGTAGTGGCTGGAGGCCCTGCATTTCCCATTCTCTCTTTCTCTTTCTCTGCTTCTTTCTCTCTCTGTTGCTCTCAAATAAATAAAAATAAAACAAAAACAAAAATTTTTAAAAAATGGGCTATAAACTGAACAGAGAGTTATTAAGATACAAAACATATATGGCCACTAAGTATTCTAAAATGTATTCAACATACTTATCCGCTAGGAAAAGACATATTAAAATGACTTTGGGATTCCATCTAATACCAGTCAGACTGACTATCATCAAGAAAAATAATGACAAGGATGTGGGAAAAGGGGGATACTTATTCATTGGTTATATTATAACTGGTGAAGCCACTATGGAACTTAGTGTGAAGCATTTCTGAAATGGATAGAAACAGAACTGCCATATGACTCATTTGTACCATTCCCAGGCATGTACTAAAGGAATGTATATCCTGCTACAAAAATACCTGAACAGCCATGTTTATTGCTACTGTATTCACAATAGCTATAATATTAATTCAGTAGATGTTCTTCAGCTAAGGAATAGGTAATGAAAATGTGATACACAGTTACAATGGAATTTTATTCAATTGCAAAGAAAAATTAAATTATGAAATTTGCATTAAAATCAATTGATAACGCTTCTACAAGACATAGGTTATTAAAGGAAAATCTCAGGGCCAGAAGTAGAGAATTGTTGGTTACAAAGAATCTCTGTGACCCCCAAAACAATACAAAATATTGCCACTGCTCTTGATTGCCCACCAGAATTAGATGATAGTTCCTGATTTCTGAACATGGTATGCATTTTGGTTTTAAGACAGAGAAATAAAGTAGAAAGTGATCTGTTAATCTACCTGCTGACTAGTACTTCTAGTGATAGAATATGCTATGCAGACTTCTGGAGGAGTATGGTGGTTTGAATGTAAAGTGTTTGTGACTAAGCCTCCTACTTAGTCCCAAACTGTTGGATCTTTTTGGGCAATGGAGCCAGATTAGAGGAGGTCTATTGAAAGTGTGCTACTGAGGGCAAATTTTGCAATTGCTAGCTCAGTCTTGCCTTTTTCTTTCTTCTTTCTCTCTCACTCTTTATCCCTTACTGCTACAGATTGATGATATGAGCTAGTTGTCATGCTTTCTCCACCATGATGAAACTTTGCCTTGAAACTGAAACTATAAGCTTCAAGCCAACCCCTTTTCCCACAAGTGCTTCTGTTCAGTGTTTTGAACCAGCAAGCAGAAGGAGAAAAAGTCATGAACAATCTACACGGGGATGCACCTTTTGAGCTACATGACTGTAGTGGTTTGAATTTGGTGCCCCCTCCCACATCAGCTCATGTGTTCTGAATGCTGAGTGTCCAGCTGGTGGCAACTTTGGAGGTGGAGTCTTGTTGGAGGAGGTTGGTAGCAAGCTTAGGGCCATTCTAACCAGAATCCCTTTGCCAGAACTTAGCTCACTCTCCTACTGCAGTTTTCCACCTGCTTTGGTAGAGGTGATGTCCAGCCTGTGCTCATGCCCTGCTTTCCCCTGCCATCATGAAGCTTCTCTTTGAGACTGTAAGCCAAAATAAAATAAATAGGTAAAACACCAGAACTTATGCCTCTCATTTAAGTGAAACATTGTACTGTATGAGTTGATCAATCTCCCTTTCTCTTGCTCTTTTCCCAGCACTAGTCTACTCATTAATGTTCCTTTTCTGGATGACATTTCATCAGAAAGCTGTCTGTGATTTCCAGGCTTAAAACGTCATATGCGCTGTAACTTCTGCTGTCAAGTATTTTACCACTTCATATTGCAGTTCTTTGGACAGAATATGTTTTGAGTCATACAGTACATAGCATCTAGCATCTGGTTATTGCTTAATAATTATTGAATAAATTAGTGAATAATTGATTGAGTCCTTCATGCTTGTATGAATTCTGACATTCCATACAAAGTATTTGGTAGTAAGAATGTATATAAAGCTGAAATGACTCAGAAGCACAATGTGCACCTTTTGTTTCTTAAGCAATTTCTCTGGAATTTTTCCTATATGAAACTGTTTCAGAACCTAGGGATTTTTCTTTAAAACTATAACTAAAAAATACGAAATAAGAAATGTCTCCTTGTTTTGTCATCTTTCTTATTCCTCCTTTTCCTAATTATTTTCTTTGCTGTCATCATTTAGAATGAACAGATGGGATGTTCCAAAGTTTTTGCAAACCTACTTGCTAAACATTCTTATAGACTAAGCAACAATTGAAAGTGAAAGCCAACAGTTGTTTTATAGCTCTTCTATCAGCCAAAGCAATAAAATGATGCTGTATGAATTGTGTTGCCACTAGAAAATGTAATACTGTCACTCAACTTTCCGATTCACTTTCATAAGTGGTAACAGATCATGTCTTCTTATTTCTCCACTTTTCTTTCTTGTCTTACTGTTGTTTCTACCTGTAGAAAAGCAGAAGTCCTTAGGGTAGCTATTTTGGCAATGGAGTAGGAATATTCTTGTTGAGAATTTCTATGGTGGCCACTGAGATATGTCCATGGAAAACAGTGACAAAGCAAGTGAGATTTCAGTCTCTTTCTGTAGCCTGGCTTGGGATTCACAATATCAAATTTCTTAATAATAACAATGAATTAATAACCTTTAAACACATATGCTACAATAAAAATAGATGTCATCCTATACACTATTTGATTATTTTTGAAGGATAGGTGTAAACATATGTGGATTTACAAGTAAAAATAAAAAATGACTAAGGTCTGCAGAGCATTTATACAAGTGAGACTTAAAGAAACAGATATGGAAGCTGATAACCTGAATCTTTGCCAGGACAATAACCACTAACAATTGTCAGCTGCTGATAACTAGTCAAAAGTGTTGTAGGGCTCTCTTTTTCACATTACACAGGTGTCCACGTTAAAAAAAATCATAATTGGCACTAATTTGGCCATTGTTGGAAGCTTCAGAAGAAAGGTCAGACTCTAGATGTGCAGAAGATGGGCATGGCCTCTCTGCCCCTGAGTTCTTGTCAGGTCACTGCTGAATAGCATTAGCAAAGCTAAATTATTCTGGCTCTTCTAATTCTATAGAAAGAGAAACTCAGTGTTCCAGTGCTATAAAAACTGAGCAACTTGGACTACTTGTTACTATACATTTATTATGTCCATTGGGAAGCTCACCCTTGAGCATGTTTAATAGCATGTCTGCATGTCAACATTATGCATTGTGGCTATCCACCAGGAGGAAGATAATAGCAGGATTGCTGTCACAGATATGTGTGGTTCACATCCCCATGATTGACAGGGGAAGCAATTATTGCTGTGTGATGGGCCTACATCAACTCATAACCATGTATTTTGCTTTTCGGCCTTTTCACAATCTCTTGTTACAGTCTTTGTGGCTCAGAGTATGAGTAAAATTTTCCACCAGATCCACCTGTGATTTTCATTTTGTTTGTACAGAAAAACAAAGTTGGCCATTCAGCTTACTTACTGTCTTGAGCTCTCCTGAACGGTAGTTTTCTGTTTTACAGTGATGGTTAGACTATTATCAGTCTCCTCATTTTCTCCAAGTGGTGAGGATAAGAGAGTGTCAACGTAAGCCAATCCATATGAAGCAGGTCCTTGGGGTTGGTTTCCAGCAATTGTGTTTGTAAATGATTCTGTTTCACAGATCTGCATACAGTTTTACATTGAGATGCAGGTCCAGGTTGGGGGTAAGAGAAAAATAAGTCTCTAAAGTGGGTTACCTAATCATATAAAGGTCTGCAGTTTTGTTAGAAATAATAGAGAAGCAATACTGAGAGAGCTGTGGGGTTAATAAACACGGATGTGGCTTTCATGTGCAAATTTCTTTTGATTAGGTGAAACAACAATTCCCAGAGTCAGGGCTGGTGTCCACACAAAGGGGTCTGCATCTGCATGCTAATGCCTTCATTAGCAGCCAGACCTATGTGCTCTGAGCAGTCAGCCAAGCAAGACTCAGAGATTCTCTCCTTCATGAGCCACTTTCTGGCTGTGTTTTCTTCTTGTTTGGAAAAAAAAAAAAAAATAGTACTCTATTGTTGATTTTTTTGTTTTGCTTTGTTTTCCTTTTTTTTATTTGCAAGTGTGTTGAAAAAAATTTGAGGGTGGAAAGGGAGAAAGTATTGGGTTGCGAACAGATTTCTCTTTTTTTTTTTTTTTCTGATCCTTAACATCCTGCAGACTAGAAACAAATTGTGTTCTATTTCCAAGTAAAATTAAACTCCATTACTTTTCCCTTGCAGTTTTCAAGGTTAGTGTTGTGTGGTTTTCCATTTGTTAAATACTGACAGGAGAGTGACTGCTGTGTTGAACATGGGCAATCCTCAATAGATGAAGAATGTGGCTATTTGCTCATCCTATCTGTGGTCTACCTCTAAGACACCAGGTTTTGCTTTCTTTATTATTCAGGACTGACTACAATGAAAGCATTGTATTTTATGAGAGAAAAGCATGCCCATTCTTCTCCATGTTGCTGAATGACGTCCCAAACCATCATTATTGTAGGATATTTCTAGTAAAATTGTTGATCATTCATTAGTTGAATTGGCTCTCACCCATGTATTTTACATGCAGCACACAGGTGGTAACTGTGGCTTCTGCAAGAATAAAGGTTATCATATAATAGGAATAGTTGTCATCTAATTTCTCTAGTTAATTTAGAAAGACAGCTTTAGTAAGCCTGATTTTAGTTTGGATTCATAAAGTATAAAATGCATAAATATTTTAAAAATGAATTGTGTGCTCAATCGATACACAATAAACAAGATACAGAAAATCCTGTGGCCTAACAAGTTTCTTAGTATCCCATATTAGTTAACTTTTCTCCATCCATTGAGTTACTTTTCTTCCATATATTGGGTTTTATAATTTTTTTAAATTATTTATTTGAGAGAGAGAGGGGCAGATAAAAAAAAGGAGAGATTGGTCTTGTCAGGGCCTCTACCCACTGCAAAAGAACTCCAGAGGCATGCACCACCTTGTGCATCTGGCTTATGTGGATCCTGGGTAGTTGAACCGAGGTCCTTTTGCTTTGCAGTCAAGCACCTCAACTGTTAAGCCATCTCTCCAGCAGAGGCCAGTAAGCTAGAAAGGGAATAGAAAGGTGGGGGATAATATGATGGTATTGTATATATGTAAGTAGAAGAATAGATTAATGGGGTAGAAAGGCCTAACTGAGGTCACAGGAAGGGATTGAGTAAAGGTGGGGACAGAACTAATCAAAATCTAAGAGGGTAAGAATAAGTCATATGGAACATACTTTTTTGGACAATGGAATACCCAGACGCCATAGATTATTGCTGGAAAATTTTCAATGCCAGGGATGAGATACGTTCCAGTGACTTGTTGGCCAGGGAGATGCCTGATGACACAGAATATTACAAGCCATTGCTGAGGCTGTTGGTTTCCCACCAGGAATAGATGGTAAGACCCTGTTGCTGAACACTCCACATACTTGGGCTGCAAGGTCACTGAGAAATCCTGCTGGAGCTGAGCTGGAAACCTCCTCTATATAGACCAGCTGGCAGAAAGCTGGAAAAAGCTATTCCACATGCAGTTCAGTGGGAGAGAAATCACCAGTGGATACTGCAAGCCTTATATTTGGCCACCCAAGGCAAATGAGACAAAGAGTGCAATAGTGGCATGTCTGTTATGGAGGAAACCAACTGCTCTCTAATTGAAATGGAGGCTCACCCCATGGGAGCAAATATATGCCTGATACTGAAACCCTACGATAGGGGTAGTTATTATCCCTAAGGGTATAACGTCTGCTGGTGTCTAGCTAAATGTATATACTATGCTCACCAAACTGCCCAGTAAGTACTTCTCTTAATGTTCATCCCCATATACTAATGTCACTCTCACTTTTGGTAGATAAGCTTCTCTTTTCAGATGTCAGTGACCTTGGGATAACTCAGAAGGCACCATGGCCCTGAGAAAAAGTGACAGAGGAGTTCTCAGCATTGAGACATCTCTATCACATCTTCCAAGGCTCAGGGTACATTGCAGAAGAGGTGGTAGAAAGAATGTAAGAGCCAAAGGATGGGTAGGATGCCTTACAACACGTTCCTCCAGACACAAAATGGCCTGGATAACCATGACCTCTCAGTGCCTGACACTACATACACAAGAGCATAATTAATAGAAAAAGATGATGACATCAAAATAAAAGAGAGACTGATTTGAGAGGGAGAAGAGATATGATGGAGAGTGGAGTTGCAAAGGGGAAAGTGGGGGAAGGGATTATCATGGGTAATTATGGGTAACTATGAGTATGGAAATTGTCAATGAAAAAAAATAATAAAGCTTCTATGAAAATCTACTGCCAGGTATTTGGATGAATATTTATTTACAAGAAATGTGGTTATTGTGGTTATTAGTGTGGTTACTGTGTACATAGTCAGGGTAATGCGAAACATTATCAGAAACACTCAAACTATTTTTGTAATGTAATATTTTGCATTTTCAATGTATTCTATGTCCTAGCCAACATTTAACATTGAAAATAATACACTTCTTTTAATATTCATTTTGCTTTGTATAATTATTGTTACTTTTCTTGATCCTTTAAAATTTCAAATAAATTTTACTTTATTACTTACATTAAAATTTTATACTATTGATTTTAATGTTAGAAATAATATGGCTTTTTGATGCAACATTCATTTAGATTTCATGACTAAAAATTCAACTTCATAATTATAAAAACATTAAAATTTTCAGAACTTTATTTCTTTTTTAGAGACTGAGTCTACTTGCTCTTAGTGTTGCTGATTTTCTCTTCACTCTTTTCTTCCTTTGCTGTTCTTGATTTCATTTTCTTAATAAGGTTTCATTAATTTTCTCCATTTCTGTGTGTATTTTCTACTATGTATGCTTCTTTAGACTATTTTATATTTTCTAATGTGTGTTCACTCACTATGGATGTTTAATTTTCTGTAATTTTAAGATTATTAACAGAAAAAGTTCGATCATTGATCTAAGACACTTCTTTTTCAGTTTCCACTTTTAAAACTGAATGTAAACTTGAGACATAGCATAATAGAGGAGTGTGTCTGCCATCTTTAAGGTCTGGTTTCAATGCCAGCCCCAAAATAGGTTTATCCATACATGGCTTATTAGCATCCCATACATTTTCATATATTGAGTTTGTATTTTATTCAGGTCAAAATATTTTTAATCCACTTTACAATTTTTTCTTTGTTTTAGTAACTCTTTTTACATGAATGTTTTGTGTGTGTGTGTGTGTTCTTAAAATGACTATACCTTCTGATGGTACACGTTGGTCTATTCTGTGTCAATTAGAGCACATTGACTATTATCACTATCCAGCTCTTCCAAATGTATTTTGTTAAGAATGCTGAAGTCTACAACTTTAATGTATATTTTCACCACCATTTAATTCTTCCATGCATTGTCTGAGAAGAGTTAGTGCTAAGTACATACATGCTCATAGCTCTTGAATTTTAGTAGCTGGACTTTATAATCACTAGACATTATTCTCCTTTAGTGCACATAGAACTCTTATTTTAAAATCTGCTATGGTATTACTGAACTTCTTTGACTTTCATATGATTAAGTTAATTTCTTTTTGCTTTGCTTGAAATAGGATTTAATGTTGCCTGGACTGGCCTTAAACTCTCCATATAACCAAGGATGATCTTAAACTCTAATCATCCTGTCTCTGTCTCCCAAGTGCTAGGATTAGAGTATCACCATGTCCCCACAAATCCATCTTTTACTGTTGTTTAATTTTTAGCAATTTATTTCACTGTATAAAGATGAGATTCTAATAGAGAGTAAATTGGCCTTACCTTTTAACCATCTGCCAGTCTCCATCCTCTAATTAGAATTCTTAGTATACTTACATTTTATGCAATTATTAAATTTGTTTGCCTATATATTTGTAATCATTATTAAAACTTTTTTCCTGTATGCCCTTTTACGTTTGTTGCTGTTTTTTTTTTTTTTTTTTTATATATATGCTGATCGGGAAAATTTTGGTTATCCAATTCTATCTCACTGGTTAGTCTTTTAACTGTTTCTCCTTGATTCATTTTTAGGGGTTAGTCTATATTTTATAATACATACATTTAACATACCACAATATACTTTCAAATGACACTTTCATATTCAAATATAAGAGCAAATTTTTCTAACATATTCAGGATAGTTTATCATCATATGAGTTATGTTATTGTAAGATGATATTTCAGTCTTGTGTGACAGGTTCATAATATACTGGATTTGAAATCCATGGTAAGACTAACTGATTTTGGTCTGTTTTCATAGTAAACATGTTGGTACTCAGGAACTTTGGCCACAGTGATGCTGGGATAACAAAGTTAGGATGCCCTGACACAGTTGCTTTGGAACATAAGGCAGTTGCGTAGGATGAATGAGGACATGAGGCTTATGTCACTGGTATATATTTACTCACAGGTCAAGAATGAAATGTAGTTGAAAGTTTAAAATGGCTAGCACAATCGGCACAACCCACTATACCATTTAAGGTATTGTAGGTTCTTTGCTACAATTCCTTGACCTGAAGCATCTGAACATGAATTTTATTATGTAGTTAAATATATTTATACATGAAAAAATGTGGGGGAGAGGTTTATTTTGTTGAGCAAAGGGTTACAAAATAATTTTCTTATAAAATTTTAAATTAACTCTATAAAAGTGAGATAATTCTGCTGTTAGGCTTGTGGAACACATTGTATACCTAAGATTTTTACTGAATCATGACTCCCTTTTAATTTTTAAAACATTTTTACAGAGGCCTCAGGAAAGTCATCGATAATGAGGAGACATTAAGTACAAGGATAAGGCTTAGAGGAAGAAAACTATCTCAAAATAGTGACTTAAATATTAATATCTTTCAGAACTAAATGCATATAGTAGCTATAATTTTGGGATGCCTGTCTTTTCCTATTTTCAATTGGTTGTTTTATGCTTAATATTGAAACTTTCCATATCCTTGGGAAGATAAGTAGGAAATAATACATTTTCAAGATTGTCTTCAGTAAATGTCCAGAAATCATAAATTAAGACACCTGTTCCAAGATTGTGATTGTGATTGTGATTGTGAGTTGGAGAAATGGCTTAGTGGTTAAGGTGCTTGCCTACAAAGGCAAAGGACCCAGGTTCGATTCCCCACGATCCACATGAGCCTGATGCACAAGGTGGTGCATGTGTCTGGAGTTCATTAGCAGCTGATGGAGGCCCTGGCATGCCCATACTCTCTCTCTCACTATCAAATATATAAATAAATAAAAATAAAATGATATGTGATTATTAGCATGAAAATTGTCCACTCTTATGAGAAGGAAAGTGGCATGCATTTATTTCATGACTTATCTAAATAGGGTCTTATTTTTTTTTCAATTACAGAGACAAAACATGCAACCAACTGAGAAAAATTTTAAAGATAATATGTTCTCATAAATTTCTTATTTTTTCAAATAAGTAACTGTCCTCAACAAAGTATCATTACATTTTTTTCAAATTTTAAAAGTGAATTTTTATAAACATTTCAAAAAATTGACTTAATTCTTAAACATATATTTTATTCAAGTTCTGCCTGACAGCTGTGCTCAAAATTATGCCTTTAGAGATTTTATTTGTATCAGAAAATTTTGTTTTTCCCCACAGACCAAGCTACCTAGGATATTCTTCCCTAGCTATAAGTTACCAGCATGTTCTTTCAGCCTACTAGTGTCAGCAAATCACCATATAACAAGAGTATGGACTTTATCGTGCTATATTAATACTGTTTGAACAATTTTAGGCACTCAAATTTCTTATTGCTTAACTTTAATGTTTCATAATTCAAGGAATGTTTCCATGTAATGTAGACATGTAGTAAACAAAGTATAGGATTAATGACAAGATGAAAGAAACATGACTCTTGCCTACTTAATGTTTAATTTGAATAGGGAAGCAAAGTCCAAAACAAGGAAGATGTCGTGACTTTTCAGAAGAGCTTTGAGGGCAAAGAGAACTTGTAGATGACAACTTGAGCACACTGGTAATGATTGATAGACTTTTGAGAAATGTTTTGACAGAACAAAATAAAGTGCATAAACTCTAGCATACTGGTTAGAACTGTTGTCTTTCCTAGGAATGGCCAGTAGGTTTTATTAATGTTGATGTTGGATATCTCAAGCAGAAAATGAGGAACCCAGTCATTTAGTATCCAGTGCAAGCTTAGGTTTTCTTAAAATCCACTTTACCTCTTCAGAGCATACTGCCTATGCCTTACTCCAGTGACCCTAATCTCATTGCCATTTGTTCTCATTATATTTGGCAAAACATGGTCATCGCTGAAGGTTTTTGAGGAGAAAGCTAACATGATCAGAGTCACGCTTAGGTAGATTTTGTTGATAGCTCTCTGGAAGATGGATTGGGGTGGAATGAGTCTGAAAAATGGGAAATAAGATGCGATTTGATTTCAGAGCCCAGCAGAGTAATAACAGTCTATACTACAACAACCATAAGAGTAATAAGAAAGGGAAGACTGAGGGAAATACAGTGAAAGAGAAAGAGTGATGTATATTGTTTAAGATGCAGATGCAGGGCTGGAGAGATGGCTTAGCAGTTAAGGCACATACCTGCAAAGTTAAAGAATTCAGGTTTGATTCCCCAGGACCCATGTAAGCCAGATACACAAGGTGGCACATACACCTAGAGTTCATGAGCCATGTCTGGAGGCCATGGCATGCCCATTTGCACTTTCTCTCCCTTGCTTAAATAAATAAAATAAAATAAAATAAAATAAAATAAAATAAAAGATGCTGATGCAAGTGGAAGGATTTTTGTTGGTGGTGTTGTTGTTTAAGAGGATGTGGTATGCTAGAATAAAAAGCAAAAACAAGTGGACATTTACTTGAAATGTAGGGTAATGATAATTTGCAGAAAGGTAGCACTATTAGCAGAAATAAGCCAATCCACTAGCATAATAAGAAAAGTAAGTATTATTTCTGCTGTGAGGAAAACATCTCTCAAAGAGACAGGGCAACAAAATTAGCTAGGAATTGGGAAATGAAGAAAATTGTCTAGAGCTATCATGTCAAAGGATGAGCTGTGTGGTGATGACTTCTGCCTCTCTCACACAGGAAGTGGCATACCATACAAGGGATGAGTGAGGATGAAGCCATGTATATACAGACATTCTGGTTCTGATTCACTGCAAACAAAGCAGAACATGATCTCATGGCCAACTCCATAGGGTCCAAAAACTTCATCTATATCTATGTAGTAGGGCTCTCAGACCAATTTTCTTTCATTTGTTTGAATTTGCCCACAAACATGGCTAAGTCAAAAATCTAAGTAAAATTTATGAACATTTAAAACCACATGGAATTTCTTGGCTATAACTTCGAAATTAGCAGAGCTACTTTCAAGCTAATTTCCCAACATATGCTATAAGACATAGAGCCCTCCCTTTCCATAGTTCCAGCAACTACTCTCATTCTAGTAGCTTCCTGTTGCCATTGTGTATAAGATCAAAGGTGATGGACATAAGGTTCTGTTACCAGAAGACAGTTTTCAGTTTTGACCTGGAAAACTAGCACTTACAAAAGGCTAACTTTTCTGTTAGTCCATGTTCCCTGAACCTCAGAGAAGGGACTTGACCATTGTGGTGGTTTAATTCAGGTGTTCCCCATAAACTTAGGTATATTGAATGCTAGTCTTCCCAGCTGATGGCAGTTGGAAATTAATGCCTCCTGGAGGGAGTGTATTGTTGGGGGTGGGCTTATGGGTGTTACAGCTAGTTTCCCTATGCCAGTGTTGGCCATACTCTCCTGTTGCTACTGTCCACCTTCTGTTGGCCAGGGGGTGATGTCCATCCTCTGCTCATGCCATCATTTTCCCCTGGCCCTTGAGTCTATAAGCCAAAATCAACTCCTTTTCCCCCCAAAGCTGCTCTTGGTCAGATGATTTCTGGCAACAATGTGAACCTGACTGCAACAGTAATGTTGGTAATGAGGAGTGGTGTCATTTGCTTCTGGACACCTGACTGTGTGGTTTGGCCTTTTGGAGTTGATTTTCAAAAGGAATGTGGAAGGATTTGAAACATTGGCCTAGGAGACGCCTTGCAGTACTGTAAGTACAGCTTGATAGAATATTCTGGTCAGAGTTGAAAGACCTGAATGCAATAAGAACTATGGACTATGAGGTTTGGCTTGTGAGAATGAGAAAGAGCTTTGCCTGGACTGGACTGGAAGCAGTTTCCATGAGAGGTTTGCTCTTGGGCCCATGTCCTGAGAACTTGTGCAGGTTACTTTGTGTACAAACGGACTGGTGCGTACAGAGGGAAATGGCACAGAAATGAAATCTTTGGGCCAAAGCTGCTGCACACTCAGCTCCAATTGAGAGATTACAACCATTAAGATTGGCTAGCTGACCTACACTGGGGCAACAGGAAGAATATTGACTCTTTTGTAGGGGCCTCGGTGCTCAAGGAGTGTCTTGTTCTTCAAAGTCTACTTTATTTCCCCCCCTGGGTTAACAAATTGGCACCTTACCTGGTATTGTGGAATTTAAGAAATGCAGGAAAGAGAGGGTTATTGAGTTTGCAACACAGTCTTGTGTTTTGGAAATGGCCACAGGCAGTGTGAAGCAGGTTTGCTTGATGCCTGCATGGAGACCCCATGGGGCCATGAGGATGAACCTTGGATTGCAGTGGAGACCCAGTAGAGATGCTGGGACCACAAGATGGCTGCTAAGGAAAGCTGCCAGCCCCTGGTGAAGTTTTCTAGGACTGTGAATAGCCTAGCTGGAGGGTTGGATTGGAACTCCAGAGACTTGTTGCTGGTTAAAATTATCAGTCTTGGAGACTTGTTACTGGGTAGAGTTGTTGGACTTGGAGCTACAGAGTTTGTTGTTTGCCCTGTTTTAAATCTTATATTGGTTGAATATTTCTTTGCTATGCCTAATACCATCTTTTGCAGTGTGAGTGGTTATTATGTGCCATTAGGGTTTTTTTGGAGATTTTTTTTTGGTATTATGGCTCAGTTAAAAGACCTTAGGCTATGGGAATGTTTGAACATCATTGGAACTGATAAAAACTATGGGTACTTTTAAAGTTGGATGAACACACTGCATTTAAAATCATGTAAAGTTATCAGTTTATAGGGGCCGGGGATGGGAATGTGGTGGTTTGATTAAGGTGTTCCCCATAAACTTAGGTATTTTGAATGCCAGTCTCTCCAGCTGACGGCAATTGGAATTAAAGCTTTCTTTAGGTGGTGTATTGTTGGGGGAAGGCTTATAGCCAATTTCCCCTTGCCAGTGTTGGGCATACTCTCCTTTGATATTGTCCACCTTATGTTGGCCAGGGGGTGATGTCCACCGTATTGCTCATGCCATCATTTTCTCCTGCCATCATGGAGCTTCCCTTCAAGTCTGTAAGCCAAAGTAAATCCTTTTTTCCCAAAAGCTGCTCTTGGTTAGGCAATTTCTGTCAGCAATGTGAGCCTGACTGAAACAACTGTGCTTGTCTGATTTTCTTTGGCTATAAAATTGATATGGTAATAATAAAGTCAAATTATAGGGATGCTTTAAGACTAGAATGAACAACGTATCCAAAACACTTAGAAAGAACACCTGGTATATAATAAGTTTTCATTTTTCTCTTTAAGTTATTAAGTGTTTTGAATTGATCAAAGCATTCTTCTTTCCTCATAGTGATCTATGAGCTATCCATAGCTTCATGCATTATGTAGTTCCTTTATGCAAAGTTTTTACCACTTGAGCTCCAACTTTTGATTGTTTTCTGGTTCATAACAGAAAATGACTTGACATAAAACAGGTGCAAACAACAGAGGGAAAATAACATTTTGTCATGAACACTTTTCTTCTTTATAAAGCTTTGCAAATTATGGATCTAGGAAGCAGAATACATTGCATATATTCCCAATGACTATAATTTCATATCAGTGTAATTGCTGTGTATTGGTCAATATAATTGAGTCATATTTTATTAATTTTGTTTCTTTACTTTTGGACCTCTAATTGAGGCATGGGTAAATATTTACTATTCTTGATTACAATGAAAGTTTATTGACTGGTATAGTGGAAAAGGGAGTCAGAAGGCTAGAACCATCCTGCAATTCATACCATAAATTCTACATGATATTAATACTCATGCTTTTTTGTATATCTTTCCAATGGACTGCCTTTTTTTGGTGTGTGTGAGAGAGAAAGGGAGAGAATTGGCACACCAAGACCTCCAGCCACTGCCATCTAACACCACACATGTGCCCCTTGTGCACATGTGCCACCATGGGTGCTTGTGTCACTGTGCATCTGGTTTATGTGGGATTGGGGAGTTGAACATGCGTCCTTGGGCTTCACAGACAAGTGCCTTAGTCACTAAGTCATCTCTCCAGCACATTTATTTATTTATTACTTTATTATTATTTCTTTTTTTTGTTGTTTTTTGAGACAAGGTTTCACTCAGTTCAGGCTGAGCTGGAATTCACTCTGTAGTATCAGGGTGGCATCGAACTTATTGTGATCCTCCTACCTCTGCCTCCCAAGTTCTGGGATTAAAGGTGTGAGCCACCATGCCCAGCCCTATTTATTTACTTTTAATATTTTATTTATTAATTTGCAAGTAGGATGAACTAGGAGACAGAGGAAATGGTCATGTCAGGGCCTCCAGCCAATGCAAACAGACTTCAGATGCGTGTGCCACTTTGTGCAGCTGGGCTTTACATGGTTACTAGGGAATTGAACTTCAATCCTTAGGCTTTGAAGGAAAGAGACTTAACTGCTAATACATCTCTCTGGCCCCAGGATTTATTTATATAACACCTACCTTATTCAAATATTTACTCACATCCAGATGAATGAAATCTCCCCCCAATGATGAATGTCTCCATTTACCATATACAATATCATGTACATATTTAAGCCTGGATATGATTTAAATTAATTGGATTTTACTGAGGTGAAAAGAAAAAAAATATAGTGGTAGAGTAATTGTACTGGTAAGCAGTATAGCAAACTCTTGTATATGAGTGGTCATATGTTGTTTGGGAAGAACTGAAAGCAGCTATTTAATATGCAGACCTTGTGTTCTCTAGTGGTATACTGATGGGAACAGAGAAGCAGAACCTTTGGCAAGAAATTACTAAAAATCACAAAAAAATTGAAAAAAATTTAGAAAATGAACACTTTGGCTCCTAGATTAGAGAAAAAGACTCTGGCCTATAGAGACAAAGGGTTTTGATGCATTTCTAATTACTAAAGAGAGAAGAAATAATAGCCTGTGAGAAAAAAACTGGATAAAGGCTTTTTTTCTGTGTGAAGGTGGAAGTTTACCAATCATTACTCATTTTGAAGATAGGTTTGGACAGAAATAGGATTTTCTATGTGTTTTAGCCCTAAGGAGCAGAACAGTTAAAGCTATTGGCAAGCTCACACACAGAGAGATTCATGCAAGCAGAGGCGCATGCACACAAACATCACACATGGATGCAGGTGTATGTAAAATGCAAGGTTGCACACAGTATACAAGCTGTGATTCTTTTTGTTCTCCTTTCTTTTCTCCCTTTGCCCCGTCCAGAACTCCTTCCTTCCTGCCCTTCCTTCTCTCTCTTTCTCTCCTGTTTTCTTTCTACTACCGTTTTTGCTTTGTTTTACATGTTCAGTCTGGAAACCATTCCTACTCTATTGACAAATCTTCACCCCACAGTTATTCCAATTTATCAGCTCAGTCATTAGTTGTGCACCACCTGCTGCCCTCTGGTGGCCTTAGTGCTTACTACTTATGTTCCAAGTCCAAGCCCTTGATAGCTTAATTCTGTTGATTTTTTTTTTTTTTGGTGGGGGGGGGGGATGAAAATAGGGACTCAAGATACAATTTATTGCTTTTTACTGCCCTATATTGCATAATTATGTTCTAATATTATATGTACATAAATATGAAAAATATTCCGTATTAATCATTTTAAAGGCAACATTCTCCCATACGTTATGGAGTAATTATTCTCTTTTATAGCAATGTTTTCACGTACTACCATCCATTTAAACATGTGAATGGGATCTTGGATAGAAGTTCTTTTATATTAGAAAATCATACTCTAGTAGAGGGCTAGACAACACTCACCATGTTATGAAACATATTATACTAGCAGCAGAAACAGAGAATCAGACCCTTTGGCAAGAAATAATTAAAAATCATCTTAGAAATTAAACAAAATTCATAAATGAACTTCCTGGCTACTAGATTAGGCCTATGGAGACAGCACAGGAGTCTTTCAGGTAAATATATATATATATATATATATATATATATCATCTGTATCAATATCTAATATATATAATATATATTATATATATAATATATATAATATATAATATATATAATATATATATATAAATATATATAATATATATTATATATATATTAGATATTGATACAGATTATATATATATATATATATATATATATATATATATATATATATCATAATTATAGATAGATATAGATATGCCCACACTAGTACTTTCACTACAAGGGGAAAGGTAATTGTGGTAATATATGAAAGTATGATTTATATGTTTATATATTTGTATTTATATCTTTATATATATGTATATGTACCTATAATATCTATATATCTATCTATATGTATATATATATATATATATATATGTATATATATATAAAGGCTATCAGGTAATGACAAATTCCTGATCAAAGTAATAAATGATAATATAAAACAATTGCAGAAAGGAATTACTTCAGGCAGAATTATATTTCCCTATGGATTTTGGAACACTGCTTTCCTAAGACTTTGACTTCCATACCAGGTATGCATAACCTAGTTTGTCTTTACACTCTGTACCTTCATTTTATGGCTTTCTTCCTTCGTGAAAAGATTTCACTGTTATTAGTTTTTGGAGGAAATTTCAAAGCTAAAGCAAGGATAAAGAAGTCTTTTATTAAAGGTGACGTGCATGTCCTTGATATTCCTCATTGCACTGCTTTTTATTTTAAGCTTCTCATTACCATTTTAAATTAGGAGCCAAGGTATTTAACTTATTTAATATAATGCTTTAATGAAAATTAAAGAGCTAATTCAGAATAGCAGCACAGATTCAGCCACTCTGAATGTTCAGCAGATATAACAATTTCATTTAAGTGGAACGTTTCCTTCTTTTATTTTTTCCCTACTTAGACAGTTGTTTTAAGACTATATTAGGCCATTCACAACTTTCTTGATAGTATCCCTATTCAAAATACCCAATAAGATTGGAAAAATGAAATGGAGATTCAAAGTTAAATTCTGACGCTGCTAGAGGGTTATCTTTGGAGCACCGTCACCTAAGAATTACGCCTGAAAACAAGAGTACATGTTAAGAATAATTTTGTATGTGATGTTTTTAAAAATCAGTATTACTATGTTAAATGTCAAAAATGTGTTGCAATTCATAATACTCAATAAATGATTCACTTTTGGTCATATTTTATATTACAAGTGTTTGGTGCATATGCTCTAGAGCATTTAAAGCCTCTATGGGTCCAAAACTAGGTCTCAGTATCATTAAACCATATTACTAAACTTCCTTTGAGTCAGTGAGACAAGGATAATGACTACAGGAGCAGAATATGAGATAATGCCTGTACTCTTAAGTGGATGGCTATGAAGTTTACTTTAATAAGAGTTGTTGATGTTAAATCACTGATCATAATTCTTTTCCAAAAATAAATATCCTTTTGCTATGCCTACACTAGTACTTTCACTAAAGGGGAAAGGTAATTGCAATAATATTTGAAAGTGTGATTATATATGTGTGCATCTATATTTTATATCTATATATCTATATCTGTATATATATATATCTATATCATCTATTTCTATTTAAGTCTATATCTATATCTTACTTACATATATATATTTATATCTTTATCTATATCTTCTATATCTTTCTCTATATCTATATTCAATATCTTTATATCATATCTATATCTTTATATATCATCTCTATATCCATATCTAATCTATATCTATATCTATATAATGTGGGGGCATATGTGTGTTTATACATATGTGTACATGTACTTGAATATGACCTAAATGTTTCTCTTCATGATCATTAAGTAACGAGGGAAGGATGGCATTTCCCATCTGGTTGAAATGTATTTCCCTATTCACTCAGTATGTTAAGCTATACTGGGATGTCCCTTCTATCAGAGGATGGCCTAAACTGGAATAAAAATATAAAGCAGGTTTAATTTAATAGACGAAATAATATTTTTCTAAATATATAATGAAAACAAGAGATTTTTCTTTATTAAATAAATTGTGTATAATCTTATGCATTTAAAAATATTTTTCCAATTGAAGTATGCTAGTCTTTGTATAGTATATTAATCTACCCTTGTTATTTAACAAAATAAACATTAGATATCTATTTTTTTATTAGTTTTGTACTCAGTGAATACAGTCAAGTTGGTACCATTGTTATCCTCCTCCCTATCCTCCCGACTCCACAGGGACCCTCCTAGTTGGAGAATATGAGTCGTTTATTGTGGGGTTAGCCATCAGTTATGGATATGAGGCAATGTCTCTGAGTATTATGACCCAATGTGTGGCTCTGACATTCTTTCCCCTCCCTCTTCCACAAATCTCCCTTAGCCATGTTGGGTTCATTTTAGGTCTGCTTCAGCGAAGAGGTCTTGGGAGCCTCTGTTTCTCTGGTTTGGTAGGAGTTGATTGTTCTCTGTGTCTATATCTATGTTTTTTTCTGGAAGTTTTTCACTTTAGCATCAATTTTCAATAATGGAAACAAAATTTATCCCCAACCTTAAAGAATATTTTCTTTGCAAATGTATGCCTTATAGAAACAAACAAAAACATCTTTTATTTTTTTATTATATTTATTTTTTTGCAAACAGAGAGAAAGAGAGAGAAGAAAAAGAGAGACTGATACAGAAACAATGGGTACTCCAGGGCCTCTGCAAACTAATTCCAGACACATGTGCCCCTTGTGCATCTGGTTTACATAGGTCCTAAAGAATCAAACCTGGGTCCTTTGGCTTCACAGGCAAAGGCCTTAATCACTAAGCCATCTCTCCAGCCCTATCTTTGTATTTTATCAGGGAAATTTCTCACCTGTAAACTCCATTTTCTCCTCTGTCAGCATTCTTCAGATGCATACCTTAACACAAAAGGAAGCTTTGTGTTTCTAAAAATGAGCTGAAGAAACTTTCTTCACTACAAAGAAAAGAAGTTAGCTCTTACTGTCTTCCCTTACTGTTACATGGAACAAGAATCCAAGAAATCAAAATGCAATCACAGGGCTGGAGAGATGGCTTAGCGGTTAAGCACTTGCCTGTGAAGCTGAAGGACCCCTGTTCAAGGCTCGATTCCCCAGGACCCACATTAGCCAGATGCACAAGGGGGCGCACGCGTCTGGAGTTCGTTTACAGTGGCTAGATGCCCTGGTGCGCCCATTCTCTCTCCCTCTCTCTCTCTCTCTCTCTCTGCCTCTTTCTCTCTCTGTCGGTCACTCTTAAATAAATAAATAAAAATAAAACAAAAAAGGTAAAAAAAAAAAATGCAATCACAGTGTAAAGTAGCATGCTATATGAGTCATCCACAAATCTTGCATTATAAAATCAGAGGTGTTCCTGATGCTTCGTGTTACTTGTTTGTTATATTTATAAAGTAAAAATAGAGATGCTCTGACTTCATTTCTGATTTAGTATGATTATTTGGAAAGGAAAATTTAACTTAAGAATAAGACAGAATCCTTCAAATACAAACATTGCCAAATTGGTATATTATGGATTACAATTCCAAAAAGATATGCTTCAAGGGTGAATTTTCCAAAAACAATTAATGTGAGTTGGAAGTTCATTCCAATTCAATCAGTGTGTGCATCTAGTATTCAGTCTGTTTAAGAGGTTAGCTCATTAAAGACTTCCATTAAGCATGCAATTATCAAAAACAGTATTCAATAAATATTACCAGTACTATTTTATGTTAAACTAATGATGTTTTATATAAATGAACCATGATTCATTGTTTGAGAAATTTAGATGTCATTTTTGTAATTTTGGGAAAACAATTACTATCACATTGCTGTGTTCTGTCTTTCTCCCTCCTTGCTTCCTCCCTTTCTCATTTGTCATTTCTCTCCTGAGCTCAGCATATCTTTGTTTTCCTTTTCTTTCTCTGACTCATGAAATATCATATGCAGAAGCTTGATGGACACATCATCCTGTGAATAAACTATCTGTGTGGGTCTACAGCATATGCAGACCACATCTTTCTTCCAATGCTGCAAACACAGACACACACACACACACACACACACACATTTAAAGTCAGATCTCAGAACCGGCAGCATCTATACTGCAGTAGAAATTGGTATGGCCAACCAGACCCTGCAGCCATTGATCTTCATTCCTCCTGCCATCCTGTAAACTGAACCCTTTTGTAGCAAGAGGTAACTAAAATTCTGAAGTCGACTTGCAATAAAGGGCAGCAACAACTTTTAGATTGGACTGAAATATTTGACAGTGGTCTGAACCAAAACAAAAACAAAATGTACCCAGGTTTCAGTTACGCTCTATTTGGTTTCTTTCTTGTTAAATAAGAACTGGCATATAACTCATTAGACACCTTGTGGGCAGCCCACAAAGATGTGGGCAGTTCAATTTAGAGTAAATGGGAGGTGTATAATTCAGGGTTTATGCTTCCTGATAAATCAGGCTTTTGCATATGAGGTTTTTGCCACACACTTCAAATAATCTTATTTCTCTAGCTGCTGGCTCAAATTTGAATTTAAACAGGAATATAAACAATACATGGGGGAAAGAAGTTTTGCAATTATAATTTCCATTAATAATGAAGCCTTGTTGGAGGCAACAAAGTAAGCTGAGAGAAGTTGTTTCTTCAATGCATTCCTTTAGCTTGGATGTGGAGAATAAAACTGTGCCTTTATTTATCAGGCTGAGGCCAGAAGATCAATAGTTCAGACTATTCCCATGTGGTTGTAAACTATTTTGGGAGATATGTATAGATGTTGGGTAGAGAATTTGTTTTTAATAGAAAAGCATTAAGACAATTCTGTCTCCTTGCTGCCCATTTATTTCTGTCCAACCATGTGCTCCTTTGTATAGACTTTGGGCCCAGACTGCATTAGAGTGTGGCTCCATGATCATCCTGACCTAACAAGTAAAATGAATTAGGGTGGTTGTGGGATTCTTTTCCATCAAAAATATAAACTAAAAAAGGAAAACAGAAAACAACAAAAACATAGAGTATCATTTGAGAATTACCACTTCTCTGAAAACAGAGAGGATGTTATGGAGTTCCTAAGGTAATCAGGATGAAGTTCACCGTTGAGCAGCAACAAAAACAGAACAACAGGAAGGCATTTCCCAACCACAATGCTAAAGATTTACAATCAAGTAATTCACTCAGCCCTAATAATGGTGCAAAGTGATAATGTGCTCATACATAGCTATAGCTGCTTGTGGTAGATTGTTTGCAAAGCCTCGGGAGTTATACTCCCTGAAGTACTATGCATAGTCCACCTCTTTTAAAACTTTTTCATCAAAAGATGGAGTACATCTGCTCTCCATTTGAATGTAGGTTTTGCTTGTACTTTTCTTCAAACTAAAGAGATTTTTATCCCAGACATAAACATACTTTTCAGTCAGCATCTAATATCTTGGTAAATAATTACTATCTACCTCTTTCTGGCTTGCTTATGGTGGACAATCATTTCTCCACTGTTTCTGTTCAGTAGCCATTGCATTTCTAAGAGTTGTATCCTGCAGGTAAATCCATGCTCATTCTAGTTTTTCAAATATTTTTATTGATTTCTTTAAGAGAAGGACACAGAAATTAAGAGTTTAAGGGAGGGAGAGCGAGAGAGAGAGTGAGTATTGGTGAGCCAGGCCGTCCTGGTACTGCAAATGGACCTCAGATACATGCACCACTTTGTGCATCTGGCTTTATATAGGTACTGAGGAATTGAATCTGGAACATCAGGCTTTGCAAAGAAGTACCTTTACTACAGACCCATTTCTCCAGCCCAATGCAGGCTCATTCTTCTGGTTTGATTTCTTCTCATTTTTCCTCAGATAGAAGGCTTTTTACTGCTGCTTTCAGACAAATCCCTTAGAACAAACTGTTCAAAAACTGCTTGGCCAGAATAAGGTGGGGAGATCACAAAAGCAAGGCCCATGTCTTAGGCCTTTTGAGATGTAAGAGTGAAGCAAGAACACATTGATCAAGTGAAGTAATAATTGGAGTGTTTTAAAAACCAAATCTAATGTAAAAATCCATGATGATCATAATATCAAAGTTTTACAAGTTTGTGATTGATACTCAATCATATAATGTGGATTTAGAAAAAATATGTTTATGTTTCATTTCTTGATTTTGCCATTTCTCAGTTGTTTGAATTTTTTATGCTCTTCAAATTTCCATTTTCTTAGTTACATAACATAGCTACTATTTTTACTGGGTCATTTAAGAGAGTAAGGAGAATTGGGTATCAAATCTTGTTCTTACCACATGTTACTTCTCAGAAAGTGTAACTGCTATTAATTTCTCATCTTATTTTCTCTATACATTTTTTCCTTTGGAAACTTATTCACTTGATATATATTTTTGAGTATTTATCAATTGTTAGGTTGGGACAGGCTCCCAAGATGGAGTAACCATGGTCAGCAGAATGGTGACAGAGGCATGGGGAAATGGACTGTCCACATTCTTCAAGAAAACCACCTGGTCATTATCCTCTCCTTGCCTAACAATGCTCCAGGTCAAGGTTTCCTGCCACCCTTATTATGTGAGTCACATGGTCATTGTTCTGCAATCACACCCTAGCTACTTTACCACAATCATGTGTAAATGGTTAATATGGTAATATCCACTAAATGAACTTCTCTATTGAGCTTAACAAAGGAGCTTTTTTCCTTCCTCAGCTTCCCCCATCTGAAAAAGCTGTATAAAACCCACTACCAGGAAACTCAGATTGGCCATGTTTCTCTCTTGTCAGTCAGCCCTGGAAGCTTGTTTTTTTCCAAAATCAAAGCTTTCATCTTTGCCTCAGAGTAGTTTGCATGGTCTTGGTCACTGCCAAACCTTACATCAATGCCCTTGGGATTTATCTTAGCTGTGTATTTTTTGAATTACTACTATAAAAATAAGCAAAAGCAAGAAGCAGCACACAACATGCAAGATATTGTAATGCTATAGGGAAATAAGCATGAGACAAATAATCACAAACATATTTCAGAAGAAAATTGTAGGCTGGATGCAGTGGTACATTCCTATAATCCTAGCACCTGGGAATTATAGTCAGGAGGATCAGGTGTTCTAGATCATCTTTGGCTATATGTAACTCTGGATCAAAGAACAACGTATTTAAATAAAAACATAATTGTAAAAATATATAACACATAGATTATTCCAGATTAAGCATCATTAAGTGCCAAGTTCTGATATATACATTGATAATTATGTAAGCAGAAAGAAAAACTGTAACTTTAGATAATATGAATGTTTTAGTAGACGTTCACAGTATCAGTTACTCTAAGAATGTCCATTGGATTAATACCATACTGGTCAGTGATACCTTAGAGAGAATTATCACTGGGGTGGGGTGATATCACAGTCAGCTCCATGCTGCTGGGATGAACCTCCAAATCAGACACAGTTCATAGGAGGAACAGAATTTATTTCAGGCTTATGAATCATGTGGAAATGGCATAAATAATAATAATAATAATGGCAGAGAAAGAAAAATCGCCACTAAAAGCAAGAGCAAAAACCTGTAGCCAAACAGCAGGGAATCCAGGCAGAACTCAGACTACTCTGCATACTTTAGGCTGGAATTTCAGGCCTGTCCCCAAACACAGTTGGACCCCCACTTGAACTTCTAGCCTCTGGTAAGTTACCTGTCTTATTGACCAGAGAGGATATGGAGACCCAGAAACAAGTTCCAAGTCAGTGTATCTGCACCAGGAGAGTCACATCAGAGGCTTCCCAAAAGAGGGAGGACCTGATCAGCATGGCCTTGACTTATCCTAGCAGATGACTTCTGGAATGAGTTATTTCATTTTTTATTGCTTAGTTTTTTGGAGTTCTTTGAATTCTAGATATCAGGCTTCTGTCAGTGGTATAGCTGGCAAAGATTTTTTTCCCATCTGAGGAGTAATCTATTGGCTGTGCTTATGATGTGTGTCTGTGCAAAAGCTTTTTGGCTTCATGACATCCCATTTGTTGAGTGATTGTTTAATTTCCTTGGCTACTGGTTTTTATTTGGGGGGTTGGGGTGAGTCTTTTCCCAGTCCTGTATTGTGGAGAGTGCTTTCTATTTTTTTCTTCCAGTAGGGATAAGGTTTTCAGGTCTTATATTGGGGTCATTAATAGATTTTTACTTTATTTTTGTGCATGGAGAGATGAGTAGGCCTAGTTTCATTTTTCTACATATAGTCATCTAATTTCCCCAACACCATTTGTTGAAGATGCTGTCTTTTCCCTAGTCTACATTATTAGCTCCTTTGTCAAAGATCAAGTAGCTTTAGTTATTTGACCAAAGATGTGAGTTTTTAATTCTGTTCCATTGGTCAATGATTCTCTTCTTATGCCACTACCATACAATGGTATTTTTTGTTACTATGGCTTTGTAATATAGCTTTAGGTATGTTGATACCTCCAGAGTCCCCCCCCCCCCCCCCGCGAGGATATTTTAGATATCTGAGGCCTGCTGCCATTCCATATGAACTTTGAAATCATTTTTTCAATCTGGAGAATGATGCTGGTATTTTTATAGATAATGCTTTAAATCTGTTTATTGCTTTTGGTAGAATTTCCATTTTCACAATATGAATTTGACCTATCCAGGAACATGGGAGGTTTTTTCATCTTCTCAAGTCCTTCTCAATTTCTTTCATAAGTTTTTTTTTTGTTGTTGTTGTTCTTGTTGTTGTTTTCATTATATAGGTCTCTCACATCTTTGGTTAGTATTATTCCAATGTATGTAATTTTTGTTGTTGTTGTTCTTATTTTTGCCATTGTTGCTATTGACATTGGGACAGCCTCACTGATTTCTTTCTCTGTGTATTTGTCCTTTGCATATAGAAAGGCTACTGACTTTTGTGCATTGATTTTCTATCCCACCACTTTACCGAAGAAATTATTCACCTTTATAAATTTTGAGATGGAGACTCCTGGGTGACTTATGTATAGGATCATGTCATCTGCAAATAGGGCTAACTTTACTTCTTCCTTTCTAATTTGAATCCCTTTTATTTCTTTTTCTTGTCTTATTGCTTGGTCTAGTACTTCTAGTACTGTGTTGAAGAGAAGTGGTGAGAGTGGGCACCCCTGTCTTGTTCCCCATCTCAATGTGAACTCTCTGAGTCTTTCACCATTAACTATTATTTGGGCATTGGGTGCTTTACATATAGCCTTTATTGTATTGGGATGTAAATACTCCATGCCTATTCTTTCCAGCATTTTGATCATGAAGTGGTGTTGTATTTTGTTAAGGGCCTTCTCTGCATCAATTGAGATGATCATGTAGTTCTTATGGTTAAGTTTATTTATGTGGTTTACTGATTTCCATATGTTGAACCATCCCTCCATAACTGGGATGAAGCTTCCTTGATCAAGGTAGATCATGCTTTCGATGTGTTGTTGAATTTGGTTTGCGAGGATTTTTTTCAAGATCTTTGCATCTAAATTCATCAGGGATATAGGCCTACAGTTTTCTTTTCTTATCGCATCTGTCTGGTTTTGATATTAGGATGATGCTACCTTCATCAAAAAAAGTTGGGGAGGATTCTGTGGTCTCTGATTATGCAAAACAGTTTGAGAAATACTGGTTTCAATTCTTCAATTAAGGCGTGATATAATTTGCTGGAAAAGCCATCCAGTCCTGCACTTTTCTTTTGTGGGAGGTTTTTGATTACCTTTTCAATCTCCTTGGATGTGGTAGAATTTTTAGGAGGTAAATCTGCTCTGAGTTGAGTTTGGGTTGGAGGTATGTATCTAGAAATTCATCCATTTCTTCCAGATTATCCACTTTTGTAGAGTAGAGACTTTGGAAGTATGCCTAGATGATTCTTCCAATTTCATTAATGTCTGTTATTACCTTTCCTTTTACATTTCTGATTTTGTTAATTTGAGATTTCTCCTTTTTTTTTTTTTTTTTTTTTCACTTGATAAAATTGGCCAGGGGTTTATCAATTTTGTTTATTTTTTTTCAAAGAACAAGCTCTTCTTTTCATAAATTTTTAAAATTGTTTTCTTAGTTTCCAATTCATTAATTTGTGGTCTGATCTTCATTATGTCTTTCCATTGCAGCTCTTAGGGTTGGATTCTTCTTGTTTTTCCAATGCCTTTAGGTAGGCAGCTAGGTTATTAATTTGGGATTTCTATGTGTTTGTTATGAAGGCATTTGGTGCTATGAATTTTCTCTTTAGGACCAACTTCATTGTGTCCCTTATGTTTTTATTCTAGGAATTTTACAATTTCTTTTTTGATTTCTTTCATAACTCACTCATTGTTTAAAAGTTTGTTGTTTAGGATCTAGTAGCTGGTGGAGTCATTGGTGAGTCTCTTTTTTAATTTTTTTTTTAAATTTCCAGCTTTTAAGCATTGTGATCTGCTATGATGTAGGAAGTTACTTCAATTTTCCTGAATTTATGCAGGCAGGCTTTATGCCTTAACACATAGTCTGTTTTGAAGAAGGTTTCATGGGTTATGGAGAAGAATGTGTATTATGCATAGCTGGGGAGGGAAGTTCTTTAGATATCCTTTAAATCTAGTTTGTCTATGGTGTGGTTGAGCTCCATTATTTCCCTATTGCTTTTCTGCTTGGATGATTTGTTTATTGATGATAGTTGAGAACTGAAGACTCTGACTATGATGGGGTTGGGGTTGGCATTTATTTCTGTTTTGTTGTCAAGTAGGTTTTGTTTTATAAACTGTGGCTCACCTGCGTTTGGTGCATATGTTTTGATTGTGATGTTCTCATGTTGGGTCATTCCCTTGATGAGTAAGAAGTGGTTCTCATTGTCCTTTTTGATTAATTTTGGTTTGATGTCTATTTTATAAGATATTAATATAGCAATATCTGCTTGTTTTTTTTTTTAATTTTCATTTTCTTGGAATATCATTTTCCATCCTTTCCCCCTGAGGAAGTTTCTATCTTTAGTGATAAAGTGGGTTTCTTGAAGACAGCAGATGAAAAGGTCCATTGTTTTGATCCACTCTGATAACTTGTTCTTTTGATAGGTGAGTTAAGACCAATAATATTTAATGAATTAATGCCTGCCATGATGAGATATTTTATAAGATTTGGTACTTCCTTGTGTTTTTACTTTTTTGAATGTGGTCTATTTTTTGTTATTGTGATCCTCTTTTTGTTGGCTCTTAAGATTGGTTGTTTGACTCTTCTGAGTGGAGTATTCTCTGAAGTATGCTCTGTAGGTTTGGCTTTGTGTTCCTATAATCATAGAGTTGGCTTTTTGCATAGAAAGTTTTCCTTTCACCATCTATTATGAAGGATACTTTTGCTGGGTAAAGTAGCTTGGGTTCGAAGCGATAGCTTTTTAGACTTTGAGGTATTCTGTTCCAGTTCCTTATGGCTTTCAGGATTTCCATTTAGATATCTGTGGTGATTTTGATGGAATTGCCTTTGTGTGTAGTGAATTGTTTCTCTTTTGCTGCTTTAAGCACTCTCTTTTTATTTTCATTGTTAAGAGTTTTAACTATGATATGTCTCCTAGAGTCTCTTCTTTGGTCCTGTCTGTTTGGTGTTATGTGGTTTTCTTGTATATGGATGGGCCTGTATTTTTATCAGGGACTCATTGGTTGTTAGGTTTTCATTTTGGGATGAATTTCTGTTGTTGTCTCTATGATTTCAGTGGAGGAGGCTTCCACTGTGGGACTAAGCATCCTTGGTGGAGATCTCTCAGTTTTCTGTCTTGCACTGGATTTTTTGTGTTGTGGTCTACCCATCTTGAGGGGACACTTTAATCTATTGAGGAAGAAGCAAGTTTTTTCTTTGTAGGATTTTCAGAAGATGTTCTGTTTTAAATGTGAACTGTATTTGTATATTGGTGTACAATAGGGTTATAACCACAGATGAACAGATTGTGGAGATTGCAGGTATGTCAAAGTTACCTGGGGAACTGGGAGTTCTGGCCTATCACTCTACTTGCACATACTCTTCCACACATGGGAATCATTGGTTGGGAATCCTGGAACCAGGAAGCTGGAGATCCAGAGGCAAGTTGCCTGCTCCTACAGTGGCCATTGCACCCTGTGACTCAGGAGAATAGGGATGTCGGACCCAGTGGCCAGTAAGGATACCAGAGCAAAATGTCTCTTTTCACAGCCCCCAGACAGGAACAAGACCTCTCCAGGTGAGCTTCAGCAGGACCTACAGGAACTAGGAAAATGTGCAAAGCCCTGGGAATCAAGGGTCTGTCCTACTCACTCCATGCCTGCTGAGTTCAGCCTCAGGTGGAATGGGGACACAGGGACACTTTGATCAGGAAGGAGGAACAAGGGGCCTGCTTCCATAGCAAGCTTGCAGCTTCCAAACAGTCCCAAGCAAACCACAGGGAGACCTACTGGGACCAGGATCTAGGAGAATCCTTTGGGACCAGGGATATGGCCTGCTCACTCTGTAGCCCCCTACAAACACCCTCTGGCATGGGGTATCTGGGAATAATTTTGAGATATTTTAAAGCAAGAGGAAACATTTGTTAGGCATCCATGTCAGTGGATATGGTAATGATAGAAATGTGGACTCCAAAAACAGTAAGAGACATTGAGAAAGGAAGAATTGCGTAGGAGAGCCTTGATTGGATTAGTAATGCATGGAGCATGGGTTTCCAATAACAGTCAAATAAGCTTTGATTTCAGAGCTAACAAATGTGAGCCAGGAAATGTATAATTAAACTGTGGCAGAGTTTTGCTACTTTAATAATTTTTATTACTTTTTGTAAGGCTCGGGAGTGGCCATGACCACACAAACCATTCTGAGGAAAAGATGGAAACTTTTATTTAGGAAAAACATGAGCTGCAAGGACTGACTCTCAAGAGCAGAGTATAGCCAACTTGAAATTCCACATAGTGCACTATATAGGGTTCTTCAGTTGGGGGAAGGTGAGGAAGGGAAAAGTTAAAAAAAAACAACAACAACAACAACAAAAAAAAAAAAAACAAGTTTTCTTTAGGGCAGATCTAAGATAGCCAGGGTGTGACACCAGAACAGTGACCACAAGATAAGGGGGCAGGACACCTAGACCTGAGGCAATGTTTGGCAAGGAAGGCATAATGGCTAGGTGGTTTCTTAAGGGATGTTGATGACCCACTTCCTTGTGTCTGTAGCCATTCTGCTGTCTTTGGTGACTCCATTTTGTCCTGACCTAACATTCCAGCCTTTTGTTAATGATAAGAGATGAAGGTAAATTATTTCATGCTGACCATAAGGGTGATGAGTTCTTATAGGAGAGGCTGGATAATTCAGTCAATGAGTCTCCCTTCTGGGCAGGTGATGAAGAGGCAGTTTCATGGTGGCTAGAAGTGGCAGAGTGGTGAGATTGACAGTGCCAGTATAGAATGTTGTTACGACTTGGTCCTGAATGAAATGGAGACTTCTCTTGTACCATCCCTTTATTGAGCTGGCTTTAGGACAGTTGCTGGTAGACAATATAGAGAAGGTGAGGGAGATCAGCTCTGTGCACCTGTGAGAAGACAGAAGGGAGAATGAAGAGCTTGTTACTCTGGTCAACAGCTATGACATCAAAACACCAGGCCTAAAGAGAAGTTGAGCCTTCAGAGGTGAGGGATAGAGGGTTTGGTGCAAAAAAGAGGCATTTTGGGATCAAGGGAAGAGTAAGAACAGATGAGAGTTTAAGTTTGAGACTGTCAGTTGGGGTGGTAGTGTACTTATCCCTAGATAATATAGGGTAAGGGCTAGGGAAGGAGGGGACCCAAAAAATAGCTCTGATTCTGGCTAAGGCAATTGGGAGGAGCTGGGGTCAAGGTAGGTGAAGTTAATCTGAGACAGGCAAAGGCAGAAGGCATGAGTTAATGTACAGTCTAGTATTGTAAGTCAGCGTCAACCAGGGGAACCTATTAATCTGAATCATTATTTATATTGTAGTTATATTTTTCTTATTAGGTTATTAAGACCATGTAGGCTACCAGAATTAACTATGTATTTTGCAGATCAATAATGGTGCTGTAGGAAAGACTTTTAGGGACATGTGAAGAGTTCTATGATTCTTAGCATTGTCATCTGCTAGGATAAGTCAAGGCCATTCTGGCCAAGTGGTCCTCCCTCTTTTGGGAAGCCTGGAGGACTGATTTTCCTCTGATGTTACTCTCTTGGTGAAGATACACTGACTTGGAACTTGTTTCTGGGTCTCCACATCCTCTCTAATCAAGAAGACAGGTAATGTATCAGAGGCTAGAAGTTCAAGTGTCTCATCATCTCTGGTGGCCTTTGACCCAGGAACAGTAACCAAAATGTTGGTTATCCTTTTAACTCAAATATTTCCAATTGATTTTGCTTCTATCTACGGTTATTACTCACTCAGAGAGACTGTGCATATCTGATTAGCAAAACAGATTAGTTCAAAAGGGTGTAGAACATAACTGGGTAGTTAAGCAGATCTGGTTAGAGAATGACACAGTTTAAAAACATTCTGATTAATATTTAAGTTTAGTTGTCAGTTGACAGTGTAAATTACATCTGGGACATAGAAGGCATACACATTTTTTTTTTTTCATTTTTTTTTCTTTTTTATTTTCGAGGTAGGGTCTCACTCTAGCCCAGGCTGACCTGGAATTCACTATGGAGTCTCAGGGTGGCCTTCAACTCATGGCAATCCTCCTACCTTTGCCTCCCGAGTGCTGGGATTAAAGGCATGCACCACCACGCCTGGCATACACATTCTATTTTTAAAGTATCTGTCAGTTATAAGTATAGGCAGGACATTTTAGTAGCTCTGAGAACAATATTTTAGCAATTATTTTATTAATAACTTTAAGTCAATTGATTTAATCTAGAAATTGCATGCCAGGAAAAGACAAGACACTTTAAAAACCTAGCATCTGTGTTTGAAAACAACTTTGGCTAGTCTGTATACAAATGCAAGTACCAATTACCCCTTAAACTGGAAGCAGAACAGCAATTTAAGACCACTTTTTTAGGACAAGAAACATGTCTTAAGTATCAATATATTTATAAGCAATGAACTGAAGATACCAGAAATGAGACAATTAAGTAAGTGAAACCTTGACTGAGACTGATTGTACATAGCTCAAGTATAAAATAAAACTTGGTCATTGTTGAGTTGCATTAGAGACAATATGAGAGACACAAAGTAATTTCTTTGAAAAGTACCTTTTACCATTGAACAGTATTAAGGCTTAACTAAAGAAATATTTATGACTGTTACATGAAGCTTAGACAAACCATATTAAGATTGTTTGTATACAGTGGATTTTTCTAAGAAATGGGGAGCTTTTTCAGTATTTCTAAGAACAGAATCACAATAAGTCTCTTTTTATAAAACTTAGATTATAATCTCAGTGATAATCATTAGCAAAACCAGCATGGACAAGACAAGAACCATCTTAAAGTTACAGAGTTTTAACAAGGCATGGTGATGCATGCTTATTGATAGTCAAACATCATGGACTGTGTATAAACCAAGTTACAATATTCTGATATCTGGAAAAGTCTGTGTGGTGGTTTGAGTAGAATAGATGGCCCCCAATATATTCAGTTGTTTGTTTGTAGTTTGCATCTGCAGCCACCTGGCTGGAGTCAGTGCCATTATGTGGATCTTAAGGTGTGGTGGTGGGTTTCAGATTTCAATCTAAAGATATGCAAAGTGTGCCTAGCAGGAGTTCCTGAAGTGTGCTGTGGCTTTTGGCTTTAGGCTTGTGCTTCTCTTTCTCTGCTTGGTCCTGTGAAGGAAGGGTAGTTTCTTCTGCCATTTATGGAACTTCCCCTGATCTGTGAGCTTCAATAAATATCCCTTCCTCCATAACTGTGTCTGGTCTGAAAGTTCATCTCAGTGAACCTGAAACTGTCTGCTACAGTCTGATATTAACAAAAAGTAGAGTTTACACATTTAAGGCACATGAGATGACATAGAGTAAAGTATGAACAAAAACTCTGCTGACAGAATTTAACATAAACAAAGAAATCTATATTATGTGGTAGCATTTTGGGCCTAAATATAAAGACATAAAAAAAATTATAATTTTTAAAGTTCATCAGAATTGGGATACCTTTATATAATATATATTTTGAAAAGTTTAGCACTTTTAAAAGCTAAATAAGCTGTCCATCCATTCTACAAGTCAGTTTCTGAAATTAATATAGCTATATTTAACATACCCAAAGAATAGAGGAACTGGACTAAAATGCCATGATCTAATGAGAAAAGCAGATAAGTCTTATAGAAAAGAGAGGAAATGGGCATGCCCGGGCCACTTGCCACTGCTAACAATTTTCAAATGAATGCTCAACTATGTGTATCTGGCTTTGCAAATAATCACTTTTACCTGCTGAGACAAAAGTAATTTTTTTTTTTTTTCTTAATTTGGAGGTAGGGTCTCACTCTAGCCCAGGCTGACCTGCAATTCACTACGGAGTCCCAGGGTGGCCTCAAACTCACAATGATCCTTCTACCTCTGCCTCTCAAATGCTGGGATTAAAGACATATGCAACCATACCCAGCTAAAAATAAATATTTTTAACCTCTTCCAAATCAATTTATAGAACTATATTGAATTCCAAACATACACAAAATTTTAGGACACAATATATTAACTATTTAAACCTTAACCAACTCTATATTTCTGCCTGTGATACTTTGGTAAACATGTTCAGTAATGATTGAAAGACCCTCAAAACGAGGAACCCCCACACTCTGACTCAGGAAAGGCGACACCCCAATCACTCATGAGAAACGATCTTCATGCAAACAGCAAGACTTTTATTCCAGCACGCTGGGGCCTACAGTCATACGCCACGCAGGAGTAGAAGGCTGTGGACCCCGAGTGCAGGATCAGGACAGCTCTTATAGGGTTACAACAAAGCCCACACATCGTGAACCAATCATTTCATAACATCAGAAGCCCGTGCAGTGCCGACCAATCCATTTGTGACACTCTATAGTTCTTAGGCCAATCATTTCAAATTGTCCAAGCCCGTGCACCATGGACCAATCAATTTGTAACACACCATGATCTTGTTCCTACAGCCTCAGAGGTCTGTATTTGCATGGGATCCTGGGTGGGGGTGACAAATTGCAGTTAAGATAGGTCACTAGGGCTAAAGTTGAATCGGGGGTTTCTGTGTGTAATCTTTTCTTTTATGGTGCAGGCAGTTTACAGAAGCCAGATAAGCGGCTATCCAGCTCACTTCCTGTTATCTTACTAAGCCATAATCACGTATTCAAGGGCCTGTCTTACACCCTTTCACCTAGTTCCATACAGAAAGCAGGTTCTGGAATAGCAAGAAATGTGACCTTTTACCCATCTACTGGCAGAGAGCAGGGTCTGGAATTTGAGGTATTTATGGCTTCTTAGGAGGCTGGAGTTAAGGCTCCTTTGGAGTGAGATAGTATTTCTAAACTTCTAACTTTTGGGGGGGTCTTTGGGGGGGGGTTAGGCTGTATTTTCCATCCTTTCATGATCTAAGTTAAAACTAAATTATTAAGACTGATGGAGGAATTGAGGAATTACTTCTTAAATCACAATATAACTTTGTTTAGAATTTTCTTTTACTATTCACCATGAAATAAATAGTTTTTAAGTGTGTGGCAGATAAATGCTATTTAATGTTTTGAATGTGGTCTATTTACCTTATAAAATAAGGTTAAAAAGAGTAAATAGTTCCTCTGCGAATTTTTTTTTTGAGGCAAGGTTTTAAATATAATAACCTTAGAAGAGAATTAAATATTAATGAGTCAGTTTTAATCTTGAGATTTAGTTAAAAGGTTGACAAACAGAAGAACCTACTTAACTTGGTTGGGTACCCTAAATTTTGTCTTTCCTGACCATTATTATGACCAAATTAACATCAATGAGTTAAAGTTAATTTTACAACCTGAATAGCATAGCAACCTGCTACCAGCCAGGGCCATATTTTGTTAGTCTGATGTAAGACCTTGGCTAATAGTCATTTTATATCTCAAGAAGTCTGTAATCTGATTAAGTATTTTGTCTTTCTGTTTATGCTTACTCATATTTTCATTACATAGTTTACTCATAACCTCATCTACATACTTTTACTTTACAATCTATGTAACCATTGTGTCTGTAACAATCTTTTTCATTAAACATTTAACATTCAACATTTAAAGTTTCCTATCCAGTTTTTTCTTTTTTAGTCATTTCATCTCATAACTACCAACAAAAACTTTTATTGTCCTTACCATAAGACTTTTAATATGACCATTTAAGATTTTTTTTTTCTCAAAAGGCCTTTTGAAATAACTTTTTAAAAGAAAGAGTAGATTTGATTTGACTTATACTATTTACCCAGAATAAATATATAGATTTTGTTATTTATTGATTTTGGAAGTTTGTTTCTTATAACTTTCCTAAAACACTTTCTTTTTAAAAATATGAAAGCAGATTTGAACATTAGAAATTTTATTACAAACTCAGTATTAAGTACTTCTGAATTTAAACATAAATCTTGAGGATGTTGTCGGTTAGTTTCATAGAAGCATAGAAAGATAAAGTACACATAAAAACAGTTACAAATTTTGTGTAAGAAGTCTCCATCTGTTCACAGCGACTTGGTATTCACCCATCATCATGCTGGGGCCAGGATCCTGAGATTCCCTGTGCTTAAAGTCCTCTGGTTCTGCAAGGCAAGAGAGGTAAGAAAGAGCCATTTTTTTTTTTTTTTTCTGCCTTAATTCCAGGGAGCGTTTTGGACTTCCCTTAGTACTACAGGGCTGCTTTCTGATCCTGCCACTTTATTACTCTTTAAGAGTAGGAGAATCTTTTTTTTTCTTTCTTCTTTCTTTCTTCTTTCTTTCTTTCTTTCTTTCTTTCTTTCTTTCTTTCTTTCTTCCCTCCCTCCCTCCCTCCCTCCCTCCATCCTTTCTTTCTTTCTTTCTTTCTTTCTTTCTTTCTTTCTTTCTTTCTTTCTTTCTTTCTTTCTTTTGTTGCCCATGATCTTAATTACTTTTAGTGTCAATAGTAAAAATTGGCTATGACGTCTAGTTCAGTGGACTTGGTGGAGAACATCACCCACAATGAAATCAGAACAGAAAGCATTCTGCAGCCTTAGGGCTGTCAGCCACATACATACTCATACATACACACACACACATTCATTTCAAGTGTACTTTTCATATACACTCTAGGCAACCATTTCCCCTTCATACATTCATTCATTTATTTATTCAGAAGTTACGTATTCCCATTTTAAATTTCTATTTTATTTACAACTATGGAGACTAAAGTCAAACCTTGTTACCAGGCAGGGGGCAGGAGAGGCTGAGGGAGCTGGAGGAGCTGGAGGAGCTAGAGGAGCTGTTGGGGTGAGGTGGCTAGAAGGACCTGCTGAGAAAAGCAGATAGAACAAATAGAAGGCCATGCACGCAGAGTGAAAAAGAGGTTATTTCAGACCATTTGTCTGTATATTGGCAGAAGTTTTTTGAATCAGTGAGAATTTGGAAATCAAAAGTACCATTCTCAGGCCATTTGGGTCCAATGTCTGTGGGGAACCATTGGGCACCAGGAAAGCAAAAGTGCCTCCATCTTAAATAATGACTCCATTTTGTAATAAGCTGTCTGTTCTGGAAAGTCACAAGATCTGCAGTTGTTTGCTAACCCACAAAGAATGAGAAAGTCGTTGTCTTGTGGCCTTGGGGCTGGGGCTGGGGCAAAGGTCTGCAGTTGTTTATTAACCCATACACAGAGAAAGAACAATGTAACCCATAAAGTCGTTATCTCTTGGCTTTGGGGCTGGGGCCTTATCCTGTGGAACATCTTGTGGTTTGGGGGCTGGTGAAACAGAACTGTAACAATACCTAAACTGCTGACAAACTCCTCTGTTCTGCTGTATAAAAGGCACCCTGAGAAAAATAAAATTTGGCAGCTTGATCAGACTCCTGTCTTGCTGTCGGTTCCTTGTGTCTCTTGTCCCTTTCATTCCAGGTTTTCTGGGGTCCGTGCTCCCGTTGAAGCCCTGCTGGCCGGGGCAACTGGCGCCCAAACGTGGGGCACGAACCTAGGATCGCCTGAAACACCGTCTGCTACCTGCCCATTGGGATCCCGCACCGAGGCCGCCGCAACCCAAAGAGGGGGTTAGACACTGGCCCGCTGGTGATCACCACAGAGTCGCCCACCCGTGAGACAGATCCGTTGGAACACTCGGACGGTGAGGTAAGATAAGATTTTTTCTTTACCATGGGACAAGCATTTTCAAAAGAAGACTCTTTTGTGACTGGGCTAAAACAAGCTCTCAAGGTACGAGGAACTAGGGTTAAAAGAAAAGATTTAAAGATATTTTTAGATTATATTGGTGATCTCTGTCCTTGGTTCCCAAAGGAAGGGACTATAAATGAAAGAACTTGGTTAAGAGTTGGAGACTGTTTACGTGATTATTATGAAACCTTTGGCCCCGATAAGGTCCCTGTTTCTGCCTACTCTTATTGGAATCTTATAAATGATGTTCTCAAGGTCCACAATCATTCTATGGCTGTACAGGTTCTTGTTAACGAGGGAGAGGCTGCTCTTAAACGTTCCTCTGGGCCCCCTTCTGCCTGCGCTTCTGTCATAGTTAAAAATGAAACTCAGGAGCGACCTAAATCCCCTACCTCTGAAAAGCCTCCCTGCCACCTTTATCCCTCTCTAGTGGATGTTGAAGCTGGATCCCCCCTTCCCCCATTGCTTGATGCAGGCCCCACCAACAAACCTCCTCTAATACCTCTGCCCTATTGTCCGCCACTCTGCGCTCCTGTACTCTACCGCTCCGCTGCCTTACTTCCCTCTGCACCTGCTGAACCTCTCGCTGACTCTCCTTTCACAGAACTACAGTCTACCACATTAGCTTCTGTCTCTAACCTCCATAGGGCACTTCAGGATAAAAAACTTCAACTGCAACTTCTCCAGGAACTTGATTCTGTCACAAAAGAACTTGCTGCCTTTTCTAATCCTTCCTCTGACAGCCGTAGGCGCAAAACGAAAACAAACACACACACCCACAATACTGGCTTTCTTGCTTTTCCTGTTACTCACACAAAGGCTCGCTCTGATCCCGCTTCTGCTCCCTCCCCTGCATCCAATACGGACTCTGATGAGGAGCCTGCTCCCTCGGCTGCTCCAGCTGATGGGAATGCTGCCTCCTCTGATTCTGAGGATGAACCTGCCCCGGAGTCTGTTCCCCAGCCTAAATATAAAACTCTTAATTTAAAGTTTCTTGAGCGACTAAAAGCGGCTGTCTCTAATTACGGGCCCACAGCTCCCTTTACTCTTACTCTTCTGGAAAGTTATAGTGACAAATGGCTTATGCCTAATGACTGGTATCGCCTTGCTCGCATGGCTCTCTCTAGTGGAGATTTTGTTCTGTGGCGCACTGAATTTAATGAGAACTGCTCTGACTTTGCTTGCCGTAATTTACAAAAGGCTGTTTCTAAAAATTGGACAAAGCAAAAATTGTTGGGGGAACATCCCTACGATTCCAACGAATGGCAAGCACGCTATCCTCCTGAACTTTTAGCCCAAATACAACAGGCAGGCCTCGCTGCCTGGCGTCGCCTCCCTCCTAAAGGGGCTGCCACCGCCTCCCTGGCTAATATTAGACAGGGTCCAGAAGAGCCTTACAGTGACTTTATTAGTAGACTTAACGAAACTGCTGAGCGCCTTTTTGGTGTTGGGGAGACCAACAGCCCCTTTATCAAACACCTGGCCTTTGAGAATGCTAATCCTGCTTGTCAGTCTATTCTCCGCTCTCACAAGCGGGAGTCCATACCTGATTATATCAAGTTATGTGCAGGCGTGGGCTCCTTCCACGCCATGGGATTAGCAATTGCATCTGCTCTCCATTCTGCTGGTCTCACTCAGGGTATGAAAACATGTTATAATTGTAAACAACCTGGACACTTCTCTTGCGAATGCACCACTCCTAAACAGCTCTCTGCTTCTCTTCGCCCTCCCCCTGCTACACCCTGTCCTTGTTGCCAGAAGGGCAAACATTGGGCCTCTGAATGTCGCTCCAGGACTGACATTCATGGCCGTCCTTTGTCGGCCTCTCAGGGAAAACCTCTTCCTGTCCCGGGAAACTTCCAATGGGGCCAGCTCCAGGCCCCTACTCCACGGACAAATCTTGGGGCGGTCAGGTTTGTCCCTCCCTCCAACCCACCGGAGAATCAGTGTCCACCCTCTGGCGAGCCACAGCAGGCAGCACAGGATTGGACCTCTGTGCCACCTCCCACACAGTATTAACCCCTGAGACTTGCCCTCAAATAATCGCAACAAATGTGTCCGGCCCTATGCCCCCCAACATGTTTGGCCTTCTCCTAGGCAGGGCTAGCGCTTCTCTCAAGGGTATTCAAGTCGTCCCTGGAGTTACAGATAACGATTTTGCCGGCAATATCCAAGTTTTAGTCACCTCCCAAAGAGGAACCCATCTAATTTTGCCAGGGGATCGAGTGGCCCAACTTGTCCTGTTGCCTCTCACTTTTCTTAACAATAATTATATGTCCCCAAGTCGTGATAACAATCAACCTGGCTCTTCTGATGCTTATTGGGTGCACTCTGTTACGCTGGATCGCCCTACTTTACGGTTGCTTCTAGATGGCAAGCCCTTTGATGGAATTGTGGATACTGGTGCTGACGCCACCATAATCTCTCTCAAACATTGGCCTAAGTCCTGGCCCCTGACTGCCTCTCATACCCATTTACAGGGCATTGGACAATCCAATAACCCTCAACAAAGCTCTCGCATCCTTACTTGGACTGACGAGGAGGGTAACTCAGGACAAGTCACCCCCTTTGTTCTTCCAGGCTTGCCTGTCAACTTGTGGGGAAGAGACATTCTTTCACAAATGAATATGGTTCTTTGTAGCCCCAATAGTGTTGTTACATCCCAAATGCTTAGTCAGGGTTTTGTTCCAGGGAAAGGACTTGGAAAAAATTTACAAGGCATAACAGAGCCCATTTCTCCTCCCCAGAAACTCGATCGCTCTGGCCTTGGGTATGCCCCTGAGTCTTCTTTTCCCTAGCGGCCGTTGCCATCCCTGCACCCCATGCTGATAAAATTACTTGGAAAACCCAAAGCCCTATATGGGTTGACCAATGGCCGCTTTCACATGAGAAAACAGAGGCTGCAATGTTGTTAGTGCAGGAACAACTTGCCGCTGGCCACATCGAGCCTTCTACCTCCCCCTGGAACTCCCCTATTTTTGTCATTCAGAAAAAATCTGGTAAATGGCACTTGCTACAGGATCTTAGAGCTGTTAATAAAGCCATGGTCCCTATGGGGGCACTCCAACCAGGACTCCCTTCCCCCGTGGCCATTCCCTATGGTTCCTTCAAAATAGTTATTGATCTAAAGGATTGCTTTTTTACCATCCCTCTACACCCTGAGGATAGGCCCTGCTTTGCCTTCAGTGTCCCACAAGTAAATTTTCCTGGCCCTATGCCTCGCTTTCAATGGAAGGTTTTGCCCCAAGGTATGGCTAACAGCCCCACCCTCTGTCAAAAGTTTGTGGCCATGGCCATTGATCCCCTCAGGGAGACTTTTCCCTCTGTCTACATTCTTCATTACATGGATGACATTCTTTTAGCTGCCTGTGAGCAGAACCTGCTTTTCTCCTGCCTCCAGCGCCTACTGTCCAGTTTGCAATCATATGGGCCTTGTTGGCTCCCAGAGCGTCTAGTTCGTCAATGGACACCACCCTCACCCCTTAAAAATTCACCCTCTCCCAGGGAAGGCTCCCCGCCCCCTGAGGTTTTGTCCTTTCCTTTTCAGGACTATGGCTGCCCCTGCTTTCATTGGCCTCTTGCTCCTGGCATCTGGATTGATCACTGCTGACCTTCGACCCATGAATTTCACCTGGACCGTGCTCAGTGAAGTCGGTGATGTGATCCGGGCCCACTCTACGGTTTCTCAGACCATCCCTTGGCCGACCCTAACTCCTGACCTCTGCAAAATGGTCCTCGGCAGCCCGAACGCTTGGGGACTTGGCACCATTTTTACACAACATACTGCTCCTGAAATTGATCTTCACCACTCTTATGATGAAGGGGGATGTTATAATTCAAAAAAAAAGGTCCTACTTACAGTCTTTCTCCCTCTATGTCGCCCCCTGGCCTAGGTGCTGAACCTTCGCCCTAGTTTGCAGGTGTGCCCCATATCTCCTCCCTTATTGACACTTATCTAAACTTAAAATGATCTGAGTGACTCCCCTCCGACAGGAACTGCATAGGATTCAGACCTGTGCATGTTGACTCACAAATGTGTGAGTACAATATGGGCACCAACATGGGTGCGAGGCATAGCACCGCAAGGGAAGATCCCTTTTGACTGCTTCTGAATTCCCTGAGAGTCAAACCTGACTTGCATGGAGGTTGGTACCATACTTTCTGTGTTGGCTCTGCCTCCCCTCCCCAAAAGGTACCAAGAGCAACCGAGGTGGGGTACGAACTCCACGGGAGGAGTCAGGTCACTGCTCCCCCAGTTGGTTACAGGCCCACCGTGAAATCACGGGACCCTGGGAGTCCTACCAAAATTTACAAAAATTGGCCACCACAGAAAACACCTTCTAAAACTAATAGAAAGGGAGGAGATGTGGGGAACCATTGGGCACCAGGAAAGCAAAAGTGCCTCCATCTTAAATAATGACTCCATTTTGTAATAAGCTGTCTGTTCTGGAAAGTCACAAGATCTGCAGTTGTTTGCTAACCCACAAAGAATGAGAAAGTCGTTGTCTTGTGGCCTTGGGGCTGGGGCCGGGGCAAAGGTCTGCAGTTGTTTATTAACCCATACACAGAGAAAGAACAATGTAACCCATAAAGTCATTATCTCTTGGCTTTGGGGCTGGGGCCTTATCCTGTGGAACATCTTGTGGTTTGGGGGCTGGTGAAACAGAACTGTAATAATACCTAAACTGCTGACAAACTCCTCTGTTCTGCTGTATAAAAGGCACCCTGAGAAAAATAAAATTTGGCAGCTTGATCAGACTCCTGTCTTGCTGTCGGTTCCTGTGTCTCTTGTCCCTTTCATTCCAGGTTTTCTGGGGTCCGTGCTCCCGTTGAAGCCCCACTGGCCGGGGCAAATGTCCAGCTTATATTGTGGCCATGCAGAGTTGTAGAGAAAGATAAGATGCTGTACAAGAGTCATAGAAGCTTTAAGTTCTTAAGAGACAGGGAATGAGCAAAACAAGGCTATTAGAAAAGGAACCGGTGCTTAAGCTGGGGTTTCACAGAACATCAATATGACCCCCTGGCCCATTAGGGTGAACAGGGCCTGCACCTTCCACATGGGCAGAGGCCATACAGGTCACAACTGTTGGCTTTTTAGCCTGTTAGTGGGCAAGGAGGGCAACTATGCTCCTGATGGTGAAAGCATCTGGCAGTGGAAGATGAAAGTGGCTACCAGTGGAAGATGAGAGCTCAGGAGGGAGAGAAGGGAGGGAAAGGGAGTGTCCTAGTGTCCTGATATGGTGTAACTTCACCAGAAGGCACCCCTTATGGTATGGTAGACCAGAGAGTGAGAGACCCAAGGTGTTGAGACCTGGGATTGGGGCCCCAAAGCGGCCAAGGGGTATGTAGCCTGGCATGCCAGCACAGCTTCCATGAGGAGGGATCAAACCTGACAGCAGGCCAACCCAAGAGGGACACTTACCAGGAAGGAGGGAGGAGATGGAGAGGGGAAGAAAATCGAGGCTGAACTGTGGTGGATAAGAAAGCCAGTACCAGGTAGAGATGGTCGGAAGCCTTCAGAGGGTCAAATGGTAGCTAAGTGGTCTGGTCAGGGGAAAGGAAGTCTGGCCACCCAAAAGGAAAACCAGCAGCCTTCCTATCTGAGTCATGAGCACCAGATGTAAAGTTCAGGAGTGACCAAGACCACACAAACTACTCTGAGGCAGAGATGGAAACTTTTATTTGGGAAAAACATGAGTTTCCAGGACTGACTCTCAAGAATGGAGCACAGCCTAGTTGAAATTCCAGATAGTATGCATTTTAGTGTTTTTCAGTTGGTGGAAAGTGAGGAAGGGAAAAATTAAAAACAAGGTTTCTTTAAGGTCAATCTAAGATAGCCAGGGTGCGACACCAGAACAGTGACCACAAGGTAATGGGGCCGGCAACCTAGACCTGGGGCAATGTTCAGCAAGGAAGGGATAATGGCTGGATAGTTTTTTTTTTTTTTAATTTTTATTTTATTTTATTTTATTTATTTATTTTTTTGAGGAATGTGGATGACCTACTTCCTTGTGTCTTTGGTGACTCCATTTTGTCCTGACCTAACACTCTTATAATTACATATTGTGTGGTTTTGGATGTAAATGTCCTCATAGCCTCAGGTATTTTTGATTAAGATTAAGCTTCGTACTTAAGTCTTCAGCAGACAGAACCTTGATCGAGGAGGTATGTCACTGGGGAAAGATCTATGGTGTTTTCAGAGTCAGCTCTTGCTTTCTGGTACTGGCTGTTGTCTCTGTGTTGTGGATGGATGACATGATCCAGCTTCTTCCACCATGATGAATCTTCCCCTGAAATCTATAAAACTGAAATAAATATTTTCCTCTCATAAGCTTCTTTTGGTTGGGTGTTTGTACATGCAACAAAAATGTAACTACTTGACAACACTTGTTACAATAAGAAGCATTTACCTTCTCATACCTTAAAGTGTGTCATGCTAATTTGACACAGCTGGCTGCCAGACATAGATTTGAGATGGCAGATGCCACTCACTGAGCTAGCTGGGTGGAGGAGGAAGCCAGTAATGTAGAGAGCAAAATGAGTCAGTTTTTTGTTTGATAACTCGGAAAGGCCACTGTTTAGACATAAAGAAAGGAAATTGAGAATCACAATCAATCTGGAAGGCCACAATACATTATGTAGGAATTGGCACTTCAGGAATAAGGACTAAAATGTAATGAGATTCTAATTAATATGTGAATCAATAACAAATTAGATTTTAAGTCACTACCAAATTATTTCCATCATACAAAAGCATTATGATTTTATAGTAATATGAGTATACAAGGATATAATACTAATTTCAAATATTTTGGTTTTGGTTTTGCAGAGGCCATAAAAAAAAGTTTGGTATGGGCTTTTATTTTGAAAAATGTTGCCTTTCAAATTTATGCAGATATTTCCTAATCATACACCATAGCAATAGCATGACTTAAAACATCTCAGCTCCAACTCTGTTCATTTTCCTATTTGTTTTATTTTTAGCCCCTTTAAATACATGTTAGTTTAAAAGTAATATTGCTTATTGTACAGAATAGAACAAAAGGGGGGAAACAACCACATGTGCCTATGTACATATATATATATATATATATATATATATATATATATATATTTATTTATTTATATATAAACATGCATATACATATAAATTCAAGTACTTATATTTGGTTTAACCCTTCCCCTACCACTGCTTTCTCCATTTCTCTGCCTTCCTCTCTGCTTATACTCCCCACACCTGTTAATTCCTCTTTATATTTTCTTTTATTTTTAATTTTTATTTTTGATTTTTCAAGGTAGAGTCTTGCTCCAGTCCAGGCTGACCTGGAATTCACTATGTAGTCTAAGGGTGGCCTCAAGCTCATGGCAATCTAACTACCTCTGCTTCCCAAGTGCTGGAATTAAAGGCATGTGCCACCACACTTGCCTCATCCTTAGATTTTCATCACTTAAGATCTGTTTCCTTCCCTATTCTTCTCCTGTGAAGCCTCTTCCCACTCCCCATCATGGGACTCTTTCTAGTTTCCTGGCATGTGCACCCCTCACTTTCACAATAACACACACGTAAAGGTTCTAAGCTAGACCTACATATGAGAAAACATTTTCATGGTTTGTCATTCTGTACCTCGGTTACCTCCCTTAATACAATATTTTGCAGTTCTATCCATTTCCAACAAATTTCATAATTTTATTTTTCTTTGTGGCTGAAGAGAATTCTATTTTATGAATGTGCCACATTTTCATTATCTATTCTTCTGTTGATGGACATTGAGGCTGATTCCATTTCCTTGCTATTGTAATGAGCATATAGCAATACAAACTGATGGACAAGTAAGTATCTCTGTATTAGGGTACAGTAGGATATTTTAGACTTATACCCAGGAATGGAATAGCTGGATTATGTGGTAGGTCTACCTTTAGCTTTCTGGGAAAACCGTCACACTGATTCCCATAGTGACTGGATCAGCTTACACTCCCAGCAAGAGTGAGTAAGCTTTTTTTTGTTTGTTTGTTTTCCTTCTTTTACTTCCTCTTCCACCATTCCCACCTGGTGCATCCCTGAAGCCCACTGTTGGCTCTTCCTAAATGGTGTTAAGGGCTGCTGAGTTAGCCATGCTGCCCAATATACCACAGCTTTGGGCTTTAACTGTTCTGAAGCATCTGGATCTGAACAAAGAGCCTTTGTCCCCACTGAACTCAGCACGCACTGCCAGTCTTCCGAGGTCCCCTTCCCTTGACTCCCCATGACACCTTGTAAAACAGATCCAAGAAACCTCTTTGGCCCATCTACAGATAAAACATTTTGATTCTGTTTTACTGTCTTCAGCCTTCTAAGAAGGTAGACTTAGGGTTTCATTGTAGAAATCACTGGTGGTTGTGACAGCCATTCATGTATGTGTGTGTTATGTTATTTGTCAATTACATGGCAGTTGGAAACCCTCTTACTCTTTTTGACACTATCCCATCAAATGTTACTGCGTCTCTACCATTTGTCATGCAATAGGACACTCGGCCTGTATTAAAAGGGCCAAGACTAAATGCCTTTTTTGTTAAAGATGTCTGTAGAGTTGGCAGTTAATGCTGAGATTTGTCAAATAGCCCTTTCAAAATACTTGTGAAATATGCAAAAAATAAATTGATCTACCTAATTAAAAAAAAAAAAGAGTTCCTCTTTCCCCATACTTTGCCAACATTTCTCATCTGTTTTCCTTAAAGGCATTCTGACTGGTGTTCAAAGTGATTTCAATTTGCATTTCTCTGGGGGCTAAGAATGTTGAACTATTTAAAAAGATATTTGTTGACCACTTTTTATTTCTTCTGTTGAGAACTCTCTGTTCAGTTATTTAGTCTATTTTTGTTGTGATATTTGTTTTGGTATTATTTAGTTTTTTGTATATTCTAGACATTGTCCTCTGCCATGTGTATACTTGGCAAAGATTTTCATCCATTCTGTAGGTTCTCTCTTCAATTGGTTGACTGTTCCCTTTACTTTGCAGAAGCTTTTAAATTTTTCAAGGTCCCATTTGTTAATTTTGAATCTTATTTCCTGGGTAACCAGAGTCTCATATATTCTTATATATTCTTACTGTTTTTTATATCTTGAAAAGTTTCTATAATTTTCCTTGTAGTAGTTTTAGAGAAGCATGTCTCACATTTAGGTCTTTGTTACACTACTAGCATTGTTTTTGTTTAAGGTCAGAGATAGAGGATACAAATAAGGAAGAATGAAAGTATTTGCACTTGATATGACATTATGCTTATGGGGATTAAATACTCCTACAGAAAATTCTTAGAAATAATAAATGCTTTTAGCAACATGGTAAGTTACCACATTATCAGGCTAAATTCTGTAGCTTTCCTATATGCTGATAATAAGCTGAAGAAGAAATCAAAGAAGCAAACCCATCTACAATTGGCTCAAAAAAGAACTAAGAATAAACCTAGCCAAGAAAGTGATGACCTTTGTATGCAAACTTCAAAACATTTTAAAGAGAAAAACTGAAGAAAACAATAAAAGTAGAAAGATCTCCCATACTCATATCAGAGTAATGTAGTAAAAATGAATATTACCAAAATCAATTCATGAAGTCAATGCAATCCCCATTAAAATTGCAGCTCCAATATTCATAAAAATAGAAGTGTTTTAAACTTAATTTATAGGCGCAAAACCTGTAGTAGCCAAAGTAATCTTGAGAAAAATAATAAAATAAGATAAAAAATAACACAGAATGTATCACCGTACAAGCTTTCAAGCTGAGCACACAGCCATGGTGATAAAAAACATCATAGGGCACAAAATCAGACATATTGATCAATAAACAGAATAGAAGAATATGGCATCAACCCTCATAGTTATAGCTATCTGATTTTTAATAAAATAACAAAAAATACTCTCTGGAGAAAAGACATCCTTTTAAACAAATGATGCTAGGAAAACTGGATATATGCATGTAGAAGAATGTAACTAGATCCTAAACCCTTCTGTCTTCAGTGGCTTTTTCTTTGCTCCTTGCTGAACTGGGTGATAAACTACTGAGTCTCTAAGTTTCCCTATAAGGAATTTCTAGATCATTTACACTGTGTACACATTGTACTCAAGTGTGAACAAATGTTTCCTGTAAACTAATCATTTGGAGGGATATGAATTTGTTTAAAGTAAGTGCTGGTATCCTAGGATATATGGCTCCTATGAATGGGAAGCTTAAATGATGTCAATGCTCAGAAATCAAAAAGAAAGATGGGAATCATTGCATCCAGAGAAGATATTGGAGATCAAGCATTGGACACTGACAAGGTAAGTAAATGTCTTAGTTCTAAACCAGTAAGGTTTCTTCCTGAGAAAGAAGCTTGAATCAAAACCAGTATGGTGGCTTAAATATAAAATGTTCCCCATAGCCTCATGTGTTTGTAATTAGCCTTATATTCGATCCCTAGCTGGTGGAGCCTTACTGTATGGTAGTGTATCACAGGGGCAGGCTTTGGAATTTATAAGTACAACTTCATTCCTGTCTTATGATCCATGAGATCAACTTTTTTTCTACCTTTAAGTGGCTTACACATGGCTTATTTCACTCCATTTCCATCCTATGTCACAGTTGGTACTTTTGTGGCTAAATATTATTCCATTGAGAATAGATGTACTTTATTGGCTTTATGTATTCACTAGTTGATGGAAATTCAGAAATTTTCAATTGCTTCTCTCTCTCTCTCTCTCTCTGTGTATGTTGTATGCATGTGGATAATATATTGTACATGACTGCAGCAGAGTGTTCTTACCTTCTGTGGCTGGAGGAGAACATAGGGTTGTCCCACTCCATCACTATTCTGCCTATTCTTTAAAAAAAAAAAAAGCCTTTTATTGACAACTTCCATAAATATAGATAATATATCATGATCATAATACCCTCCCACCAACCTCTTTTTCCCCTTCCTAAATTCCCCTAGACTGAATTCCTTCTTTTTTTTTTTTATAACTAGTCTTTCTTTTATTTTGATTTCATCACTTTCTTTCCTACAATTATGCAGGTCTTGTGTAGGTAGTGTCAGACACTGTAAGATCATGAATGTCAAGGCCATTTTGTTTCAAGAAGGCAGTATCATAAGCATGCCACCCCTTCCTTTGGCCCTTATGTTCTATCTGCCACATTTTGCACAATAGGCCCTGAGCCTTGCAGGGTATAATTAGAGATAACTTATTTAGTGTTCTGCTGATTTTTATTTGAGTCAGAGTATTTTACAGATCCAAGAGGTTGTTAGTTTTGTTTACTTATTTTCCTAGGAGCTCAAGTGATGGGTGATTCTCTGGTCTCTTTGCCAATTTCTTAGCAATTGTGTATGTGCTGCAATAAATATGAGATTATAGATATTTTTGGTGCACTGATTTCATGTTTTTCCTAGGTCCTATGGTATCCTATTTTTAATATTTTGAGGAAGCACCATAGTGCTTTCCATAATGGCTGCATTAATTTATATCCTTATAATACTATTTACGCGTTTCTTTTTATACGTATCCTGATCAGGATTTATTACCTTTACCTTATTTATTTATTTATTTTTATTTCAGTGAGAGAGACAGAACCGACAGAGAATTGGAGCACCAGGGCCTCAGTAACTGAAATCTAATTCCAGATGCTTGTGCCACCTAGTGGGCACATGAGATCTTGTGCTTGCTTTTTGTGCATCTGGCTTAAGGGGATCTGGAGAGAGATCAAACATGGGTGTTTAGGCTTCACAGGCAAGTGCCTTAACTGCTAAGCCATCTCTCCAGCCCCCCACTTTACCTTTTTAATGCTAAGTATCCTCACGGGGTAAAGTAATCTCTTATTGAAGCTATGACTTCCCTTTCATTGATAGTTAATGATATTGAGTATTTTTCAAATTCTTGTTGGGCATTGGTATTCCTTCTTTTGAGAAACGCCTTTGGTCTATTGCCCACATTTAGTTGTTTGTGTGTGTGTTTGTCTGTGTGTGTGTGCACTTGTGTGTGCACATGCATGTGTGTGTTGCATTTTGGATTTCATTATGTATTCTGATTATCAACTTTTTTAGAGTATAATTCATGCATATACTTTCTCCAATCCTGTAAGCATTCTTTTCACACTGTCGACTGTTTCCTTACTCTTTGTGGCCTTTCACTTTGTCATCTCATTTGCATGCTTTTTCCTTGATTCCTGTGCTTTTGAATCTGGACCCAAAATTCCTGCCAACTCTATTGTCCTAAAGGCCTTTCCATGTTTTCCTCCAAGCATTTTATAGTTTCATGTCTATTTTTGGGGGTGTTGTGGACAGAATCCAGGATCTTGGGATTGCCAGACAACTGTTCTATGTCTGAGCTAAGATGCTAATCCTTATGTCAGGTCTTAACATTAAATTATGTAATCAATTTTAAGTTAACCTTTGTAACTGGTGAAAGACAGGTGTTTTACTTAATCTCATACATGTAGATGGGTGCCTATCTCCCCAGCACCAATACTGTAAAGAATGTCCTTTCTGCAATGCTCTTCTCAGTACCTTTGTCAAAATTCAGTTGGTCATGGATTCTTGAGTCTATTTAAGGCTCTCTATAGTGTTTTCTTGATCCACATGTCTAATGCTTACTTTTCCTTTCTGCTTTTTCAAAGTCATTCTGTTTTGTTTACTGTAGCCTCATTCTATGGTTTGAAGTGAGGTAGCACCATGTCTCCTGCTTTTCTTCATTTCTCAGAATAAAGAATGTCTCTGCCTTCAATAAATTTTTAATAGTTTATTCTTCAAATACAAGGGAATTGGATGTTTTTTCTTTTTTAAACTGTCATTGGCAATTACTTTCATTACTATTGCATAACTCAAGATATATATAAGTTTATTACTAGATATTTCATCTTTCTGTAGCTGCTGACTTCTATTTCAGATGATTTCCTATTGGCATATAGCAATGTCCTTATCTTTTTATATATTGACTTTGTATCATGTGAATTTTAATACTTCCATAATATTTTACAAGATACCTCCTCCATATAAGGTAATGTCATTTGCAGTAGTGACAGAATGGATTCTATTCTGATCTGGTTGTCTCTGTGTGTAACTGGCAGGGTTAGGGTCTCCAATAGAGAAAGTGGGAATCTCTTTCCTGTTTCCCACTAGTGAGAAAGATTTCAGCTTTTCTCCACTTAGTGTAAGGTTAGGTATTAATTTATGATAAGTATTCCTTATTATTTTGAAGTAAATTTCTGCTATATATAACTTGTATATGTATATGTTTTATTTCTTAATCATGAAGGGATACAGAATTACATTCATTGTCTTTTCTTCATCTTTTACAATGATTACATAGATTTTTCCCTTTATCCTGTTAAAATGGAGTATCATATTTATTGATTTGCATGTATTAAGACATCCCTGTAATGAATTCAATTTGGTTATGCTGGATGAACTCCTTAATGTGCTAGTGATTTCAGTTTTTGATATATTGTTGAGAAAGTTTACATATGTTCACAATGATTGTCTTGGTTGGTTGTGTTAATACCAGGTTTTCATATTAGAGCAATGCTATTTTCAGGAAATATGTTTTACTTTCCTCTTCTACATTTTTGAAATAACTTAAGAACTTGTGTTAGTTCTTTAAATGTTTGTTGGAATTCCACAATAAAGCCATTTGGTGTGGTTCTTTTCTTTGCTAGGGGACATTTCATGACTGGTTCAAATGTCTTGTTATCCATCTTTTTAGGTATTGTTTCTTTATGATTCATTCCTGATGGGTATATGTTTCTAAGAATTATTTATTTCATCTATTCATCAAAATTTTGGCATATGTTGAATTCATAATATTCTCAGGGCCCTTCATAATTTGTGTGGCCAAATGTCATGAATCCCTCTGCATGTCTTTTTTTTTTTTATTTTGTTTTGTTTTTCTAGGTAGGGTCTCACTCTAGCCCAGGCTGACCTGGAATTCACTATATAGTTTCAGGGTGACCTCAAACTCATGGTGATCCTCCTACCTCTATCTCCCAAGTACTGGGATTAAAGTCATGCCCATCTATGTCTGTTGTTTGAAACTTCTCTTTTTCTATTTTTAAAAATTTTTTATTTCTATTTATTTGTTTGAGAGTGGCAGACAGGAAGAGAAAGAGGCAGATGGAGAGAGAGAGAATGGGCATGCCAGGTCCACCAGCCACTGCAAGTGCACTCTAGATGCAGGAGCCCCCTTGTGCATCTGGCTTATGTGGGTCCTGGGGAATCGAGCCTCAAACCAGGGTCCTTAGAATTCACAGGCAAGCGCTTTACAGTAAGCCATCTCTCCAACCCCTCTTTTTCTATTTTTATTTTTAAATATTATTTTTTATGAAGAGAGAGAGAGAGAGAATATGGGTTTACCAGGGCTTCCTGCCATTGCAAATGAGCACCAGATGCATGTGTCATCTCTACATCTGGCTTTACATGGGTACTTGGGGAAAAAAAAAAAAAAAACATGGGTCATCAGTCTTGCAAACAAGTACCTTCAACCACTAAGCATTCTCTCATGCCTTCTTCTCTGTTTTCCAATTAAGCTGAAACTGTTTACTTTTTAAAAACAGAATTTTATTTTATTGATCTGTCTTTTATGATATTTTTATTTCTGTCATCTATTTATGCTCTTGTCTTTTTCTTTATCTTCTTTTGCTAGTTTTATGTATGGTTTGCTTTTTAAATATTTCCTTGAATATAATAGTAGGCTTTTTCAATGAGTGTTTCTGTCGTTTTGATGTAAGCCTTGATTGTTAAAAGTGTCCTTCTTAGGACTGCTTTTTCTGTAATTCATAATTTTTTGGGATTTTTAAAATCTCAATTAGCTTCTTCTTCCTTCATCCACTACTTATTAAAGAATAAGTCATTTAATTTCAATAAGTTTATATAGGAAACTGTTTCTTGTTATTTATTTCTAACATTGAATCGTAGTCATTAATGATAGTTTAATTTCAGTGTTTAGGAATTTTCTGAGTCCTCTTTGGTAGTCTGACCCACTCTCTCTAAAGGAGAACATAGAATGAGCTCAGTGTGGCAGGCAAGGCTGTTCTATATGCCAACGCCTGCCCCTAAAGATGCCTTCTCCAAAAAGTTTCTGGAAAAAAGTTCCACCTCCCTAAGACTCTATAAACTTCTGAAACAGCATCACTAACTATGGATTAAACATAAGCTTAGTAACAAACACATGGGGCTATGGGACATTTTGAATTCAAACCACCACAACATCATGGTAATCACCAGTAAGCAATGACCTACATAGTGTAGCCATCATGTACATTGATGTGTGCTTATATTATAATTCCTTTCCTTTGTTTCATTCTCTAATACTATTTCTTCAAGATCAAGCATTTTATTGTAGTTATGTGTTTGGATTTCTTGTTTATTATTTTTGTTTATTCTAGTATTAGTTTTTCTTTTGAGTTACTATGGGCTTACAGAAACATCCTTTGATTAAACCACAATATTTTGAAAAAGATAAGGCATAAAATAGACAAAATTATAAAGAAAATACCTTAATAAGAAAATTGTACTTGTACTTTGTTCCTCCCCAGTGTTTGAAATTTTTAAAGATTTCTATTTATTTTCTTGTAAGGGGAGAGGGAGAGAGAGAGAGAGAGAGAGAGAGAGAGAGAGAGAGAGAGAGGGAAAGAATGGCAGAGAAAGTATTCTAGGGCCTCTTGCCACTATAATGGGCTCCAGACGCATGCACAACTTTGTACATCTGACTTTTTGTGGGTACTGAGGAATTGAACTCGGGCCATGAATACAAATACAAAACAGGGACAGCATCCAAGCACACATTGTTATAGGTTGCTTTCCATTGAGGTAGAGTCATAACCCAAATCCACTATAACCAACTAAATTGAGATTGCAAAAACAACTCTGTACTAAATGAGGTCTTATTCTATTTCATTTCATTCCATTTCATGACTAAATTTAGGGTAGTGTTGGTATAGGCTATTCCTTGGCCTTCCAGGTTAATGCTAGTCTGGGTCTTATCTAAATCCCACAACCACGGCAACTTTTACAGTCTTAAGAACACTCTAGGACCATGCCACAGGTGATACTCATGCAGGTCAAAACATGAATATATTTCACCAGACACAGGTAACTTCTGGGGACTGATTGAGATGTGTATGCAAGTGAGTGCAAGGGACTGGTGATTATTGTGCTGCCTGCATTTGGGCAATAGTTGATGGATAGGTCCCTTATCCACCAAGGCCAATTCCAGGCTGAGTCATGCCTGACTTATGTCTGACTGTGACATCTCATAGTCTCAGTGGGGGAGATGGGAATATGTGCCAACCTCATTCCCAAGGCTGGCAATAATGCAAACTGAAATTCACCTCTACCATACTCCATACTGGCAATTTATTCTCCATCTAATGGCAGGGCTTTTGTAATATAAGAGACTCATTCTATGACCTCTAAACTGAACATGAGGTTTTTGGCTTCTCTCTAGTATCAAATGTCACTGTAGTGTTGATTCCAAGTGTGTCTTTTGTTATAATATTTTATTTATTTATTTATTTATTTATTTATTTATTTATTTATTTATCTGAAGGAGAGAGAGAGAGAGAGCAATAGAGAGAATGGACCTGCCAGGGTCTCTATACACTGCAAACAAACTCCAGATGCATGGGCCACCCAGTGTATCTGGCTTTACATTGGTATAGGAGAATTGAACCTAGGTCTTTCAGCTTTGCAGGCAAGTGCCTTAACTTCTGAGTTATCTCTCCAGCCCCATTTTTTGAAACAAATTTTATTTATTTGTTTAAGATAGAAAGACAGATAGAGACAGCAAGAAAGTCTTATGTTAGTTTTTGTCCTCTGCTCTCCAGTGGTTGGTATCTTGCTCTCTACTCAGCTGCCACCAGTTAGGGGATGCATTGTTGAGCAGTTTCAGCATCTCAGCCATAGATATCGGCCTGATTGTTGGATGTGGTGGTTCTGTTCCACACCAGGTTTCACCATGGTGGACTTAGTACTGAATTTTAAGTCTCATGCCTGGAATTTATTATCTTTCCTTCTTGCTGGCAGAAGAAGAAAGCTTTCTTACAGAACTGCTTGAACATATTGGAGAGAAGATGAAGGCAACCTTTTCTTTCTGAAACAGAGAGTGAGCCTGAATAAATCCTCCAGTTTTACTAACTGCTATCAGCAACTTTTCGAGGTCACATACTTAAGCAACATACTCCCACTAGTGCTGCTCTAGATGACATTGCTAAGTAAATGTCATGATGGTAAGTTAATTTTTTTTTCAGAAACTAATGGGTATCTCAAGTTAATTGAAACTAATGATCCTTTGAAAACTCCCCACCTGTCTGATGAGTAACTTCACCTTGAAAACATGATAATGCTATGATTTTCTGAACATAACATTTGAGGATCCATGAAACTTGCATGAATTACTGATTATTTCAACTCTCTTACCTCTAGTCACCTTTCTCAATTCCTCAGAATACACTGTTTCTTTATTTAAAGATATGCATAATCTCTATCCTCAGAATGATAGATTTAAAACTTGGGGATTCACCACTTGTCTAACTGCCTTGGGAATAAACCTTTGGCACAACTCATTGCTTCAATGATGGCATACTGACACACAAAACATGTCTGTTGGATAACTTTCTGAGTTTTTCAGTAAGGCTTTTCTTTTTGCTATGTTAAACAACAACAACAACAACCAAAACAAAACTTTAATCTCTCACCTTGCTTCTTTAGCTTGTATAATCATAGCTGGTGAGTGAGCAGCTATTCACTTTTATGGTTGTGGGAAGATGATCTAACAGTGTCTTTCTGAGCCACCTTGTTGCTCTGCCTCTGGAACACGTGATGAAATGACAACTTTCAATTTCTATGTCTTCTCCTCCTTCTCTTTCTCCTTCTGCATCGTTTTTCTTATTTTTTTATATTTTATTTATCGATTTGAGAGAGAATGGGAGAAATAGGCAGAGAGAAAGAGAGAGAGAAAATGGGCCTGTAGCCACTACAAACAAACTTATGCATCTGACTTTCCGTGGTTACTGAGGAATGAAACTTGTGTCCTTAGGCTTTGTAGGCAAGCACCTTAGCCTCCTAGCCATCTCTCCAGAACCCTTCTACGTTGATTTTAGTGGTGCTATGGATTCAATCCAAGGTATTACACAGGCCAGGTATGTACTCTCCTCCTGGGCTACAATTTTTTTTTATTTTAAATATTTTATTTATTTATTTATTTATTTATTTATTTATTTATTTGACAGATAAAGAGGGAGGGGGAGAATGGGTGCACTAGGGTCTCAAGGCACTGCAAACAAACTCCAGATGTGGGTGCCTCCTTGTGCATATGGCTAACGTGGGTTCTGGGGAATCAAACCTGGGTCCTTCGGCTTTGCAGGCAAATGTCTTAACCACTAAGCAATCCCTCCAGCCCACTTTTTTCATTTTAAAATAGGGTCTCATTAGGTTGCCTAGATTGGCCTTGAATTCATGCTGTCACTCAGAACATTCTAGAACTTTGTGTTCCTCCTGGATCAACTGCCTTGCTGATAAAATTATAGGCCTGTACCATAAAGCTCATCTTCAATGTCTTTATTATAGTTTCGAAGAATATACTGGATAATTGATACCATGGTTACATTTAAAAATTTTAATTTACTCTTTTATAATTTTAATATACTTCTCAATGGATAATTGTATTTTATCTTAAATATAAAAGAATTATTATTTTTTCCTATTGCTTACATCCTCTATGTTTAACAAATTTCATGAGGAATAATTTTAACATGTTTTTCACCCATGAAATCTTATGTTCTTAATGCAACAGAATAAAATCCTATAAACAAAACTGTGGATTTAGTTTTCATATTTAAGAATCATTGAGACTAGAAATCTTAAAACGTAAGAATGAACAGTGTATGCCATTTATTATGGTTATTTGTTTCATTTATTTTAGAGAGACTGAGAGAAGAGAGAGAATGGCATGCCACAGCTTCCTGCTGCTGCAAACAAACTCCAAACACTTTGTGTATCTGGCTTTACATGGATATTAGGGAACTGAACCCAGGACAGCAGGCTTTGCAAGCCAGTGTCATTAACTGCTGAGCTATCCCTCCAGCCAATTGTTAATTTTTTTTTTCTAGGTAGGGTCTCACTCTAGCTCAGGCTGATCTAGAATTCACTATCTAGTCTCAGAGTAGCCTTGAACTCACAGTGATCCTCCTACCTCTACAATTATTAATTTTTGATAAAACTTTAGGTATTGGAGAGATAATTAGTAACAAATTTAAATGAAAGTATTTTAATTTCCCAGGGGTCTTGTTTACTTAAAAATATGTGATTCATTACTGAAAGTACATCTAGCATAGGCAAAAAAAATCTTTTCAACAATCAGAATGCTTGTTTTTGAAACACTCTTGGAATATTATGGAGGAAGCACAGTTAAGTTGTTTACTGGTTATGTCGTTGTCATGACAATCTCATGTTAGATTATGATCCATGCCAACCAAAAATAAAAGACTTAAGAAATGCTTTAGGGGCTAAAGAGATGGTTCAGTGGTTAAAGATGCTTGCAGTGACTGCCAGCCCAGGTTCAGTTCCCCAGCCATCCCACATAAAGTAGTGCAGGCATTCATTTGCAGCAGCAAGATACTCTCACATACTCCTCACCTACACAAACATATAAATAAGTAAATACATAAATATATCAGTAAATAAATAATTTTAAAGAAATATTCTGGAGTAGTAGCTATGTTTCCACATTCATAGTACTATGAGAAACTTCTTTATAAACAATGATTAAAATATTTATACTGGGGGCTGGAGAGATGGCTTAGCGGTTAAGCGCTTGCCTGTGAAGCCTAAGAACCCCGGTTCGAGGCTCGATTCCCCAGGACCCACGTTAGCCAGATGCACAAGGGGGTGCACACATCTGGAGTTCCATTTGCAGTGGCTGGAAGCCCTGGCGCACCCATTCCCTCTCTTTCTCTCTCTGCCTCTTTCTCTGTGTCTGTCGCTCTCAATTATATAATCTGTCACACACCCAGACCGACCAATATTTATGCTAAAAAAATATTTATACTGTCCTTTAAATGTATACTGCATAGTCATTGTATTTGTGCACCTAAAGCTCATAAACTACAAAGGCATGCTTTATCAGACTTGTTATGTTGACACAGAAACTAAGCAATTGATCGAATTGATTTGCTTCATGTCACCTTGAATTGCAGAACAGGCTCAAGCTCAGGTTTTAGTTCCCTCACACCATTGTCCTCCAACAAAAGTATACAACCACATTCAGGGAAGCAGAATGTTGCAGCAACAAACACAGAAGCTGTATGCTAGGAAAGAACATGATAATAAACATCTGATAAGAACCACTTTGGGGCACTCTATTTACATTTACAGTATATAAATTGTCAACAATATGTGTTAACTAATTATTCATTTTGCTAACAAGAAGATATTTTTGTTTGCTGTTTGTTTACTGGTTATATCCCAAACATTCCAGAAAAATGGAGATATACACATGGATGCAAATAAGCTTTGTACTCTCAAAATTTTGACACTCTCAAAGTGTCAGCACTGCAATGGTCTTTAGGAAATGTGCACCATAAGGCCTAGAAGCAGAGCATGAAGATGTCTTCTGGGGTTGGTGGTTACACAGAGATTTTCAGTTTGTGAAAACTTGGCAAAATGCACACTAACATCTATTTTATATAGGTATAACATGCTATCATAAAATTGGAAAAAATCATCCAGGCTAATATTGTCAACAGAAATGCATGCTTTATAAAAATTGCATTTTGCCTATATCCATTATATGTAACACACAAATACATATGTAACTGTATGTACATAAACATTAAAGTAGAAATCATACTAAAAACATTGCATGCAGTATCATAAAAGCTTAACGGTATTTTGGGAGAGCACATGCCAGCATATCATGGATAAAGGGAGAACTAATTTCTAAGAAGATTAATATTAAAAATTCCAAAATTAAGTTACAAATATACATAAAGGACACTATTATATGCCTAACCTAAAACATGAGATGTCAGAATATATTAAAAGTGACTATAGTGTAATGGACATGTGCTCTCCACATCCTTGAGGGATTTAAAATGCTTTCACACTCTGGTAAGATAATATGTATCATATAGAAGAAATTTAAGCCAAAAGTCCTAACCATAAAAGACTCTTCTGACAAATATGAAACCAATGTGAGAATTCAGTTTCAAGGAGAGTTTTCTTAGTAGTGAAGATAGATAGTTTTATACTATCTTCTGAAACAAAGATGAAGTACTGGCTTCAGGAACTGAAGGCTGATATTATTTATAAATAAATAAACAAATATGAGGAAATATATGTGTGTATGTGTATGTGTGTGTGAGAGAGAGAGTGAGAGAGAGAGAAAGAGAGAGAGATGAATGATACATGAACCGTGGAGCTGAGAAAGTTTGACTTAATTTCAATATCTGTGTTTCCAACAAAATTGATCACTTTAATATTGTGTCTGGGCATGGATGTGATACGTAGGTTAATATTTTATACCATAAATGCAGTACTTTATGGAAGAATATATATGTTTATAGAGGAACTACATGCATAAAATAAAATTGCATTTTTAAATGAGGGTGATGGCCTTTATGGTGTTCCTGACATTGTTTTAAGGCTACAGGAGGAAACAATAAAAAGCAGCTCTTTAGGCTGGGTGTGGTGGTGCATGCCTTTTTATCCCAGCTCTCCGGAGGCAGAAGTAGAGTTCAAGGCCACCCTGAGACTACATAATAAATTCCAGGTCAGCCTGGGCTAGAGTGAAACCCTACCTCAAAAAACAAAACAAAACAAAACAACAACAAAATCAGCTCTTGAAATCATTATTTAGTAACACTGAAGAAAGGACAGTTTGCAAACAATATGGTTTGTCACCTTTTTGATTGAATTTGAAGAGGGTGAGTCCTAACCTGTAGCAATAATAAGCTCCAGAAAGAAGTTCTGAAGACTTCATTAGAGTTTTTGGAATATATATATATATATATATATATATATATATATATATATATATTTAAAAAATAAACCAGTGTACAATACTATCAATCGGACCTACTTTACCTGAAATACAGAGACCAAAATGGAAAGAAAACTAGAGTATGAAGGTATTTCATGGATTATTGGGTTCACTCTTTTATTTTATTCCTTCATAAATTCCTTCTATGAAACAAGTATCCAAATCACTTGAAACTGTTAAGAATGTGGGAGTTACTATTGTTTTTATTATTAGATAAGCTATGAGTACAGAATGCCTGTGCACTTCATACACAGAATGGAAGGTGCTCAACAAGCAGAAACCTGAGCTTCTCACTGAACTCAAGAAATTTACAATGTTTCAGTTCTTAATTTTCATGCATTATCAATTCTAATTAACAAAAGCAATTAATTTTACTAATGTTAAGATAATAAAAATAAGTTACACAGATGGTTCAGCAGTTAAGAGTGCTTTCATTTAAGTATCAGAGCTTCTCAGGCTGGAGTCCACAAAGTTTGACTCACCAGAACAATGACCACACATATATATATATATAACCCTAGTCTGCTAGAAATGGAGAGTGAAGAATTGCTGAATTGCTGAGATGAGTAGCAGCTCCAGATCAAGTGAGAGACTCCATCTCTAAAAAGGAAACACATAAATAAATGTCGGGAGCCATAAAGCAAAAGCCTCTCCATTTTGCCTGGGCCTGTTCTTAAGTTGACTCATTTATCAGAAAGCAGGTCCATCCAGCTTGCGGTTAGGTACTTCTGGAATGTCGGTCAGCAGAGTGTTTGCAGAACCTTATCTTTTACAAGAGGCCAGTTTGTGGTCAGGCCGTTGAGGCAAGATTAGATAAGCACCTGGTTCCATTTCCTCTAGGTTCCCTAACAATCCCACAGCCCTAAATCACGATTTCCTCTAGGTTCCCTAACAATCCCACGCCCCTAAATCATGTCTGCCAGCTTACTCCCTCCTTCCTACCCCTATATAACCACTGTGCAAAAAATAAAATTTGAGACCTTGATCAGACTCTCAACTTAGTCTCCTTCTTTGTGTCTGTCTTGTCTTTCATCCAGGTTAATTTCCCCTTGGTCCTTGTTTAACTCCCCGCTGGCCAGGGCAAATAAACAATAAGAAAAGGATATCTGACATTTTATTCAGGCACCTTCCTCACTCACACAAATAGGGCACATGCATCTTCACAAACATGTGTATATACCTAACATCACATATGCATACACACTAAAATATATCAGGTAAATTAGGTTTTGATTATTCTGGAACTCTAATAACTTCTCAACTTCCTTGTCTACCTAAAACTTCCTAATATCAGGCTTATGATAAAAACAATTTTAAAACACAAATATGATAAATAATAGGTATCCATCTATCTATCTATATCACCTATCTATCTATTACCTTTCTGTCTATCTTCATCTTCAAACTCACCAAAAGGAAACAAATTGCCTATTCTTGAAGTTACTTGAATAACTACATCACCAAAATACCATGTAATGGCAAATATGCATATGCAAATGGGCACAACATCATTTTTCATCAGGGAATTGACAATATAAACTATATTTGGATACCACCTGTAGCAGACAGCTTCAGGTTCACTGAGATGAATTTCCAGACCAGGCACAGTTATGGAGGAAGAGATATCTATTGAAGCTTACAGATCCAGGGGAAGTTCCATAATGGCAGAAGAAGCTGGCCTGCCTTCACAGGTCCGAGCAGAGAGAGAGGAAGCACCAGCCAAAAAGCCAAAAGCCATAGCACACTTCAGGAACTCCATCTAGGCACATTTTGCATATCTTTACACTGAACTCTGAAACCTACCACCATACTTTAAGATCCACCCAGTGACCCCACCTCCAGCCAGGTGGCTGCAGATGCAAGCTACAAACAAATAAAAAACTGAATACAATGGGGGCCATCTGTTCAAACCACCACATTCTTCCCCCAACCCCAATAGATTTTATAACCATCACACATTGTAAATTGTACTCAGTTCAATTTCAAAGGTACCCACAGTCTTGACCAATTTAAGATATTAAGACCTGTAAAATCAAACAAGTCATATATATATAGGTATATATATATATATATATATATATATATATATATATATATATGTATATAGATATATAGATATATATACATACATACATAGGCACAGAGTAAACATTTTTAACTGGTATAATGCATAGCAAGGAGAGACTAAAACAATGCAGACTCAGCCACCATCAAACAAACATCTAACTTCTGCAGTTCAAATTCAATACAACCAGAGACTGACAGTCTCCAGATTTTTCCAATTCTGCCCCTCCAGCTGGGCAGAGTAGCCAGGGAACACTTCCATCTTAGGCCAACACTGCACTCTACGGTATCCCTTGCATTGTCCTGGTATATACAAAACATCTTCAGGTCTTCACGCAAACCATGGTCCATCTTCCAAAGGCTCTTTCAGCCTATCAGGGCATCAGGCCCTGCCTCATGCCACATCTCAGCAGCAGCTCCTGGAACCGTGTGTAATTTATGACCACTCCATGCATTTTTCATGCTTCTGAAACCAATATAAGTTGTGCAGGACACAGCCATATTCTTAATTCAGGGACACAAAACAAATCATAGCCTTGAAAAGCAGGTTCCTTCTCCAGTCAACTCTTTCCAAAAGTGTTTGCATTTCTATGATAGTCTTTCCTCAGGCATCCTTTCCATGGTAAAGCAATTGGACCATATTCCTTAAGATTGCTAATGTGTTTGACAATAGCAGATTCAGTAACCTAAAACCAGTCTCAGTGCCTGTAATTTTAACTTGCTTGAGGTTTTCCTTCTTAAAATCTTAAATCTCTCAGTTCAATATCTCTAGCCAAGCACATCAGTCCATTACAAATTTAACCTTGATTAAACTCTCTGGGCGTGGGCAGCAAGTCACAGCCAGCCCTTATGCCAGTTGCCCAGTTGCAACAAAGTCCTCTGCAGTCTTTCCTTCCCCTTAGAAAGTTTATAAGCCAAGCCTTGAAGTTCAATACTGTGTGCACTTAGCATTCTCAAACTCTCATCAGAATAGTCCATAAAACTTGGCTTACCACTCCAGAAGTCAACTTCATTTGCAAGCACCAAGTCCATGCCCATTCCTCCAAAACAAAGGTTCCAAAACATCAACATCCACATGGTCAGGTTCATCTCAGTCCACTCCTCAGTACCAAGTTCTGTAGCAGACAGCTTCAGGTTCACTGAGATGAACTTCCAGACCAGGCACAGTTATGGAGGAAGGGATATTTACTGAAGCTTACAGATCCAGGGTAAGTTCCATAATGGCAGAAGAAGCTGGCCTGCCTTCACAGGTCCAAGCAGAGAGATAGGAAGCACCAGCCCAAAAGCCAAAAGCCATAGCACACTTAGGAACTCCAGCTAGGCACATTTTGCATATCTTTAGATTAAAATCTGAAACCCACCACCATACCTTAAGATCCACCCAGTGACACCACCTCCAGCCAGGTGGCTGCAGATGCAAACTACAAACAAATAAAAATCTGAATATATTGGGGTCCATCTATTCAAACCACCACACCACCATAATGTAGAATGTCAGGAGCATGAAAATTACCAATGCTGACAAGAATGTGAAACAATAAGAACTTGCATTTTTAGTAGGCATCAACATGTCACACACAGTTCTTTCATCTATTGTAGTGAGTTGAGAGTTTAGGACAATACAGGTAAATGTATAGACTGGTGCCTATAACTATTGAAAATTTGTAAGCGACTTAAATTCCTTTCGTTAGGAGAATGGATATAAAGTTGATTAACATTGATGCAATGAAACATTTTTCAGCTGTAACAAGAAACAGATGATTAGGAGAGTTGTATTATTGGTATTGCATTTACCTAGCATATATGAAACCCTAGTAAGTGCATATTACAAGGTGAAAGCAATTAGTCTGCAATGATACATAGTACATGAGTTCAATAGTAAGAAATATTGAAAAGGCAAACCAGTGCAGACATTGAAAAATCAGTGGTTACCAGAGCTTCTTAAGGAGGAGGACCCAATTTGTATAGATCAGGGGATTTCCAGGGCAGTAGAGCTATTCTGTACCATAGTATTAAATGAATACATACTATATATTTTCTCAGAGCTATGCAATGGCAATGTAAAGCACAGACAATGATCACCAATGTAAACTAGATACTTTATTGATAATAACATATTGGTATTGACTCATCTATTGTCAAACCTGCATCACAATAATGAGAAATATTAAGAGAAATATGTGGAGGACACTGAACTGGAATTTTGAGCTTTCAACTCAATTTTCTGTAACCATGAAGATGTTCTAAAAATAAAACCTATTAATTTTAAAAGTGATATTTTAAACAGTAAGTTTTCCACTAGTATGTCCTCTTCTGAGCCACTTCCTGGGAGTTATGATAAGGATGAAGTAGAAACTGAGTATGAAGGCATTAAATGTAAGACCAATGATAGAAACTCCTGAAGAAAGTATTGTAAGTTATGGAGGGATTTTTTTTTTAATTAACAGAGCTGTTATTCAAGAAAATCCTAATTGGCAATAGTATTAGAGAGGTGGGTTAGCGTTATCCCAGAAAGTTCTTGAAAATAATGTATGGGGTGATTTATAGTTCTAGATATCAGATACAATGGAGCTGAGTGAGTTCCTATTTGTATAAAAGAAACTGTTTTGAAGCAAGTCAAATAAGAATTAGGAAAAAAAAAATTAGCAGTTGAAAGTTTTGAGTTCTCTTCTTTTAGGTCTCTTTATCCCTTTTGAGAATAGATGTTATAATTTCCTTTCATCAGCTCATAGGAGAGTAGCAAATAAAAAACAAAGGTATTCTGAACAGCCCTTTCAAACTACCCTTCTCACATAGACTTTTTCTTCATCTCTATCCCAGATGCTGTCCAAATCTATATTTAAATTCCTTTTTAGTGGAAAATAAGAAGCCTTCATTCTTGTTCCTTTGGATGATATCATTTCTTTAAGCACCTTAAAAATAATTTTAGAAGAGAATTCATGCTCAAAGAATAATGACATTTGTCACAGGATGGCAGTAAAAAAGAGTTGTTATGGAAACTTTGAATTTCCTAGAACATCTTAAGAGGGTTTTGCATGGCTAATCTCTTTTCATCCTCAGTTCTTATTATCCTCATTTAACAATGGATGTAAGTGAGGCTTTTGCCAAACTCACATGACTAGAACATATAACTAGAATCAAATCCAAGTAGGTGAACTCTAAAGTCCAAGTGATGTACTGGTAAGCCAGACTGCCTTGCCATACGTGGCTCCTTTACTTTTTCTTTTGTTTTCCTACTATGTTCCACTTAACTGCAAAAGCTGCAAATTTTCCATTATGCCTGCCAGTGCTGAATCAGTTAAACAAGCATTATCAAGTCTCCAAACTATAAATGTGAAGAAAAACCTTAAAAGAGATCTTGCATTAGTTTTATCGATCTGCCTTTTCAGGATTGAAAACAAAAACCATCTTGAAGCACATCAATAGAATTATGGTTTCCCCTGTGAGAATTTAAGGCATTGGCAGTCTGACTTGTTCTCTTCTAAAGAAGGAACACAGAAAAAAAAATTAGGTGCTAAAATAGGCTGGCTCTGATGAATTGCTGACAGTCCCACATATCTTTTGAGAGCTTTGTTTTCCTTCACTCTTACTATTATTACTCATCCTGTCCCTTAACAAATTATAGGTTTACTCTTATTTATTTATCTACTTAATGATTGAAGCAGTGAGACCTCAAAACACTATGCAAACTCTAAGTCATTAAGTAAGGCTCTGAGATTAATATATATTTTAGAGTAAATCCTTTCCTTTTTTCATATCTACCTTAAATTCATTTCTGTTCATGAAAATATTTGCTGTGATTTATTACATATCATTGCTATGTATTGTTGGCATTGAAACCAACGTAGAGAAATATTATTGCCTTCAATAAAGACATTCTGAAAAGTACAATTGCATCCATATTACACACAGACATTAACAATAAATTAGTTACATAGGAAAAAAATATAGAGAGAGCGATCTAACCAACAGAGAGATTCAAAGCATTATCTTATGATTGCTGCAAGCCAAATATCTGCATGAATCCATTTTAGTTGCTTTTTTTTTTTGAAAGATGACATGTTTAGAAATTTGGCAATTTATATCCAAATGAATTAGATTAATTTCAATGTACTTATTTCTCCAATGATTTGAGGAAGAAATTACTTTCTATCAAAAGCAAAATAAAAATTAAATCAAGGTAGCATTCTAGGTATTTTTTTCTCTGCCATAGCCTGCTGGACGGATAGTGCTTTGAAGTTTTGATACTTGGTTCTTGTGGCAATGTGATTCCGTATGTGACAGGATGCTTGACGTCACTGTCCACCTCCTCTTGACTTCCCAGCTCCCTTTGCTTGTGTGTCACTGCTTTCCTACTGGGTGGCTGGAAGCCACTATTTCCACTAGAGACAAAGTACCAGGCTGAGATACATTCATCCACTGAGGGCCATAGGCATTCAACTCAAACATACAATGTTCCCAAGGGAAATGGAACAAGCTTTGTTGCTTGGTTAGAAAAGATTCAGGATATAAGACTGGGCATTTTATAACACAAGATGTCTTTAAACTTTTCATTTTCTGTTAGAAATGTATTTAACTTTGGATGTTAAGTCAACCATTCCATGTCAAGTTGGGACTCTCCTTGCTTGACTTTTCTATAATCAGAAAAAGGTGTATTGAAAACATTTTGGGAGTTGTAAGAAGAGGCTATGAAAGGCACGTCCTTCCTGGTTGGCTTTTCTTATGGAGCCATGATCTGATGTCGCTGAATGAGAATAAAATGGTTTATGTTTTGTGCTTGTAAAATGGGTTGTAAACGACAAGAGTTTGGCTTTATTAAATTACCTTTTCTTTTTTAACCAACACCATCTGTTCGGACATGGCAAGTGTACCACAGGAAAGAAGCAGAGGGAGTAGATATCCTAAATAGAAAAGAAAATGTTTTTCCTTCATGATCAACCTTTGTAATTTATTGAGGTAAGGTTGGCATGTACATTTGCAGAATTAATTTAGTTATTTAGTAAATTTTTTTGAATAAATTTTGAGAATTACTTGAAATAGCCATTTCTTTTCCATATTGTATTTACACCTCCCAACCAAGACAAGGGCTCAGTGGATGTGTAACCAGAGTTGTTAGGGTCAGAGCCTGGGCCTTTACGACAGTAGCAAGTTAGGCTACATCCATCTTCAGTAGGTTAATTAAAGAAAAAAATGTAATAATGAAAAGGAGAAAGTAAAGGAGATTCATTCAATGATGTCTCAGGGAAGAGAGAGAAATTAAGACGCCTAGTGACCCTCTTTCTGTATGAGTTCATTTCCTGGATCCTGACAAGAGAGTTAGATTTACATAGTGGACTAGAGGCATGCTTAACTCACCAGTCCTGTTCTATCCAGCATTGTTCCAGCATGACCTTGGCTCCTATCTCTCCTGCCAAGTGGCCTGAAAAATTGTCAGAACTGTGTCAAATCTCTTTCTGGGAGACAACCCCCTTCCCCGGCTGGCACAAAGCTTCAGCCTTTACCTTCTCCCCAAATGTGACTCCTGGAGAAAGCACAGCTTCTTGGGGTCCTTTGTCTCAAGTGTGGACAACAAAAGGAGGCATGCAGTGATTTCTTTAGAACATCATCATGCTTATCAGAAAAGTCATAAAAATGCTATATCATACTTTTAGAGATTAACAAATACAGGTCAAACAAATGATGGAGCAGTGTCTTACATGAAAAGTTATCTATTATATATAATTCATATATATATATATGCATATATATATATGTATATATATATATATATATATATATATGAGTATATATGTAATGCATAGTAATTCTTTCATTGTCTCTTTTGATTATGGTCCCTAGGCAAGCAAAATTAGAGCAGATTTTCCTGGAAAACGTAAAGATAGGACCATTTATAATTCTTGGTGCTGAGTTGGATTAAACACCATCAACTGCTTTATTGGACTCTGCACTTCGCCAAGGTATGGGTAATGGCTGAGTAAACTGCCCTCAAATAGCAATGTGCTGAAACTACTTGATGGGAACAGTCCAACAACTCTGGAATGACGAGTAGCCTGGATCAATGGCTGCTGACAAAATTGTCAGCAAATGAAAACCTGTAGAAGTTTGGTGAGAGGACATCTTACAGCATCATCAGTTATTGTGAATGATCAGACAGTGAATCTAAGAACAAAGACAAGGGCAGCTTATATGAAAGCACTAATGCATGGTTCCATGATAATCTAGGGGACTATTGTCTAAATGAATTCCTTTCTAACTTTGTAAACAGGAAAAATGACTTACAAACCACAAAGTTACCCTTGGCCAGACTTTGAAATTGCTTATTTGGAAATTTTCTCTCCCTAGATCTAAAAGAAACTCTGAGAAAAAAATAAAAAACAAGAAACAGCATGGATGAGCTATGGGGTAGTGATTCTGAATCTATATGGAGTAAACATTAGACAACTTACTGGGATAGGAAAAGCAAATCCAAAGGTCCAGCACCATGCAAGTTCCTGTGGTGCTGATTCCTGACACACTTTATGTGAATGAAAACCATGGTCATATTTGAGCTCACTGCTCTATTTGCCTTGCTGAGCACTGTGGCTCCTGAAGGCACCTAAACCTGACATAGATAGAAGGTCTTCGGTGCTGAGGATGTGGGGGTGGCATGTGGAAGATGAAGTTCTGTAGAGATCTGCTGAGATCCATAGCTACCTCATTCATATTCTCCTGAGTACCATTAAGTGTTCTTTCTTCAATCTTTTGCTCCTTTTTCTGCATTTCTTAGTGAGCAGCAGAGCACTGTGATAGTGCATGAGACAGCTGAAGAAGAAGCAAATGTCGTCTCTGAGTACAACTTAAGCTTCAAGGACAGAAGTGTATTCATTAATGGGAGCATATTTCAAAGTTCACTTCCAAAGCTTGCCATTTCATTACCATTTTGGCCAAGAGGCAAAATGATGATGATTTTTATTATCTAAATCCATTGTAACTGTAATAAAGTGTCAATGGCATAAAGAAAAAGGCAGTTTACCTGGATTTATTTATTTTTAAATCAGTCCTTTTGAAGACAAAATGTACCTTTTCTTCTTTTTGTCTCTTAGTTTTTCTATTCCCTTCCATATTCTCTTGGCATTTCTTTTATACTCATATTATCACTAGCTCTTCCCTTCTCCTCTCTTCATCCCTTCTGATCTTCTTTTTCTCCCTCTATGTCATTGTGATATTTCATATGTGTATAACATATGAAAATGGGATTATTTTGAAATTTGAGAGAGTTGTGCTATATAGCCTACACTGGCCTCAAACTCAAGGTGTAACCCAGGCTAGTGTAAAACTCAGGATCCTACGGAATGCTGGGATTACAGACATGTATCACCACAACTGGCTAGATTTTTAAAAATATACGTTTTAAAATAATTTTATGAATTTGACAATAGAAAAATCACAAATCCAAGATATCCACAGAAGGCACCAAACCCTCAGAGGAAATAGAGAGATCTAATTCCACTTGGCGGTAGGAAAAGGACAGATGGGTAAAGGATTGGTAGATAGAGATTCCTTAAGTTTTTCTGTGAGGGTAGGATTTGTCCATTTAGGGATATTGTGGCTGAGAAAGTTCATAAATCTATACTTGGAGAGAGGGGAAAATATAATAGCAATGAAAGTGAGTTTCTTTAGTTAATTATTCAATAAATGGGAAGGTGAATCAGATCAGGAAGGATTTCAAATGCCACATTGTATAAACTGAAGTATGTTCATCAGGTAATAACTGTTTTTTTTTCTTTCTTAAGATTAATATGGCAGTGATGAGGAGGATGGCTTGAAGTGGCTGCAATAGTAGCTTGTGATAGTTGAATATGGTCACTTTTTATGTTTATGATATTATATTTGAGTTTCCAGGGAAGTAGATTTGGAGATGAAGGCCAACATGCAAGTAAGTTTACTAAGGTTCATTTTCTGGAAATTCCTAACATGATGTAAGGATCCCAAGCTATTGTAGGACCCATTTCTCAGAGCTCTGGAAACAGTATCCCCTGAGTCCATTATGTTGGAAGTGACTCCTTTGCACCAAGTGTTAGAAGCCCCAGATCATTTAAGCCATTCCAGTGATTCCCCATGCACTGTGAGATTAAACATCTCAGTCCATTGTATGTTTTCCCAATGTCTGCTCACTGATTTTTGAAGCCTGAATTATTGTTTACCTCACTAAATTTGGATTAATCTGTAAAATATTAACAATAGGGACAAGAAAGCAAAAGCTTTCAAAATAATTATATTTTAAATTATATATTGTCAGGCTGGGTGTGGTGGAGCATGCCCTTAATCCCAGCACTCAGGAGGGAGAGGTAGGAGGATCACTGTGAGTTCAAGTCCACCCTGAGACTACACAGTGAATTTCAGATCAGCTTGAGCTAGAGAGACCCTACCTCAACAAAACAAAACAAAATAAAATAAAATAAAATAAATTCTATATTGTCATCATGTTCTTGATTAGTAAGTCTCAAAATGCTATATATATTAGATTTCTGTTTTTGAGAAAAAGTGACTGTTAAATGGTAACACAGGTACAGCTTTCTCATGTAACAGAGGTGGCAGACACTATAATTATAAAAATCTGATGACATTTTTAGAGATTACTAAAGGTTATGCTGATTTATGTTACATACACTATTAATTTATTGTCTAATATATAAGTAAATCCTAGGAAGAAAGAACCATTACCACATTTTATCTGTGACTACTAAATAGCTAGCCCCAAGAACACTTACTCATTCGACTCAAAGAGAGCTGAGAACTGGATCTAGATTAGATGAACACAAAAATCCATTTTCTCATCTACCTCATGGACTAGATGTTTCACTCCTTAGAAAAACATATAGGGGAGGAAATGTGTGAAATGTTTTCTAGAATAGTAGTTTTCTTTCTTGAATGTAAAAAATAAAAAAATGTTGTATGTAATCTTGGTAGCCTTTTATTTATTTATATATTTTCAAATTATATTATTCTATTTGTGAAAGCGAGGAAGATAGAGTGAGAATGGGTACACTGGGTTCTTTAGCCACTGCAAACGAACTCCAAATGCATGCACCACCTTGTGCATCTGGCTTACATGGGTCCTGGGGAATCAAACCTGTGTCCTTTGGCTTTGCTGGAAAATGCCTTAACTGATAAGCCATCTCTGCACCCCATTGGTAGCTCTTAAAATATGTATTTATTTGAAAGAGACAGAGGGAGAGAGAGAGAAAGAATGGACACAAAAGGTCTTCCTGCCACTGCTAAGAAATTCCAGACGTATGCACCACTTTGCCCATCTCACTTTACATAGGTACTTGGGAATAGGACCTGAGCCACCAGGCTTTACAAGAAAGCACCTTTAACTGCCAAGATATTCCTTCAGCCCAGTTATCTTGGTAAGTTTTTACATGTAAAATTTGGAAAGCAGACTCTCTCCTCGGTCAGAGAAGAAAGACTATATTGGATTACAATAAGCACCACATATGTTCCAGTAGAATATTCAACCAAGCAGTGGCTTTTGAAAATAAAGACTTCTCATAAAGTGAAATGAATTATTGTCCTTTCCCATTGCATTGAAACTCTGATACAACAGTACCAGAAAGCAGAAAAAACATCATTTCAAGTCAGTCCTGTTTTGTGGCTTTCATCCCATAGATTGATTTTATATGCAGGTTTAGCACTCCACAGCTGCCAAAAGCCATCAGTGCAATAGTCCATTCAGAGCAAAACAAAATTTGAAAAGAGGACATCCAGCAAGGACATGCTGCAGAAGGCAAAGGACAGATATGAGAAAGACCTTCTGGCCCATGTTCTCACCCAGGATGCTTCCAATATCTAAAAACAAGACAGAAAAGGCTACAGGGTTGGATATATACACAACAGAGATGGCCTGCTTAGCAAAACATATTTCCATGAGAAATGAGACTACAGAGAACTCATTGTGATCACATCATTTAAAGTGATAAATATGATTTACTGTGGATGGCAAGATTCTGGAAACTAAGTACATCTAAGGTACACAGTTCTACCAATCTAGCCCTTTTATCAGTGGATTGATTCTGGGGGAGAGAGTTGAATATGAGACAGTCTCCAAAGATATTTTTGTACTTTTTTTGTGTGTAAAGACATAACTAAATCATGCTGGCTCGGTGTTCAAGAATTATGACATGCATAAGTTATGAGAGTTCTCTGATCTCAACTTCGTGGCTAGTTGGGCTATGAAAATGTGAATCATTAAATATAACACTTCTATGCAGCTCTGTTTCCTATCTAATACAAGATAACTTCCCTAGGAATAATCCTTTTAGCTTTATGACATATACCAAAACATAAATATAGACTCAGATACAAGGAATTTAAAATAAATAAGTCTTATTCTTTTATTTGTATAATCCAGAAATTTCTTCAAATATTTTTGGATTTATTTAATGAATCTTCACACAGTGCAACCATAAGACTCAGTAATAGACTTGTCATTATGTGCCTGAGCTCAGTGTCAGGAGAGTGGATGGAATAGCAGGAGTCAAGCAGGTACTGATTTCTGTGAAAAGCCTGATGTTTAGAGATGTGACATGTTGATAGTAACCTTTGTGGTGTTCATAAGTGGTGTGTGGAGCCTGTGGTACAGCTTGGGTCCCACTGTGCTCTGTACACTTCCAACAAAGCTTAAAAAAGTATGCTGTCTACACATAGGCTCAAATGTGTCAAAGACCTAGGCAGTGTGAGCTGTGGAATGAGCAGGAAGAAGTGTGCATCACAGATTTTCTACCACTGACTCCTTGTTTCTACTTAGTTAATATTGTCTATCTGCTTTCTGGCAATCTGTCCAAATTTCCTTGGAAGACCAGACAGTGAAGTATCCAAATGCTAATTCAATGCATTGCATGCATTAACAAATGCACTGTTTCCCAAAGAAAGTGATTTACACAGATTTGAAGAAGGAGATAAGTGATGTAGACAGAAAACAATGAGGATACTAGCAGGGTAGCCTGGTAAAATAAAGGAAATCTCCAATAAAAATACTGAGCCAACACTTTTATTTTCTTTTTATTTAACTATAGGTCAAAGCAAAATAAAAACCCGAAATCAAAGCAACATAATCTGATACTGAGTTTATCACATGTGTGCCTCTCCAGATCCTATTAATGGCCCTTGTAAACATTCAACCACAGAAGATGCTTATCCATTCTCTTTCCAAGAATGTCCATGTCATTAACTAGAAACAAGCACAAATGTTTATTTCTATGTCTGACCATTTGGGGAAGTGATAGAATGACAGGGACATTTCCTATGAGCATGAACACTATAAATAATAGGATACTAGCCTGTTATACTAACTTGAAACTATTCCAAAGTTATATGACTTACTACTATACATTGTATTTGAACTGCTTTTAGCCTTCAAGAAAACTGTTATACTGTCATGCTGGGAAGCATTTTTAACACTTTAATAGACTTTGGAAGGCTTGAGTTCACAGGCAATAGTCTTCAGGCAGCCACATCAATCACTTCTCATTTGTAGTTCATGCTTCAGCAACAGAGGTTCATTGCATGCTCTTCAAATTTTAAGAGTTAGCCGGGCGTGGTGGCGCATGCCTTTAATCCCAGCACGCAGGAGGCAGAGGTAGGAGGATCGCTGTGATTTCGAGGCCACCCTGAGAATACATAGTGAATTCCAGGTCAGCCTGGGCTAGAATGAGACCCTACCACGAAAAACAAAAACAAAACCAAAAAATTAAGAGTTGTCGGGTGTGGTGGCGCACACCTTTAATTCCAGCACTCAGGAGGGAGAGGTAGGAGGATCGCCCTGAGTTTGAGGCCACCCTGAGACTACATAGTGAATTCCAGGTCAGCCTGGGCCAGAGTGAGACCCTACTTCAAAAAAAAAAAGCTTCTGATTTACCTTAGTAACATTTTCTCATGTATTAAAACTCATGTGGACAAAATAATGTTGCCTAGAATCTTTGCCTGCAATTTATATCAATTTCTTTGACTTTTGCAATCTTAAAAATAAAGGAAAATGTATGTAAAATATATACAATGTAAAAAGAATTTATGTTAGAGGTAAGAAGATTTGAAGTCCCTGTCATAAAACTATTTATGAATTCACGCATATACCGAGTTTTCATACATTCATTTCCAAACTTAAATAGTGAGATTCTGGAAAAATCATATGATACTAAAAGCCTAAACACTGAAGAATATGTTTAAAAAAGGAAGTTATCCATGACCTCAATGTGCCTGACACTACCTACACAAGACCTTCATAACAGGAGGAAAAAATGATGCCATCAAATTAAATATAGAATAATTGAAAGTGGGAGGGAATATGGTGGAGGATAGATTTGTGATGGGGAAAGTGGGGCAGGTGAGGGAATTATCACTGTTTATTGTCTATCCTTATGGAAGCTGTCAATAAAAGTATAAATGGATCAACTAGGCATGGTGGCACACACCTGTCATCCCAGCACTTGGGAGGCAGAAGTAGGAGGATTGCTATGAGAGCGAGGCCACCCTGATGACATAGTGAATTCCAGGTCAGTCTGAGCTAGAGTGAGACCCTACCTCGAAAAACCAAATATAAATATTATATATATATATATATATATATATATATATATATATATATATGAATCATATACTTTATTTGCATATATTTCCAAATTGTTATCCCTAGATGAAAAGTGTACACAGATATCAGTCTTGACAACGACACTAGCTAACTTTATGTTCTATGAATTTTAATACAACATTATGTTAGATGTTCTGGGCTCAGACTCTGAGAAGTTCCACACAGCCACCAGTTGTACACTGATTATTCCTTCTTGGTACACTTTTAATTGTACATTCTTCTCTGCAATGCTCTTGTCAGTTTCTTTCTATCTACACAATCTCTGACCAAACCAATGGGCCAGAACAGCTGCTAATTGATCTTCCTTAATAATTCTTTAAGAATTATTGAAAGTTCCATTAGCCTTTCTTTGACATAATATGTGATACCAGTAAGTGCTTAATAGTGCATGAATTTACCTTATTCTCTTATGATGTTTATTTGGCATGGATCTCCAGGTAACCTCATACATACTTTGAGGATTAAAGCTACATATTGAAAGTCTCACCTATTCTCACAGTAGCTAGCATAATGTTAAGCATATCACAATAGGTGTTTATGAATCCTTGTTAATTGAGTTACACAAGTTTTTCATTATTCCCATAGTTAATTCTTACAACTCTGTGTTGTAATACAGAGAATCTTAGTGTCCCTTGGAGTTTCAATTTCAGAATTTCAGTTCTAGAACTTCTTAAGTTTAACTTTAAGTTTCAGTTAGGATTTGGAGGACAGACGTTAACAATGGCAATTTAAACTCTTCATTTTAAAAGCAAACAGATACACAAACATCTCTGCTGTATTTTTAAACTATCATACCCAAATCTCCAGGAAAACTGTTAAGAAACCAACTTTATAAATAAGTCCAAAGGATTGTTTTAAAAATTCTATCATAAACTATCATGTATGATCTGTCTGGATTATAATCTCTTCAAAAACTACATTGTGAAGGGACTGAGAAGATGGCTCAGTGGTTTAAGGTGCTTCCTTGCAAAATCTGCCAGTCTGGAGTTTGATTCCCCAGTACCCATGTAAAGCCAGCTCTCTCTCTCTCTCTTTCTCTCTCTCTCTGTCTCTTTCAAATAGATCAGCACAAATATACTTTAAAGAGTTACACCACTAACCCTTACAGTTTTATTTTTGACTCATAACTCAAAGATAAAACATATTATTAGTTAAAAATCCTCTATATCAGAGACTTTCTCATTTCCACACTATAAAAAAAAAATCTAACCCAAAGTAGCTTACAGGAAGAAAAGAAATGAATCTGGTTTACAGGTCTAAAGGGTAGATTTCATCATAAAAGGGAAATTATGACAGGAAGTTTCCTTGCCACTTATCCATCTCTCCAGCTAGAATTTGACTGAATTTTAAAGTATATGCGCATATTGCTTGAAATAGCAATTTCATTGAAATTCTTATATTTTTTTCTTATACTTTAACATGATATGAATAGGGCCATCAGAATAACATATAACAAAAATGAGTAAGAATGGAAATTTTTTGGTATTCTTTATCTCAGAAGTAGAGTACCCTTTCACCTACTAAACATTTTAGTCACTGAATTGTTTGCTATATTTGAATACTCTCTCTCTTTCTCTCACCCTCTCTCTCTCTCTCTCTCTCTCTCTCTCTCTCTCTCTGTGCATAGTGTTGTTTTGATGGTGATCAAATCTCACATAACATGTATGTTGAGCAAACTTTCTAACACGAACCTACAACCCCACCCCTGTGGGGGCTTTTTAGATACCACTTAGCATATTATATAATATTCTATTCCTTCACCACACAGGGGCCAATCATCTGTCATTATGGTGGGGACATGCACTGTGTTTTAGCACTCAGATTGCCTTTAGCAGTCTTCTTCCCTTGGCTGTATGAGTGTCAGTGGTCCACAGATTGTGCTGGGCCTCACTCAAAGTTCTAACACTTGGATTCCCTCTAGCAACTCCCCCTCCTTTCACCACAGCAGTATCTACAATATGCCATTTGGGCTGGGACCAAAGTGTGAATGCAAGTCAACTTCAATCAAGTAGAGACCACCTCACTGACACATCCCCAAAGCAGCACTAAGTATCTCCAAGGTTGAACTCCAAGAAAAAAATGCAAGCACTGTTCAAAGTATTTAGTCAGCACAGGTATGCCAGGAAGATTATACCAGCGCACTACAGAAAAGTCTCAAGGAGAAAGGGTAACACAATAAAAAAAAAAAAAAAAGCCAGTGTGTCTCCCCCTGAGAATTACCAGTCCCATTGTAGAGGATGTTCATGAGTGATACTTCAAGGAAATGTCAAACAAATATTTACAAAGAACTGAAAAAAGACAAAGGTAAATGTGTGGGTGAAATACAGAGTAACTACAAAGAGTAATCAAATAATGTGTATGAATTCCAAGAGTAAAAAAATATAGCTGGATTAAGTGAAGAAGCCAAACCATGATATGGAAATGGAACTCAGAATAAAAGTCCTGAAGAAAAACAAAACTTGTGATGCCCACACAAGCGCAATAGTGGCACACAGCCATGGTGGGGAACCAACTGCTCTTAATTTGGCTAACTGATCTCCTCAGTGGTACAGGACCCATAGCTGGAGCTGGGAAACAAGTCAGAACCATATCCAAACATAAGCCCACTCACCAATATCAAGCTACCATCAATCATGGGCTACAAGAGGGCCTACACCTATCAAATTCTCTATAAAAAAAGTAAGGGTTATCTCTTTTGTCCTGGTGCTAATTTACTCTCCGTTGGAGAATCTGCTTCTCTTTTTCAGATAGATGTAGATCCTAAAGAGAGAGCCACCCTATCATACCTCCAAAGGGCCCCGGCTGAAACTAAGAAAAATTGGCAAAATAAGCAAGGGTGCTGTTTTCCTGATGAACCGGATACCAGCAGAAGGGGGAAGGAGATCAACACAGAGAAAAATCAACTCCTACCAAATCATAGAGCCAGAGCCTCAGAGGCCCCTGACACCTCATCACTGAAGCAGACCAAAAATGAACCCAACATGGCTCAGGGAAATTTTGCAGAAGAGGGGGGAGAAAGAATGTCAGAGCCACATGTTGGGTCATGATATGCAGAGACATTTATCTTACCCATAACTGTTGGCTAACTCCACAATGCATGACCCATATACCTCAACAAGGAGGGGCCAAGGGGAGGGGGTAGTTCACGGATGAGCCTAATAATGGTACCAAACTGACTGTATTTGCTGAATACAAAACTAACTAATTAAGAAAAAAAGAAAAAAAAAAGATTTCAAAAGAAAAAGAAAAAGAAAACTGAAATAAAGCTGAAAAGGGATAATACAATAATCAAACAAAAACTCAAAGGAAAGCCACACCAATGGAATGAATATCATCAGTACTCAAAGACAAGGTAGAGAAACTAGATCAACTAGTCAAAACTACTAAGAAGGGAAATAAAACACGTGAAGGTATAGGAGAGCAATGGAAAAGACCAATACTTATATTTCCTTGATAAATTCTTCCCTGTATTAGTATGTAGTGGCTCTCTTTGTATCTTCTTGCCACTTTTACTTTGAAACCTTCTTTATCAAATATGCAACTCTTTGTGCTAGCTTGGATGTGGCTTCTATTTGCTTAGTAGGGTGATTTTTTTTCTTTTAGGTTTTTTCTGACTTTTAGATTTTGGATGTATTTCTGAGTTATGTTTATTTTTATGGATGTGACAATCTTTATTCTTCCCCTGTATATAGCATTTATTCAAAAATTTTCCACAGTGCTGGACTAGTTGTCATGAATTAACTCAAATTCTCCTTGTCTTGAAATAGGCTTATTTATCTGTAAACTATAATATATACCTTTACTTGGCACAGTAATCTTGATTAATAGTTATTTACTTTCAGGGCTTAAAACATTTCAGTCCATGCTTCTCTGGCTTTCAAGGTTGTTGATAAAAGACCTGATTTATTCTGATGTCTCTGCTTCTGTATGTAAGTTGGTATGTTCCCTGTACAGTTTTTACTATTGCTTTTGTTTTGTATTTTTGACATCTTGACTATGACATCTTGTGGAGAGATTTCTTTGGCCATGGCTATTTGGGTTCCAAATAATCCCTGTGTTTGCATATCTATTTCTTGGTTTAGGTTTCAGAATTTCTTGGCTGTAATTTCATTGAATGTTTTATGAAGTCTATTTGACTTCACATCACTTCAGTTTCTTCTTCTGTTCAATAGATTCTGCATTCAGAAAGCAGAGGTAAGAGGATTACTATGTGTTTGAGGCCACCCTGAAACTACATAGTGATTCAAGTTAAGCCTAAAAGTAGGACTATCAAATCATTTTCTGACATTCCAGCTATCGCATATTTCTTTGTAGGTATTGAAAAGCTCTTTGCAATGCCATTGTTGTAGAATGCTTCTCATGAAGTTTGTGTCCCTTGCCTTTCCATAAGTCATGTGGCCAGTTGTCTCCAGTTCAGTTTCTGTTTAAGTGAAGCCTGTCAGTGGTAGTACATATGATGGGTTTACAGTGGTAGTAATATCAGAGCAAAGTAGCTTCTTGCACATCTCCCCCTCACCCCAGTAAGGTTTAAAGACAGTGACACTAGGGTGTTCATTGCAGAAACTGTAAAGTAAAGGGATTTATTTTTGTGGGGGTGGTGTTGAGGGTATTAGGTAGTCCAAGAAGGTCTGGTACAATTCACCAGTGAATCCATCTGGGCCTGAAATTTTTGTTGTTGTTGTTGGGAGGTTTTTTTTTTTTTTTTTTTTTTTTTTTTTTTTTTTTTTTTTTTTTTTTATAACTGCTTGAATCTCTGTAATTGTTATAGGTCCATGTAAATGGTTTACCTCTTATTTATTTAAATTTAGCATGTCATATAAATCTAGGAAGTCATTAATTTCTTTCAGATTTTCAAACTTACAGGAGAATATATTCTTTATTTTTATTTTTATTTTTTATTAGTATGTACACAGTGTATACAGTCACGTAGGTACCATTGTTAGCTTACTTCCTGCCCTCCCCCCTGGACAGGGACCCTCCTTCTTGTTGTAGAATATATAGGTCATGCATTGTGAGGTTAGCCATCAGTTATGGGTAAGAGGCAATATCTCTGTGCATAATGACCCAATGGGTGGTTCTAACATTCTTTCTGCCCCCTCTTCTGCAAGTTTCCCTGAGGAATGTTGGGTTGATTTTAGGTCTGCTTCAATGATGAGGTCTTGTGAGCCTCTGTGTCTCTGGATATCTGGTTTGGTAGATGTTCAGTGTTCTCTGTTTCTATCTCCTTCACCCTTGTGCTGGTACCAGGTTCACCAAGGAAGCAGCACTCTTACTTATTTCCCCAATTACTCTTTGTTTCAGCTGGGGACCTTTTGATGTATGATGGGCTGGTTCTCTCCTTAGGGTCTGCGTCCATCTGAAAAAGAGAAACTAATTCTAAAATGGAGAGTAAAGTTACAGCAAAATAAATTGGATAACCATTGTTTTATTAGAGGGAATTTAATAGGTGTAGGCCCTCTTGTAGCCCATGATTGGTGGGAGCTTGATAATGAAAAGCAGGCTCACTTTTGGATATGGTTCTGACCTGATTCCCAACTCCAGCTGTGGGTTCTGTTCAACTGAGCAGATCAGTTAGCCCAATCAAAAGCAGTTGGTTTGCCACCATGGCTCTGTGCCACTACTGCATTTGTGTTAGCACCATATCAGGTTGTTTGCTCTTGATAAGCTTAGACCACAAGTTGCTTGGACACATGTTGGTCATTTTCCCCCAGTTGCTCATGTAGCACCTTCTGGCACTAGACAAACTAACTGCCTGGGGACTGACTCTCTTCCAGGTTCCAGCCAGGTCACACCATATTCTGTACCATCAGCATATGGTGTCTTCAGTAGAGTCTTACCACTAACTGTTGGTGGGTTATCAAGTACTCTGATAGAAATCTGTCTTCATTTGGGAAACCTTTTAGGTCTCTCTGATCAACAGCTCATTATAGATGGTAGCCAAATGCTGGTACTGGGAGTTACAGGTCAGTGCCAAAGAAAAGAAGGGAAAAAAAGAGAGGTAACATGAAAGAGATAAGGAGAGAGAAAGAAGAGGTAGACAGAAAGAGAGAGAGAAACAGGAGAAGATTAAGCTCAGTCTTTATCATATACTCTTCAGGGCCTTGTGATTCAGGTGTTCCCTCTAAGGACCTGATGAAGGTTCAAATATTTAGTCTGTCTTTTAGGATGTAGAATTTTATGGTACCATTGCCATTTGGATTCAATTTTGTGTCCTCTATCGCCATCCTTTCTCTCCACTACCATCCCTCCCACCCTATTGTCTGGTCCTCGAGATGATTATTAGGTATGTCAGCATCTCTGGTAGATTCAGGCTAGGAAACATAGATGAATGAGACTATGTGATGATTATCTTTCTGTGATTGGATGAGTTCACTGAGAATGATCTGTTCCAGATTAGAACATTTTTCTTCAAATATCATTGTGTCATTTTTCTTTACTGCTGTGTAGAATTCCATCGTGTAGATATACCACATCTTCATTATCCATTCCTCTTATGATGAACATCTAGGTTGATTCCAGCTCTTAGCTATTATGAATTGAGCAGCTATAAACATGGTTGAGCAAATCTCTATGAACTGAGGCATGGATCTTTTAGAATAAATGCCCAGTAAGGGAATAACTGGGTCTCTTGGTAACTCTATAGGCAACCATTTTAAAAGTCTCCATATTGCTTTCCAAAGTTGTTATACTAACTTACATTCTCACCAACAGTGGATGAAGGTTTCTATTTCTCCTCATCCCTGCCAGCATTTATTTTCATTTGATTTTTGTAATGTTTGCTATCCTTACTGGGTAAGGAGGAATCTCATAGTTGTTTTAATTTGCAGTTCCATGATGATTAGGGATAATAAACATCGAGATCAGGAACAAGACAAGGGTGTTCACTCTTACCTCTACTTTTCAATATAGTACTGGAAGTATTAGCTCAAGCAATAAGACAAGAGAAAGAAGTAAAAGGGATACAATTTGGAAAGGAAGAAGTTAAGTTAGCTCTATTCACAGACAACATGATTTTGTACATAACAGACCCAAGGATGTCCATCTTAAAACTCTTAAAGGTGATTAACTCTTTCAGCAAAGCAGCAGGATACAAAATCAATACACAAAAAATCAGTAGCCTTTCTATTTGCAAAAGACAATGATACAGAGAAAAAAAAATAAGTGACATTGTCCCATTTTCAATAGCAATGATGACAACAAAAATAATAAAAATACCATGAAAAACCATTAACCAAGGATGTGAAAGACCTATACAATGAAAACCACTAAAAAAAGAAATTGAGGAGAACTTGAAAAAGTGGAAAGACCTCCCATGCTCCTGGATAGGCAGAACTAACATTGTGAAAATGGCAATTTTACCAAAATCAATATATTGATTCAATGCAATACCAATCACAATCACAACATTGTTCTTCGCAGAGATAGAAAAAATGATCTCAAAATTCATATGTAAAGGCAGAAGGCATCAGATATCCAAGCATATCCTCAGCAAAATAAACAGCTCTAAAGGCATCACCATACCTAATATAAAGCTATATTACAAAACCATAGTAATAAAAACAGTGTGGTACTAGCATAAAACCAGGAGTATAGAGCAATTAAACAAAATTGAAGACCCAGACTTTGCTATAGCTATAGCAAACTATAGCTATTTGATATTTGACAAAAGCCCTAACAGTATAGCCTGGAAAAAAGACAGCATTTTCAACAAATGGTGCTGGACAAACTGAATAACCATGTGCAGGAAATTGAAACTTGATCCACAGATCTTGCCATGCACAAAAATTGAGTCCAAATGGATCAGAGACCTCAATATAAGACTGGAAACTTGGCTACTGCAGGAAGAAAAAAATAGGAGGAACTTCCTATGATATAGGAATGGGAAAAGACTCCCTGAACAAAACACCAGTAGCTCAGGATCTTAAACAATCACTTAATCATTGGGATCTCATAAAGCTGAAAGTTTCTTTACAGAAAATCATACAATAAACAAATCCAATAGATTAACCACAGAATGGGAAAAAAAATATTTTCTGGCTATCCAACTGAGAGAGATCACATTTCTATTATCAACAAAGAACTCAGAAACCTAAACAATAAAAAGTCAAACAACCCACTCACAAAATGTGGCAAAGAACTAGACAGGCAGGTCTCAGAGAAAGAAATGCAAATGGCAAACACACACTTAAGAAAATGTTCAAGCCTAGTAAAGTCTATATTCTTAAAGTATGTCCTTGTGATTTTTTGGACTCTGTGGTAATGGTGCCTTTTGCATGTGTAATTTTTATTAATTTGTGTCTCCTCTCTCTTTCTTTTGGTCAGATTTGCTAGGGGTTTGTCCATTTTTATCAATCTTGTTTATCATATCAAAGAACCAACCCTTTGTTTTTATTCTTTGCATCTTTTTTTCCTTGGTTCTTATTTCATTAATTTTTGCCCAGATTTTCATTATTTCTATGCATCTACTAATTTTTGGCTTGCCTTATTCTTCTTTTTCCAATGCATTAAAGTGGAGCTCTAAGTTGTTTACTTGTGACCTTTCTACTTTTCTTTTTAATATAGGCATTTAAAGCTATAAATTTACCTCTTAGGACTGCCTTCATTGTATCCCAATGGCATTTGTATGTTGTGTTCTCATTATGCTTCGATTCTATGGGTTTTTTTTGTTTCCTTTTTGATTTATTCAATGACCCATTCATCATTCAGTAGTGTACTATTTAGTCTCCATGATTTTGTGAATGCTCTGTAGTTTTTCTTGTTGCTGATTTGTAATTTAATCTCATTGTGATCAGATAGAGTCCAAGGAATTATTTTAATTTTCCTGTCTTTGCTAAAAATTGCTTTTTGACTTCCAGGTAAAATGGAGGCATAGGAGCCATGCCAAACCAGCCTAGGGAGGTACTTAAGCAAAACCCCTGCAAAATACACTCTTCTTCTGAAAAGTGAAGAAGAATAGGTTATTCTTAGACACAGCAGAGAAGCTGCAGATTAAGGATGTAGAACAACACACACTCTTAGGGATTTTGGCTTTATATGAAAATTTGTTGGTTTAAATCCCCACAATTGCATGCTTTGTGCTGTTTTTTATTGATTATGCATGTTACTTGGTTGAAGTGTAGAATTTGTCAGTACATTATTCCACCAAGTCCACTAGAATACTTGCTTAGCAAGCAAACTCAACACCTAAGATTACTTCTGTGGCTTCATTGGGGGACAAGAGCTACACATAGCACCTTGAACTCATATCCTGAGGGTCTATAGAGCTGGATTGCCACATCTGGGAACACTGAAGATAAGTAGAAAACCCAAGCATCAAATCGATTCAGGATGCAAAAGTTGCTACAATATAATACAAGACAATCAAATAAGCAAGACAACACAGTCCTACCAAAAACTATAAATCCATCAGAAATGATCACCAATGAGACTGTTTTAGATGAAATGCCTGACAAAGATTTTAAGAAAACGATGGTATCTATGCTGAAAGAAATCAGAGAAGAAATGAAGGGAAACAAAGAAGAAAACAAAGGAATTAAAGAAGAAAACAAACTTCCAAAAAAGGACACAGGAAACCAGCTTAGTGAAATAAAAAGGTCATTACAAGACATGAGTAAGGAAATAGAAACACTGAAGAAAAACCAGGCTGAAATGCTGGCTCTGAAGAATACAGTCAATGAAATAAAAACTCTGTGGAAAGTCTCTCCAGTAGAATGGGTAAAGGAGAAAACATAATATCTAAATTAGTAGACCAGGGAGCAGATCTAATATAGTCCAACAAAGAGAAAGACAATCTAGGAGCAAGGTATGAATGGGAATTTCAAGATATCCAGGACACTATGAAAAGATCAAACACAACAATTCAGGGTATAACAGAAGGAGAAGAATTTCAATCCAGAGGCTTAGTAGATATTCTCAACAAAATCATAGAATAAAATTTTCCCCAAATTGGGAAAGAAATGCCAATGAAGATACAAGAAGCTTTAAGAACACCAAACAGACAAAATCTGGAAAGAACCTCTCCTCACCATTTTATAATTAAACTACTAAACACACAAACCAATGAAAATATATTGAAAGCAGTTAGAGAGAAGAAGCAAGTCATCTGCAAAGTGTAGCCCATCAGAATAACTGAAGATTACTCAACACAAACTTTAAAAGCCAGAAGTGCTTGGAATGATACGTTGCAAGTTCTGAAAGATAACAACTGTCAACTGACATTACTTTATTCTGGAAAACTATCTATCCAAATTGATGGAGAAATAAGGACATTCCACAACAAAAACAGGCTAAAGGACTTTATGATAACTAAACCAGCTCAAAACCACACTCAAATAACAGTTAAAACAAATGAGTAAAGGGATAACAGGAAACATTACAAAATAAGAAGAATGGTGAGAATAAATGCATACCTTTCAATAATAACTCTTCATATCAATGACCACAACACACCATCCAAAAGGCACAGGCTTGCAGACTGGATTAAGAGGTAGGATCCTGTCATTTGTTGCCTCCAGGAAACACATCTCTCAATAAAAGATAGATACTGCCTTATGATGAAGGTATAGAAAATGGTATTTCAAGCAAAAAGGCCTAGGAAATAAGCAGGGGTTGCTATCCTAATATCTGACAGGATAGACTTCAAAACAACATTAGTGAGGAAACATAAAGAAGGTCATTTTATATGGATTAAAGGAACAGTCCAGCAGGAGGACATTACAATCCTAAACATATACGCAGCTAACATGGGGGCTCCCAGTTTCATCAAACAAACACTATTAGATTTAATATCACAGAAATATCAAACACAATTGTAGTGGGAGATGTCAGTACCCCACTCTCATCAATTGACAGGTTATCCCGGCAAAAAATAATCAGAGAGACAACTGAGTTAAATGATGGAGCAAATGGACCTAACAAATATCTACTGTACATTCCATCCAAATGATGTAGAATATACATTTTTCTCATCATCATATGCAACATTCTCTAAAATAGACCATATATTAGGACACAAAGCAAAGCTCCACAAATTTTGGGAAAATTGAAATAATCCCTTGTACTCTATCTGACCACAATGTGATTAAACTGCAAATCAGCAACAAGAAATGCTACAGAGCATACAGAAATTCATAGAGACTAAACAGTACACTATTGAGTGATCAATGTGTCATTGAAGAAATCAAAAAGTAAATCAATAAATTCATAGAATCAAATGATGATGATAATACAACATACCATTACCTTTGGGACACAATGAAGGCAGTCCTAAGAGGGAATTTTATAGAAATTAGAGAGTTGACAAATAATTTAATGCTCCACATTAAAGCTTTGGAAAAAGAAAAACAAATAAATACACAGAAATCAGTAGCTTTCTTTTTATTTATTTTTTATTTATTTATTTGAGAGTGACAGAGAGAGAAAGAGGCAGATAGAGAGAGACAGAGAATGGGCACACCAGGGCTTCCAGCAACTGCAAACGAACTCCAGACACGTGCGCCCCCTTGTGCATCTGGCTAACATGGGTCCTGGGGAATTGAGCCTCGAACCGGGGTCCTTAGGCTTCACAGGCAAGCACTTAACCGCTAAGCAATCTCTCCAGCTCAGTAGCTTTCTTATATACTAACAACAAACACATGGGGAATGAAATTAGGGAATCTCTCCATTCATAAATGCCCCCCACCCAATAAAATACCTTGGAATAAACTTAGCTAAGGAAGTGAAGGAGCTCTATAATGAGAACTTTAAAACACTCGAGCAAGAAACTGCAGAAGACACAAGGAAATGAAAGATATCACATGTTCTTGGATTAGAAGAATCAATATTGTGAAAAATATCAATCTTACCAAAAGCAATCTACACATTTAATGCAATCGTCATTAAAATTCCAATGGCATTCTTCAAAGAAAAAAAAAATCTTAAGTTACATTTGGAAGAACAAAAAACCTCAAATATCCAAAACAACTTTGTTCAAGAAAAATAAGGCTGGTGGTATCACCATACCCGATTTTAAGCTATATTCCAAAGTCATAGCAAGAAAAACATTATGGAATTGGCACAAAGACAGACATGTAGATCAATGGAACAGAATGGAGAACCAAGATGTTAATCCAGGCAGCTATAGCCATGTGATTTTTGCAAAAATGCCAAAAATATTCATTGGAGAAAATACAGCCTCTTGAACAAGTGGTGCTGGGAAAACTGGATATCTATATGTAGAAAGATGAAAATAGATCCTTGTCTTTCTCCATGCACAAGAATCAAATCCAAGTGGATCATGGACCTTAATGTCAGACCTGAAACTCTGAAATTGCTGGAGGAACAGTTAGGGGAAATCCTTCAACATGTTGGCATAGGTAATGACTTTGTGAATATAACCCCAATTGCTCAGAAAATAAAACAGCTAATCAAATACTGGGATCTCGTGAAATTACAAAGCTTTTGTACAGCAAAGGACACTGTGAATAGAGCAAAGAAACAACCTACGGAATGGGAGAAAATCGCCCAGTTACACATCTGACAGAGGATTAATATCCAGGATATACAAAGAACTCAAAAAAAAAAAAAAAAAAAAAAAAAAAAAACAGAACAATAAGTAATCAAACAACCCAATCAAAAAAAAAATGGGCTAAGGCACTAAATAGAGAGTTCTCACCAGAATAAATACAGATGGCATATAAACATCTAAAAAAAGTGTTCTACATCCCTAGCCACCAGGGAAATGTAAAATAAAACTACCTTAGGTTTCCATCTCTTTCCCATCAGAATGGCTACCATCAAGAAAACAAATGGCAATAAATGTTGGCAAGAATGTGATAAAATGGGAACCCTTCTGCACTGTTGGTGGGAATGTAATCTGGTCCAGCCATTGTGGAAATCAGTGTGGACGTTCTTGAGACAGCTAAAAATAGATTTGCCATATGATCCAGCTATAGCACTCCTAGGCATATATCCTAATGACTCATCTCATTACCTTAGAGATACTTGTACAACCATGTTTATTGCTGCTCTATTCACAATATCTAGGAAATGGAACCAACCTAGATTTCCATCAACAGATGCATGGCTATTAAAAATGTGATACATCTAGACAATGGAGTTCTATTCAGTGGTAAAGAAAAATTAAATTTGGAGGGAAGTGGATGGATCTGGAAAGGATTTTAATAAGTGAGGTAACCCAGGATCATAAAGCCAAATGTCGCAGGTTCTCTCCTATATGTGGATCCTAGCTACAAATGTATAGACTTGTGTGTGTCTGGAACCAAAAATCAGTACCAGAGGCCCATTAGCTAGAAAAAGGTCTATAAAGGAGGGTGGAGAGGGAAGGCCTTAAGAAGATGGTATTGTATATATGTAAGTAGAAGAACAGATTACAGGGAGGGAAAAGGCCTAAGCAAGGTAAGGGGAAAAGATTATATAAAAAAAATGGTTGGGGGGGGGGTGGTCAATCAAAATTCAATATATTCTGAATAAGACATGAAAATCTACTTTCTTAAAAAATGGCCCATTGAGAAGTCATAGATTGTTCCTACAAAATTTTCAGTGCCTGGGATGGGATACCTTCCAGTGAATTGTTGGCCAGGGATATCCCTGTTGCCTGCACAACATTACAGGCTATTGCCAAGGCCCTTGGTTCCCCATGAGAAAGAGATGGTAAGACCCTACTGCTGAAGACTTCACATGCCTTAGAGGCAAAGTCACTGAGAAATCAAGTTGGTGCTGAGCAGAAAACCTTCTCCCTGTAGCCCAGCCAAATGAAAGCTGGGAAAAGTTTCACTGTATGCAGTCTTGTGGGAGACATAAGTTATCTGCAGTGAAAACAGTGGATACTGGAATCCTCAAGTTTGTCCAACAGGTCAAATGACTGAACAAGTGCAATAGTGGCATGTCTGCTCTGGGGGAAAACAACTGCTCTCTAATTGGACTGAAGGCCCACTCTATGGGAGGGAATACTTGCCTGGTACTGAAAACCTAATCAAAAGCCTAGGGCAGAGGAGGTCATGAGCCTTAGGGGTATAAAGCCTGCTCTTGTCTGGATAAATGCATATATTACTCTCACCAAATTGCCCTGAAAGCACTAACATAATGTTTATATTCATATATTAATGCTAATCTCACTTCTGGTTAGAGAAGGTTCTCTTTTCAGATGGCTATGACCACTGGGATGACCCAAAAGGCAACATAGTGCCGAGAAGACAGGACAGAGGAGTTTTCCATCACTGAAACATTTCACACCCTCCAAGGATCATTGCGGAAGAGGTAAGGGAAAGAATGTAAGAGCCAAAGGAAGGGTACCACTCCTTGCATACAACTGTCCAGACAGAAATTGGCCTCAATATCCTATACCGTGCAGTGCCTAGCATTACCTACACAAGGCCCTCACAATAGAAAAAGATGATGACATCAAATTAAAAGAGAGACTAATGGAGGGTGGGAGGGTATATGATGGAAAGCAGAGTTATGAAGGGGAAAGTGGGGGAGGGGAGAGGAGGAGAGGAGGAGAGATAAATACCACGGTTTGTTGTCTGTAAGTATAGAAGTTGTCAATAAAAAAAAAAAAATATATATATATATATATATATATATATATATATATATATATATATATATGTATTACAAAAAAGAAGAATAAAAAAATAATTGCTTTGTGTCCTAATACATGGTCTAGTTTAGAGAGTGACTTATGTGCTGCTGAGACCCATTTATATTCTGTAACATTTGGATGCAATTTTTTGTAGCTACGTACTAGGCCCATTTATTGTATGACATCATTTAATCCAGATGTCTCTGTATTTGTTGTTGTTGTTGTTTTGTCTTGTTTTTGTTTTGCCAGAATGACCTGTTAATTGTTAATTAATGTGATTGAGGTATTTATATCACCCACTACACTTGTTATTTCTGTTATCTGTGACCTTAAGTCTAATAGTTTGTTTGATGACATTGGGAGCACCCACATTAGGTGCATATATGTTAAGAATTGCAATGTCTTCCTGTTGAATTTTTCTTTTTCTTTTTTTTGGTTTTTGGAGGTAAGGTCTCACTCTAGCCCAGGCTGACCTGGAATTCACTATGGAGTCTCAGGGTGGCCTTGAACTCAAGGTGATCCTCCTACCTCTGCATCCCGAGTGCTGGGATTAAAGGCGTGCGCCACCACGCCCGGCGAATTTTTCCTTTAGTCATATAAAGTGACCTTTTTTTTTAACTTTCTTCACTAATGTTCATTGGAAGTCTCTCCTGTCAGATATTAGGACAGCAATACCTCCTTGTTTCCTAGGCCCATTTTCTTGAAATACCATTTTTCATTTTTTCACTATAAGATAATGTCTGTCTTTTATGTAGAGGTGAGTTTCTTGGAGGAAATAATCAGGAGGATCCTACCTTTTAATCTAATATGCAAGCCTGTATCTTTCAGTTGGGACATTGAGGCCATTAATATTTGGAGTTATTCTTGAAAGGTATTTATTTGTTCTTGTCATTCTTCTTGTTTTGTAATGCTTCCTGTTTTCTCTTTACTGTCTTGTTTCAACTGTGATTTGAGTATTTTTTTTTTTCTGTTTCCTCATGTATGTGCTTTGCTTTCTCTTCAAAAAGAAGGATCCCTTCAAGTATTTTCTGTGGATCTGGTTGAGTGCATATATATTCCTTTAGCCTGTTTTTGTTGTGGAATGTCCTTATCTCTTCATCAGTTTGGATGGACAGTTTTACTAGATAAAGTAATCTCAGTTGACAGTCATTATCTTTCCAAACTTGGGATACATCATTCCAAGCCCTTCTGGCTTTTAAAGTTTGTATTGCTATTACCCTGATGGAATTAGCTCTATCAATAACTTGCTTTTTCTCCCCAACTGCTTTCAACATTTTTTCTCTGGTTTGTGTGCTTGTTAGTTTAATAATAACATGGCAAGAAGTGGTTCTCTCCAGGTTTTGTCTGTTTGGTGTTCTTAAAGCTTCTTGTATTTGTTTTGGCATCTCTTTCCCAATTTGTGGGAAATTTACTTCTATGATTTTATTAAGAACACCTACTATGCCTTTGGACTGAAATTCTTCTCCTTATTCTATACCTTGGATTCTTGTGTTTGATCTTTCATATGGTCCCAAATATCTTGAAATTCTCATTCATATCTTCCTATGAGATAGTCTTTCTCTTTGTTGGACTCTGTTACATCAGTTGTTTAATCTTCTAGTTAGGAAATTCTGTCCTCTTCTTTATCCATTCTGTTGGTCTAACTTTCTACAGAGTTTTATTGTTATTATTACTTATATTTGACTTACTGTGTTTTTCATTTCTCATATTTCTGATTGGGTTGACTTCAGTATTGTTATTTCCTTACTCATGTCATGTATTGACCTTATTTCATTAAATTGGTTTCCTGTGTCTTCTTTGATTCTTTTGATTTCTTCTTTGATTTCTGTGAATGTACTTATAATCATTCTTTGAAGTCTTCCTCAGACATGCAATCTAAATCAGTCTCATTGAAGGTCATTTCTGATAGATTTATAATTTTTTGGTGGAACTATATTCTCTTGAATTTTTCTGTTTCTTGTATAATGTGGAGATTTTTGCATCTTAATTTGATGTTTGGATTTTCTAGTTATCTGCAGTAGTTTTAGATGTATAAATCTAACAATTTATATCTTCTGGGTAGGAGCTTAATTTTCCAGGTGTGGTTCTTAAATGACTCTCAGAGTAAACACAAAAGTGACCCTAGTTTGCCTGCCATGGGAATATTATAGTAGGCTAGGTGGAACAAAATACAGGAAAATTCTAAAATTGAACTGAAATATATATATATATATATATATATATATATATATATATATATATTTCAGTTCAATTATTCAGTTCAATTATTCAGTTCATATGATTATATATATATATATATATATATATATATATATATATATATAGTCAAAACCAGCACTGAGAATTTATGTAAGAGTAGGTATTAGATCAAATAGATCATCTAACAAAGTCAAAGTCCATAAGGATGTGTATTGCACCATACTCTTAATCCTGTCAAGTGGGAGGCGGAGATTTCTGGTCTGTACAGGGATCCAGGTCAATCTGTGGTTAAATAGAACCCTGTCCTCACAAATGACAGAAGAAGAGACAAAGGGATTATAAATCAGGAAGCAACAAAGGACAACCTCAAAATATAGCTTATTTAAGAAAGGAAAATTCTAACAATCAATCAGACTTAACACATAACTTTCTTGGGCATGGAAAGTGTGATCAGCACTTCCAATGCAGTCCTATATAACAGAATATATATATATTTTTTGGTTTTGTTTTTGTTTTTCAGGGTAGGGTGTCACTCTAGCTCAAGTTGACCTGTAATTCACTGTGTAGTTTCAGGGTGGCCTTGAACTCATGGCAATCCTCCTACCTCTGCTGCCTAAATGCTGGGGTTAAAGTCATGTGCTATCATGCCTGGCTATACCAGGCTTTTATGGCAGGTATTAACTTGGTGTAAGTAGGCCCTGTTACTACTTGGGATGACTTTGGTCTCAGCTATGTGGCGTGTCTGCTTGGGACCCTCTTTACTGCACTGTAGGCTCAGGTATGCTGCCTGTGCCAGTGGCTGCTCTGATCAGCTGTGCTGAGTAGCTGAGGTCTGTTCACCAGGTCTCTGGTGGTTGCCAGTGCTGACAGTTCGGGGAGTGGAGGCTGTGGAGTGTGCCTGAAATTCTACTGGAGATGCATGGTTTGTCCCCATGATCCTCTTCCTCACAAGTCACTCAGCTGGTCCCTGCTATCTTCTTCAGATTTTGTGAATGTGCACGGAGATTGGTGTGAGTGGAAAATTCCTTCATCTGGTTTCTTCTGCAGCTCAAGCAGAGCCTGGCAGCCATGCTGGCCCATGCCAGTGCTGGAGCCACTTCTTCCTACTTCTGTGGTCTCTAGAAGCTCTAGGTCTCTCCTACTTCTTTGCTATGGCTGATAAGTTCTTGTATACCTTTACTTTTTGGTAGAAGAGTGTATTTTGTTGTTTTTCTGCTTATGTTACTCCTAGGCTGCTTTGGTGTGGCTCCTATGCCACTATCTTATCCAGAAGTCAAAATTGCAAATATTTAATTTTTTTTCAAACAACAGAGGAGTTGGAGGTGAATTCTGTTATTATTTATATTTAACTGATCCTTTGGTTTCTTCTGAGTATTATTGACATATAAGTTTTACCATTTTCATATTTTTTAGCATATGCAGTATACATTTTCTGCCTTCAGTTATTTCATTATGTGAAAACAGTTTAAGTATTACTTCTCTGAAGATTTTACAGTTTAGAGAAAATATAGTGATTAGTTCAAAATTAATTTCGATTATAATTGCCATTACATTTTTTAATGAAATGGAAATATAAAAAGAGATGATTATTATAAAGAATAAGTGTTTGGTTAATCACTAATTATACTGAAATATTTGAGCCTGAAGATGTAGCTCAATGGTAAAGTGCTTACTTACAATACCTGAGGCCCTGGGTTTTATCTCCAGTACTGATGAAACAGCAACAAAACATCTGAAGAGAGTTGTCTAGACACTTCCTGAGCTTCTTTCCCATCTCTCTTTGGTTGGTTATTGATAATTAAGCTTTGTGATTTTTGAAGGGGATGCTAACACAAATATATTGCAGAATCAGGGTATAACTAACTGTCATAATGTTTGATTCTAGAGATTTGTTTAAATCAAAATATTTGTTTTATGAAGTTATATTTTTATTCAAGAACATAAACATGTTGTTTCATCTATCCACACCTCCATCTTTCCATTCATCTGCCCAGTTCTCAGTTCATTGATATTTGGATGCATGTTATAAACTAAAAAACAAGTAGTGAAAAGATGATGCATGTCACCTTTCAAATTAGGATGCAGGCATCTAATTAAATTCAGTTAAAATATCAGATTATGTGCTTTAAAACTAATTACAACACTTAAGATGCTGAGACAAGAGGAAAGCTATGAATTTGAGGCTATTCTGGCCTATGTAGTCCAGTCCAAAAATACAAATGATGCTTTATATGAATAAAAACTAAAAATCAAGAAAAAATATATTTGAAAGAAATCCCTGCTGGGTGTGGTGGCATATGTGTTTAATCTCAGAACTTGGGAGACAGAGATAGGAGGATGGCTGTGAGTTCAAGGCCAACCTGAAATTACATAGCGAATTCCAGATGAACCTGGGCTAAACTCTACATTAAAACCCCAAGTAAGTAAATAAATATAAAAACAAAAAAGAAATCCTATACAACTGTATTAAACTGAAATTGAAATTTTGAAGAGATTTACTCTTGCAATTTTTAGACTACTACAATTTAACAAGTAGGAGTAAAACTTTAAATAGCACAAAGGTATTAAACTGCAGAAGAACAAAAAGAACCCTTACTTCACAATCTGATGTTTCCAGTTTGAATACTTTGAATAAATTAAGAAAATAAACAGCATCAAATCTTTGTTTTTTTTTTTTTTTTGAAAGCTACACTTTCTTTTTTTTTGTTTGTTTATTTATTTGAGAGCGACAGAGAGAAGGAGGCAGAGAGAGACAGAGAGAGAATGGGCGCGCCAGAGCTTCCAGCCTCTGTAAACAAATTCCAGATGCATGCGCCCCCTTGTGCATCTGGCTAACGTGGGTCCTGGGGAATCGAGCCTCAAACCGGGGTCCTTAGGCTTCACAGGCAAGCACTTAACGGCTAAACCATCTCTCCAGCCCAACATCAAATCTTTTTTATGGACTCATAAAATAAGATATTTTCTACTTCATTTCAAAGAGGACAAATAAAGTCCTTTTTAAAAAAGATACCAGGTATAGAATATTTTGCAAACAAATTATCTGTAACCTAATAAAATATCATGTATATATAATCAAATCATGATTACAACTGCAGTCCATGTGAGTGATGGTATACTGGCAGGCAGAGTATCAGTTATCCAGGTCAATCTGAACAAAAATGCACAATATAAAAATCCTATCTGCCTAAATGCTTTGGAGCAAAAAGACAACCATACCTAGTAAAGAAGTACAAAATTTTCCTGTTGTGGTGGTGCATGGCTTTAATCCAAGCCCTTGGGAGGCAGAGGTAGGAGGATTGCTGTGAGTGTGAGGCCAGCCTGAGAGTACGTAGTGAGTTCTAGGACAGCCTGGAGGTAGAGCCAGACCCTACCTCAAAAAAATGGAAAATAATGTACAAAATTCCAAAGCCATTGAAGATAGGTAGAAGATGGCAGTATACCACAGATGGCGTTCTTATAGGTACTTTGCTATGGAAAGATTAAGGCAGGCAAGGTTTTAGGCCTTTATTTTTACACAGCCAAGTTGACAACAAAGAAATCAGAAGAATTAAAGAAATAATTTAGGAACCATAGTGGGATGGTGCAGTGTTGGAGAGGAAATAAGAATAGGCGTAGGTTCTCTGGCTAGAGGCCAGGAACCAATGGAAGGTAGAGCTGTTCTGATTATTTGAACAAGTTTTTACTTGTTTTGTTCATACTTCAGTTATTTTGAAATTACAAAGCGTAGGGCTCAGAAACAAGCAAGATCAAAGGTTTATGAAAAGCTTTACCTTACCTTAAATACAAGGGCTGAGCTTCTGAATTTTATTCAGTGTTTTCATGGATCATGGTAGTTGGCTATCTTAGATACCTTAGTCAGAAGTTGAAACTGTCCAAGTCAATAATAGAATCATTTTACATCTCAAAAATATTTTTGACAGTATCTAAAGAAATTATTATATAGTTTTACATTATCTAAAGAAATTATAAGATGGTTCAAGATATTGAGCCATGTTGAAATTAAAATAGACAACAGACACCAATTTAAGTGTTCCAGATATAGGATATAAAGATAAGAACTTTAAAATAACATGGTTGACACATTTGGAGACATGTAAAAGGAAAATTATTAATGAGAAGATAGAGAAATTTAACCAAAATTAAAATTTATGTGATAGAATAAAACTAAAAATCTTAAAATAAAAATAGTATCAATAAGATGTCATTAGTCAGTAATACCAGCATTTTACATGCAGACAAAAACACAATTAGTAAACAATAAGCCAAAACAAAACACAGAATTATTTCAGTTGAAAGTGAAGGAAATAAAGAGAAGTACATAAGTATGAAAGTCACATAGTCAAAAGCCTATGGCTAGGAGGTCCTAGGCCCTAGTGCAGGAACTACTACTGTTGTTTGCCTAAATGGATATGATAGGCTCATCGAACTCTTATACAATTTAAATTTATGTCCACAGATCAGCATTTCTTTCAACTTTAGTCAGAGAAGCTTATTTTTTTCCCCAGTTGGCAAAAGTTACTAAAGAGAATCATCACTGTTTAGAGTGCTAAGAATAATTGATTATTGAATGCTCAACCCTAAATGGGACATTTATACCACTTCCCCTATGATTTAAAGGAAGATGGGGCATAAGAAAATATAATGGCCAGAATAAAGGGAAGAGTGTTGTGAAAGTATACCATGAACTTGGATCTATTACCTTTCTGTGTCCACAGTAGTAGTATCTTCTTTATTTGTAATCAGAGTGCTCACATTTTTAAATTATTAGAATAAAAGCTTACACAATACAGTGAAAATATTATTTTAGTATTATAACTAAAGTTTTCTAAACCTGATAAACCATTGAATTTGTTCAATTGAAAAAATAATTTCCTCTGAGCATCTTCCTTTGTCCATTCCTCCCTACTCTGAGTCCATTCTTTCCTACTATTCCTTCTTCTATTTTGATGACTTTTTACTTACTTATTATTATTTTTCTGTTTTAGTATTTCAATTTATTTATTTGCAAGCCAAGGGGGAGGTGGAGGCAGAGAGGTAGCATGGACATGCCAGGACCTTCCACAAATGAACTCCAGATGCATACACGCTGTACATGTGGGTTTACCTGGTTCCAGGGGACTTGAACTCAGATCATAAGGCTTTGCAGGCAAGTGCCTTAACTGCTGAGCCATCTCTCAAGCCCAAGGATTCTTATTTCCATTGTGTTATTCTTCCTTCTTCCCTAGTGTACTACCCTCAGTCTATCCAGTCTCCTGGTTCTAAGTAGTCAGTCATCCTTTTCCTACATCTGTGTGTGTGTGTGTGTGTGTGTGTGTGTGTGTGTATGGGTGTGTGTGCCCATCTGGCGGCCAAAGGACTATTTTGGGTATTCTTTCTCAGGAATGCAATCTACCTCCTTTCAACAGGGTATCATTGTTCTTGAGCATACCAAATAGGCTAGACAAGCTGCCCAAACAGTCCCACAGGTCTGCCTGTGTATACCTCCCCAGCTTTGGGATTACAAGCCTGTGCCATGACACCTTGAATTTTAGTTGGTGCTCAGGATTCGATCTAGGTTTTCATGATTGAGAGGTAAACACTTTGCCCACTGAGCCCACTATCTCCTTAACCTAGCTGTAGATCATCTTCATGCCAGACTATAGTCTCACTCCTCAGTGAAGGGCTCCCTGTTTATGAGTGCCAAAATGCACTTAAAAATATACTGCTTGTTTTTTTTTTTCTTTTTAGTAGAAAATTGTATGGACACATCATATATTAGCACCATCATTAGCCTCCTTCCTGCCTCCATTCTGGTGAGGATCCTCCTCAGTGGGATAGCTGGTATACCCACTGCGGTTGTTGATAGGATAATTGAGAGCATCAATCAGTCATTATTAAAGTCTTGGGAGGCAAGACACTGATGAAGACTGACCTTAATCTTCTACATCTTCTTTCTCTCTCTCTATTCTCTCTAACTCTTTTATATTAGTTATCTTTTTCTTCCTTTTCTTAGTGGGCACTGACCTGTAACTCCCAGTACCAGCATGTGGCTATCATCCACAATGAGCTTTTGATCAGAGAGACCTACAAGTTTTCCTCAAAGAAAGACATATTTCTGTCACAGTACTTGGTGACCCACCAAAGGTTAGTGGTAAGACCCTACTGCTAAAGACACCTTATGTGGTTGACATGTAAAATGGAATGGCATGGCTGGAAGATAGAAAAGAATCAGTCCACAGACAGTCATCTCGTCTAGTGCCAGAAGGTGCTACATGGGCAACTGGGGAAAAATGACCAATATCTGTCCAAGCAACTCATGGTCTAACCTACTTAACAGCAAATGACCTGTTGTGATGCTCACACAAGTGCAATAGTGGCCCACAGCCATGGTGGGAAACCAACTGCTCTTGATTCAGCTAACTGATCCCCTCAATGGTAGGGATCCATAACTGGATCTGGGAAACAAGTCAGAACCATATCCAAACATAAGCCTGCTCTCCATTATCAAGCTACCACCAATTGTGGGCTACAAGAGGGCCTATACCTATTAAATTCTCTATAAAAAAAAAAGTAAGCGTTATCTCATTTGTCGGGTACTAACTTTACTCTCCATTGGAGAATCTGCTTCTCTTTTTCAGATAGACATAGATCCTAAGGAGAGAGCCACCCCATCATACCTCAAAATGGCCCAGGCTGAAACTAAGAACAATTGGCGAAACAAGCAAGGGTGTTGTTTTCTTGGTGAACCAGGTACCAGCACAAGGGTAAAGGAGATCAACACAGAGAAAAAATCAACTCCTACCAAATCAGATATCCAGAGATCCAGAGCCCCCCAACACCTCATCACTGAAGCAGACCAAAAATGAACCCAACATGGCTCCGGGAAATTTTGCGGAAGAGGGGAAGGAAAGAATGTCAGAGCCATATGTTGGGTCATGATATGCAGAGACATTTATCCTACCCATAACTGTGGGCTATGTCCAGAATGCATGACCCATATACCTCAACAAGGAGGGGCCAGGGGGAGGGGGTAGGACATGGATGAGGCTAGCAATGGTACCAAATTGACTGTATTCGCTGAGTACAAAATAAATAAATAAATATAAAAATAAAGTTGTGGGAGGGGGAATGCCTCTGGACATTTACTACCACTTTGTGGCTCTTACACTCTTTCTGCAACCTCTTCTGCAAAATTCCCTGAGCAGTGATGGTTATGTTTTAAGTCTATTTTTGTGTTGTGTTCTCAAGATGTTCTGGATTTCTGCTTTGATGGATTTGGGGTGTCCTCAGTGTCTGCCGCCATGACCCTGGCACAAGTTTTCAGGCTCACTACTGAAGTAGCACTCTTGCTCATCTCACTAATTCCTCTGTGGTTTCACTTGGGCCCTGGATGATGTGTAAGGGGTGGTTTATCTCCTGGGTTCTCACTAGATTTTGAAAAAGAAAAACAGATTCTCCGAAGGAGAATGAAGTCAGCATATATTTAATAGGATAAGCATTAGTATATAGGAGAGATTTTTGGTGGGTGTAACCTCACTTTCGACTAAAGATCTTATTGTTGGAATCCATGATAGGATTCAGACATGGTTCCCAGTTCCAGCTAAGGGTCCCTTTCTACTGAGTGGATCTCTTAGCCAATCAGAGAGCCACTGGTTACTCACCTAGGCTGTGTACCACAGTATTCCATAGGCAGGTCCATCTTCTCAGGCTGGTTGCTTTTGTATAGTAGTGTCCCTTGTTAGCACACAAGCTTGTTGGCCATTTCCCCCCAGGAGCTCCTGTAGCACTTTCCAGCCCTATATTTGCAGACCATCTGGGAACTGGATTCCTTACAGATTCCAGCTGAATCTCTTGATGTTCTGTGTCAGCAGCACGTGGAATCTTCAGCAATAGCATCTTACCTTTTACATAGGCAATAAAGTGTTTTGCCAGAAGCCTATCTTGTTTTGGCAACTTCATAGGTTTCTCCAATCAACAGTTCAATGTGAATTGTAACTGATTTGTGATCCTGGGAGTTACAAGTCAGAGCCAAATGTTTCAGGCTTAGACTTCATCCCACCCTCTCCAGGGCCCTTCTTACTAGAAAATCTTTGCATACTCCTGTTGAGAGTTGTATTGTTTATTCTGCTATCCATGAGAAAGTTTTTAATGGGACAAATTCATTATGGATATAGTTTTGGGTGTATCTCCTCTTGCCGTCTCATTCCCCTTCCTCCAAAAACACCCATTCCTATTATCTGACCGTTGAATTTCATGACAGGTATGCCTGAAACTAAAGGTGCTCCAGATTAGGAACCAGAGAAGAGAGAGAGAGCATGCAGCATTTGTTTTTATGTGCTTGTGTGAGTTCACTTAGTATGATCTATTCCAAGTCCATCCATTTTCCTACAAATTTCATTATATCATTTTCCTTGCAGTGGAGTAGAATTTCATTGTGTTATATGTACCACATCTTCATTATACAGTCATCAAATGATGGCATGTGGGTTTATCCCAGATTTTAGCTACTGTGAATTAAACTACTATAAACATTGTTGAGGAAATATCTCTACAGTGAAGAGTGGAGTCTTTGTGGTAGATGCCCAGTAGCAGAATAACTGACCAGTGGGTAGCTCTCTATTTTTATCTTTTTCCAGAGTCTCCATATTGATTTTCATAGTGGTTGTAAAAGTGTGCTCTCCCGCTAGCAGGGACTGATTGTTCCTTTTTCCCTACATCCTCACCACCACTATTGTGAGTTGATTTTTTTTTAATGATCGCAACCTGACTGGAGTTATGTGGAATCTCATAGTTCTTTTAATTGGCATTTCCATGATGGCTAAGGGTGTTGAACATTTTCTTAAGTGTGTATGAGCCTTTTGTATGTCTTCCATTGAGAATTCCCTATTCAGTTATCTGCCACAACTTGATTGAGTTTTTTTTTTTTTTTTTTTTTTTAGTTGTTTATAGGTCTCTGTCAGTGGTATAACTGGTGAAAATTTTCTCCCATTCTATGGGTAAGATGTTGACTCTGTTTATGGTATATTTACTCATTCAAAAACTTTTAATCTTCATGAGATCCCACTTGTTGAGTAACTGTTTGCATTCCTGGGCTACTGTGGTATTATTGAGGAAGTCTTTCCCCACTCCTATGTTGTGGAGAGATTCCTTTATTTTTTCTTCCAGGCAACGAAGATTTTCAGGTCTTATGTTGAGGTCTTTAAGCCATTTGGAGTTATTTTTTCTGCATGTTAATGGAATGGGTCTAGTTTTTCTACCCTTGGTTACCCAATTTGATCAGCACCATTTGTTGAAGATGCTGTCTCTTCTCCAATAAAAATTGTTGGATCATTTGCCAAAGATCAAGTGGCTGCTGTTGGTAGAATTAAAGGCTGGGTCTTCTATTGTGTTCCATTGGTCTATGTGTCTGTTTGTATGTCATTACAATGCTGTTTTTGTTACTATGGCTTTGTAGTGCAGACTTAGGACTGGTATGGTAATACCTCCAGACATGTTTGTTTTGCTGAAGATATTTTTGGATATCTGAGGTCTTCTACCATTCCATACATTTTGTTTTTATTTTATAGAGAGCAAGTGAGAGGTAGACAGACAGAGAAATAGAGAGAAAGAGAGAGAGAGAACTGGTGTGTTAGGGCCTCAGCCACTGAAATCAAACTCCAGACACTTGAGCCACCTAGTGGATGTGTCTGACCTTTAACTTGCCTCAGCTTTGTGTGTGTGGCTTATTTGGGTCTTAGGCTTTGCATGCAAGCATCTTAACTGATAAGCCATCCCTCCAGCCCCTATATATATTTTTTGTTTATTTTTATTTATTATTTGATGGTGACAGACAGACAGAGAGAGAAAGAGGCAGATAGACAGAGAAAGAATGAATGTGCCAGGGCCTCCAGCCACTGCAAATGAACTCCAGATGCATGTGCCACCTTGTGCACCTGGCTTATGTGGGTCCTGGGGAATTGATCCTTGAACCAGGTCCTTAGGCTTCACAGGCAAACACCTAATTGCTAATCCATCTTTCCATCCCCCCCAATAAAATTTGACATTATTTATTCTATCTTGGTGAAGAATTATGCTGAGATTTTTTTTATTTTTATTGCATTGAATCTGTATAATGCTTTTGGTAGGATTGCCATTTTCACGATACTAGTTTTACCAATCCAGGAATATGGAAAGTCTTCCCATATTCTCATTTCCTACTCAATTTCTTTCTGGAGTGATTTATATTTTCATTGTATAGGTATTTCACACCCTTGGTTAGTGTTATTTCATAGCCTTTGATTTTTTGTGGCTATTGAAAACAGAACAGCCTCACTGATTTCTTTCTCTGTGTATTTGTCTTTTGTTTATAGGAAGGATATTGATTTTTCTATGTTGATTTTGTATCATGCCATGTTGTTGAAGGAAGTTATTACCTTCAGAACTTTTATGGTAGTCTTTCAGGTCACTTATGTATAGGATCATGTCATCTGTAAATAGGGCTAGATTGGCTTCTTCCTTTCCAAATTGTGTCATCTTATTTCTCCTTCTTACCTTATTGCTTGTGCCAGGATTTCAAGTATTATGTTAAAGAGCACTGGTGAGAATGGGCACCCCTGCCTTGTTTCTGATCTTAGTGGGAATTCCTTGAGTCTTTCCTCATTAAGTATTGCTTGGGTTTTAGGGGCTTTTAATATGTTGATGTGTAAACCCTGCCATGCCTAGTCTCTCCAGTGTTTTGATAATGAAGTGATGTTGTATTTTGTTTAAGGCCTTTTCTGCATCTATTGAAATGATGATGTGGTTCTTGTGTTTAAGTTTATTTATGTAGTATATCACATTATTTGATTTCTATATGTTGAAACTTCCCTGCCTATCTGGAATGAAGTCTTGTTGACCAAGGTGAGTAGTACTTTTTTTAAATTATAAAGTTGTTGAATTCCATTTGTCAGGATTTTCTTCAGGATTCTTGCACCAAAGTTCATCATGGATATAACTCTATTTTTTTTTTTTTCCTATTGTATCTCTGGCTGGTTTTCGTATTAGGATGAATCTAGCTTCATTGAAAGAGGTGGGGAGGGTTCCCTGTTCTCCTAACACATGAAATACCTTGAGAAAAAGAGGTTTCTGTTCTTCAATGAAGGTTTGCTAAAATTCTGCTGAGGATTCATCAGATCCCAGACTTTTTCTTTTGAGAAGGTTTTTGATTATATGTTCAACCTCATTATATGTAATGGGTTTATTTAGGAGATCTATTAGCTTTGAAGTAAGTTTTGGTAGTTTTGGCATGTGTCAAGGAATTGGTCAATTTTCTCCAGGTTATTCAGTTTTGTGGAGTAGATTCTTTTTTTTCAAATTTGAGACTTTTGTTTAGTTTTGTTTGATCAAATTGGCCAGAGATTTTTCAGTCTTCTTTGTTTTTTCAAAGAACAAGCTCTTCCCTTCATCAATTTTCTTGTTTTCCTAGTTTCCAATTTACTAATTTCTGCTCTGATCTTAATTATTAAATTCCATCTGGAACTCTTAGGGTTGGATTGTTTTTGTTGTTTGAATGCCTTTAAGTGGATAGTTAGGTTATTAATTTGAGATCTTTCTGTCTTTGTTACAAATGCATTTATTGCTATACAATTTCCCCTTAGAATTTCCTTCATTGTGTCCCATAAGTTTTTGTCAGTTGTATTTTCATTATTATTCAATTCTAGGAAATTTATAATTTTTTTTTTTTGATTTCTTATACAACCCATTCATTGTTGAAAAGTGTGTTGTTCAGTCTCCCGGAGTTGGTACAATTCCTGTTGTTTCTCATATTGATTTCTAACTCTACAACATTATTGTCTGGTATGATGCAGAAAATTACATCAATTTTCCTGAATTTATGCAGACATGATTTATATCCTAATATAAGATCCATTTTGGAGAAGGTTCTGTGGGCTGCTGAGAAGAATGTGTATTCTGTAGAAATAGGATGGAATGTCCTATAGATGTCTGTTAGGTCTAGTTGATCTAAGGTGGTGTTAAGCTCAATTATTTCCTTTCAATTTTCTGCTTGGATGACCTATCTAATGATGATAGTGGAATATTGAATTCCCCTATTATGACAGTATTGGGATTTATTTCTGATATGCTTTCAAGTAGAATTTGCTTTAAAAATGTACACCTTTGTTTGTTGCATATAGATTTATGATTATCATGTCCCTTTGTTTGATCTTTCCCTTGATGAGTGAAAAGTGGCCTTCGCTGTCCTTTTTCTATAACTTTTGGACTGAAGTCTGTTATGTCAGGTATTAATTTAGCCACATTGATTGGTTTTTATTTTAATTTCCTTATAAAATCATTTTCCATCCTTTCACACCTATGGAGGTGTGTATCCTTAATGGTAAGGTGGGTTTCTTGAAGGCAGTACATAGAAGGGTCCGTTTTTCTGATCCATCCTATTAACTGTGTATTTTTATGGATGAGTTAAGTTTATTAATATATAAGCTAGTAATTGTGAGGTTTGATTCAATCTGTGACATGCCAGAGGGTTTATGGAGTTTGGTGCATTGAGGTTTTTCATGCTTGATCTAGTTTTAGTTATTGTGTTTATCCTCTTGTAGATTTTGAAGTTGGTTGTTCAACTCTTCTGTGTAGAATATTCCCTGAGGTATTCTCTGTAGGTTTGGCTTTGTGTTCATATAATCATAGAGTTGGGTTTGCTCATGCAAAGTTTTCCTTTCTCCATATATTATGAGGGATACTTTCACTAGGTACAGTAGTTTGGGTTGAAAGCCATAATTTTTTAGGCTTTGAAGTCTTCCATTCTAAGCTCTTCTTACTTTCATGGTTACCATGGAAAACGCTGAAGTAATTCTGATGGCATGTCCTTTGTATGTAGTGTGTTGTTTCTGTCTTGCTGTTTTTTTTTTTTTTTTTTTTTTTTGCAATCTTTGTGTTCATTGTTTAGAGTTTTAACTATGATGTGCCTAGGAGAGTTTCTTCTTTGGTCCTGTCTGCTTGGTGTTCTGTGAGCTTCTCGAATCTGGACGGGCCTCTCTTTTGCAAAGTTGGGAATTTTTCTTCAATAATTTTGTTGAATATGTTCTCTATGCCTCTGGCATGGATTTCTTCCCATTCTGGCATACCCCTTCTGGGTGTTTGGTCATTTTAGAGTATCCCACAGTTCCATCACATACTATTCATATGATTTTTTTGACCTAAACTATTTTTTTTGGATTCCCAGTAAATTTGTTTTGTATTGTCTTCCAGCTCAGAGGTTCTGTCCTCCACATGATTAACTCTATTAGTCAGGGCCTCTAGAAATGGTTTTGAAAGCACTATTGGATTTTTATTTTCTAGTTTTTCTTTTCTTTTCTTTCTTTCTTTCTTTTTTTTTTTTTTTTTTTTGCAACTTGTCAATCTTCTTTTGAGATACCATCTCAGGTCAGGGGTTGAGCTTCTTTTCTGTTCTTTTTATTAACAACATATATTGCATGAACACATCATTTGTTGGTACTATCTTTTCCCTGCTCTCATTCTGTCTCCTTCATTCTGGCACTGCTTGTCAGGCTTGCCAGGAAAGCATCACTCTTGCTCATCTCCCCACCTCCTCTGTAGATTCACCTGGGCCTTCACTGAGGTATGAGGGGTGGTTCATTTCCTCAGGTCTCTATATTTTCTGAAAAAGGAAAACATTATCCAATGGAGAGTAAAGTCAGCATTGGTTAAATTGGATAGGCATTACTAATTTAATGAGCATTAGATGGGTGTAGACCCTCTTTTAGCAAAAGACTAGTGGGAACTTGACATTGAAGAGAATAATCTTTGTCTCCATAGGCTTCAGATCTGGATCCCAGTTCCAGATATTGGTTCCTATCCACAGAGCAGATCACTCAGCCAATCAGAAAACCATTGTTTGCCAAACAAGCCTGTGTGCCACCATTTCACTGGTGTGTATTTATTGTCAGGTTGGTTGTTTCTGAGTAGTTTGATCCCTGCTGGCTCACACAGTTGTTGGCCACTTTCCCTAATAGTTCATGTAGCACTTTCTAGCCCTAGTTGTATTAACTGTCTGGGGACTGGCTTTCTTCTGGATTTCAGCCAGGTCTTTCCATGTTCTTTGCCAACAGCAAATGGTGTCTTCAGAAATAGGGTCTTACCTTTTACCTCAGGGGATTAATCAAGTGTTTTGACAGATGTTTGTATTGTTTTGGGGACTACATAGGTATCTCTGATCAACAGCTCAATGTAGATAGCACCTATTTATGGTTCTGTGAGTTATAGGTCACAACCAAAGATTTTTAAGGTTAGGCTTCATCTCCCCTCTCTAGGTCCTTTCTTTTTGAGCATTTACCCTATATTCCTGTTGAGGGTTATGTTTTTTAGACTTCATTCAAGGAAAAATGTTTCTATGGTACCACTTCATTTTGGGTTTAGATTTGTGTTTATTTCCCCACACCTTCAAATTCCCCTCCCCCCAAACCCTTCCACCCCTATTGTCTGGGACACAAGATGCCTATCTGGTATTCCAGCAACTCAAGCTGATCCAGGTTAGGAACCTCAGATAAGTGGGAATATGTGGCATTTGTCTTTTAGTGATTTCGTGTATTTGCTATGCATGATCTGTGCTAACTACATCCATTTTCTAGCAAATTTTGTTGGTTTTTTTTTTTTTTTCCCCTTACTGCTGAGTAGAATTCCATTGTGTATATGTACCACATCATTATTATCCATTCGACCAATGATGAGCACCTGGTCTTATTCCAGTTCTTAGCTATTGTGAAATGAGCAGCTATAAACTTGGATGAGCAAATATCTCTCTAATGAAGCATGGGAAATTTGGGGTAAATGCCCAGTAAGGGAATAACTGGGTCTGTTGATAGTTCCATATTCATTTTTTTTAGGAATATCCATATTGATCTCCACAGTGGTTGAAAAAGTTTGCATTCCCACCAACAGTGATTGAAGATTCCTTTTTCCTCACATCTTCACCAAGAATTGTTGTTTGATTTTTTTTTTTTTTTAATAATTGTCATCCTTATTGGAGTAAGGTGGAATCTCATAGTTGTTTTAACTTGGATTTCCCTGATTGTTAGGGATTTTGAACATTTTCTTAAGTGTGTGTTAGCCATTTGTACTTTTTTCTCTGAGAACTTCCTATTCATTTCTCTACCTCATTTCTCAGTGGGTTGTTTAATTGTTTATTGTTTAGATTTTTGGATTATTCATAGATTCCAGATATTAGGCCTCTGTCAGTAGTATGGCTGGTGAAAATTTTCTCCCATTATGTGGGCAATCTATTGGCTCTGTTTATGTTATGCTTATCTGTGAAAAATTTTTTAGCTTCATGAGATCCCATTGTTTGATATAGGATTTAATTTTCTGGGCTAGTGGAATATTGTTCAGGAAGTCCTTTCCCAGTCTTGTATCATGGACAGTTCATCCTACTTTTCCTCCAGTAGGTGAAGAGTTTCTGGTCTTATATTGTGGTGTTTAATATATTTGGAGTTGATTTCTGTGTATGGTGAGATGAGTTGGTCTAGTTTCAGTTTTCTATGTGAGCTTATCCAATTTGTATGGCACTATTTGCTGAAGATGCTGTCTTTTCTCCAGTCTGCATTATTGGCATCTTTGTCAAATTTTAAGTAGCAAAAGCTTCTTGTTCTATGGTTTGGGACTTCAACTTTGTTCTATTGATCTACATTTCTGTTTTTATGCCAGTATCACTGTTTTTGTTACGATAGCATTCTAGTAGTTTTAGATAGGGTATGGTGATACATCCAGAGGTGTTTCTTTTGCTGAGGATATGTTTGGATATCCAAATCCTGCTGCCATTCCATATGAATTTTGAGATCATTTTTTTCTATCTCTGGGAAGAATGATGCTAGAAATTTTATTGGTATTGCATTAAATCTGTGTATTACTTTAGGTAGTATTGCTACTTTTACAATATTAATACTACCTATCCAGGAGCATGGGAGTTATTTCCATGTTCTCAAAGCCTTTCCTAATTTCTTTCTTGAGTGTTGTGATATTTTGAGTACATAGGTCTTTCACATACTTGTTTAATGTTATTCCGAGGAGTTTGATTGTGTGTGTGTGTGTGTGTGTGTGTGTGTGTGTGTGTGTTTGTGTGTGTCTATTGAAAATGGCATAGCCTCACTGACTTCATTCTCCATAAATGTGCCATTTTCACATAGCAAGGCTACAGATTTTTTGTGTTCATTTTGTATTCTGCCACTTTGCTGAAGTAATTAATCACCTTTATAAGTTTGGAGATGGAGACTTTGGGCTCACTTGTGTATAGGATCATTCCATCTGAAAATAGGATTAATTTTACTTCTTCCTTTCTAGTTTCTATCCCTTTGATTTTTTCTACCATCTTATTGCTTGTGGTTGGACTTCTAGTACTGTGCTGAAGAGCAGTGGTATGAGTTGGCTCCCCTTTGTTCCTGATCTCAATGGGAAATCTTTGAGTTTTTCTCCATTAAGTATTATTTGGGCCTTAGCTAATGTTTATATAGCTTTTATTGTGTTGAGATATAAATCATCCATGCTCATTCTCTCCAGTGTTTTGATTATGAAATGATGTTTTATCTTATCAAAGACCTTTTCTGCATATATTGAAATGATCATGTGGTTGCCATGATTAATTTTATTTATGTGGTTTATTATGTTGACTGATTTCTCTATATTGAACCATCCTGCATCCCTGGGAAGAATTCTGCTTGATCAAGGTGGATAATGCTTTTGATGTGTTGTTGAATTCATTTTGCAAGGATTTTGTTCAGAATCTTTGCATCTAAGTTCAACAGGGATATAGGCCTACAGTTTTCTTTTCTTATATCTCTGGATTTGGTACAAAGATGATGTTAGCTTCATAAAAGAAGTTGAGAAGGATTCCCTATTCCCTGACTATGTGAAACAGTTTGATATAAATTGGTTTCAGTTCTTTAATAACAGTTTGATAGAATTTAGCAGAGAAGGCATCTGGTACTGGACTTCTCTTTTTGGGAAGGTTTTCATTACTTGTTCAATCTCCTTGGATGTGATTGGTTTGTTTAGGAGATTAATCTGCTCTGAGTTTAGTTTTGATAGTATGTGTATGATATGTATATAAGAATATAGTATATAGTATATATATTGTGATATGTATATAGGGATTTATACATTTCTTTCAGATTAACCAAGTTTGTGGAGTAGAGACTCTGAAAGTTATGTTCGGATGATTCTTCCAATTTCATTGATGTCTGTTGTGATCTCTCCCTTTACATTATTGATTTTGTTAATTTGAGACTTCTCTTTTTTTATTTGATCAAATTGACCAGAGGTTTTTTTATCAATTTTCTTAATTGTTTCCAATTCTTTAATTTCTGTTCTGTTCTTTATCATTTCTTTCTTTAGCTAATATGGTTGGATTCTTCTTGTTTTTCCAAAGCCTGTAGGTTGATGCTTTGGTTATTATTTTGGGATATCTCTATTTTGTTATGAAGGCATTTAGTACTATGAGTTTACCTCTTGACACTGCCTTTATTGTGTTCCATAAGTTTTGGTAGGATATTTTCTCATTATCATTCAATTCTACAAATTTTACAAATTGTTTTTGGTTTCTTCTACAACCCATTCATTGTTGAAAGGTGTGTTTTACAATCTCCAGGACCTGGTGGAATTCCTGATATGTCTTTTGTGGTTAATTTCTAGTTTTAAAGCACTGTGATCTGATAAAATCCAGAAAGTTACATCAATTTTCCTGAATTTATAGAAGCATGCTTTATGGCCTAATATATGGTCTTTTGCAAAAAGTTTCTATTGGCCACTGAGAATGTATATTCTGTAAAATTGGCATGAAATGTTCTATAGGTGTCAGTTAGGTCTACTTGATCTGTGGTGTTGAGCTCTACTATTTTTCTGTTGATTTTCTGCTTGGATATCTGTCTATTGATGACAGTGGAGTATTGAAGTCCCAAAATATGATGGTGTTGCTGTTTATTAACTTCCATTTCCTTGGAATATCATTGTCCATCCTTTTACCCTGAAGAGGTGTCTGTCTTTAGTGGTGAAATGGGTTTCTTGAAGACAGCAATTAGAAAAGTCCATATTTGTGATCCACTCTGTTAACTATTGTTTCTTGATGGGTGAGTTAAGACCATTAATTTTTAAGGTTATAACTGTGAGACTTGAATGAATGTCTGTCATGATTGAGTACTTTATGGGGTGTGTTGCTTTCCTAGGCTTTGTACTTTTATGAGGCTGCTTTAGTTTTGGTTATTGTGGTCTTCTTCTTGGCTCTTGAGTTTAGTTCTTAGACTCTTGCATGTGAGCTCTTCCCTGAAGTATTCTCTGTAGGTTTGGCTTTGTGATAATATAATCATAGAGCTGATTTTTTTTTATGGAAAACTTTCCTTTCACTGTTATGAGGAATACTTTTGCGAGGCACCATATTTTGAGTTAGAAGCTATAGTTTTTAGACTTTGAAATGCTCCATTCTGATGGGATTTCCATTGTATGTAGTAAATTCTTGCTTTCTTGCTGCTTTTAGCATTCTATCTGTTTTCTTTTTTTATAGTTTTATCTATGATGTGCCTTGGAGAGTTTCTTCTTTGGTCCTGTTTGTTTGGTGTTCTGTGAGCCTCTTATGTCTGAATGGGCCTCTCCTTGACAAGATTGGGAAAATTTTCTGAATAATTTTGTTGAATATGTTCTCAATGTCACAGGCCTGGATTTCTTCCCCTTCTGATATACTCATGTCTTGAATTTTTGGTTGTTTTAAGTTCTCCCACAATTCCCTCACTTTCTGTCCACACGATTTTTTGAACTTAGCAAAGTTTATGGACTCCCAGTCAATTTCTTCTATCTTATCTTCCAGCTCAGAGGTTCTGTCTTCCACATAAGGGACTCTGTTAATGAGGTTTTCTAGATTTTTTTATAAGATCTGTTTTATTTTTTGTTTTCTGTTGTGTTATTTTGCATCATGTCCATCTCATTTTCTGTGGCACAATTTCAATTCATGGTCTGATTTTCTTTATGCTTCCTGGAATTTATTCTTGCACTTGATCATGTCTTCATTATGCTTAATCAGCTGATTATTGATATCCCCTATATGTTGAGTCACATTTGATTTATTCATATCTTTTAAGTCTTCTCTGGTTTCCTTTAGTTAAGTTAATATATATATATATATATATATATATATATATATAATGACAATAGATAATATCTTTAATAGATGATTCTGTTCAATTTCTTTATGCAATTGTTGCCAGAGATCAAGGTTTGAGTTTCTTGATGCTTCCTGGAATTTGTTCTTAGACTTGATCATGTCTCATTAAGCTTAATCAGCTTGTTCTTGAGATCTTTTATTTATTGAATCACCTTCAATTCATTTATCTCTCTTTTGAGTTCCCTCTGGTTTTTCTTAAGTTAATCCTAGTGACAAAGACTGTGTATATTTCTTTATGCAGTTATTGGGTTTTTGATGATTTGCCTCCAGTTCAATAATTCTCTTGGTCAGGGTCACATAAGCTTATTGTGATTTCATTTTAGGATTCAACTTCTATTGTTTTCTCTATATTTTCACTAGAGGCTTTCATTGTGAAACTAGGCATCTTTGGTGGGGATCTCTCAAATTTCTGGCTTTTATTTTTCCCTTTTGTGGCTAAAAGTCATATTTTCTTAAGGAAGAAGCAAGCATTTGTCCTTATAGTATCTTCAGGGTGTGTTTGTTTTTAGGATTGACCCAGATTGGAGAGGGATGGGCTTATCACAGCATATACACAGGTTGTGGAGGTTGCAAGTGCAACAGGGATACTGGTGAATTGGTAGGTGGGAAACTGGGAGCTCAGGTCTACTCTCTCTGCTTGCATCTACCCCCTGGAACTGGTAGTTGGGGAATCAGGATCTAACAAGCCAGAGATACAGGAGTAAAAGTCCTAGTCCTTGTCTCACAGCAAGCACACAGGTTCTAGGCAATCTCACACCAGTAGCATGGCTACCAGGGGCTGGGCAACTAAGAGGTAGGGAACAAACTGGGAGCTTAGGCCTACTCACTCTGCATGTGCACACTCTTGGGGGCAGGAGAGCAGGGAGTTGAGTAAACAGGATCTGGGAAGCCTGAAACAAAAAAAAATAAATTTAAAAAGTATTTTTATTTTTTGTACTTTCTTCATCATCCATGTCATCCTGCTGATGGAACCAATATTATATAGCTCTTTGTCAGTAAGAACAGTGGAGAGGTAATGGATACAATAAATACTTTGTATCTGGGAGACACTCCCTAAGCACTTCTTCCCATCCTTTGGCTCTTACATTATCTCTGACACTTCTTCCACTATAGTCCATGAACCACTGAAAGGTGTTATACAGACGTGTTATTAAGTGCTGAACACTCAACTGTAACTTCCTCTCAGCATTTAGCAAGTTTTGCATCTCCCTGAAAATCATCACCTTCTGAGAAGAGAATCTTCTCTAATAAAAAATGAGAGCAAAACTGACTATATATATATATATATATATATATATATATATATATATAGAGAGAGAGAGAGAGAGAGAGAGAGAGAGAGAGGGGGGGGAGAAAGAGAGACAGAGAGAGAGACAGTGCCAGGCTCTGTCGGCAGGGGCAGGTAGTGCTGAGGAAGGACCAGGCCTGCTGGTTCCTCCCAAGGGGTTGAGGAGGAGATGAGCGTCCAACGACTGAGACCTGTCCTGGCCACCGGAGAAAAGCCACACTGAGTCAGGAGTCTTGTCGAAGCAGTAACTTGATTTATTGCTGTGAGCAGTTGCCTATATAATGTTGGGGACGAAGGCGGGGATTTTAGGATGGTGGGGAAAGGTAAGGGCCAATAGTAAACTGTGACTATTGAAATAATAATTCTAAATCCCATGCAGAAGTAGCAGGCAAGAAGTCATTAGGTGTCTTGCTGAGTCACGTCTGGCCAGAGGCAGATCACCAAACTTTAGCTAGGCTCAGGAAGTTCCACTAGGCCTCACACCTGGGCCTTTCAGAGCCCAACATCTCCCCCTTTTCTTTTTGTAAGAGCATTAGTCACCATGGCCCCTGTCTTAGGTTGTCCCCCTCTGGGGGTCTTAACCATCATTGGGTACCAGGTGTTTAGCTCAGAACATTCATCATGGCCCCTGTCTTAGGTTGTCCCCCTCTGGGGATCTTACCCGTCACTGGGTACCATGTGTTTAGCTCGCTGAGAACCCACTTCATGGCCTGTCTTAGGTTGTCCCCCTATGGGGATCTTACCTGTCATTGGTCACATGGAGGGCAGAGGAGGTAGCAGTGGGTCATCTGAGGAACTTAATTCCTGAGTTGCCAGCCTGTGATATTGCCTCTAGCTGTTGGTGAATAAATTGTGTAATCTTATTAATTACACAAGGCCTGACAGTGAGGATAAGGAGAAGGAGGGAAAGGGGGAGGGGCCCAAGTAGAGGGAGAAGGTAGGGTAAGAAGTCATATAAGCCCGTCAGCAGCGGGTTGTCCTGGAGGTCCCGTTGCCTCCTATCCAAGTCTTCCTGGAGCCTCTTAATCTTGTCCTGGATGATTCCTGATTTATTGGTGTAAAAGCAGCATTTTTCCTGTAAAAATAAACATACACCTCCTTTTTCAGCCGTTAGTAGGTTCAGTCCTCTCCTGTTTTGTGGGACTACCTCAGCCAGGGAATCTAGCTGTTGTTGAAGATAGGTCTCCCTCTGATATAGGGAGGGCCTCATTTCCAGGGATGATATCTACATCTGGGATTAAGGTGGCTGGGGCATAAAGTCCCATCCAATTTGTGGGCAGAAAGTCATAGGCCATCCCACCTCCACAAACATAAACCATTCCAGAAGGTGGGCAGTGTTGAGCACTGGGCTCAGTTGTGTTAAAAGTACAGAAGTAAGGATGAATGTATCCCACATCTATACTGGAGTTATTAGGGGAAGACGGGGCCCAAATGCCCAGAGGAAACATTGGGGAAAAGCTGGATGGGGATGGGGAAGGTGGCTGAGTAATTTTTTAAGGTCGTATGGGTAACTGTACTGCAAGCAGCCAGGGAGGCCCAGATTGGAGGCAAAGCCAGCAATCCTCCACAAGGGAGGGAATTGTTTAGTTTAGTAGGGTGAAGGACCATTGTAGGAACAGTCCTCAGAGGTGGGACACTCCCTAGAGAAGTTATTGTTGGTGTCCTCTTGTTGGGACAAATATTTTAGGTCTCTCACTGGTATCCAAATGCATCTTTTTATAAAGTTTTTCCATGGACAAAAATTCCATGAGCTTTACATAAGTTTCTATCAAAAAACTCCTTTTTGATACAAAAGTTTTTGTACTTTAATCACTTCTCATTACAAAAGACTATCAAGGCCAGCCAAATGGCTTCTGACACTGAATATACATAATCTTGCTTACATGTAGGTGCTAAAGTCTTGCTGCCAAAGGGCCAGAGCTATGGATACAAGGACAGCCAAATAGCTTCTGACAATTCCCCCTTTTTTATTTTTTATGAGCTGGGCCCTTCTGGGCCTCAGTGCAGAAAGACTGTGTCTGTCTTAGGTTGTTCTCTACGATATTTAGGCCTTACCCGTCATCGGTACATGAATTCCATCATCCATGCCCTGTCTTAGGTTGACCTAACTTGAGAGAATCTTACCTGTCTTTGACTACCAGCCTCTGCAGGGGCTTTAAGATAATGTCTCAGGAAACCGGGGTGGGGTCTGTAGCTGTATCCCATGTACTTCTGTACGGATATCCATAAAGGATCTCATAAGGCTTTTAACGAGTATGGGCAGCAGACACAGAATGAGCAAAAGACAAACACCTGTAGCAGCAAAGCTTCCTGTCCAAGAAGTGAGAGAATTCCATCCAGGCAAGGCAGACTTAAAAGCAGATGTTAAGTCATGAGTAGTTTTCAAAAGTAAGATGATTATTTTGCAAAGACAAAATCTCTGAATGTAACTGAATCAGATCCAAGGAAATATTATCGTTATGTCAAATACCTAACTGTCTGGGGATTGATTCTCTTTCAGTTTCCAGCCAGGTCACTCCATGTCCTGTACTAACATCATATGGTATCTTCAGCAGTAGGGTGTTACCATTAGCCTCTGGTGGGACATCAAGTACTCTGACAGAATTATGTCATCTTGGGGGAAACCACATAGGTCTCTCTGATTAACAGCTCATTGTGGATATTACCCACATGCTGGTACTGAGAGTTACAGGTCAGTGCCAAGGGAGAAGAAGGAAGAAAAATATAGGTACTGTAGAAGGGAAAGAGAAAAGTGAGAGAGAGAAACAGAAGAAGATTGATGATAGTCTTTATCATACCTTCTTCTGGCCCCAGTGAAGCAGGTACTCTCTCTTAGCACCTGATGAAGTTTGACTCTTTATTATTTCTTTCAGGATGTAGAATTTCATGTTACCATTTCCATTTAGGTCCATTTTATTGTCCACCCCCACACACCCTTATCCTCCCCTCCTGCCCCACCATCCATATTGCTCAGTCCTCAAGATATTTATTAGGTATGTCAGCATCAAGGGTAGAGTCAGGTTAGGAACCAAAGATGAGTGAGACCATGCAATAATTATCTTTCTGTGATTGGGTGAGTTCAGTGAGAATGATCTGTTCCATATTTGACCATTTTTCTTCAAATTTCGTTGTGTCATTTTTCCTTACTGCTATGTAGAATTCCATTTTGTACATATAACACATCTTAATTATCCATTCATCTAATGATGGACATCTGGGTTGATTCCAGCTCTTAGCTACTATGAATTGAGCAGCTATAAACATGGTTGAGCACATATCTCTGAGGTGCGGTTTGGAGATTTTAAGGTAAATGCTTATTATTGTTTTAGAGAGAAATTAATAGGTGTAGGACCTCTTGTAGCCCACTATTGGTGGGAGCTTGATATTGGAGAGTGGGCTCAGTTTTGGTTATGGTTTTGAATTGTTTCCCCATTCCAGGTATGGGTTCTGTTCCACTGAGAGTATCTGTTAGCCAATTCGAGAGTAGTTGGCAACCCACCATGCCTGTGTGCTAGTATTACCCTCGTGTGAGCATCACATCAGGTTGATTGCTGCTGAGTACCTTAGACCACGAGTTGCTTAGACAGATGTTGGTTATTTTCCACCAGTCACTCATGTATCACCTTCTGGCATTAGAGAAGCTAACTGTCCTGGGATTGACTCTCTTATAGTTTCCAGCCAGGTAGATCTATGTACTCTCAGCAGCTCATGGTGTCTTCGGCAGTAGGGTCTTACCATTAATTTGATGGGTTATTAAGTGCTCTGACAGAATTCTGTCTTCTTTCGGGAATACTTGTAGATATCTCTGATCAACAGCTCATTGTAGATGTTACCCACATTCCGGTAGTGGGAGTTACAGGTCAGTGTTAATGGAAAGGAAAAAAATATATAGGTAATACAAGCAGTAATAAAAAATGACACAATGAAATTTGAGGAAAAATGGTTGAACCTGGAACAGATCATTCTCAGTGAACTTACCCAATCACAGAAAAAAAAAATTGCCACATAGTCTCACTCACCTACAGCACCTAACCTGAATCTACCCAAGACACCTTACATACCCAGCAAGCATCTGGTGGACTAGACACTAGGATGGATGGGGAAGAAGGGGAGGGCATCAAAGGGGTGGGAAACACAAATCTAGACCCAAACAGCAATGGTACCATAAAATTCTACTTCCTAAAAAGCAGACCAAATGGATGAACCTTCACCAGGCCCTTACAGGGAACACCTGAACCACAAGACACTGGAGAGGGTATGATGAAGACTAACCTTAATCTTCTACATCTTCCCTCCCTCCCTCTCTCCCCCCCCTCTCTCTCTCCCTCTCTCCTTTCTAACTCTTCCATATTAGTTATCTTTTTCCTCCTTTTCTTAGTGGGCACTGACGTGTAACTCCCAATACCAGCATGTGGCTATCATCCACAATGAGCTTTTGATCAGAGAGACCTACAAGTTTTCATAAAAGAAAGACATATTTCTGTCAGAGTACTTGATGACCCACCAAAGGTTAGTGGTAAGACCCTACTGCTGAAGACACCTTATGTGGTTGACATGTAAAATGGAATGTCATGGCTGGAATTTGGAAGAGAGTCAGTCCCCAGACAGTCAGCATGTCTAGTGCCAGAAGGTGCTATATGAGCAACTGGGGGAAAATGACCAGTATCTGTCCAAGCAACTCATGGTTTAACCTACTTAGCAGCAAATAACCTATTGTGATGCCCACACATGTGTAATAGTGGCACACAGCCATGGTGGGGAACCAACTTCTCTTGTTTTGGCTAACTGATCCCCTCAGTGGTACGGGACCCATATCTGGAGCTGGGAAACAAGTCAGAACCATATCCAAGCATAAGCCCACTCACCAATATCAAGCTACCATCAATCATGGGCTACAAGAGGGCCTGCACCTATTAAATTCTCTATAAAAAAGTAAGGGTTATCTCATTTGTCCTTGTGCTAACTTACTCTCCATTGGAGAATCTGTTTCTGTTTTTCAGATAGATGCAGATCCTAAGGAGAGAGCCACCCCATCATACCTCAAAAGGGCCCTGGTTGAAACTAAGAAAAATTGGCGAAACAAGCAAGGGTGCTGTTTTCCTGATGAACCGGATACCAGCACATGGGGGAAGGAGATAAACATAGAGAAAAATCAACTCCTACCAAATCAGAGAGCCAGAGCCCCAGAGACCTCCAACACCTCATCACTGAAGCAGACCAAAAATGAGCCCAACATGGCTCAGGGAAATTTTGCCGAAGAGGGGGCGGAATGAATGTCAGAGACACATGTTGGGTCATGATATGCAGAGACATTTATCTTACCCATAACTGTGGGCTACCTCCACAATACATGACCCATATACCTCAACAAGGAGAGTCCAAGGGGAGGGGGCAGGTCATGGATGAGCCTAATAATGGTACCAAACTGACTGTATTTGCTGAATAGAAAACTAATTAATAAAAAAAAAAATCAACCAGGCATGGTGGCACACTCCTTTAATCCCAGCTCTTAGGAGGTAGAGGTTAGAGGATCACGATTTGTTCAAGGGCACCCTGAGACTACATAGTGATTTCCCGGTCAGCCTGATCTAGAGTGAAACCTTACCTTGAAGAAAATAAAAACCCCAAAATAAATAAATAAATAAAAGTGATTGAAGGGAAAATGATTAAAAAAAGAGAGAGGGAGAAAAGAGAGAGGGAGAGATAGCGAGATGGATATATAGAGAGAGATAGGGAGAGAGAGAGAAATGGGACAAGATTGAGGATAGACTTTATCATGCCTTCTGTAGGTCCCTGTGAATCTCTATAAGTATGTGGTGAAGGTTTGACTTTTTAGTATGCCTTTCAGGATGTAGGATTTTATGGTACCATTTCCGTTTGGGTCCAGTTTTTTGTCCCTCCTCCACCCTTTCCCTCACCTCCTGCCTCACCATCCCTATTGGCCAGTCCTTGAGATTTTTACTAGGTATATCATCATCATGGGAATATTCAGGTTAGAAGCCACAGATGAGTGAGACCATGCAACAATTATCTTTCTGTGACTGGGTGAGTGTGCTGAGAAAGATCTGTTCCAGGTTCAACCATTTTTTCCTCAAATTTCATTGTGTCATTTTTTCTTACTGCTATATAGAATTCCATTGTGTAGATATGCCACATCTTAGTTATCCATTCTTCTAGTGATGGACATCTGGGTTGATCCCAGCTCTTAGTTATTATGAATCGAGCAGCTACAAACATGGCTGAGCAAATCTCTCTGCACTGAGGCAAGGAGCTATTAGGACAAATGTCCAGTAAGGGAATAACTGGGTCTGTTGGTAACTCTATGGTCATCTTTTTTAGGAGTCTCCATATTTCTTTCCATAGTGTTGTACCAGCTTGCATTCCCACCAACAGTGAATATGGTTACTGTTTCTGCACAACCTCACCAGATTTTGTTGTCATTAGATTTTTTTAATGTTTCCTATCCTACCTGGGGTAAGGTGGAATCTCAGAGTTGTTCTAATTTGCATTTCCCTGATGATTAGGGATGTTGAACATTTTCTTAAGTGTGTGTTTGCCATTTGTATTTCTTCCTCTGAGAACTCCCTGTGCAGTCCTTTGCCCCATTTTGTGAGTGGGTTGTTTGTCTTTTTATTGTTTAGTTTTTTGATTTCTTATCGATTCTAGAAAGTAGGCCTATGTTGGATGTGTATCTGGCAAAGATTTAATCCCAGTCTCTGGGAAATCTATTGCCTCTTCTTATTATTTGTTTGTCTGTGAAAAAGCTTTTCAGCTTCCTGAGATACCAATGGTTGAGTGATTTTTTAATTTCTTCTACTGGGGTTTGTTCCAGAAATCTTTCCCACTCCTATATCATGGAAACTTCCTCCTATTTTTTTTTCTTCCAGTAGTAGCAGAGTTTCTGGTTTTATATTTAGGTCTTTGATCCATTTGTACTTGAGCGTTGTGCATGGTGACATGTGTGGATTGAGGTTCATTTTTCTACATATGGTTCCTCAGGTTGTCCAGCACCATTTATTGAAGATGCTGGTTTTTTTTCCAGTCTACATTGTTAGGGCCTTTGTCGAGTATCAAGTAGCTGTAGTTATTTGGACCGAAGTTCAGGTCCTCAATTCTGTTCCATTGGTCTATGTTCCTGTTTTTATGCCAGCGTCATGTTGTTTTTGTTACTATGGCTTTGTAGTATAGCTTTAGATCAGATATCATCATGCCTCCAGAGGTGTTTCTTTTGCTTAGGATATGTTTGGATATCAAAGGCCTTATGCCATTCCATATGAGTTTTGAGATGATTTTTACTATCTCTGTGAAGAAAGATGTTGGGATTTTTGTTGGTATTGCATTAAATCTATATATTGCTTTTGGTAAGATTACCATTTTCAGAGTGTTAATTCTGCCTATCCAGGAGCATGGGAATTCTTTCCATTTTCCAAGACTTCCTCAATTTATTTTTTGAGTGTTTTTATATTTTCATTGTAAAGGTCTTTCATCTTCTTGGTTCATGTTATTCCAAGGCATTTTATTTTATTGTTGCTATTGAAAATGGGACAATATAACTTATTTCCTTCTTTGTATCTTTGCCTTTTACATATAGAAAGGCTGCTGATTTTTTTTTTTTTTTTTACATTGGTTTTGTATTCTGCTACTTTACTAAAGGAGTTAATCACTTTTAAGAGTTTTGAGATGGAGGTTCTCCATTCACTTATGTGTAGAATCATGTCCTCTGCAAATAGGGCTAAATTAACTTCTTCCTTTCCAATTTGTATCCCTTGTATTTCTGTCTCATGTCTTATTGCTTGAGCTAGAACTTCCAGTATTATGTTGAAGAGCAGAGGTGAGAGTGGACACCTCTGTCTTGTTCCTGATCTCAATGGGAATGCCTTCAGTCTCTCCCCATTACATATCATTTGGGCTTTAACATTGGAGAGTTGAATCCATTAATATCCAGAATTATAACTGCAAGTTTCACATTAATGTCTGTCATGTTGAAGGCTTTGTGGGGTATGGTATTTACTGAGTTTCATATATTTTCATGTCTGTTCTAGTTATTTGGTTATTTTTTCCCTATCACAGCCTCATGAGGACATTTGTTCATCTTTCTGTTTAGAGTATTCCATGTAGTATTCTCTGCACAGTTGGCTTTGTGGTTATATATTCATAAGCCTGGCTTTTATCATGGAAAGTTCTCCTTTCTCATTTATTATGAGGAATATTTTTGCTGGATTTAGTAGTTTGGGTTGGCATCTATGGTCTTTTAAAAATTGGAGACTCCAATCCTTCTGGCCTTTAGAGTGTCCATTGAAACTTTTGAAGTAATTAGAATGAGTTTATCTTTGTATGTAAGGAACTGTTTATCTATTGCTTCTTTTTATACTCTGTTTTCAGTATTTAGAATTTTAACTATAATGTTACATGGACAGTTTCTCCTCTTGTCCTGTCTATTTGGTGTTCTGTGCCCCTCCTGTATCTAGGTGACACTCTCTTCTATGACATTAGGAAAATTTTCTTCCATAAGTGTGTTGAAGATATGCTCTATGCTTTTGGCCTCTATTTCTTCCTCTTCTTGTGAGTCCATGGTCTAAATACTTGGTATTTTTAATGTTTTCCATATTTCCTTCATATTCTGTTCAGACGTTTTTGAGCTGGTCATAATGTTTAGATTCCCAGACTATTCTTCTGTCTTGTACTCAAGTTCTACTATTCTGCCCTCCATATAATCTATTTTGTAGGTGAGGCATGTGAGGGAGCCTTTTAAAAGAGTTATTTCATTTGAGGGCTGGAGAGATTGCTTAATGGTTAAAGCACTGGCCTTTGAAGCCTAAGGTCCATGTTTGACTCCCCAGAACCCATACAAGCCAGATGCACATGGTGGTGTATGCATCCAAAGTTCATTTTCAGTGGCTAGATGCTTTGGCATGCCCATTCCTCTCTCTCTCTCCCTCTCTCAAATAAATAAATAAAGCTAACCATCAAAAAACAGAAAAAGGAATTATTACTGTTCTGTTTTCCATTGTGTTTTTCCTCATCATCTCCATCTCTTTATATAATTCCATTTTCAATTCTTGAATTGAGTTTTGTGTTGTCCCTTGGAGTTCATTCCTGCATTTCATTATGACTCCATTGGGCTTATTATACCGAAAGTTGTATCCATTTGTTTCTCCTCCATTGCATTTATCATTTGATTTGGATCTTTTTGATTCTTTGCAGTTTTGTATAGGAATCTATTGAGAAGTTTTTGTTGTTGGTTCTCTTTTGTGGGTTCCTAGGCTCTTGTTCCAGGGCCAGCCATGTTCCCCCCAAAAGTACCCAGGCAACTGGGTAGGTGAGCACGTGAAGAGAGAAAGAAGCACTCCTGGGGGATAGTTTTGGTGAAGAGATCTCTCAGTTTATTGTTAGAGAAATGTGTTTATAAGCATCTGAGGGCAGGGGGAAGGACCCTAAGGGATATTGGTGGGTTTGTATGTTGCTAGACTATGCCTAGGGATGTTCTTTCCAGCACATAGGCAATGGCGGGGGGTGGGGGGGGAATCAGGTGATCTAGGTTCTCAGGGGCATGGGCTGTGTGAAGGTGCTGGCTGATAAGGAGTTTCCTAGGCAACTGTCCAAAGGTAACAGGGCTATGGGAAACACCTAAGTTCAGGTATGCTGGGCTTGGAGAGGGAGTGGCATCCTATAGCCCTAGGGTCCTTGGCCATGCCCTGAAGCTCAGGCCCCTCTCCTGAAGGCTCCAGCCTATGCCTGTCAGTGCCCCAAAACTTCCTCTTTGCTTTTATAATGGGGAAGTATCAACCTGAATGCATTTTTTTTTTTTTATAATTTACCATAGATCCAGATAGAGTTAGGTGGTGTAGAAGGACTTGATTAGTAGCAACCTTAGCAATATTAGTTATTTGTTATCTGAGAAATTTCATAAGACAGGGGCGATACAAGCAATAGGGTTCCTAAAGTAAGGAGTGGACTAAGGAGAATGCAAGTAACTAAAGGGTTAGAGAATCAAGTGGTGGGGTCCTCAGGCTCGTAGCAGTCAAACAGGTTAACAATATTTTATTAATTAACAAAGAAAACAATATTCTTGTCCCAAGACCATACATGACCCCCAAGTTCAGCAGCAATGAAGTCTAAGGCTAGATGATTTTGAAGTACCACACCCATGAGAAAGTTCAGTTGCCTCTAGAGACATTCAGGGCTGTTGGTCACTGGAGGCACCCAGAGACAGCATCACAGAGCCCCACCAGCAGAGGCATGAATATCTCTTTCAGTTGGAATAGGCAGTTTGAGCAGGTGGTGTTTGTAGGCCAAATTTTTTCTTGTAGAAATACACCTGTGAAGCAACCAAGGCTGGGGAACAAAAAGTTGGAGAGAAAATATTTATGTATGGGGTGGTTACTCCTTTTGCACCAAAGGAGACTGGGTGTCTTGACAAACTGGTCCTGATTATGGAAGTATTGAGCAGGCATTCAGCTCTGGTTGGCTTAGAGCTGGACAGGCAGAGAGACATAACTTGACCAGCATCAAAGAGGGCAAGGCCTGTCCTTTGCAGAGACAGAAACATGGTGCACACATGGAAAAACAGTTCTTTGGAGCTGGGCAAGAGATAGGAAAAACTGTCCTGTCCTTTTTACCTTCAGGGGTCCAGTCACCCTAAATCTATCCCCCTTTATTTCTCCCTCTTATGAGAAGACACTCTAACTGCTGTTTGGGGCGCAAGGGATATGAAGATGTCAGATCCTTAATACTTCCTGCTGAATGGGACATGAGGTTGTGTCTTGTGGCAGTTAGAGAGTCTCTTTCAGAGAGGGGAACTATTCTAATGGTTCCTGGAGTGTATGAAGAAGTCTTGGAAGAGAACATTGGGGAGAAAGAATAAAAGTAAGGAGTTAATGAGAAGTGAGCACACAGCAAACTGGTCCTTTTTTGAGGTCAAGGGAATCCAGGTAGGTAGCCTTGGATTGTCTGAGGACCACCTGAGCATGAGCTGGCTGAGATTTTCTTCCAGAACTGTTCATCAAATGGCACAGTAGTATTTGACATGGCTTGTAAAACAGATGAGATATTAGCAGAGTTATCAAAAACATATACAACATCTAACCTTGATAAGAGAGAGCCATTGGGTGTCATTAAAGGTTGTACAAATTTATTCTTTTTTGGTCTCAGAACTTATTTATATACTCTAGATTTGAAAATAACCGTGTTTTACATCTATGGTTTTCATTATTATTATTATAGAATCAGAACTATGGGGAAATGATGTCTTAAGGTCTTGTTTGTGTCCACTCTTGGAAAACTCTTGTATTACTTAATAGGAGATTTATATATCTAAGGGTTTTTTTTTTATTTTTTAGACTTTGGTTATACATTTCTGTCTGAGTGTTTAATACCATAAAGATAGCCAAAATTTAATTAAGGATTAATTTTGGAGGTAATTAATGGCTCTCCAAAGAAACTTTAGGGACCCAGGAGTAGGCCTATATCTTACTGGTGTTTTCTGTCTGTTAGGATGAGTCAGGGCCATGCTGGCCAAGTAGTTTTTCATTTTTTGGGGAATTCATGAGGACTGATTGTTCCTCAATTGTGACTCTCCTGTTTCAGTCTGTACACCCAATTTGTTTGGGTCTTCGTATCCTCCCTGCTCAAAAAGACAGGTGACTTACCAGGGGGCTAGTGTGAAACTGTCCCATCATCTCCCATGGCCTCATGACCCAGGAGCACAGGCCAAAACATTGGCCCTTTCTGCTCCAATGACTGCAATTGTCTTTGGCTTCTAAACAGGTAATTAACAACTTAAAAAGGAAGTTACACCAACCTGGATGTATGTACATATAGAGCACATTTGATTACTGAAATAGAATTAGTTAACGAATGGCACAAGAGCTTCTAAAATCATTTTGTCAAACCTTTAAATATTTTGTTGTCCTGTGGCAGCATACACCATATATCTGAGGCATAGAATGTAGACACATCTTACACTGTAAATATCTGATAGCTATAAATACAGGCAGAACCTGTTACCAGCCTTGCAAATAATACTAACTAATTTACAAACAAATTAATTTAACCTACAAATTGTCAGAAAAGGACAAGTAAGACAATATAAAGTCTTAACACCTGTGTTTCAAAACATCTTTGATTAGTTCAGATACCTGTGTCAGTACCAATTACCCAGAGAACATTGAAAACAGAACCACAGAGTTTGAAATTGTCTTTCTCAGATAAGAACCATTGTTTGAGCATGAAGCTGTACCCTAAAGTAGAGAATATGTCTTAAGAGTTAATTTTGTTATAAGCTCTGGACTTAAGATGCCAGAAATGAGACAGTTACTTTCCACACAATAGAGCAGAATCTAGATTTTTGAGCCAAAACAGGCAGCTTAATTCAAATATAAACTTTGACTTAAATTTGATAAACCTTAAGCAAGCTATCCCATCATATTTTAGCCTGAAAATTAGTTTTTAGTTTTTTAAGAGTTTGAAAAATCTCTAACTTTGAGCATGGTATTTAGGTTTAGCCTGAAGATACTTTCCTACACATGCACATCTTTATCCACATACTTTAATATTTTGATCTAAGTACCACTAAGGAAGCCAAGTTTGATTTTTGTCTTGAGGCAGTCTGGCCTAGATGTCAGGACAGTTGCCCCTCCCTTTAGGTAACACAACATTATAATCTTTTTTATTTTAAAATACCTGACAGATTATAAGTCACCACCTCAGAGGGAATTCTGTTGTTTTCCATAATTGTCTACATAAATCGAAATTGACCTAGAACATAAAAACTCAGTAACTATATTTATGATATCATGTAACAAAGTATGGCATTCATTACATGAAACATTAGTTCAACATAGGCTTTAGTTAAATGTGACATATATATATTTGACAATTATTATACTTACAGACACCAAACCATGGTACTTCCTTCCACTCCCATGCTTTCTCCTTTATAACTCTGCACTCCATCATATACTCTCCCTCATACATTAGTTTCTCTTTTAATTTGATGTCATCATTTTTTTTCTCCTATTATGAGGGCTTTGTGTGGGTATTGCTAGGCGCTGCAAGGTCTTGGATGTCGACGCCAAATTCTGTCCGGACAGTTGTATGTAAGGAGTGGTACCCTTCTTTGGCTCTTGTATTCTTTCCACCACCTCTTCTGCAATGGACTCTGAGCCTTGGAGGGTGAGATGCTTCAGTGTTGGACACTTCTTCACCCCTTCTTCTCAGCACTACGTTGCCTTTGCGGTCATCCCAGTGGTCTCCACCATCTGAAAAGAGAAGCTTCTCTAACCAGAAGTGGGATTAGCATTAATATAACAATATGAACATTTAAGTGTAGTGCTTTCAGGGCAATTTGGTGAAAGTAATACATGCATTTATCCAGACAAGAGCAGACTTTATACCCCAAAGGCTCATGACTGCCCCTGCCATAGGCCTTTGGTTAGGTTATTAGTACCAGGCATATATTCCTTCCCATAAACTGGGCATTCAGTCCAATTAGAGAGCAATTGTTTTTCCCCAGAGCAGACATGCCACTATTGCACTTCTTCAGTCATTTGGCCTTTCTGGCCAAACTTGATGTTTCCAGTGTCCACTGTTCTCACTGATGATGACTTTTGTCTCCCATAAGACTGCATAAGTGCGGCTTTTTCCAACTTTCATTTGGCTGGACTATAGGGAGAAGGTTTTCTATTCAGCAACAACTTGACTTCTCAGTGACTTTGCCACTCAGGCATGTGAAGTCTTTAGCAATACAATCTTACCATCTCTTTCTCATGGGAAACCAAGGGCCTTGACAATGGCCTATAATATTTTGGAGGCAATGGGGGGGGGGGTGTCCCTGGCCAACAACTCACTGGAAGGCATCCCATCCCTGGCATTGAAAATTTTGTCGAAGCAATCTGTGACTTCTGGATGGGCCATTATTTAAGAAAGTAGATTTTCATATGTCTTATTCAGAATATCTTGAATTTTGATTGACCCTGCCCCTACACCTTTCTTTTATACAACCTCCTTCCCTGATCTTGCCTAGATATTTCCCCTACCAGCAATCTGTTCTTCTACTTACATATATACTATACCATCCTCTTAAGACCTTCCCTCTCCTCCCTAACTTATAGCCTTTTTCTAGCTCGTGGGCCTCTGCTACTGATTTTTGGTTCCAGATCACACACAAGTCTATAGATTAGTAGCTAGGATTGACATATAAGAGAGAATATGCAATGTTTGGCTTTTTGGGCCTGGGTTAATTTACTTAGTATAATCCATTCCAGATCCATCCATTTCCCTGCAAATTTCATAATTTCTTTTTTCTTTACTGCTGAATAGAACTCCAGTGTGTAGATGTACCACATCTTTATTATCCATTCATCTATGGATGTACATCTAGGCTGGTTCCATTTCCTAGCTATTGTGAATAGAGCAGCAATAAACATGGTTGTGCAAGTATCTCTAAGTTAGTGAGAATAGTCATTAGGGTATATGTCTAGGAGTGCTATAGCTGGATCATAAGGCAAATCTATTTTTAGCTGTCTCAAGAACCTCCACACTAATTGCCACAATGGCTCTACCAGATTACATTCCCACCAACAGTGCTGAAAGGTTCTCCTTTTACCACACACTTGCCAACATATATTGTCATTTGTTTTCTAGATGGTAGCCATTCTGACGGGAGAGAGATGGAATCTCAAGGTAGTGTTAATTTGCATTTCCCTGATTGCTAAGGATGTAGAACACTTTTTTAGATGTTTATATGCCATCTGTATTTCTTCTGGTGAGAACTCTCTATTTTAGTTCCATAGCCAATTTTTGTTTGGGTTGTTTGATATCTTATTGTTCTGTTTTTTTGAGTTCTTTGTATATTTTGGATATTAATTGTCTGTCAAATGTGTAGCTGGGAAGATTTTCTCCCATTTTGTAGGTTGTCTCTGCTCTGTTCACAGTGTCCTTTGCTGTACAAAAGCTTTGTAATTTCGTGAGATCCCAGTAGTTGATTAGCCATTATATTTTCTGAGCAATTGGGGTTATATTCACAAATTCATTACCTATGCCTATATGTTGAAGGCTTCCCCTACATTTTCCTGTAGTAATTTCAGAATTTCAGGTCTGATATTATTGTCCCTGATCCACTTGGATTTGATTCTTGTGCATGGAGAAAGACAAGGTCCTATTTTCATCTTTCTATGTATAGATATCCAGTTTTCCCAACATCACTTGTTGAAGAGGCTGTCTTTTCTCCAATGAGCATTTTTGGCATTTTTGTCAAAGATCAGATGGCTTTAGATGCCTGGATTAACATGTGGGTCCTCTATTCTGTTCCATTGATCTACATGTCTGTCTTTGTGCCAATTCCATGATGTGTTTGTTACCATGGATTTGTAATGTAGCTTAAAATTGGGTATGGTGCTACCACTAGTCTTATTTTTCTTAATCAAAAATTTTTTGACTATTTGAAATTGTTTGTGCTTCCAAATGAAATTTAGGATTATTTTTTTCTATTCCTGTGAAGAATACCATTGGAATTTTAATGGGGATTGCATTAAATGTGTAAATTGCTTTTGGTAAGACTGACATTTTCACAATATTCAGTCTTCCAATCCAAGAACATGGGATGTCTTCCCATTTCCTTATGTCTTCTGTAATTTCTCTCTTAAGTGTTTTAAAGTACCCATTGTAGAGCCTCTTCACTTCCTTAGTTAAGTTTATTCCATGGCATTTTTTTTTTTTTTTGAGGCAATTGTGAATGGGAGAGATTCTCTGATTTCATTCTCCACATGTTTGTTGTTAGTATATAGGAAAGCTGCTGATTTCTTTGTATTTATTTTGTAGTCTGCTATGTTCCTAAAAGTGTTTATCAGCTCTAACAGTTTCCTCATAGAGTTTTTAGAGTCTTTTATGTATAGAATCATATCATCTTCAAGTAGTGATAATTTGATCTCTTCCTTTCTAATTTGTATCCTTTTATGAGTGTCTCTTGCCTTATTGCTATAGCTAAGAGTTCCAGTACTATATTAAGTAAAACTGGGGACAGTGCACACCCTTGTTTTGTACCTGAATTTAGTGGAAAAGCTTTGAGTTTTTCACCATTCAGTATTATGTTGGCTGCAGGTTTGTCATAAATAGCCTTTATTATGTTGAGACATGTTCCTTCTACTCCCAGTCTCTGTAACACTTTTGTCATGAAAGGATGTTTGATTTTGTCGAATGCCTTCTCTGCATCTATTGAGATGATCATGTGATTTTTGTTCTTCAGACAATTTGTATGATATATTACATTTATTGATTTGTGTATGTTGAACCATCCCTGCATCCCTTGCATAAAGCCAACTTTGTTGGGGTGAATATTCTTTTTGATATATTCTTGTATTCTGTTGGCCAATATTTTGTTCAGAATTTTTTCATCTATATCCATGAGGGAGATTGGTCTGTAATTTTCTTTTTTGTTCTGTCTTTGCCTGTTTTTGGTATGAGGGTGATGCTGGCTTCATAGAAGGAGTTCTGTAGAATTTCTTCCTTTTCTATTTTATGGAAAAGTTTGAGAAGCACTGTTGTTAGTTCTTCCATGAAGGTCTGGTAAAATTTACCAGTGAATCCTTCTGGGCCTGGCCTTTTTTGTTGGGAGACTTTTTATAACTGCTCAGATCTCTGTAATTGTTATAAGTCTATTTAAATGGTTTGCCTCATCTTGATTTAATTTTGGTACATTATATGAATCACGAAAATCATCCATTTTTTTTAGATTTTCAAACATAGAGGCATATATATATATATATATATATATATATATATATATATATATATATATATTCTTAAAGTATGTCCTTGTAATTGTCTGAATTTTTTATTAATTAGTTTTGTGCTCAGTGAATACATTCAAGTTGGTAGCATTGTTAGGCTCATCCATGTCCTACCCCCTCCCCTTGGCCCCTCTTTGTTGAGATATATGGGTCATGCATTGTGGAGTTATCCCAAAATTATGAGTAGGAGAAATATCTCTGTGTATCATGACCCAATGTGTGGCTCTGACATTCTTTCCAGCCCCTCCTCTGCAAAATTTCCCTGAGCCATTTCGGGTTCATTTTGTGTCTGCTTCAGTGATGAGGTGTTGGGAGTCTCTGTGTCTCTGGAAATCTGATTTGGTAGGAGTTATTGTTCTCTGTGTTGATCTCCTTCACCCTTGTACTGGTACCCAGTTCACCAAGAAAACACCACCCTTACTTGTTTCTCCAGTTATTCTTAGTTTCGGCTGGGGCCCTTTTGAGGTATGATGGGGTGGTTCTATCCTTAGGATCTGCATCTATCTGAAAAAGAGAAGCAGATTCTCCAATGGAGAGTAAGGTCAGCACCATACAAATGTGATAACCCTTATATTTTTTATAGAGAATTTAATAGGTGTAGGCCCTCTTGTAGCCCACTATTGGTGGGAGCTTGATAATGGAGAGTGGGCTCATGTTTGCATATGGTTCTGACTTGTTTCCCAGCTCCAGCTATGGGTTACGTTCCACTGAGCAGATCAGTTAGCAAAATCAAGAGCAGTTGAATTTTTTTGGTATCTGTTGTAATGGTACCTTTTTCATCTCTAATTTTATTAATTTTTGTCTCTTCTCTCTTTCTTCTGGTCAAATTTGCTAAGGGTTTACTAATATTGTTTTCCTTTCAAAGAACCAACTCTGTTTCCTGATTCTTTGGATTGTTTCTTTGTTTGTTTGTTTGTTTCTATTTATATAATTTCTGACCTAATATTTATTATTTCTTCTCATCTACTGATATTTCATTTGCCTTGTTCTTCTTTTTCCAAGGCCTTAAGGTGGAGCATTAAGTTGTTTATTTGTGAACTCTCTAATTGCTTAATATAAGCACTTAGAGCTATAAATTTTCCCCTTAGAACTGCCTTCACTGTGACCCAAATGTTTTGGTATGCTATATTACCATCATCATTTGATTCTATGAATTTATTGATTTACTTTTTGATTTCTTCAATGACCCATTGCTCATTCAATAGTATACTGTTTAGTCTCCATGAATTTCTGTATGCTCTGTAGCTTTTCTTGTTGCTGATTTGCAGTTTAATCCCATTGCAGTCAGATAGAATACAAGGGATTATTTCAATTTTCCAGAAATTTGTGGATATTTGCTTTGTGTCCTAATATCTGGTCTATTTTAGATAATGTCCCATGTGCTGCTGGAAAAATGTATATTCTGCAGCATTTGGATGGAATGTTCTGTAGATATCTTAGTTTCTGCTTCTAGGCACTGTGGTGGCTGAGTAAGGCTTGTATACACGTTAGATCAACCCTGCGTGGCTTCAGCCCTGCCCTGCTCCTGGGCACTCACCAGTGGTCTGGTTTAGTACGCATATAGGTAATGGCTGATACTGGCCAAGACAAGCTCCAGAGTCTCAGTACAGACACCTTACGGGAGAGGGCTTCCTCTGGACCACTAGGGAACCATTGGGAAAGGTGTGGACCTGAGGATGGGTCTGAAAAGAGGGGTCCTGCTGGGCAGAGGTGTCCCCGGGAGCACCGGAGCTGGGGGATCTAGAGGAGGTAGAGACATGGCACCTACATTGGCCAAGGTGACATTGTCTGGGCATGTGTGAGCTTGCTGCCTGACTCTGACTCTAGCCCCTTTGGAGCACTTGCAAAGCTGGCTTGCAGTTTAGTTGCTTAAAGGGAAATTTACTTCCTGAAGTTTTCATTTCCAGCCAGATAAGCTATGTGGGTCCATGTGTCTAGGCCACATGGATGCCCAGAAATCATCCAGGGGGAGACCTGGAGAACTTCCCAAAAGGAGCCAGCCTCCCTCTAGGGGAGCTTAATTCCCTTAACTTTCAGAAGAGCCTATAATCTACTTATCTATGATTCCTTTTGGTGGGAGACAATATTAAGTTAAAGCAGGAAAAAACAGAAAAAATGGCTTCTATCTGATGGAGGAAACAGAAACTGATAGAGGGTTTTTCCAACACCCAACAGGCTTTCAGGGTCCAGGCAGAGGATGGCTGGCCTTCAATCAATCCTGAAGAATGGCCTAGGCCAAGAGACATCAGTTGCCAGTTCATCATGTCTGGTCCCTTGTGATGGTGCAAACGGAAAATAAAGGAGGAAAAAGAGAAACCTGCCAGTCCTCAAAAACATGGAGGCAAGGCCACATGGACTAATGTCTCTCAGTCCCTCTGGGAGAGCACTCACCTACCTTGTCCATCTCATAGGGTCCCTGTTCAGGCATCAGCTGTGGGCTCCTGGTTCCTTGCTCTGGGGCTGGCCATGGTACCCCTGAAGGTACCTAGGCAACCGGGGTGGGTGAGCATGTGATGAGAGAAAGAATAACTCCTGTGAGATAGTCTCGGTGAAGAGCTGTCTCAGTTTATTGTCAGAGAAATGGGTTTATAAACATCTGCCAGCAGGGGGAAAGACCCTAAGGGGATTGGTGGGTTTAAATGTTGCTAGCCTATGCCTAGGGACATTTTTCCAGCACATAGATAATGGCAGGGGGGTGGGTTGGGTGGTTTAGGGTCTCAGGGGGATGGGCTGTGTGAAAAGGTTGGCTGATAAGGAGTTTTCTAGACAATTGGCCAAAGGTTATAGGGCTATGGGCAAAGCCTAAGTTCAGGTGTGCTGGGCTTGGAGAGAGAGTGGCCTCCTGTAGCCCAGGGGTTCTTAGCCATGCCTGGAAGCTCAGACCCCTCTGCTGAAGGCCTGGCAGTGCCCAACACTCTTTCATTTTATTCATACATCAATTGAATTCTGTATGTTGTGTATATTCCACTTCATTCATCCATTGTTCATTGCTTCAATAAGTTTGTTTAATATGCTTATCATTTAGGGATTCTATATCATTTCGCTGGAGGCGTCTATTATGGAACTAGTGGTTCTTGATGGGGATATCTTGGCTTGATGTCTCTCATTATTAGTTCTGTTGTGGGTTTGCCCATCTGTATATAGTCCCCTTGTTTTGCAAAGAGAGAAGCAATTTCATCTCTTGTGGCACTTGTGTTGCCTAAGCTAGATATTTTTGATCCAGGTGGGAGTGGGGAGGTGGTTTGCCTGCTTGATTGTGCTGGGTAAACTTGTGTCTAAGCAAGGTCTTCCTTGTATGTACGAGCAGTAGGCAGGTGGGTGTGGTCCTGGGATATTTGCTATTCAAAATCCAAGCAAGGCCTTGGTCTCCCTGTGCTACTCAGTGCTTGGGAACTTCGAAATTTGATTAGCACCTGAACTCTGTGGTGTGTAGGACTAGTTGCACAGGCCTGGTAAGAGGGAGTCAAATGCTGGCATGGTGGCATTGCTCACAGCAATTGGAAGAGCATGTATGCACAGGGGAGGAAGCAATCCTGAGTTTGAATGACCACCATTACCCACTACTTTGCCTTTTAAGTGCAATCAAGAACAAGAATTGTGGGCCACAGGTCTGGTACTGCAGGCCTTGTGGGAGGAGAGTTCCTAGTTAGTGTGATAATAGCAATTATAGGACCTGGTACATGCAAGAGAGGGAACTCTTTTGTACTTTAATTCCAGCATTACTCACTGCCTGGTGTCTTGGTGTGGTGGTATCTGCCCAGGAGCTCTCCCATTGTCTATGGAAGAGCCTGGGACTTTGGAGCAAGGTCTGCTCTGGAGGCTCTCCAGGATGCTAGTTAGCTCTGGATCAACATTGCCTCTGCCTTCATTCTTCTTCAGTTTTATTTTTTGGCATTTATTTATTTGCATATAATCCATTTCCAGTAGATCTGCTGTTGCTAGTTAAGCAGGGGCAGGCTGGGTAGATGGGAGCATGTCCAAGGCTGGGACACTGAGCATAAGAGCTTCCCTGCAGCGACATGCTATAACCAATCTTCTTCAGGAATTGTGTGGTTTCTCGCTATTCCTTGTCCCATACTGCTTTTCTGCCTGGGTGTTACCTAGGTGAATAATGAGTTATATACTTTCTGTTTTTGGTAGAGGAGTGTGTCCTTGCCTTGTTTTCATTTGCTTCCCAGAATTCTTTGTCATGGCTCCTAATCCACCATCTTAACCAGAAGAGTCACTTGTTTATTCTGTTTGTAAGGTTTAATATTAGTTCTAAAGAAATCAGGTGATAATTAATGTTGATATGATTTCAGAGCAGACATTTGGGTTCTTGAAATATTTATCTAAAGGCAGTGGTTCATGGAAAATGGATAAAGGTTAAATGATAAGATTCAAGTTATTGTAGGAATATATATTTGATTAAGTTTCAACTAAATGTAAATGCTACTAATAATACTACCTACTAATGAAATATTAATACTAGATATCCATTGTGATGAATAAATGTGAACAAAACATGTAAAAGATGGTGCACTTAACCATACTTCAAATATATGTTACTGCATATTCTCTAGGCTTCTGCAAGCAGCCTGATTTCAGCATTATATGTTATTTTCTTGTGAAACCACAAATAGTATAAGATATCACTGTCCTATCACCCCATTAGGTATGTTGAGACCTTGGTTTTAATTCCCATTAGAGAGCCTGAACCACTTCTTTTCATTGGCCCTTATCTTGTAGGCATGTAATATCATCTTACTGTTACTAATTTTGAGGCTGTATCATGGTATGTGCTTGGCCTTCTTATATTCTTCTTATTATTATTAGTTTTGTACACATTGGGGAATGTGAGTTGTGCATTGTGGAGTTAGCCATCAGTTATGGGGAAGAGGCAATGTCTCTGTGCATAATGTCCCAACATGTGGCTCTAACAATCTTTCCACCCCCTCTTCCACTAATTTCCCTGAGCCATGTTCAGTTCGTTTTAGGTCTACTTCAGTGATGAGGTCTTGGGAGCCTCTGTGTCTCTGGATATGTGGTTTGGTAGAAGTTGAGTGTTCTCTGTGTCTGTCTCCTTCACCCCTGTGCTGGTACCAGGTTCACCAAGAAAGCAGCACTCTTGCTCATTTCGCCAGTTCCTCTATTGTTTCAGTTGTGGCCCTGGTAAGGTGCAATGGGCTGATTCTCTCCTCAGGATCTATGTCCATCTAACAAAGAGAAGCAAATTCTCTAAGGGAGAGTGAAGTCCTTGTTATTTTTATCACTTGCCTAACCTATTCCTCTATGTTGATTTTCTTCTATTTTTCTTATTTTATATAGATCTTCAGATAGGGTCACATAACTTTCTCCTAAGACAGCACAATTTTTCCATAATTCAATTAAGGCATACTTTCTGGAATTGGGGGATGATTTCTCAATATTACCCTAATGCATTGTCATGACATGTTGCTCTTTTGGCTTCTAAGTGCTTAGTGTTCATGTTGTGTTATCTTCTCTTTGTGATTCATATTTTGTTCTCCATAATTTTAAAAACAAATTCCTTGGCCTGGCTCAGTAAAAAAGCAGTTTTTATTGTTTCAATCCTGAGTTGGGAATTTTAATATGCTGTTGATAAAGTACAATCACAACAGGGAGTCTTCTCCTTTTGTTATGAATTTTAGTTATTTTAAAACTAATTGTGTTTTTGGTTTAACTAATTGCTTTGGAAATACCCCTAGGCTGAGTATAAATGCCAGTGTTAGGAAGGAATTTATAAAGACTTTGCACCTTTTAATTCCACACTATTGACTCTTGTGAATACATTACATATTTCTTACTGGACTGTCCATGGGGTCTTCAACATGGGTTCAGCCTACAGGTAAGACTGGAAATTTGTGAGTCCTTTAATAATTCAGTCATTATATTAACCTAAAATTGCTTGACTGGTTTACTTAGAGGAAAGATCTATAGAAAGGCATTTTTTAATAGGGAAGTTCTAGGATTTATTTACTTGGTCTATATGAAGCTCATAAACTTACCCATATTTAAAGCATTAATATAGTTTACAATATTCTCAAGAGCATCAGAAATCTGGCCACTGTACTGAGTTGGACTTGGAGTATAATACAGTGAGATCCCAGAGAATGGGGGAATATTAAGAACAGCAGGCACTAAAAGAGCAATCTATTGGGAAAGGAGCTAACATCTTGTTCTGACTGCATCTGAGCTCCATGACACAATTGAGGCAGTCTAACAACTTCTAAAACAGCTCTATTATTTTCAGAGTCACTTTACAGCCCTAAAACCACAGTTTACACATGGGGAAAATGTTAAAATGTTGTCAGAACACATAGAGAATCAACGTATATAGTAAGTAAAGGAAATATACATACAATTTATCCCACTATGTTTATATCAACTTACTTTTGAGTTATTGAATCTTTTTATATTCTCAACACCTCAGGTGTGCCTAAGTGTGAGTTTGACATACCTAATACTCAGATTCTGCCCCTGTGGGCAGGTGACAGCAGTCATAGTTGTTCCAACCTCAAATTCAAAGAGAAGGGATGACCCTTCTTTATACCTCCCATCAAATGATTAGTCCTCATTTCAGAACTTATTATTGACTTTTTGTTCATTAGAATTCCACTCAGCATAGTATCTGAGAATTTCCAGACTTTTATAGAAAGTCCTTCAGTTATGATATTTCTTTTATAACACAAAAAGAATCAATAAGGGTCAGTTCTTTGGGATTAGAAGAGTCTCCAAATACGGGAGGGATTTAAAAGAGAGATTTCGCTCTATTCTGTCTGTCAGAAGGTCAGATTCAATTTGATGCCACACTTTTGTTTTTGTTGTGGTGGTTATCTTTAAGCTTTCATACTGCTTTTGCTCTGAAGTAGAATGCCAAGTAGCAAAGGAATAAGGGGGAAAGTTTCAAAAGAGTTCTAAAGGTTTCTATGAAGGAAGATTTCTTAGAGAAAACTAAAAAATAAAATAAAATAAAAAGTAAAAGTAGGCCAAGGAAGTCTTAGAAGTTTTGGCTTGTGAATTCTAAGCAACACAGGGAAAATAGTTTGGCAATCTTGATCTAAATTAACAGTCAATATGCAGGTGGTAACACATTTTGTCAAGCATTTGTAGGTAATGAGGCTTCTCCTGACTTCACATGAGTTTTCTGATTTCTAATTGTATGCCAGAAATTCCATACCTAAATTGGAACCAATACTTTTAAGTTTGCTTGTTAGTTTTAGTAAGTAAATTTTAAGAAGGAATTTACCCACCTTATAAAATGTCAATATAATTACTAAACTAGCTTCTATCTCTTTATTTATCAAGGCCAAATAATGTGTAGTCTGACACTTTCCTTATTACTGATCTATTTTATACTTAGTAGTTAGAAGACATGCAATAACAATGCTCAAAGTGATGCCATGTAAATCCATGCTTCTATAGTAGCCATATGGGATGGTGGTCCCTAGGGAAGTAGTTCTTTCTCCAATTATTTTATGACTTGCTGTAGTTTGTGATAATAAAATAATAATACAGTTCTCCTCACATTCAGGAAAAGTCAAGATGTCCTACTAGTTCAAACAGTAATTTGGTGGTATCCAGATTTATCTTTTGTCAGGGTGAACTTTATTCTACGCAGTAGCAGTGTTCTGAAATCTATCTATAATGATAGCTAAGTGTACTGCAGAATTTTCTGATTCATTTTCTTCAAATTCCACTTACTCAAAATGAAAGTGTTCTCTTTGAATAACTACTCCATCCTTCAAAGTGCAGTGTCTTAGAGTATAGCCCCCGAGCCACATTGCCCAAATTTGAAATCTAGCCCTCCCATTGGCTAACACCTTCAGTGTGTTCATATGTAAATCTGGAGTATTCAACCAGACTGCCTTCTAGGATGGTTGTGAGGATAAAATGAGTGACTGTTTTCTAAGCAATATTGCTCTTAGTGAATCATAGCAGCACTATTTGTTCTGTCCTTCAGGATAGTAATCATTGAATTTCCAAATTTAAATTTATTCACTGGATTCCTATTGATTGTTGTGGTGGTTGTGAAATTGTCTGGGAAGTTTTTATATCTTTGTACAAATAAACATTCCACGAGAGTCCTGTGTATGCACAAAGATAAGCATGGAATGCTCTAGTTTCAGTGGAAGTTGGAGGAAAGGATACAACCATCCAGTCTCCACTGACTTCCTTCTGCTATGGCATTGGCCTCAGGGCTTGTCTTTTCATCTTTTTAAATAGAGTCCCTCATTTTTTCAGATATTCCCATTTGTGAATTCAAACAACTCATCAGTTATATTACATATAATGTGCTCACATTTCTACTGTCATGACCACAATGCACCTCTTTCCAGTAACGCTCTTATCCTTTGTTAATTGGAGTCTACCAGTAGGAAAATGCATTGAGTTAACTGTTTCTGTGCTCCTGCAAACTTCTAACAATTGTGTGTACAAGAGCCACTTAGTAGATCATGAGCAGTAGACAAGTTTAGCTTTATATCTGTTTGAGATTCTTAGACCAAGAACCATCAAATACATTTTGTGTTTCCTGGCTTTTTAGTGCCTCTGTAGAGGATACTTCCCCCCTGGCCCTGCTTCTTTCTTACTCTTGAAACCTGAATGTTTTGGAATTAGTTACACTTGACATGGGAAGTCTGATTGCCTGGAATATTAGTTTTCTAAGGTTACTGTGACAAAACACCCTAAAATTAGTGACTTAAAGCAACATGAATGTATTATCCTACAATTCTTTAATAAAAACTATCCAACCAAGGTCTGAATATTTTAAAATTTAAATTTCTGAAGACCTGGATTCCTACGTGGAGGATCTGATCTAGTGGAGAATATGTTTGGGTATCTTTCCTAGATTTCAGAAGTTATCTGAATTCCAAGATTCATAGCATTTTTGTTTTCCACCTAATGTCCAGAAGAGGTATGTAGCTTTTCCTCACATTTCATCACTTCAGTCCTTTCTTCTGCCTTTCCCTTTCTCTGATCAGGACCCTAGACTTGTGCTCCAAGCCCCTCATCATATCTGGAAAGTGTCTTTTGACATATAGAAACACACACACAGATTCTTGGGACTAGGATATGGAAATCTTTAGGATCATTACTCTTCTAGTTATGCATCACACTATTATGTAGTATTATGTTGAAATCCTAGTTAATATATGTACAATTTAAAACTTCTTTTAATTTCTTATTTAATTTAATATAAATAATATTTGTCAAAAGTATTTCTCACATTGTTTACTTTTCATTGACCATACAAACTTTAATTTATGGGTCTATTTTATATTCTATATGTGAGTTAAATTTTTTGATTTCTGAACCTAATTATCTCATGTTTAATTTTATTTAGACAATAAGTGACAAGAATTTTTGCTCAAAAATCATTATGCAATTTACACATACCAGAATTTAAAATCATTTGCAATCAAACTAGAACTTGGACATTTTGCACCAAAATTGATTACATGAATTATGGATCAAAATTTTATCCAAGACAGCTTAGTGCTGACTTGTTGACAACATATCTTTTCTACAGTATCATAATAAGTAAATAAAAATGTTGATAAACAGTCTGGGGAAAACTCTAGTGAATGAGTTTGTAGACCACTATTCCTTTCACTTAAAATTTTCAGGGTGGAGGGTCTGGAGAGATGGCTTAGTGGTTAAGGTGCTTGCATGCGAAGCCTAAGGAGTCAGGTTTGATTCCCTACTACTCACATAAGCCAGATGCACAAGGTGGCACATGCACCTGGAGTTCATTTGCAGTGGCTAGAGACTCTGGAAGGCCCATGCCCATGCCCATTCTCTCTCTCTCTCTCTGTCTCTCTCTCTGCCTCTTTTCTTTCTCTTTCAAACAAACAAATAAAATTTCAGGATTGAAATAATGTATTTGACATGAAAACCTACAGTAAAGTGCTGTTTTCCTGATGAACTGGATACCAGCAGAAGGGGGAAGGAGATCAACACAGAGAAAAATCCACTCCTACCAAATCAGAGAGCCAGAGCCTCAGAGGCCCCCAACACCTCATCACTGAAGCAGACCAAAAATGAACCCAACATGGCTCAGGGAAATTTTGTGGAAGAAGGGGCAGAAAGAATGTCAGAGCCACATGTTGGGTCATGATATGCAGAGACATTTATCTTACCCATAACTGTGGGCTAACTCCACAATGCATGACCCATGTACCTCAACAAGGAGGGGCCAAGGGGAGCGGGCAGGTCATGGATGAGCCTAATAATGGTACCAAACTGACTGTATTTGCTGAATACAAAACTAATTAATAAAGAAAAAAAAGAAACAAATTTATATATTATTTTGTTTTTGTCAGACTTAAACATACAATTATCAAATTAGTCATGTAAATATAAAAAGTAAATAAATGAAAATAAAGAAAATTGAGGACTCAGATTACATTTTTCTCCTCTAAAATTGACATCTCTAAATAAACTACGTCAATGTTAGAGACCTTTCATGTTGCAAGAAATTGTAATTTAGAAAAATGGTATGTGAAGCTTTCAGAATTCTCAATAGATGCAATGATTGAAATGCAAGAGAAGTTTGTATTAAAAGTACTCTACATATGTAAACTTTGAATAAAATCATGCATGAATTATTGGATAGTATAAGTTGAGTTAGAAATGTCCTGAAGATATTCTGAATTAGAATTCTAGGACTTGAAGTGTTGGTGACTTGATTGCCATTTGCTGGAACCAACTAGAGACTACCTTTTTTCCATCTTTGTCACAGTTTTATTAAAATGGTCAGACTTACCACTTACCACACAGGAGCGTGTCTTTTCTGTAGATGAATAAGAACAACCTGCATTACAAGAGACCCCCCCCCCCCCCGCACAACCATGCTTAGCTCCATCTAATTGTTTCTCATCGGGATGCCAAGTGGACACTTTTAGGCCTAAGGTTCAAGAAACTGGGTATAAACACCAGTTTCTATAGCTTATAATGAGGATATGCCCTGGTAGACAGATGAAAAGGATGTGTTCTTAGTGCTTTAAAAGAAGAGGAAAAGTTTCAACTTCACATAATATACCTCTGAAAATGTAAGTTGAGTAGCTCCAGTTTTATCATGTTATTTTTTTATTGACATTTTACCTTCAAGATTATAAATTAAATTGAATATAACCAGCTACCTAGTTCTTCCATTGCAAATGAGTTTATTCCATGAGACAAGTGCAATGACATTTTTCTGAGTTTTCTAAACTCTTGAAAAATTTCACATCTAATTCAGAATAATATACATTAAAATGTTCAGTCAGAGTCTATACATAAGTTTGATGCATGAAGTGGTTTCGTTTTCCTTAAAAAGTGATACAAGGTTCATTCAACATAGCTCAGAGTTAATCTTCAGCAAAGCTTTCTATCAAATCAGAGGTCTTTATCAATAATAATGTTCAATAAGACTATGACTTGAGTAGAAAAAGCATATCAAAACTCTCTTTTGTAATAGGCCGAAAACACACCAAAAGTATTCACAGCTTCTTTTTAAATCTTTCACAAGTGCCTGGAGACAGTATGCATACATGCTCAGGTCTCCAAAGACTACTTTCATGGAAAACTTAACGTGGAGGGTTATATATCAAGTAGAAATTAAGAACAAGAATGGAATTTTATGAACTTTATAATGTCATCATTTATTTGAAACCAAGTTGCTCATTTTCTGTTGCATAGATTTTATTCTGACCTTAATAAGAAAATAGCATATCCCTATGTGTGTGTTCTCTGAAGCTGTAACCTAAAAAAGCATAAATCAAAGCTGTTTGACAGATGGACAATATAATTTGGTAGCAAGATGAAAATTTAAAACAGGAAGAAAAAAATACTGAATAACAGATAAAAGATGAGTTGGACTGGGAGGACTGATGTTAGAACTGAAAACAACATTAGAGATTCGATGCTCATTGGCTTTTCTGCAAGCCTGGTGACTCATTCTAAATAAATGAAGTTTGTGATATGTAATGAAAAGCTTTCTATCCTCACTGCAAGCAAATTAGCAGGTATTTTGTGGCAGGAATGTTAATGTTATCTTGCACTTATTTCTGAGCAGGAGCACATTAACAGAACAGGTTTGAAAAGAATTCCACTTTTATAACATCAGGTGCCAAAGGTATTAGAACAAGGTCACCTTTGTAAAGTAATGAGGGAAAATTAGGTTATAAACATGCAGTGCCTAAAAATATATTCTGTCTGCTTTGCAGAGTGAATGCAATATAGTATCATCCCAAGGAGCTAATTTTCTTTTACTCTAAGTGACACTAATACCCCAAGCTAAATTCAAAAAGTTAAATAATAATGCTAGACTGGATGTGGGTGGGTTATTAAGGCTGATAGTAGATAACTGTTCAAAAACAATAGTGTCCAAATATCTGAATGGAGATCCAACCTGCTTAATAATGTATAAATCATGAAGCTTGATAGGCTTTATACAAAACTTCTCAAATATCCACTATGTCTGTGAGAAATATATCAGCAAAGAAAAGTATAGGAGTCAGAGAATGGCAATACAATGCATGATTTGGACAGCATCAAAGTATAAGAGGAACTTGGGGCTGGAGAGGCAGCTGAGCAATTAAAAGTGCCTGTTTGCAAAGCTAATGGCCCAGGTTTGATTCCCGAGTACCCATGTGAAGCCAGATGTACAAAGTGGCACATGCATCTGGAATTCATTTGCAGAGGCAGGAAACCCTGGTATGCCCATTCTCATTCTGTCTGTATTTTTCTCTCTCTGTCTCTCCTCTAACTCTCTTTCAAATAAATAAAATATTTAAAAAATTTAAGAGGAACTTGAGTGATTGTTGAGAAAATTATCAAGATTGGAAATGTATTACAGATAACGTGGTGATATTCTACAAAGTTGAGGTGACCAGAATATGACTTGGTTCATTCATTTATTCATACATACAAAGAAGAAGGATGGGTACTATGCAACAGAAAGACCACAAGATAAGGGTAGCCAGATCTCAGGCAGGATATCCTCGTTTGTACTGAGTCAATAGGTACAAATGGCCTGATTTCTTTGATTTGGAAAATCATCTTGTCAGTTTTCTCTGGACTAGAAACAGGCTTGTTACTGTAGCTTGTCAAACTGTCCTGAATATCACTCCTCAACCTGTCTCCTCTTTTATTCCCTAGGCCACAACTTCTGCCCTGCTATTCATTCCAGCAACTGCATTAAAGTACATTATGATCCACACCATCCAATCCAACTATAAAGAGACAATGTGGAAATTAAGTTGTGAGAACCAACCCAGACTTCCATGTATCCTCCAAATCAATAAAAAATTAATTTTTGTGATTAAATAATTAATTATAAAAGGAGAAATATAAAATGAAAAAGTGTTGGGAACAATAATAAAACCTGTGCCAATGCTTTAGCATAAATTTAATTATAAATTAAAATGATCTGTTTATTAAAAATTCTTTGACCAAACTATCGATACGTTCATGTTAGTTGTATTCCAAGCTGAAACATCATGTGTCTGGAATTTAGTGAATAATAAAGATTTAATACACTAATAAGTGATTAAGTCTTCTCATCCAAGTGTTTAATTATACAGGTGAAAATGCTAAGATTTTGAGTGATGAAATGACTTATAAAAGTTCACAAAATAATCACTAACAGTCACAAAGAATAAGATCCTAAGTTTTTAGATGTTTGTTTTACTCAAAAGATAACAAATTATGAATCTTTATTTCATTGACTAACAAATATAAAGCTTCTCAAAACTTGTGATTTATCACTGTCAGTAATATTGAGGAACTACTCCAAAGCAATTGAATCTGTGTAGGAAAGGTGCATCACACTATAACTCAGAGCTAGGACTGAGAGACAATAGGCTATTGGGTATTGCTACTGTAAAATGTTGCAATGTGTTAGCTCATACTATAGTGCTATTTTACCTGAAGGTGATTTTTAAGAAGAATAACATATTAATGTAGGTTTATTAATTAACAAAGAAAATGCACATTGTATGTTTCCTCAGTTCTTGACATATATTCAACTAACTGTGTAACATGAATCAAAGTAAAAGACAATATTAGGGTAACATGGAATTCTATTTTGAAGAAAAATCATAAAATCAATGCCTGTCTAAAGGTTATAGAGTAATGTGGGAACTATTTGAGCTAGTGATTACAAGATCAGAAGATTAAAAAATAACCTTTAGGGTGTGCTTTAGGAACAATTTTCTCAAAAGCTATATAGAAGATTTATGAGTAAGTTGAAATCATTTTTGGTTGGAAATAGCTTCAACCCAGGCAAAACATCAGGATTAAATAGAAATGGAGGCTGGAACACTATGACAGGCAATGTGTTGTTATTTCAGTTGTTGGAGTTCAAACTGATCTTTGGAATTTCTAGGCAAGTCCTTTACCACTGATTTTCAGCCCAGCTTTATGTATATTCTAAAGGTAACCAGTTACTTCTGAAAGGGTAGAAAGCTATCTTATGAATTAATGCCACTAACTGTAAACTGAGAATGAAGCCATTTTCTTTGAGAGTAAATATGATGTAAGGAAGTAGATTAGACCACAAAAAGGACCATGGTAATCCTGGAAATCAGATATTTGTATATTACTCAAACCTATCCAATGCTTGAATCTTAAGTAACAAAATAAATGACTAATTGGAATGCAATTCAAAAACTTATGCTCTTTCATAGGTATTTATGTAGTCCAGTGTACATAAAAAAGATATTTTAGGAGCTTTAGAGGCAAAGGAAACAGATTACACAACAAAAGTCATGCTGGAATTTCCAATGCTGCTAAGAAGGCATTGGATTTACATGGATTCTAGGGTCCACATTCAGGTACTCTCTCTTGGACATCAGTTTATCTGCTGAGCAATATCTCCTGTCATTCCTGTCGTGCATTCTCCTGGTTCCCATCTCCTTTTATTTTCATGTCAAATGTAGCCTTTTGCCCTCCTCTACTTCTTCAGCATCACTTTTTATCCCCTCTCCATTTTTTGTAGCTCTTTAGACTTTATCCACATTTGCATATATATGTAGTTTTAAAGTACACACACACACACACACACACACACACACACACATATATATATATATATATATATATATAATATGTATATGTATGTAAGTATATATATATATTCAAAGTTAAGATCCACATGTAAGAGGATGTAATTTTGCTATTCTATGTTTAGGTCACCTTGTTTAATATAGTTATTTCCATATTCATCCAGTTTTACTTTTCTTTGGTTTTGAGTTAAATCTCATGGTTTAACTGAATTATCAGTTACTTGGTGTTTCACCTTGTTCCATATCCATGCAATTGTGTTGTACCATAATAAACATGGAAGAGCAAGTAGTTCCACAATATAATATAGAGTCATTTGGAATTATACCCAGGAACGGTGTAGCTGAGCCATATTGTCATTATATTTTTAGCTCTGATGCTTTTTTTTCAAGGTAGGGTCTTACTTTAGCCGAAGCTAATCTGGAATTCACTATGTAGTCTTCAGGTGACCTCGAACATACATTGATCCTCCTACCTCTGTCTTCTGAGTGCAGGTATTAAAGGTTTGTGCCATGACATGTGGCTATTTTTATTTTTCTCAGAAAACTTCACAATAATTTTCATAGTGATTTCACCAGTTCCCATCAGCAGAGAATGAGGGTTCCTCTTTCCCCACAACCTCACCAGTATTTGTTGTTATTTGTTTTCTTGATGAAAACCATTCTACTGGGGGTGAGAAGGAATCTCAAGGTAGTTTTAATTTTTTGCCACGATGTCTAATTATGTTAGTCAATTTTTAAAAACAATATGGGCCTTCTGTAGTTCTTCTTTTGAGAATTCTGTATTTAGTTCACAAACCCATTCAAAAATATTTATTTATTTTCATTTGGCAGGAGGTAGAGGGAGAAAGAGACTGACAGAAATTGAGAGAGAGAGAGAGAGAGAGTGAGAGAGAGAGAGAGAGAGAGAGAGAGAAAGAGAAAGAGAAAGTGAGAGAACAGGAGTATTCCAAGCCTCTTGCCACTGCAAATGAACTCCAGGAACACAGCACCTTTTTATGCATCTGACTTCATATTGGTATTGATGAATGGACCCCAGCCTGCCAGGCTTTGCATGCAAGCAGCATTAACAACTGAGTCATCTCCCAAGCCCTTATTCCCACATGTTTTCTTTGAGTTAGATTCTTGGTCTATCCCAGGCTGGCCTGGAATTCACTATTTAGTCTTGGAGTGTCATTGAACTTATGGCGATCCACGTACCTCTGCCTCTCTAGTGCTGGGATTAAAGATGTGCTATAAACTTGACTAATCCCATTTTTTTAAAGAGCTATTATATTAGTGTTAATATTCTTTAGCTTTTTAGGAATTCCTTGTATGTTCCAGATATTAATACTCTGTCTGATGTATAGCTGACAAAATTCTCTTTCATTGTGTCTCTTAATTAATTAACTGTTTCCTTCATTGTATGGAAGCTTTTTAATTTCATGAGGTCACCCTTATTGACTGGATACTTTACATTGTAAATAGCTGGTGTCTGATTCAGGAAGTTCCTACCCATTCCTATATTTTGAAGAATTTTCCTTAAGTTTTTCCTCTATCACTTTGAGTTTCACATCTCTTGTTAAGGTCTTTGGTGTCTATTTTGAGTTGATTTCTGTACAGTGAGAGCTAAGGACCTGGCTTAATTCTCATTCTTTTATTTTTTAAATATTTTTAAACTTTTTATTGACAACTTTTATAATTGTAGACAATAGCCCATGGTAATTCCCTCCCTCCTCCCACTTTCCCCTTTGAAACTCCACTCTCCATCATACTTCTTCCCCCTCTCAATCAGTATCTCTTTTATTTTGATGTCATCACCTTTTCCTCCTATTATGATGGTCTTGTGTAGGTAGTGTCAGGCACTCTGAGGTCATGGATATCCAGGCCATTTGTGTCTGGAGAGGCACTTTGTAAGGTGTCCTACCTTTCCTTTGGCTCTTACATTCTTTCCGCCACCTCTTCTGCAATGGACTCTGAGTCTTGGAAAATGTGATAGAGATATTTCAGTGCTGAGCACTCCTCTGTCACTTCTTCTCAGCACCATGGTGTCTTCTGAGTCATCTTAAGGTCACTACCATTTGAAAAGAGAACCTTCTCTAACCAGAAGTGAGAGTAACATTACTGTATGGGTATGAACATCAAGACAAGTGCTTACCCGGTAGCTTGGTGAGCTTAGTATATACATTTACTTAATTATTTTGCATGTGTATTTCAAATTTTCCTAATATCATTTGTTAAAGAGGTTGTATTTTACTCCAATGATTATTTTTGGCATTTTTGATGACAATCAGGCCGTTCTAGATGCGTAAGTTAATGTCAGGATCTTCTACTCTGCTCCATTGATCTACTTGTCTATGTTTGTGCCAGTATCATGCTGGTTTTGTTACTATTGCTCTGCTCTGAAGCTAGAAATCAGTCATGCTGACATTCTCATCCATTTCCTCTATTTGTTTGCTGAGGCTTGCTTTGGCTGTGGGAAGCTTTGTGTTTTCACATGATTTGTCCAGTTTTTTTTTTTATTTCTGTGAAAAAATAACGTAGGAATTTTGATGGGGAGGGTATTGGTTGCATAATTGCCTTTGGCAATATAGCTATACATCTTTTAATACTGTTTCATCAATTTTACCTTTTCATCATGATGTGTCAAAGAAAGTTGCTACTCTAGTCATGCCCATTTGATATCTAAATACTTCTTGTGTTTGAATGCCAACTTCCTTCTCCAGGTCTGTTCCTTTTCAATTTATCTGAGCTCTTTCTTTTCCTCCATGGATTCTGAGGTTTGGTATATCTATATCCCTATATTCATGGAAGTATTGGTTATAGTCTTTATTATTATTTTTTTTTCGAGGTAGGGTCTCACTCTAGCTCAGGCTGACCTGGAATTCACTATGTAGTCTCAGGGTGGCCTTGAACTCAAGGAAATACTCCTACCTCTTCCTCCCAAGTGCTGAGATTAAAGGCATGTTCCTGAGTATATTATTTTCTCAGATTTGGGCTCCTTAGCTGACATTCATTCTTCTGCACAACATTGTTTGTTGGTGGGGCTTTCTGAGGAGGATTTCCTTTGATCATGTCTTTCACTTCCATAATTTATGTTCAGATCTTTTATAATATGTCCATTCCCTTACTGTCATAATTGTTCTTCCAATGTTTCATTCACTTCAGAGACTCTCTTGTTGAGATCTAGAATAAAGTGCTTTCATCTACTTATTTTAGATATGCAGATGGTCATTAATCATTTAAAAACAACACATCCCTAAATTATTTCTCAGAAGTACCTCTATTTTGGTGTTATTTTATTGATTCTATTATAGGGTAGTTGAGAGAAAGAATTGCCTCTGTTTTTCTCAATTGTTTTTGAGCATCTGTAAGAATGAATTTGTGTTCCAGTTTTAATTACTCTCCCTTTTCTAACTATTGCATGTCATTTGTTTTGCTTTGTGTCAATCCCTCTTGTGGGGCAGGTGGTATGTCTTTACCAAGTAGCACACTTTTGGCAGAATTTTAGGCAGGAGGCATATTGTTAATCCTCATGGATTTGTTGGAAGTTCTGGTTTTGCCTACTTTAGGAGCTCCGCATACATAATATACTTGTGTTCTCTGTAGATTACTACATGTCCAGAGAACTGGTTGAAGAAACGTAAGGTTTATAAAGTTTTTACAGCAAAGGGTAGCAGTGTGTGAGTGGCTAAATGAGAAAGTACACAAAAGAAAGAAAGAAAGAAAGAAAGAAAGAAAGAAAGAAAGAAAGAAAGAAAGAAAGAGGAAATAAACATTGAATGAGACTACTGTAAGTAGAATAATTGTAAACAGGTAGATTTTTTGGAGATAGAAAAGTGAGGGACAGTAGCTTGACAATTAATGTACAAAATTGCAAGAATTAATAGCAAAAACAATCCTATAGGGGCACTAAACTAAGTCATTGAAAAACAAAAAAGAAAGGACAAATCAGCAGCATCAAAAACAAACAACAAAGATGTAAACAGTAAACAGAAAAATTATAATATGAAAGATACATATATGAAATAAAAGCTAAGTGCAACCAAAAAATGGTCAGCAATATGAAATAACATGTAATATTCAAAATACTTTCCCTCAGTAGGGTGATATGTTTCCTCCATCTTCTAGGACCACAGCTTGTGTTTCCATAGTCATTGGGGTGGGGGCATCTACCCATAACAGTTCAATCAATATAAGCTGGTATGAACTTTCAGATAGTGTGGTAGTTTGAATGTAAATGTATGTCCTCCATAGACTCAAGTAATTTTGAGTAAGGTTAAATTTCCTACTTAAGTGTTCAGCAGGCAGTGTTTTGCTGGAGGAAGTGTTCCACAGAGATCTTTAGCCTAAGTTTATAGAGAGCCAGTTGCAACTCTGGCTGTTTCAACTTGCTGGTGTATTGGTGTATGGGCTGTTAAACTCTTTGCTGTGAATGCTGAAGTGAGCTTCTTCAGCCATGATGAAATTTCCCCAGGAATCTATAAGCCTGAAATAAACCTTTCCTCCAATGAACTGCTGTTGGCCAGTTGTTTGTTCCAGCAACATGAAGGTAACTAAAACACATGAGCATAACTTATTTAGACTTAAGCCTCCTGTCAGCAGTTTCGTAGTCTATGACATACTTCCCCCTAGGTCAAATGTAATCTGTACTCTGTGGGTCTTGGGTTAAAACTCGCACTGGCTGGGCTGCCACTCTTCATGGTTTGGAGCTAGAGGGAAGTCCCTCATCCTGACTGCCTCAGTTGTCTGCTTGCTGAGTCCAGTGCAGACTTCTCATCCTCATATTTGTAGACTTTCCCTTGCACGTAGCCCATATTTGATGTTCACAGTGCCTTATTTTCAGAATTCTGAGCTGGTTCACTTTGAAAACAGTTGATGTGGTGGTCTGTGGGGTGACGTAGCTGAGGGTGTAATTTCTGGGGTTAGTTGCCAGCTCCCCCCCCCCCCGAACCAGGGACTGTTGACAAATTCAGAGTTGGCTATAATGTAGAAAGTAGTGGCTGGGTGTTCCTTTATGGTTGAAAGTCACTGGTGATATAGTTTATATAGTCCATTCACTGGGGGAAATGCTTAAGGTTGTTCTCTGGACTATCCTTGTCCTGGGCTTCAGAGATACCATTGCCCCTGAGAGATGACTATGGCACATCTGGATAAAGTCTACTGTTAATAGAGTTTCTGCAGGTTATTCACTGGGAGAAATGTTTACAGTTCATAACGAGTGACATTCTTCCATGTTTCCAAGGCAAGTCTGATTATGGGGGGGGGCTTACTGGAACAGAAAGTATTTGGCAAGCTGTCAGTCATGGAGTTAACATTATCAGTTTGTGTGTGTGAAGAGTAGGCCTGGACCCAAAGTTTCAGTTTTGCTGTTTCTCCACTCAATCAAGCTTGCCTTTTCCTCTGTCACCTTACCCAGAAGTCCTCAGCTGATAATATGGTACACATTACATATATGTCTTCACACATAGATAATCAAAAGTCATGGTTATTTAATACATTTTTATATACTTATACACAAGACAATTTTAAATGTGTATATGTTTGAAGATTCATGGAATTATTTTTTTTTTATTTTCTATATTGACATGTGAAATTTAAAAAATCACACAATGAAATTTGAGGAAAAATGGTTGAACCTGGAACAGATCATTCTCAGTGAACTTACCCAAGCACAGAAAAAAAAATTGCCACATAGTCTCACTCATCTACAGCACCTAACCTGAATCTACCCAAGATACCTTACATACCCAGCAAGCGTCTCCTAGACTAGACACTAGGATGGAAGGGGAGGGAGGGGAGGGCATCAAAGGGGTGGGAAACACAAATCTAGACCCAAACAGCAATGGTACCATAATTTTCTACTTACTAAAAGACAGACCAAATGGCTGATCCTTCACCAGGCCCTTACAGGGAACACTTGAACCACAAGACACTGGAGAGGGTAAGATCAAGACTAACCTTAATCTTCTACATCTTCCCTCCCTCACTTCCCCTCTCCCTCTCTCTCTCTCTCTTATCTCTAACTCTTGTATATTAGTTATCTTTTTCCTCATTTTCTTAGTGGGCACTAACCTGTAACTCCCAGAACCAGCATGGGGCTATCATCCACAATGAGCTTTTGATCAGAGAGACCTACAAGGTTTCCTAAAAGACAGACAGATTTCTGTCAGAGTACTTGATGACCCACCATAGGCTAGTGGTAAGACCCTACAGCTGAAGACACCTTAGGTGATTGACATGCAAATTAGAATGGCATGGCTGGAAGTTGGAAGAGAGTCAGTCCCCAGACAGTCAGAGCCTCTAGTGCCAGAAGGTGCTACATGGGCAACTGGGGGAAAATGACCAATATCTGTCGAAACAACGCATGGTCTAACCTACTTAGCAGCAAATAACTTGTTGTGATGCCCACACAAGTGCAGTGGTGGCACACAGCCATGGTGGGGAACCAACTGCTCTCAATTTGGCTAACTCACCCCTCACTGGTATGGGACCCATAGCTGGAGCTGGGAAACAAGTCAGAACCATATCCAAACATAAGCCCACTCTCCAATATCAAGCTACCATCAATTGTGGGCTACAAGAGGGCCTAGACCTATTAAATTCTCTATAAAAAAAAGAGGAATGGTTATCTCATTTGTCCTTGTGCTAACTTACTCTCTGTTGGAGAATCTGCTTCTCTTTTTCACATGGATGTAGATCCTAAAGAGAGAGCCACCCCATCATACCTCAAAAGGGCCCCGGCTGAAACTAAGAAAAAATGGAGAAATAAGCAAGGGTGCTGTTTTCGCGATGAACTGGATACCAGCACAAGGGGGAAGGAGATCAGCACAGAGAAAAATCAACTCCTACCAAATCAGAGAGCCAGAGCTTCAGAGGCCCCCAACACCTCATCACTGAAGCAGACCAAAAATGAACCCAACATGGCTCAGGGAAATTTTGCAGAAGAGGGGGCGGAAAGAATGTCAGAGCCACATGTTGGGTCATGATATGCAGAGACATTTATCTTACCCTTAACTGTGGGCTAACTCCACAATGCATGACCCATATACCTCAACAAGGAGGGGCCCAGGGGAGGGGGCCGGTCATGGATGAGCCTAATAATGGTACCAAACTGACTGTATTTTCTGAATACAAAACTAACTAATAAAAAAAAAATCTGGCAAGTTATGAATCACCACACTGGGCAGAATTTTATTGTTCTCTGTATAGGTTGAAGTTGACCTAGAACATAAACTTAAAAATTATACTTATGATATAAACAAATATTTTGGATCCTTAATAAGATCTAAACCCTGAAGACCAAGTTTTGAGAACTAATGGCCTATTGAGTTTTTATGTTTAGAAATAAACCTTATTGCTTTAAAAAAATAAAGTATACATAGAAAGAAATAGATGAATATTAATTTACAATGAATACCATTGGAAGCATAGCAAGCTGTTGGTAGAACAACGACGCAGATTTTCCTATTTATGATGCAGCAGTCATTTACAATTTGTGCTACAATGTATTCCTCCTATCCTTTCAAAATTGGACCTTAGCTTTCCTCAGTAAGCTAGGTATCTGCTGATTTCAGCCCTTGCTGTACAGATGGACATTGACTTGGTTCCAACTTCAGGAATTAGGCATTACATTCTTTTTGCCATAGTAATTGTTTCAAGGAGGAGTCTCTGACACAGTCAAAGCTAATGAGTTGTAATCATATACTTACTGGAACAATACAAGAAAGGCTTGGGGATGAATAAAGCCAACACCACGAAGATGGAATTAAGTGCAGATTTTACACACACACACACACACACACACACACACACACATATATATATGTGTGTGTGTGTGTGTGTGTGTGTGTGTGTGTGTGTGTGTATATATATATATATATATATATATATATATATATATACATAAATATATATCATTCACAACTTCTATACTTATAGAAAACAAACCATGGTATTTCCCTCCCCTCCCCCACTTTTCCCTTCATAACTCTGTTGTCTATCATATTCCCTCCCTCCCTCCATTAGTATCTCTTTTAATTTGATGTCATCATCTTTTTCTATTATGAGGGTCTTGGGTAGGTAATGCTAGGCACTGCACGGTATAGGATATCGAGGCCAATTTCTGTCTGGACAGTTGTATGCAAGGAGTGGTACCCTTCCTTTGGCTCTTACATTCTTTCCTTTACCTCTTCTGCAATGATCCTTGGAGGGTGTGAAATGTTTCAGTGATGGAAAACTCCTCTGTCCCGTCTTCTCGGCACTATGTTGCCTTTTGGGTCATCCCAGTGGTCATAGCCATCTGAAAAGAGAACCTTCTCTAACCAGAAGTGAGATTAGCATTAATATATGAATATAAACATTATGTTCGTGCTTTCAGGGCAATTTGGTGAGAGTAATATATGCATTTATCTAGACAAGAGCAGGCTTTATACCCCTAAGGTTCATGACCTCCCCTGCGATAGGCTTTTGATTAGGTTTTCAGTACCAGACATGTAGTCCCTCCCATAGAGCAGACATGCCTCTATTGCACTCGTTCAGTCATTTGGCCTGTCTGGCCAAACTTGAGGTTACCAGTGTCCACTGTTCTCACTGATGATGACTTCTGTCTCCCATAAGCCTGCATACAGTGCAGCTTTTTCCAACTTTCAGTTGGCTGCGCTACAGGGAGAAGGTATTCTGCTCAGCATCAGCTTGATTTCTCAGTGACTTTGCTGCTCAGGCATGTGAAGACTTCAGCAATAGGGTCTTACCATCTTTCTTATGGGAAACCAAGGGCCTTGGCAATAGCCTACAATGTTTTGGAGGCAACAGGGACCTCCATGGCCAACAGCTCACTGGAAGGTATTCCATCCCTGGAACTGAAAATTTTCTAGTTGCAATCTATGGTTTCTGTATGTGCCATTACTCAAGAAAGTAAATTTTCATATATCTTATTCACAATTACTTGAATTTTGATTGCAACTCCCTGCCCACCCTTGATTTATACAATCTCTTCCCCTTACCTCACATAGGCCTTTCCCCTCCCTTTAATCTGTTCTTCTACTTACATATATATAATGCCATCCACTGAAGTCCTTCTCTCTCCTCCCTCACTTATAGCCTTTTTCTAGATTATGGGCCTCTGCTACTCATTTTTGGTTCCAGCTCCCACATAAGTCTATATATTTGTAGCTAGGATCCACATATGAGAGAGAACATGGGGTGTTTGGCTGTCTGGGCCTGGATTACCTTACTTAGTATAATCATTTCCAGATCCATCCATTTCCTTGCATATTTAATAATTTCATTTTTCTTTACCACTGAATAGAACTCCATTGTGTAAATTTACCATAACTTTGTTATCCATTCATCTGTGGATGGACATCTAGGCTGGTTCCATTTCCTAACTATTGTGAATAGAGCAGCAATAAACATGGTTGTGCATATATCTTTAAGGTAGTGAGAATAGTCATTAGCATATATGCCTAGGAGTGCTAGAGGTGGTTCATATGGTATATCTATTTTTAGCTGTCTCAAGAACCTCCACAATGATTTCCACAATGGCTGTACCAGAATACATTTTGGTGACAGTACGTGAGCTCCAATAGCAAGGGAAATCTTAACCAGAACTATTCTGCACTGGTGTTAATAAATGCATTTCTAAATACACTTTGTTTGGTTAATTTTCTGACATTGGTAAACAAAGTAGCCCAAAGTCATACTTGAGTATCACATACCTTTAGATTTCCCTTGGTGGCTAGGAAATAATGGTTCATCTCAGGCCATTAAACTCAGTCTGAAATGTGATAGATTGTTTTCTGGCCAGGAGGATGTTTTCTTAGTGTGTTAGGCAGGCTAATGAACTGCAAGCTGTAACCACAGAGATGAAATTAGAATGTGCCTCACGGACTGTGCTGAGGACACCTATCTAATTTCACTGATAATAGGTTGCACCTGCTACTAAGAAAGCCTCCTAGCCAAAGTAAGCCTTGGTCCAACACCAAAAGTGACAGATAATCCAGACTTCAAATGTGTACTGCTTAATAGAAACCATTACTTTGTGAGCTTTTCAATAAACACTCACACTACTGTCTCTTTGCATATTCAAAGGGTATCTGGAGAATCAAGGGTTTGCACAGAGACTCTTTTTATTTTATGATTGGTTTTGATTAAAATAGGACTTCACATCCCTATTTCCCATGTTCCCTTTCTTCTGTGGAGAAAGATGGGCCACCTGGGGGAAGTCCATGCTATGACATGAGGATAAGAGATAAGACATGATCTGACAGCTGCTAAACTGATCATACCACTCTTCCATACTCACAATGGTGAAAAGGTCACAACATCAGTTTTTGTACTATATCCACCTAGGAGTGATTATTTATGTGTCAAATTGTGACTGAAGAGTAAATACTTTCACAAAAGGAATTTGGAATACAGATGAGTTAGGAAGAACCTTTAGGCTACTGAAGAACAGAAGCCAGAGCCTGTATCTTAACTGCTCAGTCATGATGTGATGATTTCTGAGATAAGAAAAAAAAAAAGCTTATCACCTGTTTCTGCCAAGGCACCCTGGCCACTGTTATCTGCAGCAGCTGCTTTGGAAACTATATACCTGATTATGACATTTCCCTCGACAATGTACAAAAACAATAAAATAGCAGCCATAGCCATCTTTGCTGTTCTCATAGATCCCATTGTGAAAATCTAGATGACAAGTTGTTCTTGAACATATTAATGATTACAGGAAATGTGATATAAAACCAGTGACCTGAGTTTCTCAAGTGGAGACTTACATGCAAGAGGTAAAATGTAGTTTGTGGCATAAAGGAAAAGTAATGATTAAATGTATTAAGAAGTAAGAAATGGAATTCTACTTGAGTTCTTGTCTAAGCAGAGCTAAAGAAAAACAAGTAAATTGTTTGCCAAATGGTTAAGATAGAGAAAAGAAATTGTGAAATACCTCTTTACCAATCCTATAAAGGATCTTTTGGGAAAGACTACAGGTGTACTTTTTTTTCTGTTATAAATCAAACTGATAACAATTATTTATTTTAAAAAATACCTACGGGAAAACATATTTTATTATTTCAAACTTGGAATTTTTCAAAAGTGAAAAACAATCTAGAACCAGTGTATCGTTTTTGATGATCTATAAAGTTTACCAGACCCAAAGGGATTCCAATTATTCTATTAAATTACTCGATAATTGAACTAACATCCATACTCCATAAACCAGGTTCTCATATCCAAAGAAGTGTGTGAGCAATTGGTGTGTGTGTTAATGGCTCCTATGAATTCTTGCATAGTCTCAGACTAGTCTCTGACTAATTATTTTCTGAAACACATTGATATAATTTAGTTGTGAATATTATTGCATCAAGCAAACACCATTCCTTTCTCAAATGCTGGCTCTTAATGGGTATTGAACGTTCAGCCCAATTTTATTTGTTTTAGCTGTAGATATTTAAGGTAAATATTAACAGATTCTCACATCTTTATAAAGATATTGGTGAATTTTTGAGGAATATACATTCCAGAAAAGTTCTACCATATATTATAATTTATGTACTGATTTTTATTACACAAAATATTTAAGTGTTTTATGAAAATATATTAGAATATATTTTCATCAGATAATTTGTCCTTTTAAGTTTAACACATTAACATAGAACAGACATTTTTTGAATGGTGTCCCATAAATTATTATATAACACAGTATTTTTGTGCTACAGATAGATACAAACATCTTGATAACTTGCAGGTAAGATGATGGAAAAGGAGTGTCACCAATGAAGCTCAGGAAGCAAAAAGATACAAGAAAATAAACAACAAGCTATTTCTGGACAAGAGACAAGAAATATAAATAAGGGTGTATTACCATGAATATAACAGGAAGGATCTGCTTATCTGTGAATGCTTCATCTCATTTATATAAACCCTGCCCTGCAGGAGACCAAAATAAATAAATAAATAAATAAATAAATAAATAAATAAATAGCTGTGGAAACTGTATGGGAAGGGCTTCTGGCCACACTCACCAGTCTTGCAAGATCAGAAAAACCTGAAGGAAAACACACCAAGCAACATTACACATCCTCTGCTCCCCATTTACCAGCACCAGGATCGCAGACTCCAAAGGCCCTTGTCCCTCCTCCACAAGACATCAAGCCCAGCTGAGCCAATGCCCTGTCCAACTAAGGCAACCAAGCCAAGCCAAGCCAAGCCAAGAAAGCATCAAGTGGAAAACTGACTTCACAATTCACTGTAGATGAGAGAGAAACTCACTCCAAAATGTCACTAGGCTGATCTTTACTGGGGCAATGCATGCCCCAAATCTGGTTCCATAGGTTTGAACTGGGATTAGTTATAGTACCTCCCATATCAGGACACATTGTTAAAGAAAGTATAACAGGAAAGAAAAAAAAAACATTAAAACTTATCTAATTAAAGCAGAAATAGTGACATTTAAGATTTGTGTACATTTCATATAGCTTGCCTTTTTTGATTGTATATTAGGGTTAATGTTTTAATTTCTGATTTTTTAAAATTTCATTGTGTCTATTCTTTTATACATATACATGATGGTTGTGGTTGTATGTTGTTTATTTAAATTTCATGCGTTTTTCTATATTTTTCTCCATCTATCCTGATCCCTGTAGTACTCTTCCCACACACAATTTCCCCCTCCTTAGCTATTATGAATTGAGCTGCTACAAACATGGTTGAGCAAATCTCTCTGGCCTGTGGTTTAATGGTTTTAGGGTAGATGCCCAGTAAGTGAATAACTGGGTCTGTTGGTATCTGTATGGTCAGCTTTTTCAGGAGTCTCCATATTGCTTTCCAAACTGGGTGTACCATCTTACATTCCCACCAACAGTGGATGAGTGTTCCTAATTCTCCATATCCTCACCAGCATTTGTTTTCATTTGATTTTTTAATGATTGTTATCCTTACTGGGGTAAGGTGGAATCTCATACTGCTTTAATTTGCATTTCCCTGGTGACTAGGGATGATGAACATTTTCTTAAGTGTGTGTTTGCCATTTGTATTTCTTCCTCTGTGAACTGCCTGTTCAGCTCTTTGCCCCATTTTGTAAGTGGGTTGTTTGACTTTTTACTGTTTAGATTTTTGAGTTCTTTGTAGAGTCTAGACATTAGGCCTCTGTCAGTTGGGTAGCCAGCAAATATTTTCTCCTATTCTGTGGGTAATCTATTGGCTTTGCTTATTTTATGCTTGTCTGTAAAGAAACTCTTCAGCTTCATGTGATCCCATTGGTTGAGTGAGTGTTTAAGACAGTGAGCTACTGGGTTTTTGTTCAGGAAGTCTTTTTCGATTCCTATATCATGGAAAGTTCTTCCTATATTTTGTTCAGTAGTAGCCAAGTTTCTGGTCTTATATGTCTTATATTGAGGTCTTTGAACCATTTCTGGTCCAATTCTGCAACATTCCATAGCCTCAATAAACTCTAAATTTTATGAAACTAACAGCATCCTAAATTTCCACTCCTAGATATCTTTCCTCACCCATATTTTATAGTTAAAACTAATTTCCATCCCAACCCTCCCTTCATCTCTCACAATTCTAAGTAACCAAAATACTCCTCAGTTATTGAAGCCCAAAGATTCATTTTTGTTAATTCATTACTGTGGCATTTGCATATATCCACTAGCATTGGTCATTATCCCTATTTGTATTCTACTCTTAGAGTACTACAGAGATCATACCAATCAGAAGAAGCCTCTAAGGATATAACGTTCAAACAATACACATAGCAATGCACCTAATAAAGCAAAGAGGAGATCCAAGAAATAAAATAAACCAAGATGCAAAAATCTCAATGCAGCAATAGAAGAAACACACAAAAATAAAGCCAACATAGTTCCTCAAAAAATTATCAATTCCAGAAATGCCATATGGAGAATTTAAAGCAATGATTGTAAGTTCAAAGAAATAAAACAGAAAAAAAATATTAATCTCAGGAGAACACAGAATATCAGCTAAATGAACTAAGTAGTTCAATACAAGAAAGAAATAAAGAAATCAAAAATACAGAAGAAAAAATCCCATTATGTTGGAAATGAAAAATACAGTAAGTCAAATAGAAAAACTATGAAGAAACTTCCAGCAATAAGATGAATTAAGAATAGAACAGCATATCTGAGATTGAAGAGAAGGTACGGGAATTATAACATGCCAAGAAGAAAGATAAATAAATAAAAACATATGAATAGGAATTTCAAGGCATTCATTATACTATGAAATAAAAATCTAAGAATTTTGAAAACAGAAGAAAGAGAACTTCAGTTAACAAAATCATAGGAGAAAATGACCCAAAATCTGGGAAAATAAAATTCAATACAGGTACAAGAAGCAAAGGGATAAGACCAGAAAAGAATCTCCCCTTTCCATATTATTATTAAACTATTAAATATAAAGACCAATATTTAAAAATATATATATAAAGACCAAAGAGAGGATATTTAAAGTATCAAAAGAGAAACACCAAGTTAGTTCTAAATGGAAGGCCATCACAAAACAACAGTTTTCTCAAAAGAAGCTTTAAGAGTTGGGGAGCTTGGCTTTTTAAAGTTATGAAAGAAAACAACTTCCAACTGAGACTACTACATTCAACAAAACCATCTGTCATAACTGAAGGGAAAAAAAAAAAACTTTCAGTGGTAAAAAGAGGTCTAGGAGACTTCACTACCATTCATTCAGGTCTAGGGAAAATACATGAAAGTATCCTTTGGAGTGAAGACAAGGAAAAGAAAATACACAAAGCTACAGGGAAGAATAAAAATATGCTTGAATAATAGTTATAGAGGAATGAAAAATCATGTCCTAAAAATTACAAGAAATACAGTAATTAATACATAACATTCAATAAAACTCTGAATATAAATGTTCTCAATTGCATAATAAAAAGACACAGACTAACATACATCCCCTGTGTCAGAGAGTGCACATGTAGTGAATATGCCAGAGCTCCCAGTTAGTTACCCACCTCCCATTTTCCCAGCCATGGTACCCTTGGTGCTGTTGTGGAGTGACATGGACCTTGCATGCATGCTGCAGAATAAGGCCTTTTGCCCTGGCTTCCTGATTTATAGGCCTCTAGGTCCATAATCTTGAATCCTCTGTGCCATTGAGTGTGCATACAGAATGAGTAGGCCAGAACACTTGGTTAGTTTCCCCATTGCCCAGTTCCCTATGTACCCTGGTTGCATTTGGAACTTCCACAATCAGTGCATCTGCATTTATAATGCTATCCTACTCCAATCTTGTTCAAGCTTAAGCCAGAACATCACTGAAGATCCTATAAGGACAAATAGTTGCTTCCTCTTTAATAAAATAAGACTTACACCCCAAGATTGGTAGACCACAATGCAATAAAAACAATGAAAGTCAGAAAACTGAGAGAGCTCTTCTAAGAATGCTTTGTCCCACAATGGAAGCCTCCAGTTAAAAAAAAAATGTAGAAAACAACAGAACTTGAATCCCAAAATGAAAACATGACAAGCTATGTGACCCAGACCAGGAAAATTGCAGAATTGGAAGCAAAACATCAAAAAACTAATAATCACATAGGTGAAATTGAGCAGAATCATTTCATAGAGTATTCATCTTCTCTCCATATGCTTAACTTAATTGAAGAAAACCAGAGAGTCCTCAAAAGAGAGACAAATGAATTGAAGATGAGTCAACAAATAGAGTATCTCAATAACTAGCTGATTAAGCTGAATGAAGACATAAGCAAAAGCAAGAAAGAATTCCAGGAAGCATCAAGAAAATTAGACTGTAACCTGAAATTGCACCTAAGAAAAGAGATGGGCATGAAGTTGCACTTCAAAAAAGATGGGAATGGTACAGAAAAACACACAAGAAAACAAAAATAAAATAGATAATGTAAAATTTTCTCTGTAGAAGAACTTACTAGTGAAGTCACTCATGTGGAGGACAGAACCTTGGAGCTGGAAAACAAGACAGAAAAAATTTATTTGGAGTCCAAACCACTGCTAAGTTCAAAAAATTATTTAAAATAGAATATGAGGGAACTGTGTCATACCCTAAAACAACCAAACATTGGTATCATGGGTATACCAGAAAGAGGATACATACAGGCTAGAGACATAGAAAATGTATTCAAAAGAATTATTGAAGAATTTTTTCCCAATATCTTTAAGAAGAGGCTCATCAAGGTATAACAAGCTTACAGAATGCCAAAGAGACAGGACAAGTGAATAAACCTGCCAAGGCACATCATAGTTAAAACTCCAAATCATGAAAACAAAGAGAGAGTGCTAAAAACAGCAAGAAAGAAGAACTCTTTACATACAAAAGTAATCCCATCAGAATAACCTCAGCTTTCTCAATAGAAACCCTGAATGCCAGAAGGGTCTGAATGGGAGCATTTCAAAGTCTAAAAACCTATACCTTTCAACCCAAAATATGGTAGCTAGCAAAAGTATCCCTCATAATAGATGGTGAAAGGAAAATTTTCCATGAAAAAGTCAACTCTATGATTACATAAACACAAAGCCAATGATACAGAGAAAACTGAAGAGAATAATCCACACAGAAGAGTCAAAAAATCAATCTCAGGAGCCTACAAGAAGATCACAATAACCAAAACTAGATCAGACTCAAAAAAGGGCAAAGTCCAAGAAAGCACCACAAGCCATAAAGGACACAACCATGGCAGAGATTCATTCAAATGTCAGTTATAACCTCAAATATTCATGGTCTTAACTCACCCATCAAAAGATACAAGTTAACAGGCTGGATCAAAAAACCTAAACTCATCTATTATCTGCTGTCTTCAAGGAACCCACTTCACCACCAAAGACATACACTTCCTCAGGGAAAAAAGGATGGGAAATTATTTCCCAAGCAACTGGAAATAAGAAACAAGCAAGTGTTGCTATATTAATATCTGACGAAATAGACTTCAAACCAAAAGTAATCAAGCAGAACAAAGAAAGCCACTTCTTACTCATCAAGGGAAGGATCCAACATGAGTACATCACAATTATAAATCTAAATGCACCAAACATAGGTGCACCATAGTTTATAAAACAAAACCTACTAGACAACAAAACAGAAATAAGCAACAACACCATCATAGTGGGGGATTTCAATAATCCACTATTATCAGTAGATCATCCAAGAAGAAAATCAACAGGGAAACAATAGAGCTCAAAAACACCATAGATAAACTATACCTAACAGACATCTACTGAACATCCCACCCCAATTCTACAGAATACATATTCTTCTGAACAGTCCATGGTACTTTCTTCAAAATAGATTGCATATTAGGCAATAAATCATGGCTCCATAAATTCAGGAAGATTGACATACTTTCTGTATCATATCAGACCACAGTGCTTTAAAGCTAGAGTTTAACAAAAGAGACATGCCAGAATTCCACCAGCCCCTGGAGACTTAACAACACAGTTTGCAACAATGAATGGGTTGTGTAAGAAATAAAAAAAAAGACATAAAATATCTAGATTAAATGATAATGAAAACAAAACTATGGGATCCAATAAAGTCAGTTTTAAGGGGAAAATTCATAGTGCTAAATGCCTTCGTAACAAAGACAGAGATCACAAGTTAATAACCTAAAGGTTCACCTAAAGGCATTGGAAAAACAAGAAGAATCTAACCCAAAGAGCCCCAGATGGCAAGGAATAATCAGATCAGAGCAGAAATTAATGGATTTGAAACTAAGAAAACAATTAAGAAAACTGATAAGATGAAGAGCTGGATCTTTGAAAACATAAGCTAGATTGATAAACTCTTGGACAATTTGATCAATCAAAAAAAGGGAAGTCCAAAAATCAGTAATGAATAAGGAAAGGTCACAACAGTTATCAATGAAATTAGAAAAATAATAAAGACATACTTTCTAAACCTCTACTCAACAAAATTGGATAACCTTGGAGAAATGGATGAATTCCTACACACACATCATCTACCAAAACTAAACTCAGATGAGAAGAATTCCCTAAACACATCTATCACGTTCCCTGAGATTGAAAATTTAATCAAAAACCTCTCCCTCAAAATAAAAGGATTATTGGCTGAATTCTTTCAGACATTTATTGATGAACTGGAACAAAGTTTTCTCCATCTGTTTCACATACTCTGACAACAGGCAATATGCCCTAGATACTGTTATGAAAATAGCATCACCCTAATACTAAAACCAGACAAAGATACAACAAGAAGAGAAAACTAGAGGCCTATATCTCTAATGAGCTTAGAGGCAAAGATCCTGAACCCTTGCAAACCAAATTCAACCACACATCAAAACATTATCCACCTTAGTCAATCAGGATTCATCTCAGGGATGCAAGGATAGTTCAATATATGGAAATTGGTCAATAAAACATACTATATATAATACAATTAATCGTGAGAACCACATAATCATCTCAATAGATGCAGACAAGACCTTTGCCAAATACAACTTAACTTCATGAACAAAACACGGGCTAGAATAGGCATGGAGGGTTTGTATATCAATCCAATAAAGGCTATATATAAAGCACATGAATTCCTAATAACACTTATTGGGGAAGGACTCTAGTTCCCATTAAGATCAGGAAAAAGACACAGGTAACCAGTCTCACCACTGTTATTCAATGTGGTACTCAGAGTTCTAGACCAAGCAATAATACAGGATAAAGAAATTAAATGGATACAAGTTGGAAAGGAAGAAGTCAAATCAGCCCTATTTGCAGATACTGTGCATAATTGACTGAACAGTTTCCACCTCAAAACTTCTAAAGGTGATTGTTCTCTTCAGCAAAGTGGATACATAATCCACACACAAAAATCAGAACACTTTTGATATGTAAAGGACAAATATACAGAGAAAGAAATCAGAGATGCTGTCCCATTTTCAATAGCCACAAAAATTCAAATACCATAGGAAAAAAGAACTAACCAAGGATGTTCAAGACCTATATACTAAAAGCATAAAAACATTCAAGAAAAAAAAACTGAGGCTGACAAGAGAAGAAGAAAAGTCCTCTCATGCTTCTGGATAGATAGAATTATTATTGTAAAAGTGGCAATTCTACCAAAAGCAATATAAACTTCTGATGTCTCACTAATAAAAATTCCAGAATCATTCTTTATAGAGATAGAAAAAGAAAAATGACCTTAAAATTCAAATGGAATGGCAGCAGGTCTCAGATATCTAAACATATACTCAGAAAAAGAAACACCTCAAGAGTTATCACCATACCTGATCTAAAGTTCTACTACAAAGCCATAGGAAGAAAAACAGTATGGTACTGGCATAAAAATAGACATATGGACCAATGGAACATAATTGAATTCCAGCCCTTAGATCAAGTAACTACAGCTACTTGATCTTTGACAAAGATGTCATTAACATATACTGGAGAAAAAAAGGAGTCTTCATCAAATGGTGCTGGACATATTAGATAACCTCACATAGAAAAATGAAACTAGATCCACTCATCTCACCATACATATACATCAACTCCAAATAGATTAAAGAACTCAATATAAGAATCGACCCTTTTTAACTACTTGAAGAAAAAATAGAAGAAACTCTCCACAGTGTAAGAGTGGGAAAGTTCTTCCTGAAAAATTCTCCAGTAGTCCAGGAGATTAAAAAAAAAAACAAAAAAAAAAAAACAAAAAAAAAAAAACTCAACCAATAGGATCTTGTGCAGCCAAAATGTTTTTGCACAGATAAACATTACATAAGCCCAGCCAATAGATTACCCACAGAATGGGGAAATTTTCACCAGCTATACCACTGACAGAGGCTTAATATCTACAATCTACAAAGAACAAAAAAAAAAAAAAGAGAGAAGAAGAAGAAGAAGAAGAAGAAGAAGAAGAAGAAGAAGAAGAAGAAGAAGAAAGCCGGGCGTGGTGGCGCACGCCTTTAATCCCAGCACTCGGGAGGCAGAGGTAGGAGGATCGCCATGAGTTCGAGGCCACCCTGAGACTCCATAGTGAATTCCAGGTCAGCCTGGGCTAGAGTGAGACCCTACCTCAAAAAACCAAAAACCAAAAAAAAAAAAAAAAAAAAAAAAAAAAAAAGAAGAAGAAGAAGAAGAAAACAATTAACAGGAAAGTAAGAGAGATCAACAACACCATAGATCAATTAGACCTAAAAGACATCTACAGGGCATTCTACCTAAAATCCACAGATGACACATTCTTCTCAGCAGCCCATGGAATGTTCTCTAAAATAGATCATGCCTGCCCTCATATATAGAAATGAATGACAGTGAGAACACAATGTACCAAATCTTATGAGTCAGAATGTAAGTGGTCCTCAGGGGGAAAGTTTTAGCTCTATAAGCTTTCATAACAAAGACAGAGAGATCCCAAATCAATAACCTAACCATCCTCCTAAAGGTATTGGAAAAAGAAGAAGTATCCAGATGGAAAGCTCCAGATGAAAGAAATAATTAATATAAGACAAAAGCAGAAATTAATCAATTGGAAATTAAGAAAACATTTAAGAAAATTGATGACACAAAGAGCTGGTTTTTTGAAAAAATAAGCAATATTGATTAAAATCCTGGCCAATTTAATCAAGTGAAAAAAAGAAACACTTCAAATTAACAAAATTAGAAATGAAAAACGAGAGATCACAATAAACATAAGTGAAACTGGGAAAATCATCAGGACTTACTTCAAAAACCTGTATTCCACAAAATTGGATAATATGGATGGAATGGGTGAATTCCTGGGCATATATCACTGACAACATCTATACTCAGAGCAGATTAATCTCCTAAACATACCTATCACAACCACCGAGATTGAAAGGGTAATCAAAAACCTCCCTAAAAAAGAAGAGTACAGGACCATATGGCTTCCCAACTGAATTCTATCAAACCTTCATGGAAGAACTGAAACTATTTTTCTTAAATTGAGCCAACAATCTGATAACAGGGAAAGTTCCCCAATTCCTTTTATGAAGATAGTATGACTGTAATATCAAAAGCAGGCAAAGATACCCCAAAAAAATAAAACTACCGGCCTATTTCCCTGATTAACTTAGAAGCAGAGTTACTGCAAAAACCTCACAAACCAAATTGAACAGCATATCAAAAGCATTATTCACCTGGATCAAGTAGAAGTAATCTTCATCCCAGGAATATAGGGATGGTTTAGCACATGGAAATCTGTCAATGTAATACACCACATAAATAAGCTTAAAAAAAACATGGTCATTTCAATAAATGCAGAAAAGGCCTTTGAAAAAATAAAACATTACTTCATGAGAGGACAACAGGGAGAATGGTAAGGATGGTACCATCATGGCTGTATACACACCATACCCATAACCAATTTAAAAATATAATTAAACAACCCAGTGACAACATGGGGTTGAGAAATGAATAGGGAATCCTCAGAGGAAGAAATACAAATGGCTAACACACAATTAAGAAATTTCAATAATGTAACCATCAGTAAGAAATTTCAATAATGTAACCATCAGTGAAATGCAAATTAAGACCACCATGAATTTCCTCCGTGCTTCATTAAGGATGGCCGTCATTAAATATCAACCACAGTAAATGCTGGCAAGGATGAATAACTTTAATTCACTATTGTTGGATATTCAAACTTGTACAATCACTATGGAAATCAATATGAAGATTCCCTTAAAAGCTGAATATAGAATTACAAACAGACCCAGTTATTCCCTTACTGGGCATTTACCCTAAATGCTCCATGCTTCACTACAGAGATATTTGCATAATCATGTTTATAGCTGCTCAATTGATAATAGCCAAGAACTGAAATCAACCTAGGTCCCCATCTTTGGTCTAATGGATAATGAAGCTGTGGTACATATGCACAATGGAATATTACTCAGCAGTAAGAAAAAAATGATGCAATGTATTTTGGAAGAAAATTTATGGACTTAGAACATGTTATACACAGTGAACACACACAATCACAAAAAGACAAATGCTGCATGTTCTAACACATCTGTGGTTCCTAACCTGGATCGGCTTGAATTGCTGTTGGCCTACCTAATAGGCAACTTGAGGCACAGGCATTAGGAATATAATGGTTTGGGGGGAAGGGGGAGGGGAAAGGCAGGGTAAGGGGAAATAAACACAAAACTAAACCCCAAATGAACTGGTACCATAGAAACCTTTCTCTAAAAGATTTAAGACTGAAAGATTTAACCCTCAAAATGAGTACATGGGAATTATCTGTAAAGAAAGACCCTAGAGAGGTTAGAAGGAAGCCTAAACCTAAAAACTTTGCTCTGACCTGTAATTCCCAGTACCAGAAATCAGTGCTACCTGCATTGAGCTGTTGACCAGATACCTACAAGGTCCCCCAAAATAAGACAGGCTTCTGTCAAAGCACTTGATTACCTACCTGAGGTAAAAGGTAAGATTCTATTGCTGAAGACACAATATACTGTTGACACAGAAAATGGAGAGACCCTGCTAGAACTTAGAAAAGAGCCAGTCCCCACAGAGTTAGCCTGTCTAGCACTGAAAAGCACTACAAGTTGGGAGAAAGTGGCCAACAATGGTGTGAGCAAGCAGGGGTCTAAACTACTCATAAGCAACCCGATTTAGAAGTACACACCAGTGTAATGCTGAAACACAGCCTTGGTTGGTAACCAATGGCTTTCTAAATGGGTAAGAGATCCCCTCAGGGGAAAGGAACCAATGTTTGGAATTGAGAACCAGATCAAAATGATATGGAGGCATAGATTATGCTATCCAATGTCAAGTTCCCACTAGTATTTGGCTAAAAGATGTGATACATCCATCAAAATCTCTCCAACTCTCCCTAAATTAATATTGCTTACCCTATTTAACCCATGCTGACTTCACTCTCTGTTGGAGAATCTGTCATTTTCAAAAGTTAACATTACCTGATGAGATGGACCACCCTTCTCATTTCAGCCAAGGCCAAGGAGAAACTACAGAGGAAATGATGAGATGAGCAAGAGTGCTGCTTCCTTGGTGAGCCTGACAATCAGCAACGGGGTGAAGGAGACAGACACTGAAGATACTTAACACATACCAAAGCAGAAATCAAGAGGCCCCTAAGAGCTCACCACTCAAGTACACTTAAAACACATCTACCAAGGCTCAGGGAATTTTGTAGAAGAGTGGTCAGAAAGATTGTAAGAGCCACTGGTTGTAACAGGTATTATCTGATCCCCAGTGACTGAATTCTACTCCCATAATACATAATCCACAACCCCATGGGGAATGCCAGAAATCCCACTGAGAAAGACCTCCAGCAGAATGGGGGCGGGGAGGAGGGAAATGATGGTACCAACACATGATGTATCCATACATTTTTTTTCTTGTTTATTTGTTTGTTTTTTTCTTGGTTGTTGTAGTTGTTCATTTTTAAAATTTTTTTTATTGACAACTTCTATATGTGCAGATAATAAACTGTGATATTTCCCTCCCCTTCCCAATTTTCCACTTCACAAATTTGTTCACCATAATTTTTTTATTAATTAGTTTTATACTCACCAAATACAGTCAATTTGGTACCATCCTTAGGCTCATCCATGTCCTATCCCCTCCCTCTGGCCCACTTAGTTGAGGTATATGGATCATGCATTCTGGAGTTAGCCCAGTTATGGGTAGGGTAAATGCCTCTACATATCATGGCACAACATGTGGCTCTGACATTCTTTCCCCCCTTCTTCTACAAAATTTCCCTGAGCCATGTTGGGTTCATTTTCAGTCTGCTCCAGGGATAAGGTGTTGGGGGCCTCTGGGTCTTGGGCTATCTGATTTGGTAGGAGTTGATTTTTCTCTGTGTTGGTCTCCTTCACCCTTGTGCTGGTACCTGGTTCATCAAGAAAACAGCATCCTTGCTTGTTTTGCCAATTGTTCTTAGTTTCAGCCGGGGCCCTTTTGAGGTACGATGGGGTGGCTCTTTCCTTAGGATCTATGTCTAACTGAAAAGGCAAGCAGATTTGTAGCCCAGATTGGTTGTAACTTGATAATGGAGAACAGGCTTATCTTTGGAAATGGTTCTGACTTGTTTCCCAGATCCAGCTATGGGTCCTGTATCACTGAGGGGATCAGTTAGCTGAATCAAGAGCAGTTGGTTTCCAACCACGGCTGTGCACAACTATTGCATTTGTGTAAGCATCACGACAGATTATTTGCTGCTAAGTAGGTTAGACCATGACTTGCTTGGACAGATATTGGTCATTTTCCCCCAGTCGCCCACGGCACTGGGCGACTGGCACTAGACATGCTGACTGTCGGGGGACTGACTCTCTTCCAGCTTCCCTATGCCATTCCATTGGACATCTGAACTGCATAAGGTGTCTTCAGCAGTAGGGTCTTACTACTAATTTTGGGTGGGTCATCAATTACTCTGACAGAAATCTGTCTGTCTTTTGGGAAACCTTGTAGGTCTCTCTGATAAAAAGCTCATTGTGAATGATAGCTAAATGCTGGTACTGGGAGTAACAGGTCAGTGCCCACTAAGAAAAGGAAGAAAAGATAACTAATATAAAAGAGTTAGAGAGAAGAGAGAAAGAGAGGGAAAAGATGTAGAAGATTAAGGTCAGTCTTCATCATACTCTCTCCAGTGTCTTGTGGCTCAGGTGTTCCCTCTAAGGGCCAGGTGAAGTGTCAGCCATTTGGTCTGCCTTTTAGAATGTAGAACTTTATGGTACCACTGCTGTTTGGGTCTGGGTTTGTGTTTCCCACCCACTCTGTTGCCCTCCCATCCCTCCCCACCTATCCTATTGTCTAGTCCACGAGGTGCTTGCTGGGTATGTAAAGCATCTTGGGTAGATTCAGGTTAGGTGCTCTAGATGAGTGAGACTATGTGGCATTTTTTTTTCTGTGTTTGGGTAAGTTCACTGAGAATGATCTGTTCCAGGTTCAACAATTTTTCCTCAAATTTCATTGTGTAATTTTCTCCTACTGCTGTATAGAATTCCATTGTGTAGATATACCACATGTTAGTTATCCATTTTTCTGGCGATGGACATATGGGTTGATTCCAGCTCTTAGCTATCACAAATTGAGCCACTACAAACATGGTTGAGAAAAACTCTCTGGCCTGTGGTTTAAAGGTTTTAGGGTACATGCCCAGTAAGGGGATAATGGGGTCTATTGGTATCTCTACGGTCAGCTTTTTTGGGAGTCTCCATATTACTTTCCAAAGCTGTTGTACCATCCTACATTCCCACAAACAGTGGATGAGTGTTCCTAATTCTCCACATCCTCACCAGCATTTATTTTCATTTGATTTTTTGATGTTTTCTATCCTTACTGGGGTAGGGTGGAATCTCATAGTTGTCTTAATTTGCATTTCTCTGATGATTAGGGATGACGAGTATTGTCTTAAGTGTGTGTTTGCCATTTGTATTTCTTCCTCTGTGAACTGTCTGTTCAGCTCTTTGCACCATCTTGTGAGTGGGTTGTTTGACTTTTTATGTTTAGGTTTTTGAGTTCTTTGTAGATTATAGAGATTAGGCCTCTGTCAGTTGGATAGCCAGCAAATATTTTCTCCCATTCTGTGGGTAATCTATTGCTTATTGTATGCTTGTCTGTAAAGAAACTCTTCAGCTTCATGTGATCCCATTGATTGAGTGGCTGTTTATGATCGTGAGCTACTGTGGTTTTGTTCAGGAAGTCTTCTTCCATTCCTATATCATGGAAAGTACTTCTTATATATTCTTCCAGTAGTAGTCGAGTTTCTGGTTTTATATTGAGGTCTTTAATCCATTTGGACTTGAGTGTAGTGCATGGTGAAATGTGTGGATCGAGTTTCAATTTCCTGCATATGGCTATCCAGTTTGTCCAGCACCATTTGTTGAAGATGCTGTCTTTTTTCCAGCCTATATTGTTAGGGCCTTTGTCAAATACCAATTAGCTATAGTTGCTTGACCCAAAGTCTGGGTCCTGAAGTCTATTCCATTGGTCTATACTCCTGTTTTTATGCCAGTACGATGATGCTTTATTACTATGGCTTTGTAATATAGCTTTAGATCAGGTATGGTGATGCCTCCAGAGGTATTTCTTTTGCTGAGGATATGTTAGGATATGTGAGGCCTTCTGCCTTTCCATATGAAATTTGAGATAATTTTCTCTATCTCTGTGAAGAACACTGTTGGGATTTTAATTGGAATTGCATTAAATCTGTATATTGCCTTTGGTAGCATTGTCACCTTCACAACGTTAATTCTGCCTCTCCAGGAGCATGGGAGGTCTTTCGATTTTCTCAAGTCCTCCTCAATTTCTTTTTTGAGTGTTTTTATATTTTCATTATATAGATCTTTCCCTTCCTTGGTTAACATTACTCCAAGGTATTTTTTTGTTGTTGCTATTGAAAATGGGACCATGTCCCTTATCTCTTTCTCTGTATCTTTTTCATTTGCATATAGAAAGGCTACTGATTTTTGTGCATTGATTTTGTGTCCTGCCATTTTCCTATAGGAGCTAATCACCTTCAGGAGTTTTGGGATGGAGTCTCTCGGGTCTCTTACATATACAATCATGTCATCAGTGAATAGGGCTATCTTTACTTCTTCCAAATTGTATCCCTTTTATGTCTTTCTCCTGTCTTATTGGTTGAGCTAGGAATTTTGGCAGTTTACTGAAGAGCAGAAGTGAGAGTGGACAACCCTGTTTTATTCCTGATCTCAATGGGAATTCCTCCAGTCTCTCTCCATTAAGTATTATTTGGACCTTAGGAGCTTTGTATATTGCCTTTATTGTGTTAAGATATGAACCAACCATGCCAATTCTCTCCAATGTTTTGATCATGAAGTGATGTTGTATCGTGTCAAAGGCCTTTTCTGCATCTATCAAAATGATCATGTGGTTTTTGTGTTTAACCTTGTTTATATGGTGGATTATATTGACAGATTTCCATATGTTGGACCACCCTTGCGTTCCTGGGATGAATCCCATTTGCCCATTTGATCAAGGTGGATAATGCTTTTGATGTGCTGTTGGGTGCTGTTTGCGAGGATTTTGTTCAGGATATTTCCATCTAAGTTAATCAGGTAAATAGGGCAGTAGTTTTTTTTTCTTGTGGCATCTCTGCCTGGTTTTGTTTTTATGGTGATACTACCTTCATAAAAGGAGTTGGGTAGCTTTCCCTGTTCTCCAATTGTGTGGCACACTTTGAGGAAGATGGGTTTGGTTGCTTCCATGAATGTTTGATAGAATTCAGCTAAGAAGCCATCTGGTCCTGTCCTGCACTCTTCTTTTTGGGGAGGTATTTTATTACTTTTTCAATCTCAATGAGTGTAATAAGTTTGATAGAGGTTTTTGAAATAAGTCCTGATGATTCTCCCAATTTCACTTATGTCTGTTTTGATCTTTCCTTTTCCATTTTGAATTTTGTTAATTTGAAGCATCTCTTTTTACTTGATCAAATTGTTCAGGGGTTTGTCAATCTTGTTTATTTTTTGAACGAACCAGCTCTCTGTTTTGTAAATTGTCTTAATTGTTTTCTTAGTTTCCAGTTTATTAATTTCTGCTCTGATTTTAATTATTTCTTTCCTTCTGGAGCTCTTTGGGTTGGATTTTTCTTGCTTTTCCAGTGCCTTAAGGTGGATGGTTAGGTTATTGATTTGGGATCTCTCTGTCCTTGTTATGAAGGCATTGAGTGCTATGAATTTTCCCCTGAGGAATGCCTTCATTGTGTCCCATAAGATTTGGTATGATGTGTTCTCGTCGTTATTCATTGCTAAAAATTTTGCAATTTCATTTTTTATTTCATCCACTATCCACTTATTGTTTAAAAGTGTGCTGTTTAGTTTCCAGGTGCTGTTGGGATTCTTGGTGGGTCTTTTGTTGTTAATTTCTAGCAATATAACATTGTGATCTGATATCATGCAGGGAATTATGTCAATATTCCTAAGTATGTGGAGGCAGGCTTTGTGACCCAGTATATGGTCTATTTTAGAGAATGTTCCATGGGCTGCTGAGAAGAATGTGTAGTCTGTGGATTTGGCATGGAATGTTCTGTAGATGTCTGTTAGGTCTAAGTGATCCATGGTTTTGTTGAGCTCTCTTACTTCCCTGCTGAGTTTCTGTTTGGATGATCTGTCTGTTATTGGTAATGGCATATTGAAGTCCCAAACTATGATGGTGTTGGTGGTTATTTCTGTTTTATTGTCAAGTAGGTTTTGGTTTACGAACTGTGGTGCCCTTGTGTTTGGTGCACACTGATTTATGATTGTAATGTCCTCCTGATGGTCGTTCCCTTGATAAGTAGGAAGTGGCCTTCTTTGTCTTTTTTGATTAGTTTTAGTTTGAACTCTATTTTATCCAATATTAATGTAGCTATGCTTACTTTTTTCTTATTCCTGTTTGCTTGGACTATTGTTTTCCGCCCTTTCACCCTGAGGAGGTGTCTGTCTTTAGTGGTGAGGTGGGTTTCTTGAAAAGAACAGATTGAGGGGTCTAATATTTTGATCCATCCTGTTACCTTGTGTCTCTTGATGGGTGAATTAAGGCCATTAATATTTAGGGTAATGACTGTGAGATTTGATTTGATCCCTGCCATATTGTGATGGTATATGTGGTTTGGTGTTTTCATGGACTTTGAAAGTTTTTGTGAGTTTGGTTATTGTGATCTGCTCCTTGTAGGCATTTGAGTTTGATTATTTGATTCTTCTCTGTGGAGAATTTCCTGAAATATTCTCTGTAGGCTCTGTTTTGTGTTCATATAATTGTAAAGCTTAGTTTTGCCATGGAAACTTTTTGTGTCACCATCTATTATGAGGGATACTTTTGCTGGGTAGAGTAGTTTGGGTTGGAAGCCATAGGTTCTCAGACTTTGCAGTGTTTCATTCCAAGCCCTTAGAGCTTTCAGGTTTTCCATTGAGAAGTCTGGAGTAATTCTGATGGGGTTACCTTTAAAAGTGGTGTGCTGCTTTTCCCTAGCTGCTTTTAGGATTTTCTATTTGGTGTCAATATTTAGAGTCTTAATGACAATATGTCTTGGAGAGTTTCTCCTTTGGTCCATTCTGTTTGGAGTTCTGTTAGCTTCTTGTATCTTGATGGGCCTTTCTTTTAAGAGACTGGGGAAGTTTTCTTCAATTATTTTGTTAAATAAGTTCTCCATGCCTTTTGTCTCACTTTCTTCTCCTTCTGGTATTCCAGTGATCCTGATATATCTTTTTTCTTTTTCTTTTTTTCTTTATTACTTATTTTTGTATTCAGCAAATGCAGTCAGTTTGGTACCATTATTAGGCTCATCCATGACCTACCCCCTCCCCTTGGCCCCTCCTTGTTGAGGTATATGGTCATGCATTGTGGAGTTAGCCCACAGTTATGTGTAAGATAAATGTCTCTGCATATCATGACCCAACATGATGTTTAAGTATATTTCCTCATGTTCTGTTCACAGAAACTTTTGAACTTATGACATTTTTGAACTCTTGAACTGTTTCTTCCATTTTGTCTTCTAGATCAGAGTTTCTGTCTTCCACCTGGCTGACTCTATTCTTCAAAGCTTCTAGAGAATTTTAGACTTGTTCAATTAGGTCAGCATTTTCTACTACTTTTCTATGTATACTTTCCATCCCTCTGTCAAGTTCTCTTTTCACATCATTATCTGATTTTCTTGATGATTCTTGGAATTTATCTTTGCATTTCTTTATGTCTTCATTTAGCATTGCCAGCTGATTTGTGGGGTCCTCTTTTTGTTCACTCTCCCTTATATCTCTTAACTGTCCTTGAATTCTTTCCATTTTCTGATCTATTAGGTGTTGTCTAGTGATGGCAGCATCCACATGATTATCATTCCTTTGTTGCTTTTCTGCAAGTTCTACCAGTAGCTTGGTCAGGGTTGCATTGCTCATAGCTTCATTTTGGTGTTCTGATCCTAATTACTCTTCTGTGTTTTGATTAGTGATGTTCATTGTAGGACTGGGTGATCTAACTGGATTTTCTTGCATTTGATTTTTCATGTTATTTCTTTTGCGCTGTGGTCTGCCCATCACTGTGTATGGTCATGTAGGTGGGTGGATCAGCCTGCGCTCAAGCACATTGGGATGCTGAAGCAGCCTGGGGCAGTTGTCAAGGAGTCTTGGCTTTGGCTCTCACTTGCCAAAGCTGCCTGAGCTCCTGCCTGGCAGGGATGCCACAGTTGCCTGAACTCTCAGGAGGTAATGTTTCAAAGTTGCCTGCACTCGCCCTAGGAGGGACACTGAGGCACCAAGCACTGAAGCAGCCCAAAGTCCAGTGTGGCGGAACACTGGGACTTGGTAGCAGTCTGAGCTCACGTGGAACAGGACAATGGTTGTCTGCCAGTGTGGCAGACAGGGAGGGTCTGGCACCTGAGCTGGCACAAGTGACAGACAGAGACAGCCTGAGCTCACGTGGGCAGTTGTAATTGGCCTGGGCTCACACGTGAATGTGTGGTGGCCAGAGCAGTAAGTGAGCAAATGGGTCAAGCATGCTAAGCTTGCACAAGCAGAGATCGGCGCAGTGGCATGCATTTGGCTTGTAAATTGTTCAAAGGAGCCTTAGCTCCAATGGACCAGTGGGCGTAGACTGGCCAACATCACTCGTGGGCAGGGGTAGCAGGGTCATTGCCCCTGTGCAGTGCAGCAAGTGGAGCTATGTTGGCCTGGGACCCTTTTCCTACAGTACGTGTGGGAGTTTCCTGAAGCTGGAACTGTGGGTACAGTGGCTACTTGGGGAGAGGGGTAGGCTACCTGCACTCAAGGGAATCAGCTATTCCCTGTTTTTTCCCTTCTGTGCCCTTCCACTGGCAATCTTTTGGGGATTTCTCTCCCCTAAAAGACCCAGTGAACCCTTAATGTCTTGCCCTTCTTTCCCAGGGATGTGCGGAGCAGTTAGGCTGTCACCATCTTGGCAGTGAAGTATACAGTCTTCCTCACCATCTTATTCCATCCCTGTCTCCATTCATCTCTTTTATTTTGATGTCATCATCTCTTCTTCCTATTATGAGGGTCTTGTGAAGGTATTGATAGGCTCTGTGAGGCTGTTGCAGTCTGGTTTGCATTGTTGGTAGAAATCATCCAACCAAGAGCAGCTTCTGGGAAAAAGAGATTTATTTTGGCTTACAGGTTGGAGGGGAAGTTCCACAATGGCAGGGGAAAGTGATGGCATGAGCAGAGGGTGGACATTAGCCCCTGGCCACCATAAGGTGAAAAATTGCAACAGGAGAGTTTGTCAAACACTGGCAAGGGGAAACTGGCTATAACACCCATAAGCCCGCACCCCAACAATACACTCCCTCCAGAAGGCATTAATTCCCAAATATCAATCATCTGGAAACCTAGCATTCAGAACACCTAAGTTTATGGGGGACACCTGAATCAAACCACCACAGAGGCCCTGGATATCAAGGCCAATTTCTGTCTGGGCAGTTGCACTGTAAGGAGTGGTGCCCTCCCTTTGGTTCTTACATTCTTTCTTCCTCCTCTCCCACAATGGACCCTCAGCCTTGGAGACTGTGAAAGAGATGTTTCAGTGCTGAGCACTCCTCCATCATTTCTTCTCAGTACTATGTTGCCATTTGGGTCATCCCAGTGGTCATTGCTATCTGAAAAGTGAAGCTTCTCTAACCAAAAGTGAGAGTAGCATTAATATATGAATATGAACATTCAGTGTAGTGCTTTCAGGGCAGTTTGGTGAGAATAATACATGCATTTAGCCAGATAAGAACAGACTTTATACCCCTAAGGCTCATGACCTTCCCTGCCATGGACTTTTGATTAGTTTTTCAGTACCAGGCATATATTCCCTCCCATAGAGTGGGACTCCTGTCCAATTAGAGAACAGCTGGTTTCCCCCAGAGCAGACATGTGATTATTGCACCTGTTTGGTCATTTGGACTGTCTGACCAATCTTGAGGCTTCCCGTGCCTACTTTTTTCACTGTTGATTACTTCTGTCTCCAATAAGGCTGCATGCAGGCAGCTTTTTCCAGCTATAGTTGCCTGGTCTAGAGGGAGAAGGTTTTCAGCTCACTACTAGCTTGATTTTTCAGTGATATTGCCCATGTATGTGGAGTCTTCAGCAATAGAGTCTTACAATCTGTTACTCCTGGGAAACCTAGAGCCTTGGTAAAAGCCTGTAAAGTATTGAAAGCAGCAGCGACCTGTCTGGCCAACAACTCACTTGTAGGTATCCCATCCCTGGCACTGAAATTTTTCTAGAGGAAATCTATGGCTGCTGGATGTGCTGTTACCCAAAGATATAGGTTTTCATATGTTTTATTGAGAATATCTTGAATGTTGAATGACCCTCCCTACACCCTTCTCTTCTTCAATCACTTTCCTGGCCACAGTTAGGCCATTTCTCTCCATGTAATCTATTTTTGTGCAGGTGGCGTGCTGTTATTGTTACTATGGATTTGTAATAAAGCTTAACATTGGATATGGTGATACCACCAGCCTTATTTTTGTTGCTCAAAAAATGTCTTATTGAGAATATCCTGAATTTTGAATGATAAACTCCTACCCTTCTGTTATTCAATCTCTTCTCCTGGCCTCATTTAGGCCATTCCACTCCCTGTAATGTTTTTATGTCAGTACCATGATGTTTTTGTTACTATAGCTTTGTAATATAGCTTAAAATTGGGTATGGTGATCCCACCAGCCTTATGTTTGTTGCTCAAAATTGTTTTGGCTGTTTGAAGTTTTTTGTGTTTCCAAATGAATTTTAGTATTGTTTATTCTTTTTATGTGTAGAATGCCATTGGAATTTTAATGGGGATTGCATTTAGTAAGATTGACATTTTCACAATATTGATCCTTTCAACCCAGGAACATGGGTTGTTTTTCCATTTCCCAGTGTCTTCTGCAATTTCTCACTTGAGTGTTTTAAAGTTCTCATTGTAGAGGTCCTTCACTTCATTGGTTAGGTTTATTCCAAGGTACTTTATTTATTTATTTATTTATTTATTTATTTTGAGGCAATTGTGCATTTCCTAATTTCATCCTCTGCATGTTTGTTGTCAGTATATAGGAAAGCTACTGATTTCTATGTGTTTATTGTCTATCTTGCTACATTGCTAAAATGTTTATCAGCTCTGTTTGCTGATAGGGTATTTAGGATCCTTTATGTATAGAATCATGTCATCTGCAAATAATGATAATTTGATCTCTTCCTTTCCAATTGGTACCTTTACTGAGTGTCAGTTGCCTTATTGCTATAGCTAAGAGTTCCAAAAAAAAATAAATAAATAAATAAAAAGTGGGGACAGTGCACACCTTCTCTTCTTCCTGAACTTAGTGGGCAAGCTTCAAGTTTCTCCCTATTTAGTATTGTGTTGGCTGCAGCTTTGTCCTAAATAGCTGTTATTATGTTGAGATATGTTCCTTTTATTACTAGTTTCTGTAGCACTTTTACCATCAAGGGATGTTGGATTTTGCCGAATACCTTTTCTGCATCTATTGAAATGTTCATGCAATTTTTGTCCTTCTGTCCATTTATATAGTGAATTACATTTATTGTTTTGCATTTGTTGAACCATCCCTGCATCTCTGGGATAAAGCCTACTTAGTAAGGGTGAATAATCTTTCTGACATATCCTTTTTTCCCAATATATTCTTATATTCTTTTTGCTAATATGTTCTTGAGAATTTCTGCACCTATGTTCATGAGGGAGATTGGTCTGTAATTTTCTTTGTTTTTTGTTCTGTTTTTGTCTGATTTTGGTATCAGGGTGATGCTGGCTTCATAAATAGTGATTGATAGAATTCCTTCCTTTTCCATTTTACAGAAAAGTCTGAGAAGCAGTGGTTTAAGTTCTTCCCTGAAGGTCTGGTGAAATTCACCAGTGAATCTCTCTGGGCCTGGACATTTTTTTAGTTGTGAGGCTTTTTACAACTGCTTGGATCTTGGTACTTGTTATAGGTCTATTTAAATGGTTTATCTCATCTTAATTTAATTTTTCTAGGTCATATGAATCAAGGAAATCATCCATTTCTTTCAGATGTTCAAACTTAGAGGCATATAGTATTTCCTTATTATTTTCTGAATTTCTTTGGTATCTGTTGTAATGGTGCTTTTTTATTTCTATTTTTATTAAATTTTTGTCTCTTTTCTCTTTCTTCTGGTCAGGTTTGCTAAGGGTTTATCAATCTTGTTTATCCTTTCATTGAGCCAACTCTTTGTTTCATTGATTCTTTAGGTTCTTTTTTTTTGGGGGGGGGGTACTAATTCATTAATTTATTCCCTAATCTTTATTATTTCTTCCTGTATACTGATTTTTAGTTTGCCTTTTTCTTCTTTTTCTGAGGCCTTAAGGTGAATAATTGAATTGAATTGTTTACTTGTGAACTCTCTGATTTCTTAATATAGGCACTTAGAGCTATAAATTTCCCTCTTAGGAGTGCTTTCATTGTGTCTCACAGGTTTTGGTATATTGTATTCTCATGATCATCTGATTCTATAAATTTATTGATTTCCTTTTTGATTTCTTCAATGATCCATTCGTCATTCAATAGTATACTGTTTACTCTCTGTGAACTTCTGTATACTCTGTAGTTTTTCTTGTTGCCAGTTTGTATTTTAATCCTAGTATGGTCAGGTAGAGTACAAGGGATTATTTCTATTTTCCTGGATTTGTTAAGATTTTCTTCATGTCCTAATGTACGGTCTATTTTGGAGAACATCCCATGTGCTGCTGAGGAAACTATACATTCTCCAGCATTTGGGTGGAATGTTCTGTAGATATCCACTAGGTCCATTTGTTCTATGACATCACTTAAATTAGATGTCTCTCCATTTATTTTTTTCTGGGATGACATGTCCATTGTTAAGAGTAGGGTGTTGAAGACACCCACTACAATTGTGTGTGGGATTATCTGTGATCTTAAGTCTGATAGTATTTGTTTAGTGAAATTGGGAGCCCCCACACTAGGTGCATATACATTTAGTATTGTAATGTCCTCCTGTTAGAGAGTTCGTTTAATCAGTATAAAGTGACCTTCTTTATCTTTCCTCACTAATGTTGGTTTGAAGTCTATTCTGTCAGATATTAGGATAGTAATCCCTACTTGTTTCCCAGGCCCATTTGCTTGAAATACCATTTTTAATCCTTGCACCCTAAGACAATGTGTATCTTTTATTGAGAGATGAGTTTTCTGGAGTCAACAATTGGTAGGATCCTGACTTTTAATCCAGTCTTTAAGCCTGTGTATTTTGGTTGGGGCATTGAGGCCATTGATATTGAGTTATTATTGAAAGGTATGCATTTATTCTTCTGATTCTTCTTGGTTTGTAGTGCTTCCTGTTTCTACTTTACTTGATTGTTTTAACTGTTATTTGAGTATGATTTTTTTCATATTTCCTCCTATGAATGTTTTGCTTTCTCTTCAGCATGAAGGATTCCTTCAAGTATTTTCTGTAGAGCTGGGATAGTTGTCATAAACTCCTTTATCCTGTTTTTGTTGTGTAATGTCCTTGTTTCTCTATCAGCTTGGATAGATAGCTTTGCAGGATAAAGTAACCTTGGTTGACAGTTGTTATCTTTAAGAACTTGGAATACATCATTCCAACCCCTTCTGGCTTTTAAAGTTTCTTTTGAGTAATCTGCTATTATTCTGATGGACTTGCCTTTGTAGTTGATTTGCTTTTTCTAACTGCTTTCAATATAGTTTGTTTGGTTTGCATTTCTAGTAGTTTAATTATAACACGGCAAGGAAAGGTTCTCTGCAGGTTTGGTCTGTTCGGTGTTCTAAAAGCTTCTTGCATCACCATTGGCATTTCTTTCCCAATTTGGGCAAATTTTCTGCTATGATTTTGTTTACAAATATACTAAGCCTCTGGATTGAAATTCTTTTTCTTCTACTATATCCTGAATTCTTATGTTTGATCTTTACATAGAGTCCTGGATATCTTGAAATTCTCACTCATACCTTACTATTAGCTTGTCTTTCTCTTTGTTGGACTGTATTAAGTCTGCCACCTGGTCTTCTAGTTTACATATTCTGTTCTCTCCTTCATCCATTGTACTGGTGAGACTTTCCACAGATTTTTTTATTTGACTGACTTTGCTTTTCAGAGCTAGAATTTCTGCATGGTTTTTCTTCAGTATTCCTATTTCCTTATTCATGTCTTGTAATGACCTTCTTATTTCATTAAGCTGGTTTCCTGTGTTGTATTGGAATTTATTGAGGAGTTTGTTTTCTTATTTCATTCCTTTGTTTCTTTTTCGATTCCCCTGGTTTCTTTACATATAGATAAAATCTTTTTTTTTTTTTTTTTAATCTTTGTCAGACATTCCATCTAAAAGAGTCTCACTGGGGGCCATTTCTGTTGGATTTATAATTTGTTTCCTGTATTATAATGTTGTGATTTTTACATTGTGAGTGTATTCAATGCTTGAGTTTTCTAACAATCTGTGGTGCTTTCAGATTTGGAAGTCCAACTCTATGTACCTTCAGAGTAGGAGTTTAAGGTGGCAAGTGTAGCTCTTTTACTACAGTCCAGCCACAGAAGTAATCCTAGGTGTCGAGTTTGCCTGCTATTCAAGTATTCTAGTGGGCTGGGTAGTGCATTTACAGGCAATTTCTAATGTTCAAATCAGCACAGGTTATGCAAGTGTGGGGATTGAAACAAACAGATAACCTTATAAACAACCAACCCTAATGGTGTATGTTACTCTACACCCTCAATACTGTCATCTGGGAAGTTGAAATTTCTTTTCTGAAATGAGTTTCAGTTCAGCCTGGGTCTGAATCAGACCCTGCCCCCAAAAATGACAGAAGAAGCAGACAAAGGCCCTAAGCATCTGAAAGCATTAAATGCAACTGTAGTCAACCCCCAAATACAGCTTAATTGAGAATAGTAAATGCAACCAAAAATATGTAATCTACAACCTGCCAAGACATAGAAAGATAGATTAGCACTTTTAGTGCAGGCCTAAGTAACTGCATTTTTGTCAGTTGACCTTGTTACCTTTTGGGCTGGCTTCAAGTCTCACCAATGCTGAGTGCCCACTTTGATCCCTCTGTGTTGTGCTGTGATTCTGGTGCTTTGATTAGCTGTGCTGGATACCCTGCTGATGGAAGCTGCATGCCTTCTCCAGAGGGTTGCATTTCTGCCAGTTGGGGGATTGGAGAGTGCAGAACGCCTGGAGTTGTACTGGAACTGCTCAGCTCCTTGTCCCATCTGTGTCCAGCTATCTCCCCTTAAGATTTTTGGATTTGAAAGGAGGCTGATGAGGTTGTAAAATCCCCTTGTTAGGTCTCTGCTCCTGCAGCTGGGTGGTGAGCAGGCACACAGATCCATGCAGGTCCTGCATCTCAGGTCTGCAAGCTCCTTGGTGGGATTCTGGCTGATTTTCTCCTTTCTGATAGATCTTATTCTCTACTGCTTCAGTGGAAAAAAATGCATATATATATATATATATATATACATACCTTCACTTTTCAGATGAAGAGTGTATTTTGCAGTGGTTTTGTTCAAATCCCTCCCTAAGATGGATTAGTGTGACTCCTATGCAGCCATCTTACCCAGGAATCCCCCCCAATGTATGTTTTTAACAAACAAACAAACAACAACAACAACAAAAAAACAACAACAAGCAAGACACAGACTAGCAGAATGGATTAAAATTCAGGATCCTTTAGAAATTGTTAGTAAGAAGCACACCTCTTCATAGATGCTACATTAGGGTGAAAGGATGGATTATGGTATTTCATGCAAATGGGGCAAAGAAATGAGCATGTATTGTATTATTTCAGACAAGATATTCTTCACACCATTAGTCAGAGGAAGTAAAGAAGGTCATAAGACAATAATCTAAGATGAGGACAACACAACCCTAAATATATATGTACCAAACACATTGTGGTGGTTTGATTTAGGTGTACCCCATAAACTTAGCTGTTCTGAATGTTAGGTTCCCAGCTGATGGAGATTTGGGTATTAACGCCTCCAGGAGGGTGTGTATTGTTGGGGGCAGGCTTATGGGTGTTATAGCCTGTTTCCCATGCCAGTGATTGGCAAACTCTACTGTTGCTATCATCCACCTTATGTTGGCCAGGGGGTGATGTCTACCCTCTGCTCATGCTATTGTTTCCCCTGCCATCATGGAGCTTCCCCTCTAGCCTATAAGCCAAAATAAACCTCTTTGTTCCAGAAGCTGCTCTTGGTTGGGGGATTTCTGCCAGCAATGCTAACCTGACTGCAACAGTAGAGTGGTACCAGGAGTGGGGCTGCTGCTAGGCACCTGACTGTGTTTTGGCCTTTAGGAACTTATTTTTAAGAGGAATGTGGAAAGAATTGAAACCTTGGCCTAAGAGATTCCTTGCAGTCCTGTAAGTACAGCTTTATATACTATTCTGGTCAGGGTTGAAAGACTTGAATGCAGTAAGAACTATGGACTAAAGTTTGGCTTATGAGGGTGAGGAAGAGCTTTGCTTGGACTGGGCTAGCAGTTTTTGTGGGAAACTTGCAGTTATGCCTGGGTCCTGAGAAGTTGTGAAGGGTTGCTTTGCATATAAATGAACTGGTGTGAGCAGAGGGATATGGCACAGACAGAAAAATCATTAGGGAAACTGCTGCCCATTCACCTGCAACTTGTTTGAGAGATTACAACCATGGATATTGGGCCAGCTGACCTGCACTGGAGCAATAGGAAGAATGCAGACTCTTGAAGGGGCCCGAGTGCTCAAGGAGTGTTCTTCAAAGTTTGATTTATTCTCTCCTGGATTAATGAATTGGCACCCTACCTGGTATTGTGGAGTATAAGAAATGCAGGAAAGAGGGTCATTGAGTTTGCAACACAGTCTTGTGTTTTGAAATGGCCATGGGCAGTGTGAAACAGGTTTGCTGGTTTCCTGAATGGAGACCCCATGGGTCCATGAGAATAAACCGTGGATTGCAGTGGAGATACAGTGGAGATGCCAGACCACAAGATGGCTGCTAAGGAAAGCTACCAGGCCCTGATGAAGTTTTTCAGGACTCTGAGTAGCCTAGCTAGAGGGGTGGAATTGGAATGTCAGAGACTTGTTGCTGGTTAGAGATGTTGGACTTGGAACTTTGCCACTGACTAGAGTTGTTGGACTTGAAGCTACAGAGTTGATGTTTGCCTTGATTGTTTGAAATTTTATATTAGTTAAATATTTCTTTGTTATGTCCAATGCTATCTTTTGCAGTGTGAGTGTTTATTCCATGCCATTAGGTGCTTTGGGGGGACTTTTTTTTTTTTTTTTGGTATTATGGCTCAGTTAAAGACCTTGGACTATGGGGATATTTTAACTTCGTTGGAATTGATAAAAACTATGGGGAATTTTAAAGTTATATGAATGCATTGTATTTTACATCATGGATGGTTAACAGTTTATGGGGGCCAGGGGAAGAATGTAGTGGTTTGATTCAGGTGCCCCCCATAAATTTAGGTGTTCTGAATGCTAGGTTCCCTGCTGATGGAGATTTGGGAATTAATGCCTCCTGGAGGGAGAGTATTGTTGGGGGCAGGCTATGGGTGTTATAGCCATTTTATCCATGCCAGTGTTTGGCACACTCTCCTGTTGCTATTGTCCATCTTATGTTGGCCAGGGGTGATGGTCACCCTCTGCTCATGCCATCGTTTTCCTCTGCCATCGTGGAGCTTGCCCTTGAGCCTGTAAGCCAAAATAAACCTCTTTTTTTTCCAGAAGCTACTCTTCTTTGGGGGATTTCTACCATCAATGTGAACCTGACTGCAACACACATGCAGACACAATTTCAGAAAAGAAACACTATTTGCTGCAAATTTACAGATGAACCCCAACAAAATAGTAATGGTTGACTTCAACACCCCTCTCTTTTCAATTGAAAAATTATACCAGAAAAGAAAATAAACAGAGAAATAACTAGATTAAATGACTTGATGAAACAAATTTACATAACAGATATCATCAGAATATTTCATTCAAATGCTTAAAAAACTCATATTCATTTCAAGAGTGCATTTAACTTTTTGTTAAATAGTTCATATATTAGGATACAAGAAAATCATAACAGAAGAAATTTGAAATAGTTTCTTTTATTCTATGTGATTGCAATGGAATAAAATTACTAATCAATTGAAACAGAGAATATGGGAATGAAACAATATAGTGTTGAATGATGGGTAAGTTGATAAAGAATATAAAAAAAATGAAAATAATTAATAAATCCAATGATGATTAAAGCACAACATACCAAATTCTACGGAACATGGTTGAGGATGTAGAAAGAGGAAATTTTAAAGCTCTAAGTGACTATTAATTCATAAGAGAGATTTCAAATAAATAAATTAATGACACTCCATGGGGCCTTGGAAAAAGAAGAATAAACTAAACCAAACTTCTGTACATAAAAGAAACAGTCAAAATGAGGGAAGAAATTAATGTAACAGACACTTAAAGTATAAGGAATCAATGAAATAAATAATTATTTGAAAAGTTTAACAAGATCAATAAACTCTTAGAAAAACTGACCAAGATAAAGGGAGAGAGAGAAAGGATTCAATAAAATTACAGAGGAGAAGGCACTCATTAAAGCACATACAATTGTAACTCAGAACAACATAAGGACATGCCTTAATGCACACACTCCACTAACTTAGGCTAAAGAAATTGATGAACTCTTGTCTCTTTTTGATGAATTTGTAAATACTTATTACCTACTATAATTAAACCAAGGTATAATAAACCATTTAAGTAGACAAATACCAAGCAATTTGAGCAGTTGTTGAAAGTCGCCCAACTAAAAAGTCCAGGGCCCAATGGAATCACTGGTGAATTTTATGAGACCCTCAAAGAAAAATTAACAGTAATTTTCTTCAAACTATTCCATAAAACAGGAAAGGATGAGGCACTACAAAATTTCTTTCATGAAACCATTATTATCCTAGAACCAAAACCTGATAAAGGTATTACAAATTGAAAAAAAGAAAAAGTGAAAATGGCAGATTACTTGCCCTCATGATGTAGATGCAAAACTGCTTAATGAAATACTTGCAAGTAAAGTAAACAAACATCTGTAGTAGTTAACTTCTTGTTGCTGGGCCAAAACATCTTATATGTATCAATTTATTGAAGGGAATAGTTTATTTCAAACTTTGAGTTTCAAGGGGAAGTTTCGACATGGCAGCAGAAAGTATGGCAGGAAGAGAGAGTTGGGTTTTGAAACTCCAGATCAGCAGTTAGGATTTAAAGAGAGTGAGCTAAGTGTTCCAGGGGTCTAACACCCTAAGGCCTTCTCCCAGATACATACTTCCTCTAGCAAAGGCTTCACCAATCAGGGATTAAGTGTGAGGCCTAATCATAAGCACATGAGACTACAGGAGAAACTCCACTTTCAAACCACCACAACATCAACAAGATCATTCACCATGATCAAATTGGTTTCATTGTAGAAATGCTAGGATGGTTCATTGTATGCAAATCAGTAAATGCACTAAGTGTATAAATTGTTTCTACTCAGGGACAAAATTACATGATCATTTCAATAATTCAGAAAAGGCATTTATCAAAATCCAAGATCCTTTCATGATCAAAATATCCAAGCAACTGTAAATAGAAAGAACCTGTCTCAACATAGTAAAGGCTACGTATGGCAATCCTATAGCCAGCACTATACAACATCTTAATGCTGTAAAACTCAAAGCATTTCTCCTACAATTAAGAACAAGACAAGGGTGTATATTTTCTTCCTTATTGCTCAATACAGTGCTTGGAGTTCTAGCTAGAACAATAAAGCAAGGGAATCAAATCAAATGTAAATAAATAAGAATGGAGGAATTAAAATTTATCCTCACAGATAATATTATTCCATATACAAGAGACCTTAAGGAATCTATCATAAAAGTTTAGGGATAATAAATCCTTTCAGCTAAGTAACAGGCTATAAACTTGCACAGAAATGAGAAGACTTCCCACATATCAATAACAAACATGATGAGAATGAAACCAGGGAAACAATCATTTTCACAGTTAGTGTAAAAAAATAAAATACCTTAGGATAAACCTAACCAAGACTTTAACCATAAGAATTTTCAAACCCTAAAGACAGAAATTAAAGAGGACACTAGGAAGTGGAGAGACATTCCATGTTTATGTGTTGGAAGAATCAGTATTGTGAAAATAGGTATCTTAGTAAAAGCAATTATAAATTTAGTGCAATCCTCATAAAATTTCAATGCCATTCTTCACTGAAATGAAATTTTCTAAAAATTAATTTGCAAGCACAAAAGACCTCAACTAGACAACATCCTGAGCTATTAGGGAAATGCAAATTAAAACTAACTTAGAGATTCTGTCCTACTCTGATCATGATGACTATTATCAAGAAATTAATGGTGAGGGGAAAGGGAAACCCATATTCACTATTGCTAGGAGTGTAAAGAGGTGCATCTATTATGAAAATCACTGTGGAGGTTTCCCATAAAGCTAATATGAGATCTACCATATGACCCAGCTTTACCTTTCCTGAGCATATACACAAAGTACTGTACGTAGTACTGTAGAGATAACTTGCTCAGCTATGTTCAGAGCTGTTCTATTTACACCTACTAAACAATGGAATCAGCCAAGATGGTCATCAACTAATGAATGGACAGTAAAGATACAGCACATACAGAAAATCAGATCTTATTAAACTGTAAAATAAAGTATTTATAAAAGTGTATGGATCTGGACAATATAATACTAAGTGAGATATTTCAGGATCAGAAAAACATTCAATCACTCTCATATGCATATTCCTGCTTAGAATTGTTAGATTTGTATGTATGATGGAGTAAGAATCAATAGAGGCCACTGAGCTAAGAAGATGATCTTGGGAGGATGGTACACAGGAAGTGCTTAAGATAGGGGATAGACTGGTGGAAGAAAGGTTTTAGTAAGGATAGAGATTGCAGGGAAGAGGATTTGGTGGGAGGATTAACTGAAACATATAAAAAGCTATATGTAGAGCTTGAGAGATGGATTAGTGGTTAAGGAACTTGCCTACAAAACCAAAGGGCCCAGTTTTGATTCCCCAATACTCACATGAAGCCAAATGCACAAGGTGGCACATATGTCTTGTTTTCATTTGCAGTGGCCAGAGGTCCTGGTACATCCATTCTCTATCTGCCTCTTTCTGTCTCAAATAAATAAATAAAATATTTTATAAAAACAAAAATGAACTATGTAAATGTACTTCTTAAAAAGCATAACTTTATGGCCAGGTGTGGTGGTGCATGCCTTTAATCCCAGTACTTGGGAGGCAGAGGTAGGAGGATCGCCATGAGTTCAAGGCCACACTGAGACTACATAATGAGTTCCATGTCAGCCTGGACCAGAGTAAGACCCTACCTAGAAAAAACAAAGAAAGGAAAATAAAAGCATAACTTTAAAAAGTGTTTGAGTACAAGCATCCTGCCATTAGTGGATAATGCTTCTCCCAGAAACTATAGGTTATTATAGGAAAATCCCAGTGCCTGGGGTAAGGTACCTCCTAGTGAGTTTTTGTTGTGTATACCCCTGAGGTTCCCAAAATAATTAATGCTATTACCAAGGCTATTGATTGCCCACCTAAACTAGACAATAAGACTATTACCAAGGACACCACATGCTTCAGGTAAAAATTCAAGCAGGAATGGGAGCCTCCTCTCTTACTATGTTGAAAAGTGCTGTTCAGGTTTCTGAGGAAAAGAATTCATCAACAGTGTTTCCTATGTGTGGACCCTATGAACTACACAACTGAGCAGCAAGGCAACATGTCTGCATTGTGCAAGAGTAGCTCGTCTGAAAAATTAAATATATACTAGTGGTTAAGGCACATGCCTGTGAAGTCAGGGGAACCAGGTTATATTCCCCAGGACCCACGTAAGCCAGAGCACATTTTTAGTTCATTTGCAGTGGATGGAGGCTCTTGCAGGCCCATTCTCTCTCTCTCCCTCTCTTTCTCTGCTTCTGTCTTATAAATAAATAAATAAATAAATAAATAAATAAATAAATAAATAAAGTAGCTTCTCTGCTATGGAGATAACCACTGCTTTGACTGGACTTGAAATCCACTCCAAAGTTGCCAATTCACTCTTTGTACCAAAAACTTAGTCAAAAATCTTATGCCTGGACTGGAAAGGTGGCGTAGCAGCTAATGTGCTTGCCTGTGATGCCTAAGGACCCAAGTTTGATTCCCTAGAACCCATCTAAGCCATATGCCCATGGTGGTGCATACATCTGGAGTTCATTTGCAGTGGCCAGAGGTCCTAGGGCATCCATTCTTTCTCTATCTATCTGCCTCTTCCTGTCTTTCAAAAATTAAATAAATAAATAAATAAATAAATATTTTATTTTAAAAATTCTATGACTGAGAGGTTATAATCCCTATGAGGAAAGCTGCTGTTTGGTTATATGGATATGTTTTGATTATCAAATTGCTCTCTACATAATTATGCACATATCCATATATTAGTGCTCCTATCATTTTTGGTCAGAGAAGTTTCTTTTTACAGCTGGATGTGATTCCTGGATAAAACTTGTCAAAGAGAGTAGTCACGTTCACATTTCTGAGATGAATATACAAATTAGACACAGATTACTGGAGGAAGATATTTATTTTAGGCTTACAAATATGGGGGTGGGGTGGAGAAAGTAATATCAGTGGATCAGTGGCAGAAGAAACTCTTTCCATATATCCAAACAAAGGGAAAAATCAAGCAGCCAGCAAAAATAAAGAGTAGCAAACACAAACTATCAGCCAACAGCAGGGACCCTGTCACAGCTCAGACTACTCTACATACCTTTGGTCAGGAAATTAGATCTGCCGCCAAACACACCTTAGGGCTGGATCACATGATTTGCCCCCAACGCACAATGCACAACCCTCCAGCAGGTCTGTTGGAGTTCCAAGTTACAAGATTTAATAAATACCCAAACCTATGGGGGGACATACATTAAAACCACCATATTCTGTACCTGGCCTCCCAACAGGCTCACGACCATTTCACATTGTAAATTGCATTCACTCCAACTTCAAAGGTCCCAATAATATTTACCAACTTTAAGATTGCTCCAAAGTCCCAAGTCTCACCTGAGATTCAAGACTGTCTCTTAATTGTAAGTCCTGTAAAATCAAAACAAGTTGCATACTTCTAGCATATAATGGCACAGAGTAAACATTTGCGTGGCTATAAGGCATAACAAATAAAGACTGAACCAATGTAAAATCAACAACCATCAGGTCAACAGCAAACATCTGTAGTTCAAGTCTTATATCCTAATCAATGATGACAGTCTCAGGATTTTTGAATTTCTGTCATCTTTTGAACTGGGTTGAGTAACCAGGGAAAACTCCTATCCTGAGTGAAGAATATTGAATGGTAGCTCTTCAACAGTCTTGGTATATCCAAAACATCTTTGGGCCTTGTGATAGTTAAGGTGTTGTCAACTTGATCTGTTTAGTAATCCATAGGTTGCTTCTAGGAAGGATCAATTAGAGGAGGAAGTCTTTCCCCAAGGTTGAGCCCTTCCCCCAGAATCGGCGGTCCCGCCCAGAGGGGGACTTGATACAAGGGAGCTCTGGGAAAAAAGAGTCCCTTCCTCCCTTCCTGCCTCCCTTCCATTTTGGCTGCCGGAGCTGCTTGCTACCTTCCAGCGTGGATTGAAGACCAGTGCGGACGAAAGACCAGCATCAACTGAAGACCCCTGTGGATTGAAGCCCAGCGGCTCCTCAGGAAGCTTCCAGGCTTTCCTGCACCATCTGCAGTGCCGGGTCGGGACTGCTGAGGCATCTGGCCACGAGGACTGAGCAACTACCAGGTTCAGTGATTCTTGGGCCTGCAACTGCTATTGGACTACTGTAAGCTGATCCAATAAATCCCCTTTTAAAATAATTCATTCTAGCAGTTCTGTTCCTCTAGAGAACCCTGACTAATACAGAATTTGGTACCAGACGTGGTTCTAGAGAAACAGAATTGTAAGGATGGGTTTCTCTAGTGGGCTTAGTGCTATCTGGGGTTGGCTCTCCAATTTCAATGCTGCTAAAGGCCCCACTGATGATAAGGAGAGCGCTTTTCCTGGAAATAAGGGGGGCACTAATAATCCATGGTGTGCACTATTTCAAGAACTACGTGAGATAGATGTATTTGATGACCCTGAGCCATGTCTTGTGAAGAGCAAGGAATTTAGTGACTCTGTATTTAAAACATTTGAGTATTTGTGGAAAAGTAAGACCGATGATGAGGCTGGTTGGTTGCTTTTGGCATCTCTGGACAAACTAGTGAAGGAACAGCAGAAGCTCAAAAAGGAAAATTCTAAGCTTAAGACCCACATACATGATCTCAAGGTTTCTAAGGGTGCCCTGGAGGAGAGTCTCCTCTCTAGCCAGAACAGGGCTCGGATTGCAGAAAACCAAACCCAAGCTCTCATTGTGAGATTGGCTAATTTGCAACGTAAATTCAAATCCCAGCCTCACCAACTATCAGAAGTTAAAGTGAGGGCACTGATTGGAGAAGAGTGGGATCCTGTGACTTGGGATGGTGATGTGTGGGTAGACCCTGAAGAACCTGGGGATATCGAAGTGTTAGATTCTGAAGAAGATGTTTTGGATGAAAATATGGCCTGCCCTCGCTTAGCAGCAGTTGTATCCCCACCCCCACATCCTGAGGTATTATCATCCCCACCCTTGCCTGAGGGAATTCATCCATCTTTGTCTGGGGAATCAGCAGGAAGTGCTAGTGCTTCTCAGTTCCCACCTGTTTTTGCCTCTAGGCCTATAACCAGACGGAAGGCTAGGGAAGGCTAGGCAGACCCCTAAAGGTGAGATAGAAAGTGTGACACAGGAGGAAGTGAGGTACACCCCTAAAGAACTTCAGGAGTTTTCTAACTTGTACAGGCAGAAGCATGGGGAATATGTGTGGGAATGGATCTTAAGGGTGTGGGATGATGGAGGAAGGAACATAAGATTAGATCAGGCTGAATTTACTGAAATAGGCCCATTGAGCAGAGATTTTAGATTTAACAATGCAGCTCGTGCAGTTGGAAAGGGTGCCAAGAGTTTATTTGATTGGTTGGCTGAAGTATGGATCCAAAGATGGCCTACTGTGAGTGAGCTCGAGCTGCCTGATATCCCTTGGCTTAATGTCGATGAAGGGATTAAAAAGCTCAGAGAACTTGGAAAGCTGGAGTGGATTTGCCATGTAAACTCATCTTTGCCCCCACAATGGGAGCGTCCAGAAGATGTGCCCTTCACTAAGACTATAAGAAACAGATTTGTGAGGGGAGCGCCAGCATACTTAAAGTCTTCCATCATTGCTCTTTTATGTAAAGAAGACCTCACAGTGGGAGCTGCAGTTGCTGCATTAGGTGATTTAGATTCAATGGGCATAACTGGATCTCGGGGTAACAAGGGCCAAGTGGCAGCACTGAATCGCCAAAGGCGGGGTGAACGTGTTTTTCATAATAGACAGCGTAGGCAAAATTATGCACATAAAGGTATGACTCGTATGGACCTTTGGAATTGGCTGATTAATCATGGTGTTCCCAGAAGTCAAATAGATAAGAAGCCTACTGAATTTCTTCTTGATCTGTATAAGCAGAAAAATTCCAGAGCAAGGGAATATAAGGCCACTTTTATAGCGACAGAGAATCAAGACCTCTTAATCAGTTTCCAGATTTGAGCCAGTTTACAGACCCTGAGCCCCTTGATTGAAGGGGTGGCCAGGTCCCCTTGAGGAAGGACCCTCCTGCAACTGCCAAAAGTTTCAATATTAAACTTACACCTATCCTTCCTCAGAGGGACCTGCGGCCTTTTGCTAGGGTAACTGTACACTGGGGGAAAGGAAATAATCAGACCTTTCGGGGCCTACTGGACACTGGCTCTGAATTGACATTGATTCCAGGAGACCCCAAAAAGCACCATGGCCCTCCAGTTAAAGTAGGTGCTTATGGAGGTCAGGTGATCAATGGAGTTTTGGCAAATGTTAGACTGACAGTGGGTCCAGTGGGTCCCTGAACTCACCCTGTGGTTATTTCCCCAGTGCCAGAATGCATAATTGGGATAGATATACTTAGGAGTTGGCAGAACCCTCACATTGGTTCCCTGACTTGTGGAGTGAGGGCTATTATGGTTGGAAAGGCAAAATGGAAGCCACTGAGGCTCCCACCACCAGGGAAAATAGTGAATCAGAAACAGTATCACATCCCTGGAGGGATTTCAGAAATTAATGCCACTATAAAAGACTTGAAGGATGCAGGGGTGGTGGTTCCCACCACATCTCCCTTTAACTCTCCTATTTGGCCTGTTCAGAAGACAGATGGATCCTGGAGAATGACAGTGGATTATCAGAAACTTAATCAGGTGGTGACTCCAATTGCAGCTGCTGTACCAGATGTGGTTTCTTTACTTGAGCAGATTAACACATCTCCTGGTACCTGGTATGCGGCTATTGATCTTGCAAATGCTTTCTTCTCCATACCTGTCCGTAAGGACCACCAGAAGCAATTTGCCTTCAGCTGGCAAGGTCAGCAGTACACATTTACTGTTTTACCTCAAGGTTATATTAACTCTCCAGCCCTGTGTCATAGCTTAGTTCGCAGGGACCTTGATCGCTTGTCCCTTCCACAGGGTGTCACATTGGTCCATTATATTGACATAATGCTAATTGGATCAAATGAGCAGGAGGTGGCATCTACTCTGGAGTTGCTGGTACAGCATATGCGCATCAGGGGATGGGAAATAAATCCATCCAAAATTCAAGGACCTTCCACCTCAGTGAAATTTCTAGGAGTTCAATGGTGTGGGGCATGTAGGGATATTCCTTCTAAGGTGAAGGACAAGTTGTTGCATTTGGCCCCTCCTACCACTAAGAAAGAAGCACAATGTCTAGTGGGCCTATTTGGATTTTGGAGACAGCACATTCCTCACTTGGGTGTCTTACTCCGTCCCATATACCAAGTGACTCGGAAAGCTACTAGTTTTCAGTGGGTCCCAGAACAAGAGAAGGCTCTTCAACAGGTCCAGGCTGCTGTGCAGGCTGCTCTGCCCCTTGGGCAATATGATCCAGCAGATCCGATGGTACTTGAGGTTTCAGTGGCAGACAGTGATGCTGTTTGGAGCCTTTGGCAGGCCCCCATAGGTGAATCACAGTGGAGGCCATTGGGATTTTGGAGCAAGGCCCTGCCATCATCTGCAGACAATTATTCTCCATTTGAGAGACAGCTCTTGGCCTGCTATTGGGCCTTAGTGGAAACTGAACGTTTGACAATGGGCCATCAAGTTACTATGCGACCTGAGCTGCCCATCATGAGCTGGGTGTTATCTGACCCACCAGGCCATAAAGTTGGACGTGCACAGCAACAGTCCATCATTAAGTGGAAGTGGTATATACGTGATCGGGCTCAAGCAGGTCCTGAAGGTATGAGTAAGTTACATGAGGAAGTTGCCCAAATGCCTATGGTTGCTACTCCTGTTGCAATGCCTTCTGTCTCTAAGCATGCACCTTTGGCATCATGGGTAGTGCCCTATGATCAATTGACTGAGGAGGAGAGGTCTAGGGCATGGTTTACAGATGGTTCAGCACGTTATGCAGGCACCGCCCCAAAGTGGACAGCTGCAGCATTACAGCCCCTTTCTGGGACAACTCTGAAGGACTGTGGTGAAGGGAAGTTTTCACAATGGGCAGAACTTCGGGCAGTGCATATGGTTGTGCAATTTGCTTGGAAAGAAAAATGGCCAGATGTGCGCTTATACACTGATTCATGGGCTGTGGCCAATGGTTTGGCTGGATGGTCTGGGACTTGGAAGGAGCACAATTGGAAAATTGGTGAAAAGGACATTTGGGGAAGGTGTATGTGGATAGAACTCTCTGAATGGGCAAAGGATATAAAGATACTTGTGTCCCATGTTAATGCTCATCAGAAGGTGACCTCGTTGGAGGATGACTTTAATAATCAAGTAGATAAGCTAACCCGTACTGTGGATAGTGGTCAACCTTTTTCCTCAGCCACCCCTGTCATTGCCCAATGGGCCCACGAACAAAGTGGCCATGGTGGCAGAGATGCAGGCTATGCATGGGCCCAACAACATGGACTTCCACTAACTAAGGCTGACCTGGCTATGGCTACTGCTGAGTGCCAAATTTGCCAACAGCAGAGACCAAATCTGAGCCCCCGATATGGTAGTATTCCTCGGGGTGACCAGCCAGCAACCTGGTGGCAGGTTGACTACATTGGACCACTTCCATCATGGAAAGGGCAGCGTTTTGTCCTTACTGGAATAGACACTTATTCTGGGTATGCATTTGCCTTTCCTGCACGTAGTGCTTCTTCCAAGACTACCATCCATGGGCTTACAGAATGCCTTATTCACTGTCATGGCATTCCACACAGCATTGCTTCTGACCAAGGAACTCACTTCACCGCCAAGGAAGTACGGCAGTGGGCTCATGATTATGGAATTCACTGGTCTTACCATGTGCCCCACCATCCTGAAGCAGCTGGCTTGATAGAACGGTGGAATGGCCTTTTGAAGAAACAGCTACAGCGCCAACTAGGTGGCAATAGCTTGGAGGGCTGGGGGAGTGTACTCTAGCAGGCTGTATATGCTCTGAATCAGCGTCCTATATATGGTACTGTTTCTCCTATAGCCCGGATTCACGGGTCCAGGAATCAAGGGGTGGAAATGGGAATAGTCCCACTTACCATCACTCCAAGTGACCCATTAGCTAGATTTTTGCTTCCTGTTCCCGCAACCTTATGCTCTGCTGGATTACAAGTCTTGGACCCAGTGGGGGGAGTGCTTTTTCCAGGAGACACAAAGAACCTTCCATTGAACTGGAAGCTAAGACTTCCCTCTGGTCACTTTGGGCTCCTAATGCCCTTGAGTGAACAGGCTGAGAAAGGAGTTACAGTGATAGCAGGGGTGATTGATCCAGATTACCAGGGGGAAATTGGACTGCTTCTCCACAATGGAGGTAAGGAAGAGTATGCCTGGAGTGCAGGAGATCCTTTAGGGCATCTGCTAGTGTTACCATGTCCTGTTGTCAAAGTCAATGGACGACTGCAACAACCCAATAGAAGTAGTGTGATAAATGGCCCAGATCTTTCAGGAATGAAGGTATGGGTTACCCCTCCAGGTAAAGAACCAAGACCTGGTGAGGTGCTTGCTGAAGGTGGAGGAAATTCAGAATGGGTAGTAGAAGAAGGCAGTTACAAATACCAGCTAAGGCCACGTGACCAGTTACAGAAACGAGGACTGTGATTGCAATGTTTCTGTCCTGCCTTGATAACAGAGTGTTTGTATGTATCTACACCAATATTACGATTATATCATTAGCTAACTGTTGAATTTATATTAGACCCATTATACTAGAGACTAAGCTTTGTGTTGGGAAGATTTTGCGGTTCCGGTTGTACGTGGGATAGTTATGCCATGTTAGGCGGAATTATGAGCTTGTTACTGTTTTCATTTGAAAATTAAGTATGATGTAAGGAGACATGATTTGATGCCAAGTTGACAAGGGGTGGACTTGTGATAGTTAAGGTGTTGTCAACTTGATCTGTTTAGTAATCCATAGGTTGCTTCTAGGAAGGATCAATTAGAGGAGGAAGTCTTTCCCCAAGGTTGAGCCCTTCCCCCAGAATCGGCGGTCCCGCCCAGAGGGGGACTTGATACAAGGGAGCTCTGGGAAAAAAGAGTCCCTTCCTCCCTTCCTGCCTCCCTTCCATTTTGGCTGCCAGAGCTGCTTGCTACCTTCCAGCGTGGATTGAAGACCAGTGCGGACGAAAGACCAGCATCAACTGAAGACCCCTGTGGATTGAAGCCCAGCGGCTCCTCAGGAAGCCTCCAGGCTTTCCTGCACCATCTGCGGTGCCGGGTCGAGACTGCTGAGGCATCTGGCCACGAGGACTGAGCAACTACCAGGTTCGGTGATTCTTGGGCCTGCAACTGCTATTGGACTACTGTAAGCTGATCCAATAAATCCCCTTTTAAAATAATTCATTCTAGCAGTTCTGTTCCTCTAGAGAACCCTGACTAATACAGGCCTCCATTGCAAACAATGACCCATCTTACAGTGGCCTTACTGGTCTCTCTACCAGGAACATAACTCCCTGTTTTACTTGTCACATTTCTGCAGCAGCTTCTGGAAGCATGTATACTTCATGAATCACTTACATGCATTTTTCATGTTTCCAAGACAAATGTCAGGTATGTAGGGATGCAGCTAATGTTAATCCACAATTGTTGGAGAAAATACAATATGAAATTAAAGAGGTAGCTCCTTCCTTTCAAGTCATCTCCTTTCAAGACAGTTTACATTTCTACCATTCAGTTTTTCCTGAGTAGATTCACCTCAGGCATCTTTACATCATTTCAACATAAGTAGTTTGCTATCCTTAACAATAGCAGCTTTAATAACCTAAAATCTGTCCCTGTGCCAGTAATTTTAAACTTGTATGAATTTTTTCCAACTTTAAATCTTTATTTACTTATTTATTTATTATTTATTTATTTATTTGAGAGTGACAGAGAGAGAAAGATGCAAATAGAGAAAGAGAGAGAATGGGCATGCCAGGGCCTCCAGCCACTGCAAAGGAACTCCAGACACGTACGCCTCATTGTGCACCTGGCTGACGTGGGTCCTGGGGAATCAAGCCTCGAACTGGGGTCCTTAGGCTTCACAGGCAAGTACTTAACCACTAAGCAATCTCTCCAGCCCCCAACTTTAAATCTTTTATCTTTCAGTTTTATTTCTTCCTCCAAGAGCACTAGTCCACTATCTTTAAATTCAATCTTGAGTAAACTCTCTCAGAATAGACAGCAGAACCCAGCCAGCCTTGATGCCAATAGCCTACTTCCAACAAAGTTCTCTGGTATCCTTCCTTCCCCATTGAATGTTCATAAGCAAAGTCCCCAAATATCATTCTTTCTGCATTTAGAATTTTTAAACATGCACCAGAACAGCTAATAAAAATTGGCTAACCAATCTCTATGCTTCCTCAGTCCAAAGTACCAAGTCCATGCATATTCCTTATCCAGTAAACAGGTTGCAAAAGACCAAAATCCACATAATCAGATTCATTGTATAGCAATATTGTACTTCTTGGCAGCAAATTTCTGTTGTAGTCAGCTTCATTCTGTTGTGATGGACATCCAAGGCACAGATCATGGGTAGAACAGATTTATTTCAAGCTTATAGATCCAAGAAGAAGTAGTCCCATCAGTGGTGGAAGAAGCTGCTTCCATACACCCAAACAGAAAAACAATTGAACAGCCAGAAAAATCAAAAGTAGCAAGCAAAAACTGGCTGCAGACAGCAGTGACCCTGCAATAGCTAAGGTTTCTCTATACACCGTTGGGCTGGAAATCATATACATCCCCAAACACACCTTAGGGCTGGATTTCACAATATGCCCCAGTGACATGTCCTTCAGCCAGACTGATGGAGATCTAAGTTACAAGCTTTGATAAAGCACCTGAAGCTATAGGGGTGGGGGACATACATTCAAACTACTACTGAGCCAGAGGATGAAGATGAGTTCTTTGGACTGTGTTCTGGAAATGAAATGACAGCTACATTAATGGTCTTACAACTAGTTATCTACACCAGACCCATAAAAATATTGGTATCATCAACATTCCATCATGGATGATGGGGAAGGAAAAAGATGTCAGAGTAAAATAAGCATTTGTTAGAAATAGTAAGGCTTTCATTGTAATGGTGACAAGTGGGTTATGAAAAATACACTATATACACAGATGAACATTACAATAAAAACTAACATCAAGAAAAATATATAGACATCCTTAGTTATCATCATAGTAGAGTTTCTCTCTTTATGTACATGCCAATGCTTTGTATCTACTGTGCTATAGTTTTAAAATTGAATGTAGGTTTCATTATGGAGTTTTCAAACAAAATTTGATTTTTATTTTTCTTCCATTCCCTTTTCCTTCTCCTCCATCTTATGTGATCCCTCCACCATATCATCCTCTCTCCTTTCATGTTGCATGGTTACTTTTCTCATCCATCCTCCATTTCTCATTGAAGCACATTCCCCTCTCTTCACCTCCTTTCTTGAATCATAATTAATACACAATTCTCACAACACTTTATTTACATATATGCAAACATTAAAAGTTAGAAACTGCATGTAAGGGAATGTGCCATTTTTGTCTTTATGTACCTGGGTTACCTCATTGAATATTACATATTATTTAAATATATATATGTATATATATTTATATATAATATTTATATATATAATTTTGTATATGTGTCACATAATCAGCATACATCCATCAGTTAAAGGACACCTAGGTCCATTTCCTACCCATGTCTCTGTAGTAGTATATAGAGATCTTATAGTATATTCTCAGATATAGAACATTCAGTAGTTCTGTTTTCAGAATTTTGAGGAACTTCACTGATTTCCATAATGCTTCAATAGTTTACATTTTCATCAACAGTCAATAAGTGTTCCCTTCTCCTTCAACCTTACCAGCATTTGTCATTAGTGTTCTTACTGATAGCCATTCTGACAGGGATGAGATGACATCTCAAAGGGTTAATTTACATTTTTATGACTACTAAGGATGTTGAACACTTTAAAAAAATGACCATTTGCAGCTTGTATTTCATTTTCTTTGTGAACTTCCTGTTCATTTCACCTGTCCATTTATTGTTTGGCAGTTTTGATTTTTTGCTGTTTAATTTTTGGTGTTCTTTATTTATTCTAGAAATTATTCCCCTATCTAAGATATAACTGACAAGATTTTCCCTCACTATGTTGGCTTCCGTTCATTCTTTTGACAGCTTCCTTTGCTGTGAAGGACATTTGTTACTTAATTTAGTTGGTTTATTGGACTATTTTCAGTGCTATTATAGTTTTGTTCAGAAGGTTCTTAGCTATGTAACTTCCAGTGCATTAACTATGTTTTCCTCAGGTCAGCATTTCTCATTGTATCTTAAGGTCTTTTGTCCACTTTGAATTGATGTTTGGGCAGGGTGAGTGATATGGATTGTGGTGGTTTGAATATATATGCCCCCATAGCTTCATATACTTTTGACTAAGTTTAAGCATCTTACTTCGTCTTTACCAATCAGAGCTCTTATTAAAGAGGTGTGCAACTGGGGGCAGACCTTGAGTTTATCCTTAAGTTTTGTACAGAGCCAGTTTGAGCTCTGGATTTCCTTCTTCCCCCTCCAATGGATGTATGATGAATTGAGCCTCCTTCTTTCACAATGATGGGACTTTCCCTGGATTCTGTAAGACCGAAATAAACCCTTTCCTCCCATAAGCTGCTTGTGGTTGGATGTTTGCCCCATTAATAAGAATGTAACTGAAACATCAATCTATTTTACTCTCTTGCAGTTGGCTATCTAGTTTTGACAGTACCGTCATAAAAACATAAGCCAGATAACTCTGAAAATCTTTTTAAGTTTTGTAATATTGATCTTCAGATACGACATTGTTTTAGATATAATCTTTTCCATCATAATGCTTTTCTCCAAGAGCTAGAGATGAGATTTATGGAGTGTATATAGTGTTAGTGTTTGTGTATAGGCATATTTAAATACTGATGGTCCTTAATGCTTCTTGGAATACATGATAATGCCAGATTAGTTGTTATCAGCTCTGATCTTCTCTGTATGGTTGGTGCCACCAGAAAATCTAAAGAAGACCCAATAAATACTACTTCATTGCAGATATTCAGTACTGAAACTTATGCCTCCAGTTCCTGAGTGGAAAAGATGATGAAACACAATTTTCAAGAACCTCCATATTTATTCATGCATATCTAAGTTTAACCATAGAGTTTAGGGAAACATTTGAAGGTCTGAATATTTATAAATAATCTTAAGTGCATCACTATTTATGGCTAAAGATTTTTATTATTTATATTGTTTATTTAAGAGACAGAAAGAGGGGAGGTAGAGAGAGAATGGGCACACCATGCCTTTAACCAATGTAAATGAACTCTTAACATATGTGCCACCTTGTGCATTTGGCCTTACATGGGTACTGGGGAATAGAACTTGAGTCATTTGGACTTGAAGGTAAGCACCTTAACCACTAAGCAATCTCTCCAATAGCTTGAAAAAGTTTTAGTATTATCCTTTTATGAACAAATTTGGGCATTGACCATCAAATTACTAAGAAGAATAGGAATTTTTCCCCTAAATGGGAATGACACTTACTTGTCCTTAATGATTCCAACACAAATTCAGATACAGAACTTTGTCATCTACACAATAAATCTGTGAATCTACATACTTGGTGAATCCATTCATATTTGAAAAATAACAAGTAGTATTGTTGATCAACCACTAACTGCTTTAAATGAGGATTAATGTTGTTTAGTATTATTAGTGGATTTCTCAGTGATACAATAGGTAAGTTAGTGAAATCTCATAACAATGGAATAACTATCCAAAGAATTCTGGAAATTAGTGAACTATAGAATAAACCATGGTAGTTTGAATAGATGGCCCCCAGTATAATCAGTGTTTTATTAGTTTTTAGTTTGGATCTGCAGCCACCTGGCTGAAGGAGGTGTCACTGGGAGGTCCAGGCCTAAGGTGGGGTGGTGGGTTTGCAATTCCAATCTAAAGATATGCAAAATGCCTATTTCCACCTGCAGTTCCTGAAGGTTTGCCTTTTGGCTTGTGGTTTTTTTCACTCTCTCTGCTTGGTCCTGTGAAAGCAGGCCAGCTTCTTCTGCCATTATGAAACTTTCCCTGGATCTGTAAGCTTCAACAAATATCTCTTCCTCCATAACTGTGCCTGGTCTGTGAAATGGGAAATTTTGCCTACATTTTGAAAGAAAAATAGCTCATCACACCCCATCTTGAGAAAAATCATGTTTGCTCTTTCTCATGAGATAACACCAGGCCCTCTCTGATTCCTGATTTTTTTCCCCTTCTCCCTTTTTCCATGAGATAACACCAGCCCCTTCTTGGATCCAGGAAATATTCCTAGTGCCTGGTTCCTGATACCAGAGCCACCTTGGGGCCATGAGCTAACCACCAAGTTCTGCTTCTGTACACATCTCCATGCTTGCATAAACAGTTTGGAAAGTTCCTAGCACCACCTCCACTCTTGTGGTTTTCAGCTTTAAAAATGAGCCTAAGAGAGAAGTGGGGACTGCACTCAGAGGCTCCGCCCTCAAGGATGCAGTCCTGATGCATCAGCCTTGCACAATCAAACTTTGCCTTGTACTCTGTGAGTTGGTGGCCTTACTTGTGTGACACTGGACAACATAACAGTCTGGAAGTTCATGTATGCAAATCTGATACTGTATGCCACAGAAATTGGTATTGAGGAGTGGGCTGAGATGAATCTGACCATATGGCTTTTCATTTTTTGGAACTTTCATTTTGAAGCAATGGTCATGGACTTGGTGCTTGCAACTGAAGATGCCGTCTGGAGTGGTAAGCCATGTTTTATGGACTATTATGAAAGTTTGAGAATGCTAAGTGCAGAGAGGATTGAACTTGGATACTTGCCTTATGAGATTTCTAAGGGGAAGGAAAGATTACAGGGGTCATTGCTGGAACTGGGCTACTGGGATACAGGCTAGCTGTGTTCTGCTGCCCAGGTCCAGAGTTTGATAAAGGTTAAATTTGTAATGGACTGATATGCTTGGCTAAAGATATTGGACTGAGAAATTTTTTTTTTTTTTTCGAGGTAGGGTTTCACTCTGGTCCAGGCTGACCTGGAATTAACTCTGTCATCTCAGGGTGGCCTTGAACTCATGACAATCCTCCTACCTCTGCCTCCCGAGTGCTGGGATTAAAGTCGTGTGCCACCACGCCTGGCTTGGACTGAGAAATTTAATTAAGACTTTCAAGTTGGAAATCTTCAAGCAAGTTAAAATCATAGGCACTGAGACTGGTTTTAGGTTACTGAAGCTGCTATTGTCAACATATTAGCAATTTTTGGAATATGGCCCAACTGCTTTACATTAAAACAATTGAGAAGATGCCTGAGGAAAGACTGTGTTAGAAATGCAAACTCTTTGGGGAAAGAGTTGACTGGAGAAGGAACCTGTTTTTCAAGATCATGATTTATTTCATCCCTTAATTAAGAATATGTCTGTGTCCTGCACTCCTGGTGGTGGTTTCAGAAGCATGAGAATTGCATGGAGTGGTCATCAAATGCACAAAGTTCCAGGAGCTGATGCTGAGATGCGAAATAAGGCATGCCCTGATAGGGTGGCAAAGCCATTGCAAGATGGACTGTGGTTTGCATGGAGAACCGAAGATGTCTTGGATATATCAAGATTGTGCAAGGGCTACCATGAGGCTGTTTGCTAGGTATGGAAGTTTTCCCTGGTTTCTCAGTCCATCTGGAAGGGCAGAATTGGAAAATCTGGAGACTGTCAGTCTGTGGTTCTATTGGACCTGAACTGCAGAAGTTTGATTTTTTTTTTTTTTTTTTTGATGGTGGCTGAGTTTACATTGTTCTAGTCACTCTTTGCTATGCCTTATACCAACTGAAAATGCTTACTCTGTGCCTTTATATGTTGAAAGTATATAACTTGTTTGATTTTACAGGATTGGAACTATCTTAAGTTGGTAAAGAGTGTGGGGACCTTTGAAAATGTAATAAATACAATTTGCAATGTGTGATGGTTTGGAATCTATTGGGGCTTGGGGTGGAATGTGGTAGTTTGAATACATGACCCCCAATATATTCATTATCATTAGTTTATAGTTTGTACCTGCAGCCAACTGGCTGGACGAGATGTCACTGGGTGGTCCAACCCTAAGGTGTGGTGGTGGGTTTAAAATTCCAATCTAAAAATATGCAAAGTTCCACCCTAGAGTTTCTGAAGTGTTCTGTGTGGCTTTTGGATTTTGGCCTGTGGCTTCTGTCTCTGTCTATACTTTGACCTTTGAAAGCAGGCCAGCTCCTTCTACCATTATGGAACTTTCCCTGGATCTGTAAGCTTCAATAAATCCCTTCCTGCAAGCTGTGCCTGGTCTGGAAGTTCATCTCAGTGAGCCTGAAGTTGTCTGCCACATAAACCAATTATTATTCTTCCAAATATGGTTCATTACAGTTTAGCTTTTTAATTGAAACATTCATTATTGAAAAACTATGAAGTCTTATCTGAATATCAATGAAATACTTTATTGGTGTTTTTTTCAAGGTATCTGCATATGATATAAAATTCAAATGTCTTGTATAGTGATAAAATGTCTTAACACTATTTTTAATGTGGATTTATTTAATAAAGTTTTACATTTGCAGAGATAAGGAAATTCTCAATAACATTTCTCCTATACCTCACTGCATTTCAAATATATGACAATGTATGTGAAGAGATGTTTATTGATTTCAAGTTGCATGCAAACAAGCTTCTGACAATAACCACTGAGTTCTTACATAATTTGAGATTAAACCATCTTCATAGACATTTGGAGTTAGATGACACCACTAATTGGTGTCCATGAGATTCACTTAGAATAGCTGTGGGTATTTTCAAGTATCTTAATCAGAGATATGAAATTACAAGGTATAGTCCTATTACTTAATATTATTACGAATCTGCCCACTGGTAAATAACAAAGTAGGCTATTGCTAGAGAATGGTACCAAAGCTGTATTAAAAGAGAAAGTCCAAGGGTTCTCTCATCTATTCATTTCCCAGTAGCCCGGAGACTGAACTGCAGTGCTGAGAGGCAAGTTGGGATTCTTAACTCAGTATGCCAATATGGCAAATGTCCAGAGCATGATCACAAAACAGCTGTTTTCTTCTATAACAGGGTGAATTATAGTGTATAGTGGAGCCAACAATCCTCTTAGCATTTGTGCAAAACGTTCTGTTGCCAGACAGGGAGCAAGCATCAGTAAGCATTGGTTTTGGAAGAGTTGACATTATTCACTTAATTGCTCATGACAAGAGCCTATCCTTTAAGTTTTGTTAAATCTTTCCATAAGATAGTGTTGAGGAATAGAGCATCTCAAGTGAAGACAGTTAAAAAATTTTCATAAAATACTTTTATAAAGCATAGAGCATGACCTTTTATTTCTGTTTTTATGATAAAGATATAGTTTTCAAAATTGATAACACTAGTAAACATTTAAGTATCTTATATACAATAATATAATTGAATCTGTACAACCAGGAAAACATTGAAAGGCATCTCCCTCAAAATCATAAAATATGGGCTGGGAAGATTGTTCAGGTAGTAAGTGCTTGCAATGAAAACATGAGAACATGAGTTCTGATCTGCAGTACCCACATAAAATGCTGGGACTAATAGTGTGTGCCTGTAGTGTCTGATGAGGATAAATAGAATGCAGGATCTATAGGGCTTACTGGCAGGCTTATCTAGCCAAATCAGTGAAGTCAGGTCATACTGCCTCAAAAAATTAACATGGAGAGAGACTGATAAAGTCAACTAACATCAAACCCCTTGACTCAACATGTATGTGCATAAACATTCATGTATAACTGCATAGTGCGATAACATTTCTCTTATATTTCACTACATTACAAATCTATGACAATGTATGTGAAGAGATTTTTATTGGTTTCACATTGCATGGAAACAAGTTTCTGATACTACCACTGAGTTCTTACATAATTTGAGATTAAACCATCTTCATTAGCATTTGGAGTTAGATGGCACCACTAATTGCTGTCCATGAGATTTATTTAGAACACCTGTGGATATTTTTGAGTATCTTAATCAGAGATATGAAATTGTAATGTATATTCTTTTTTTTTTTTCAGTTTTTAAAGGTAGGGTCTCACTCTAGCTCAGGCTGACCTGGAATTCACTATGTAGTCTCAGGGTGGCCTCAAACTCATGTCGATCCTCCTACCTCTGCCTTCCGAGTGCTGGAATTAAAGGCGTGTGCCACCATGCTTGGCTGTAATGTATATTACTAATGCTTAATATTATTACAAATTTTTCCACTGGTAAATAGCAAAATGGGCTATTGCTAGAGAATGGTACCAAAGATGTATTAAAATATTAAAATAGAAAGTCCAAGGGTTGTCTCATCTATTCATTTCCCAGTAGCCCAGAGAATGAACTACAGTGCTGAGAGGCAAGTTGGGATTCTTAACTCAGTATGCCAATATGGCTAATGTCCAGAGCATGATCACAAAACAGCTGTTTTCCTCTATAACAGGGTGAATTATACATACCCACACACACATATGAGCACACATATACAACATAGATACACATGTGAATGTATCAGAAACTCTGGAGGATATATGAGCTTTACTGGATCCTGAGCAGGAAATTTAATGACCTCAAATCTTGAAATTTCATAATACAAATTAGAGTTTTAGTTAACAGATTGCAAAAAACAGATCATTAAGTAAAAATGATGGGAACATTTGCATATGGAGAAATCATTTCTATATTTATAGAAAAATCAGTCAAGTAAAGCTCAGACTATCACCTAAAAATAAAGTGTTATTAAAGGTTATCGTTTTGTTTTCCTTAGCAAATCTAGATCTGGGGCATATATTTTATATCCATAATAAATGGAGCCACTGTCACTTGAATTTACTTTCCTAAATGAATATATTTCTTGATTCTGTCCCATAAATCTTTAATTTGGCACATTTCTATATAATCTCAAGATAAGCACTCAAGTAAAGATAGTATTCATATAATCATTATTTTACTCTACTTTAATTTTTTTGAAACAATCTTTCTCTATAGTCCAGGCAGACCTAGAACTCATTATATAGCCAAGTCTAGTGTCAAATGTGTGATGATTCACTTGCTGCATCCTTTCAAATGCAGGCCTGAGCCACCACACCTGGCTTTAACTTTTTAAATTCTAAAACTTCAGCTTTGTATTCAGTCTCTGAAAAATTTCAAAATAAATATATGACTTCTGCTTACTTCTCAGGTATTCTTATTCAGAAATTTGGGGGTTATGTTGGACTCATTTATTTTTCAAAAGATGAATCTGATGTTCACATAATTTTGAGAAATATCAAGTGATTTATATAAATTTTGATGTTTACATTCTTCAAGTGCAAGCAGTCTGTGCTCACTATGACAAACATTTATTTGAACACAAATAAATTGCTAGTAGACTTGACTACTCCAGCTACTTTTACCATGTTATATGAACTAAACATTTATATACTCAAGCATTTGTATGCTGTAATTCAAACCTCCAACCAGATGGTATTAGGATGTAGAAATTGGAGAAGGAATTACAGGAAAAGTGTAAATACCTCACGAATGAAGATAGCGCCTTTATAAAAGAGGATATAATATCTCTCCAGCTCCCTCTAAATCTCTTTTCATCTCTATTTCTCTATCCCTTTGCTTTCATCTATCCCCCTTCCTTTGTGTCCATTTTTAAATTTTTTTGTTTATTTATTTTTTTTTATTTATTTGAGAGTGACAGGGAGAAAGAGGGAGAGAGAGAGAGAGAGAGAGAGAGAGAGAGAGAGAGAGAGAGAGAATGGGCGTGCCAGGGCCTCCAGCCACTGCAAACAAACTCCAGATGTGTGCTCCCCCTTGTGCATCTGGCTAACGTGGTTCCTGGGGAATAGAGCCTCGAACTGGGGTCCTTAGGCTTTACAGGCAAGTGCTTAGCCACTAAGCCATCTCTCAGGCCCTCCTTTGTGTCCTTTTGTGTAAAGACACATGAACTCCCCTGAAGAGCATGTAAAGTCACTTCAGATGGATGAATCTGCCAAGGATTTAGTCTTGCATTTCTCAAACTCCAATAGTCACTGTTTAAACCAGTATTCTGCTACCACAGAGTGACTATGGTGCTATATATATCACACCACTTGTCTACTTTAGAGTCTCCTCTTATTGTATTAGGCATTTGCTCATTCTAGAAGTCCAATCTACTTTCCTCATGAACTTATAGTGAATTTTTTTGTTTCTTGTTAGATAATTCTTCAAAGAATGTCCACGTAAGAGCCTCCTTTGTACCATTTTACTGGATGCTTATTACAATTATAACAAGGCTTTTCATCTGAATAGACCCAACTCTATAACACTGGAAGTGCAGTCATGCCATCTAAATAGTAACCTTCCTGATTTCATATTCATGTGGAACTACATACATACATACATGTGTGTAATTAATAAAGGAATGATGTATATACATCATCACTAAAGAATCTCAATATAAAATAATTCTGAATTGAGAATGGGTTCTGAATCTGTTATCAAACTAGGTGTCCTTATAAGATCATTGAGGAGACTTTGTCAGGTAGCAGAGACAGAAATAATGTGTCTGCAATTGTGTAATGCTAGGAGCCACAAGAATATGGTAAAGACAATAAAATTCTTTCCTAGAGCAAAAGGAACATGGAACTCATTACACCATGATATTAAACTTCACATTATCACATACATGAGGGAGTAATTGTTTATTGTGCTAAGTCCCATCATTTGTGGTATTTTTTTATGCTACCATAAGAAACTGATATAGAGAATAAATGATAAATGCATGTTTACTAAGTGTAAATGAATGGATGTACTCTATTTTATGCTAATTGTGATTGTTTGATATTGTTATTGGGACAGGTTTAGAATTAATTTACAGAAAAATAATTTATTTCTCAAGAGTTAGTTACAATATGATAATACTTTAATCAGCATTATAAATATGCCGTACACACACACACACACACACACACACACACACACATATATATATATATATATATATATATATATATATATATATATATATATATATATTGGGCTAGAGTGAGACCCAACTTCAAAAAATAAAAATCAACTCAACAACAAAAAACCCAACAACCTCCTCCCCCTATTTCCAAAGAAAGTCTCATTCATAGGTACTAAGGTTAGGACTTGAACATGTAGGTCAATATATTGTATATAAAGCAGTTCTGAGCTGATGACCTATGTCCTGAAAAACAAATGTTCTATTATATATGAATGTAGGAGGTTTTGTCTTTAGTTTTCTAACAGATGTTCAAAAATCATGCTCTGCAAAGTTAGACACTTCTTTTCTTTACCCCTTCGGTGTATGTGTAGCTCTGTTGTTTATTTCTAGTTTACTTAAGTTTATTATGATGATTTTATTATTTGGTGCCCCCCATATCTTAGCTGATTTTAATGAACTTTTATGTTTTATGTATGTGAAATATTACCATCCTCTTAAGATCAGAGCCATTTGAAAAGTCACCCTCAGAGAAATGATACTTCCCTGTCATCATTACATATACCACCCAGTCTTCCTCTCTCTTTGACAGGTTGTCCTGAAGTGCAGCTCCTTTCTTCAATCTGTTTTTGTTTTGTTTTGCTTTTTGTTGTTGATATTATTCTTTCTTTTTTTTGAGATATTTCATGTATCCCAGGCTGACCTCAACTTTCTATGTAGTCAAGGATGACCTTCTGCTACCTCCATGGCCTCCCAGAGCTAGGAGTATGTGCATGTGTCACCATGCCCAGCTTTAGGTACTTGGATACCTGTTTTCTTTGTTTTGAGAAAAGGGCTCACTCTGCCTTAGTTTGGAATTGACTGTGTGGCCCAGGCTTGCCTCAAACCCTTTATTATTATTTTTATGTTTATTATTATTAGTAGTAGTATGTTTTGTGTGGATATATCATGTGTTGGTACCCTCTTTCCTCTTGTTCCTGCCCCCATTCCTCTGCGGACACTCCTCAGTAGGGTTGCAGGTATTCTCCAATAGGTTTTAATTTATGCATTGTTGGAGCAGTAGTCAGTTATTTTTTTTTTGGCGGGGGAGGGAATGCCTCTGGGCATGATGTCTCAACCTGTGGCTCTTACAATCTTCCCACCCCCTCTTCCACAAAATTTCCTGAGCCATGATGGGTGAGTTTTAAGTCTACTTCAGTGATGAGCTCTTAGGAGCCTCTAAATCTTTACTTTGGTAGATGTTGAGTATCCTTGGGGTCTGTCTCCTATACCATGGCACTGGTTATTAGGAACAGCATGGAATCAGAACTCTTGCTTTTATCCACATTCCTCTGTGGATTCAGCTGGGGCTTAACAGAAGTGTAGGGGGTAGTTTATCTCCTCAGGTCTTGCTACCTTCTGAAAAAGAAGGACAGATTCTCCAATGCAGAGTGGCATCAGCATAGCTTAAATGGGATAAGCATTATTAATTTAGGGAAAATTTGATGTATGTAACCCCTCTTTAAGCCAAAGACTAGTGAGGGCTTGACCCTGGAGAACATAGTCTTTGTCTCCATAGGATTCTGATCTGGTTCTCAATTCCAGATATGGGTTCTTTTACACTAAGTGGATCTTTTAGTCAACCAGAAAGCTATTGGTTACCCCCTGAGGCTGTGTGCCACTTTTGCTCTGGGTGTTTGCTTCTGAGTAGCTTAGACCTCTGATTGCTCAAACTGTTGTTGGCCATTTTCCCCCAATAGCTTATGTAGCACAGTCTGGAGACTAGCTTTCTTCTGAATTCCAGCCAGGTCTCTCTATGCTCTGTGTCAGCAGCATCTGGTATCTTCAGCAATAGGGTCTTAACTTTTGCTTCAGGCAGTTAATCAAGTACTTTGACAAAAAGCTGTCTTGATTTTGGGACCTTGTAGGTCTCTCTGATCAATAGCTCAATGTGGGTAGTAACCCATCTCTGGTACTGGGAGTTTCAGGTCAGAGACAGAAAAAAAAAAATTAAGCATAGGCTTCATCCCACCCTCACCACAGCCCTACTTTTCAGGTGTTCCCCTTATTCCTTTTGAGGATTACATCTTTTAGGCTATCTCCAAGGATAAAGGTTTCTATGTCATCAGCTCATCGTGGATTTAAACACGCTTATAATTTTTGAAGTGTTTATTTTTATTTATTTATTTGAGAGAGAGAGAGATAGGCAGGTAGAGAGAGAAAGAGAGAATGGGTGCACCTGGGCCTCCAGCTGCTGCAAATGAACTCAAAATACATGTGCCATCTTGTATATGGCTTATGCGGTTCTTGGGAAATCGAACCCGGCTCCTTTGGCTTTGCAAGCAAGTGCCTTAACTTCTAAGCTGTCTCTTCAGCCCCAACATACCTATAATTTTTATTTACTCCAAGGGATGTTGGTAAAACAAAATTGGAAACTAGTGGTGCTATTATTTTCAAAACAAAGGGTTGCTCATTCCACTTCTGTACATAAAGTTAGTCATATGGTTATCAGTCCCCTTCTTTTGTCCATCCCTGCTTCACCTCTCCAAGCCTCATTCTAGTTTCCTTACCATTACTACTCATGCTTACTATCACTTACAAACAAATCAAACTATTCTATGTAAGGATCTGCATAAGAGATAACACACAGTGTAGCACAAAGGCTATAGTGGTAAGATCAACTGCCCTCTTATTGGATATGAGAACCCCCCTCAGTGGGAGGTAATTCATGTCTGGTACTAAGAACCAAGTCAGATGCCTATGTATGGCTTGTCAAGTCATAGACTTTAGTGGGAAGCCTGCACTGTTCTTTGGCTAAAAGGAGAGCTTATGCTGGTCAAAATGTCTTCTAAATGTTTACTTTTATCTCCTTTGATTCATGCTTCTCTCAGCCTTGGCTAAAGAATCTGCTTTCTCTGATTGGTAGCAAATATCAGGAAGATCCAAGACACATCAGCATTACAAGAAAAGAACACTGCCTGCCTAGCATGAGACTAGTCATCTCTATCATATACATCAGTACCCAGGAAATATTACAGAGGAAGCTATGGAGTAAATATGAGTGCTGCTCTTACTGCTAGCCTGAGAGCCTCCCCCAGGGAGTTGGTGGTAGGTGCTGAAGAGACCCAAAACTCATCAAAGTGGAAAATTAGAGGCAGCAGTGAGCTCAACATTACAGGAAACTTATAACATGCTCTCTAAGGCTCAGGAAACATTGTAGAAGAAAGGTTAGAAAGAATATAAGAGATACAGCATGGGAAGGTGGGTGTGCTCTGAGACATTGCCCTCTGCCCCTACACACAGACTGACTGTTGCATTTATTAAACCACAGTGAATTCAGATAATCCCACTGAGGAGGTCTCTCAGTGGAATGGGGGCGGCAGGGTGAGTTAACATAAAAGTATAATCCAATGTAAATATGTCCTTTATGCTATATATTCATGTACTAAAGATCTCAATAAGAAAGGAATTCTGGACTTTGTACATTAGACCCTTTACATCAGGGTCCTTTTAAACATGCCACCACATTGAGCAACACTAATAGGCCAGGCATCCTCATAATTTCCCTGACATCCCCTCCAGTTTCCATCTATGTGTTAGAGTTACGGATGTGGTTACCACTGCATGTGAAGCTTTATATGGGTGCTAGAGATTTCAACTCCAGTTTCTGAGTTTGCACAGTGAACATTTTTAACCATTGACCTATCTCCCCAGTCCCTCATCCCCATATTTTTTTTTTAGTGATACTGAACACATCTTTATTTTTAATCAATGTTTATTAAGTGCCTAGTATGTACCAAGTGTATCATTAGATGCAAGGAAGAGTAAAAGCAAATAAAATATGGTCCCTGCTATTGGAGCTTCTATTTCCAGTTTAAAGTGCATGTCAAATAGTCAAGGTAACAATCCATCACCTTCAATTTCTAATGTGTTTACTGTGATCAGAACACTGTACAACTACCAACCATCATTATGAAAGACAATGGTAGCACTCAAGGGAACCTTTGGTATCATCTTTCCAGGGCTTGTTTTATAGAAATGAGGCTGAAAGTGTAGACACTGATAACAACAACTCATTTTGATTTTGCTTGGTGCTTTTTTTCTTTCTCCTCTGTCACACAAACATATTCTATATATTCATTCAGATTTTCTTTCTGTAAAAACAAATATTAGGAGGATATATTCAAGGTTATGCATAAACTAATGACATCAAGATCAGCTTCACAGTGGAAGGAGCTACAAGCCAGGCTGGATCTTCTTTCTACTTCTATTTTTCACAGTATTCCAGAACTACAGCCCCCTGTGAACAAGCACAGCAACGTCTTCTTGCATGTCCCAGCCTTGTGCTGTTGCCCAGAAGGGAACTCCTGTGTAAAGTGCAGTACTACTATTCTCCTAGCTGACAAGCATGTTATCTACTATTTTAACTATGAAAATACTCCGATCAACATAATGTCCACTTTCCATACTGGGTACTAGGAATACAAATATAAAAAAGAAAGCCTTGGCACACCAAGAGTACACTCATACTCACTCATATTAGTTCCACTAGGAAGACTTGTGCCTGAAGGAAGATGCTATCAAAAGAGGATTTCAAAGAAATCAAGTTGTGAACAGGGACAAAAAAGAATGAAGAATCTCAAGCTGGCCATGTTGGAGTATACATAATCCCAGCACTAGGAAGCTAGACAAGAGGGTCACCATGAGTTTGAGACCTGGAATACACAGCAAGACCCTGTCTCAAAACAAAGAACCCCACAGGTAAGAAGCACATTCACTTACACTAATGAATCCAAAAGTTTAAGGGGGGAAAGGCTATTAAAGCCAACATCTCTACCAGCACCTAATTTTAAAATGCTTGCTTCCCAACTTATTTGAAGGAAGCAAAGTTCCCCAGTTTGAATGATACTACAGTTGGTATTGGGTAGTCGGAAAAATCTCTAAAGACTAGATTCTATTTATAGTTTACAGCAAGACTAATTTAAAAAAAAAATGTAACTCATTTGTAAGCAGAGAGAGATTATGGGCACACCAGGGCCTCTTGTCACTGCAAACAAAACCCCAGGTGCATGCACCGCTTTGTGCATCTGGCTGTACTTGGGTACTGGGGAGTTGCTCCTGGACCATCAGGCTTTGCAAGCAAATGCCTTTAACCAATGAGCCATCTCCCCAGCCAAAGACTAATATTTGAATCCAGGATTTTTTTTTTAAATTTTTTTCGAGGTAGGGTCTCACTCTAGCCCAGGCTGACCTGAAACTCACTGTGCAGTCTCAGACCGGCCTCAAACTCAGTGATCCTCCTACCTCTGCCTCCCGAGTACTGGGATTAAAGGTGTGTGCCACTACAACTGGCTAAGGTTTTTATTTTTAACCAATTTACATTACCAATTGTAAAGTAATGAAATGACAGACAGTAAAGACATCTTACAGTGCTTCTTAAGAATCATTTATTTCCTTTCATGTGGATTTTTCTCCATGTTGGTTTGTGAGTTCATTAAATACAGCCATTTGGGATTTTTGCTGTCACTGATCACTTTTACTAGTATAGGCAAGATTACATATAAACATTCTTTGAATGTTCTATGACTACTTTAGCATAAGATTTTTTTAAATTTTGAGACAGGGTTCTCATGTAGCCCAGGCTGGCTTTGAACTCACTATAGAATTGAGGCTGGCCTTGACCTCCTGACCCTCCTGCCTCTACCTCCTGAGTGCTGGGATGCTAGGCATGTGCCACCATATCTGTCTTTAGCATAATTTATGTTTTAAGAGTTAAAGAGTATCAGTGTTATCAATGCTGGCATTTTTAGGTATAACTTATGAAACATTTCTGACCCAAAAGCCTTACTTTTGAGTCTCATTCCCACGTCACTAGTAGAAGCCCTACTAGAAACAGACACACCCCACCCGCTGTATTCATAAAGCAACATTACTGACTTTCCCTCCTTTGCAGGGCTGCTGTACACATATAAAGTAAATGGGCAACGACAAGTAAGTCACTCAAGTTAACCAACAAAACAGCACTCATACCTACTTAAAACTTCTGAATGAAACAGCTTATGATACACTATTCAGTTAAGCAAATGAAGACTGTATTATACATACTATGTTCCTAACCTACTTCACTGAGTCTCATCTTTGGAAGAGAATTCATTTCAAAGGAAACAATGTCAGCTAACATAATTGTCAGTGTTTGTACAAACATGATGCAACCACTAATTCAAAAATAGGAGGGTTTTACCCCCCAAGAAGAGTGCACTCTTTAATAGAAGTGTGTTTAAGAATTCCATACAAATAGAATACATACCTTACCACAACAAGAAAGACATATTTTACATGACAGAATATTTGGGGGATTTAATCAACTTGCCTCTCTAACCAAGTACTTGTTTTTTGTTTTTTTTTTTTTTATTACAAACACTGAAGTCAGTTCTGTCTATGCAGTCACACAGTTCTAACACGTCGTCATGTGCAGCACGCCTGACTCCAAAGAAATATGTGATGTCACATTTCTTTCAGGAGCTGAAGTGAAGGGATGAAACTACTGTCTGCTCTTCAGTGTTTCATCTAACCATTCCATAGCCTCATCGAGGCCAGTGCCTTTGGTTGCAGATGTTTTAAATATTTGCCATTTTCTGTCCTTCAAGGCAGGTAAACCAAGTGCATTTGCCATTTCTGAGGGAGTCATAGTCTGCTCCATGTCCTGTTTATTTGCAAACATCACTAGGATGGCTTTTATCAGCTCTTCTTCCTCCAACATGGCAACAAACTCTGATTTGGAAATGCCGATTTGGTCTTGGTCACAACTGTCCACCACATAAATGGTGTTTGAACAGTAACATCTCCAGTATGGTCTGATACTCCTCCGTCCTCCTAAGTCCCAGACTTGAAATTTAAGGTTTCTGTATGTCACTGTCTCTACGTTGAATCCAATAGCAGGAAGAGTAGTCACAACTTCTTCAACCTGTAATCCGTACAAAATTGTGGTTTTTCCAGCATCATCTAATCCGAAAATTAAAATCCTCATTTCCCTGGTTCCAAAGAGACTGGAAAAAAATACTTGAGAAAAAGCCACCCATGATGAAGCCGCGCGTCGGCCCACGCCGGTCCTCAGACACTGGCCGTGTAAGACTCTGCAGCGACTTCCCTACTCCAGTGTCGGCCTCCGGATCCCAAGTGCTCTCCTCCGCCCACCGCTCCGACAATTTCCACGTCGTCCTCCCGGCAGCCTTCATCCCCATCTTAAATATTTCTAGTTTTGTTATCAATCCCCTGAAAGCTCTGCTCTTGTATGGGAGTGGAAATCATGAAAGATAGATAAAGTGCAGCTTTGAGTGCCAGCAGCTCAGAACAAGGAGTGCTTTGGTGATCCAAAGTCCAGTATCTAGTATTAGCAGTGATGTCAGGCGCTGTGGGCAGCATTTCAATGTGTGGCACCTCTGTGGAGTTCTTCCATTGGTGGAGATACTAGCCATTGTGTGCTCCTCTCATGTTGTCAAAGATCTTCACCTCTTGGACTTCACCAGCTCTCCACATACTCATCTTCATCTTTGGTAGTCTCTCAGTTCTCCATGCTCCATGGGAAATATACAACAAAAGCAGAAGCAGCAGCCATAAATGGTTGCTGAATATCAGCTGACTTCTGGGATATTTTTCATTTTCTAATATTTTAAGTTATATGTCCTCATTAATTCATGTTCTCAGATGCTTTTTAAATAAAGTCTTTTTTTTTTTTTTTTTTTTTGCAATTTGTATGTGCTTTCCAAGCTTTTGTCAGCAAGAAACACTGGCCTGTCTCTACTTATAGACTCCCACCCTGAAGCATAAGCTCCATATTTTATTTCAAAAGATTAACCTCTGCAGATAGAGATATGGCAATAATTAAACCTAGCATTATTAACTGGGGGACAAATTAATATTATACCTTACTAGTACAATGTGATATGATACTCTGTCAAAAATACTTAACCTAAACCTAATAAATATTTTCAAAATACCCACAAAGAGATAAGCAGACAAATTCATACTGTGAGAATTTATATTTGTCCAGTGGCCTTGACATAAAAAAAAACTCTTGAGTTAAAGTTTAGAAACTAATGATGCCTTACATATAAATATAACATATGAAACTTTCTGTCCTCTCTAAAAATAAAATCTAGAATTATTTAAAATAAAATTCAACAGAACATGTGTGCTATTGTTCTTATATATGTTAATCAATGATGTTGAGGCTATATGCAATAAAGCACACAATTTCAGAAAATTTATACTGCATAATTTATGCTAATTAACATGATAGCCACATTTTATATTCCCATGGTTCAGAAACAAATACAATATACCTAAAATATAGAATTAGCAGTTGCTAAACATAGGAAGATGTGTAAGGGTTTTCTAGAGTAGCATAAATGATATAATTAATTGTATTTTAAGGGGGATTAATTGGAATATTTTCAGTGTACAAGATGGTCAACCCAGGCTTGAACAGAAAAGTCCCTGTAGCTGGTCAATCCCCCAGGCAGGGTGATTGAGCAGTCACAATCTGGCACTGAGGCCTAGAAGACTCTTAGAGAGCCAATGGTCTTCAGTCCACATTGGAAGACTGGTGACACTAAGTTCCAATGTCCATGAAGAACAGATGAAACAGGGTACATGCAAATACAAGTCATGTACCAGTTAATAGTGACCTCAGCCAGGTAAAAAAGCAGCACTCACCATCTAGTAGTGTGGCATCCAGACAAAATAAACCTGTGTTCTCTCAGGGTTTTATTTTTTGTTTTTGTTTTGCAAGGTAGGGTCTCACTCTAGCTCAGGTTCACCCAGAATTCACTATGTAGTCTCAGAGTGGCCATGAACTCATGGCAATCCACCTACCTCTGCCTCCCAAGTGCTGGGATTAAAGTTGTGCACCACCACGCCTGGCCACAGGGTTTTCAATGTATAGTCCACCACCAGAAGGGTCCACCACACTGAAAGAAAGACTTCTTCCCTCAGTTATTCCTTCTTAGAAACAACCTCACAGACCTGTCTCTTGATTCCTAATCTGATCAACAGACAATAAAATATAACCCTCACTGAGTGTAATCTTCAATTTTGCATAGCCTCAGTATAAACACATTTCAACTGTAATGGTTTTAGGCAAAAACACTAGTTCCCCAACATGAGTCATATGAAATATATCATTCTATAATAACCAACCTGTTATAGTTACCTTAGAATTACTGGGTTAAAACACCTACACAAAAGCAGCTGATTGGAGGGAAAGTTGTAATTTTGGTTAACAGTCTTGAAGGGATGCTTCATGATGGTAGTGCAAGTAGCTGGACACCTCTTTGCCAACAGCAGATGGAAAAGAGTAGCAGATAATGAGCTGATCTCTGGCAGGAGGTGCTAGTCATGACACCCCAAAACCCACCCCCAACAACACATCCCTCCGGCAAGGCTCCAGCTCCCAAATTGCCACCAGCTTGGGACCAAACATTCAAAATACACTAGTTTATGGGGGGCATCTGATTTAGATCAAAATAGCAGAAGTTTGAAGTTAAATAAAAAATTTTAACTCTTCCTTCTACAAACTATGTTTCTAGCAGATGAACATCATTACTGCTCACAAAGTCTTCTGTTGATTGGCCTCTGTGCAGCTATTACTCAAGACATGTGTTTCGTATATCCTCACTGATCCCCAGAGATAAATCCAAATAATATTATTCCAAGAATGAATAATCAAAAACTGAATTGACCTGGGGTAAATAGCTCAGCTGATTCAGTACTTATCAGTTGTAAGTAGGGCTCTATTTCTAATCTCCAGTACTAACAAACAAAAGAATTCACCAAGAATTGATGATCGTGAACATGCAGCCAAGCAGCAAGATAGGACTGATGCTGGAGGTGAAATTTCATTCAAATTATAGCAGTTTCCTACCTTATACAATTTAAAATTGTTTTGTTCTCAATATTTTATAGTTAACAGAACAACTATGTAACTGTGAGAATGTTGGCTCTGTACTATTTGAAAGAACCTAGGGCACATTCTCCTAGAGCTTCATAATCGAAATGAGAAAAATGTTTGTGGCAAAAGCAGGAAAATGAAGTGATGCCAGAAAAAAAAAAATCACTGATCCAAACCAAACCAAACCAAAACAAACACTTCACATTAAAAGAAATCTAAAGGATATCTTAAGTCGTTAAAAGGGCAAGGATAAAATGTTGGAAGCTGATCTAAAGCTAGAAACCATGCTAATTGGTCAGAGAATGCCATTAATTATAGGAAGAGGTAGAAGAAAGTACAATTTAGGGCTGGGGAGATGGCTTTGTGGTTAAGTGCTTGTCTGTGAAGCCTAAGGACCTTGGTTTGAGTCTTGATTCCCCAGGACCCACGTAAGCCAGATGCACAAGGGGGCGCACGCTTCTGTCTGCAGTGGCTGAAGGCCCTGGTGCACCCATTCTCTATCTATCTGTCTCTTTCTCTCTCTCTCTGTTGCTCTGAAATAAATAAATAAAAATAAACAAAAAAGTAAAAAAAGAAAGTACAATTCAAAGTACTGTTGACAAGCTTTTTATACAGAAATAAAATATCTGAATTCTCAGTGTGTAATTATGGTGAAGTAAAAGAATATTTTTACTATGTCTCTATGCATCTCCATAAAATAGTTCATTTTAATGTTTTGACAAGCATTTTCCAATGATGAAGATGCAATTGGAATTTTTTTCATTGATAATTAAGATGACTTTCTGTGACCTTTTGTTTTTAAGGACTGACACAACTGTGAATTGAAAGCTGGATTTAATTTAACGTACTCTGACTGCTAAAATATTTGGAGATATATAAATTTTAATACTAGCATTATTTATCTTTTCTAAAATATTGAAATTTTCAATGATAATTTTCTTTGGGGGTAAAGAAAGCTGCTATTTGTTTCTACATTAATTGTCTATCATACTTCTGGGACAAAATATGTCACAAAAGCAGCTTGTGGAAGGGGGAGTTTATTTCATCCTGCAGTTGGCAGGGATGCATCATGCCAGGGATGTTAGGTAGCATGATGCGGTAGGTCACCCTGCAACAGTAGTGGGGAGCAGAGAGAAAAAAGATTATGGTGATCTCTAGCTCTTTGCATTTTTTAGAGTTCTGTATGTTCAATCCATTGAAAGACACCACTCACATTTTGTGGATCTCCCCATGTCAATTAACCTAACTAGAAAATCCTTCACATGCATGTCTAGAACTTTGTTTCCATGGTGATTATAAATCCTATCCAGTTGACAACTGAGTTTTCCACTGCAGCAATCTTCAAAAAGCCTAAACTCCTAAAAGCAGTGATATTTTACCCATTTGGACTTCTGCCCAGATCTATGATCTCATCTTCCTCCCATTTCTGTCTTTTCCACTCTGTACTTCCACAGACATTTTTCATTCTCTTTAAGAACTTCAGAGTTTGTGACTTATGTTTGTATTTAGTATTCTCTCCTTCCATGTAATTCAATTCCATTATTCAAGGCTTAAATCAAGCCCACCAACTTGCCCTCTTCATATTTAGGCTTATGCCCATATATTAATACTGCCTTCACTTTTGGTTTGAAAGCTTTCCCTTTCAGATAGTGGTGACTACTGGGGAGACTCAAAATCATTAAAGTGTCAAGTGACAGTGGAATGTGCAGCAAGGCTCTGAAAGGCACAGAAGTCTCAGAAAACATTGAGGATGAGGTGGCAGAAATAATATAAGATTCAAAGGGTGAGGAGGAATGCTTTGGAGTGCTGGTTTCTTCATAAAATGTGGCTGGTGCATACATAACCTCAGATTAGGTATCACTACCTACACAAGACCTGTATAAGGGTTAAAAAAATGATGGTAATGAAACAGAAGAGGGACTAGTAGGAAAGAAGAAGAGAATTACTGTTTTTACTTGTTTGAAACATGTAAAATAAGAGATTTAACTCAGTAAAGTGCTACCTAGCAGGAGCAATGCCATGAGTTCAATTCTTAGTTCAGCAAAAAACAAGTAAAACGTCTGTTTCTCTCATTTTTCTTTTCTTCTTCAACTTTCACTAAACCTATTTGCCACCTTATCTGACAGGAATTGGTTTGTGTTGACTTTCAAATATGGTGCTTGGAAAGTGAGAAAATCACTTTTGTTTACTTCTCCCAAATATTTTTAAAGAACCCATAGACTTTATTTTGGATATAATATTTACTTATATCTATTAGATTACATATTCTATATTAAATTAAATTAAATATTCAATCTAATATTCTATACATTTAATATTACTTGCTTAATATATTAGCTGCTAAAATATTCCTGGATTTCTCTCTTTTTAAACTTAATTTTGTCACTTTAAAAAATCTTTTTTGAACTTTTTATTGGCAACTTCCATAATTATAGACAATAAACCATGATAATTCCCTCCCTTTCCCGAGTTTTCTCTTCACAAATCCACTGTCCAACATATTCCCTCTGAATTAATCATTCTTTATTTTGATGTAATCATCTTTTCCTCTTACTATGGAGTGTCCTGTGTAGGTAGGTACTAGGCACTGTGAGGTCATGGATATCCAGGCCATTTTCTGTCTGGAAGACTGCATTGTAAACAGTCCTACCTTTCCTTTGGCTCTAACATTCTTTTTTATTATTATTAGTTATGGATATACTTAGTATGTAAACAGTATATGTTGGTACCATCCTTCCCCTCAGCCCTGCTCCTTTTCCAAAGGGACCCTCCACATTGGGGATGCAGGTCATCCCCATGGGGATTGTGGCTCATGGATTGTGGGAGTAGCCATAGGTTATGGGGAAGAGGTAAGTATACCACAGGCCCTTTTCAGTGGTGCTATTAGTATTTACTATGGAGTCATCAGTGACCCAGTCAGTCTCTGTAGGTAGGACAATACCTCAGGGAACACCTTTCCATGCTGTGGCACTAACAATTTCTCCCAAACCCTTGCCTTCTGCAATAGTCCCTGAGCCATGGAGTACTTGTCATAAGCCTCATTTAGTGTTGAGCTCTCTGTAGCCTCTGATTTTCTGCTTTTAATGAGTTTTGAGTGTCCACAATGCCTACCAGCATTTCCCTGGAGGTGGTTCTCAGGCTAATAGTGATAGCAACACTCATATTTAATCTGCTACTTCTTCTGTAATGTACCCTGTGTCCTGTTAGATGTGATAGAGATTACTTATCTTGTGCTAGGAAGTCAGCTTTCTTTTCTTGTCTGAGATTTCACAGTATTCACTGCCATCTCTACAAACCAGATTCTCTAGCCAAGAATGAGAGTAGTATTGATCAGAGTGGATAAACAGGCATTTTGAAGAGTTTTTGACAGGCATAACTTCTCCTTTTAGCCAAAGAACAGTGGAACCTTCTCTCTAGTGTCTTCCAAGCTATAGGCTTCTGACTTGGTTCTCAGTACTGGGTATAAATTATCTTCTACCAAGTAGGCCTCATATCCAATCATAGAGTAATCACTTACCTACATAAGTTGTATGCCACTATTTCATTGGTGTACTCGTATCGCCTGGCTGTTTGATTTTATAGCTTATTGAATACACTGCTTGTTAGCACTTTATAGTACTATGAGAGCTACTGAGATGTCTTCAATTTCAATTTCAGCATTATCTCTGAAAATGAGATATGAAACATAAACATTTATACATGCGTGTCATCATGAAATATTTTAATATACATTATAAAATATTATAATCATGTTGAATATAATCAGATAGATACTCCTCAAAAATATGTGTTCTTTTGTTGACTAAATTCAAAATATTTTTAAATATACAACCCATAATTATTATCTATAGCCATTCTACTGTGCAATAGCACATCAGCATTTCTCATTTCTATGTAACCACATCGAATTTCCCATCATCTTTTTGTCATATTGATTTTATTTCTTTTGGCTAAATATGCAGCAGTGGGATTACTAGATGATAGGAGAATATTCTTAAAAATTGAGGAATCTTTCATACTGATTTCCATAATGTCTGTACTAATTTACATTCTTAAGACTAGTTCTTTTCTCTCTTTCCCAGCACTTATTATCTTCTGACTTTTTATAATAGCCACTCAGTAAGGTGATATCTCCCTGGCTTTTGTTTGCATTTCCTTAATGACTAGTGGTGTTGAATATTTTTTCTTGTACCTGTTTAGGTCTCTTGTCCAACTTTCCAATTTGTTTGTTTGTTTGAGGTATGGTCTCACTGTAGCTCAGGCTGACCTGGAATTCATTATGTAGTTTCAGGGTGGCCCTGAATTTATGGTGATCCTCCTACCTCTGCTTCCCGAGTGCTGGGATTAAAGGTGTGCACCACCATGCCCGGCTTGTCCAACTTTTTGATCCTGGTTATTTTTTGAGCTTTTGGATTTATATGCTTTTAATAACAAGGTAACCTAGCCACGAATACACCTCAGTATTTACAGTGTAGTCTTATATTTGCGTATGCAGTTTAGTTTCCAAATACTGTTGCTCTTCTCCTAATATTGTGACCACGATCATTTCACACAAGTGGAAGTAACTGCAAGTCTTCCATACTCTGTTGTTCAACCTGACCACTTGCCTGACTCACATTATCCAGCCCATGATATGCTTGCTTATATTATCTGACAAATAAACTTCTTTAACAAACATCCACAATTCATAATGCTCCTTTCAAAAATGACCTAACAATGTAGCCAATGTAAATATTAATTTGGACACTTAGAAGTGATTTTCTACTGCATGTCTTCTATGTGTCTTCTCATCTATGCTGATCTTATTTCTACTCATTCTACCCTTCTGTAGTCTGCAGCAAGAAGCTAAGGCATCATTGTTTTTTAATGGAATATTGAATACTCATTCTTCCCACACTGTCCTTGCAATGTTAAAGTGATTTTGTTCTAGTACTAAAAGGCTGTCGCCTGTTACTGTGGTTTTCTGCACACAATACATTTTTCTAGTTTTCAGCAACAATTTCTTCTTACTAATTTAAACATAAGGTTGGATTTTGCTCCTTCATCCCATTTCTGGGGCATTGTAGTATCCCTAATACTTTATTTTGTTTAATAGAGACCTTTTTGAGAGAGAGATATGGAACGATATTGACCATCAGGCAAAGAGTTTGTTCATGAGAACCAGTAAAGTTATGCAATGTTCAGCAAGGTTTCAGGCCACCTTGTGAAAAAGTAGAGAATGGAGGTGCTGTGCCATGAAAAAAGTGGGTCCCAGGTTAGTTGATATTACCTAAGTAGACTTTGGGTTAAGGCAAGTGTTTCATATATGCCAAGGATATTCACAGATAAGGAGTATCTAGAAGTCTAAAGGACATAGTTAATATGTGACCTGTGTAATGTGACAATGGTAAGTATGTTTCAGAGACTTGGGCAAGGGAGCTGAGTATGTGCATACCTTGCCTATAGCCTTCTCTGACTAGGACCTTGCTATTAAGAAGGGCTCATTACAAGGAAGGGTAGCAGCTTGATGCTCAATGAGTGCTGTGAGGGGAGAAAGGCTACATCTGGGTGTGTCCTGGGAGCAATTCACAGCAGCTGTGTGTGAGAGAGAAACTGTATGTGGAGGATCTGGGTTTTAACATTTTTCAGGCCTTTTTGTTTTTATGGAAAAAATAAGTAGGGAATGATTTTGTAAAACAAGACTGAGAAAGTCTTTAGAATTGATTGAATGTAAAATAAATCTGGCTTATTTTCCTCTCCCCCTCCCCACCTCAAACACACACATATTCGATATAATGAAAAGGTGGCTGGTAGTCAGAGGCACTAGGAATATATTGTCAACCCTAGTCCATCTAGTGTGTCACATGGTAGTCTGCATAGACTAGAGCAAGGACTATGGATATAAGAACCAAAATTTCATGGATGAGCCTAATAATGGTACCAAACTGACTGTATTTGCTTAATACAAAACTAACTAATAAAGAAAAAAGAAAAGGAAAAAAAAAGAAGCAAAATTTTTATTAAGGGCGTGACAACAGTTATGAGCCAAGAGGTCCAGGGTGAGTTCTGAGAACTATAGAGCATTACTTACCAGCAAGAGATGTCCAAAATAACAAGCTTTCCAAGCACTTTGGGCAGTGAACTACCTTGAAAGCAAGAGAATAAAAAATGCACCTAGAGTCAAAATTCATTATGTGTCAACCTTCTAATTATAGTTTTGAATGGAAAATCATTTTTCCCTAGAAGAACTGAAGGAGAAAGCAAATGGAGGACACTGGGTGGAGAGGAAAATGTCCACTGGAAATCATTTAACATAAATTGGTTACAGTACACATGTAAGATTTTAAGCAAGTGTATAAGGGAGAGAGTGAATCTGTCCATGTGTGGAGCCTGAGTATTTGAAGAGAGTTCATTTTGAAGAGGAAGGAGGGAAAGAGAAGAGGTGCTGGATTGAAATGCTGGAGCAGCACAGTTAAGAAAGGGGTAGGCAGTGGCTGTGGTCTGCAGAGGAGACAGGATGTGCTATTGCATGGCTAGTGATTTTGGTCCAGGTGTGGGCACAGTGACTGCAAAGGTGAGTCAGAGGGAAAAGAGATGTAGTGCTTTTGGGAACACAAACACTGTTAGCCACAGTTCTGCTCCCTTTCCTGCCAGGGCACTTGGGGCTGTGAGTCTTCAGAGTAAAGAGAGAGAGAGAGATGTTGGCATCTTCACAACATGTGTGGAGAGAAGTGATGAAAAAAAAAAGCAACTAGTTAGCTGGTAGTTTTGATCAGCCAGCCACCATGTTTATCAGAGTAAAGAGGGGTGAGTCTTGAGCATGATGCAAGGGGGGAAATTAGAATGTGTGGGGGAGTTTTTGAAGGGGTAGTGTGTGTGCATGTATGTGTATGCATATGTTAACAGAATTTTGAATGTGGTGGTAAATCACCAGAGAAAAAAAGTAAATACAGAGAAAACAAAAAAAGTCTGAATATAAGGAACTTCAGATCATTTGCCATTGGGGTTTATAAAGTTGTTTAGATCTGATAAGTTGTAAACCAAACATATTTTCGAGGTCATCGGTAGCCATACTATCTCCAGACAGTATTTTGGGTGACAAGGAGTGCATTATGGAACCTGGTGAGTCAAGTGAGTCCAGAAAGCCATGTCTCTGAGGTTCCCATGGGAAGTGTGGCCTGGGCACTGACTGTTTACTGGGATTGAGTATGGACAGAAATTCCTGGACTCTACATGTGTGGGCAAGGGAACAAAATTAAGTCCAAGGATCCTTTGACCTACTGCTAGGCATTTTTAGAATAGGCTGATGGACAGGATGTTTGAGAACCCAGGACACTCACTAAAGGAAGACCAATATCTTGTGCCTGAGGTCTAGGGTGTAGAGGGTGCTGTGGTAGAGGTGGAAGGAGCCTGCAGGGTAATCCATCACAGCAATACCTTTCTTCCAGGTGTCAGGACTAGATGATAGCTTTTAGGGAGAGGTCTGGTTGGAGGCACAGAGTTGGACTCACCCTTAGGGACAGTATTTTTAAGGCCAACAAAGTGGTGGGGTTCTGAGGATAGCAGAAACTATTATTTTAAGGCCTACTGTGAAAGAAAGTATGTGTGGGGTCAGGGGTTGAGAATATGCTTCAAGGAAGTGACTCCAAGGTTGCTTGACATCACATAGCTACACTTAGAGCTGGCTGAGGCACGTGTTTGAAAAAGTTCCAAGGATATTACTGAATAGGGGGTATCTGAAAGAACAATAAGTCTAATTAGTATGTGACAGTGATTGGTCTGCCTCTGGGAATGAGGGCAGGACAGCTGGGTGTGTGCTAGCCTGTGTGTACCCTTCACAGTTTACAGCTCTGTTACCTGGAAGGACCTGTTCCTAGGAGGGGGAAACTTAGCTCTTTATGACAACCATGAGGAGAAAAAAGCTGGATGTGTCCTTTCAACTCTTCCCAGCAGTGTGTGTGTATGAGTGTACCTGGAGGAGCTAGGTTCTAAGAGATAACTTTATAACTATTCGTTTTTTTTTTTTTAAAAAAAACTATCCTGTATTATACTCATTTCTAGGATGCTCTGATGAAAAATTATCAAGTTTTAAAAATATATTTTATTTATTTATTTATTTATTTATTTATTTATTTATTTATTTGGGAGGGTACCCAGGGCTGCTTGCCACTGCTAGTGCGCTCAAGGCACATGAGCCATTTTGTGCATCTAGCATTATGTTTATACTGGGGAATCAACCTGGGCCTGCAGGCTTTGCAAAAAAGTGCCTTTAACCATTTAGCAATCTCCTCCATCCCTATCTTCAATTCTTTACCTTGCCACTGACAACAGAATAAATGGAAAATGTATTTAATATTTTTACTTCAGTATATTTATATATCATTTATTTGTGTAATATAATATCTGATGCTACAAAAATACCTAGGAAAGTAGGTGTGATACAAGCTTAGCATAGAATTATATATGATCATTTAAAAATAAAATTGATTTATCTTCACTCTGAGTTAAAGGCATGCCAGGGGAAGAGAAGAGAAAATATACAGTCTGTCTCCAAATAAGCAGAAAGCCATGAAACGTACTCTGCAAAGCTGTTCAGAGGATTGCCGGTGGAAGTCAGCCAGCTTTCCAAGATGTAAGTTCAGTGAAGAACCCTAAATGAACTTTCCTTCTTGCTTGTTTTGCCCCACTTGCCTTACACTCCTTTCCTCTAGGTCACTTCACTAAACAAACACTGTAGCCAAACTATTACCTCAGCTTCTATTGTGAAAGCATTTCCAAGACAAGATGAAATTACTAGAAAGATGTTGTAGACATACATTTCTTGAAATATATTGAGGTTATAAATCAAAGAGCAAGCTCTACTCACTAGAGTATATTGAACATATCTTGCATTACTGTCTTATATACCTGTTTGGATTGTTTGATTGAGTGATTACTTGAGACAATAAAATCAAAACCAAGGTAGCCTTAAACTTGTGATCTTCCTGATTATGACTTCTTGGTGCTGAAATTATAGACTGGTGCCACCATGTCCCGCTTTGTTTTAAAAGTCTTTAAAAAATAATTTATTGTTTCTTGACCTTTTAAAAAATATTTAAGTATTTATTTATAAGAGAGAGAGAGAGAGAGAGAAAGAGGCAGATAGAGAAAGAAAGAAAACGGACCTGCAGTGCCTTCTGCCACTATGAATGAACTCTAGACACATGCACCATCTTGTGCATCTGGCTTATGTGAGTCCTGGAAATCAAACCCGGGTCATTTGGCTTTGCAGGCAAGCACCTTAACCACTAAGCAATCTCTCCACCCCATGTTCCTTAAACTTTTATCAGTTAACATTTATCATCAACTTTGAGGTCTTGGAACATTATATATTCATATGTGTATTGATTCTGATCAAGTGGTCCTGGTAAAAGTGGTAAACCAAACAGTTGATAATTTTCAGATGTCACTTCTTAGTTCCATTGTAAACATGAGTTTCACTTGGGAATACTTGCTTTGTGATAACAGAAAATTAGTACTATTGCATTTTAATTGAGGCACACATTTCATATTACTGTATGAACTTTTATTATAATTTAAGAACAGTGCTCTAAATTGCAGTAATATGCATTTTGTATAATTGTTATTTTGCTTAGTAGATATACATCAGTTTTGCAATCTTTGCCCAGATTGCACAAAGGTAACACAGTTTAAAAAAATGGGCTGGACAGATGGCTTAGTGGTTAAGGCATTTGCCTGGAAAGCCAAAGGATCCCAGTTTGACTCTTAAGACCCACACAAGCCAGATGAACCTCCTCAGGGTGAAAGGGTAGAAAACAGTATTCCAAGCAAATGGGAATAAGAAACAAGCAGGCATAGCTATATTAATATAGGATAAAATAGACTTCAAACCAAAACTAATCAAAAAAGACAAAGGCCACTTCCTACTTATCAAGGAAACGATCCATCAAGAGAATATTACAATCATAAATCTGTGTGCACCAAACACAGGGGCACCACAGATCATAAACCAAAACCTACTTGACAATAAAATAGAAATAACCACCAACACCATCATAGTTGGGGACTTCAATACACCATTATCAGTAATAGACAGATCACCCAAACAGAAACTCAACAGGGAGGTAAGAGAACTCAACAAAACCATGGATCACTTAGACCTAATGGGCATCTACAGAACTTTCCATCCCAAATCCAGAGACCACACATTCTTCTCAATAGCCCATGGAACATTCTCTAAAGTAGACCATATACTGAGTCACAAAGCCTGCCTCCACATATTTAGGAAGATTGACATAATTCCCTGCATGATATCAGATCACAATGCTATATTGCTAGAAATCAACAACAAAAGACCCACCAAGAATCCCAACGGCACCTGGAAACTGAACAGCACACTTTTAAACAATAAATGGATAGTGGATGAAATAAAAAATGAAATTGCAACATTTTTAGAAATGAATGACAATGAGAACACATGGTATCAAAACTTATGGGACACAATGAAGGTGTTCCTCAGGGGAATATTCACAGCACTCAATGCCTTCATAAAAAAGACAGAGAGATCCTAAATCAATAACCTAACCATCCACCTAAAGGCACTGGAAAAGCAAGAAAAATCCAACCCAAACAGATACAGAAGGAAAGAAATAATTAAAATCAGAGCAGAAATTAATGAATTGGAAACTAAGAAAATAATTAAGACAATTGACAAAACAAAGAGCTGGTTCTTTGAAAAAATAAACAAGATTGACAAACCACTGGCCAGTTTGATCAAGCAAAAGGAAGTGATGCTTCAAATTAACAAAATTCAAAATGAAAAAGGAGAGATCACAACAGACATAAGTGAAATCAGAAGAATCATCAACACTTATTTCAAAAACTTCTACTCCACAAAACTGGATAATGTGAAGGAAATGGATAAATTCCTGGATGCATACCATCTATCAAAGCAAAACTCAGAGCAGATTAATCTCCTAAACAAACCTTTCACACTCATTGAGATTGCAAAAGCAATAAAAAAAAAAAAAAAAAAAAAAAACCTCCACCAAAAGAAGAGTCGAGGACCAGATGGCTTCTCAGCTGAATTCTATCAAACCTCCATGGAAGAACTCAAACCAATCTTCCTCAAACTGTGCCACACAAATCTAGAACAGGGAAAGCTACCCAACACCTTTTATGAAGCTAGTATCACCCTAATTCTAAAACCAGGCAGAGATGTGACAAGAAAAGAAAACTACCAGCCTATTTACCTGATGAACTTGGATGCAAAGATCCTGAACAAAATCCTCACAAACCAAATCCAACAACATATCAAAAGCACTATCCACCTTGACCAAGTGGGATTCATTCCAGGATCACAAGGGTGGTTCAACATATGGAAATCTGTCAATGCAATATACCACATGAGCAAGGTGAAACACAAAAACCACATGATCATTTCGATAGATGCAGAAAAGGCCTTTGACAAGATACAACATCACTTCATGATAAAAACATTGCAGAGAACTGGCCTGGTTGGTTCATATCTTAACATAATAAAGGCAATATACAAAGCTCCTAAGGCCCAAATAATACTTAATGGAGAGAGACTGGAGGAATTCCCATTAAGATCAGGAACAAGACAGGGTTGTCCACTCTCACCTCAGCTCTTCAATATAGTACTGGAAGTCCTAGCTCAAGCAATTAGACAGGAGAAGGAAATGAAAGGGTTACAATTTGGAAAGGAAGAAGTTAAGTTAGCTCTTTTCGCTGATGGCATGACTGTATATGTAAGAGACCTGAGAGACTCCATCCCAAAACTCCTGAAGGTGATTAACTTCTATAACAAAGTAGCAGGATACAAAATCAGCACACAAAAATCAGTAGCCTTTCTATATGCAAATGACAAAGATACAGAGAAAAAAATAAGGGACATGGTCCCATTTTTAATAGCAACAACAAAAAATAAAATACCTTGGAATAATGTTAACCAAGGAAGTGAAAGATCTACATAATGAAAACATAAAAACACTGAAAAAAGAAATTATGGAGAACTTGAAGAAATGGAAAGACCTCCCATGTTCCTGGACAGGCAGAATTAATATTGTGAAGATGACAATCCTACCAAAGGCAACATAAAGATTTAATGCAATTCCACTTAAAATCCAAACAGTGTTCTTTACGGAGATACAGAAAATGATCTCAAATTTCATACAGAAAGGGAGAATGCCTCACACATCCAAGCATATCTCAGCAAAAGAAATACCTCTGGAGGCATCACCATGCCTGATCTAAAGCTATATTATAAAGCCATAATAATAAAAACAGCATGGTACTGCCATAAAAACAGGAGTATAGACTAATAGAATAGACTTGAGGAAATGGACTTTGGGTCAAGCAACTATAGCTACTTGATATTTGACAAAGGCTGTAACAATATAGGCTGGAAAAAAGACAGCATCTTCAATAAATGTTGCTGGACAAACTGGATAACCATATGCAGGAAATTGAAACTTGATCCACACATTTCGCCATGCACTACACTCAAGTCCAAATGGATCAAAGACCTCAATATAAGACCACATAATTGACTACCACTGGAAGAAAATATAGGAAGTACTTTCCATGATATAGGAATGGAAAAAGACTTCCTGAACAAAACCCCAGTAGCTCACAATCTTAAGCAGTCACTCAACCAATGGGATCACCCGAAGCTGAAGAGTTTCTTTACAGACAAGCATACAATAAGCAAAGCCAATAGATTACCCACAGAATGGGAGAAAATATTTGCTGGTTATCCAACTGACAGAGGCCTAATGTCTAGACTCTACAACGAACTCAAAAATCTAAACAGTAAAAAGTCAAATACCCCACTCATAAAATGGTGCAAAGAGCTGAACAGACAGTTCATGGAAGAAGAAATACAAATGGCAAACACACACTTAAGAAAATGTTCAGGGCTGGAAAGATAGCTTAGTGGTTAAGCACTTTCCTGTGAAGCCTAAGGACCCTGGTTTGAGGCTCAATTCCCCAGGACACACTTTAGCCAGATGCACAAGGGGGCGCACACGTCTGGAGTTGCTTTGCAGTGGCTGGAGGCCCTGGCGAGCCCGTTCTCTCCCTCTCTTTCTGCCTCTTTCTGTCTCTCTCTGTCATTCTCAAATAAATAAATAAAAATGAACAACAATGGAAAAAGAAAGTGTTCATCATGCCTAATCATCAGGTAAATGCAAATTAAAAGAACTATGAGACTCCACCTTACTCCAATAAGGGTAGCAAACATCAGCAAACCAAATGAAAACAAATGCTGGCAAGAATGTGGAGAAGTAGGAACACTCATCCACTGTTGGTGAGAATGTAAGATGGTACAACCACTTTGGAAAGCAATCTGGAGACTCTTGAAAAAGCTGACTGTAGAGATACCAACAAACCCAGTTATTCCCTTAGTGGGCATCTACCCAAAAACCTTCAAACTACAGGCCAGAGAGATTTGCTCAACCATGTTTGTAGAGGCTCAGTTTGTAATAGCTAAGAGCTGGAATCAACCCAGATGTCCATCACTGGAAGAATGGATAACTAAGATGTGGTATATCTACCCAATGGAATTCTACACAGCACTAAGACAAAAATGACACAATTAAATTTGAGGAAAAAATGGTTGAACCTGTAACAGATCATTCTCACTGAACTTACCCAGTCACAGAAAGAAAATCACCACATAGTCTTACTCATTTACAGCACCTAACCTGAATCTACCCAAGATGCCTTACATACCCAGCAAACATCTCATGGACTAGACAATAGGATGGGTGGTGAGGGAGCGGAGGGCCAAGGAGGGTGTGGGAAATACAAATCTAGACCCAAATGGCAATGGTACCATAAAATTCTACATCCTAAAAGGCACACCAAATGATTGAACCTTCACCAGGCCCTTAGAAGAAACACCTGAGCCAGAAGACACTGGAGAGGGTATGATGAAGACTGACCTTAACCGTCTACAGCTTCTCTATCTCTTCTTTCTAAGTCTTTTATATTAGTTATCTTTTTCTTCATTTTCTTAGTGGGCACTGACCTATATCTCCCAGTACCAGCATGGGGCTATCATCCACAATGAGCTTTTGGTCACAAAGACCTACAAGGTTTCCTAAGAAAAGACAGATTTCTGTCAGAGCACTTGATGACCCACCAAAGGTTAGTGGTAAGAACCTACTGTTGAAGACAACTTACATGGTTGACATGTAAAATGGAATGACATGGCTAGAAGCTGGAAGAGAGTCAGTCCCCAGCCAGTCAGCTCATTTAGTGCCAGAAGCTGCTACATGGGCGACTGGGAGAAAATGACCAATATCTGTCCAAGCAACTCATGGTCTAACTTACTTAGCAGCAAATAACTTGTTGTGATGCCCACACAAGTGCAATAGTGGCACACAGCCATGGTGGTAAACCAACTGCTCTTGTTTTGGCTAACTGACCCCCTCAGTGGCACGGGACCCATGGCTGGAGCTGGGAAACAGGTCAGAACTATATCCAAACATAAACCCGCTCTCCATTATCAAGCTACCACCGATCATGGTGTACAAGAGGGCCTACACCTATTAAATTCTCCATAAAAAAGTGAGGGTTATCCCATTTATCTGGTGCAAACTTACTCTTCATTGTAGAATCTGCTTCTCTTTTCCAGATAGATGTAGATCCTAAGCAGAGAGCCACCCCATCATACCTCAAAAGGGCCCTGGTTGAAACCAAGAACAATTTGCGAAACAATTAATGGTGCTGTTTTCTTGGTGAACCAGGTACCAGCACAAGGGTGAAGAAGATCCACACAGAGTAAACTCAACTCCTACCAAATCAGACACCAGAGACCCAGAGGCCCCCAACACCTCATCACTGAAGCAGACCAAAAATGAACCCAACATGGCTCAGGGAAATTTTGCGGAAGAGGGGGTGGAAAGAATGTCAGAGCCATATATTGGGTCATGATATGCAGAGACATTTATCCTACCCATAACTGTCAGCTAACTCCAGAATGCATTACCCATATACCTCAACAAGGAGGGGCCAGGGGGAGGGAGTATGTCATGGATGAGCCTAATAATGGTACTGAGTTAAGTGTATTTGCTGAGTACAATCTAATTGACAAAAAAGGAAAAAAAAAAAAAAGACACTTACCTTCTGTTCATTAAAAAAAAAAAAAATTTGTAGTGTAAATGGGTGGTTATATTTCAACAGTTTTTTACCCCTGAACACAAACATTGGTTGGTCAGATCTAAACACTGGACTTAAAATTGCTATAGAATGTAGGAAGAACATAAGAGTGTGATCAGCCATAACCAATTTTCTTAAAATCTGATAGTGAAATAATAATAATGAGCATAATGAAATTGTGACACAGCCAAAGAATTTTATGAAGACCTTTGAGTACCTGCTTGTTCTCCTCAACCTTCAAAGTTTCAAGTACTATTTGGTATTTCATTATGGCAATCTCCCTTCATGTGAAGACTACATATTTTGCTAAACCATCAACATCTCTGTGGGCACATAATCAGGCTGTGAGAATAGATGATTTTTGATGCATCTGTGTGACTCTTGTGTATCTTTTTCACTCCTAGATTTCTGGTTCAAGAAAAATTGTCATGGTCATTCTTACATGTCTGCAGTGCATTCTAACTCAAAAAGATACATAACTTCAGAAAACTGATTACATTTTTGGAAAAAAAAGGAGAAAAATGAAACAGCTAGGAATAGTATGAATAGGTAGAACTTATAATATGTATTTTGTTGATAAAATGTATGAAGCAGGTGCTGTAAAAAGTTATACTTTAAATTTATTTTTATTATTATTTTGTTTTGTTTTGTTTTTTGAGGTAGAGTCTCACTCTCACTCAGGCTGACCTGTAATTCACTATGGAGTCTTAGGGTGGCCTCAAACTCACAGCAATTCTCCTACCTCTGTCTCCAGAGTGCTAGGATTAAAGGCATGTACCACTATGCCCAGTTCTTAAAAGTATTGTTAACTAATTAGGAGTATGTGGATATAAACTAATCTACTGTAAAAATCTACACAACATCCAGAAACTGACACAATTTGGAGGTATACCTTTACATACACAGTAATGCAGTGATAGATTATTCTGCTCCACAAATTCAAAAGGGGGTCTGGTTGTTTTGCATCAGTATTATTATCCTAACATGTGTTTGTCTGACCTGCATTCTTAGACCTGGAAGCAGCAGTGAACTCAAGGCACAGGGGTAGCAGAAAGTAATTTCCTATTAGGGAAGTGTGATAGTTTGAATTTCTGTCCCCCAATAGACTCAAATGTATTATTAAAGCTATAAATTGGATTTCCAGCAACATGGCTAGAAGAGGTGTTACTGAGGGCGTATCCTGGGGTCCAGTCCAAACATGTTATTGGTGGAAGCTCTATTTCTAGCTTAAATGTTTGCGGCATGCTTGAGCTCTGCCTAAGGTTCCCTGATATGGATTTGGTGCTTGCTTATGGAGTGTTGGTGGTGGTTTCTTCTCTCTGTGTGTGGATCTGTGAAAAGAGGCCAGTTTCTTCCACCATTATGGAACTTCCCTTGAATCAGTAAGCCTGAAATAAATCCCATTTCTCCCATAAACTATGTCTGATTTGGAGGGTCATGCCAGTAATGTGGAGCTGATTATGACAGGAATTGTTACCAGAGAATGTGTTGTTGCTGCATCAAACATCTGACTATATCAATTTTGGTCTTTTGAAATTTTGTGTTGGTGAAATTGGACATAACTTGGTAATTGCAACTGAAGATGCCTTCCAGAGTGATAAGCCAAGTTTTATGGACTACTGTCATGAGAGTTGGAAAATGCAAAGTGCAGAGAAAATTGTATTTGAAGGCTTTGCTTATGTACTTTCAAAGGGAAAGGAAAAAGCAACAGAAAGTCTAAACAACTCAAAAGCAAACAACCTGATGTGATACTCACATAAGTGCAATAGTGGCATTCAGCCATGGTAGGTAACAAACTTCTCTTAGATTGGCTAACAGATCCACTCAGTGGAAAGGAAATCATATCCGGAACTGGAAAACAAGTCAGAATCATATCCAGATAATGATTCTGCTTTCCATTGTCAAGCTCCCGCTAACCTTAGACTATATAAATGTGTCTAAAATCTTTTAATTCTCTCTAAATCAATAATGGTTATTCCATTTAGCTGGCACTGACTTGACTCTCTGTTGGATAATCTGTTTCTCTTTTTCAGATGGGAATTGAACTTGAGGAGAAAAATGACCCAGTACTCTCCACCCTGACCCCAGCTGAAACCACAGAGGAATTGGGGAAATGAACAAGAATGCTGCTCTCATAGTTAAACTGATACCAGCACAAGGGTGATGGAGAAAGATACTGAGGACACTCAATACCTACCAAACTAAACATCTAGATGCTTCTAGGTGCTCATCACTGAAGTAGACTTAAAATGTTCTCAGTATGGCTCAGGCAATTTTGTGAAAGAGGGGGGTGGAAAGATTGTTAGAGCCACAAGTTGGGGCATTTTGACAGAGACATTGCCTCTCCCCAATAACTGACTGCTGCCCCATAATGCATGACCCACAACCCACATGGAGTTGACCTGCACTCTCAATGAGGAAGGCCTATTCAGAAAAGAGGCAGAGATGAGGAGAAGGATGGTACCAACATGTGATGTTTACATACAAAATATGTCCATATCTAATAATAAAAGAAATTTTTAAAAAAGGAAAGGTAAGACTGCAGAAAACTATCAACACAAAAGACAAAGCTGACACCTGAAAGGGGATAGGAGATAGTTTATTTTGGAGCCAAATATAAGTGACCATGGCCTGGAAACACATATTTAGGTTATTCCCAAATTCTAGGTTCCAACATGTTAACAATTTCATGATGGTTTCATAATTACAGAAAAAAGAAATTAATAAATCAAGGCACTTTTCAAATACATTGGTTAATCATCAGATAGGTGGGTTATAGTAAAGTAGGAAAAATCTCTACCATAGGTTTTAGATGTTATCTGATGACATTCTTAGCCTTTGGGTTGGGGGAGGATGGTGGTCTATCAGTATATTCCAAAAATGTTGCACCTGATCAACTGATAGCCATGTGGATGTTAGGTCAGACACAGGGGAGGGCAATAATGGCTATTGAGGGGCCAAAGGTATCCCAAGTTAATTAGGCTTTAGTATTGTAATCTTCCATCTCTCTGTGATCATAGGAGCTTAATCAGTCCATTCAGAATTGCTGGAAGTAGATATAGCAGATACAGTGCTTTTCTGGGAACTTTAGTTCACAGAACTTTATTGGAACTGGGCTACTGGCATAAGGGCTGGCTGTGTTCTTCTGCCAATGCCCAGGGAGTTTGATTAAGGTTAAATTTGTATTTGACTCATATGCTTAGCTAAAGATATTGAACTGAGAGATATAAGATTTAAAATTGGAGACATTTAAACAAGTTTAAAATTTATAAGCACAGAACCTAATTTTAGGTTACTGAAGCTTCTATTGTCAAATACATTAGTAACCTTAAGGAAGATGATGCAATTACCTTACATTGAAACATGAAAAGGATGCCTGAGGATAGAATGAATGGTCAGAATGCAAACTCAATATAAAAAAGAAAGCATCTCTTCAAGGTCATAATTTATTTTGTATCTGAATTAATAATATGGCTGTACCTTGCCACACCAGGTATAGGTTTAGGAAACATTAAACATACATGGAGTGGGTCATGAAGTACACAAGTTTCCAGGAGTCACAGCTGACATACAGCATATGGGCAGAACATGTTGACCCTAATAAAGAGATGAGTGAAGCCATTGGAAGATGGACCATGGATTGCATGGAGACCTGAATTTTTTTATATATATACCAGGACTTTTCAAGGGTTACCATGAAGTCCTGTTGGCATGGGATAGAAGTTTTCCCTGGATACTCAGCTCAGCTGGAGGGAAGGAATTGGAAAATCCAGAGACTCATCACTGGTCACTTATTATGGCTATCAGACTTGAACTGTAGATGTTGGCCTAATGGCAAGAGGGGTCCAGCTTCTTCCACCATTATGGACCATCTCCTATATCTTCACATAAATTACTTTCTACAATAAACTGTGTCCGGTCTGAAGGTTTTTCCCAGAAACATGAAGCTGACTATGACAGCAAGTGATATAGAAATTGTATATACTGGGCTGGAGAGATGGCTTAGCAGTTAAGGCATTTGCCTGCAAAGCCAAAGGATCCTGGTTTGATTCTACAGGACCCACATAAGACAGATGTACAAGGGGGCACATGCATCTGGAGTTTGTTTGCACTGGCTGGTGGCCCTGGCCAGCCCATTCTAACCTCCCTTTCCCCCCTTTCTCTTTCTCTCTCTCAAATAAATAAAAAGAAAATGTAAATTTAAAAGAAATTGTATATACTTCTTTGAATTTTATCCATGGGCAAGTACAAGTAAACCATGGGCTACAATCTTAATCCTGCAGCTATGAGCATTATTAACAACTCTGAAAACTAGAGTTGCTTCTACTACTAAATGCAAGAAAGACAGAGTTGAATGTAGGAGGAGGCCATTCACTGCCTAATTCATACTCACAATACTCCATTACTATTTGGTATGGTACCATGTTTAAAGCTTAAGAAGTAATAACAAATGATTTGTTAATCACATGGACAGGATAAATGGAATTAGTAACAGTAAATCTTTATAGACATTTCTTTAGATTATTAAAATGATTAGAAGAGGTGGACAATGCCAATTAAGTATATTTGATTTCTGTAAATCATTAAACGACCTGCACTGTAATATATTTAAAACTATATGAAAGACTAAAGACTGAATTATGGGCTGGTGTGTTAACAGTTAGTTAATCATCTTTTCCAAGCATATTGTTATTGGATTCTGATAAATCTGGAGGAGGATTATTAGTGCTATCTTCTGGAGTTTCATCTTTGATTCTTCTATAAATATAATGACATGTGAAAATGAGAGTGATTAGTGAATGAAGATCTTTTACATGTCAGCTAGGAGTATTTGAAATTTCAGTGCATAACTTACTAAAGTTATAAATTGTAAACTATTACTAAAACAGACATTAATACAAGTGCATAAATGAAAGTAATACTATCAATAGACTATAATGTATGGAAGACAAAAGGCAGAAATAGAGCTATAATATCTGATATGTGCTTACAATTATGAACTAAAAGTAGGATGTGGAATTGTACATTTAAATAAGTTACCACATTTACATGAAAATACATAAGATCCTTACTGAAAATAAAATATTGGGATAACTTGTGACCAAATGTTTTAAGTGTAAAATCAATTGATAATTTAAATTTGGCCATAACAAGAAGCAGTCGCCAATAACAAACACTATTATAAACTGTATCAGTAGAACCTACTAATCTTGGGCTTTCAGCTCTCACAGACACCACACATACATGCAAACACATATCCAAACATACATATCTTTTTAGGTTAGAGCAGAAAACAGTATAGAAGAAACCACTGAAGTCCATTCAGAACATACAAAACATCAGACTCCAACATTGTCAAGACTGTACTATTACTGAGTTAGAAAATCAGGTGATAAAATCAAGTTTTTCTAATAGTTGAATTAAGTGGATAAAAACTCAGTGTGAGTTTCAAAGATAACCTGATAGTAGTAGGCCACCCTTAAAGTTATCTTACAAAGGGAGGGAGGGAAGAGTTTATCTTGATAGTTTTACCTAGATATTAATGAAGTGATGACTATATGAACTAAAATAGTATTGCATATTTTTAAATACAGAAATTGGTGCTGTTTGAATGTGAAATGCCCCCCCCCCCCCAGATGATCATGCACTTGAAACTTGGTCTCTGGTTAGTTGTGTTGTTTTGGTAAAGCATAGAATGTTTTTAAAAACATTTTTATTTTATTTTTATTTATTTATTTGAGAGCAACAGAGAAAGAGGTAGGGGGGCGGGGAGAGAATTGGCATGCCAGGGCTTCCAGCCACTGCAAACGAACTCCAGATGCATGCGCCAACTTGTGCATCTGGTTTATGTGGATCCTGGGGAATCAAGCCTCAAACAGGTGTCCTTAGGCTTCACAGACAAGTGCTTAATCGCTAAGCCATCTCTCCAGCCCCAGGCATAGAATCTCTAAGAGGTAGATAGTGGGACCATCTCCTGTCCTGAAATATTTGCAATTCCACATACAAAGTGTTTTGAAAACATCTTGTACACTGCTAATCCACAAAGCATTAAGATTAAGGGAAAAATAACTGGCTTGTTAATGCTATCATGAGAAAGTTGCTTATTGAGAAGACTGAAGGATATTTATAACTTTAAACATTTAGGGGACTCACTAAATGTAGAAATGTAGCCTACTCATTCTAGTGGGTTAGTAGAATGCATGTGAATACATGGGCTGGAGAGATGGCTCAGTAGTTAAGAGCACTTACTGTGCAAACATGAGGGTTTAAGGATGCCTGAGAAAATCCTGGCAGTTCAATTCCCAGAACCTGCATAACTAGTAGGGAGTGGCCACAGATGTCAGTAACCCCAGTCTTATAAGAGAGAAGAGACCAATGAACCACTGGAGGTTGCAAAGAAAATAATAATATGAAGCTCAGAAGTCCTGGCATCAGTAAGATTCTGGATCAAACAAGAACTTGTGGAAAAGCAATGGAGCAGGACACCTGATAACCAGCTCCAGCCACTGCAAGTGAGTGCACTACTGTAGGCAAGCACATGGAACACAACATGAGCACATAGCCCACCTCCTGCACAGTCATACCACATTACACGCACTCATACATACATAAGCACAAATAAAAAGACTTATCTATCCTTATTTTTAGTAGCCTACAGTGAAACCTATTTAGCAAATGTTGCCTTAGAGTCTTCAGTAAAAACATTTGAGCACTAGGCTTGTGGCAAAGTCTTTGTATTTCAGGCTAAGAACTGAAAATACATACATTTATCAGCATAATAGACACTAAATTCAAAGACACTTTTTAAAAAATAGAAATATACAAAACGAAGAGAAACAAAAAATAGTTTTTACATTCACATTTCCTGATAAATCCTTCAAGTTTTCTCTTTTTCCCCACCCAAAGACCTGCCCTCTCTCCCAATCCACTTGGTCAATACTGCATGTGCATTGTCTGATCCTCTAAGACATAGTTGAATGACTTTCTTTTTTTTTTTTTTTTTTTTTGCTTGTTTTGCAGGCTTTTATTTCTGTTCACTTTCTTGTTCATTATGAAACAATAAGAATCACATATATAGAGTGTGTGTGCTTTTTTGTGTGGAAGTAAATTTGATTAAAACAAGAATGTTTGTGAAAGAAAACGTATAACTAAGAATAGCCAGTAATGTTTCCTTTTCTCAATGTTATTTGTCAAATGAGTCAAACCACCACCTGTCCAAGTCTAGCACATATAGTGGAAGATTTGTGCATTCTAGCTATTGTTTCATTAGGCTCAAGGAATACTTTGTGTTTTGAGAGAACATGCTGCATTAAATAAGGCAATGTAAATTAAAATATTTAAGGAAATTATTTTAATTGTTAGAAGACTTACTTTCCCCCTCCCTCATTCAAATGCAACACAAGCTATTTTCAGAATGAATTCTTTTTTATTTTACTATTCTTCTACAGTAACTACACAAAACAGTGTGATTCATTATGACATTGACACACACACACACACGCACATATGTGCATGTGTGTGTATTTTTTCACACTCATCCCTCTATCACCTTCTTTTACCCATCCAGCTCCCTGTTCCTTGTGGCCCAATTCCTCTTCTTAAATACTCCTCTTCTACTTCCATGACTTGATAAACAATAAAGGTTGAGTGATTACATGTGATTTTTATCTTTCTAACTTTGGCTTATTTTGCTTAAAATTATGATGTCCTATTCATTTTCAACATTATGTTTTTCTTTATAGCTGTCTGTGTGTATGTAAGTGGCAGGGGAAAGAGATTTTCTTTATCTATTCATGGGCTCCCTAAACTGATTGTGTAACTTGGATAATGTCAAGAGTGTATTAAGAAACACGAGTATTCAGAATTTAAAGTCAACACACAATGGAGATACTATATGTTCCTTATTCTTAAAGTCCTACTGGAAATATTTTAATATTTAATGTGTCAAGTTTTATGGTCTGGTCTGTATAAGATAAGAATCTGTAGGGATGTCTTCTTTGACTATTTTCCATCTGGCACAGTTTATAGTTTGGTAATAAGAGACTGAACTGAATATTGCTGAATGAAAGGTACACATGGCATCTTGCTGTGTAAGGGGTTGGGGTTTCTGATCTGGTTTCCATCTGTTAATTTGCTTGTTTTAAACCCTTTACTACTATGATTTACTAGATGATTTTGAGTATAAATCTCCAGTTGTTTTATAAATATATAGTTATATATGTTGCTATAAATCATGCATTTATTCTTCAAAGTCCAAGTACACAAGTCTTTAGATAAGAGATTCAAGTTACAGTGCTATTCCACAGTTGCTGATAAATATAACTAAAACTTAGGGTTTGCTTTCATAGTTCTTTGGAGGTTGAAATTTCCTCTAAAGTTGAGAACTGTTGTTTATATATGATAGATATAGGAAGACAGGAAGGTCTGCTGTGATAAAATGTATACTTCATTTATTTTAGAACAGAAAACTTTTAATAAGTTATCAATCCCTCTTTATCATCATCTCTTGCTGAGTATATGCTGCTAGAGAGGATAAAATAGCTACAGTGATTCTATAACACATTCTAGTGTCTATATGATACTGACATCACTGTTCATTTTATATCAGGTAGATACTTTTCATGGAGTGAGATTTATTTACTGCCATTAGCAATGGTTCTATTAATGCAGGATTTTGAGTGTTAGGAGTGGTCTTCAAAGTTTATGAATGCCAATTTTGGGTATTGTCCTACCTTTAACAAACAATTGATAAAGTCAGACTAAAGAAGGTTAAATTATGAATTATTAAGTTTATGAAAAATCACAAATGGTGGGGTTTGCTTAAGGGAACTTGGGATGTAGGAAGAAGGCTAGAGCAGTCATAAACATGTGGGAAGTAGGATGCACACACTGATGTAGAAAACACTACATAGATTGTAAGGTTCATTTAAGAGAAAATCAAGTTTATATGGAAAGACTGCTGTGTAGCCACAAGTATGTGAACGATAGACTCTCGACATTTATGTAGGGAGTTTTAGAAATAAAAATCATGGCATCCATGTTGAGCTTCCCCATAGAAGGAAGTTAAGAGGGCAAATGGTGGCTTAAGAAAGAATAGCTGAGGGAAAATATCAAAGCAGGGGTCACAAAATTCAGATGAGAAATGAATAGTAAAGAGAGTTATACCCATGGTTACCCTGAGTTTAGAGAAATTACACAGGTAACAGGCTTAGAGTTAGAGAAAGCACCCATATGGTAGATAGAGTATAAGGGAAACACATATGTAGTAGATTTAGAGACCAGGGGAAAGTCATACATGTAATTCAAGTGAGAAGTTTCCCCAAACTATAAAGCAGAGGCAAGCAAAAAAATCTACCCAGACACAGAAGTAGTATTCTGTTCTCCTACCCACCCCTGGTCCACCCAGGCAGGCTAAGTAAGAGATGAGTCCACCCATGTGCATTCAAGCAGAGATGAGAGGGAATCCAGAGAGGGAAAAGAAGCTGGAATAGCCTTTAGAGTTGATTGAGATGTATGCTTTTGTTAGATCAGGTATGTAAACGGGAAGACACAATTGGTTTGTAGATTTCAAGGGGTGGGCTCCAGGGGCACTCCATCTGGGTAGCGAAGGCTGCACATCTAGATAGCATGCTAGACTGTGGGCAGCAAGGGGAACTGTAGCTGTTGTGGTAGAGTCTGGTGATAAGACAGATAAATTCTGAAAGAAGGAGATCAACACAGAGAAAATTCAACTCCTACCAAATCAGATTTCCAGAGACCCAGAGGCCCCCAACACTTCATCACTGAAGCAGACCAAAAATGAACCCAACATGGCTCAGGGAAATTTTGTGGAAGAGGGGGCAGAAAGAATGTCAGAGCCACAAGTTGGGTCATGATATGCAGAGACATTTATCTTACCCATAACTGTGGGCTAACTCCAGAATGCATGACCCATACACCTCAACAAGGAGGGGCCAAGGGCAGGGGGCAGGTCATGGATAAGCCTAATAATGGTACCAAACTGACTGTATATACTGAATACAAAACTAATTAAAAAAATAAATTAAAAAAAGATTAAGCTCTTATCATTCCACTACTACTTTAACACCATTGGTTGCATGGTGATAAAATGCAAATAAGTGAAGGTGAAAAAATATTAAATATTACCAAAATATCTGACAAAAGTAGGGATTTTCAGAATAAATAATATTTTATTTGCCCCAAATTTATGGTTTAAATATTTTCTTTGATAGAGTCAACCGCCAGGCATCCACATCATTTTAGAAGATTGTCTTACCTGCTTGGATATGTGGGGATTCGGAAAACTCCTCCTCAGGCAGAGAATTCTTTCTGCAGCATTTCTTACACACATGTGCAAAATGATGCAGTGCCTTTTGTCAAAAGACAATAATGCAAATTTAGAGCTGTGCAGAGACATAATTTAAATAAGCAATCAAACAGTATTTTTAACAAGGAGAGAACCATACCTCTGTCCCAAAACTATTTCATCATGAAAACTGTGGGCATTTTTACTCTTCTCACATAAACAAATTTTATTATTCATATGAAAATATGCAGAATATATATTATGAGAGCTGGTCCATTTTGAAATTACAATAAATAATTTTACATTGTACAATAAAAATGAGGACAGTTCATCAGGAACAGGTACTTCAATGGCATATTTTCAAAAAAAAAAAGCTTGTTTTCAATAGCTACTGGACATGCTACAGGCTAATTTATTACTGCTTCATTATTTGCCTCAAGAATTTGAGACAGTATAGTTAGAAAAGATTTTGCACTTATCAAGGGTTCTAAATCCTTAAAGTTTTAGTGCTTTACATTTTCAATTCTTTCTATACTAAGAGGAATAAGGTGTTTTAAGTTCACTCCCCTTTTTTTTTCTATGAGGAGATGGTGTAGAGGCTGTCACAAAGTGGATTATTGAAACTTGTGCTGAATTTCAAGCATTTATATGGATGGAGACATAAGATTTAGGAGAAAAAAGCAATATGTCCTCTGTGAATGTGTCTTTTATTGTTATAACTGATTTCATTTAATCATTATTGTGCAGATGGGTTGGAATCACTCAGTATTGTAAATTTCTAGCATCCTGTAATTAAATAAACACATTGCTCTTTGTGCTTTCAGGAAAGTGGCTATGGAATGGCAGCTTCTGGGGGTAGGTGGACCACTGTGGCATAATAGTTATGTTTTCTGATGGTTTAATGTTACAGTTGGCAAATGATCCTGTGTTCTGAAATATGAGCAGAAACAAAAGCTATAGGTCTGTGAGCATTAGATTAAACTTAAATTTATCATTATGTCATGTGTTATCTCCACAGTTTGACGGAATATCCCAGCTGTACATACAATGGCACTCATATTTGCAATTGTCATATGATGTTTTGTCATGTTGCAAAACACAGGACAATTCTGAATGTAGATAAAAATTATTTGTGCCTGGAAGTATAATAACTGGAACAAAGGATGAGGTGGGACAGGATTGGGAGTAGAAATTAGGCTATCAAATGGTGACTTTTGTAGAAAAAAATAGATTTAAATGCCAAGATGAGAGCAAATTAATGTTACTAAAAAAGTTTGTCATTCTTCAAAATAAAAATAAATAGATATTCTACATGATGTCTGAAGAGTCACACAAATTTAAAACAATAGCATGCTGTACAAATCAAGTAAGAATATTCTTGAGTCCATGGAAACAGTCAATATCCCACATACTCATCAATTGTCTTCTCAAAATTGTGGCTAGTCACCATTCATTAGGATAGAGTAACTTGGTGATACTGATATTTAAGGCTGATGTTTCTCTGTTTTAAAAGGGTATCCTGTAGATTGAAGGATATTTCTCTATATCCCTAGTTTTTACCCACCATTGGTTAGTAGCACTCCAACCCAGTTAGTGTCTGCAAATACTAAAAAATGTACTCTGAGGACAGTGTTAATACTTGAGAACCACTCATATGGACAAATACTGTAATTTTCAGGAATAAAAATTGGCTTTCAGGGATGAAATGGCTTTGGGATTATATATCAGAATTATTGGTTTAGAATCAAATTATACCTCCTCATAAACTTGTATAATTTCATGATAGCTAGATTCCAACCTATGATCCCAGAGTCTTACCAGGTATCATTCCAAATTTTTAATTTTTGATTAAATGTATAAATCAATATTTAATATTCAATTTCCCTAGAATATATTCATAATTTACTTTTGATTTTAAAGTGCATATATATATATAATGCACAATTGTGATTTTGGGTAGAATATATGCTTTTGTCAGTCAGAAAAGTAGAAAGATTTCGGTTCAAGGAACCAGGGAAGACAGAAAACATGTATATCTCACCTGGTCAAGGCAAAGTTGTCAATAGTCAAGCAGGAATTATATTAGGTGGCAAATGTTTCCTTTTTGAACTAGAAATAAATTATTGAAGAAATTTGTTGTTATAGATATGTATAAAGCAGTTTTTCATACAATTTACTTGTTGTAAATCATATTTTAATTGTTAGAAGGACTGGGTTAGGGTATATATATTATATTAACATAGTGCTAACAATATGAGCATTTTCAGTTATTTGTTTTTTTTTTTTTCTGCTCATAGACTAAATCTGCTTTAAAAAAAAAATCCAGGAGTCAAAGTTCACTTCTATATATTGGTTACCTAATGTAGCTTCTCTTCCTGGCACACAACACCTGAGCAAATTCAGCTTATGGGGGAAAGATTTTATTTTGGTTTATGATCTTGAAAGGAATTTTCATCATGGTAGGGGGCAAGCATGGCAGAATAGAGGTTGAGCAAACACAGTGCAGAACCCAGGAGGAAGGAGAAAGAAGTGAACTGGCTTGCACCAGCAAGCTAGGCTAGCAATATTCAAGATCCACTCCTAGTGACACACCTCCTCCATCAAGGCTCCACCTCCCCAATTGCCACCAGTTAGAGACCAAGTATCCAAAACCCATAAAGCTATAGGGAACACTTTAGGCATTTCCATTCATACTGCCACACATAATTTGAATAAGAAAGAACATAAAAAAGATTTTGTGCCATAATTGTATTTCTAGATATTTTTGCCTTTTGTATATTTCCCTGGCTTTAAATCCAAGATTGATATCTTTCTCCTGAATGTTCTGTTTCTGCCTCTTTCTCTATGTTGCCTCTAACTGATGTCCAAGCTTTGTACTTATTTTAAAACTCAGATATCTTCATATATGCACCTTCCCTATTCCCTGTGAATTACCCTGAATTTGTAAACACCCACCTTCTCTGATTTTCCTTGTGTTATTTGGGATAAGTATCCATTTTCCAATATAACCTGTCAGGTGTGCCCTGCATTAGACCTTCTTAAAACATGACCTTTGCAATTACTATCTTGCTTTTATTTTTATACAGCGCTAAAGGCAACCAGACATACTAAGACGTATGTGAAGTCATATAGGATAAGTAGATGAAACATTTGATCAAGGGACATCATTAGAATTTATTAGTCCATCCTATTTGAAAATAATGGAAAAGAAAATAAGAAAATGCAGTACATTTTCATGCAAATAGAGCAATGCCATTGAAAGGAACTTTGGAAGTCAGAGGAAGAACATTAACTTTGTGATTTTTGATGAATACATTTACAGAACTGTATTATCTTTCTCTGGAGAAACCTCTGCAGTGTCCACTGGAATTATTAGCAGTCTTAAAAATCCATTGGTATTAAAACACTATTTTTGGAGGGATACTATTACTTCTCATGCTCGAGGCAGAATCTCTTAACTGAGATTTTTTTCATGAATACAATTCATATATTCTCCTTGATAACTGAATCATGTGCATTGAGTAATAATTTAATCCTAAGTTTTTCTTCCAATATTTATTGTTTCTCTTCCAATATTTATTTTTTCTGGTTCTCTGTTATTAAAGTAATTCTGAAGAACTTAGATACATGAAAATACTCTAAAATGAATGCTTAAATTGTGATTAATTATCACATTGTTGGCATTGTTAATTCTTCCAAATATATGGTATCATATAGCAATTTCCTTCCAATTGGAACATTCCATGTTCAGGAAGTAACAAACTGGAACAATGAGACAAGTTGGGTCCCATGTGATGGGGAAGCTTCTCAAGTCTCAAGCAGAACTGAAAACTGACAAGCCTCAGCCAGCTCCTGAAGTGTACGTAGTTCATAAGCTTAGTTAAGGAGTAAGAACTGCTTAGGGGAAGGAACTGGGCTGGTTCAGGGTTGCAACTTCTACCAGCTATCACCTAGCTGAGCTGAGCTTTTGGGTGATGCAGCTGCCTGACCCCAATAAACTCACTGGTTCACTAAGTGAAATTATTTCTTTGGTTTATTGTCTGTGCCCAATCTGGGGTGAATAGATGTCCATTCACATTTTCCTAGGAAAAGTTAAGATAACACATGGTTAAATGATATTTTCTCCAGCCTGTTGTATTATTAGCTTGGGTTTATTTTATTATTATTTTCTTCTTCTCTTCCTCCTTTTGTTGAACTGAGTGCTGAACCTAAGGTATCATGCATACTAAGCAAGCAGTCTAACACTGAGTAACATCACTAGCTCTCTTATTCTTTATATATTTAGATAGAATTGTGCTATATTGCCCTGGCCAACTGTGCATATGCTCTGTAGTCTAGACTGAACTTGACTTTGTGACTCTCATGATGCAGTCCCTTTAGTAGTTAAGAGTACAGATTTGCACCACCAGGCTTGGCTTATTTTACTTTTCTTACAACTTCTTTTGAGGAGGCAGACTATAAGTAGTATATAACTTTTATTCAAAACATTCAAAATTCAATGATTGTTTTAATTTATTGATTACTTCCTGGTGATCAGTGATAAGATTTAATGGGGACAGGGAGGAGGGAAATCACGATACCAACACACGATTTATCCATACAAAGTTTCTATTTAATAAAAAAGTGTGAGATCATTTCTTCCTAAACACAAAAGTTATTTTAGAGACTTATGTATCAGCTATATACTATTGTCTTAGAATACTGTAGTGATATAAGAAGAAAGAAATATACCAGTTGAAGCATGTCATTAAGATACACTGTAATGAGTTAATGGAGAGAAAAATCTTTAAATGCCAGTAGCCTTTTCTTGTCCATCAACTTCCTGATACAGTCCCAATTTTAAATTGTGTACCATTTTCCTTATTTGCATACATAAAATTACTGGGCTATGATTTAGATACTGTTTGAGTTCTACCTCCAGTTAAATGTAAACTCAAATTCCAAAAGGTGCTGCAATTAAATATCCTGAATTCACTCTCAAAAAAGGTGCTTATAGCTCTGTAAAACACTCAGAAATACTGTTTTAATACTGCCATTTGACTACAAAATCCTAAATAATTATTTTTGTACAAATCACATAGGAAGGAAAGAGGACTAGATGTCATCCACATCCACGAAGAAGCAGCAGGTGCTGTTGGGCTGTCTGGAGCAGAGGTGGTCACATCACAGACACAGAGTTGACAGTGTCTTATCTTGATTCTTACGGTCCCTAAGCACTGCATTTCTCACCCACCTACATGTTCCAGAACATTTATGTATATAAAAGTTTCAGTGTTGATGCTCTCAATCATCATAGACTTTAGAAATTAAATTACTTACTGAAATATTCAGAGCATAAAAACAAATGCATTGTAGTACTATGTTTAGTCTTGAATTTTGGCTCCTAGTTTAACAGCAATTTCCTAGAGTAAGTGCTAAAATCTGAATCTCTTGAAACTTTTCTTAAACAAAACAAATTATAGCAATAACTTGAAATTATCCCACAATCCAAAGAAGGGAAGTTGTGTATTTTTCACTAAAAAAATTTAGTTATAACCATGTAGGATTTTCTTATAATAATGTTTTGAATCACCTTCTTTAAAATGTATTTACTAAATAGGTTAATTTTTTATATTTATTTTCTAATTACTAAGAGAAACTTCTTGCCAATTTAATTCAAGAAATCAAAAATGATCGAGGATGTAAATCTTACTAATTTTCATTTTCTCAACAGTTGTATTAAAATAGCATGAATTATTCTTATAGATTTCTAAACAAGCATCATTGGACACATTTGCTCATCTCAGTAAAGCAACAGAAGAGTGGTTATCACGAAATAGTGACCTTATAATTAGTGAATTTATTTTCTGCCCTCACCAATTGCCCATTCTGTACTGTGGGCATTATTCCATCTTTCACACCCTAAGAATTTTCTGTTCACAAGCATCTTGTTTAATAAAATGCATCAGGGGATCATGAGAAAATAATGAAGGATAGTGTCTGATAACAAGAAATCTTGTCTCACGTCTACCTACTACGGAAGATGTTAGGTGCCTGAATAAGAAAAGGCTCTGAGATTATCATGGGGAGTCATATGCCTCTTGACACTATAGAGCATGTTCTTCTGTGTTCTGTGCTGTTTAAATGCTAGGTACTGTGAAAGATCTATTCTTACTTCTTGATCTTTCCTTATTAAACTTGCTAGACAAAAGTTTTCATTAATTCTTTACTGTATTCCCAACTGCTTTTACACATTCATAGATAATAACTAAGTTAAATTCACCTAATAATAATATTCTTGGTATCTTTACAAATTTTAAATTCATTTCTCCATAGATATATTTTGATATTTAATTAATTAATCTATGGCATTGTTCAGTAGAACACAGAATAGTATCTTTTTAAAAATCAACTGAAAACTTTACTGTTTGAACATATTGCATATTGGTCATATTCCCCTCAGGTTATACTCTTATGTTCCCTCTCCCCTGCCCCCATTCCACTGAAGGCCCTCCTCAGGGAATAAATCAGTTTCACTGTGGGGTCATTGATGCACCACTCAGTCTCTGTGAGGGAGGCAATGCCTCAGAATACACCTTCCTACCCTATGGCTCTGAGAATCTTTCTGATCCCTTTTCCACAATGTTCCATAAGCCTTGGAGGGTGTGTTTTAAGTTTCCTTTAATGTTGCATTCACAGCAACCTCTTCTATTCATCTTCAATGAGTTTTGAGTCTCCTCAGTGCCCACTGACAACTATTTGGTGGAGGTTCTCAGGCTAGGAGTGAGAGCAGCACTCATTTTATCTGTTACTTCCTCTGTAAGGTTTCCTGGATCCTGGCAAATATGATAGGTATAACTTATGTCCTGCTAGGCAGTTAGCTTTCTTTTCTTGTCATACTGATGGATCTCGGTCTTCCTAGTATCCACTGTCACCTGTGCCCTAGTTGGCCTATTTCACTTTGTACCTGGAGCTTTGGAGCGAAATCAGATCAGAGTCCCTTCAGAATAGTACCTTGACTAGCCAGAAAATGGTAATGGATCATCTTAAGGCAAGAACTAAACTCATAATTAATTAATGTAATTTGCTTTTTCCAATATAATAGAGTAATTTTAAAGGTAAGTTGATGGACACTTAGAACATCTCTGAAACTCAGGCTCTATTTTAAAATAAGTACTTCATTCTATATAGACCCTTAGACAATTTAAATTTCCATTAGACTACTCAACTACATATTTTAAATTATTCCTTTATTCTGATCTGGTGTGTGTGTGTGTGTGTGTGTGTGTGTGGCATTTTGTTCTGCTTTTTTCATTCTTAGGTTGAGATGTGTTACTTGTCTTCTTTTTCATTTTTGAAAATTTTCATAGGAATTTAACTTAGTATTTTCACAAAAGTGGGTAGAGTCATTCTTCCATAAAATGCAACTAAAATGAGCATCTATTTCTGATATGCAGTATTGTTGAGCATCTATGAAAATTATACAGTGGGGATGGAAGTGAGTGGTAGGGTGATTACCCAGTCTGCACAAGGTCATGAGCTAAATCTGAAGTAAAACAATGAAAAGAGAAGAGAGGATGCAGAGGGGAGGAGAGCAGAGAGAACAAGGGAGAAATATCTTATAAACACCTGCTCTGATGTTTTTGCTCACATTCTATATGAGAGCTTTTGCCTTTGGCATATGATATTCTTTTATAACTTTTAAGTCACTTTGAAATTTCATCACTATTAATAGTCATGAGCATAAATACCATATCACAAAACAAAATGAATCAGTAAAAGTCTTTTTGAAAAGTGAATAGCTAGAAATCAAATATTATTGTGGATCTTTTATATTACAGGTAGTTCCCCCTTTCTACTATGTTTAAAAGAGGATTTCAATTTGTATGCATAGAGCAGATTCTGTTGTATACATTTAACCAAATTCATGACTGTAGGGAATATTTGTGGGCTTGAAAAATCAATAACATTTTTATTAAAACATGTAGTCCCTAGTTACTATCTTATATTATACATGATGGTTTTATCTATCTTCAAGTTGAAAAATATGATTAATTATTACATTATCTTCCTTACCACAAATCTGAGCTCTTTAAAATGGATAGAGGTTACAGCCATGTTTGGAGGTACTGCTGTTCTCCACTCAGAACTCAAATAGTCCATGGTCAGCACTAGGGACCAATGTGGCTGGCAGGAGAGAGTTGCTGAGCAGGAATGCCTCTTCACTAGTGAGCATCTCTCACTGAATTTAAGTTTTAGGATGTCAGAAGTGCTTTGGAAGAGAATTTGCTTCGTTATTGGGCTTAATTCAGTACTCATCTGTACTGTACTAAAACACATAGATTGTAATGTGTGTGACAACTTCAACCAAAATCCAACAGATATATCGAGATTTCCTTTGTTTTTTTGTTTTTGTTTTTCGTTTTATCGAGGTAGGGTCTGACTCTGGTCTAGGCTGACCTGGAATTAACTATGTAGTCTCAGGGTGGCCTCGAACTCTAGGCGATCCTCCTTCCTCTGCCTCCCAAATGCTGGGATTAAAGGCGTGCGCCACCACGCCCGGCAAGATTTCCTTTACAAGTACTTTCTTTCCCAGATTTCATTCTAACTCCCTTTAGCTTATTAATGGGTTGGCAGCCACCTCTCACCTGAAAATTACATGAAGCATCACAGGGAAATGACCTTACAATCAGAATCCTGGTTTGCATCTCTCTTCAAGTCCATTCTGCTATAGGGATTCCACATTTTGATCTTGGCTTGTTAACCTCATTAGCATTGATTCTTAACACCTGTGTTTGTGGTTAGTTTGGGACTTAAGGTGCTTGACTTTTTATTTATTTATTTATTTTTGTAACACTGGCTATACCCCCTCCCCACCATAACATTTCTTCTCTGACCTGGTGAAACATAGACCGAGAAGCAGTGACTATGGTATAAGGTAGATAAGTTGAGTTGATTATTATAGATATTGTGCACATCTGTATTTTATGATGTTTCTAGCAGTTTGAGGTCAACATGAAAAGGAATGGCAAATGAAGTTGGTTTCTTTTGTCTTTTTCCTTTTTCCTAGTATGGTTGATGGGGCTTTGCTTTGGTAATGAGATGGTGATTTGCAGGTCTTAGCAAATGGTGATTTCTAAGCCCTCGATGTGTGGTTTCAGCCTTGTAAATGTGAATCTGAGGCATATGTGAACCCACCGCAGATGTGTGCAGCTGGGCAAACCTTTCACCATTGCTCTTCCTTGGAAGGATGATACACATGCCGAGATTCCAAATGAGTTTAATATACATTTTCTTGATTAATGAAAGATGGCAGAGTGTAGGAGACTAAAACAGTTTGTGCTTTGCTTGATTAATTAATAAGGGACTCTCTTTTCCCAGCTTCGACTCATTATGCTAATGAAGTGTCATCAATTAAGGCTTTCCCCTGATTATTGAATCTGTCAGGCAGTGCTCGCTGAAAATGTTGCATTCCTTTGCTGTCTGGGTAGAATTGCCATTACAGCTTTTTATCAACTGCTCCTACCATTAGCTGCTGTTTGTTCTATGTTCTCATTATTGTGTCTTTTTTTTTTTTCATTGACCTTCACAGAGGTGAATGGGAAAAGCTTGGAATGATCTGCATTATGTTGTCAGGAAATTATTTTGACAAAAGCAAAGAAAATTCTTCACTAAGAAGCTACTTGCAATTATTTACACTAGAATAAAATGTAATCCAAAGAATGTTGTATATTTTGAAATAAGGTCTTGCTGTTTCCATTAGATTAGATAAATAATTCAGAAATATATTATAATTAACTGTTTCTCACCCTGTTATTTACATTAGATCTAAAAGGAAGGACTTTTCCCAGAAGAAAATACCCTATGAACAAGAGTACAGGCTAAAAAGTTTAAGTCTCTTTTGGAAAGCTTATTTCTTCTTATTACTACATATTACTTGTACTACCAACCACATAAAGATGACACAAATGTGGGGGAAAAAGGCACAATATGCTCAAGCACAGCCTCCCTGATTTAGGTTTAGAAAACATACATGCTTCTATGTCTTTGTAGGCTCTTGACATCTGAAAATGAAGCTCCAGGTATGAATCAATCTCATCACCCCATGTTGCCTAATATATCCATCAGGGAATGCAATACTTGAAGTGAAGGTAGCACTCATTAATGGAAGTTTGATAAGCCATTTATAAAGATTGTAAGTAGAACTGAGCAAAGCACTCACAATCACCCATCCCATTCCTTTTGGTAATTGACAGCTTAGGGGAACAATGATAATGGATTTGTTTAATTTTCTCTTTTAATTTCACCTAAGGGAACAATGTAATTTTATAGCAGTATAGTACATTCCTGACCCTGGAGAAAAAAAATCAGCTAGTGGGATCATCTGTTTAATTAATCCATCAATGTCTCAGTTTGTCTAAAAAAGAATGAGGAGATAATATTCATTCATAACTAATTTTCTGAAGATTTGCAGTATAAATAAAATTGAGAAGTAAACCAGATATTTCAACATTTTCTTATAGCAAATAAATTCATCTGGAGTGATTAAAATTACACCATGAAATAGTATGTATAGAGATAAAAGATTATATCTACTTGACTAACTTCAATGACTTCTAGTAAAATATATGGCAAAACATGAATAGATAATAAGTGAATGACCGTGCATAACGTTACTTTGCAAATGCACAATATCATGTTTAAATTTATAAGTGACCAGCAGGGAAAAAGATGAAGTGGGAAACAAGTTAAACAAACATGTTTAGCACCATGCCTTGCCATACTCATAGTAACTGTTTTCTTATCCCTTATAGATTCCTTTTTGATAAAATGAGCCCATTATTTTGTGTGGCACAAAGAAATCTTTAAATATGCAAACTCTGGAACCAAACAACCTAGCTGTGATTATCCTCTTTCTATCTGTGTGGATATAGACAAGCCACTCCATGTAACTAGGCTCCATTTTCCTGTCCCATAGTACAAGTGATACCTGCTTCATCTGGCACTAACTATTAAATTACTTAAGGAATGTGAAGCTTCCCAAAATATGGTGTCATAGATTAAATGCTGTCAATCATTTGTTATTACAGTATACACATCAGGATAGCAATGCCTACTGAATTTTAGGTTCATATTCATGGCTATTCACAATCTAAATCTACAGAAGTCTTAATTATTTTTTAGATGAAGTACCTATATATATATATAATAATGATGGCCTCTGACTTAATTTTTAATAATAATGGAATGAATTATGATGCATAATAAATGTAATCACTGTCCAATTTTTATTTCTCTGATAGAATTCCATCATTCTATGAAAATAACTTATTTTCATTGAACCAATTTGAGATGGTGCCCCTTAGTTGCAAAAAATATCAGGTATAAGCAATAAAATTTTTATGTTGCAGGTATGACACAGGTGTTTAGATCTTGAATTAAAATGCATTATATTGTGTCAACATTATAATCCAGAGTTCTCTTCTCTTGTAACAAGAAAATCCTGAATTATGTCAGAAAAGCAAGCATGGTGACCTTAATAGAACTGAATTATATACACATAGAAAATCCTTCCTGCTGTTAAAAATATTGCTTTTTTTGTAAAGAAGTAAATAACATTTCCCTTTGTACTGACATATTTTCTGCAAAGTCAAAGTGATCTGAAATTGTTTTATTGAAGTTTGAAAGTTTGGGCTATTTCTCTCTCTCCTCTCTGCCAGTTGAAAGTGGCTCTGTGAAATAAGATATAAAACATTTTAGCCTTAAATTATTTGTCTCTATAAGCATCATTAAAACATGCATGAATAAAGGAGGAGATGGTGACTTGGGACATGATACACACACACACACACACACACACACGCATGTGCGCGCGCACACACACACCCTCATTCAAGTAAATAAAGACAGAAATTTTTCAATTGCCATAATGCAAATCCTGAAACAGCCACTAAATCGATGCTTATTCACGTTCATTCTCAAGACTAATTTTACTTTTACTTCAATTTTGTCTTTTAGTTTACTTGTATTTTACTTAATTGCTCATGAAATTATTTAGCCACTTGTGAGGTATGGACCTTCCTACCAGACTTTTTTTTTAAGCACCAAATTTTTTTAAAAAAAATTGAGCTCAGACTATTTTCAACTTCCCCTCAGACTGATGTGACCCAGCGAAAAATACTCACCTTTGACATATATGCACACTTCTGTTTTCACTTTCTAAAATCTTCCATGAGCACTCAGTCCTTCACACTTATTTCCCTTTCTTATCCCTTAACTAGAAGCTCCCAAGTTGACCAAAATGTCCCCTCACAGTTATATGAGAACCATGTCACAAAGCATTGCATGTTTATTTTTTCTGCATGTATATTCAGCCAAGCTGACCATAACTAATAAAGAAACAGTAATGGAAAAAAGAGAATGCTGTTTAAAGAATAAAATTTGTATCCTGTAACACATTGTTTTGTTTTTGTGAAAGAACTTAGAAAATGGAGATGAGGTACTATACGATATATATACGTATATATACATAGTCACAGGAATGGGAATTTCAGCCATTCCAAGCAAAAACAATTCAAAACTCTCATCTGCAATTACTTGAAAGATATTTCAAGTTCTGACAAGAATTGAAACTCTAGAGGAAAAAATAAAGAAAAAAAATAAAGGAAGCCAGAATGTTGATAAAGTGTGTAACTGTTATTTATTGCACTGAGCCATGAATTATAAGTGAACTGAGCTCAGGCAAGAATTAGTGGGTTTTAAACAGTGTTTGAAATGAATAAAAAAGCCAGAGATTAAAGCACCATTGGCTAGAAGACCAAAATGCTCTGAACCCTGGAAAACAAGAGATAAGACTGAAAAGGGGTGTGAGAACTGAAAGCATATTAAGATGGTTTAATCAAAGCGCTTTAGTTTGTGCAAACTCAGCTTAAGAGGGTTTTCCTTCCTATTTCCTATTACTTTATATATGCTTTAAAAGAAAGAGAGAAGGGCCAACTTAAAAATTATGTCTAGGAAAGAAATCTTAGCAACATTTACTGAAATATAAATGGCTGTAATATAAAATTTATCAGAAGCAATTTTTTTGCTGTTTTATTAATTAGTTTTGTACTCAGTGAATACAGTCAAGTTGGTACCATTGTTAGGCTCATCCATGTCCTACCCCCTCCCCCTGGACATTCCTTATTGAGGTATATGGGTCATACATTGTGGAGTTAGCCCACAGTTATGGGTAGGATAAATATCTCTGCATATCATGACCCAACATGTGGCTCTGACATTCTTTCCGCCCCCTCTTCCGCAAAATTTCCCTGAGCCATGTTGGGTTCATTTTTGGTCTGCTTCAGTGATGAGGTTTTGGGGGGCTCTGGGTTTCTGGATATCTGATTTGGTAGGAGTTGATTTTTCTCTGTGTTGATCTTCACCCTTGTGCTGGTACCCAGTTCACCAAGAAAACAGCACCTTTGCTAGTTTTGCCAATTGTTCTTAGTTTCAGCTGGGGCCCTTTTGAGATATGATGAGCTGGTTTTCTCCTTAGGATCGGTGTCTATCTGAGAAAGAGAAGCAGATTCTCCAACAGAGAGTAAAGTTAGCACCAGACAAATGGGATAACACTAATTTTTTTATAGAGAATTTAATAGGTGTAGGCCCTCTTGTAGCCCATGATTGGTGGTAGCTTGATAATGGAGAGTGGGCTCATGTTTAGATATGGTTCCGACTTGTTTCCCAGCTCCAGTTATGGGTCCTGTTCCACTTAGGGGTCAGCTAGCCAAATCAAGAGCAGTTGGTTTCCCACCATGGCTGTGTGCCACTATTGCACTTGTGTGAGCATCACAACAAGTTATTTGCTGCTAAGAAGCAAATTTTAATGAAATTGTGTTACTTATGAAACAATTCCACAAAGTCATCAACAATTGAAGAGTTGGAGTGATATATAAATGTGGAAATTTTAAAATTACCATTGAAACTGTTCTGATAGTCTGATATTAAGATAAAACTTTTAAAAATATTTTATTTTATGTATTTATTTGAGAGAATGAAAAAAAAGAGTCAGATAGAAGGAGAAAGAGAATAGGCACACCAGGACCTCCAGCCACTGCAAACGAACTGCAGATGCATGTGCCACCTTGTGCATTTGGCTTACATGGGACCCTGGGACTCGAACTTGGGTACTCTGTATTTGTAGGCAAGTGCCTTAAAACTAAGCCATCTCTCCAGCTGTTTCAGTCAGGTTTGCATTGCTGGTAGAAATCACCCAACCAAGAGCAGATTCTGGGATAAAGAGGTTTATTTTGGCTTATAGGCTGAAGGGGAAGCTCCATGATGGCAGGGCCTCTATGCACCATGTTGTGCATTATGCTTTGGATAATCAAACTCAGGATGTTAGGCCTTGCAGTCAAGCGCCTTAACCACTAAGCAATCTTTCCAGCCCTAGACTTTTATGTCTATTCACAGGTCATTAGAAGGCAAGGAACCACATTTAAACCTAATGAGTATTGAAGTAACTTCTGTAACTGGATAATTATGAGGTTTTTCCCTTGGGTAGGAGTGAGTATTCTCAAAAGGAAAAATTATGCACATGGGTGAAGGGGGCCAAATTCAGTGATAGCTGCTTCTTCTCAAAGAAACATACTCTTCTTGTTCCTATTTCACATTTTCAGATTCCCTTTCATGACTACATGAGTGCAGATATATCTTCTATGAAATATGACTATCCTTCATCTCAATCTCTCACATGCCTTTTTTCTTCTCTTTTCCTTCTACAAACATGTTCTTAAAACACATATTTTATTGGGCTGGAGAGATAACTTGGTGGTTAAGCTCTTGCCTGTGAAGCCTAAGGACCCCTGTTCGAGGCTCAATTCTCCAGGACCCACGTTAGCCAGATGCCTAAGTGGGTGCATGCATCTGGAGTTCATTTGCAGTGGCTGGAAGCCCTGGCATGCCCATTCTCTCTCTCTCTCTCTATCTATCTATCTATCTATCTATCTATCTGCCTCTTTCTCTCTCTGTCACTCTCAAATAAATAAATAAAAATGAACAAAAAATTATGTAAAAAATGCATATTTTATTAAGTACATACTTAGTATGGTTACATCATGTGTTGGTATCATCATTTCCCTCGACCCTGCCCCCATTCCACTGGGGTCCCTTCTCAGTAGGGTTTCTGCTATTCCCCATGCGGTTCTGGCTTATGGGTTGTGAAGGCATAAGTCAGATAATGGTGGTGGTGGTGGTGGGGGATTCTTCTGGGTATGACATCCCAACCTATGGCTCTTGCAATCTTTCCACCTCCTCTTCCTCAAAATTCCCTGAGCCATGGCAGGTATGTTTTAAGTCTACTTCAATAATGAGCTCTCAGAAGCCTAGGCAGACAAAAATTATGCTCTCCAATAACAAGCTTCCACTAGTCTTTGGCTAAAAGAGGGGCTACATCCATCAAATTCTTCCTAAATTAATAACTCTTATCCAATTTAATCTATGCTGACTTCAGTCTCCATGGAGAATCTGTTTTTCTTTATTCAGAAGGTAGCACCTGAGGAGATCAACCACCCCTCACATTTAGCTAAGGCCCAGGTGAAACCACAGAGGAATTGGAGAGATGTGATAGGGTATTGCTCTTATGAGGAGCCTGGCAATCATACCAGGGTGAAGGAGGCAAACAGTGAGGATACTCAACACATACTACAAAGCTTTTTGTTGCCTACCACCCTTCATATATACAATGTACTTGATCATAATGACCTCCTATCACCCTCCTTTGCCCCCTTTCCTCTATACGACTTCCATGTAAACCCTTTTCCTTTCCAACTAGTTCCTCTCTATTTTCACATTATATATACTTTTTTCTTTCGGCTCTCATACTATGGACCAGCTGCTCTCTGATTGGATTGGAGACCCTAGAGGAAAATTCAAGCCTGGTGCTAAAAACCTGCTCAAAACAATTTGCATGGGTAGGACATAAGCCCTATATTCATGTCTTGCTCATTTCTCTCCTGATGGCTGAGACATCATTAGCATTCATGAAAACTGTGCACTGAAGGTAGACTGTGGTACTCAGCTACATCCTGAAATGATTTGAACAAGTAAATGCTCCTGTACATTCTCTGGACAATGGGAGCAGGAGATCTATTTGTGTGGTATACTCTATACAAGTTGAATCAAAGGGTAAAATCTATAAAATGTAATTGCAACTGTAAGATTCTAAGAAATATGTTCATCTTAAGTCATCTAAACTGAATGGATTGAGATTTAACTAAAAATCCAAAATAATAATAAATTAATATTTTAATAATTAATATAAATAAATAATTTTAAAATTGTTTCAAAATTTATACAGTAAGTATAAAATAAAATTAGGTCCAAACACAGAAATAACCGACTATCTATATATCCTAATACAGTCTTGATTTAACTTAAAATAGATATTTAATTTGTCTTAGTTCTAAAGCAAAGAAAGAACTGACAGCTAAAATGTGGCCACAAAATAATTATGATAGTAACCAAGATAGAATAAAAAAAATCACTGTTGTTGCCTGGCTCTTTCATTCAAGAGTACTAAAGTGCTAGTCTGGCATTCTTGTCTTTTGAAAATGAAAATCTTATACAACTGAACCTTCATATTCCTGGGAACACAGTTGTGTGAATGTAATTACATTTATATGTACATATTTTAACAAAAATAATATATATTTGCTTCAATTAGAAAAATATCTTATTTTAGTTATAATCATAGGAGGTCACTAACTTGGAAATAAGTCAAATGTATTGAAACATTGAAAAATCACTCTGCTATAGAAGTGAATATAGTTGAAATTGATAGATTTGTGTCAGCAGCACAAACTGTAATTTGAATTTCTGATATGTTGGACTCATCTTTGCTTTTGTGAGAAATATTGTTATATTTTCATTGTATTTCCAGGTGATTTAAGTTGGAGTCTCAGGTGCCAGTTCCTTGTTTTCTATATTCATTTTGTTTTTCTTGATCTATCTAGGAAAATGAAAGACAAAGCAGGAAACATAATGTTCTGATAGAAACAATAACAGGGCTTCCTGTTCTGAGGTAAATGCATGCAGCACCACTGCATTGCAGCTTTTACTACAAAATCAATAAGTATGTAACCAGAAAACAAATGTGTCTTGCTAGAGGTTTAATCACCCAGTCATAGCAAGATGTGCCCTTCTATAAAGATAGTGTCATTTTTATAAAGAATTTATTAACCTGAGCTTTATATTTGAAGCAAGGAATATGACTGCTATGTTGTCTTTTATTGGTTAAATACTTGTGATCTCTGTATAGACAATGTTAAGATTGTACTCAAGAAGAAAGGACTGAGTATAAACCAGGTTATGCTATCTCTAAATAAGATAGCAAAGTTTAAAATTTAGTTTGTTACTCTGGATAAATAGAAATGTGATAGATTATGACAAAACTTGTTCTGTATAACATGTTCCTTTTAAAATAACATAGCTTACACATGTTCATCTAAAATGTACTGATGGCTGGAGAGATGGCTTAGGAGTTTTGTGCCTCTGAAGCCTAAGGACCCAGGCTCATTACCCCAGTACCCATGTAAGCCAGATGCACAAGGTAGCACACACATCTGGAGTTCATTTGCCGTAGCTGCAGACCCTGTTGTGGCCATTCTCTCTCTCTTTGTCTCTCTCTCTTTCTAATAAATAAATAAATAAAATAAAATATTTTTAAATGTACTGATAATTTTATCCATTGTAGCAATCGTACTTGCATTTCTGTGACTTATCAACATACTTCTTCCATCTATCCTTAGCTTTATGTGTGACATATGTGTTTTGTTGTTTTCTTGTTATTTTTTTTTTGCCAAATATCATTATGTAACTTATTTTCACCTTTTTTTCAATTTTCATATATCACTCTCTAAAATAGAATTTTAGAATAGAGTTCTCTATAGTCATTTCAATTTTAAATACATTTATTTATGATAAAAAGCTTACTTTCTATCTCTTGTTAATATCTCTACAAATAAATTCTTTATAAAATTCTGTTAGGTTTTATTCTTTTATGATTATAGATTTTTTGAATTGAGATTCTTTCATCACACAAGCACTTTTTGAAGACTCCTATTGTAACTGCCAAATGGTTTTAGAATAAACTATTTTATATTGCAACCTAGCATGCCTAAAAGAACTTTCTTCTAGGCTGTAAAGATGGCCCAGTGGTTGCAAGTGCTTACTGGGAAAGGCTAACAACTGGAGTGTCAATGTAATGTATTACGTTGACAAATGTATTTCTTATTCATAATGGATTTTTAAGCTTAGTGTTGTAATCATTACAATGTTTACAAATAAAAGAAATATTTGGGATTTTGGTGGTTTTTAACTTAATACAAATGCCTATGTACCTTAAATGTAAATTACTATGTTGACTAAAGTCATGGGATTTTAAACAAGGTGTTTAATTGAAAAGTAGAGAGGAGAAAATGTGATTCCACTCCACCACATTCCTGGGAATCAAACTCTAGGATTACAAATGCTAAAGAAGGACTTTACCATTGTATTACATCATTAGTATTTCCTTATATTTATTGATTTATTTTTAGGCAGGGTGTCACTATGTAGCTCAGACTCTCCTTGAATTCATGGAGTAGTTCAGGCTGGCCTCCAGCTTGCCTCCCAAGAGCTGGAATGCACAGACATGAACAGCCATGCTGGATCAAGTGTGCTTATTTTTACTGGTATTTTATTTTAGTTATTTTACTATAATTTACTGCCTTATTTTAAAAGAAAAAAGCTTTAAAGAACAATTTGTATAGAAGCTAAAATTATCTTTTCCTGTAATGTACAACTATATAAAATGCCATTAGGAATATTTTGCTAACTAAAAATATGCCATTGGTTTACTAAACAACAGCAACAAAATGTCCAAGTTAAACCTTAGTAAATAAGGGTGGATACAATTTTTAATATATAGTGAATATTGTATTTAACATTTAATTACTGATATTTACAGGTCTTAATATGCAAATTGGTTATATCATTTTTGAGGAAGTTAATATGCCTATGATAAACTATTGTTTAAGAATTTTAGAAATATGATTTACATGCAAATATGTGCTAAGTTCAGCTATTTCTGGTCTTTTTAATAAGAAAGTCTTATAAAATAAGCCCATACAGCAATTCTGATAACTGCTGTTTTGTGTATGTTATTGATTTTGCCTTTAAATCAGTTATAGATTTTTTTTAAAAAAAGGAACATTCCCAAGTAAATATTGCCTTCTTCAGTACTGTAAGTTTGAATTTTTCCACTATGACTTAATAATCCTATTATATTTTAAAGCTACTTATATTTTCTGCCTTGGAAGTATTTTCGCAAGCTATACAGCATTATTTAAAGATATGTAGTAGACTCGTGGGCATAGAAAGGAGATTTTTATGTCAAAAGTATAGAAAATATTGTCAAAAATATTGCAGAAAATTTCCCAAACCTAAGGAAGGAGATGCCTGTCAGAGAAACACAGAGACACCACATTAATAAGACTATAAAATTAACTCACTACAACATATTACAGTTAAAACACTAAGTGTACAGATCAAATAAAAGTACATTGAAAGCTTTTGAGAGAGAAATAAGTCACATATAGGGGCATGCCTGTCCTAATAGCAGCTGATTTCTCAACAGAAAGTTCAAAAGTCAAAACAGAAAGATTTGTTTTACATTCTGAAGCATCTGTTTGTAAGTGAAAATACTATTTCCAACAACAGTATCTTACATAACTGCAGGAGAAGGGAAAAGTCTACATGAAAAAAAAAAATCAGGCAAAAAGAATCAGTAGTCACTGGCAATTCAAATGAACATAGTGAAAGGAATTCTCATACTGAAGAGAAAGATAAAATAATCCACAAAGCTACAGGACAGAATAAACAAAACATATCAGAACAGAAGTTGAACAAAAAAGGAATAGGAAAACATCAAACACTATAAAATAACAAACATACAGGAATTAAAACACACCTTTCAAAAATAACTTTGAACATTAATGGTCTCAATTCTCCAATTAAAAGATAAAGACTAGCAGATAGGATTTAAAAAAAAGAATCCATCATTTTTTTTTTTTTTTGCCTCCACGAATACATCAGAGACATAATTAAAATATGCAGGAGAAAAACCAAAATCTTTCTAGAATCAAATAAACATGAAAAATAATATACCAACACCTAAGAACAAAGTCTAACAGTGATGAGTGACTTGCAAGGGTCTGAAAATGGCTGAAGAAAGACCCTGGACTCAAATAGTATGTAAAAGCAAAGAGTGTTTATTCTGCAGAATCAGCCAGCCTATGGGGGTCAACCATTCATACAAAATTGTGACCGTGAGAGGAGCACCCACACCCCTTTTAAGCACCACTAGGGGAATTTCAGGCTGGGTTAGGTAATCTTTTAAAATGATTGGCTAGGCAAATAGTGCTTACAGTGTACATCTTTGATTGGTTAGGGCAAAAGGTGTGAAAGGGTTGTGAAATGCATGAAAGGGACATATCTGGTCATGTTTGGATATGTCTCCAGGAACTGACTCAGCCCCTGGGCAGCTATCTTCTCTGGCCACATGTCAGTGTAACTGTTAATTAACAGCCCGCCCTTTCCCAGAAATCTTGCCTTCCTCTCCAGGAAACTGAAACTTAGGCCTGGTTAGGTGGCACTTTACTGAAACCTGTCATGGCATCACTTTGGTCCCTTCATTCCCCCCTTGAGTATGGCCCCATCTCGAATCCTTGAGATGTACTTAAATGTTGGTATTGTTGCCTTAGGACCATTAATTGTATTGTGGCTAAGCGATCCTTAACAAATTTGATCAAAGCATTAATAATGCAGGGCCAAAAAGTGAGGGCCAGCAACAAGAGAATAAAGGGATCTGTCAGGGAAGAAATTAGGGTTGTTAACCAAGGGGACCAATTGAGCATAGATTTATACCAGTTTTGATTTTGCTGCCTAAGTTTAGCCCTCTCTTGTAGCCTCTTGCGGACCATGACTAGGCTGTCTGTAATAATGCCCGAGTTGATGATATAAATGTAGCACTGTTCTCCTAGGGCCTGGAAAAGCCCTCCTTGCTGTATAAAGAGCAGGTCTAATCCCCTTATATTTTGCAGTACTACTTCAGCTTGTGAGTCTAGTGACTACTCTAGGTGATGGACAGACCTCTCTAATTGAGTGACATCTGAATTTATAAAATTACTTAGAGCCTGAAAAGTCTGATCCACTCTAATAAAGGCCATTGTACCAGTGCCAATTCCTGCCATTATGCCAGCCCCAACCAACAATGTGAGAAGGATCACTGAGGCCCCCAAATCTCATTTTTCTCTGTGACAGTCTGAGACTTCTCCATATAGAAGCTGAAGTGAAGGTAACAAACCTGAGGGAATAGTGTTACTAGAATGCACAAGCTGGAATTCTGAAGTAGCAGTGGGTGGATGCAAGGCGTTAAGCTGGTGGTGCATGCAAACCAGGTTCCGTTAGGGGGAACAAGGTTGGACATATTAGCATTTGCTGTGACAGTATGATTACAGAGATGCTTAAGGTGAGGGAAGCTATCTAGATTTCCCCTTGTTCCTGTGACAAATAGCCCATTTCCAGTTACAGCTTGAAGGGTAAGGCCTGGGGACCTTCCCCAAGAGCATCTCAGTGGGATTTCTGAAGGAGTTGACAAGTTTCCTGTGGTAGCCCAGCCAGTATAGTATGGGGGCCTGAGGTTTACGCAGAGCCGGCAGTCCTCTCTGGTGAAGTTAGTGGTGGAATTGAGGAAATTAAAGGTGAAATTGACTAACTCAAATAAAATGGATGAATCAGGGACCCTGGGGGGGAGCATGAGTAACCAGGGATTGACTGAGGGGGGAGAAGGCAACCTGAAACTAAGACCAGTGCTGCAGGTTTTAAAATGGGCAATTCTGGAGCTGCTGACCTGGGCAAAGCTGTAGCTGCTGGCACTATAGCTACAGGGGGAGGCCCTGCCAGGGTAGCCTGTTTCTGATCTGAAAGATGAATCCCTATCCGATCCTGACATGTATTACCTTAGGCCCCAAATTCTTCTGGCTTCCCATCCTCTATTAGTTTGTCCTTTTTTGTCAATGATATGGAGATGGGGTTTCTCTTTCCCTTTGATGTCTGTTCTTTTGTTCTACTGATCTGGGTAAGATCTCTATTATTCTTTACGGGGGTGGGGGGAGGTTGGTCTTGCATCCCCATTTATAGCAAAAGAAACTTTCCATTCCCCCACAAGTCCCATAGTCATTTGTCCCTGGGCAAACATAAAATTGCACAGTTGAAAGTTGTTGTTCCTTGCAGTCATCTCTGCAGGTTGCCACAGCATTTTGTCAGTCTTGATAGGCCCTACAATTTCCACCCTTTGGGCTAGGATGTTTCCATATGGAACTGGCCAGGGCACAAAGATCTAGGTGGAAGATGGGAAAAGTGGTACTCACCGGACCTGTTAATGTCAAAGTCTGAACTACTCTTCTGAAGTCTCGTGGGGAAGTCTCAGGGCCCCAAAGTATCCATTTGGTAGAAACAGCTAGATGCTGGCTAGCGTCTGATAGTAGTCTTAACCCCAAGCACGGCTATCACAAGGATAAGGTAGATAGAGTTTTTCATCATTGAGTCTCTAGCTTAAGGATCCTCAATTTGAGTGGGTCCTGTGGGTGTGCAATGGCTCGCTACAGTCCTGGCTTCTCTTCAGGTGCACAGTGGTCTGGGTCCACATGTGGGTCGACAGGCTTTATGTGTGAGTGATATATCCAGGCTGGGATGCCATCCACCTTGATGGCCATTGGAGTAGTAAGGATCACAATGTAGGGTCTCTTCCAGCTGGGTTCAAGAGTCTCCTTCCGGTGTCTTTTGACAAATATTAGGTCTCCCAGTCTGAACCCGTGGGGTGTAGGTTTAGGTGTCTTTTCATATGTGGCCCGCAGTTGGTGCCAGAGACATTCTTGCACCTGAAATAAAGCTTTAAGGAGGAAATAAATCTCTCATCATCAAATTCAGTTAACATTGCTGCTTTTATATTAGGCAACAAGGGTGGGGGTCTTGCAGACATGATTTCAAAGGGAGTCAGTCCCATGGTATAGGGTGAGTTTCGAACTCAGAAAAGGGCAAAGGGAAGAAGAGATTCCCAGTCACTGCGAGTTTCAAGGGTTAATTAATTAGGGTCTCCTTTAGGGTCTGATTCATTCTTTCTACCAGTCCTCAACTCTGGGGATGATACATACAGTGGAGTTTCCAATTTGTCCCCACAATTTTAACTATGGCCTGGGTTACCTGTGAGATGAAGGCTGGTCCATTATCTGACCCCAAAAGAACTGGTAAATGATGCCTTGGAATGATGTAATCCAACAGATTTTTGGCCACAGTTGTAGCAGTCTCATTCTTGGTTGGAAAAAGTGACAGTCCATCATGAAAAGGTGTCTATAATTACAAGTAATTACTTGTATCCATACAAACAAGGTTTTATCTCTGTAAACTCAATTTCCCAATTAACTCCTGGTCAGGTTCCTGTTTCCCTGATTCCCGACTGAGAAACTCTGCTTTTTGCAATTACCAGGTGGCAGGTATGGCATTAGGCTACAGCTTCTGTTGCCTTTTGCCTGCAGTCAAAAACTTTAAGGTGGGCCTGCCTAAGTAAGTCCTCAATCTTCTTTTGACCTAGATTAGTACTCTGGTATATTTGTCTAATGAGTTGGCTAGCAAAGTCCCATAGGAGTATGATTCTTCCATCGGGGGTCTTGTACCATCCTTGTTCCTTATAGGCTATCATACAGGTCTTAATCCTCCTTTGTTCTGTGTTAGTATAGTTTGGCGTCTCTGGCAAGGTTGGTGCCACCATTGGAGGCAATTTTGCCACCAGGGTAGTGGCAACTGAGAGGGCTGCCTCTCATGCCACTTTGTCAGCCCTGTTGTTTCCCTTAAATGTAGGCTCACCTCCTTTGTGCTGTATGGGGCAATGCATGATAGATACCTCCATAGGCAGACATATGGCTTGCAGGGGATCCAAAATCTTTAGTTTATTTTTAATAGTTTTTCTTCTGCTGTCAATAGTCCCCTCTCTTTACAAATGGCCCTGTGAACATGTACCATTGCAAAGGCATATTGGCTATCAGTATAGATATTTAGTCTCTTTCCATGGCCTAGTTGTAAGGCCTTGGTTAGGGCTATCAATTTAGCTTTCTGGGTAGATGTACCTGGAGGGAGGGCTTCTGACCATAGAGTTGTCTCTTCAGTTGTCACTGCAGCTCCTGCATACTGGACACCATCTTTAAGGAAGCTGCTACCATCTGTATACCAGGACAGCTCTGCCCCTTTAAGGGGAACATCCTTGAGATCTGGTTGGGTCCCTTATAAACTGTTCAAGATCTCCAAGCCGTCGTGTATAAGACTGTCCAGGTCCAGTTCAGGTAACAGTGTTGCAGAATTGAGGGCCTGACTGGTGGCAAATTGGACCTGTGGGAGATTGAGAAGAAGTTCTTGGTACTGAGTCAGTCTGGCATTGGTCAGCCGCCTGTCAGGGGGCTGTATCAGCACTCCTTCAATAGCGTGAGGAGTAGTTACTCTCAGGGTTTGGCCCAAAGTGAATTTATCTGAGTCTTGACCAATAAGGCAGTGGCTGCTATTATTCAGAGGCACAGGGACCATCCCATTGCCACTAGGTCTAATTTCTTTGATAAGTAAGCAACCATCCTCTTCCAAGGGCCAAGAGTTTCAGTCAATACCCCTTTGGCTATGCCTTTGTTTCCATTAACATAAACGTGGAAAGGCTTGTGGATATCTGGCAAAGCCAATGCTGAGGCTTCAAGGAGGGCCTCTTTCAATCAAAGGAAGGCCTTCTCCATTTCTGGGGTCCATTCAAGGTATCTTTGTTGTCCCCTCATGGCCACATAGAAAGGCATGGCAATTTCTGTGAATCTGGGTATCCAGAGTCTACAAAAACCCACCAACCCCAAGTACTCATATACCTGTTGCCAGGTTTTGGGGTGGGGGATGTTGAGGATTGTCTCTTTGTGGGCTTGAGACAACAGGTGTTGGCCCCCTTTGAGTATGTACCCAAGATAAGTTACTTCCCTCTGGCATAGCTATGCCTTTCTGGCTGAAACTCAGTATCCCGTGAGGTCCAATTCTCTCAGCAAGGCCTCTGTGGCTGAGTGGCAAGCTCCTTCATCTGAGCCTGCTGTAAGAAGGTCATATATGTACTGCAAGAGGGTTATTTGGGAATGGGCCTGACAGTACTCACCCTCATCTTCATGGAGTGCTTCATCAAAAATGGTGGGTGAGTTCTTGAATCCTTGTGGCAATCTAGTCCATGTTGATTATCCTTCGATTCCACGTTCTGGATAATTCCATTCAAAGGCAAACAGAGGCTGGCCAGGGCCGGTGGAAGACTGAAGAATGCATCCTTAAGGTCCAGCACCATGTACACACTGCATTCAGGTGGCAAAGTGCTCAGAAGAGTGTACAGGTTCTGCACCTTGGGGTGGATGTCTTCCACCCCTTTGTTAATTGTCCTCAAATCCTGCATGGGTTGGTAGTCATTGGAATGGGGCTTCTTTACTGATAGGAGGGGGGTATGCCAGGCAGACTGACAAGGAACCAGTATCCCTTGTTCCTTCCTATAGTCAGTTTATGTGAGGTGTTATACCTAGTTTGGCCTGTTGGGGCATAGGGTATTGACAGACTCAGATTGGGCTGGCATTAGCCATCAGTTGGACCACAATTGGGGCCTGATGCTTGGCCAGCCCAGTCTGATTTCTTTCTGCCCATACGCCTTTAATCCTTTCCCATAGTTCCCTCAGATATGGGCTTTCAAGTGTAGCTTGAGAAGATGAGGTATAGACTTTATATACCTCCTCCAAGGACACAGTTAACACATGTACAGGACCATTTTGATAGAGAACCTGTACTCCCTCGGGGCTGAAATGGATTTGTGACCACATTTTAGTCAAGAGGTCTTGCCACAGGAGTAGACATGGGCACCCAGGGATAACCATGAATGAATGGGGTACCCATCCCATTCCTAAGTCCAGTTCTCTTCTGGTAGTCCATGAATATATTGATTGTCCCAGTGGCTCTCTGGACCCATGTTCTTTTGGTGGACAGGGTCCCATAGGTTGTTTCAGGATAGAATGCTAAGGCCCAGTATTGACCAGGAAGTCCACTGGTTTTCCTGCCACATTCAAGGTTACCCAAGGCTTATGGATGGGATGTGAGTCCTGATGCCCCCAGTCACTAAGTTCTATTTCCAGGATTGTAGGATTTTTGTCCCTTTGTCTTTTTAGACATTCATTTTTCCAATGTCCCATCTCTTTGCAATAAGCATATTGGCCCTTTTGGAAATTGAGTCAATATTGTCCTTCCACTCTCAACTGTGGGGCTGGTTTGCTCCTGCCTCTCCCATAAACCATGGTTTTAAGTTCCCTTGGGTCAGATTTTTCCTTGGTGGCCAGTAGTATTTTGGCTAATCCTCTAGTCTATTTATCTTCTGTAGTCTTTCTATTATTATAAACTTTTCTGCTATTGCTACAAGTTCTGACATATGCTTACCTGTGAAACTGTCCAGAGAACCAATTGTTCCCCTAAGAAAAGCTCCACTATTGAGTCTTGGTGGTGGTGCTGGGTGTCCCCAGCAATCCCTGGTGAGCCCCCAATGTAACGGTATAAAAATCGCTGAAGAAAGAACCTGGACTCAAATAGTATGTAAAAGCAAAGAGCATTTATTCTGTAGAATCATCCAGCCTGTGGGGATCAACCATTCATAGAAAATGGTGACCCCAAGAGGAGCACACAGGCCCCTTCTCAGCACAAATAGGGGAATTTCAGGTGGGGTTAGATAATCTTTTAAAATGATAGGCTAGGCAAGCATCAGTTATAGTTGTACATCTTTGATTGGTTGGGGCAAAAGGCATGAAAGGGTTGTGAAAGGTGTGAAAGGGACATATCTGGTCATGTTTGGACATGTCTCCAGGAACTGACTCAGCCCCTGGGCAGCTATCTCTTCTGGCCACATTTTAGGGTCACTGTTGATTAACAGCATGCCCTTTCCCAGAACTCTTGCTTGCCTCTCTGGGAAACTGAAACTTAGGCCTACTTAGGGTGGCACTTTACTGGAGCCTGTCATGGCTCCATTCTAATTCAATCCATCCTTCATTACTAAATTGAAAAAAAAAAAAAAGTCAGAAAGATCTCAACTTAATAACTTAATATTCCTTAGGACCAGGTTAAAGCAAGAATAAATCCAAATCAGTAGGCATAATGAATTTATTAAGATCAATGTCAAAATTAATAAGACACAAGTGTACTGATTGATGGAATAAGTCAAAACTCCATAAAAAAGTAAACATAAAAAAAGCAAAGACCAAACCTATCACTTCTTGAACTGTCATGATGGACAGAAATTTCCTGAAGCAAGGATCCAAAATGAAGTTTTCCTCCCTTATGTTGTTTCTGATGGGTATAGACATACAGGTAACTATAGTACTCCTTTTGTTTTGGCATTTGGCTGATATTACTTTGTGTTCCTCTCATTGCTTGCAAGAATCTCCATTTTGAAACAATACGTCTTATGCCAAATAATCTCCAATGATGACTGTGCTCCTTTTCCTAGAATATTCTTTTCCACTTGTTTACTTTTTGTTGTTGTTGTTTAAACAGGAATGTGCTGTTATAATCATTTCCAATTTACTGAAACATTCTAGTAGGGGTGTTGGGCTTTCTAAGATGGAGAGGCATTTTCACTCAATGATGACCTTTCATGAGGTGTTTTGATCCTTTCTTCTCAGTTTTTGATCCCAATTATAACACTTCTATTTATTTAATGTGAGCTAAAATGTTTTCCAGGTCCCAAGAGACTTTAGTACATATGCTAGCACCGTATTCTGGGAATCTTGCTAAGATGATCAATCTTGCCTCATGAGAGAGTCCTGTGCTTGTAAGTCCTTATCCATATCATGTTCTGCCCTCATGGCCTAACCACATTAAAATTCTGGCCATGTATATTTTCTGAAATCCTGCTGCACATCTTAACTGTATCTTGAATATCTATTTCAGCCATCATCCTTTTCCTTTATTTGTAAACTTAACTCTTCCCTATTAGTGAATTCCAGGTCAGCCTGAGCTAGAGTGAGACCCTACCTTGAAAAACTTAAAAAAAAATAGTGTACAGGGAGGAGGAAAACTGAATGAATGAAATCAAAATTTCATTAGCATATCATTTACTTTATATCTTAAAGTATCTTTGGTGACATGTATATCCAAATATGAGCCTCAGCCCCAAAATTAGAAAGCCAAATAGTACCAGGGAATAACCTCCAAATTGGTGAGAGTCAGGGGACAAATGATTTTTTTTTCCAACCTAAGTAGATAATTTTGTGATGCAATGTATACATATGTATGTATGTATGTATGTATGCATATATATATATAGAAGGACTGCTGAATCACCACTCCCTGTTTTTTTTGTTTTTTTTCCTCCTTATCCCCATCTCTTTGCCCTTGGAATTGATTCTCCAATATTTTACACAAGTCAGTATCTTGGGCTGCATAACTGATTAATAGAGCCTGGGTTGATCAAAAGAAAGGTCACATGGATAGTAAGCAAGTCACACTTTCATAAATGGAAAGAAGCTTCTCTTGCAGAAGTGGGAGTAAGTCATAATCAGCTATCTTGAGGTCTTCTTGGAAGGAAATTCTGCAAAATATAATTTGGAGCAAATTCTGTGTATAATGACAATCATCAGTGTGAAATGCTTAGCACTAACTATTATAAATAACTGTTATAAATGCAATTCTTTATTTAGATCCTTACTCAATGAGGATTAGTTTCAGTCCTATTGATAATGGAAAGGATCTAATGGCTCCAACCTTCTATCAGGTGGCTGGAATATTCTGCAATATTAGTGGAATGTGAGAAGTGCAGTGTCAGTGTATGTTGAACAGAAAATGATGAGGGGTCACCAAGTTGAATTCCTCAATGGTGTGAATTATATTTTACCTTAAGTCTGGGGAATGCATTTGTTTGTTTGCTTGCTTGTTGTTTGTTTGTTTGTTTTTGTTTTTTTTTTGTTTTTTTTTTGTTGTTGTTTTAAAGCAGAGTCACTCTCTAGCTTGGGCTGACCTAGAACTCACTCTTTAGTTTTCTCTGGCCTCAAAGTCATGGTGATCCTACTACCTCAACATCCCAAGTATTGGTATTATAGACATGTATCACCATGCCTGATGCTGCTATCAAGGGAATTTTATGTTGCTAAGATCTTACATACCAAATATTCCTGTCACAATGAAAGTTGGTATTTGACTGCATAGTTCCTAGATACATGAATATTACTTACCTGGTAAGAAAGATGATCTTTCATATATAGATTGACTCAGTCTGATCATTATATTGTAAAAAATCTCCACAGAAGTGGATGCCCATCAAATATATATATACTCACATGGAAAAAAATAATTTCACAACATATTGCAGTTTTTTACTGAGAAATTTATTATATGAACATATTGCATATTTGTCATATTCCCATCAGTTATACACTTATCTTCCATCTTCCATACCCTCATCCCACCAAGAACCCTTCACAGAAGGGTTGTTGTTATTCACTAAAGGGCCATGAATGTACCAGTCAGTCTTTGTGAGGGGACTGTAGTAGACAGCTTCAGGTTCACTGAGATGAACTTCCAAACCAGGCATAGTTATGGAGGAAGGACTATTTATTGAAGCTTACAGATCCAGGCGATGTTCCATAATAGTAGTAACAGTTACGCCCCTCTTAAAAGACCAGGGAGAGAGAGAAAGAGAGAGAAGCCACAAGTCAAATTCTTAAAACACCACACCACAAACAAGCACACTTCAGGAACTTCAGGAAGAAACAGAAACTTTGCATACCTTGAAAATGGAATTTCAAATCCACTACCACACCTTAGAGCTGGACCCTAAGATCCGCCCAGTGACACCTTCTTCACTCAGGAGGCTGAAGTTCTAAACTAAAATTGTAATAAAACACTGAATGTATTGGGGGCCATCTAGCCAAACTACCACATACTTCCCCTGGCCCCCAATAGATTCATAACCATCTCATATTATAAATTTTATTCAGTCCAATTTCCAAGGTACTCACAGTTTTTACCAATTTAAGAGAGTTCCAAAGTCCCAAGGTTCCTCAGAGATTTTAGACTATAGCTTGGCTATCAGTCTTGTAAAATCAAACAAGTTACATATTTTCAACACATAAAGGCAGAGAGTAAACGTTTTCAAGTGGTGTAAGGAATGAGAGGGAGAGAGTGGAACAAAGCAAACTCAAGGAAACATCAAACTTCTGCATTTCAAGTTCAGTTCTAACCAGTGACTGACAGTCTCTGGATTTTCCAATTCCACCCCTCCAGCTGGGCAGAGTCGCCAGGGAACACTTTCATCCCAGGCCAACAGTGCACTCCATTGGTAGCCCTTGCATAGTTCTAGTATATCCAAAATATCTTTGGGTCTTCATGCAAACCCTGGTCCATCTTTCAATGGCTATTCAGCCTATCAGGGTAGTTACACCCTGCCTCATGCCACATCTCAGCAGCAGCTCTTAGAACCATGTGAAATTCATAATCACTCCATGCATTTTTCATGCTTCCAAAACTAATACCAAGAGTGCAAGACACAGCCATATTCTTAATTCAGTGACGGAATGAATCATAAATTGTAAAGCAGGTTCCTTCCCCAGTGAACTTTCTCCAAAAGAGTTTTGCATATGTCTATCATAGTCTTTCCTCAGTCTTTCCATTATTTTAATGTAAAGCAGTTGGGCCATCTTCCTTAAGATTAATAGTGGGTTTCACAATAACAGCTTCAGCAACCTGAAACCAGTCTCAGCACCTCTAATTTTAAGTTGCTTGAGGTACTCCAACTTAAGATCGTAAATCTCTCAGTCCAATGTCTTTAGCCAAGCACATCAGTCCATTAAAAATTAAATCTTGATCAAACCCTCTGATTCTGAGCAGCAGAGCACAGCCAGCCCTTATGACAGTAACCCAGTTGCAACAAAGTCCTCTGTAGTCTTTCTTTCCCCTTAGGAAGTTCATAAGCCAAGCCTCCAAGTTCAATTCTCTTTGCATTTAGTATTTTCAAACTCTCATAAAAATAATCCATAAAACTTGCTTATCACTTCAGAAGGTGTCTTCAGTTATAAGTACCAAGACCATGCCCATTCCTCCAAAACAAAAGTTCCAAAAGACCAAAATCCACATGGTCAGATTCATCTCACTCCACATCCTGGTACTAATTTCTGTAGTAGACAGCTTCTGGTTCACTGAGATGAACTTCCAAATGAGACAAAGTTATGAAGAAGAGGATATTTATTGAAGCTTACAGATCTAGGGGAAGTTCCATAATGGTAGTAGAAGTTGGCCCCCTCTTAAAGGGCCATGCAGAGGGGGAGAGAGAGAGATAGAGAGAGAAAGAGGCCACACAAGCACACTTCAGGAACTCCAGGCAGAACTGGACACTTTGCATATCTTTAGATTGGAATTTCAAATCCAATTCCACACCTTAGGGCTGGACCTACCCAGTGATACCTTCTCAACTCAGGTACCTGTAGATCTAAATTAAAAATTGTATAAAACACTGAATATATTGGGGGCCATCTATTCAAACCATCACAGGGACAATGCCTCAGAATGCACTCTCCCACTAAGTGACTCTTGCATTCTTTCAGGTGTGTCTTTTGCAATTCCTTGCATGGCATATTATAAATCCCCTTGAGTGTTGATCTTTCAGCAGCCTCTGATTTTTGTATTTTGATGAGTTTGAGTCTCCTTAGTCTTTGCTGCCATTTACCAAGAGGAGGCTCTCACACTCACAGTGATTAGATATTGGGCTGTCTTATTGGGAGAGAACTCACACACAGTACTGAAAACCAAACCTATGGCTTGGAAGATCACAGACCTGAGAAAGAAATTTCACTGTTCTTTGTCTAAAAGAAAATGTTATACCCATGTTATAAATATTTATATTTATCCCCTTCTATCCAGGCTGCTTTACTCTTGGTTACAAAACCTGCTTTTTACAGATAGAAGCAAATACCAGGGAGGCCTAAAACCATCATTACAAAAATAAAAGAAAGATGACTGCCTATTCCAAGATGAATCATCTCTATCATATCTGCCAGGGCACAGGAAATTACAGCAGAAGTGGTGGCTTAAATCTGAGTGCTGCTGTCACTGCTAGTATATGCCCATTTTGAGTGCTTCACCTACATGTCCCTATTCCTGGGCTCAATATTTAAAATATAACTTTTCATTTTTTCTATGTAAGAACATGATATTAAAACCATTATAAACCAACAATTCTATATTATTATTCAAGGTCACATCAAAAATGGACAATAAGGATTTTCACAACAGGTTTTGCCTACCATCATTATTTTCCTTCTCTACAGTGCTTGTCATTTGAAGTTGTCATGCCACCATATTATGTGTAACCTTCCTTCTTCTTCCTTTATCAATGTTTCATGGAAAGCACTCCCTTAATGTACACATGTGAGATACAGACAGCTGTCAATACTGTGTTGTCTCCCTCATACTGCTTCTTATGTCTTCTTTAGCTATTCAGATATAATTTCATTTATTCTAAGAATAAGGGTTTATTTTATGCTCTATTAACTTTATATCCTGGTAGAATATAAAGTAAACAGGTAATGATCCATATTTACAAAACACGTAGAAAAGTGGTAGTTGGGATAAATAAAATTTCAGTATATACTCAAGCTCAGCTGCACTAAAGACAACAGTACAGACATAGTCTGTAAGAATCTATCAGAAATCTAAACTAATACATGTGCATTCAGTTGGTCAGTTAAAAATAATGATAAACATTTACAATGGAAAAGAAATTTTATGAAATAGTGAATACCATGGTATATTCAAAACAAAATAAGGAAAAGATATCTGTTTTACTAGTTTTGTTTTAAAATATAAAACATAGGTCTGTCCCTAGTTTTTGAACTAAAGTTGGTCCTTGAAGGAAGAAAAGGAGTTCAAAAGGCATACAGTATTAGAGCTTGATAAACCAACAAATAAAAATAAATGAAAATAAAATATAGATCAAAAAACAGATGCATCTGAGAAAGTTTCATGCCACTATAGCAAACCCTAGGTGTGAACCTAATTCTCTTTTGTGTGCTTTTAAACACTTTGTATTGACATATTCCATACATATAGGCAATGTCCCATGATATAATCCCCTCCTACTACCCTCCTTTCCCCTCTTCTTAATATCCCTTCACTGCATCCCTTCTTCTTTTCCAATTTATTTCTCTTCTATTTTGATGTCATTTTTTTCCCTCCTATTATGCAGGTCTTGAACAGATAGCATCAGCCGCTGTGAGGTCATGAATGCCATAGCCAAATTTTATGTTGAAGACAGTATTGCACAGTACTCTTTCCCTTCCTTTGGCTGTTCATTCTTTCTGCCACCTCTTACCCAAAGGTCCCTGAGCCTTGGAGGGTGTTTATGATGAACACCTAACTGTCTCTTCTCAACACATTGGTGAGTTTCAAGTCTCCTCAGTGGTCACCACCATGTGGAAAGGGAATCTTCTCTAGCCAAAAGTGACAGTAGCAACAGTATAAGGGCATAGACATTTAAGGGGCAGTTTGTTGAGCATTATATATTCATTTGCCAGAAAATAGTAGTAGTTTTTCCCCTAGGCCTTATGACCTCCATGGGCTTTTGATTACATGATCTTCTTTCCTATAAGTCTAGACTAGAATCTAACATCAAAAACACTGAAAAGTCAGGTGTAGTGATACACTACTTTAATCCCAGCATTTGGGAGGCAAGAGGTGGGAGGATCAGTGTGAGTTCAAAGCCAGCCTGAGACTATATAGTGAATTCCAGGTCATTCTGGGCTAGAATAAGACCCTACCTCAACAAAACAAATGAACAAACAAAAAGCTGAATAAATATATTCAAAATAACACATAAATAAAATATTTTCACAAGCAAACTGGTTTATTTTATTTTACTTTTTTGAGGCAAGCCCAACAGACCCAACAGACTGTCCTTTTGTTATGATAGGGAGTGGGAGCTAGAAAGAGAGAGAGAGAGAAAAAAGAGAAAGAGAGAGAGAGAAAGAAAATTGGTGTAACAGGGCCTCCAGCTACTATAATTGAAGTCCAGACACATGTACCACCTTGTGTGAATGTGTGACCTTGCACATGAATCCCTTTACGTGTCTGGGTTATGTGAGATCTGGGGAGTTGATTATGGGTCCTTAGGCTTTACGGGCAAGCACTTAACTACTGAACAATCTCTCCAGTCCTATTTTAAAAGATATTTTTTATTATATTTATTTGTGTGGTAGGAGAGAGTGAGAGAGAGAAAGAAAATGGACACACCAGTGCCTGTTGCCACTGCAAATAAACAACAGATGCATGTGTCACTCTGTGTGTCTAGCTTTATGTATTGGAGAATTGAATCAAGTCCATTAGGATTTGCAAGCAAGTGACTTTAACCACCAAGCCATCTCACTAGTACAAATAAAACCACCTTGGAGAAAAAAAATGATTATAAACATCAAAAGAAAAATGTTTTCAATACTACAATTAAAACAGTCATTATTTTGATTATAGTTGGTTCACCACTTTTTTAGGCAAAATAATTACAAAAATATTTACTCTAAATATCAAAATTATTACTGGATTTGTGGTTTACATGAAGTAGTGGTAAAAGCAGGAAAAAAGTCTCAGAAAAGGTCACAATATGTGCCAAACTAGAAAAAATTTCTCAACAAAAATTTAGAAGAATGCTCTGTTTGAAAGAATTCCCAAACACAATGACAATCTTTTTCTGCATTATGTGTTTCATTGTATCTTGTTGTCGTTTACTTAGAAGTTTTAAAGCCTCAGACACAAAAACATGTTCATAGGAGAATATATAAGGACAGTATTAAGTACCAGCCTGCTCATAAACTCAGTTCTGTCCTTTATGTTCAATGGATGTGGTTTCTCTTTGAGATGAATTTCATGTTCTCTGTTTTGGACATAGTGATAATCTTCTCAGAAGCTCTGGAAAACAAGTTATTTCTGTGCTGATTAAGAGATAACCAAAGCACTAGGGGATTGATTTTATTCAAAGAATTAATTCCTCACTTTTTGTTTGAATTTAGGCATTATGTTTGTGAGCACCCTTCCTTAAAAAATTTGGAAATCATTTTTGAAGGAAGAAACAGTACAGATCTCTTTTAAGAGATGGAATTTGAAACTTGAACAGTGTATAAGATATTAATAGACCTTTGAATTTTATTTTTAAAGCTTAGTGTAAGATATTTTGTAAAAATAAGGGAAATTAATACTTTATACATCATTTCATTGTTTGAAAAATTATTTAATAATGTTTTCTTGAATTGTGCTTAAGTGTTCTAGTTCTTCAGTTATAGTAGTAAGTAGTAAAAAAATATTAACTTAAAACTCATGAAATGCATGGTACATATATTACTTGAGGGTTTTACTAATTTTGTTAAAAAATGAGTTTTAGGGATTCACAATTTGTGATTTTTATTAGCTAAATCTATATAAAATACACAACAATTATTATTATTTGGTCAATGACAATATGCTTGCATGTAACTATTAACAGACTTCCATTTTAAAAGTAGGAAAGGAAACTGCAATAATAATTTAGAATGATAAGTGATGGAAAGTTGTCAAAGGAGACCAGAAATGTAAGTAAAGAAAATTCCAAGTAATGTGTATAGTTAGTTTATCTTTGGGCTAAAAAAACTATCTTCAAGATAATAATTGCAGAGTCACTCATGTCTATCAAACATTTTTTCATCCAGAAAACAATATTATGTGACTTTTATATATTCATAGAATCCTTATATGATTTGTCCATTTGTCATTTGCAATAAATATCTTATAACTTAAAAAATTAACCAAATTAATTTCCATTTTATCCTATGAAATTATATGAAATTCCCTTTAAAAATGCAACAATGTATTTTTACATATTCTATGAATACTAATGAGCAGTAAAGGAACCATTTATACCAATATATTCAGCAACTATATTAAATGTACACATCACTTAAAGGTACATTCTTCAAGCTGATAAGAGAAAATAAATAATCAAACATCTCTATACTTATGCAAAATATGAATTATCAGAAACTTCTTAGGAAGAATACTCCTAGGCTAGCTGCTTTTATTTTGAGGACAAATAAGACCAATTTCACACAAATGTCTTAAGAAATTAGAATAGTAGGAGTCAGTATCACAACTTGACAAAGGTATTCCAAATTTACAATTATACAAAAATTATTTAGAGATAATCCATTAAAGATTCTTTTGTTATTAAAATCCTACATTTGGGCTGGAGGGATGGCTTAGCGGTTAAGGCATTTGCCTTCAAAGCCAAAAGACCCAGGTTTGATTTCCCCAGGACCCATGTAAGACAGATGCACAAGGGGGCACAGGTGTCTGGAGTTCATTTGCAGTGGCTGGAGGCCCTGGTGTGCCAATCCCCCCCCCTCTCTTTCCTTCTCTGTCAAATAAATAAAATAATTTTTAAAAAAATCCTTTATTCAACTTTTACTAAAATATCATTCTATGCTAGTAATAGATTACATGTATTACTTTTTTGAACTTTTGATACCATATTATTCAGCATATACCTAATTGATACAGAAATAACTGAAAAATGATAGCCCCACTTTTATTAAATGAAGATTCTGTGTCAATTCTGTTTGTATCTAGTTCCTCCTTTGTTATTTTAAGTGAGAACTGAATATTTAAAACTCATCTCAGGGAAAAAGCTAAAGCAGTATATGGAAGTTACCATATACCATAAGTTTTATGTTTTAAAATGAATATTCAGGTGCTATCATGTCCTATATATGGGACTAATATCAGGAAAATGTTTCTTCTCTACCAGTTTACCCCTATCTTTTTTTTCTGTGAGTTTCTTTAACATTTTTTATTAATAACCACCTCCTTTTCACTGAACACTCTCCTATTTCCAAGTACTTCTTCCTCTGTTTTCATGCCTTACTCCTTTGGTACTCATTTGTCCTCCATGCCAAGATATTGGTGCTCAGAAGTATGCAGATCTTGTGGGGCTAAGGACAACCGCTGTGAGGTCATGAATATACCAGTCAGTTCATGTCTACAGAACAGTTCCCTAAGTACTACTATCCACCCTGTGGCTCTTACATTCATTCTTTCCCCTCTTCTACAATGTTCCCTGAGCCTTGGAGGGCATGGTAAAGATGTCTTGTTTAGTGTTGGGCTCTCAATGGCTTCATATTTTCAGTGTTAATGAATCTCTTCAGTGTCTACCACCATCTCCATAGAGAAGCTTGTTTGGTAAGCAGTGAGAGCAGCATTCATGTTCTTTCCTCTGCAATGTTTCCTGAGCTTTGGTGAGTGTAATGGAGATGACTTATCCAATGCTAAGCACTGGGTTTTCTCTTCTTCTCCAGTCTTTGAAGAGTCTTGAGTCACCCCAGTACTCATCATCATTTGTAAATAGAAGTTTTTCTAACCAAAAGGGATAATAGCATTAACCAATATGTGTAAACATATATGTTTGGGAAGGAATTTGATGGGACTTAATATATCCATTTTGCCAAAGAATAGTGGTAGCTTCTTTCTAGCACCCTATGTCCTTCAAAGTCATAGGATGTTAACAAGATTTTCAGTGTTAGGCATAAATGCCATCCCACTGAGTGGGCCTCAACTAGAAAGCAATTGGTTGCCTCCATAGCTTATATGCCACTATTGTACTTTTGGTCATATCTTGCTTGGCTAGTTCATGATGTGTCTTGCAGGATCCAGTGTTTATTAAGACTGTTGATGACTTTTCTCCTCCAGCAGCCTGAATAGTGCTTTACAACATTATGACAGGTAGCCTGCAAAGAGTTTGCCTTCAGCTAAATTCCAGCTTGATATCTCTATGTCCTGTGACTGCCATGGAGTGTCTTCAGCAGTAGGGTCCTACCATGCATCCTGGAGGATAACCAAAACCAATGCTAATAATCTATATTGTTTTCAGAGGACTCAGGGGCCTTCCTAACCAACAACTCACTGGGTGAGGGGGTGAACTTGGATTTACTTTGAAACAATTTATGTCTTTAGAGAAAATCTTTTTCCACCTCAGCAGGGTACTTCTGCCCAAATGCACTCTTCTTCCCATTATATTTTTAATTAACTAATGGAGAATCACATCTATATGACTTGTTTATACTGTATTTACTTTTGTGTACATCTCTTCCTCTCCTGTCCCTTTCCCCTGCTCCTACTTAGATATTTCTACTTCCTGTTCTACTGCATTTGTCTTGCAGATGAATCTAACCTGATTTGTTTAATAAAACAGCTTGCTTATCACAGGGCTATAACCCAAGTAACTCAGGAGAATTGCAAGTTCAAGTCCTGCTTGGAATTTAGTTAGGCCTTTTCTCAATTTTTAAAAAATGTTAGTTTAAAAAGGCTTAGAGCTATGTCTCAAAGCTGTAGTACTCACATAGCATGTCCAAGATTCTACATTCAATCCCTACTATTGAAAAATAAAATAATAATAACAATAAATGATCAGGCTGGAGACTCTACTTGTCCAGAAGAATTGCTGTTCATGAAAAATTTGAAAATAATTTCCACCCTGGAATGTGTAAAAATAATCTTGCAGAAATCAGTACAGAACTTTTTAGTGAATGTTAGGCAGGTTGGAAAGGCTCTCTATAATGTTGCCTGCATATTTACTAGTTGGTTTTGTAAGAAAAGAAAAAAAATGCATTAAATTATCTATTTAATAAACATGCTGAGTCCCCTACTATATTCTGTAAACCATAGATGTCTAAGAACAGGCTATGTTTGTGTAGCGTTTGGCTGCACAAAAGTCTCCATCTGAGTTTGACAGAGGTGCTGAAGACCAGCTGTGCTAGTCTCACAGATCTTACGCTCTACTTTATACAGGAAATGACAACTATTTTTAATTAGATCAGAGCTGTGTGCTTTGTCTAGTCTTACTGCAGTGGTTTATTCTGGGTGATTTTGTTTTTGTTTCATTATGCAATGCTGGGGATAGAACCGAGACCTGATATTGAATCCGGGATGCTGAAACACCAAGTTACTCCCCAAGCTAACAAAACAAATTTCGAAAAAAACTATTAGGATATTTTTCCTATCTGCTGAGATATTCTCTAGACACACATGTTTGTAAGATGATAACATGTTTTTTTATCTTGATGCTATGAGTCATCGAGAAATTTTGAAATAAGATTAATATGTTTGATTTAATGTTCAGAAACTGCTTAAAAGAACACAAAACAAATTGCCACCAAATTACTATTGTTTTTGTCATTTTAGAACTTAGAAAGGTCTTAGTAAAAATAAGAAGTATAAGGTTGGAGTGATTGTTCAGAGGTTATGGCACTTGCCTGCAATGCCTAACAACCCAGGTATGATTCCTAAGTGCCCAGGTAAAGCCAGATGCATAAAGTACCACATGTACATGGAGTTTGTTTGCAGTGGCTAGAGGCCCTAGTGGGACATTCTCTCTCTCTCTCTCCAAAGAGTATATATGTATTTGACAGGCTGGCAATGACATGTATGTAAAGTAGCTGATTAATTTAATAATATCTGCAATATGTTCCTTTAATTTCTTTAATATCACACTATATTTTTGCTGATTTTAAAAAATCCAGGTTCACATAAAAGTTTACAAAAAGATAACTTTAAATTTTACCACCATGCTGGGAATTTCATGTGAATCTTATGTTACAAAATATGGTAATCTTAAGGGAATAGATGTAAAACAGCTTCCATTATACTCCTCTATATTGTCCTATTCTTAGAGAAAAAAAGTTTCAAATTATTGACAAACTGCTAAGCCTCTCTATGACGGTTTAGCTATATATTTGTCACTATTACTTCCTGTCACATATACTTTTCACATCCTTAATTCAACATATTATGTGATTCCCTGATTTCTAAAACCCACACAAACCTAATGGTACTCAAACTGCATGACATATTATTTTATTTAATAATGCATTTTCTTCTTTAAATTAAGATAAAGTTCTACCTATTTGCAATCAAACTATTTTATCATAATAGAGAGTATAGAAAAATATGTGTAACATGTAAGCAAAAATGACTCTATAAAAACACTTATGAGAATGTGTTCTAAAGGAAGAGAATGTGATATTTATTGTGAACTCCGCAGATGGAATGCTGGGCTCCATCTTTGCTAAGCAGTTTTTCTTGTGAAACTTCTAAATTTTAGTGTGCTACTCATGGCTCTGTGATCTGTGATCCTAGTTAACTCTCTACCACCCTCTGTTTAATGAAATGTAAGATAAATTTTACTTTATAACATTGTTTGCAAAGGTGATATGTGGCAACACACCCTGAATTAGGCCACACTGTGGGGTTTTTTGCCTTTGTGCTCTGAAAAGCTTGACTATTGATTCTATTGCTGTCACTCCTGGCTATGTGGCAGATGCTCCATCAGCACCACCCTCACTGTCAGAACATGTGTTATGAAATAGGTGGCCTTTCTCAATAATGGGCAGGAGAAACCTTAGTTATACATGCTAGTCTCGGATCCAGTGCTTTGTGTCAAAAAGCGAAAGGAGAAAGAAAGAAAAAAAAAAACTAGTAGAATTTTTCCTGTAAAAGAAAAGGGTACTTGCGAAAACTGTATGAGTAAGAGACATGAAAACAATTTGAACTTTGTATATTTTCATTCTGTGTATAAGCCCAAAGCTTGGAAAGAACTTCTAATAAGGGCACACATAATTTTATATTATTTCTTGACCTGAAGAGTATTCTTGACTGGGAATAATTTTCTATGGATTAGAAGAAGGATGGCTGTGCTTTTTATTGCATATTTGATTAGTCAAATCTGATATTTTAAGCAAAAATAACATCCTAATAGAATTTCTATTTGTTTTATTTTTCTGTTCTTTGACAATTTTATATATATATATATATATATATATATATATATATATATATATTCATATAAAATCCCCTTTGCCCTTCCTTATCCCTTCCAACTCCTGCCAAACGTTCTTCTGCCCTCCCACATACTAGTGGATGCATCATTGAATGAAATGATGACTCCTTTCCCAGCAAGTATTGACTACCAGTAGCTTCTAAGGCAGGGGTAGGGACTCAAAAGTCCATCCTTTATTCATGACAGAATGGTGACTATCTCTGTTCTCTGTATGTCTTAAGCAGGTAACTTCTGCTGCTTTGAGCCCATGAGTGCAATGGCCATGTCATGTTCAGATGAGATCTCCATGACCTTCATCTACACTCTCCATCACTTACATACACCCCCTCCTTGCCATTGTGAGATGATCCCTGAGCCTGCCAGGGATTATAGATGCCCAATATAGGGCCAACCCCTCAGAAGTTACTCATTTCCAGCTCATTGACAGGTTATGAGACTGCTTTACCCTCAGCTGGCTGAAAAACAGCAAACTTTTATTAGCCCAATGCTGAGTGCAGCACTAACCTGTGAGTACAAACAACAATTTATAAAGATAGTTAAACATCAAATCTGTTTAGCAACAGTAGTAGATTCCTGTTCCTACCCAGGGCATATATATACCCCAGCCTTGGGCTTTTGTCCTGGCTTATAGAAAGCAGTTGGTTACCCCTATCGCAGTGAAGCCACTACTGCACCAGTGTCTCATGCCTGAAAGACTGCTATTGTAGATTGCTGAGCAAGACTTTTTATCCCTTAGCACTTTGCATCGCACATTCTCACAGTATAAGAGCTTGTTAGTAGGAAGGAAGCTTGTAGGTTACTCCAGCTAGATTTCTTTACATCCTGCAACCAAAGAGTGGGGAGCAGAAATAGAATCTTACTCTTCTATTCTGGAGGGTACTCAGAAGCACTGGAAATAACCTGTAATATTTTGGGGGATCTCTGTACCTTCTCTGACCAACAAATGATATATCTGGCACTGATATTTTGGTTTAATAAATAGCACTGAACTTCTAGTAGCAGCATTACCCATCCATGCAGATTAATTATATTCATTCTGTTTTGTTAAGTTATATTTAAATTATTTTACAAGGTGGTAGGTTTCCATTAGGGTTCTTCATATCTCCTAAGTTTTAGTTACCCTACACCCTAATATCTTCTTTTGCACACATTCCCCACTCTCATCCCTGCTTAATTCTTGCCATCTCCAGTATTCCCACTTCCATTGCCTTGATACTACTTGTGTTCTACTATCCCCTCTTAAAGGTTTTCGTCATACATAGACCCTTTCCTACTTTTCTGGTCTCTCCTGGTATATTCCAAACTAAACATATGGATTTGTACATTCAGGTGAGGATTACATCTCAGATAGACCATATTACAATTTCTTTCTGAGCCTGGTTTACTACACTCAGGGTCATATTTCCCAGTTCCATCCATTTTTTGCAAATTTAATAGTTTTGTTTTACTTTATAGTTGAATACAAGTCCATTGTGTATATGTATTTCATTTTTATTTTGTATTCATCAGTTTATAGACAGCTAGGGTGATTCTGTTTCATAGATATTGTGAGTAAAACAGCAATCAACATGGGTGCAAAATAACTTTGTGGTACAATGAATTAGTTTGAGCATATGATCTGGAGTGATATGGCTTGGTTATATGGTATACCTCCTTTTCCCACTCTCTCTCTCTCTAACATTTCTTTCCTTGATGATAGCTATTCTTGCTGAGGTGAGCTGGAATTTCACAGATGTTTTAATTTCCATTTTCTAAAGGCTAGGGTTATTGAACACTATTTTTAGATATTTATTGGCCATTTGTTCTTTAGAGAACTCTTCAATTCCAGAGCCCACATTTTGATAGTATAGTTCATTTTCTGGGTGTTTAGTTTTTTGAATAATTTATGTTAATTATGTTAATATTAATAATCTGTCAGATGCATAGCTGTCAAAGACTTTCTCCAGCTCTGAAGTCTGCATCTTTATTCAAAGAGGTTCCTTAATTGTACAGAAGTTTTTTAAGTTCACGAGGTCCTGTGTAGCAATTGTTTGCCTTATTTCCTGGGTAACTAGAGTTCTACTCAAGAAGTCCTCAGCCATGTCTCTATCTTGGAGTATATTCCCTATTTTTATCTAGTTGTTTCAGCTAAGGTCTTATATTGAGGCTCCTGATCCAGTAGAAGTTGAGTTTTGTACAGGAAGAGAGATATGGGTCTAGTTTCTTCTAAATGAGTTTTCTCAATACTATTTGTTGGAAATGCTGTCTTTTCTTCACTGTATATTTTTGAAATCTTTATTAAAATTCAGGTGGCTATCTTTTCTTATGGATGGACACATATTTTGATCTTCTATTCTAGTCAATTCATTTTTTAACTTTTTTCTTTTCATTTCTTTTATTTTCTTTTTTCTTTGAGGTAGGGTTTCACTGTAGCCTAGGATGTCCAGAATTCGCTATGTAGTCTCAGGGTGGATTAAAACTCATGGCAATGCTCCTAACTCTGTCTCCTGAATTTTTTTGAAAATTTTTATTGACAGCTTCCATTAGAATAGACAGTAAAACCATGAAAATTTACACTTCCATTAACCCCCCTTTAAAGCCCACCCCCAAGAAATCCCAAATGAATTGATTGTTTTTGCTAGGGTACTGTGCAGTTTTTATTACTATGACTCTAATAATACTTGAAATCTCCTATGATGATATCTACATTAATACTTTTTGTTTGTTTAGGGTTGCTTTGGCTATCTTTTATGTTTCTGTACAAATTTTAAAGTATTTTTTCTATTTATTTAAAAATGGCACTGAAATCTTGATTGGAATTACCTTAAATATGTAGATGGCTTTTGATAGGATGGTCATTTTCATAACGTAATTCTTCAAGTGTATGAGTATGGGAGTTTTTCCAACTTATAGTATGCTCCTCAATTTCTTTCTTCAATACATTAAAGTTTAAATCATAGAGTTTTTTCACCTCATTGATTATGTTTGTTCCAAGAGTTTTCAGTCTTTCATGGCTATTGTGAATGAAACTACTTCCTTGATTTTCTTCTCATTATGTATTTCAGTGTAACATAGAAATGTTACTGATTTTGCAGCTGATTTTATGTCCTACAACTTTGCCAAAAGTGTTTTATCAGCTCTGGAAGTTTCTTGATGAGGTCTTTAGCGTTTTGTATGTATAGATTCATATTATCTTCAAATAAGGATACTTTGATATCATGTTCCCTATTTGTACCCATTGTATTTTATTGTCTTGTCTTGTTTCTCTGCATAAGACTAAGCTCCAAATTGAATATTTGTTGAGAAAGTGTACAGTTTTCTTGATCCTAATCTTAGTGGCAATTCTTTGAATATGTCTTCATTAAGCCTGAAGTTGGTAATAGGTTTGTTATAGACATTATTTATTAAGCTGAAATATGTTCCATCCATAGCCTTTCTACATATAGTTTTTCATCATAATGGAAAGTTATATTTTTGTTAATTGTCATATATTCATCTATTGAGATGATAATGTGATATTTATCTTTGACTCTATTTGTGTGATGTAGTATTTTGAGTCTAATTATGTGATACATTATGTTTATTGATTTAATATTTTAAACCAACCCTAAATTTCTGGAATGAAGCCAACTTGATAATAGTGGATGATATTTTTGATGTGTTCTTAAATTCACTTGGCAAGTATTTTATTGAGCTATTTTTTTTTTTTTTTTTTTTTTTTTGGTTTATCGAGGTAGGGTGTCACTCTAGCCCAGGCTGACCTGGAATTCACTATGTAATCTCAGAGTGGCCTCGAACTCACGGCAATCCTCCTACCTCTGCCTCCCGAGTGCTGGGATTAAAGGCATGCGCCACCATGCCCGGTTTATTGAGCATTTTTATACCTAAAATAATCTGGGAGATTAGTCTGTTGTTTTATTTTTGTTGTTGTTGTTGTATCTTTATCTGGTTTTAGGATCAGTTTAACACTGGATTCTTAGTTTGAAAGCCTTCCTTTTCTCTTATGCAACAATTTGAGTAGAATTGGTTTTGGTTCCCATTTAAACGTCTGGTAGAGTTCCACTGTGACTTCATCTGGATGAGAGTGTTTTATTTTTTAAATTTAATTTATTTTATTTTATTTTATTTTATTTTTTTTTTTTGTACTCAGGAGCTTTATCACTATGTACTGCTTGTTACAGGACTCTTTACAATATTGATCTCATTTTGGTTTAATTTTGGTAAGCCATATGCATCTAGAAATTTATCCATTTCCTTTAGATTTTCTAGTTTAGTTGAAAAATTGCTTTTAATGCATGAATTATGATTTAGTGTATTTTATTTGTGTCTGTTTAATATTTCTATTTTCCTTTCTAATCTTATTTAGTTTTTTTTTTTTTTTTTTTTGTCTTTCTGCTTAATTTGACTGTTTGTTAGTCTTATCTACCTTTTCAAAGAGCCAACATTTTGTTTCATTACATCTTTTTGTGTTGGCTCTATTCCTTTGATTTTTGAAATGTTATTAATTAATGTCTTGCTGTTAGTTTTGGCCTTGGTTTGTTCTTGTTTTTCCAAGGGCTGTATGTGTGTAGCAGACAGCTTTAGGTTAACTGAGATGAACTTCCAGACCAGACACAGTTATGGAGGAAGGGATTTATTGAAGCTTGCAGATCTAAGGGAAGTTCCATAATGGCAGAAGAAGCTGGCCTGCTTTCACAAGACTAAAGAGAGAGAAGCACAAGCCTAAAAGCCAAAAGCCACACAGCATAGCACACTTCAGGGACTCCAACTAGGCTCATTTTGCATATCATTAGATTGAAATGTCAAACCTAACACCATACCCTAAGACTGCCTCCAGCCAGGTGGCTGGAGATGTAAACTACAAACTAATAAAACAGTGAATATATTGTGGGCATCTATTCAACTTCTTTCTTTAAGTTTTTTTTTTGGGGGGGGGGGATTTCTCTGAATTTGTGACCTAGGTTCTTAGAGCTGTGTACTTTCCTTTTAGGGGTATCTTCATTGTATTCTATAAATTTTAAGAATCCTCAATCCAAAAGAACCCACTTTGTGATATTGAAATTTGAGGTGTCTTTAGGAACTATAGAGCAGTTATTGGCTCTTGGTTAGCCTTTAATCCAGAAGTTAGAGTGCAGATAGCCGTGGTCATACAAAAGTTACACTGTATCTGTGTCCCCAGATATCTATCGTATGAAAAAAAGAGTGAAATCCACATAACATAAAGAACAGAGTTGAGACAGCTTTTATGATAGAGTTTATGAGAAGGAAAGAAGGCAGAGCTACTTTTGTGAAGCAGGAGGAGGTCTGCAGAAAAGGGATCATCTGTTAAAGAGAGAAAAACAGGGGCTGGAGAGATGGCTTAATGGTTAAGCACTTGCCTGTGAAGTCTAAGGACCCTGGTTCGAGGCTCGGTTCCCCAGGACCCACCTTAGCCAGATGCATAAGGGGGCGCACAAGTCGAGTTCATTTGCAGTGGCTGGAAGCTCTGGCCTGCCCATTCTCTCAATCTCTCTCTCTCTCTCTCTCTATCACTCTCAAATAATAAATAAGAATGAACAAACAAAAAATTAAAAGAAAAAAAAGAGCATTATAAAAAAAGAGAGAGAGAGAAACAGAAAGCTCCCAAGTGTGAGTATGAGGGATCCTGAGCAGGCAAAATCTATCAGGTGATGCTGATCTGGAACTTTTCCATGAAGGAAAATATCTGAAAAGAGGAAGAGATTAATTCTTTAGGTAAAAAGAGATTGGGGGAAAGAGATTAAACAGGTTTGTAGCTAGTTTCTAGATTCTCCGGTGATCAATTTTTGTTCCAGCCACAGCCATAGACATTATAGGAGAAGATCATTAGAACTTCCCATGTAGGGATGATTTCACACCAGGTTATTTATAAAACAAAAAAACTATGTCAGGGATACTGATAAATAGTACTTATAGATCTTATAATCCATGAAACGTATGAAATTTTACATAATTTTATAAAAATATTAGTTGTGGCATATGCAAATTCAATTGGTGAAGAACTGGTGGAGTCAAGATTTGAAGTCTAGTCACTTGGTGTGAGGTCCTCTTATCTTGGACATGGCTTCCTGGGAAGAAATTGTTATGGGGTCTGGTGTCACACAAGTAAGACCATTGACTAAGGGAATGTGAGGCAAAATTTTATTGGGTAAAAAAGAAAAGAAAGAAAAAAAGAAAGTCTGGTATACTAGATCTGTGCCCCAAAGATTGGGGTGGGGCGAAGCAGCCCTGAACTGAACTGATTGGAGTGTCAGGTTTTACTGGAAATAACCATTAGAAAAAAAATAAATAAATAAAAAGGATGGGAGTTAAACCATAAATCACAATTTACATGTGACAGTTACAGCCATAAAAATAAAAAAAAGAACTTGTAAACAGATCTGTTGGTTAGTTATAGGAAGTGCCACCTGGGGTGGGGGGTGAGAGGTAGACCTGTGACCAGCAGTCCCACTTATTTTAAGGAGTTTGCTCAACAATGTAGGCCTCAGGAAATGCCATTCATCCCAGCGGAGCCTCTTTTCACCTGCCATTAGCAGAACCTCCTGTTTGTCTACCATCAGCAGAGCCTCTTACAAGGAAGTGACTTCTATATTTCTCTAGGCTAGGTATAAAGAAATGTAGAGAAATATCACATTTTGCTCTCTTTACAAAATCAAATGGCCCTGAAGGCAATTTATGAAAACCTAGAGAAGAGGATGAAAATAAACATGAGAGCCTTCTATTTTTACACACATTTTAATTGAAATTTTATATAAATTACCAAACATTGACTGTAAGTACACTAATTATATAATATTGACTTAGGTCAATACATAAACTGTTTCAAGACAAAAACACAACATCCAGTTTTTGCTAAATTTTATTTAGGTCAATATTTGTGTATCCATATATTAGTTTTGGAAGTTTCTTCAGGAAACTGATTTTGTTATCTAAGTAGACCTGTACCTGGTGGGGGATAGTGGAGATGGGAAAAAATGATGATTAATTTTTCCCTCAGTTTAACTTTTCTATATGAAACAATTTAGTCTAAAATAGTTTCATAAAGAAAATGTTATCTTATGGTCCAAAAGGCATTTATGCTTTATTTCAAAGTGGTAGAATTTTTCAAAAATCTTTGTGTTTATATCTGCAAAGAAGATTAGTAAAATGGTCAAAGGCAGTATTGATTTATATACACAGCTCTCTCTTATTATTCAAGGTATCGCTTGGCTTACTATCTCTGTCAGCAAAATGTATGCTTAGTATTTAATCAAGGTATTATTTTTCAATTGAAATTGAAAATGCAAAATGTTCAAAAAATGTGAAGTAGAGCCCATATACCTATTTTAAATAATTTGCACTTTCAAATTGGTGAAAGGTCCAGATTGATCCCTGAACTTGAACATCAAAATAATTATGCTTTAATCTCCCATTCACACACTTCAGCTGAGAGGTCACAAGGAATGAGGAAAACTTTTTCTGTTTAACCAGTCTTGGATGATTAGTGACTTTGTTTGTGGATCATTTCCCAACCACAGCAGGACAGTGCCACAGTAAAGTAGGGGAAAAGATTAAGGAGTTTAATTTACTTGGCATGTTATGTCTATGTTTATTAAAATACTAAGTTTTACAGCAAACTTTTTCACTTGTTAATATTACTTTCGTCTCAGTAGGGGTTATATTGAGAAAGCAATATTCTAGAAATAAAGGCCAGTGCCAAGTGGTATTTTTAAAAATATATATTATTATTTCTTATAATATAATCTCCTGGGTACTTAAAATGAAATCAAGAGTAATTCTTCTCCCACCCTTTTCTACCTCTGGTTTAATATTATAGCACTGTTTAAAATTTAGATACTGATAGACTTGTCAGAATCCATGAGAAAATAGATAGAAGGGTCTTTCTTATTTCTCAAAGAAATAGTGTAAAGAATGGTGCTGTATAGTGCGTACCACATATAAGGTCCAACTTCTAAATTTATCATAAAATTTACTTACTTTAGCAATTATCTGCAAAATATAGTAAACACAGAAAATAAATGTTTAAAAAAGAAAAAAAATCCATGTGCAAAATCAAACTTTAATTATAATAGAGACTTATGATTTTTAAGCTCATTTGTTCTTTTAATATTTGTCTCTTTATAGGTGTCCTAGCTTTCTTTTTAGGAAATATATATATATATTTCCTAATATAATATATTTCATATATATATATATATATATATATATATATATATATAGGTTTTGTGGCACATAAGTTGGCAAAATATTGATTCCACAAGGTTGAAAAATAAACATGAGGTGATTCAACAACGTTGTTAAGCTTATATTCTCATAGACTATATTTAATGATGCTTTATGATGGAAACCATGTTTGGTATAAGAAATGTTATAGTCAAAAAAGGCAAAAGTATATTTATCAGGGCCAAAATACTGTTAATTTGGTTTGTAAATTTTTGATAAATGAACTACACATCTTGACCTCCTTATTTTATTAAACTGGTTTTCTGTATTCTCTTTCAGTTTTTCTTCTTAATTCCTTTGTTTTCTTCTTTGATTCCTTTAATTTCTTTTAGTACAGATAAAATCATTTTTTAAAAATCTGTGTCAGGCATTTCATCTGAAATATTCTCAGTGGTGATATTTTCTGATGGATTTATAATTTTTGGTGGGATAGTATTGTCTTGGTTCTTTGTGTTTCTCATATTAAAATGTAGCAACTTTTGCATCATGAATTTATTTGATGCTTGGGTTTTCTGCTTATATGGAGTGTTATTAGATGTGGAGATCCACCATTCTATACTTTCAGGATATGAGTTTAAAGGGCAAATATGACTCTTGTACTCCAATCAAACTGCAGAAGTAATCCTAGGTGTTGAGTTGGCTTGCTAAACAAGTTCTCTAGTGGCCTAGGTGGAACAATTTACTGGAAAATTATGAAGTTCAACTGAGCAATATACACATTCAATAAAAACCAGCACAGAGTATGCAATTGTGGGGATTAAAACAAACAGAGTCTTATAAACCCAAAATACCTGGCTGGGGTGTGTGTTGCTCTACACCCTTAGTCCTCTCAGCTGTGAGGTAAAGAATTCTGTTCTAAATTGGGACCCAGGTCAGCCTGAATCTGAAGCAAACCCTGCCCCTAATAATGCTAGAAGCAAAAGACAAAGGCTCTATAAATCTGAAACTATCAAAGGCAACAATGTCCAAACCCCAAATACAGCTTATTTTAAATATTTTTTTTAATTTTTATTTTTATTTATTTATTTGAGAGTAACAGAGAGCGAGAAAGAGGCAGATAGAGATTGAGAGATCGAGAGAGAGAGAATGGGCATGCCAGGGCCTCCAGTCACTGCAAACGAACTCCAGATGCATGCACCCCCTTGTGCATCTGGCTTACATGGTTCCTGGGAATCAAGCCTCGAACAGGGGTCCTCAGGCTTCACAGGCAAGCACTTAACTGCTAAGCCATCTCTCCAGCCCATAGCTTATTTTAAAATGGTACAGCCAACAAAGAATATGTAACCCATAACCTGCCCTGACATGCCTCATGTACTTTTAAATTTATTTTTAATTTTAAATTTTTATTTATTTATTTATTTTTTACCTTTTGGGGTGGCTTCCAATCTCACCAAAGCTGAATGCCCACCTTAATCCCTCCATGTTGTGCTGTGGATTTGGAGTTCTGGTGAGATGTGCTGGATGTGCTACCACTAGTGGCTGAATGCCATAGGTTCACGGTTCTGAAGGATGGGGGATGGGAGAGTACAGGAAGCCAGGAGTTGCTCATGTGGTCCCACCTGTATCCCTTTCAGTAGCTCCTTAGTTGATCTCAGCTGTCCTTCTTTCAGATTTCTTGACTATGCAAGGAGGCTGAAGAGGTTAGAAAATCCCCTTGTTTGGTGCCACTTGGCATGCCTAGTAGGTGGTACTCGGTGGGTGTGAGGATCCAATGGATTGGTGGGCCGCAAGTGCCACAGTGGTATTCTGGCAGTTTTTCTCATTTCTTGTGGATTTTGGTCTCTCCTACTTCTCTGTTGTGTCTAAGAATAACCTATACCCCTTCAATTTTTAGAAGAAGAGTGTGCTTTGCTTCTGTTTTGCTTGAATCCCTCCCTAGGGTGGTTTTGTGTGGTTCCTATGCCACCATCTTACCTGGAAGTCCACAACATTTTTATATTGTTGAAGCATCGTCTATCAGGATTCTTGTTGAGGATCAAATTATTGGCATTATATTTAACACACCTTAGAATTTCTAGCATTTTACAATCTAGTCTGTGATCCATTTTAAGCTACCTATATAAAGTGAGAGATCTAGTAAAAATTAAAACATTTTTTTTTCTTCCAAGAGTAGAATCAGTATCTAGTCCAGAGATTTTCTCCCATCCAGGATTTTATTATGCTCTTATGGCAGTCAGGTTCACACTGCTGGCACAAATCACCTGACCAAGAGCATCTTGTAGTGAATAAAAAAAAAGACTTATTTTGGCTTACAGACTCAAGGGGAAGCTCCATAATGTCATAGGAAAATGATGGTATGAACAGAGAATGGACATAACCTCCTGGCAAACATCAGGTGTACAACATGATCAGGATAGTGTGCCAAATGCTAGCAAGGGGAAACTGGCTATAATAGCCATAAGCCCACCCCCAACAATACGCTGCCTCCAAAAGGTGTTAATTCCCAAATCTCTATCGGCTGGAAACTTAGCATTTAGAACACCTAAGTTTATGGGGGACACCTGAATCAAACACCACGTTCCACCCCTGTGCCCCATAAACTGATAACCATACATGATATAAAATGCAATGCATTCATCCATCTTTAAAAGTTCCCGTAATTTTTATCAATCCTAATGATGTTCAAACATACCCATAATCCAGGGTCTTTTAACTGAGCCATAATACCAAAAAACCCCCCAAAACCCATAATGGCACAGAATATACATTCACAGTACAAAATATGTCACTGGGCATAGCAAAGAAATATTCAACCAATACAAGATCTAAAACAACCAGGGCAAACATCAAACTCTGTAGATCCAAGTCCAACAACTCTAGCCAGTGACAAATCTCCACATCTGATAATTCTAACCAGCAACAAGACTCTGGAGTTCCAATTCTGCCCCTCCAGCTAGGCTATTCACAGTCCTGGAAAACCTCCTCTGGGCTGGCAACTTCTTTAGAAGCCATCTTGTGGTCCTGACATCTCCACTGGGTTGTTACTGAAACACACAGTCCATCCTCACAGCTCCATCTGGTCTTCCTGCAGGCAATCCTTAGCAACCCCGCATCACACTGACCATGGCCTCTTCCAAAACACAAGACCATATAGCAAATTCAATGTCCTTTTATTTCCTATATTTCTATACTCCATGTTATCAACTATGGTGCCAATTTGTTGATCCAGGAGGGAATAAAACAGACTATGAAGAACAGGATGCTCCTTCAGCATTCAGACCCCTTCAATAGACTGCATTCTGTCTATTGTTCCAGGGCAGGTCAACTGATCCAATCTCAATGGTTGTAATTACTTGTACAATTGCAGCTGAACAGGCAGAAGTTTCATCCAAAGATTTCATTTTTCTGCACCATATCCCTCTACGCACACCAGTCCATTTCTATGCAATGCAACTCTGTGCAAGTTCTCAGGACATGGGCATAACAGCAAGCCTCTCACACAAACCACTTCTAGCTCAGTTCAAGAAAAGCTCTTTCTTAACCTCATAAGCAAAACCTCACAGTCTTACTGCATCCAGGTCTTTGAACTCTGATCAGAATAGTCCATCAAGGCATCTCTTAGGCCAAGGTTTCAAATCCTCCCACATTCATCTTGAAAATCAGCTCCAAAAAGCCAAAGTCACACAGTCAGGTGTCTAGCAACAATACCAATATTACTGTTGTAGTCAGGTTTGCATTGCTGGAAGAAATCACCTGACCCAAAGCAGCTTATTGGAAAAAAGATTTATTTTGGCTTACAGACTCTAGTGAAAGCTTCATAATGGCAGGGGGAAATGATGGCATGAACAGAGGGTGGATATCAGCTCCTGGCCAACATAAGTTGGACCAACGCATCAGGAGAATGTGCCCAAATACAGACAAGGGGAAACTGGCTATAACACCAATAACCCAGTCCCCCAAAATACACTCCCTCCAGGAGGCATTAATTCCTAAATCTCTATCAGCTGGAAACCTAGCATTCAGAACACCTAAGTTTATGGGGGACACCTGAATCAAACCACCGCAGTATGAATCATTCAGACAAACATAAACACAGACGACATCATTAGAGCACTGGATATTGACATTGGGCCAAATGCCAGTGGACAGTATGATATTGATTGTACTGCAGCCACTGGGTAATGGGTATGAATCACCCACAGTAGACTGACTATCAAAATTGATATATCACCCCAAATATCCAAGTATCAGTACAGTCACAAACACAGGAGGAGATTCAGAATAGCCAGTGTCTCTATCAAAGGAATCTGCACAGGGAATAATGGCAGCCTGGCTGTGTCATTTCATATATGGTATTTATATTACTAAAATGACTTTTCTTCCATTCAGACTCCTAGAACATGGGACCACTATTGATGAGCTTCACATGTGTTTATATATATTGTTTTTCATGAAAGAGAATAATTTACAGACTTACTATCTTCTTGTGTTACTATTTCTGTATTATGGCTTTGTTCACTCTCTTTTCTGTTGCTAAGTTCACTTCTATTAGACTTGGTTTTCACACTCATGCTATGTGATTGTTTTTCTTTTAAAATGTGCATCTTCCATTTCAGTGAGCTTTTTGTAAGAAGGAAGGAAGAACATATGTGTTGAGTTCACTATTTCATACAAAAAAAAATACACATAGAAGAATTTTTCTATGGTCTTACTATCACTCTTTAGTGAGAACTTACTCAAAGTCATTGGTCAGGTATGGTGAACAAACTATCTTTGGTGGATGAACAATCCTAAATTTTAATATTATATTATTATTTCTTATATCTCACATTTCATGTCTCTCATGTGTCAGAGCTATTATAAAATGTTCTTTTCTCCTCAACATTCCTATTCTATTTACAATACCTTTTAATGTTTATTCTCTTGTAACATCTCAACATTTCACTTTAAGTAACAAATTTCCTTAAATATGTGAATAGTCATATTGATCAAATACATAATGGTAAATATTTAACACTTAATCACTCATAGTTATTGATTTCATCCTATATTCAGGGCACTATTGAGGCCAAATTACCAAGAATCAAATGCAAAAATACAGATACAAAGCTCATACTATTAGGCATTTTTAAACATGTGACAGGATTAATATCATGATAATTTTTTTTTATCAACCTGGTTGGACTAAGGGAAACCTTGCTTAGCTTGTAAAACCATAGTTCTTGGTATATCTGTGAGGGGTTTCAAAAGGAACTAGTATTTGTATTAGTGGATGGAGGAAACAACAAGTCTTCTCTTTCCTGTTTGGTAGAATATTGCCAGTTCCTTGAGGAAATGAGTATAACAACATCATACCAGGAGGATAAATCATTCTGTCTGTTGGAGCTGGGCTATCTACTTTCTGCATTTGTACTTCATTACTCTTGGCTCTTAGATCTGTGGTTTTGTTTTGGTACTGTACCACAGCGTGTTCTTGGCCTGTAGCTCACAGATAGAAAGTTCCTATAATTTCTTAGTCTCCACAATTTCTTGAGCCAGCCAATCCCTTATAATAATATCTGTATATTCAAAAACCTATATCTCATTTATTTTGTTTCTCAATGGAATCTAACTTACTACATTTAATATATTAATAAACCTATATTTCCTATAGTTGGGAAATACCTTAAGGGCCAGAAGAACACACATTAATCTCTACACACATGTTTTAAGAACTCAAAAGTTTTATGTGAAACTCCAGGATTGCCTCAAGCTTTTACATATTCTAAATAGAACCCTGTAAATTATATTATGTACTTATAAACTTAATAAATAGAAGGATTATAACTATGGTACATAGTGGTTTTCTGAGACTTATTTTTATGTTTTTGTTTCAGAAAACATAAAAAATTTATATCAAACCACTTACTTTTCTTTGTAAAAGTGCCTGATCTCCTAACTGAGAGTAGGTGAGGAAATGCTGACCTAGTTTGCGCTGAAACATCTACAATGTTAATTTATGTTTAAAAAAAATATTTCACATCAAGTGGGTATCTGAACACCATTAGAATCTATGTAATATTTTAATGTTTAAGGCTTAATGAATGCATTACTTGCAAATATTTGGGCAATCAAATAATAACATTGTAAAATATCTTCTGCTGGGATGTTCAAAGCACTATGTATATATAAGAACTGCAACATTATAAAAAATAATAAGCAATAAAACACTAAGATTATTTTGGAGAGAGTGTTTAAAATGGTGTTGCATAAATGTAAAGAGGATTATCTGTGAATTCAAAAATGACTACAAAAATGATTCAATGCAAAAACAAACACAAATCAAGCCAAACACATTCTTTGCAAAATGAATTACACAAATGTTGAGTAATAAGGGAAACAGTTTATAAAATATTTGAAAATAATAGCACAACCATAGGTAATTTTATTGGTTCTCCACCTTTAAAGCTGTGACCCAGGGCCTTGCATGCACTTTCTTATAAAGTTGTAACATTAATTATGAAAAGATCAAATATGAAAGAACTGCTGAGAACTTGTGGCAGCATCTGAGTGTTACCACTGATGTTTAAAATTCTTCTTATGAGAATTGCACACACTAAATATCAATAAAAAAGCTAGATACTATGGTGTACTAAAGTGAAGTAGAAATTGGTTTGGCCCCAATTAAGGTTATGATTGGATTATCATGAACTCAATATTTGACCAAAAGAAAATTCCTTCTTTCCTCAAATGTACAATACAATAATTGAATATACATTATTACTGGATGTCCAGGCATATTGTGAAACCCTTAGAAATAGTTGTATACTATATATCCCTATCCACCTGAACCCCAACTCTGTGTCATTGCTTTATAACAAGTCAACATAAAGCAAACAAGTTTCTCAATATATGCATGGGGTTTTTGCAAGAAAAAAGGGAGGGGAACAAAGATCTAGTTAACTTGTCTACCACAGTGTGTTTCTCAAAGCTGCTGTATAATTACGCACTGTGTATTTTGTTTCCCAATATTATCCTGACCAATATGTCTTCACAAATCTGAGTGTATAATGAAATATGTAAGTGTAGAGTATTCGTGTTTTGATAGCTTGTGATAACTATTTGATTTTCCCCATGATCTTTACAAACACTTTTGAAACTGTGTCACATGTTTTGAAATAGTCCTGAATTCAAGCTGCTCAAACTCACTCATCTACTTCCTTTACAGAGTGTTGCAGTTGGGTATTCTGGCTTTTACTGGAACATAGTTGTTCATGCTGCAAGTTTCCTTCCTCATCTATTTTTCTTCTTTATAATTTCTTCTTTATAATTCTTATTTCAAAAGTTTAAGCATAAATTATATTCCCAAAGAAAAATTCCTACTTGAATTAATTCATAATGAAATTGTGAAGTATGATATAAAGGAAAGTTTAGAAATAGTTTTCTAATTAAGACCATAGATACATATGTAACATAAGAAAATATATCTCAAACAATGATATTTCAGGCAAGAGAGATATGGAAAATAAATTATTGCGTCCAAGAAAATTACATATCCTGATTCATAGACTGTAAATGCATCAATTTACATGTAGAAAACAAAAACTTTGCAGATGTAACTAAACTTCCTAATCAGTTTAAACAGGAATATTATTCTGGTTTGTGTGGCAGTAGAAGTCTTGTATGACTATATTGAACCTTAGAAAGAGAAGCAAAGCATGAAGGGAAGTTATATTGATCTCAAGCTTAGAAAGTGTTCCATAGCCCACTTTAAGTAAATAGGAACCTAAATTGACAACTCCAAAGGGCAAAATTCAACAAAAAGCCAGCAATCTTGAAAGAAGTTCATAAAGAACCCCAGATGAAAACAGTTGCTCAGTACTATAATGCTGTGGTGTCTTTCACCCATTTATCAAATATTACTTATTAACTACTGCCTGTTAAAAATATTAGAGCTGGGCATGGTGGTGCATGCCTTTAATCCCAGCACTTGGGAGCCAGAGGTAGGAGGATTGTTCAAGGCCAGCCTGATACTACAGAGTGAATTCCAGGTCAGCCTGAGCTAGAGTGAGACCCTACCTTGAAAAACCAAAGAGAGAGAGAGAGAGAGAGATAAAACGCCTGCCATTTATAACTTTCTACAGGAATGGAGGGGGTAAAGTATATGTTGAATTTTGTTGTGTGGTTAAAAGACATTTTGTGTGTAGGTGGCATATAAATTGTGGGTATGTGTGAGTGTGTGTGTGTGAGTGTGCATGCACATGCATGCACAAGCACACACATATGTGGAGGCCAGAGATAAATGTTGGATGTCTTCCTCATTTGTTCACATCCTTATTTTTCTGAGACAGGGTTTCTCTTGAACTTGAAATTTACCTGATTTGGCTAGAGTAATTGGAAAGCGAGCCTCATGGATACTCTTGTCTGCCTCCACCAGTGCTGGAATTACATGCATTCACTGATGGCACCATTCTTTTATGTTTGTACTTGGGAACTAAACTCAGGTTTTCATGTTTATGTAGCCAGCAAAATTTCCTGACCTAAGAATCTCTACAGCTCTTAGTGACACTTTTTATTAGACATAATAATAAATTGCTTTGAGAGTTCAGATAAAATAAGTGCTATAGCTGAGTGTGGTTTGCAAGACTTCTTAGAATAACTGGCATCTCAGGCTGAGTTGACTCCATTTCACTGTTTTATTTTGACAAAGTAATTGAAACATAATTTCTGTATCATTGACTGGTTTATGTTCTGATCTTACTTGATAGCTGCTCAATAGCTTCATTACAATACCTTGACATTAAAAGGAAAAGTGATAAGTTACACAGACAGACCTGTACAATATTAGTCTCACATTGGCAAAATAGGAGAATTTATTATAATGTTTTATAGTAAAATATCAATGATGGTGTGACTAATGAAATGATATTATGTTGAGAAGATATTGGTTCATAATATGTCCCTAAGATATTTTGTGTGGCTTCATCTTCTGTCCAAGAGAGATAGTCTGATATGAATAATTCTTCAGAATCCAGACTCCATAATGCTGCAGTAAGAATAGGCATAAAGAAGTCACATTAGTTCCTTCCAGAGTTCTATCCCTGTCTCTGTAGCATACTTCATGTCCAAAAACAAGCAAAACCAAGTGAATTTTCATAGTAATCCCCATCTATATATCTAAATTTGACTTTACCACCTGAGTAAATTCAATATAGATGTATGTATTAATTTCTTTTTCTGAATTTGTCTCTAAAATACTTTTATAAGCCTAATTCCATGTTGTGTATTTTGTCCAATATTATAGTTTTCAATATGCTTCTGCAATGTGAATGAATAATAAAATGCCTGTGTATGCATTGCTCTCTTGCTATCTCAAAATAACTAATTTACTTTTTCCATGATCTTTACCAACACTTTTGGAACTTTTTTATGTTTCTTGAACTATTTCTGAACAAAACCTAAAGAGCAATGTTTACAGAACACAGTTTCCATTCTGCCAATCTCTCTGACTGCATATTTTCATATTTTATGGTTCATTGGTTAAAATCTCTCCCACCTCAAATGTTTGCTGTGTAGCTGTGTAAATCATGGGCCCTATGACCAGATGTGCCAAGGATGACTATGGAGATACCCCTGTTATGAAATCCTCTTAGTAGAAGAGATACTGATAACATTTATTTTCAGATGTTTGCAGGCTGGTTGGCTTAGGAGCCTGGCTGAATGAAGTTGCTCCAGATTGTTTTCTTTGGCAGCATTAGGGCTAACAGTGTGCTTTAAACTTTGAAAACAGTGGGAGCACGACACTGTCCCTGTGCTGAAATTAGACAGTTATTGGAAACTCTGCCCCTTGTACACTTCAGGAATCTTGAGGATGTGGGTTACTTCTCATCTCTCCAGTGTTACTTGGCTATTGCAGAGAAAAAGAGTAAGCCCAGCCATCACTTCTGTCTGCAAAGTCTCAGTTAATCAATGCAGTCAAAGGAAAACATCAACTGGCTGATTGTTGGGCTGTTCTGAATCTCTCTGTCATTCTACAAGTAGTTCTTATTATAATTCAGTATAGAGTCAGACATAGTGACTTACACCTTTAACTCCTGGCTAAAGTAGAAAGATTACCCTGAGTTGGAGGCCAGTCTAGGGCTACAAAGTGAGTTCCAGGTTAGCCTGGACTAGAGGAAAACCCTATCACAGAAAAAAAAAAAAAACAGATAAAAACAATTCAATGTAGTTTTCTGAATGTAACTATTGAGAGTTGGTTACTGTGGTATGCCTGTTTTTGGCCCTGGTGAAGTAACAATTTCCTGAGTTGAGATGCACTTACTGGCTTTTATTATGGACTGAATTATCAATTTTAGTGTCCTCTTTCACTTAACATCTAATGTGAAAAGTTGTGTTGAAGGTATATTTTAATTATTGTTACAGATTGGTAATTTATAGTCCATCATTTTGATGCACATGAATATTATGCATGCCTTTTTAAAAATATAGAAATGATGGACATCTTTTACATATTCTGTTTGTTTTCTGGCTCTTTCTAGCCTATGATAATAACATCTTTGCTCATGTCTTTTCTATAAAGTCTTCTTTTTTGCAGTACTCAGAAGTTAAAGAGAAATAATGTTTTATACCAGAAGCTAGTTACAGATTTCAAAAACAGCAAATTGACAATGCCAAAAACAAAACAAAACAAAGGCTGAATGGGGGAAGGGTTCTAAAGCTTTGTTTTTTGCAGTGGTAATGCAGTTTATACAGTACATGAGGCTATTGAACTTTATGATCACTCAGATTCTGGTTTTACTCATGTCACTGATCTGCTACTTCTAGCAATGATGAAGCAGAGATAATGCCATCTATCCCTAATGTTTATCAGAAGCATGCTATTTTGAGGAACAGGGGTGAAATTTCTACTAAGATATTTGGTATGCCTAAAATGGGCTGGATGAATTCAAGATAGGGCTGTTGTTTGCTATTAAATAATGAGAATTTTTGTTTGATTGGTTTTGTTTTTGTTCTAGTTGTATTCAATTTCTAAAATATTTCTCTTCTAATTTTCTAACTGCTATTATTTCTTTAATGCCAATGGTAAACTAGATTCTTCTTCCTTATGTCTACTTCTGTTTATACACCCAAAGTTTCTTGTGGAAACATCCCTCATTTTATGAGCATCAGTTACATCACTAGGTTTGGAATATTGTTTCTGTGAAGTTTATACACTAAGGAGTACATGGGGGCTGGGGAGATGGCTCAGTGCTTAAAACTCTTGTCCGCATAGACTAGTGACCTGGGTTTAATTCCCCAGTACACATAAAGCCAGATGCTCAGAGTGGTGCGTGTGTCTACAGTACATTTTCAGCAGCTAGAGGCCCTGGCATGCCCATCCTTTCTCTTTATCTTTCCCCCTCTCTCTGCTTGCAAATAAGTAAATTAATAATAAAAAAGAATACATGGGAGGACTTCCAGTTAAGATGGCATCGTAGCTACCACGCCAAAGCAGCCAAGGGGGGAAAAGGCAAAAAAAAAAAAATAAATAAATAAATAAATAAAATAAAACCAGCAAGATACACACTTTTACTAAAAAGTGAGGTGTATAGGAAATTGAAACGATAGCAGAGAAGTAGGAGAGATCCAGAGCATCCAGAGCCCACAGAGGCTGGCAGAAGCGGCTCCAGCGCGTCCACGGGAATGCGGCGGCAGCACACCAGCCAGCCACCAGGCTCAGGTTGAGCCGCAGGGAAAGCCAGGTGAGGGGATTTTCCACTCACACTGGAGCTCACAGCAAACTCAAGAAACGTGAAGGGAGAACGGCAGTGAACAATAAAGGAGCAGATCACAAGGTAGAAGAACATGTGGAACAGCGAGAGAACTAGAGCAGCATCAGCAGCCTCCACTCCCCACTTCCAGTGCCCATCTCCAGCCAACAGAGCAGCAGCAGTCCAGGGACCCAGCCACACCTACTTGAACCAACAGCGGGACCCAAGCAGAAGCAGAATAACTGAGACCAAAATCATCCCAAAAGGTAATAGGGATTACACCAGGTCAGTACCCGCCTAATAAACCTGGTACTTAGGCCTGAACCAGAAATGCTAATTGCACATTCCATATCAGGATAAATTATATGTTAAATCTGATGGATGGTCATATTTGCCATTCTTAAATAAGCTGTATTTTGGGCTTGTTATTTGTTGCTTCTTGATTTATAGTGGCTTTGTTTCCTCTTCTTTTATACATTAGGGAAGGGTTTCACCTGGTCACAAGCTGACTTGGAACCCTCTACAGACCAGAAATCTTAACCTCCTTGTTGTCAGGATTAAGAGAGTGGGTGAGGCACCACACAGCCTAACACACAGACAGAGGATCTGGTTGTCATAATACCTACTCTTGGATAAATACTCTGTGCTGTTTTTAATTGAAAGTATACATTGTTTAGTTAAATTTTAGAAACTACCTGTATCTCGTTCCACTCAGCCTACTTGAATACTCTCAAAGCAGGCAAAGCCAATACCTAGAGTCACTTTTGTAGATACTCTGAGAGTCTTAAGAGCCACACCTAACACCTTAAGCTCCTACCCTGAAGATTTATAACATCAGATTGATTGGTACATCTAATAATACCCAGCTAATTAGAAAATCCAATCATTAAATAATCCAGGATGCAAAAACATATACATTATAACACAAGAAACACCAAAAATAAAGACAATATAAATCCACCAAAAGGTACTAATGCATCAGAAATGAACTCCAGTGAGAACAAATTAGACGAAATGCCTGAGAAAGATTTCAAAAGAATGATTATAAACATGTTCGAAGAAGTCAAAGAGGAAATCAAAGGAATCAAAGAAAACACAGGACACCAATTTAATGAAATAATGAGGTCAATACTAGACATAAATAAGGAAATAGAAATAATAAAGAAACACCAGTCAGAATTACTAGCAATGAAGAACACAGTTAATGTAATCAAAAAAAAAAAAAAAAAAAAAAAAAAAACCCTGTAGAAAATCTCACCAGTAGGATGGATGAAGGAGAGGACAGAATATCTAAGCTAGAAGACCATGTAGCACTTCTAATACAGTCCAACAAAGAGAAAGACAAACTAATAGAAAAGTATGAGTGGGAATTTCAAGCTTTTAGGGACACTATGAGAAGATCAAACATAAGAATCCAGGGCATAGTAGAAGGGGAAGAATTTCACTCCAAAGGCATAGTAGACATCTTCAACAAAATCATAGAAGAAAACTTCCCCCAAATTGGGAAAGAGGTGCCAAGGCAGATAGAAGAATCCTTTAGAATACCAGCCAGACAAAACCTGGAAAGAACCTCTCCTTGCCATGTTATAATCAAACTACCAAACACACAAACCAAAGAAAAAATATTGAAATCAGTCAGAGAGAAAAATCAAGTTACCTACAAAGGCAAGCCTATCTGGATTACAGCCAATTACTCAACACAAACTTTAAAAGCCACAAGGATGTGGAGTGATGTATTCCAAGTTCCGAAAGATAACAACTGTCAACCAAGGTTACGTTATCCTGCAAAACTATCCATTCAAATAGATGGAGAAATAAGGGCATTCCATGACAAAAGCAGGCTAAAGGAGTATTTGAAGACAAAACCAGCTCTACAGAAAATCCTTGAAAGAACTCTCCATGTGGAAGAAAAAGAAAAGCACACATATAAGGAACCAGGAAAAAACAAATAATTCTCAAATACCAGTTAACACAAGAGACCAAAGGTAAAACCAGAAGAACTACAAAAAAAAAAAAAAAGGCAAAAATGAATACAAACCTTTCAATAATATCTCTTAATATCAATGGCCTCAATGCCCCAGCCAAAAGACATAGGTTTGCAGGCTGGGTTAAAAATCAGGATCCTTCAATTTGTTGCCTCCAAGAAACCCACTTTTCTACAAAAAATGGACACTATCTTAGGGTGAAAGGTTGGAAAATGGTGTTTCAAGCAAATGGACCTAGAAAACAAGCAGGGGTTGTTATCCTAATATCTGACAAGGTAGACTTCAGTCCAACATTAGTTAAGAAAGACAAGGAAGGACAGTTTATATTGATTAAAGGCACCCTCCAACAGGAGGACTTTAAATCCTATACATATATGCAACTAACATAGGGGCCCCGGAATTCTACAAACAACCACTATTAGAACTAACATCACAGACAACACCAAACATAGTGGTAGTGGGTGACTTCAACACACCACTCTCTTCAATTGACAAGTCATCCCAGGAAAAAATAAACAGAGAGGCATCTGGACTAAATGAGGTCATAGAAGGAATGGACCTAACAGATATATACAGGACATTTCATCCAAATCCTGCAGAATATACATTCTTTTCAGCAGCACATGGAACATTTTCTAACATAGACCATATATTAGGACACAAAGCAAATCTTAAGAAATATAGAAAAATTGAAATAATTCCTTGCATTCTATCTGACCACAATGGACTCAAAGTAAAAATCAATAGGAAGAAAGGCGATAGAGCATACACAAAATCATGGAAAATAAACAACAAATGATGAATGGGTCAATGAAGAAATCAAGAAGGAAATTAAAAAAATTTATAGAGTCAAACGATAATGAGAACACAACATGCCAAAATCTCTGAGACACAATGAAGGCAGTTCTAAGAGGTAAATTTATAGCTTTAAGTGCCTATATTAAGAAATTAGAAAGGTCACAAGTAAACAACCTAATGCTTCACCTTAAAGCCTTGGAAAAAGAAGAACAAGGCAAACCAAAAATCAGTAGATGGGAAGAAATAATAAGGATTAGGGCAGAAATTAATGAAATAGAAACTAAAAAAAAAAAAAAAATCCAAAGATTCAATGAAAAAAAGAGTTGGTTCTTTGTAAGGTTAAACAAGATTGATAAAGCCTTAGCAAATCTGACCAAGAGAAAGAGAGAGGAGACACAAATTAATAACATTAGAGATGAAAAAGGTAACATCACAATAGATGCCAGAGAAATTCAAAAAAATCATAGGGGCATACTATAAAAGCATATACTCCACAAAGTATGAAAATCTGAAAGAAATGGATGATTTCCTTGATTTATATGACCTACCTAAATGAAATCAAGATGAGATTAATGACTTAAATAGACCTATAACAAGCATGGAGATCCAAGCAGTTATCAAAAATCTCCCAATGAAAAAAAGCCCAGGGCCAGCCGGATTCACTGCTGAATTTTACCAGACCTTCAGGGAAGAACTAACACCATTCCATCTTAAGGTTTTCCATAAAATAGGAGAAGAAGGAATCCTACCAAACTCCTTATATGAAGCCAGCACCAACCTGATACCAAAACCAGGCAAAGATAGAACAAAAAAAGAAAATTACAGACCAATCTCCCTCATGAACATAGATGCAAAAATTCTCAACAAAATATTGGCAAACAGAATACAAGAATATATCCGAAAGATCATTCACTCTGACCAAGTAGGCTTTATCCCAGAGATGCAGGGATGGTTCAACATATGCAAATCGATAAATGTAATATATTTTATGAATGGAATGAAGGACAAAATCAAATGATCATCTCATTAGATGCAGAGAAAGCATTTGACAAAATCCAACATCCCTTCATGATAAAAGTCCTACAGAGACTAGGAATAGAAGGAACATATCTCAATATAATAAAGGCTATTTATGACAAGCCTACAGCCAACATATTACTAAATGGGGGAAAACTGGAAGCTCTTCCACTAAAATCAGGAACAAGACAAGGGTTTCCACTATCCCCTTTTATTTAATATAGTACTGGAAGTCTTAGGCATAGCAATAAGGGAAGAGACACACATAAAAGGAATACAAATTGGAAAGGAAAAAGTCAAGTTATCATTACTTGCAGATGACATGATTCTATATATAAAGGACCCTAAAGACTCTACCACCAAACTGTTGGAGCTCATAAACACCTACAGCCATGTAGCAGGATATAAAATAAATACACATAAATCAGTAGCATTCCTATATGCTAACATCAAACACACAGAGGAAGAAATCACAGAATCACTCCCATTCACAATTGCTTCAAAGAAAATAAAGTACCTTGGAACAAACCTAATCAAGGACGTAAAGGATCTCTACAATGAAAAGTATAAAACACTCAAGCAAGAAATTACAAAAGACATTAGGAAATGGAAAAATATCCCTTGTTCCTGGATTGGAAGAATCAATATTGTGAAAATGGGAATTTTACAAAAAGCAATCTACACATTTAATGCAATCCCCATCAAAATTCCAATGGCATTCTTCACAGAAATAGAAAAAAACAATCCAAAAATTCATTTGTAATACTAAAAAATCTCAAGTATCTAAAACAATATTAAGCAACAAAAATATGGCTGGTGGTATCACTGTACCTCATTTTAACCTCTAGTACAGAGCCATAGTAACAAAAACAGCATGGTACTGGGACAAAAACAGAAGTAGATCAATGGAACAGAATATAGGACCCTTATGTAGTCCTGGGTAGCTAGAGCCACCTGACGTTTGACAAAAATGCCAAAAATATTCACTGGAGAAAAGACAGCCTCTTCAGCAAATTTTTCTGGGAAAACTGGATATGTATCTATAGAAGGATGAAAATAGATCCTTATCTCTCTCCATGCATAAGAATTAAGTCCAAATGGATCAAAGACCTTAATAACAGACGTGAAATTCTGAAATCGCTAGAGGAAAAAGTAGGCAAAACCATTCAAAATATTGGTCTTGGCAAAGACTTTCTGAATATAACCCCAATTGCTCAAGCAATAAAACCACAGATTAACCACTGAGACCTCATGAAATTACAAAGATTTTGTATGGCAAAGGACACTGAATAAAGCAAAGAGGCAACATACAGAATGGGAAAAATAATCTTTGCCAGCTATACATCTGAGAGAGGATTAACATCTAGGATATACAAAGAACTCAAAAAATTAAATAATAAGAAATAAAACAACCCAATTTACAAATGGGCTATGGAACTAAATATACTTCTCAAAAGAAGAAATACAGATGACATATAAGCATCTTAAAAAATGTTCTACATCCCTTGTCATCAGGGAAATGCAGAATAAAACTACGTTGAGACTCCATCTCACTCCTGTTAGATTGGCTACCATCATGAAAACAAATAATCATAAATGCTGGTGGGGATGTGGAAAAAGAGGAACCCTTCTACACTGTTGGTGGTAATGCAATCTGGTCTAGCCATTGTGGAAATCAGTGTGGAGGTTCCTAAAACAGCTAAACATTGATCTACCATATGACCCAGCTATAGCACTCCTAGGCATATATCCTAAGAACTCCTCTCATTTCCTTAGAAGTACATCCTAAACCATGTTTATTGCTGCTCAATTCAAAATGGCTGGGAAATGGAACCAGCCTAGATGTCCCTCAACTGATGAGTGGATAATGAAGATATGGCACATTTATACAATGGAGTTCTACTCAGTGGTAAAGAAAAATGTAGTTATTAAATTTACAGGAAAATGGATGGATCTGGAAAGGATTATACTAAGTGAGGTAACCCAGGCCCAGAAATCCAAGCATTGCATGTTCTCTCTCATATGTGGATCCTAGCTACAGATGGCTGGGTTTCTGTGAGAGAAGGAAAAAACTCAGTAGCAGAGGCCAGTAAGCTAAAACAGTGATATAAAGGGAAAAGAAAGGATGGGAGGAGGGTATTCAATAGGTTGGTATTGTATATATGTAAAAGTAGAAGAATAGATTAATGGGGCTGAAAAGGACCAAAGTGAGGTCATGGGAAGAGATTGAGTAAAGGAAAGGTGGAGGGGCTAATCAAAATCTAAGAGGATATAAATAAATCACATGGAATCCTCCAGTTTCGGACAATGGAACACTCAGGAGCTGTAGATTGTTGCTACAAAATTATCAGTGCCAGGGATGGGATACCTTCCAGTGAGTTGTTGGCCAGAAGGTCCCTGATGTCCCCAAAACATTATAGGCCATTACCCACTTATGGCCAATCAACTTTGGCCTAATTAAAGTTCCCTCCTGGCTTGGAGAGTTGACAGGCTTGTCTTTCCTGACCTTGCTGATAGAAAACCAACAACACCATGCTGTTGCTAAGGACAATAAACCACAGGATCAACAATAGTCCTATGTCAACAAGTTCCCCTTTTGGTTGTGCTTTCTCTAAATAAAAACTCAATCTACCACTGATAAGGAAAGTTATATGAACTGACACGCATGTATTATAATCATCATATAAACCCAGAGGTCTTCTCTTACTTTCCACTGACTGGCTGAAGTATTGCTATCACCACACACTTCAGGTGGCGCCCTTGTTGTCATCAGCTCCTCATAGCTGGAATTAATCTCTAAACTAGGCACAGTTTATGAGATTCAGGCATTCATTTGAAGCTTACACATCCAGGGGAGTTCTATAATGGCAAAAGAGGCTGGCACCCTTTCAGCGATGCAAGCAGAGGGAGAAAAACCACCACCAGCACCACCAAACCAAGCTCTCTGGGGCTGCAAAAGGCAGGGAATCCAGGCATATTTCAGACTACTTTCCATAGCTTTAAGCCAGACCCCAGAATCCGATATACCTGTAGTAAAAACACTTCTAGCCAGGCAGCTAGAAATCAAAGTCACAAGTCACAAGTCACAAGTTTTATTTTTTTATTAATAGGACAGAATTTTTAATATGCTTTATGTATTTATAACTGTTTTAATAAAACATCTGAGTCTATGCATTCAAATTACCATAAATCTCAACGTGTCTGGAATTTGTAAATAACAGGTTTTTTTCTGGGTCATTGCATTTTGGTTTCACCTACTTATATGTCTCAACTGAGTGACACCTGAAAGTTACATTCCCCACTGGAACTAGGCTGTGGTTTGATGGGATGCATGTTACTCAGGAGGATGGTTTATGGCACTGCTCTCTCAAGAGAGGTGTCTCCAGACCAATGTAGAGAATAATCCAAGCAGCTAAGTTCCTAGGGCTTGAGATGAATATTTGTCTTTAGAAATTGTTTAAAATTGACCTGAGAATAAGCATCTTACATGAATTATGGTGTCTTTGCCTTTTAAAAATTCTCTTTGACTTTTGTAATATATTTCATTTTTAGTAATTATCTGGTATAAAAAATGTTCTATTTGATATTTTATTGTATGCATTTTTTTGAAAATTTGCTTTAAATTTATCTCATCTCCAGCTACTTGTACCCAGAGCTAACATTTTATGCAATTATTTTCCAGAAATTTCAATTTTCTTTGGCACATCATTAAACATATCATATTAAATTGGTACTTTTTGAGGCAGGGCCTTACTGTACTATGAGCCTACTTAGAACTCACTAAGTAGTCCAGGCTGGCCTGAAACTCTTGGGAATCCTTTTACCTTGTCCTCCTGTGTACTAAGATTATAGGCATGAACCACACTGCCCAGTTTCTGATTTACTTTTAAAAGTTATGCTTTATGTATGTATGTATTTATTCATTTATTTTGTTTTTTCGAGGTAGGTTCTCATTCTAGCCCAGGATTACCTGGAATTCACTATGTAGTCTAAGGATGGCCTTGAATTCACAGCAATCCTCCTACCTCTGCCTCCCAAGCACTAGGATTAAAAGGGTGTGCCACCACACATGGCTTTATGTACATATGTATGTATGTATGTATGCATGTATTTATATTTTTCGGGCTATACTTTATTTTTTAAGCAGTTTTGTCTTCATAGAAAAAATGAAGGGGAATTTATACTTTTCATATATCCCCTCCTTGACACTCAATTTCTTCATTATAGACATCCCATAACATCCCAAACAAGAATGATACTATCCTTAAAATTAATTTGCCTCTGCCTCTGTCAAAGACCCTGGAAATCACTTCTCTTCTCAGTCTCTATATATGGCTTTTTCTTTACTATCCTATAGTTAGATTCACAAACCACAAGGACCTTTCATAGTTGCTTTCTTCTCATAGAAATGTTCATGCAACTTGACTTGATGTATGCTTATGTCTTTAGAGCTTACTCGGTTTTAGCCATGAATGTTATTTAATTGCTTAGATGTTTGTCTATTAACCTACAGAGAAACATCTCTGTTGCTTCAAAGTTTTGACAATTATTAATAAAATAGCTTGTACATCTGTGTGCAGAGGTGTGTGTTTGTGTGTGTGTGTGTTTCAATTTAAATGATTTAATAATAAAGGGTATGAATGCTAGATACTATGGTTAAGATATGGTAAATATTGGAAGACAAAGAAGGCTGCCTTCAAAATTGAAGATTTACACCAGTAACGAATCAGTTTCTTTTGCTCTACATCCTTGCCAGAATTTGCTAGATTTGCCTGATTTTGTAATTTTGTCATCCTAATAAATATACAGTGATACCTCATAGTTACTTTAATATTCGAATTCCCCAATGCTATGTAATATAAACAACTTATATGTTCATTTGCTATCTGTGTATCATTATTTGACAAAGTGTCTCTATGGGTATTTTGACATTTTGTAATTTAATTGTTTTCTTATTACAACCTTTTCTGAGAGTTAATATTGCCATTAATCTCAGGCTGATTTTAAACTACTAGACTTAATTGAGTCTGCCTTAGCTTTGTGCATAGCTATTGGCTCAGGCAACAATGTCAGAATTCTTATAGAATTTTAAATATTTAGTATCTACTGTGCATACAACTTTTATTAGAAAAAAACTTAGCCAAATATTTTCTCATATTCTGTCACTTAGTCTCCTGGTTTTTTTTGGCAATATATTTTAACTATTTATTTTATAGATTATGCTTTTGGTACTATTGTTATAGGAAATAAAACGGTTTGAAGGGGGATAAATTTAGGATCTGAAAGAAAATTCTCCTTTTTTACAATCACTTCTCAGTGATCTATGCGAAGCCAAACTTATTCCATTACTTAATTCTCTATTATAAAGTCAGTGATAAATTCTATGCAAAAATTATGGTATTTAGAATGTTTTCTTGTGTATGCATGCATGTGGTATGTATGTGTGTGTATGTAATATTCATATGCATGTGGGTGCATGTGCATTTGTGTACAATTGGATATGGAAACAAGAAGTTGGCATCTGGCATCTTCTTTAATTACTTTCTATCTTATTTTGGAGGCAGGTTGTCTTGTTTCAAGCTGGAGATCACCAGATCAGACAATGCTAAACAGGAGGCCCCCAGGACCTTCTCATCTCTGTTTCTGCAGCTGTTATGGGAGTGTTGGAGATCTAAATTCAGGTATATGAAATAAGGCTTATACTAAGATGAATAAAGTATATAGTTAGGCTATATTCATTTTCTCAGACATGATTACTTATTTCATATCTGAACATAATTGTATGATATTTCGCTGTGTGTATATTTACAAGAATTGTATAGTTCACCTTTTTATGCCCTATCAATAAAGTCAGAAATGCTGACCCAACACTCAGTGCAACTTTTCCTGGAATTTTGCCATCAACTTTCAGAATAAAAACTTGTCACTGGAGGTTTTTCAATGTCTATCTACTGCATTTCTGAATTAACAACAAAAGCAGATTTGTCTTTGATGGCTCTTTTATAGCCGTGTGCAGCTGGAGAAAAACCAACTGCCAAGGGAACTCAATTTTCTTTATCATCAACTTGACATTGGTTAACAGATGGCTCCTGGATACCACGGTCGTCTTAATTTGTCTCTTTATATAGTGCTGCAAACACCCTTGGTTAATTGCCTGATTATTACATTTAATTTCTTGTCAACAATATACATCCTTACTCTGGAAAATATCCTAGGAGAAATGTACAAGATAGGGATTTAAAAGTAGAAGTGCTACTCTATCTTTGGACACAAAGGAGCTAACATATCAAAAATACTTCTACCCCCAAATTCAATGGTATTGCTCTGAAGCTTGACCTTTTCTCCTGGAAGATAGCAGATTATTATGAAGCAGTTTTACACATGGAAAAAGAAACCATGTAAACTAAAAACAAATAAATGAAAACTTTCAAAGATAAATTAGAATTTCACTTGAAGTCTTACACTAACCACAATTTACATCTGCTTTTCTTTGTGGATTTAAATGTAATACTTGGGAGAGTGAAAATTTCTCCAGTATTTCCAAAGGAATGTCAAAACATGCTTTCCAAATTATTGAATCTGTAATATTCCATCCTCTACTTTGTAAATTCAGAGAAATGAGAAAAATTTAAAAATCTATAAGTTGAAGAGCTAATTCCATGTGATAATAAAATACCTAGTATTACATACAATATTACATCACACACACTCTTCATATATAAAAAGGAATATTCAGTGTACTATTAAATCATCCATTGATTGATAGCATTCACCATATCTTGTCAGCCCTGACAGTACTATGTTGATCATGCTAACATATCAAGTGAAAACTACACATTTCCACACTCAATCTTAGCTCCTTATTTTCATTTAAAAATAATAAGGATGTCAAAATCATGTAAAATTATAGTCATATTCTTTTAACAAAATAAATTTAAATTTAAAGGCTTCACTCAGTGAAGTCAGAAAACCCTAAAAGTACTATTTTGCCCATTGCTATATAATATCTAAGCTAATAGTGTCAGAAATAGATATTCTATTGATACTTTATGTTGCCACCTATGGGGAATGAACATTCTTAGTAATTAATTGCAGATGCAAAAATTAATGATGCTAACTATGAAAGAAAATTAAGACATTTAAGTGCATTTTCTTGCTATTTAATTGCTAAGGAAAAGTCCACTTGGATAAATCTATAAGTTGTGACCATTCCTTATAAATCCCAGACATGAAAAATACTGCTGGAAAGTGAGATACATAGTCAACAAGGCCATTTATAACCAATCTCTAGAGTGTCAATGTTGAAGCTGAGGGCTTTCAATCAAGGAATGGAAAACAATGCATACTGAGTTGACTGTATTGTGAAATCTTATGTGAGTTAATTTAATATGTATTTGCTCCCTTCACATTCTATTCATTTCACATTTGTTTCTTGAATTTTACTGTTTTATCTAAACTTGGAATTAAATGAAAGTGATGGTTTGACAATAGTCTATATAGGAAGATATTAACAAATAAAAGACAAATGACTCTAGGTTACGTAAAATCTGTTGTTAGATGACTACAGAGACAAACTGAAAGCACCTGGAGAACACTGGGTATAAGGGATCTCTGGATAAGTAAATATTAACGTGAGTGAAGATTTATATAACTTAATACTAATGAAAAGTACATATTGTTTACATTGCAGAGAAATATATTTTCTAGGTATTAAAATTACTACAGTAAGCTGAGGTACCACTTACAATTACATATCAATAATAACAGTTGTTTTCCTAATATTTGAGATACTATGAAAACATATGTAAGAATAAAAGTAATTACACATGAAAATCAGATTTAAATTATTAATTAGGAGATGTATTTTGATGCATCCACAGTGTTTACATAATAAAATTATCTTATTTTAACATGTAAATGATTAAATTCTGTAATTCAGACAGAATTTTATGGCATTTTGTGCTGATATTACATCTTCAGTAACAGTAGATTATGTCATATTCAAACTAGCATTCAAATAAATAACTGTGCTTGCTATCATATTGCTTTGGCTAGAATAAGCAATTTAGAATACATTATTAGTTAGAATACATTTGAAGAAAAGTACAATTAAACACACACATAAAAATATGCACACATACATGTATATTAATCCTCCTCATGATATGATCATGATAAACTTTCTGATTTGTACGTGTAATGAACAAGTGTGCTCTAGTCATTTACAGCTACTACAACAAATATCAGACTGCTTAATAGATGACACATATAATTCTCACAATTCTAAAGCCTGGGAAGTTCAAAATCAATGTGCTAGTAGATCTTGTTTTTTTTTTTTTTCTTTATTAGTTAGTTTTGTATTCAGCAAATACAGTCAGTTTGGTACCATTATTAGGCTCATCCATGACCTACCCCCTCCCCTTGGCCCCTCCTTGTTGAGGTATACGGGTCATGCATTGTGGAGGTAGCCCACAATTATGGGTAAGCTAAATGTCTCTGCATATCATGACCCAACATTTGGCTCTGACATTCTTTCCGCCCCTTTTCCACAAAATTTCCCTGAGCCATGTTGGGTTCATTTTTGGTCTGCTTCAGTGATGAGGTGTTGGGGGCCTCTGAGGCTCTGGCTCTCTGATTTGGTAGGAGTTGAGTTTTCTCTGTGCTAATCTCCTTCCTCCTTGTGCTGGTATCTGGTTCATCAGGAAAACAGCCCCCTTGCTTGATTCTCCAATTTTTCTTAGTTTCAGCTGGGGCCCTTTTGAGGTATGATTGGGGGGGGGGGCTCTCTCCTTAGGATCTACATCTATCTGAAAAAGAGAAGCAGATTCTCCAACGGAGAGTAAGTTAGCATCAGGACAAATGAGATAACCCTTTTTTTTAATAGAGAATTTGATAGGTGTAGGCCCTCTTGTAGCACACAATTGATGGTAGCTTGATATTGGAGAGTGGGCTTATGTTTAAATCGCCACATAGTCTCACTCATCTACACCACCTAACCTGAATCTATCCAAGATACCTTACATACCCAGCAAGTATCTCCTAGACTAGACACTAGGATGGAAGGGGAGGGAGGGGAGGGCATCAAAGGGGTGGGAAACACAAATCTAGATCCAAACGGCAATGGTACCATAATTTTCTACTTACTAAAAGACAGACCAAATGGCTGATCCTTCACCAGGCCCTTACAGGGAACACCTGAACCACAAGACACTGGAGGGGGTAAGATCAAGACTAACCTTAATCTTCTACATCTTCCCTCCCTCACTTCCCCTCTCCCTCTCTCTCTCTCTCTCTCTCTCTCTTATCTCGAACTCTTGTATATTAGTTATCTTTTTCCTCATTTTCTTAGTGGGCACTGACCTGTAACTCCCAGAACCAGCATGGGGCTATCATCCACAATGAGATTTTGATCAGAGAGACCTGCAAGGTTTCCTAAAAGACAGACAGATTTCTGTCAGAGTACTTGATGACCCACCAAAGGCTAGTGGTAAGACCCTACTGCTGAAGACACCTTATATGATTGGCATGCAAATTAGAATGGCATGGCTGGAAGTTGGAAGAGAGTCAGTCCCCAGACATCCAGCGTGTCTAGATCTTGTTTTTAACGAGGGCTTTTGCTTTGGCTGAAGGGGTGTTGTATTCTCAGTGCACGTAGGGAAGGGAGAAGGCATTCCTACCCCTCCTCTTCTTATATGGACTCTAAGCCCATCTTTATGACCTCATCTAACTATGGTTGCTTCCCAATCATTCCACTTCAAATACTATCACACTGGAGATTAGGGATTCATCATGTGAGTTTTGTGAGTGACACATTTAATCAATGCCAAAACAAGACATGAACAAGTTTAACTACAGAATATAGAGGACAATTCTTCAATCTCAGCATTGTCTTGTTAGGAACAGAGTATGATCAGATGAATGAGCAAAACAAAGATAGCTTCACCTTGGAATAGAGTGATCAGTGTTCACATGGAAAGACAGCAAGCCCAACATGCAACACCACCTACACATTACATTAATACAGTAATATGAGGAGGCAGATGTGCCAGGTCTTTTTGGGGGTTTTAAAACTGGTATGTTGAAGGAGTCCTATCAAACTATTCTTCCTGAGTTCCAACAACACCTTGTTTGAAAAACAGATTTCTCATTTGCACAGAAAATATTGAAAATGAATTACTAAATATTTGAAAAATAGCAAGGGTGCACAACATTTGTTTGGGGCTGAAGTTCAGCAGTTAAGGCACTTGGTGGCAAAACCTAAGGACCCAGGTTTGATACTCCATTTCCCACTTAAAGCACAAGGTGGTGCATGTATCACAAGTTCAGTTGCAGTAGCTTGATGCTCTGGTGTGCCCCATACTTTCTCTCTTTTTCCCTCCTCCTTCTGTCTATATATATCCCTTCTTGCAAATAAATAAATAAATAACATATTAAAAATTTTAAAAAAGCAGGAGCCATAGATAGTTACTAGAAATTTTTCAGTGCCAGGGATGGGATACCTTCCAGTGAGTTGTTGGTCAGGAAGTTTCCTGATGCCTCCAAAACATTACAGGCCATTGCTGAGGCCCTTGGTTTCCCACCAGGAATAGATGATAAGACCCTCTTGCTGAAGACTCCACATACTTGGGCTGCAAGGTCACTGAGAAATCCTACTGGAGCTAAGCTGAAAACCTCCTCCATGTAGACCAGCTGGCAGAAATCTGGTAAAAGCTACACTGCATGCAGTTCAATGGGAGTGAGAGAAATCACGAGTGAAGATACTCAACAGTTGACACTGCAAGCCTTATATTTAGCAAGCTAGGCAAAATGAGCCAACAGGTGCAATATTGGCACATCTGTTACAGGGGAAGCCAACTACCCTCTAATTTTACTGAAGGCCGTCTCCATGGGACGGAATACATCCCTGATACTGAAAACCTACAACAGGGTAGTTATGAGCCCTAGGAGTGTAACGTCTGCTGCTGTCTGGCTAAATGTATATGCTATGATAACCAAAACTGCCCAGTAAGCACTTCTCTCAATGTTCATACCCATATATTAATGCTACTCTCACTTTTGGTTAAAGAACCTTCTCTTTTCAGATGACAATGACCTTGGGATGACTCAGAAGGAACCATGGTGCTAAGAAGATATGACAGAGGAGTGCTCAGCGCTGAAATATCTCTATCACACCTTCCAAGGTTCAGGGTCCATTGCAGAAGAGGCGGTGGAAAGAATGTAAGGGCTAAAGGAAGGGTAGGACTCTTTACAACATACTCCTCCAGACACAAAATGGCCTGGATATCCATGACCTCACAGTGCCTGACACTACCTACACAAGACCATCATAATAGGAGGAAAAGAGGATGACATCAAAATAAAAGAGAGACTGATTGAAAGGGGGTGGGTATATGGTGGAGAGTAGAGTTTCAAAGGAGAAAGTGGAGGGAGGGAGGGAGGGAATTACTATGTGATATTGTTTATAATCATGGAAGTTTTCAATAAAAATAAATAAAATAAAATAACACATTTGTTTGCAGTGTTGAGTAGGGGTGTTAGAATGCCTTTTATAACTAAGCAAAGCAGTTTAATGGGACTCTCATATTTATGTGGGGTGATTGGGTAGGAATATGATCATAAAATACAAACCATAATTGTTTATTCACATTTCTACTTTGTTAATAAACATATGATATATTATATCATTGTATCTATCCATTTATTTTTACAAAGCCTAAATATAAAGAATTTCTGAGGGCTGGAGAGAGGCTCAGCAATCAAGGTGCTTGCTTGCAAAGCTTAAGAACCCTGGTTCAATTCCAAAGAACACACATGAAGCCAGGTACACAAAGTGGCACATGCATCGGAAGTTCATTTGCAGTGACTAGAGAGCCTGACACACACGTTTTCTCTCTGTCTCTCATCTGCCTCTTTTACTTTCTTTCTTTGCTTCTGTCTTCCTTTCTTCTTTCTTCCTTCCTTCCTTCCTTCCTTCCTTCCTTCCTTCCTTCCTTCCTTTCTTTCTTTCTTTCTTTCTTTCTTCTTCTTTCTTTCTTTCTTTCTTTCTTTCTTTCTTTCTTTCTTTCTTTCTTTCCTTCTTCCTTTCTTTCTCTTTTTCTCTGTCAAATAAATTTTAAAACAATTTTAAAAAGGAATTCTATAAAACATGTAGAATATATAGTGTCAGAAAAATTCTCTATTTATTATCTTTTCTGCCCATAAAACAGTAATATTATAAACAGACCCTTTTAAAAAACCTCAGATTTTGGGCTGGAGAGATGGATTGGCATTTAAGCACTTGCCTGTGAAGCCTAAGGAATGTGGTTCGAGGCTCGATTCCCCAGGACCCACGTTCGCCAGATGCACAACGGGGCGCCAGCGGCTGGAGTTTGTTTGCAGTGGCTGGAGGCCCTGGCACTCCCATTCTCTCTCTCTCTCTCTCTCTCTCTCTCTGCCTCTTTCCCTCTCTGTCTCTTTCAAATATATAAAAATAAAGTTAAAAATGTTAAAAAAAACTTCAGGTTTTGTTATTAGGGTTTGTTGTAATTTGGTAAAACTATATTTGTTCTCTTAACTAATTCAATTCAGAAACTACCTCTCCATTTTCGTGATGCAATTTAATAGAATGTTTAAGACCCTTAAGACATTGTTTGTTTAATTATTGGGTCCATGTTTTTCATTTTTCACTTTCATTTTTTTTTACTTTAAAAAATAGTTTATATTTACTTATGAGATGGGGGGGAGGGAGAGAATACACATGCCAGGGCCTCCAGGCACTGCAAATAAACTCCAGATTTATTTATGAGAGAGAGAGAGAGAGAAAGGGATAGTGTGGGGGTAGAGAGACACAGAGGGAAAATGAACACACCAGGGCTTCCAGCTACTGCAAGGGAACTCCAGATGCTATACCACCTTGTGCACCTGGCTTACATGGGTCATGGTGAATTAAACCCGGGTCCTTTACCTTTGCAGGCTAGTGCTTTAACTATTATACCATCTCTCCAGCCTGGGTCCATCTTTTGAAATCACCTTAGCTATGAAATTTGTAGGTCTTGTCAAAGTGCATGCATATATCAATATTGAAGAAAATCTTAGAAATGCTGTGAGAACCTTCAGCACATCCTTTATTTCAAATAAACCCTATAGGCTCTTATTAAATAGAATGTAAAGAGAAGTTGAAGAAAACTCCAATGGGGCAAAATAATGGAATTTGATGCTACAACATAGCAATTGCTTTAAGTCTTTAGAGAAAGCAAAGATATTTCTGATTTCTACTTTTCTGAGAACTGCAAGTATGATAGTTTGGTAAGAAAACAAATTCATTTTTCATCTCGATTAAATTGCTACATTAGTAAGTGTGTGTATTTGTATGCTTGGTAAAAAGGAATTGTCATTGAAACCTCTCTTCAGAGTCATCAGTGAAGAGTGGATTTCTTTAAAAATATTAAAAATATGGCAGTAGGCTTCTGTTTTGACTTTCAAAGAACTGAGAGAAAGCCAGCAAACAAACTGGAGAGAAAAAAGACCTACCTAGTACCATACCTTTTTGATTAGTGATTCACTCACAGCTCTGCACATTTGTGCAATAGTTTGACAATGTCTCCTTTTGTTCCACTATAATAAGTTTTTTAGTTAAAGCACAACAAATTAATTTTCTGTAAAAAATGATACTTTGACATTTTAATTTCAAGCAAAGATACACTCAATAATTTACTTGACAAAATAGTTCTTGGAAAAATTATGGAAAAAGTTTGAATTATGTTCTATCTTTGGATGAACTCAAAGTATGTTGCCATTTTGTGCATGCAAAGTAAAAGAATGAAATATAGCCATTTTTAACTTAGAACTCTTGTGCACAAAGATTTTTCCAGGTATGTTAAGGTGCTGAAGTAATGAATTAGCTTTTATTCTGCTGTAAATGTGCAATTTGAGTTTAGAATAGCCAAAGATGTAGAAAGGGTGAAAACTGGTAATGAAATGGTACAGTCAAATAATGATCAATGTAAACAATGCTTTTTTTTCTTACATCTTTCCTATGACTGAAAAACAAGCCATCTCCTTATTAATATTAAAGCTACAGTACATTAATCTTGGGTACTGGCTGTGTATATTGATTGCCAAATTTCTTACCCATTAAGTAAACATATTTTCTTAGCATTTAAGATAATTTAATATAAAGGAATATATTTTTGTATATCAAACATGGTTGATAATTTGTGCATATTGAGTCAGAAGCAATGGCTATAGTGAACATTCATCTTTTAATAAAATGTACAGTTAGGCTTATTAAACTCATGGTCATATGATCAAGGAAATATTTTTCTTGATAAAGATACCATGGGATAGTGTTGGTGATTAAAGGCTAGACATTGTGCTTGATAGGCAAGTAGTATACCCCTGAGCTACAGTCACAGCTCTTATTATGAATATTTAATGTGCTTATATTTCAAAATCAGAGCCAGAAAATGATAAAACTACTTGGGATGTTTATTGTGTTGCAATATGATGCCACCAAAAAGGAAGATATAAATTCCTTTTGAGTGATTTGGGGAACATTTGAAAACATAGGTTAGGAACTACAATGAAAATTCTCTTATGTCAGACACATTATCTAATTTTGTGTAGATGGATTACTCTGAGTTTGAGACCACCATGAGACTTTCAGGTCAACATGGGCTAGAGTGAGATCCTACCTTGAAAAAAAACAAAACAAAGCAAAACTGTGGCATTATAACTTTTCCGTGAATGAAGGGCCAAGGTGATTAAATCTATTGTACAGTATCCTATTAACTCATTTATTGTGAAGTCAGTTGGTGACTTATTTTTGCACAAATTTTCATAGAGTGTATTATGTACATTAAGGTTAACACTACAAAATATTAATGTCAGCAATTATTCAGATACACATGAAGATTATTTAATATTAATGATATTCCAATATCTATACCAGAAGAGAGAGATACATGAGTATATCAGCACCAGCATTCCAATTTCCAATAAAAAAGTAAAAAGCTGGAAACAACACATAGTGTTAAGAGAGATGGTGGAAATGAGCTTAAAAAGCTAACTTCTTAGTTTTAATCCTAATCTAGATTTTCACCTTTCTTACTTCTTTGCTTCCATTGCTTTAATCACAGGAAGATTTTCATTTATTTGGCAGCATCTTTTTAACATAGTATTGTTCTACCCTCTTTATACAAGTCCATTAATTTTAATTTGTAGTGCAGTTTCTGTTATTGGGTATGTCAAGCAATCTTGGTTTAATTCCTCCCATTTACCCATTCTTCTCTAAATTTTTCTTTTCTTTTTATTTTAAGCATATATATATATATATATATATATATATATATATATATATATATATATATATATTTTACTTATTTGCAAGCAGAGAGAGAGAAAGAGAGAATGGGTGTGCCAGGGCCTCCAGTTCCTGAAAATGAAATCCAGCTGCATGTGCCACTTTGTGTATCTAGCTTTCTGTGGGTACCCGACAACCAACCTGGGTTGCTAGGCTTTGCAGGCAAGTACCCTAACCACGAGCAAACTCTCCATCTTGTACATTTAACCTACTGCCTTCCACCTTTGTGATAAACTACCATTACTATGTAGAGAAGAATTAACTTATTCTGGCAGAGACACTAGAGTACATCACCTCTACATTAAATTGGGCCGTTTTGGATTACTTGATCCATTTCATGTTTGTTTCAACAGCACTTGCTTCCATATTTTTATAAAAATACTGAAAACATTTCTTTTCACATGGTCACTATTCTTGCCCTTCAATATAACTAATCATTTTCCTACTCATTTTCTCTCAGTGTAGAAGTTAACATTCTTTTTTTTATTAGATTTGTACTCAGCAAATACAGTCAGTTTGGTACCATTGTTAGGCTCATCCATGTCCTACCCCCTCCCCTGGCCCCTCCTTATTGAGGTATATGGGTCATGCATTCTGGAGTTAGCCCACAGTTATGGGTAGGATAAATATCTCTGCATATCATGACCCAACATGTGGCTCTGACATTCTTTCTGCCTCCTATTCCACAAAATTTCCCTGAGCCATGTTGGGTTCATTTTTGGTCTGATTCAATGATAAGGTGTTGGGGGCCTCTGGGTCTCTGGATCTCTGATTTGGTAGGAGATGATTTTTCTCTGTGCTGATCTCCTTCACCCTTGTGTTGGTACCTGGTTCACCAAGAAAACAGCACCCTTGCTTGTTTTGCCAATTGTTCTTAGTTTCAGCCAGGGCCCTTTTGAGGTATGATGCGGTGACTATCTCCTTAGGATCTATGTCTATCTGCAAAAGAGAAGCAGATTCCCCAATAGAGAGTAAGTTAGCACCAGACAAATGAGATAACTCTTACTTTTTTATAGAGAATTTAAGAGGTATAGGCCCTCTTTTAGTCCATGATTCGTGGTAGATTAATAATGGAGAGAGGGCTTATGTTTGGATATGGTTCTGACTTGTTTCCCAGCTCCAGCTATGGGTCCGGTACCACTGAGGGGGTCAGTTAGCCAAATCAAGAGTAGTTGGTTTCCCACCATGGTGGTGCGCCACTATTGCACTTGTGTGAGCATCACAACAGGTTATTTGCTACTAAGTAGGTTAGACCATGAGTTGCTTGGACAGATACTGGTCATTTTTCCCCAGTTGCCCACGTAGCACCTTCTGGCACTAGACACACTGACTGGGGACTGACTCTTTCAGCTTCAGGCCATGCCATTCCATTTTACGTGTCAACCGTGTAAGTTGTCTTCAGCAGTAGGGACTTACCACTAAACTTTGGTGGGTCATCAAGTGCTCTGACAGAAATCTGTCTTTTTTTGGGAAACTTTGTAGGTCTCTCTGATCAAAAGCACATTGTGGATGAAAGCCACATGCTGTTACTGGGAGTTACAGGTCAGTGCCCACTAAGAGAAGGAAGAAAAAGATAACTAAAATAAAAGAGTTAGAGAAAAGAAAGAGAGAGAGAGAAAGAGAAGTTGTAGAAGATTAAGGTCAGTCTTTATCATACCCTCTCCAGTGTGTTGTGGCTTAGGTGTTCACTCTAAGGGCCTGGTGAAGGTACTGGCATTTGGTCTTCCTTTCAGGATAAAGAATTTAATGGTACCATTGCCGTTTGGGTCTAGATTTGTGTTTCCCACCCCCTCCATTGCCGTGCCCTCCCTCCCCACCCATCCTATTATCTAGTCCAAGAGATGCTTGTTGGGTATGCAAGGTATCTTGGGTAGATTCAGGTTAGGTGCTGTAGATCAGTGAGACTATGTGGCAATTTCCTTTCTGTGATTAGGTAAGTTCACTGAGAATGATCTATCCCAGGTTCAACCATTTCTCCTCAAATTTCATTGTGTAATTTTTCTTACTGCTGTATATAATTCCATTGTGTAGATATACCACATCTTAGTTATCCATTCTTCTAGTGATGGACATCTGGGTTGATTCCAGCTCTTAGCTATTACTAATTGAGCCACTACAAACATGGTTGTACAAATCTCTCTGGCTTGTGGTTTAAAGTTTTAAGGTAGATGCCCAGTAAAGGAATAACTGGATCTGTTGGTATCTCTATAGTCAGCTTTTTCATGAGTATCCATATTGCTTTCCAAAGTGGTTGTACCATCTTACATTCCCACCAACAGTGTATGAGTGTTCCTCCTTCTCCACATCCTTGCCAGCATTTATTTTCATTTGATTTTTTGATGTTTGCTATCCTTACTGGGTAAGATGGAATCTCATAGTTCTTTTAATTTGGATTTCCCTGGTGATTAGGGATGATGAACATTTTCTTAAGTGTGTGTTTGCCATTTGTATTTCTTCTTCTGTGAACTGCCTGTTCAGCTCTTTGCCCCATTTTGTGAGTGGGTTGTGTGACTTTTTACTGTTTAGGTTTTTGAGTTCTTTGTAGATTCTAAAGGCTTCTGTAAGTTGGATAACCAGAAAATATTTTCTCCCATTTTGTGGGCAATCTATTGTCTTTGATTATTGTATTCTTTTCTGTAAAGAAACTCTTCAGCTTCATGTGATCCCATTGGTTGAGTGACTGTTTAAATTCATGAGCTACTGAGGTTTTGTTCAGGAAGTCTTTTTCTATTCCTATATCATGGAAAGCACTTCCTATATTTTCTTCCAGTAGTAGTCGAGTTTCTAGTCTTATATTGAGGTCTTTGATCCATTTGGACTTGAGTGTAGTGCATGGCGAAATGTGAGTATCGAGTTTCAATTTCCTGCCTATGGTTATCCAGTTTGCCCAGAACCATTTGTTGAAGATGCTGTCTTTTCTCCAGCCTATATTGTTAGGGCCTTATTCAAATATCAAGTAGCTATAGTTGCTTGACCAAAGTCTGCGTCCTCAAGTCTATTCCATTGGTCTATACTCCTGTTTTTATGTCAGTACCTTGCTGTTTTTATTACTATGGCTTTGTAATATAGCTTTAGATCAGGTATGGTGATGCCTCCAGAGGTATTTCTGTTGCTGAGGACACGTTTGGAAATGTGAGGCCTTCTGCCATTCCATAAGAAATTTGAGATCATTTTTTTCTATCTGTGTGAAGAACAGTGTTGGGATTTTAATTGGAATTGCATTAAATCTGTATATTCCCTTTGGTAGGATTGCCATCTTCACAATGCTAATTCTGCCTATCCAGGAGGTCTTTCCATTTTTCTCAAGTCCTCCTCAATTTCTTGTTTTATTTTTATTTATTTTTTATTTGTTATATAGATCTTTCACTGGCTTGGTTAACATTATTCCAAGGTATTTTATATTTTTTGTTTCTATTGAAAATGGAACCATGTCTCTTATTTCTTTCTCTGTATCTTTGTCATTTGCATATAGAAAGCATGCTGATTTTTGTGCATTGATTTTGTATCTTGCTACTTTGCTGTAGGAGTTAATCACCTTTAGGAGTTTTGGGATGGATTCTCTCGGGACTCAGATATACAATCATGTCATCTGCGAATAGGGCTAACTTAATTTCTTTCTTTCCTAATTGTGTCCCTTTTATTTCTTTCTCCTGTCTTATTGCTTGAGCTCTGACTTCCAGTACTATGTTGAAGAGCAGAGGTGAGAATGGACACCCCTGTCTTGTTCCTTATCTCAATGGGAATTCCTCCAGTCTCTCTCCATTAATTATTATTTGGGCCTTAGGAGGTTTATATATTGCCTTTATTATGGTAAGATATGAACCAACCATGCCAATTTTCTCCAATGTTTTGATCATAAAGTGATGCTGTATCTTGTCAAAGGCTGTTTCTACACCTATCTCAATGATCATGTGGATTTTGTGTTTAACCTTGTTTATATGGTATATTGACAGATTTCCATATGTTGAACAACCCCTGTGTTCCTGGCATGTATCCCACTTGACCAAGGTGGATAATGCTTTTGATGAGTTGTTGGGTTCAGTGTGAGAAGATTTTGTTCAGGATATTTGCATCTAAGTTAATCAGGTAAATAGGCCGGTAGTTTTCTTTTCTTGTGGGATCTCTGCCTGGTTTTGGATTTAGGGGGATACTAGCTTCATAAAAGGAGTTGGGTAGCTTTCTCTGATCTCCAATTCTGTAGCACAGTTTGAGGAAGATTGGTTTGAGTTCTTCCATGAAGGTTTGATATAATTCAGCTGAGAAGCCATCTGGTCCTGGACTCTTCTTTTTGGGGAGGTTTTTTATTACTTTTTCAATCTCAATGCGTGTGATAGGTTTGCTTAGGAGATTAATCTGCTCTGAGTTTAGCTTTGATAGATGGTATGCATCTAGGAATTTATCCATCTCCTCCACATTATCCAGTTTTGTGGAGTAGAGGTTTCTGAAATAAGTCCTGATGATTCTCTCAATTTCATTTATATCTGTTGTGATCTCTTCTTTTTCATTTTGAATTTTGTTAATTTGAAGGATCTCTTTTTTTGCTTGATCAAATTGCTTGTCAATATTATTTATTTTTTCAAAGAAGCAGCTCTTTGTTTTGTCAATTGTCTTAATTGTTTTCTTAGGTTCCAATTCATTACTTTCTGCTCTGATTTTACTTATTTCTTTCCTTCTGGAGCTTTTTAGGTTGCACTTTTTTTGCTTTTCCACGGCCTTTAGGTGGATGGTTAGGTTATGGACTTGGGATCTCTCTGATTTTGTTATGAAGGCATTGAGTGCTATGAATTTTCCCCTGAGGACTGCCTTCATTGTGTCCCATAATATTTGGTACCATGTGTTCTCATTGTCATTCATTGCTAAAAATTTTGCTATTTCATTTTTTATTTCACCCACTATCCATTTATTGTTTAAAAGTGTGCTGTTCAATTTCCAGGTGCCATTGGGATTCTTGGTGGGTCTTTTGTTGTTGGTTTCTAGCAATATAGCATTGTGATCTGATATCATGCAGGAAATTATGTCAAATTTCCTACATATGTGGAGGCAGGCTTTGTGACCCAGTATATGGTCTATTTTAGAGAGTGGTCCATGGGTTACTGAGAAGAATTTGTAGTCTGTGGATTTGGGATGGAAAGTTCTGTAGATGTCTGTTAGGTCTAAGTGATCTATGTTTTGTTTTTTTTCTTTTTGAGCTCTCTTACTTCCCTGTTGAGATTCTGTTTGGATGATCTGTCTGTTACTGATAATGGTGTTGAATTCCCCAACTATGATGGTGTTGGTGGTTATTTCTGTTTTATTGTCAAGTAGGTTTTGGTTTATGAACTGTGTTTCCCCTGTCTTTGGTGCATACAGATTTATGATTGTAATATCCTCTTGATGGATCATTCCCTTGATAATTAGGAAATGGCCTTCTTTGTCTTTTTGATTATTTTTGGTTTGAAGTCTATTTTATCTGATATTAATATAGCTATGCCTGCTTGTTCCTTATTCCCGCTTGCTTGGAATACTGTTTTCCACACTTTCACCCTGAGGAGGTGTCTGTCTTTAGTGGTGAGGTGGGTTTCTTGAAGAGAACAGATCGAGGGGTATAATTTTTTGATCCATCCTGTTAGCTTGTGTCTCTTGATGGGTGAATTAAGGCCATTAATATTTAGGGTAATGACTGTGAGATTTGATTTGATCCCTGCCATATTTTGATGGTTTATGTGGTTTGGTGGGTTCATGGACTTTGAGGATTTTGTGCCTTCTCTGAGTTTAGTTATTGTGTTCTGCTTCTTGTAGGCATTTGAGTTTGATTATTTGATTTTTCTCTATGGAGAATATCCTGAAATACTCTCTATAGGTTTGGTTTTGTGTTCATATAATTGTAAAGTTGAGTTTTGCCATGGAAAGTTTTTCTTTCACCATCTATTATGAGGGATACTTTTGCTGGGTCGAATAGTTTGGGTTGGAATCCATAGGTTTGTAGACTTTGCAGTGTTTCATTCCAGAACCTTCTAGCTTTCAGGGTTTCCATTGAGAAGTCTGAAGTAATTCTGATGGGGTTACCTTTAAAAGTGGTATGCTGTTTTTCCCTAGGTGCTTTTAGGATTTTCTCTTTGGTGTCAATGTTTAGAGATGTAATGACAATATGTCTTGGAGAGTTTCTCCTTCGGTACAGTCTGTTTGGAGTTCTGCTAGCTTCTTATATCTTGATGGGCCTTTCTCTTAAGAGACTGGGGAAGTTTTCTTCAATTATTTTGTTAAATAAGTTCTCCATGTCTTTGGTCTGAATTTCTTCTCCTTCTGGTATTCCAATGATCCTGATATTAGGATGATTAAGGGTATCCTACAATTCTCTCATATTCTGTGCACAGAAACTTTTGAATTTACTGAAACTTTTGAACTGTCAAACTGTTTCTTCCATCTTGTCTTCCAGATCAGAGCTTCTATCCTCCACATTGCTGGCTCTATTCTTGAGAGCTTCTAGGGAGTTTTGGACTTCTTTAATTAGGTTAGCATTTTCTACTACTTTTCTATGTATAGTTTCTATCCCTCTGTCAAATTCCCTTTTCACATTATGATCTGATTTTCTTGATGTTTCTTGGAATTCATCCTTTCATTTCTTTATATCTTCATTTAGCATCACCAACTGATTTTTGAGGTCCTCTTTTTTGTCACTCTCCTTCGTATCCCTTAACTGTCTTTGAATCCCTTCCATTTTCTTATCTATTAGGTCTAATCTAGTGATGGGAGCATCCACATGATTATCGGCCTTTGTTGCTTTTCTGCCAGTTCTACTAGTAGCTTGGTCAGGGTTGCATCACTCATAGCTTCATTTTGGTGTTCTGATCCTAATGACTCTTCTATGTTTTGATTAGAGATGTTCATTGTAGGACTGGATGATCTAACTGGATTTTCTTGCATTTGATTTTCATGTTATTTCTTTTGTGCTGTGGTCTGCCCATCACAGTGTATGGGCATGTAGGTGGGTGGATCAGCCTGGGCTCAAGCACAGTGGGAAGCTCAAGGAGCCTGAGCCAGTTGCCAAGCTGTCTGGGCTTTGGATCTCACTTGCCAAAGCTGCCTGAGCTCCTGCCTGGCAGGGGCACCAAAATTGCCTGAGCTGTCACGTGGTAATGCACCAAAGCTGCCTGCACTCATGCTAGGAGGTACATTGAGGCACCAAGCATGGAAGCAGCCCAAAGTCTGGCATGGCAGAACACTGGGACCATTAAGTAGTCTGAGCTCACCCACAACAGGACAATGGTTGTTGGCCAGTGCAGCAGACAGGGAGAGGCTGGCAACTGAGCTGGCACAAGCAACAGACAGAGACAGCCTGAGCTCTTGCAATGGGCCTGGGTCACGCATGAATGTCAGCGTCTGGAGCAGTAAGTTAGCAAATTGGCCAAGCATGCTAAGTTTGTACAAACAGGGATCAGCTCGGTGGCACGCATTTGGCAGGCAAACTGATCAAAGGAGCCTGAGCTACAGTGGGCCAATGGGTGTAGCCTGGCCAAGGTAACTTGTGGGCAGGGGTGTCAGGGTGATTGACCCTGTGCAGTGAGGCATGTGGAAGCATGTTGGCCTGGGACTCTTTTCCTACAGTAAGTGCAGGAGTTTCCTGGATCTGGGACTGTGGGTACAGTGGCTGCTTGTGGGGAGGAGTGGGCTATCCACACGTGAGGGAATCAGCTATTCCCTGTTGTTTCCCCTCTGTGCCCTCCCACTGGCAATCTATTGGAGATTTCTCTCCCCTAAGAGATCCAGTGAACCCCTAATGTTTTGCCTTTCTTTCCTGGTGATGTGCAGTGCAGTTAGGCAGTCTCCATCTTGGCCAGAAGTTCCTATTTTTTTTCTTTTCCTACTCATTTCTTAAAGCTCTAAAAGTAATTTACTCAAAAGTTTGTCCCAACCAATGATATTTTGTGTTTGTTTCCAATTTTTCCTGTCTGTTCTGCAAGTTGTGGATAAAACATTTCCCATAGGCACTCCAGGACCTTCTCCACCAGGGCCTTCTATCCATTTTCCAACATTTCCTTTTAAGCAAACACACATGCCACACTTTAATACAATAAATAATAGTGATGATGAAATCTTCAACCTTTTTTGTATCTTATTTTGATATTTTCTTTTGTTCTTGAGATAAATGTAGTTGGGAAGGGCTTAGTTTCAGTGACATCAGGTGGAGCATGCTGGCTCTGATCTGCTTCCCCTTGGGAATGCTAAGGAAAATAGACCTCTCACAACCACACTCCTCAGAAAGTGCACTCAGGTAGGCCAAACCTTGCTGAACTGATTGTGTGTTCCTTAGTGTCAAGGCTCTGGTCTGTATACAAAATCATCTTATTTGCAAGCAGACAGAGAGAAAGAGGGTAAGAGAGAGAAGGGGCATGTTGGGGCCTCTAGCAACTGCAAATTAACTCCAGGTGCATGTGACATTTTGTACATCTGGCTTTATGTAGGTACTGGAGAATAAAACCCAGGTCATTAGGCTTTGCAGGTAAGTTCATTAACCACTGCAAATCTGTACAGGCTTAATTAATATTTTCATTTGAGAAACTTTATTTTACCTCTTAAAATTCAGATATTCCTTGTATTATGTTCTCCCATTTTATTTATTTACTTTTCTGGTATAAAATATGGGAAGTAAAAAAAGGGAAGTGGGATTTGAAAAATCATGCTTAATGAATCTCAGCTTTTTCAGTTGTATTAATGAATTGTCATTTTAAAACTAGATTTTGATTTTTCATAATTTAATTTCCCCCAGAACTTACTATGCTTACCAGGCTGGCTTGTCATATTTATAGGCAAGAGATTGCATTTTTTCTCTTTAAAAATGTTTATTATTATTATTATTAACAACATGTTTTTTATGGATACATCTTATGTCGTTACCATCTTTTCCCTCATCCCTGCCCCCATTCTGTTGTAGATGCTCCTCAGTGGGGTTACAGGTATTCCACAGGGGTTGCAGTTTATTCATTGTGGAAGCAGTACTGTTATTTTGGGGGGGAGTGAATGCCTCTGGGCATGATGTCTCAACCTGTGGCTCTTACAATCCTTCTGCCCCCTCTTCCACAAAATTTCCTGAGCTGTGGTGAGTGAGTTTTAAGTCTACTTCACTTATAAGCCCTTAGGAGACTCTGTATCTCTGCTTTGGTAGGTGTTGAGTATCCTCAGGGTCTGTCTCTGTCACCCTGGACCAACATGGAAGCAGCACTCTTGCCCATCTCCCTAATTCCTCTGTGGATTCAGCTGTGGCTTGGCTGAAGTGGAAGGAGTAGTTTATCTCCTGAGGTCTTATGACTTTGTGAAAAAGAAGAGCCGGTTCTCCAGTGGGGACTGAAGTCAGCATAGTTTAAATGGATAAAAATTATTAATTCAGGGAGAATTTGATGTATATAATCCACCTTTTACCCAACGACTAGTGAGAGTTTGACACTTTGTCTCCATAAGATTCTTATATGGTTTCCAATTGCAGATATAGGTTCCTTTATACTGAGTGGATCTCTTAGCCAATCCGAAAGCTATTGGTTACCCACTTAGGTTGTGTGCCACTATTACACTGGCATGGACATTGTGTCAGAGTGTTTGCTTCTGAGTAGTTTAGGCCTCTGGTTGCTCAGATTGTTGTTGGCCATTTTCCCCCAGTAGTTCATGTAGTAGTTTCCAGCACTAGGCAGGCTTCTTGGGACTGTCTCTCTGTCACATTCTAGCTAGGTCTCTCCATGTTCTGTGTCATCAGCATATGAGGGTTCTTCTTTCCCCTCATCCTTGCTAACATTTGTCATTGTTAGATTTTTTTAATGATTGCCACCCTTACTAGAGTAAGGTGGAATCTCATGGTTGTTTTAATTTGCATTTCCCTAATGGTTAGGGATGTTTAACATTTTCTTAAGTGTATGTTAACCATTTGTAATTCTTTCTCTGAGAACTCTCTATTCAGCTCTCTGCTCCACTTTTGGAGTGGGTTGTTTGATTTTCTTTTATTGTTTAGTTTTTGAGTTCTTTGTTGATTCTAGATATTAGTCTTCTGTCAGTGGCATATCTGGCAAAGATTTTATCCCATTCAGTGGGTAACCTATTGGCTCTCTTATGGTGTGTTTTTCTATGCAAAAGCTTTTTGGTTTCATGATATCCTACTGGCTGAGTGATTGTTTAATTTCCTGGGCTACTGAGGTTTTGTTTAGGAAGTCTTTCTTCACTCTTACATCATGAAGAGTGCCTCCTATTTTTTCTTCCTGTAGGAGAAGAGTATCAGGTCTTATATTGGGGTCATTAGTCTATTTGGACTTGATTTCTATGTACAAAGAGATGAGTGGGTCTAGTTTCATTTTTTTATATTTGATCATTAATTTTTTCCAATACTGTGTGTTGAAGATGCCGTTTTTTCTCCAGTCTACATTATTAGCCACTTTGTCAAAGATAAAGTAGCTGTAGTTTATTACCTAAGGTCTGAGTCTTCAATTCTATTCCACTGGTCTATTTTTCCTGTCCTAATGCCAGTACCATGCTGCTTTTGTTACTGTGTCTTTGTAATGTAGATTTAATTCAGGACTCAGGCATGATATCCCCAGATTGTGTGCGTGTGTGTGTGTGTGTGTGTGTGTTTTCATGAGGATATGTTTGGATATCTGAGGCCTGATGCCATTCCATATAAATTTTGAGAACATTTTTCTATCTCTGTGAAGAATGATGCTTGTATTTTTATTGGTATTGCATTAAATCTGTATATTGCTTCTGGTAGAATTTCCATTTCACAACATTAATTCAACCTATCCAGGAACATGGGAGATCTTTCCATCTTCTCAAGTCCTCCTAAATTTCTTTATTGAGTTTTTTATGTTTTTATTATATAAGTATTTCATATCCTTGGTTAGCATTATTCCAAGATACTTAATATTTTTTGTTGCTATTGAAATTGGGACAGTATCACTGATTTCTTTCTCTATATATTTGTCCTTTCCATATAGAAAGGCTACTGATTTTTGTGCATTGATCTTGTATCCCACCACTTTACTGAAGGGATTAGTCACCTTTAGAAGTTTTGAGATGGAGACTTTCAGGACTTATGTATAGCATCATGTGTTCTGCAAATAGGGCTAACTTGACTTCTTTCCAATTTGAATCCCTTTTATTTCTTTCTCCTGTCTTATTGCTTGGGCTACTACTTCTAATACCATGTTGAATAGCATTGATGAAAGTGGGCACCCCTGTCTTATACCTGATCTCAATGGGGACTCTTTCCCCATTAAGCATGATTTAGGCTTTGGGTGCTTTATATAGAGCCTCTATTGTGTTAAGGTAGAAACCCTTCATGCCTATTCTTTCCAGAGTTTTGCTCATGAAGTGGCCCAGTATTTTGTTAAAGGTCTTTGCATTAATTGAGAGGATCATGTGGTTCTTGTGGCTTAGTTTATTTATACAGAGTGTTACTTTGAAGTGTTCCATTCCAGGCCCTTTTGGCTTTCAGGGGTTCCCTTGAGAAATCTAGGATAATTTTGATGGGATTTCCTTTGTATGTAGTGAGTTATTTCTCTAGCTGCTTTTAGCAGCCTCTCCTTGTTTTCATTGTTAAGAGTTTTAACTATGATGTGCCTTGGGGAGTTTCTTCTTTGGTCCTGTCCTTTGGTGTTCTGTGGGCTTCTTGTGTCTAGATACGACTCTCTTTTGTGACATTCAGAAAATTATCTTTAATAATTTTGTTGAATATGTTCTCTATGCCTCTGGTCCTGGCCTGCATTTTCTCTCCTTCTGGTATACCCATGATCTTGATGTTGATTCCTTTTAGGGTGTCCCACAGGTTCCTCATATTCTGTTCATTTGATTTTTGAGCTTAGGAAAGTTTTTGGCCTTTTGATGAATTTCTTCTGTCTTGTATTCCAGGTCAGAGGTTCTGTCTTCTACATGAATAACTCTGTTAGTGTGGGGCTCTAGAGAGGTTTTTATAAGCTCTATTTGATTTTTGCTTTCTGTTGTGTTATGGTACATCATGTCTATCTCTTTTCTGTTTATTTTTATTTTTATCTATTTATTTGAGAGTGGCAGACAGAGAGAGAGAAAGGGGGAGAGAGAGAGAGAGAGAGAGAGAGAGAGAGAGAGAGAGAGAGAATGGGCATGCCAGGGCCTCCAGCCTTTGCAAATGAACTCCAGATGTGTGCACCCCCTTGTACATCTGGCTAACATGGGTCCTGGGGAATCGAGCCTTGAACTGGGGTCCTTAGGCTTTGCAGGAAAGTGCCTAAGCAATAAGCCATCTCTCCAGCCCTCCATCTCTCTTTTGAAGTACTATTCCAGTTCAAGTTCTGATTTTCTTGATGGTTCCTTGAATTCATTCTTGCATTTGATCAAGTCTTCATTAGGCAAAATCAGTCAGTTATTTAGAGCTTCCATTTCTTGACTCACCTTTAATTCATTTATATCTCTTTTGAGGGTTCTAACATTTTCTTCAATCAAGTTAAGCCTACTGTCAAAAGCTGAATGCTCTAAGAGATGATTTTGTTTAATTTCATTGATACAATTATTGGTTTTTTGATGCTTTATTTCCAGTTTAGCAATTCCTTTGATCAAGGTCTAACTGGTTGTTGTGTTTTCATTTTGGGATTAAATCTCTTTTGATTTCTCTATGATTTCATTGGAGGCTTCCATTGTGGGATTAGGCATCCTTGGTAGAGATCTCTCAGTTTATTGTGGTCTACCCGTCATGGGTACACACTTTATTCTATTGAGGAGGAAACAAGTTATTGTCCATGTAGGATCTTCAGAGGTGTTCTGTTTTAAATGCGAACTGGATTCATATATTTGTGTACAATGGGGTTATAACCACAGATGCACAGATTGTGGAGATTGCAGGTACATCAAAGGTACATGGGAACTGGGAATGTATGACCTACTCACTCCACTTGAAAGTGCTCTTGAGCACAGGGGTATCATGGGTTAGGGGACCAGGCATCAAGAAGCTGCAGAGCCAGAGGCAAGAGGCCCACCCCTACAGTGACATATGTATCCTCTAACTCAGGAAAATAGTGATGTCAGTACCTGGGGACCAGTTAAGGTACCAGAGCAAAAGCCCTGCTTTCATAGCCCCATAGGGATCAGGCCACCCCACACTAGGTGCCGGGCAATCTATGAGGGTCAGGGAGCTTGAAGTGGTCAGGGAACAGGGATCTGGCCTACTCACTCCATGCTCTGTGCACACTCCTCTGCAGGGTGCCCATGAACTGGGGACCAGGGGCACTTCAGTCAGGAAAGTGAGGGAAGGATCCTGCTTTGGCTGCAAGCTCACAAGGCCCAAGCAGCCCCAAGCCAGCTGCAGGGGGACCTACTCTGCGAGACTTCATATTTTAAGTTTCAAAGTACATAATCTAAATAATCCTGGATAAGCAGATACTTATGGTTGTATACAACCTTCTAGTTTGCTGATTTGACTATAGTTCAGATTATTTGAAGATTTTTTGCAAAAATTTATATTAATTTTGAACTCTAGTGATTCAAAGGTGACTGTTACACTTTTATAATTATCCTACCATTCTTTTGAAGGTTTTCCAGATAAGGAGATTTTATTAGCAAGTTTTTTTTTTTTTTTTTTGAATACAGTGAATACAGTCAAGTTGGTACCATTGTTAGCCTCCTCCCTGTCCTCCCCTCTTCACAAGGACTCTCCTTGTTGGGGTATATAGGTTATGCATTGTGGGGTTAGCCTTTAGTTTGGGGTAGGAGGAAATGTCACCCAACATGTGGTTCTGATATTCTTTCTGCCCCCTCTTCCGCAAATTTCCCTGAGCCATGTTGGGTTCATTTTAGGTCTTCTTCCATGTTGAGGTCTTGGGTGCCTCTGTGTCTCTGGATATCTGGTTTGTTAGGGGTTGATTGTTCTCTGTGTCTATCTCCTTCACCATTGTGCTGGTTCCCAGGTCACCAAGAAAACAGCATTCTGGCATGTTTCCCAATTATTCTTAATTTCATCTGGGGCCCTTTTGAGGTATGATGGGGTGGTTATCTCCTTAGGATCTGGGTCTATCTGAAAAAGAGAAGCAGAGTCTCCAATGGAGAGTAAAGTTAGCACGAAGTAAATGTGATAATCATTGTGTTTTAGTGAGAGTTTATTGGAGAGCCAGCTCATATGGTTCTGACTTGTTTCCCAGGTATGGGTTCCACTCCACTGAGCAGATCAGTTAGCCAAATGAAGAGCAGTTGATTTCCCACCATGGCTGTACGTCACTATTGCACACACTTGTATGAGCATGATGTCAGGTTGTTTGCTGCTAAGTAGGTTAGAGCATGTGTTGCTTAGACAGATATTGGTCATTATCCCCCAGTCACTCATGTAGCACTTTCCGGCACTAGATGTGGTAACTGTCTGGGGACTGACTCTCTTTGAACTTCCAACCATGTCACTACATGATACATACCAACAGTGCATGGTGTCTTCAGCAGTAGGGTCTTACCTCTAACCTATGGTGAGTCCTGAAGTGCTCACCATTTTTGTCCTTTTCTGGTACTTGTACATCATCATGAAGACACTTTAATGATCCTTGTTTTTAAGTTATTATTGATTTTGACAATGCTCTGGGCTGTTAATTCGTTCCATTTCTAAAGCTTCTTGAGGCTTTCAGTGGTGGTGTGTGTTATGTTTACTTCAAGCATCCTTGAGGCATTTTTTGTTTAATTCTTGGCAATTTTACTCATGGTAATAAGAAAAAAAATCTCACGGATTTCATTCTTTACTTGGTCACTGCCACTATTTATGTTAAATTATCAATTACTGTGTGTGACTTTCTGTGTACAGATGAATTGTCACTTAAACACAAATCATACACTTGAACACAGCTGAATCCCAGTGTGTCTTGGGAATTGTTTCAAGGTATGTGATTGCAGAAACTTCCAATTTTTAAAATGCCATGTATATCATATAGGTTTACATTGTGTAAATTCCTCTTTACATATTAATAACAAAAAATTGTTTGATGGCTTGTTCTAAGGAAACAATGGACTGATATCTGCTTACCATAGATAGGGTACTGAGGACATAAAAAAGAAATGATTCCATCGAGATATTGCTTGGTGGACCAGATTTTTTGTTTTTACTTATAGGAATATCAGGGAGAGACTATTTATAGGAGCATGAGTGACTTAAAGGGAGCAGTGTTGCCAAAAATTCTACCCCCAGCATGAGTGAAGATTAAGAAAGCTACATTCCTGAAGCTTCCTACATCACTTGCAGGCAGTTTCAGGAGAAAAAGTCGTTTCTTACCAATCATTTTTTATTGTTTTTCATAACCATGGGGAGAGGTTTTGAAAATTTTGTAGTTCACTGGGCTTTCAGATCCTCGTACATTCAGTTACATTCTTAAGTTTAATGAGCCTTCCTCCTCCTTCAATTAGGAGGAAATACTACACAATGTAAATCAAATAAAAAGAAAACTATATGTTATAATAGTGTATATCTTAGAAGTTCATGAAGGTTGTTTTTAAGCTGGGGCTGATATTGACTCATCCCCTAAGCAGGAAATGATTTCACTAGGTTTCATAAAGGAATCTGCTTTTGTAATATTTTAGGCATAAAACTATAAAAACCTAGGAATATCAGTAATAACTATTATTATCAGTAATAAAAATCCATTAAATATATTGGAACAAGTATTTGGGCTTCACATGAAGGGAATGGTAGCTGGGAAGCATGGACATAATACATGTGGTCATGGCTAGGAGGGATGGTGTAGATGAAGTAATGCTATTGTTTTCACAAACAAGCTTTTCACCATTAATGACTGTGTGCTTCTTACACAATCCATGAATCCTAGGAGAGTCCTGTGGGTGGGGTTATTGGGAACATGATGTTGGTATTCTTTCTTTTCTGAATCTCCGTTTCTTTCTCTTCTGTCTCATCATAAGCTGTTTTCAATTTCTTTGGGTAGTGAGCCATTCTGCTATGTACTATAATTTGTCTTGTTCAGTGGTTTATTATCATGCATAGATGAAGTGCCTTTTTATCACTCATTTAAATTACTGTTTTCCTCCGGTGATGGAGTTTTGCAGTTTCTGTGTTTACTTTATTACTTGTGATGATGGCAGGCTTTCCTATTTGGAACCCAGTAGAGGCTTGTGCCTAGCATTTATTACTATTGAGCTCCATACCTTCAGCCACATCGTGACACAAAGAGAGAAGTGGTCCCTAAGTTAGTTCCAGTGGAAATCGCTCCTGCCTTCTTCTAAACTCAACCACATTACAAACATTTCTAGTCTTTTATAATATACATTAATGTAGTTAAGTTGTCTTATGTCCAGTATTTTATGTGGTTATGCTTTTGCTTTAACCATAAAAAGGGAAGCAGTAAAATGACATGAGCATTTTTTCTTCTCATTTTTCCTTTCCAAAGTCCTACATGTGAAATTTTTATGAAATTTAAAAGGAATCTCTAATGATTGAAGAGAATAAACTATAGCTAGACTTTAAAAGTTTCTCTAAATCAGACAAAGGATAGTAATAAGAGAGAAACAAGAGAAAAACAAACAAACAAAGGCAATATTGAAATAATTTCTTAGTACCTGCATTTCATCTTTCAGAATCTCTTTTAATTCCAGTGGATAAGACTTTTGTCATTAGCATATAAGATTAAAGCATCAGAGTAGTTTTCAGTGGTATTGAATCTAACTCCTGCTATCTGGATTGAACCACTTAAACACTGTTATGGAAGATAAAAATCGCTCCTGTTTGTTGAGAACATCAGAGGACCAAGATCTTTGTTCTGTGTCTCCTCCCTTTCTGTCACCTCTTTCTGTCAATATTTCTTAAGGACTGCTAATAATGTAAATTTATATCCACTATTTAAACAGATGAAAATATAACCTAATTTTTATTTTTATGTTTATTATTATTATGTTTTAATTGTTATTAACAAGTTAGAGTTCAAGTCTCTGTAAATCCTGAAGATTTGCGCCAGAAACTCATCTGGTCATTATAAAATATTTTATCCATCTAAGAAAAATAAACAAAGTAGTTAAATGTCCAAGCAAATGAGTTATCACAAAAATACATATACAGAAATAGCGGTATCACCATTGAGAGAAATGTTTTCCGTCAGCTAGAAGGTAAAGAACAGACTTGTAAGTGCTATAGCAGAAGACATAAAACTACTGGAAAGATATATGGAATCCACACCACTGAAAAATAATAATATTTTGGGTATCAGAGAAATAGTTTGGGTTTTATTTCAGATGAAGCAGAGTTAACATATGTTTAAATCCAAGTTTAACTTATCTCTAAAACTTAGAATGATCTACCAAAAAATCTCCAATCCTGTTTCTCTTAGATTAAATAATAAGTAATAATCAAGTCATGAAGATTTTATCATATCTCATAGGGAAAAGTTAAAGTGTTTACAACATATTTAGCAGACCTCTTGCAAAACAGGAAGTACTCAGTAAGTAAATATAAGCTGATACCCAATATATGACAAGCATAAGTTTTTAGTTTATTGTAGTAATTTTTATTACTAGATATGGACATATTTTCTATATAAACACATGTTGGTTCCATCCTTTCTCTTCTCCCTGCCCCTTTTCTGAAGAGGCCTTTCTCGCTGGGGATGTAGGTCAACCCGATGGGGATTGCAGGTCATAAATTACGGGGGCAGCAGTCAGTTATGGGGTGTGGTGGTTTGAATAAATGGCCCCCAATATATTCAGTTCTTTATTATTTGTAGTTTGCATCTGCAGTCACCTGGCTGGAGGCAGTGTCACTGGGTGGATCTTAAGGTGAGGTGGTGGGTTTCAGATTTCAATCTAAAGATATGAAAAGTGTGCCTAGCTGGAGTTCCTGAAGTGCACTGTGTGGCTTTTGGCTTTTGGGTTTGTGCTTCTCTCTCTCTGCTTGGTCCTGTGAAGGCAGGCCAGCTTCTTCTGCCATTATGGAACTTCCGCTGGATCTGTAAGCTTCAATAAATCCCTTCCTCCATAACTGTGCTTGGTCTGGAAGTTCATTTCAGCGAACCTGAATCTGTCTGCTACAGGGGGAGAGGCAATGTCTTTGTGCACAATGTATCAACTTGTGGCTCTAATAATCTTTCTGCCCCCTCTTCTGCAAAATTCCCTGAGCCATGCTGGGAGCATTTTAAGTCTACATCCATGAAAGGCAATTAGGAGCATCTGGATCTCTGGTTCGTAGATGTTGAGTGTCCTCAGTATCTTCCTCCATCACCCTTGTGCTGATCTCAGCTCAACTAAGAAAACAGCACTCTTGCTCATTCCCCCAGTTCCTCTGTGGTTTCATCTGGGGCCAGGGTGGAGTGCACTGGGTCGTTTATCTCTTCAGGTCTTGTTTCTATCTGAAAAAGAGAAGAAGATTATCCAACAGAGAGTGATGTCAGTGCCAGTTAAATTGGATAACCATTATTAGTTTAGAGAGAATTAAAAGAGTTTATACACTCTTATTGTCTAAGGTTAGTGGGAGCTTGACAATGGAAAGAGAATGATTATGTAGATATGATTCTGACTTGTTTCCAAGTTCCAGATATGGTTTCCTTTACACTGAGCAGATCTGTTAGCCAATCCAAGAGCAGTTGGTTACCCATCATGGCTGTGTGCCACTATTGCAGTTGTGTAAGCATCACCTCAAGTTGTTTGCTTCTGAGTTGCTTATACTTTGAGTTGCTTGGACAGATGTTGGCCACTTTCCCCTGGTAGCTCATGTAGTGACATCCGGCACCAGATGGGCTAATGATCTGGGGACTGATTTCCATTCAAATTCTGATATTATTGATGCTTCTTGTAGTTCATTATTGCATTTGATCAAGTCTTCATTAAGTTTAATCAACAGGTTGTTGAGGTCTTCCATTTCTTGACTTTCCTTCAATTTATTCATAGCTGTTTGGAGAGTTCTAAAGTTTTCTTTATTCAAGTGAAGCCTACTGTCAAAACTGAATGCTCAAGGAGACAATTCTGTTAAATTTCATTGATACAGTCATTGGTTCTTTGATAGTTTTAGTTATTGTGATCCTCTTCTTGTTGGCTCCTGATATTGGTTGATTGAATGTTTTGTGTGGAGTATTCCCTCAAGTATTCATAGGTTTGGCTTTGTGTTCATGTAATCATGGAGTTGGCTTTTTTCATGGCAAGTTTTTCTTTCACCATCTATTATGAGGGATACTTTTGCTGGCTAAAGTAGCTTGGTTTGGAAGCAGTAGTTTTTCCAACCTTGAAGTGTTCCATTCCAGACCCTTCTGGCTTTCAGGATTTCTATTGAAAAATCCAATGTTACTTTAATGGGATTGCCTTTGTATATTTCAAATTTCTTCTCTCTTACTGATTTTAGTACTCTCTCTTTGTTTTCATTGTTAAGAGTTTTTACTATGATGTGTCTGGGAGACTTTCTTTGTTGGACCTGCTTGATTGGTGTTCTGAGGGTTTCTTGTATCTGAATGGGCCTGTCTTTTGCAAGATTCAGAAAATTTTCCTTAATAGATTTGTTGAGTATGTTTTCTATGCCTATGGTCTGTATTTCCTCTCATTCTTGTTTTCCCATGATCCAGATGTTTGGTCATTTTAGGGTGTCCCTCAGTTCCCTCATACTCTGTTCACTTGATTTTTTGAATTTAGCAAAGTATTTGGTTTTCCAATCAATTTTTTCTGTCTTATCATCCAGGTGAGAGGTTCCATCTCCCACATGAGTAACTCTGTTTGTGAATAGTTCTAGAGAGGTTTTTTTATAAATTCTATTTGTTCTTTGTTCTCTGATCCACCATTTTGTATCATATCTGCCTCCTTTTTGATGTATGATTTCAATTCAAATTCTGATTTTCTTCATGCTTTCTGCAGTTCTTTCTCTCCTTTATCAAGTCTTCATTAAGCTTAATCAACTGGTTATTGAAGTCTTCCATTTCTTGACTTAATTTAAATTTATTGATATCTCTTTGGTGGGTTCTAACTTTTTTTATTATTAGTTAGTTTTGTACTCAGCAGATACAATCAATTTGGTACCATTGTTAGGCTCATCCATGTCCTAACCCTGCCCTCTGGCCCCTCCTTGTTGAGGAATATAGGTCATAAATTCTGGAGTTAGCCCATAGTTACGGATGGGATAAATGTCTCTGCATATCATGACCCAACATGTGGCTCTGACATTCTTTCCTCCCCTCTTCCACAAAATTTCCCTGAGCCATGTTGGGTTCATTTTTCGTCTGCTTCGTTGAAGGAGTGTTGGGGGCTTCTGGGTCTCTGGATCTCTGACTTGGTAGGAGTTGATTTTTCTCCATGTTGATCTCCTTCACCCTTGTGCTGGTACCCAGTTCACCAAGAAAATAGCACCCTTGCTTGTTTTGCAAATTGTTCTTAGTTTCAGCTGGGTCCCTTTTGAGGCATGATTGGGTGGCTCTCTCCTTAGAATCTACTTCTATCTGAAAAAGAGAAGCAGATTCTCCAACAGACAGTAAGTTAGCACCAGAAAAATGAGATAACCCTTACTTTTTTATAGAGAATTTAATAGGTGTAGGCCCTCTTTTAGCCCACGATTCCTGGTAGCATGATAATGGAGAGTGGGCTTATGTTTGGATATGTTTCTGACTTGTTTTTCAGATCCAGCTATGGGTACCAAACCACTGAGGGGGTCAGTTAGCCAAATCAAGAGCAGTTGGTTTCCCACCATGGCTGTGCGCCACTATTGCACTTGTGTGAGCATCACAACAGGTTATTTGCTACTAAGTAGGTTAGACCATGAGTTGCTTAGACAGATATTGGTCATTTTCCCCAGTCACCCATGTAGCACCTTCTGGCACTAGACACCCTGACTGTCCAGCTTCCAGCCATGCCATTCCATTTTACGTGTCAACCACATAAGGTGTGTTCAGCAGTAGAGTCTTACCACTAACCTTTGGTAGGTCATCAAGTACTCTGACAGAAATCTGTCTTTCTTTTAGGAAATGTTGTAAGTCTCTCTGATCAAAAGCTCATTGTGGATGATAGCCACATGCTGGAACTGGGAGTTACAGGTCAGTGCCCACTAAAGATAACTAATATAAAAGAGTTAGAGAGAGAGAGAGAGAGAGAGAGAGAGAGAGAGAGAAGCTGTAGAAGATTAAGGTCAGTCTTCATCATACCCTCTCCAGTGTCTTCTGGCTCAGGTGTTCCCTCTAAGGGCTTAGTACAGGATCAGCCATTTGGTCTGCCTTTTGGGATGTAGAATTTTATGTTACCATTGCCATTTGGGTCTAGATTTGTGTTTCACACCCCCTCCATTGCCCTTCTCTCCCTCCTCATCCATCCTATTGTCTATTCCATGAGATGCTTGCTGGGTATGCAAGGCATCTTGGGTAGATTCAGGTTAGGTGCTGTAGGTGATTGAGATTATGTGGTAATTTTTTTTTCTGTGATTGGGTAAGTTCACTGAGAGTGATCTGTACCAGGTTCAACCATTTTTCCTCAAATTTCATTGTGTCATTTTTTTCTTAGTGCTGTGTAGAATTCCATTGTGTAGATATACCACATCTTAGTTATCCATTCTTCTAGTGATGGACATCTGGGTTGATTCCAGCTCTTAGCTATTACAAATTGAGCCACTACAAACACGGTTGAGCAAATCTCTGGCCTGTGGTTTGAAGGTTTTAGGGTAGATGCCCAGTAAGGGAATAACTGGGTCTGTTGGTATCTCTACACTCAGCTTTTTCAAGAGTCTCCATATTGCTTTCCAAAGTGGTTATACCATCTTATATTCCCACCAACAGTGGATGAGTGTTCCTACTTCTCCACATCCTCGCCAGCATTTATTTTCATTTAATTTTTGATGTTTGCTATCCTTACTGGGTTAAGATGGAATCTCATAGTTCTTTTAATTTGGATTTCCCTGATAATTAGGGATGATGAACATTTTCTTAAGTGTATGTTTGCCATTTCTATTTCTTCCTCTGTGAACTGCCTGTTCAGCTCTTTGCCCCATTTTGTGAGTGGGTTGTTTGACTTTTTAATGTTTAGATTTTTGAGTGCTTTGTAGATTTTAGAGATTCAGCCTCCGTCAGTTGGATAACCAGCAAATATTTTCTCCCATTGTGTGGGTAATCTATTGCTTTGCTTATTGTATGCTTGTCTGTAAAGAAACTCTTCAGCTTCATGTGATCCCATTGGTTGTGTGACTGTTTAAGATCATGAGCTTCTGAGGTTTTATTCGGGAAGTCTTTTTCCATTCCTATATCATGGAACATACTTTCTATATTTTCTTCCAGTAGTAGTTGAGTTTCTGGTCTTATATTGTGGTCTTTGATCCACTTGGACTTGAGTGTAGTGCATGGAGAAATGTGTGGATTAAGTTTCAGTTTCCTGCCTATGGTTATTCAGTTTGTCCATCACCATTTGTTGAAGATGCTGTCTTTCTTCCAGCCTGTATTGTTAGGGACTTTATCAAATATCAAGTAGATATAGTTTCTTGACCCAACCTCCAGGTCCTTGAGTCTATTCTATTGGTCTATACTCTTGTTTTTATGCCAGTACCATGCTGTTTGTATTACTATGGCTTTGTAATATATCTTTAGATCAGGTATGCTGATGCCTACAGAGGTATTTCTTTTGCTGAGAATATGTTTGGATATGTGAGGCCTTTTGCCTTTCCACATGACATTTGAGATCATTTTTATATCTCTGTGAAGAATAGTGTTGGGATTTTTATTGGAATTTCATTAAATGTGTATATTGCCTTTGGTAGGATTGCCATCTTCACAATGTTAATTCTGCCTATCCGGGAGCATGGGAGGTCTTTCCATTTTCTCAAGTCCTCTTCAATTTCTTTTTTGATGTTTCTATGTTTTCGTTGTATAGATCTTTCACTTCCTTTTTAAATGTTATTCCAAGGTATTGTATATGCAAATGACAAAGATACAGAGAAGGAAATAAGGGACACGGTCCCATTTTCAATAGGGTTCTAACATTTTCTTCAATCAAGTTAAGCCTACTATCAAAGGCTAAATGCTCTATGAGACAATGTTGTTCATTTTCCTTGATATGATTGTTGGTTCTTTAATGGTTTGCTTCAAGTTCATTGATTTTTTTTAACCAGGGTTTCATTGGATGTTGTGTTTTCATTTTGGGCATGAATTTTTCTATGATTTCATTGCAGGCTTCAATAGTGGGACTAGACATCTTTTGTGCAGATCTCCCAGTTTTCTGACTTTCACTGGCTTTTTTGCATCATTGTCTACCCACTTTAGGAAGACTATTTTGTTGAGGAGTGAGGAAGTTTTTGTGTTTTCTACTGTTCACCCTCTGAGTCAGGTGAACAGGAATGTTGGCCAGTCAAGATACCAGAGCAAAAGACCTGATTGCATAGCTCACACAGGGGCCAGACTTTCCCAAGCAAGGCATAATGGGACTTACCAGGAGCACAGGACTGGGCGGAGCAGGGGAACAAGGATCTTGCCTCCTTCGTGCTGTGCTCTCCAGGACACAGACTAATGCAGCCAACCAGACTGGGGAAGTGGGTGGAGCCCAGATACAGGGGTCTGGCCTACTCACTCCAGAACACCTTGTCTGCCCACACACTGCCTGCTCAAGGCACTCATGCATACCAATATTTTAAGCTTGGTTCATGCCAATCTTTTGCTGTGCATTAAAGTAATTGAAACTTAAAAAAAAATAACTTTATTTTTATTTATTTACCTGAGTGATGGAGAGAAAGAGAGAGAGGCAGGGAGGGAGAGATAGAGAATTGGTGCTTCAGGGCCTCCAGCCACTGCAAACAAACCCCAGATGCATGCGTCCCCTTGTACATCTCATTTATGTGAGCCCTGGGAAATCAAACCAAGGACCTTTGGCTTCACAGGCAACACCTTAACTGCTAAACCATCTCTCCAACCTTGAAACTTTCTTTGACCAATTTCCATGAGAATGTCAAAGATTATCAGGTTGTAAGAAATAACTGAATAAATGATTTTCATAGGATTTGATTGGGTAAAAATCATACAGGTAAAGTGACAATGGCCTTAATACCACCATAATTTTGTACTGGAATATTACTATGCCAAAGGCATTATAAGCTTTATAAATTTTGAAAATTATAGTTCATAATTATTAAGAATTTAAATTTATTTTCTAAACACTTTATTCATTTATTTGAGAGATAGAGAAAGAAAGAAGCACATAGAGCGAAAGAATGTGCCAGGGCTTCCAGCCACTGCAAATGAACTCCAGAAGAATGCACCACCTTGTGTATCTGGCTTAAATGGGTACTCTGTAATTGATCCCAGGTCCTCAGTTTTGCAGGCAAGTGCCTTAACCACTAAGCCATATTTCCAGCACAAGAATATACACTTCTCAAAAATGGGCCTATGTTTAATTCAAAGACCATCATTTACTATTGATGTGACCTTGGACAAAATACCTTCTTAGTGTATGAGTCTATAAATTAGAGATAATAGAACTCAACTATCAGAATTATTGTTATGATTATTTAAAATTGTATGTTTATAAACATATGTGTGTCCACACATAACTATACATATTTATCACATTGCTTAGCCCACACCTACACAATGTTACTTTAAATGAATCTCCTATCATGAAACTTTAAGTATCACCATATTTTGTGCTTAGACTGTTCATGTCATTATTCCCTCCAACTTATTTTGATTCTTGACCACCAATTTAGAGAAATCAAAATTTAAGTCCTGTCCTACTAAATTGCTTTGAAATAAAAGGCTCCATCTAAATGACATTCTCCATTTGTCTGAGATTCAAAGATGTTGAAAAATCTTATAGATATCCATAGTTTAAGAATTTCTTCTCATTGGTGATTAGTTAACCTCTAAGTAATCATTGTTTCTACAGCAGAAAAAGTGAAGTTTCTGGGATGAACTCAGCAAAATTACAAATCAATTCTTATTCTCTTTCCTGAGAAAATTTTGAAGTCATTGTTATTGCTTAGAAATTCATTGATTAGGATGATATGTCAGGAGGGTTCTAATCATCTAAGCAGATAGCAAACAGCATAGCTTCCTGTCTGCTGTTAATCTTCCCTTCCCCTTTGAAAGTTACACCTATCTTTTCTTTTCTGACTATATTTTAAATGATAGAATCTGCTTCTTTACAATATAAATATGAAGGACATCTATTTACCATGTCCTTATCATTAACTAACACTTTACACAAGTAAAGACTAATAATTAGTCATGTGTTTCATCCTGTAAGCTAAATTATTTGGGGTCTTTACTCATAAATGCAGATTATCAACTCCTTGTTGATTGCGTGTAACATCTGATTTGCTTCTCCAACTTACTAGAAATTAAGTACTTTGCATTCAAGATATTCAAAACAGAGTGATGATTAGACTCTATCATCTCTATCATAAATATACTTCAAAAATACTGTCTGTCTCTATCATGTTTTTGAGTCTCTCTTAATTCACCTCTCTCTCTCTCTCTCTCTCTCTCTCCATATATATATATATATATATATATATATATATATATATGTATTGAATTATTTTAGAAGTTATATGTGTTGGCTGAAATTGAATGAATTATTCTCAAAAATAACACAGACCTAATGATTTAGGATGTCCCAGAGGTCTCTTTTCATGTGTACATGATGCACAAAGAGATTGGCAGAACATAAAATATTAGGTTTTTTTATTGGCTAGACAATTTTAAATTCTTTTTAATTTTAGAGAGAACAAGAGAGAAAGAGAGACAGAGAGACAGAGAAAATTGGTTCACCAGTGCCTCAGCCATTGCAATAGAACTCCAGATGCTTGTGTCACCAAGTGGGCTTATGCAACCTTGTGCTTGCCTTACCTTTGTGTGACTAGTTAATGTAGGATATGGAGAATAGAACATGGGACCTTAGGCTTCTCAGGAAAGTGCACTAATGGCTAAACCATCCTTATTGGGTAGATTCTAAAGCAGGAGGACCTAGTAGCAAGCAGTACATCACAAGTGTGAAATGCCTTCTCAACTTGAAGTCAATGATCTTTAGTCTTATAATTCTGTAGTTGCAGGGAGAGCACAAAAGAATATGTAAACACAATTGATTATTTTTATGAAAAGGTACCACTTTGACTTTGATTTTTTTAAAATTTATTTCCTCACTTACTTATTATCATTATTAGCAAGATATTTTGTATGGATACAACATGTGTTGCTACCCTATTTTTCCTTGTTCCTACCCCATTCTGCTGGTGACCTTCCTCAGTGGGGTTGCAGGTATTCCCCCTGGGGCTGTGGGTTATGCATTGTGGAAGCAGCAGTCAGGTTTTTTTTTTTTTTTTTTTCCCAGGCCGGGGGAGGTGGGAGTGAATGCCTGTGGGCATGATGTCTCAACCTATGGCTCTTACAATCTTTCTGCCTCCCTCTTCTGTAAAATTACCTGAGCCGTGATGGGTGAGTTTTAAATCTACTTCAGTGATGAGCTCTTAGGAGCCTTTGAATCTCTGCTTTGGTAAGTGAGTATCCTCAAGGTTTGTCTCCTTCACCCTATTGCTGATTATCAGGTCCATCACTGAAGCAGCTCTCTTGCCCATCTTCTCAGTTCCTTCGTGGTTTCAGCTGTGGCTTGACTAAAGTGTGAGAGGTAGTTTATCTCCTTGGGTCTTGCTGCCTTCTGGCAAAGACAAGATTCTCCAATGGAGAGTAAAGACAGCATAGTTTAAATGAGTACATGGTAGAGATTCTGTATTCATAATTCAATAACTTGTTTAGAAAATGTACTAGAGATAGTATATTGATATTCTGTTAGACATTCTTAAAATAAATTATATATTATATACAGAGTATAGAATATTTCATATTGTGACTTGCCTTATCGTCAGACTTTGTTATAGACTTTTTTTTTCAAGATAGGGTCTCACTGTAGCTCAGGATGACCTGGAATTCACTATGTAGTCCCAGGGTGGCCTCAAACTCATGGTGATCCTCCTACCTCTGCCTCCCTATTGCTGGGATTAAAGGCATGCACCACCATGCCCGGCTTGTTATAGAATTTTTTTAGTAAGTTCCTCTATTGTAATACCAGTTTTAACTTGTAATTCATTTTCTATTTCTGTTTTACTTAAACATTTCTATGCACTATGGCCTAAATCCATATATGAAACTATATTCATCAACATCTTAACCCCATGATCATAGTCATAGTAATAGTCATGGTCAGAGTTGTAGGACTATTACGCGGGCCAGGTCAGAGTTTTTGGGGATGTGATATATCTTGAAGGAGGAACATTGTACAACTGAATACAGATATAGCTTACCTTGTGAGGGTACAGAAAGAAGGAGAAATATCAATGACCAGAAGGTAGGCTGTAATTAACCTCTGTTCTTTCAGAACTGTGATAAAAAAGCTAATTTTTTTTATATAAGCCATCCCATTTATGGTATCTTTGGTATGACAACTCAGACTTAGGCAAGAAACACTGCAAACTCAGTTTTGGTCTTTTATATACCACTATACCTAGATCCGTGTAATTTTTATTTTAAATAATATTTGATGAATGATGCATAATACTTATTCTAAGAATTTTCTTTAAGAATTTTATAATATCATATTCCTTTTTTGAATTGTGTTAATTTTCTTTAAACAGTATAATTATAAGCCTAGAAGAATTTTTTGTAGGACTATTTGTGAGACTATGAAAGTTTGCCTTTATGTCTAGTTCTTGCCCAAAGTTGGGTAAAACACTGAAAAAATAAAACATTTCTTTCCTTACATAGCTATTCTCATTCAATTACATTTGAATAAAGGGCTATGATGAGTATAAACCAATGGAGAGTGAAATTCTGTAACTTAGATTTCCTGACAATCTTTCCAATAAAAAATCTTGTATAGTATTAAAAAGAAAAACTATAATCACTCTTTTTCCTAGGTCTGGGTGAACTGAATGTGTCACTATTAAATTCACAGCAGTCATTCAAACATAAAAATCACCAAGGGAAAAATGAAGATATGAATGTAATAGGAATTTTTCACACTCTATAAAGTTCTTCTTCTTGTTAAGCTTTAAAGATTTTCTAGTGTTTGCTCATATTAGCACTATTTCTAAAATATATGACAGGTGTTAGGCTGCCTACAGTAAATGAAGAAATACTGGAGATAATGCAGGTACATTTTCTAGCAATGTGAAATGAAGTGCTTTGAGAAAAGTGGAAATATGGTTTATGTAGGCATTTATGGATTTTTTGTTGTTATTTGAACTCTACATTTTTAGAACTTGTTCTTTCCTTGAAATCTTGTTTATGAAGCAGATTCCTGATAATTTTTTTTGAAGAGATATGTGCGAAGTCAATCCTTACATGATCTTGTATCACATTGCATGGGTTATACCTGGTTTCTTCAGTTCCCACTTGCCTTCCTCTTCCTTCCACCATCTGCTCTACTTCACCATCATGTTAGTGAAAGGTTTTAGTCCACACAATATAGCTTATACTAATAAAATATCAGACTTATGTTTCAGCAAATAACTGTCTCAAAAAGGATAGTTCTACGAGTAGATGGCAATCAGAAAATTTCAAAAAGTTTGCTTTAAGGAAAACATCCCATGGGCAGACAGAGGCAAGGGTGAGAGGAGTGCTAACCCTTATGTCCTAGGCCTGTGTGGTTCCTTCTTCTCCATGGTTACCATCGAGCAGAGTTGCCTAGATGTGTGTGGCAACTCTGATAGGCTGGGCCATCTTATTATCTATTTCATTGGACTACTGAAAAAATATTCCTAGATTATTTCAAATGGTTGGTTGGACCCACTTTTAAATCCTCCTCATAAAATTAGAAGAGGAAAGCTTATGTTGTCAGTTTGAGAATATGAGCTTAGGAAATATAGCAATTTCTAGGTTATTTAAGTTTCTTAAATTTAAAATGCTAAAAAGTCTATGTGAATTTACTTTTAATCTTGGCTACTGATTGTAAAAGGCCACTGAGAATTTTCTAACAATAAGTTATGGTCTTGTAACAAGTGCATTATGCAGATTTACAAGTGAAAGTTCTGGTTAGGGAATTGCATCCCTGATGTAGAGTTCTACTCCTTAACATGACCTGTTTCCAGTACACTCAGTTCAAGATATAATTCGTAACTGAGAATTGATAGATATTAAGTCAGACTTTCAGGAAGAAAGACTTGAGACCAAAAGAAATTTTTGTTTGTTACTGTGTGACCAGAGCATGATATTAGGGTAAGATTAGCAGTAAGAAGACTTCAGTTTTTAGACATAATGCTTTTTAAAAAAATTAATAACATACTTTGTATGGATACATCATATGCTGGTACCATTTTATACCTCCTCCCTGCCCTTATTCAGCATAATGCTTTTGTATGTTTATAATATTTATCAAGTATGTAATTTGGACCAAAATCCATTTTATAAAGATACATGGGTTTGTGTACAATCTCTATGAAACAACATTATGTTTGAAAACAATCAAAATTTGATTGAAATAGAAACTATTGCTATGACTACTCTGATTCCACATGTATATAAATTATTGTCAGTATCTCCAAAAGGTGCTTCTTACGGTCAAGCTCTATTGCTGAATATTGGCAGATAGAGTACGGCAAGCACTTGGCAATCTTGGGCTGCCCAGGTCTTTAACGATTGTCTGTAATACTCTGTGTTGGTGACCAGTGTTGAGAGAAATACATTACTTGCTTTTATCAGTATCTATTTGTCTAGCAAACTTTGTTTTTTTTTTTTTTTTTATCTTTCCTAATTTAACAGTCTCTTGCTGGTGACTGCAAATATTTCTCACTTCCAATAATACCACTGATGGTAACAGGTATATTCATGGAGATATCAAGGTTGTCTGTAATTCAGTAATAAAGATGAACCTCAGCTTTTTTGGCTTTGTCGGTCTATGTAACTTCCTGAAGTTTTTCTTATTTTCCTTCTTTCATATCCATACAGCTTCATTCCAAGTTACCTATTAAAGGGATGTTTTACCATACGGTACTCTTTCTTTGTTCATTAAAGTACACACACTCCAGGTTTAAATATCTCAAATTGTAGTGAATGAAATGGCTTGACATCAAAAATTGAGAGAGAGACAGAGAACCCTGAAGTGCAAAAGTCAAGCTAGTTTTGTTCTTTATCACTGTTTTTTTTTTTTTAAGTTTTCATTTTTCTGATCTCTGTCTGTTACTGAAAGGTAATTCAAAAACCATCTGAACGCAAATCAGATCTCATCCACTCGTAAAATATGGACTGATAAGATGAAGTTCACATATAATTTTCTGAATTTACATAATATAATCCCTGAAAATTGGATGAAAACAACTGGTTATGACATTTGTTTATTTTTAAAGCTTGCAAAAGTAAGAAGAAAAGCTATGTTCTATTATTTCTTTTGCAAACAAATAATAACAGGGAGAAATAGATACTCTAACATATTTCTGGTGGGACTATAAACAGTAACTATATTTTCAAGGTAATTTTTAATCTACAAAATAACCCAATAGTCATTATTCAAAATTCCTTCATGTTATAAAAAATTATAGTATGAAAAGCCAAAATGTAGATATCTACACATTGCATATTACAAAGATATTGACATATTGGTTAAAGTAAAACATAAAATAAAATAATAATTGACCTCAGTTACATAATATCCAGTAGGAATATATATATATATAATTTTCAAAGATGCACATGAAAGTATTAAACTGAAAAAAAATAGCAAGGATACTGGGAAGATGACTTGGTGGTTGAAAGCACTTTCTACACTAGTCTGACTGCCAGAGTTTGGATGCAAGTAATGCACATGTGTATAATCCCAATATGCCTAAAGCAACAGGTGGTGGAGTCAGGAGAATCCCAAAGCTCACAAGCCATTTAGTCTAGCCTTACCAGTGGCAAACAAGAGAGACCCCATCAAACAAGGTAAAAGGAAGGCAGCAAAACTCCAGGTTGTCTTCATACACACACACACACACACACACACACACACACACACACACACACATATACATTCACACATAAATACAGAACCACCAAGGCATACAATCATTTTGATTCTATTATGATAAATAACAAAAACATATGTATATATGGACTTATTTACATATACACACCAATATAAATTTTGTAGGTTTAAAAAGAAATATGTACAGTATATAGCAAAAACTTCCAAATATTTCCAATGCTGGATAACGTAATAGGAAATTATGCTAACCTCTCACTTACAATCAATGAGACTTACCTTTATGATCATTTTAATTTATAGCAGTGTGCCTTTTCAAGTAACAATAATTATAAAAATAAAAGCAAGTATAATGAATCCTATCTACAATTTTGTACTTATGAATGATATTACAGTTTTTACTAAGTAAAACCAATGACATAGTCAAAAACATAAACTTTGTATTTATCTTTCAAATTCACATTATCTTCACAATGTTTTCATTATTATTATGGTATCAGTTTGTTCTTCAAAGAGTTTTCACTCATTCTCAAATCACACAGCACAGAATTATGTTGGAGTTTTATGCTGAATATTATAATACATTCTCCTTTGTTAAGAGTACATATTGAACTTAAATATAGAATCATCATTTATCTATCCTGGAGAATTTGGCCATCTATTCCACCTGGCAAAATTCAATACATTTCCAAGGTATTGATTACCTACTAGAATTGAATTGACATTGCCTCTTTAATATGAAAGCATTGCTTAGATGAATTTCAACTGTTTTTTTCTTTAATTTCAACTCTCACAAAATTCATGCAATTAACTAATGATCATTAAACCCATTCCATTAATTACATATAATTATTCATTTTGTCCTTCATATCTGTTTTCTTTCACCATTAAAAGAAAAATTACAAGCCCCAAACCATACCATGAACAGGATATGGTAGAATCAGAGTATGATTCTAAGATGAACAATTACAAGTAAATAAAACAGAAAATAAGCATGACTTTCTGGTACATGACTTATTTCTTTATGAAGTACACATTTTCTCAATGACAGAATTCTTTTGAAAATTTGTCATATATGGCTTTAGTATAAAAAAAAAAAAACATTAGAGTTCTCTAGATTAATTTACAAAGAAATAGTCCACTACCTTTACATATATTTTTAAATTTCTTTGCCACATCCATAAACCAAAGATTAACCACTTAGATCTCATTTGTTTTTATTTTGCTCCTAATTACAAGAAAGTGATCTGTCTTCTGAGATAGCATTCTTCATGCTGTGATAGAGGCAGTGTGAAACCACACTTAAGTTACATTTGAAAAACTGTAATATGTAATATATATAAAGAAGTAAACAAGTACAGAATAAAAGGTAGAGCTAACCTGCATGGGAGAAAATGTAAATATGTATTTCTTTAAATGTTTGAAGGGATGCCATATAGAACTATTGAAATATTCTGTATACATCCAAAGAAAAATTCTAAATAAATAGCATATTAGCCTCGTGTGAAGAAATTCACCCTTTCTAATAATATTTTATTTCTTCTTGATAGCACAGGTGTTCTGCCAGTACTGTCCATGTCACCATGTAGGCTTGTTATTATTTTAATATATTTTTTGATTTATTTGCAAGAAGAGAGGGACAAACAGGGAGAAAGACACAGAGAGAATGGGTGTACCAGTGCCTCTAGCTGCTGCAAATGAACTCCATATGCATTACATGGGTGCTGAGGAATCAAACTCTAGTTGTTAGCTTTTGCTGGCTAATGCCTCAACCTCTGAACCATTGCACAAACCCCCCAGGCTTCTTCTTTAATCCTGCAAATAAGGAAAAAGAGCTTCATTATTTATCAGTGGCAACAATTTCTTTATTTAGTATTATTGATATTGTCCATTATATTACTAAATAATGTTAGGATTTCATTAAAATATTTTGTCCTTACTGATGCCCAAGTATACCACTGTAGGACTATGAATATTCTATTAAAAACCATACAAATTATTTTTGACAAATTTTCATCATCAATATAGAAAATAGTTAAGTCTAGCAACACTTGTTATAATGAACAGATGACAACTACTAGTGGTTAAGTTTTTTCTTATGAATAAAAGATAATTTATTTAAACCTATGGCCCAGTTTGTTTTGTTAGTTCATTTGGCGCCATGTCCAATATACTCATGTTTACTTTCAAAATCAAATGTATTTTTGTTTTGACAAGAATTTTCTCTCTTCTTTTCTAGCTACTAAACAATTCTTTTATATGATCTTTGTGTAGGCAGAAGTTATATTTTGGGAAAAGATTATTTGACGATTAACAAGCATTTCTTATATCTTTTTTATCCATATTTCTGTCTTCCCATCCCTGTATCAGTTACTTTTTCATTACTAGGATAAAATACTGAACCAGAAGGAAACATGGAAATAAATGGCTTATTTTGGATTACAGTTTCAGAAGGTAACATCCATCATGACAGGAAGAACATGGCAAAAGAAGCTAGCATCATACCATTGCATCAACACGGAGGAAATAGCAATGGATAATACTGCTCAACACAGCAATCTTCTTTTTATAGAGTCAAGGGCCCCGAATATGGAATATTCAGTCCACAGTTTAAGGTGACTTTTCTCACCTTGACTTTATAATCTCTAACATATATTCACAGAGGTGAACCTAATCTGCAAAATCCCTCACAAGTAATTCTAGGTTCTGTCAAGTTGACAATCATTATAAATCATCACCTCTCTGGCCCTCTTTTTCTCTCTTTCATGCTTCCCATCCCTCTGTCTTTTATCCCTCCTTCTGTCCCTTCCTTCCTTCCTTCAATCACTCCCACCCTCCCTTCCTCCTCCTTCTTCTTTCTTTTCTTCTTCCTTCCTTCTTTTCTTCCTTCTTTCTTCCTCCCTTCTTTTTCTGTTGCCCCTTGAAAATACTGGTGTCTCTTACCCTTTACGTCTCAAGAGAGAGATCACTCCTTAGATAGGCTATCACTAACTTTAAGCAAACTCTCTAAGAAGTCCACCAAACTGAATTATTGCTTTTATCAAAAATATCAATTGATGTGATTTTTAATTCACTTGTTCACAATTTTTTATTCCTAGTAGGATTTAAGTTTTGTGATACCAAATATAATGTCTATCTCATTTATCATTTGTTTTTATTTTCTTTATTAATTAGTTTTGTATTCAGCAAATACAGTCAGTTTGGTACCATTATTAGGCTCATCCGTGACCTACCCCCTCCCATTGGCCCCCCCTTATTGAGGTATATGGTCATGCATTATGGAGTTAGACAGCAGTTATGGGTAGGATAAATGTCTCTGCATATCAAGACCCAACATGTGGCTCTGACATTCTTTCCGACTCCTGTTCCACAAAATTTCCCTGAACCATGTTGGGTTCATTTTTTGGTCTGCTTCAGTGATGAGGTGTTGGGGGCCGCTGAGGCTCTGGCTCTCTGACACGGTAGGAGTTGATTTTTCTCTGTGTTCATCTGCTTCCCCCTTGTGCTGGTATCCAGTTCATCAGGAAAACAGCACTCTTGCTTGTTTTGACAATTTTTCTTAGTTTCAGCCAGGGCCCTTTTGAGGTATGATGGGGTGGCTCGCTCCTTAGGATCTACATCTATCTGAAGAAGAGAAGCAGATTCTCCAACGGAGAGTAAGTTAGCACAAGGACAAATGAGATAACCCTTTATTTTTTATAGAGAATTTATTAGGTATAGGCCCTCTTGTAGCCCACAATTGATGGTAGCTAGATATTGGAGAGGGGGCTTATGTTTGGATATGGTTCTGACTTGTTTCACTGATCCAGTTATGGGTCCCATACCACTTAGGGGATCAGTTACCCAAATTGAGAGCAGTTGGTTCCCCACCATGGCTGTGTGCAACTACTGCACTTGTGTGGGCATCACAACAAGTTATTTGCTGCTAAGTAGGTTAGACCATGAGTGGCTTGGCCAGATATTGGTCACTTTCCCCCAGTCACCCATGTAGCACCTTCTGGAACAAGATGCGCTGACTGTCTGGGGACTGACTTTCTTCCAACTTCCAGCCATGCCATTCTAATTTGCATGTCAATCACATAAGGTGTCTTCAGCAGTAGGGTCTTACGACTAGCCTATGGTGGGTCATCAAGTACTTGGACAGAAATATGTCTGTCTTTTAGGAAACCTTGTAGGTCTCTCTGATCAAAAGCTCATTATGGATGATAGCCCCATGCTGGTTCTGGGAGTTACAGGTCAGTGCCCACTAAGAAATTGAGGAAAAAGATAACTAATATACAAGAGTTAGAGATAAGAGAGAAAGAGAGAGAGAGAGGGGAAGTGAGGGAGGGAAGATGTAGAAGATTAAGGTTAGTCTTGATCTTACCCTCTCCAGTGTCCTGTGGTTCAAGTGTTCCCTGTAAGGGCTTAGTGAAGGATCAGCCATTTGGTCTGTCTTTTAGTAAGTAGAAAATTATGGTACTGTTGCCTTTTGGGTATAGATTTGTGTTTCCCACCCCTTTGAAGCCCTCCTCTCCCTCCCCTTCCATCCTAGCATCTAGTCTAGGAGATGCTTGCTGGGTATGTAAGGTATCTTGGGTAGATTCAGGTTAGGAGGTGTAGATGAGTGAGACTATGTGGCGATTATTTTTTGTGATTGGGTAAGTTCACTGAGAATGATCTGTTCCAGGTTCAACCATTTTTGCTCAAATTTCATTGTGTCATTTTTTCTTACTACTGTATTGAATTCCATTGTGTAGATATACCACATCTTAGTTATACATTCTTGTAGTGGTGGACATCTGGGTTGAATCCAGCTCTTAGCTATTACGAATTGAGCCACTACAAATATGGTTGAGCAAATCTCTGGCCTGTGGTTTGAAGGTTTTAGGGTAGATGCCCAGTAAGAGAATAACTGGGTCTGTTGGTATCTCTACACTCAGCTTTTTCAGAAGTCTCCATATTGCTTTCCAAAATGGTTGTACCATCCTACGTTCCCACAAACAGTGGATGAGTGTTCCTACTTCTCAACATCCTCGCCAGCATTTATTTCTTTTTGATTTTTTGATGTTTTCTATCCTACTGGGGTAAGGTGTAATCTCATATTTGTTTTAATTTGCATTTCTCTGATGATTAGGGGTGATGAACATTTTCTTAAGTGTATGTTTGCCATTTCTATTTCTTCCTCTGTGAACTGCCTGTTCAGCTCTTTGCCCCATTTTGTGAGTGGGGTGTTTGACATCTTACTGTTTAGATTTTTGAGTTCTTTGAAGATTCTAGAGATTAGGCCTCTATCAGTAGGATAACCCGCAAATATTTTCTCCCATTCTGTGGGTAATCTATTGGCTTTGCTTACTGTATTCTTGTCTGTAAAGAAACTCTTCAGCTTCATGTGATCCCATTGGTTGAGTGACGGTTCAAGTTCATGAGCTGCTGGGGTTTTGTTCAGGAAGTCTTTTTTCCATTCCTATATCATGGAAAGTACTTCCTAAATTTTCTTCCAGTAGTATTCGAGTTCCTTAATTTATATTGAGATCTTTGATCCATTCGGACTTGAGTGTAGTGCATGGTGAAATGTGTGGATCAAGTTTCGGTTTCCTGCATATGGTTATCCAGTTTGTCCAGCACCATTTTTTGAAGATGTTGTCTGTTTTCCAGCCTATATTGTTTGGGCCTTTAACGAATATCAAGTAGCTTTAGTTGCTTGACCCAAAGTCTGGGTCCTCAAGTATATTCCATTGGTCAATACTCCTGTTTTTATGCCAGTACCATGCTGTTTTTATTACTATGGCTTTGTAATATAGCTTTAGATCAGGTATGGTGATGCCTCCAGAGGTATTTCTTTTGCTGAGGATATGTTTGAAAATGCGAGGCCTTCTGCCTTTCCATATGAAATTTGAGATCATTTTTTCTATCTCTGCGAAGAACACTGTCGAGATTTTAATTGGAATTGCATTAAGTCTGTATATTGCCTTTGGCAGGATTGCCATCTTCACAATGTTAATTCTGCCTATCCAGGAACATGGGAGGTCTTCCCATTTTCTCAAGTCCTCCTCAATTTCTTTTTATAGTGTTTTTATGTTTTCGTTGTATAGATCTTCCACTTCCTTGGTTAACGTTATTCCAAGGTATTTTATTTTTTTTGTTGCTATTGAAAATGGGACTATGTCCCTTATTTCTTTCTCTGTATCTTTGTCATTTGCATAAAGGAAGGCTACTGATTTTTGTGCATTGATTTTGTATCCTGCTACTTTGCTATAGGAGTTAATCACCTTCAGGAGTTTTGGGATGGAGTCTCTCGGGTCTCTTACATATATAATCATGTCATCAGCGAATAGAGCTAACTTAACTTCTTCCTTTCCAAATTGTATCCCTTTTATTTCCTTCTCCTGTCTTATTGCTTGAGCTAGGACATCCAGTACTATATTGAAAAGCAGAGGTGAGAGTGGACAACCCTGTCTTTTTCCTGATCTTAATGGGAATTCCTCCAGTCTCTCTCCATTAAGTATTATTTGGGCCTTCAGAGCTTCATATATTGCCTTTATTATGTTAAGTTATGAACCAACCATGCCAATTCTCTCCAATGTTTTGTACATGAAGTGATGTTGAATCTTGTCAAAGGCCTTTTCTGCATCTATTGAAATGATCATGTGGTTTTTATGTTTAACCTTGTTTATGTAGTGTATTACATTGACAGTTTTCCGTATGTTGATACACCCCTGTGTTCCTTGAATGAATCCCACTTGGTCAAGGTGGATAATGCATTTGATGTGTTGTTGGATTCGGTTTGCAAGGATTTTGTTTAGGAACTTTGCATCTAAATTCATCAGGGAAATAGGCCAGTAGTTTTCTTTTCTTGGGGCATCTCTGCCTGGTTTTGGAATTAGGGTGATGCTAGCGTCATAAAAAGAGTTGGGTAGCTTTACCTGTTCACCAATTGTGTGGCACAGTTTGAGAAAGATTGGTTTGAGTTCTTCCATGTAGGTTTGATAGAATTCAGCTGAGAAGCCATCTGGTCCTGGACTCTTCTTTTTGGGGAGGTATTTTATTACTTTTTCAATCTCCATGAGTGTGATGGGTTGATTGAGGTGATCAATCTGCTCTGTGTTTAGCTTTGGTAGATGGTATGCATCCAAGAATTTATCCATCACCTGCACATTGTCCAGTTTTGTGGAGTAGCGGTTTTTGAAATAAGTCCTGATGGTTCTCCCAATTTCACTTATGTCTGTTGTGATCTCTCCTTTTGCATTTTGAATTTTGTTAATTTGATGTTTCTCCTTTTTTTACTTGATCAGATTGGCCAGGGGTTTGTCAATCTTGTTTATTTTTTCAAAGAACCAGCTCTTTGTTTTGTCAATTGTCATAATTGTTTCCATGGTTTCCAGTCCATTGATTTCTGCTCTGATTTTAATTATTTCTTTCCTTCTGGAGCTCTTTGGGTTGGATTTTTCTTGTTTTTCCAGTGCCTTTAGGTGGAGGGTTAGGTTGTTGATTTGGGACTTTTCTGTCTTTTTTACAAAGGCATTGAGTGCTATGAATTTTCCCCTGAGGACCGTCTTCATTGTGTCCCATTAGTTTTGGTACGATGTGTTCTCATTGTCATTCAATTCCAGAAATTTTGCAATTTCATTTTTAATTTCATCCACTATCCATTTATTGTTTATAAGTGTGCTGTTCAGTTTCCAGGTGCTGTTGGGATTCTTGGTGGGTCTTTTGTTGTTGATTTCTATCAATATAGCGTTGTGATCTGGTATCATGCAGGGAATTATGTCAATCTTCCTAAATATGTGGGGGCAGTCTTTGTGACTCAGTATATGGTCTATTTTAGAAAATGATCCATGGGCTGCCGAGAAGAATGTGTAGTCTGTGGAATTGGGATGGAAAATTCTGTAGATGTCCGTTAGGTCTAAGTGATCTATGGTTTTGTTGAGCTCTCTTACTTCCCTGTTGAGTTTCTGTTTGCATGATCTGTCTATTACTGATAATGGTGTATTGAAGTCCCCAGCTATGATGGTGTTGGTGGTTATTTCTGTTTTATTGTCAAGTAGGTTTTGGTTTATGAACTGTGGTGCCCCTGTCTTTGGTGCATAGAGATTTATGATTGTAATATCCTCTTGATGGATCATTCCCTTGTTAAGGAGGAAGTGACCTTCTTTGTCTTTTTTGATTATTTTCGGTTTGAAGTCTATTTTATCTGTTATTAATATAGCTACACCTGCTTGTTTCTTACTCCCATTTGCTTGGAATATTGTTTTCCACCCATTCACCCTGAGGAGATGTCTGTCTTTAGTGGTGAGGTGGGTTTCTTGACGGCAACAGATTGAGGGGTCTAATTTTTTGATCCATCCTGTTAGCTTGTGTCTCTTGATCAGTGAATTCAGGCCATTAATATTTAGGGTAATGACTGTGAGATTTGATTTGATCCCTGCATATTGTGATGGTAAATGTGGGTTGGTGTTTTCATGGACGTTGAAGTTTTTTGTGCCTACTCTGAGTTTGGTTGTTGTGATTTGCTTCTTGTAGGCAATGTGTTTCATTATTTTTTTCTTCTCTGTGGAGAATTTCCTGAAATACTCTCTGTAGGTTTGGTTTTGTGTTCATATAATTGTAAAGCTGAGTTTTGTCGTGGAATGTTTTTCTTTCACCATGTATTATCAAGGATACTTTTGCTGGGTAGAGTAGTTTGGGTTGGAAGCCATAGGTTCTTAGACTTTGCAGTGTTTTATTCCATGCCCTTCTAGCTTTCAGGATTCCCATTGAGAAGACTGAAGTAATCCTGATGGGGTTACCTTTGAAGGTGGTGTGCTGATTTTCCATAGCTGCTTTTAGGATTTTCTCTTTGGTGTCAATGTTTAGAGTCTTAATAATAATATGTCTTGGAGAGTTTCTCCTTTGGTCCAGTCTGTTTGGAGTTCTATTGGCTTCTTGTATCTTGATGGGCCTTTCTTTTAAGAGACTGGGGAAGTTTTCTTCAATCATTTTTTAAATAAGTTCTCCATGCCTTTGGTCTGAATTTCTTCTCCTTCTGGTATTCCAATGATCCTGATATTAGGATGTTTACGTGTATCCCACAATTCCCTCATGTTCTGTTCACAGGAGCTTTTGAACTTACTGAAATTTTTGAACTCTCTGTCTGTTTCTTCCATCTTGTCTTCCAGGTCAGAGTTTCTATCATCCACTTGGCTGACTCAGTTCTTGACAGCTTCTAGAGAATTTTGGACTTGTTCAATTAAGTTTGTGTTGTCTATTACCTTTCTATGTATAATTTCCATCCCTCTGTCAAGCTCCCTTTTCACATCATTTTCTGATTTTCTTGATGGTTCTTGGTGTTCATCCTTGCATTTCTTTATGTCTTCATTTATCTTGGCCAGCTGATTTTTAAGGTCTTTTTTTTTTTTTTCCACTCTCCCTCAAATCTCTTAACTCTCTTTGAAATCCTTCCAATTTCTTATCTATTAGTTCTAGGTTAGTGATGGTAGCATCCACACAATTATTGGTCCTTTGTTGCTTTCCTGCAAGTTCTACCAGTAGGTTGGTCAGGGTTACATTGCTCATAGCTTCAATTTGGTGTTCTGGTCTTATTGGTTCTTCTATGTTTTGGTTAGATGTATTCATTGTGGGACTGTGTGATCTAACTGGATTTTCTTGCATTCGATTTTTCATGTTATTTCTTTTGTGCTGTTTTGTGCCCATGACAGTGTATGGGCAGGTAGGTGGGCATATCAGCCTGGTCTCAAGAACAATGGGAATCTTATGCAGCCTGGGGCATTTGCCAAGCAGCCTGCGCTTTGGCTCTCACTTGCCAAAGCTGCCTATCTACTAACTGACAGAGGTGCCAAAGTTGCCTGAGTTCTCAAGCGGTAATGTGCCAAAGATGCCTGTGTCAAGCTAGGAGTGACACTGAGGCACCAAGCACTAAAGCAGCCCGAACTCTGGCTGGGAACCTTGGGACCCGGAAACAGTCTGCGTCCCCCCACCACAGGACAATGTCGGCTGGCCGGTGTGGCAGACAGGTAGGGGATGGCACCTGAGCTGGTGCAAGCGAGAGACAAAGTCTGAGCTTGCATGGCAGCTGCTGTGGTACTGGGCTCGCTCAGTAAGTGGGCGAGTGGACAGGAGTGCGGAGCATTCTAAGCTTCCACACACAGGGAGCAATCGGCATGCAGTGGCAGCAGTGCCGGCACCAGTGCAGCAGCATCAGCAGCGGTGGTGCTATGAACACGGCAGTTATTTTGGGTGAGGGGTGGGCTACCCACCTGCTAGGATCCGTGATTCCCTGTTCCCCCGCCTCTGTGCTGTCCCAGATTTCTCTTCCCTAAAAGCCACTATGTACCCTAAATATCTAGCCTTTTGTCCCCTGGATTTGCAGCGCAGCTAGGCGGTCACCATCTTGGCCAGAAGTCCTCATTTATCATTTGTAGTCTCTCCACTCAGCACAGTTGCTAATGTGTTTGTAGGTATTTTTCAATGTTTGTAGATAACTGTTGGGCAAACATTTAAAAATTTAATTAACTTTTCATTTATTCATTAGACATATTATTATTGATGCCTCTATTTCACTTGGTTTTGAGCTCAATGGCAGAAATTCAAATTCTACACTAAGCTCAACAAAACTAGTGATATAAAACTAAAACAAAATAAAGTTATTGAAAGGTTATGCCAAAATCAAACTGAATATTTAACTAACTGATCAACATTACTAGCTGAAGGGTTAATTGCCTTCCCTGAAAGCTAGAGGGAACTAAAGAGTTAATAACTCTCCCTAAAACTAACAGGCAATAAAACAGCCACAAAGACATCCAGCCTTGACAAGCTACTCCTGATTGATAAACTTCCCCTAACTCAAAGGACCTTGATTGAACAGAAACTGTCTGGTGGGCTATCCTCCCTAGACAATTTGGCTAAAAAAGCTTATTCTGAACAAAGACACAAATAACTACAGTTCCTTGTCTACTTCCCTTGGACATGCAGCTGGTACATTCTGTTTTTCTTAGATCCTCCTTGTAAGCTTGCACCCCAGCCTGGCTCAATGTTTCAGCCTTCATCCCACAGGAAGGCTGCTGCCCCTCACTGTTTCTCTCAATAAACAGTCTGTCTGTAGAGATCAAGTTCATTGTTCTCTTTTGCTTTTCTCTTAAACTTTCCTTACACTAACCCTATAGCTTATTTGAGGTATAATTTAAAAAAATCAGTCTGATATTTTATGTGAAAATACTTGAAACTTAGATCTTTATTTTTACTCTTACCTTATTGCTTATGGGCACTATTCAGAAAAAAAAATGGTGTATTAAGTTAAATATTTTGTGTAAAGGATATAAAATTCAAATATAAATATTTGCAAGTAATAATCATGTTTACAAAAGTGTAATAATTTATTACTTATACTTCTAGTCAATTTTACTTATCTCTAAACTTGTTCTAATTGAAAGCTTCAAAATAGAGAAAAATAGGTATTAGTGGTAATTGACTCTAAGAATATCTTGTTTCTAAGACTTTTTTTTAATGAGTCAGGGTAATCTCTTACTAAAAATTGAGAAAAATAACCAGACTTTGTCTTGACTAAAGTCAACTAAATAGACTTAAAACCTATTCCAAATTAGAACAAATAGTTTGGATACATATCTTACATAGCTTGAAAATTTTCTCTTCTTCTAAAAGACCCTGAATTGAATGATAAATAGATGCTTATTGAATAATGCAGAAAGAGCACCTTAGTAATATATTTCATGTTATAATTGCTTTTCTTTTGCATTTAGGAACTACAGGCAAAAGCAGGAGATATGAGACTGCTTTTATTAACCAGAGGAAAAGCAATCACTATGCTTGTCATGTCTATGAACATTTCTTCCATCCTGGGAAATCTTTGAAAAATAAAAGCATGTTGGTGGCTGTCTTGTAATGTACTCAATTAAAGTTAAGCTGTTAGATTGTTCCCTAAAAAATGTCAGCCATTGCCATTACCAGGAATCTGACCAGATTACATAAAAAATAAATGTGTTCACATTATACTACCTGCCTTTGTTAGGGGCTGAGCTAAAGAAAGAAAGACTGATACCTATCTTTTGGATATTCATTCTAGTTTCACTTGGGGAAAAATACATTCATCTTGAAATTTTTTGACCATATTTTTTTTTCTTTGCTGCTTCATCTCCTTTTCCAATTAAACACAGGGCAGAATTTAATAATTTAAAAGGGTAAAATAAATGCAATTGTTTTCTACATAGGGTGGATGAGAACCTGAAGAAATCTGCTTCATAAAATATTAATGGGGAACAAATACAATTAGTGATGGAATGCCTTATTCAAGTTTTACAAAACTTCTGGTTTTAGTTACTATAAAAGAGATAGAGGTAAAAAGAAAAGAAGGGTGCATATGATGGTAATTTTCTCAGGTAGTTCTTTTTTTGGAAAATGACACATTTTAGGAAAGAGGATTTAGATTGAAGAAAGTTATTGAGAGTATGGGAAGGGCAAATTGCATCATATGTCATCCGCTCAATCTTCAACCACTCTCTCAATACTCAGCTGAGGCAGAGACTCAAGGTCAACGTCTACTCATGGGATATGTGAGGAGTAATTCATCTATTTTAGACAGAACTCATTAAAAAAACTAAAACACGAAACAACTTTTCTTATGCAGAATGAGTTTCTTGTGACATTTTCTTCATCCTAATCTTCAGTTTCCCAGATATCTTTAATTGTAGCTTTTATACCCTTTCTGTTTTCTGGTTATTGCAAAGAGTGGTGAGGAACATTTATGTTTGCTTAGAGATTTGCAGAAGAGTGGTGTAAGCGTGATTCACTTGTGTTGCTCACAGTGCATGTGTTATTATTCTTTTACATCTGTAATCACTCATTTCTCATAAATGAGCAAGTGTGCCACTATTCTGTCCACAAACATATTCAAATAACTATTGGCTTAAAGGATATCTGAAATAGTTTTATGATCATTAAGGGCATATTTAAATTATTCTGAGTAAATTTCCATTTTTTATAGTGTTTTATATATCACAGATTCAGTATTTATAATAGATGCAAATAATTCTGAACCTGTCCAACCCTTTCTATATGTTATTATGTTCCACTTATGGAACAGAGGGAACAGTGACCAATCCAATGAAATTGAAGTAAGAGAAACATCATTATATTATTTTTATTTTAAAAATGAGCAAGTCCATGTGGATTGCCTTTGACTACTTGTGCATATTTTAAGCATTTTCTAAAAATGCACTATACATAGTTGTTTCATTGTTACCAAAAGAAAAGAATGTCCAATCAAGGAAATGTAGAATTAATACTAAGACAATACAGAAAATATGAACCTTCAGGTAATCATGAGGTTGGTGAAAGACTGTCAAAGTCAAAGAAATTATTTAGCAAACATTATATTTGTTTATCTTGGAAGATCTTTTATTGAAGACATTGAGTAGAACCAATAAAACTATTTGTGAAAATGCTTTAGAACACAATTCATAAGTGAAACACTGCTATGTAAAGGTCAATTTTTTGGCAGGAAGGACTAAAATTATGGAGTCATTAGTTAAACTGTTAGTTAGTCATTAGTTAAACTGCTCAGTTGTGGAAGCTAGCTTCTGAGGGGTTGACTTCAAACGACTGACTCTAAATTATATATTATCTATAGAGTTTGTTAATTAGTTTTTGCTCAAAATTTCTTTGTAATTTTGATATTATATGATGAAAGAGTTATGGAAAGTTAAAGTTGGAATATACTGAGATATCAATTGGAAGTGGAATGTATTCATTCAGAAGTAAACATACTGCTATCTCTACTATGTTTACCTTTGTTCTACAAATGTCAAATGGATGTGTAGCATTCTACTAGATACATATAATTTTACTTCAAACTTGCTATACATGTATCTTCTAAAAGTGTAGCACTTTTAGTATGTTGTTCTATCTTAAATATTTTTATTTTACCAGTTAAATAAGGACATGACTTAGATATGATGAAAAATAGACAAAGTATCCATCTTTTCTTGAATACAGAATATAGCCTAGCTTCCAGATCATGCATTGAGCTCTTAGCATTCTTTGGATAATAGTTTATTGGTCCATTACACAGATTCCTCCTTTAAAATGTTTTAAATGTTTTTATTTATTTATTAGAGAATGACATAAAATATGGGTATGCCAAGGACTCTTACCACTGCAAACAAATGCAATCTCTTTAGACCCAAGAATTTGCCTTTCAATATGGACAAAATCAATTTAGATTATTCCTTATATATGCTGTCCCTTGAAGTTAGATCATTTAGACAGCAGAAAATGTGTAATCAACAAATCAGGAGAAAATATCTTGTTTTCTATTTTCTTATTCTCTTCTTCAGATTTTGGTTTCTTCCCTATGAAAACATCAGTACACAAACATTGAAGGACATGTGTTCAGATAGAAAGGTCCATCCACTTACCTTATTTATTTTCTGTAATAAAAACACATGTGGAAATGAAGTTCATTGGAAGGGGGATAGGTAATTTGATATGGTGGGTTATATGTAAATGTACCCCATAGCCTCAGGTATTTTTGATTAAGCAAAGCCTGCTGGGTGGTATGTGTCACAGGGGGGAGGATATTGAGTCTGATCTACTGTGTGTTCAAAGCCAGCTTGAGCTCTGGCTATGGAGCCTATGCTTGGGGTGGGGTGAGGAGTACATTGAAAATAGGAGGAGACAGGGCCTGGGGAGATTCCTAAGTGGTTAGGGCACATGGATGAAGGGGGTGGGGAAGGGATGATCACATAGACTCTTTCATAAATAATGCTAATTAGGAAGATGTATCATAGATAACACTGTAGAGTCCTCAAATTCAATACACACACACACACACACACACACACACACACACACATATATATATATACATATATATATATATGTAAATAGCTACTGGTTATTTAAAAGGCAGAGAAAAACACCAAGTAGGGTCATAATTGGTAAAGGAAAATGAAAATTTAAATCTTTTAAATTCAAATTGTAATTGCCATACATACAAAATGCATATGAAACGTCTTATTCTTGATCTTTTGATTATGAATTATTCCCCCAAAGGCTTATGTGTTGAGGCCTTAGTCCCAAACTAGTCAATTCAAAAATTGAGATATTGGGCTGGAGAAATTGCTTAGAGGTTAAGGCACTTGCCTGTGATGCCTAAGAACCCAGGTTTGATTCCCCAGTGTCCATGTAAGCCAGATGCACAATGTGATACATACATCTGGAATTTGTTTGCAGTAGCTGAAGCCCTGCTGCCCTTTCTTTCTCCTCTCTCTCTGTAGCCCGCGTAGTCATCTCGCCAGCAAGAATGCACACGGACACCAGGATCCTTCTGCAGCAAGCGTTTATTGCAGTTAACAGATGAAAAGAGGAAGACCCAGAGCCCCAAAATGGCGCCGCTTATATAGCCCCTAGGCAGCGTGTACTCTGCTGATTGGCTGCGCGCTCATCACCCCATATGATGCCCCGGGCTGGGCAGTGACTTGGCGCGCTTTCACCACTTGCACATGCGCTATTCTACTAGTTCACCAGGACCGAGGCCGGATGTCAGCGCCATCTTGTAATGGCGATCACACTCTCTCGGCTCTCCACATCTCCCCCTTTTTGTTTTAATAAGATGACAACTGCCTCATAGCCCAACCAGCGCGGCACCAAACAACCCTATGCTCGATCAAGCAAATTCCTTCCTTGGGGAATAAGCGATCAAGAGCTCACTCCCTCACCTTATCAGGTGCAATGGAGACAAGTCCTCTGAGTGCAAAGGCCAAGGGAGAGGCAAAAGGGGGAGTTGACACCCATCCCCGTGCAATGGAATATTGTTCCTGGGGGTGCAAGGGCTGTCAATCTCATTTTTTGGTGCTGCAGCCACTTAGGCAAGGGATGATTAGACTTAGATCTCTCATCGACTCAGTGTAATGGGCTAAACCCCTGAGGTGCATCGACTGAGGGTCTCAGTCTAATTAATTCTTAACCAAATTTCAGGAGATGATCCCTGTTCCATAGCCACAAGTGCTTGCGCAATAACGACCTTGTCACGTTGCTGTTGAGCTCTGAGCTTGCAGAACAACCAAAGCAGGAACACTAAGCCACAACATAGGGCTGCACCAAACAGCGCCACTCCCACCCATCCCTTAAAGAAAGAGAAGGCTGAAGAAATCCAGGATGTCAGGCCCACAGCTAGGGAGGGGTCAACTCTAGTAGACTTCACATGGACGATGGCTAGCCTCAACTCTCTCACGGCGGCTTCAAAATCAGCAGACCAATTTTGCATCATGGCGAATTGGAAGCGGGTTTGGGAACACTGAGAGTATTCCCCATTGTTGTTCCATCTTGGCCAGGTTCCATGTGAGACTTATACTCAGTAGCAATATTAGGGTCTTCATAATGGATCTTGTCCACTTCTCCGGCTCCCACACAGGATCTCGATGATTCGTCAGGTATCACAAGTCTACGTGTTAGGCGTTCTGGTAGCCAGAATGGATTGTCTTCTTCCTGTGGAAAAACACAAACAGCTCCCCTGGATCTTATTAAAATAGGATCCGGGCCTCTCCATTGACCAGTCAAAACATCTTTCCACTTAACCATCTCCTGTGGCCTGTTAGGCTCTGAGCAATGACGGTCAGCCACCGAATGGCCCTGACTGTCCAAATTTAAAAAATTAAGAGTAAAGAGTGCTATGGATATAGTCACTCGTGGGACTGAGGGCAGAGCCTCCTCGACTCCCCCTTTTTGTTTTATTAAATAAGACTTTAGAGTGCGATGAGCCCGTTCTATAATACCCTGTCCTTGAGGATTATACGGGAGACCTGTCAAATGGGTCACTCCCATCTGGTGACAGAACTGTCCAAATTTTTGAGAAGTATAAGCTGGTCCATTGTCAGTTTTAAGAATTTTGGGCTTCCCCCAGGCACTCCATGCCTCGAGGCAGTGTTGAAGAAACTGGCCTGCTTTCACAGACCCTAGCAGAGAGAGAGAGTACAAGCCTAAAGGTCAAAAGCCACAGCACACTTCAGGAACTCCTGCTAGGCACACTTTGCATATCTTTAGATTGAAATCTGAAACCCACCACCAAACCTTAAGATCCACACACACATTGCCTCCAGCCAGATGGCTAGAGACGCAAACTACAAATAAGCAACTGAATATATTGGGGGCCATCTATTCTATTCAAACCACCACATTCCGCCCCTGGCCCCCAATAGATTTATAACCATCACACATTATAAATTGTACTCAGTTCAATTTCAAAGGTCCCCAAATATCCTGCCCGCTGCATCCATCATCCTGGCTACAAAGTCCGACAATGACTCCTGGGGGCCTTGAATAATCTTTGTTAGGCGTCCCCTGGCCTTGCCCTTTTTTGAGAGGGCTTTCCATGCTTTAATAGCAGCGGCAGAGATCTGACCATATGCTCCCCAGTCATAGTTTGTCTGATTATGAACAAATTGGCCTTGCCCTGTTAGTAAATCGAAGGTCCAGTGCCGTTGATTATCTTCTGCATTGGCATTAGCCCTTGCCTGAGTTTGAGAAGCATCGTGCCAAAGGGCTTTCCATTCTAAATATTGTCCCATATTAGGAAGAGCAGCTTTTACTGTAACTTGCCAATCATTTGGAGTCATTGCCATAGTGGCGAGTCTCTCAAGCTGCATGACTGTAAAATTAGCATCTACTCCATACTTATTAACTGATTCAGCAAGTTCCTTAATGAGGGCATACTCTACCGGCGCATGGACGCGGCCTCCATCTGCAGCCTCAAACACTGGGAAGGCTTGTAAGAACCTCTTTCTGTCCCCCTCTGAAAGGAAGGAATCTGAACAATGCTTGCCGGCATAAGGCGGAGGAGCACTGGGAATGGCAGGGGCGGCAGATTGAAAAGCCGTGCGGTTCTTATCTCCTATCTTCTTTTGCTTTCGATTTTGCGGTAGCGGCTGCTCATCAAGATAGTATCTCTCCTCCCCATAGCGAGCCGCTTCCCCATCTAATTCTTCCTCCTCGGAGGGACTAAGATCCTCAGACTCTGAGCTATCAATTCCTAAAGCCTCCAATTCTTTTATCGGATAAAGAGGCCTCCTTTTTGGACTTCTCTTTTCCCTCTCATGTTTCTCTCCCAGGGCGTCTTTTCCCTTGTCTTTTCTTTCTGTGGACTTAGTGTCCGCGGAAAGGCCTTTTTTCTTAGAGACGTCTTTTTCTTTTTCCTCAAGGGCCCCTAACCTTTTATCCCGTTCTGTTTCTGACATGCTGTCTTGTAGCTCCGAATGTGAAGCTCCCATGTTGCTCTCTTATTTACGAGAGAAGCTGACACACAGAGAGGGGCACCGCGGCTTATCTACGTCCGTCTGACTGTACCCAACAGCAGCAAACGGCTTCAGCATGAATATTTGTGGTCAAGACCAAACATGCCTCTCAGAACCTACCTTAGTCCTGCAGTTCTGAATCCTTCCCCGTGAATGGGGGGTCTCCTCGGCGCCGGCGATGACAGGCACCCGGCGTCCCGGGTTTCAACACCAGCTGTAGCCCGCGTAGTCGTCTCGCCAGCAAGAACGCACACGGACACCAGGATCCTTCTGCAGCAAGCGTTTATTGCAGTTAACAGATGAAAAGAGGAAGACCCAGAGCCCCGAAATGGCGCCGCTTATATAGCCCCTAGGCGGCGTGTACTCTGCTGATTGGCTGCGCGCTCATCACCCCGTATGACGCCCCGGGCTGGGCAGTGACTTGGCGCGCTTTCACCACTTGCACATGCGCTATTCTACTAGTTCACCAGGACCGAGGCCGGATGTCAGCGCCATCTTGTAATGGCGATCACACTCTCTCGGCTCTCCACATCTCTCATTCAAACAAAATATAAATAAATATTTTTTAATCGAGAACTTATTGGTTTCCTATATCAATGGATTAATCCATCATTAGATTTATAATTTCCTGGTATCATTGAGTGGTAATGGAGTATTCCAGATGAGAAGCCTAACTGGAGGAAGTGGGTGGCTAGAAGCAAGCTTCTGAAAAAGAAAATAATCGTGGCAACTATGTTTGTTCTTTTCTTCTTCTTCTTAGTACTGGTTCCATGAGATGAGCAGCATTGTTCCACACCACTCCTTATGATGCCATGTTCCACGGCACTCCCCATAAATCACTGCTCCAAAGCACTCCCCATGATGCTGCCCTCCATTACAATTTCCATCCCCCAGGATGCTCTGTCCTACAACACTCCCTATGATTCTGTTCCCTACTGCACTCCCATCATGCTCTGTTCCACAACATTCCCAATGATGTTCTGTTCCATAACATCCCTCATGATGCTGTGTTCCCCTATATTTTCCATGACACTCTTCCTAACCACAGAGATGTTGTTAAATAGCCGGGGAATAGAAACTATAACAAAGTGGGTAGTTAAAATAATTCTCTTTTAATCATTTCTCTCAGGTGTTTGTCACAACAAACCTTGATGAGTAATGCACAGTTTATTAGAAACCAAGCTTGCTTTTATATTTTTCAGTGTAAGCATGAAACAAATAACAAGGAACCATAAACATAAGCACATGTTTTAATAGGTCATAGAACATCAGAAGGTTTGTCTATAATTGCATTTTATTATTGATGGTATCTTTATTTTTCTTAACAAAGTATGGAAAGTGCATAGAAAAAGTCTTCAACAGAACACATCTATGTTCTTTCATATGTATAAATATCTTGGACATTTTTGCAAGTTTAGTAATATTGAACAGTGGTATTCTGTATTTAACTTTGTAAAGTAATTTTTTATTTTTTTATTAATTAGTTTTGTATTCAGCAAATACAGTACCATTATAAGGCTCATCCATGACCTCCACCCTCCCCCCTTGGCCCCTCCTTATTGAGGTATATGTGTCATGCATTGTGGAGTTAGCCCACAGTTATGGGTAGGATAAATGTCTCTGCATATCAAGACCCAACATGTGGCTCTGACATTCTTTCCGCCCCCTCTTCCACAAAATTTCCCTGAGCCATGTTGGGTTCATTTTTGGTCTGCTTCAGTGATGAGGTGTTCGGGGCCTCTGGGTCTCTGGATCTCGGATATGGTAGGAGTTGATTTTTTTTTTATGTTGATCTCCTTCACCCTTGTGCTGGTACCCGGTTCACCAAGAAACCAGCACCCTTGCTTGTTTTGACAATTTTTCTTAGTTTCAGCTGGGGCCCCCTTTTGGAGTATGATGGGGTGGCTCTCTCCTTAGGATCTACATCTATCTGAAAAAGAGTAGTAGATTCTCCAACAGAGAGTAAGTTAGCACCGGGACAAATGCGATAACCCTTACTTTTTTATGGAGAATTTAATAGGTATAGGCCCTCTTGTAGCCCATGATTGATGGTAGCTTGTTAATGGAGAGTGGGCTTATGTTTGGATATGGTTCTGACTTATTTCTCAACTCTAGCTATGGGTCCCGTACCACTGAGGGGATCAGTTAGCCAAATCAAAAGGAGTTGGTTTCCCACTATGGCTGTGCATCACTATTGCACTTGTGTGAGCATCACAACAGGTTATTTGCTACTATGTAGGTTAGACCATGAGTTGCTTGGACAGATATTGGTCAGTTTTCCCCAGTTGCCATGTAGCACCTTCTGGCACTAGACGCGCTGACTGTCTGGGGACTGACTCTCTTCCAGCTTCCAGCTGTGCCATTTCATTTTACGTGTCAACCACATAAGGTGTCTTCAGCAGTAGCGTCTTACCACTAACCTTTGGTGGGTCATCAATTATTCTGACAGAAATCTGTCTGTCTTTTAGGAAACCTTGTAGGTCTCTCTGATCAAAAGCTCATTGTGGATGATAGCCACATGCTGCTACTTGGAGTTACAGGTCAGTGCGAACTAAGAAAAGGAAGAAAAAGTTGACTAATATGAAAGAGTTAGAGAGAAGAGAGAGAAGGGGGGTAGGGAGGCAAACTGTAGAAGATTAAGTTCAGTCCACATATATCCTCTCCAGTGTCTTGTGGCTCAGGTGTTCTCTCTAAGGGCCTGGTGAAGGTTCAGCCATTTGGTCTGCCTTTTAGGATGCAGAATTTTATGGTACCATTGCCGTCTAGATTTGTGTTTCCCACCCCCTCCATTGTCCTCCCCTCCCTCCCCACCCCTCCTATTGTCTAGTCCATTTATTTTATTTATAGTTGTTGGAATGAAAATGGCAGCCATTTAAATATTAAAACTATTTGAGACTATTCATTAATAATATACTTTCTTTTATGATCCAAAACACTAGGAGATGTGCAAACATTGCAGCTTTTCTTTTTAACTTTCATGTATATCATACTGAATGAGGATACACTTCTGATATCCATTTCTTTTTATATGAATTAGCTAAACTGGATAGAGGATTTTTTCCCCTGATGTGAGACATTGAAGAGGCCCATATTCATATTTGTGGCCAGACCACTCAATTTTTCAGGTTTTCCTTCTCAAAGCAGTTTAAAATATTCTAGGACTTGCTAAAAGTTTTGTTTTTATCAAAATTTTTAGATGTGGTGTTGGTGGTATAGTGGTGAGCATAGCTGCCTTCCAAAATTTTTAGAAGGATGAAAAAGTGTAAATAATAAAACCTGACTTAACATGTGGTTGTATGGAATTTTTCCTCTAGGCATAACATGATGGTGTTTTGGAGTAGAGAATGTTCTGGCCAAGTAGCCATGGCAATGAAATAGAACAGTAAAGTGGTAGCCAGGTTTATTTCTATAATAGAGCTACTGAAATTCCCCAGTGGATGGAGGAGGAGGAGAGAGGAATCTTCATCTGGAATTTCAGCAATTTCTTCCCTCTTGCCATCTGGCTTGCTAGCTTTATTTTTCTTAATAATGATTACAGTTGAAGCTAGATTATATAGAAAATTGTGGTGGGTAAGAATGTATTATCCCTATAGCCTCTGATATTTGTTATTAAGTTTCCTACTTAATCCCCATTTAGCAGAGTGTTTGGGAGGTGGAGCCCTGATGGAGGAAGTGTCACCAGTGGTGGACCCTGGAGTGGGATCCAGCCCAATATGTGCAGCATCAGCTCTTGCTTGCTGTTGCTGGCTGTTGTCTCTGGATTCATGATGGATAAGTCACTTTCCTCTGCCACAAGGAAGATTCCCCTAGAAACTGCAAAATGGAAATAGAGCATTTCCTCCCTTAAGCTGCTCCTAGTTGGGTGTTCATTCCTGCAAGGGGAAGACAAATACAACAGAAGTGGAAGGTTAACTAGGACCCCAAGACTGGATGATGCAGCTTCCATGGAGTCTCCATCTAGGTGGGACTTTGTGGTAATGCAGCTTCCATTGTGTCCCCCATGCTCCTACAAGTGACTCTTCATCTAGGCTCTGTAAGTAATTTCGTAAACTCGTTGGTTCAGCAAAATTGGATTTTTTGTGCAATCATGCTCGGGTCTGACTTCTATTTGGAATGAATAGACAAGTGTTTGGGTCTTCCCAGAAGAAAAATTTCACATGACAGACATATATGAATGGGGTTAGGGTTTGCATCTCTATCACCCTTATCATTCAAATGTATGTACCTGGAAACTCAGTGTAAAACTGAATTAGAAAGTTTTTTTTCTTTGATCCATAAATTAAATACAAATAAAGCCGCTATTTATGACAATAAGTTTTTGTTGCCTGGTTCTGATTGACTTTTTTTTTACTATATTATATAAATGTATAACTTACCACAGCACATTTCTGGCAGAGTATATACATAACTGTATATACAGCATTTGGAAATGTACATTTAACATTCCAGGCAAAAAAGAAAGACCATCAGTGATAAAAGTTGGAATATGGTCCTTGGTGATGTGTGTTAATGGGATTCTATGAGAGACATGAAAGGTACTTCTTGTTGTTCATGTCTGTTGCATCTGTGGAAACAAATAAATCATTATTTGAAGATCGAAGGCCAGCTTCACAGATTTTTTTCTTAATTTGTGCTGATGGCACTGAAGCCCCAGCCATGGCATCTCCCACTTCATGTTGTCATCAGCCAGGGAGGAAAACAACCCAAATTCAACCAGAAGTCAATGAGAAAATCTGATTATTTTGGACATAAATTTACTTTGACACTAATCTAGAAGGGAAGACAATTCTTTGAAATAATATTAGAAACGTATTTTAAATACTACTAAAGATTATCTGCAAAGATAGTAATTTTATATAAAAAACTCTTCAAAAAAGGAAAAATAAATGATTATAATTATAATATAATGTGAATAAGGCTGCAGCTAAGACTATGATGCAAAAATCCATTAAAAAGGGACATAATAAAATGCCCTCCAAACACTAATGCTGATAATTTCCCTTGTACTCTTTCCCTTCACAAAGCTTCTTGTGAGACTAAAAGTAGCATCTGTATCATGAAATATGCAAAAGTATTATACATATATCAGTTCTCACTTTATTCAGTGACTTAAATATGACTGTTGTCTGCATTTTGCTTAGGAAACTGAGTCTTAAGTCATTTGCCTAAATATTCCACTGAGTCACTGAGTGATGTTCAGGTGACATGCCAATTACAATTCTCTCTCAAGCCTGAGCCTGAATCATGGCTTCTAAGAAAGAAAGGGGGTATCTAGTCAGGATATGATATCTGATGTTAGGCTTTTGTAACAGGAGAAAGAGCATAGAAGGGAGAGTAGTTTGGGTAAAATAACCAACTGAGAATAAAGCTTTATGTGACAGCCAAATCTCTTGGAGGTCTTGGGGAATCCTGGGCTGTTAGCATAGACAAAATGTAGTTGATAACTTGCTTTTCATGAAAAAATAAAGTAAATGTAAATAGAGTTAAGCAGTATGGAAAAAAGTACTAGCAAAGTTACTAAGAAGAAATAGTTCTAGAAAAAGAAAAACAGTATCTTAGAAGTTATAGTGTCAAAAGTACATTAACTAAAGAGCTACGAGTGTGCCTACATGACACAGATAGACACTGGTCAGAAGGTGAGGGCTGTGGAAGTGGATGTAAGGTTGAAATACTAACAAGATAATGACTGAGGATCAAAATAAGAAAAAATTAGTAGAAGAAAAACATAAATGAATATTAATTATGAACACTGTAAGAGGAGTATTGGGTTATTTGGGGAAGACGATGGTGTATGTATTATTTACAGATAGAACTTGATATGTCAGACATGCAACCTTCAGGGAAATCTGACCTCCAAGCTGTTCATTGCAATGACAAAAAGAAAAACAAACAAACAAACAAAAACAGGAGACTGTGTTTGTATTCTTGTCTGAGTTCATTATCAAATAGGTCAGCTTCAGAAGGAATCTTGCATTCATATAAAACAAAGTTAACTGGTTATAAGCAAAGTTCTTTGATTGGATACAGAATATACTTTATAAAGAAAACTAAAAACATTCTTATTCTAAAAGGGTACTGGTAATTCTCAATAGCATGATAAGAGAAAATATTAAGAAAATTCTGAAATAAGGGTGTCAGGACCTATAATATTATTAGTCACAACTTATGAAAAATGACTAGTGCCAAAAAGAGCTATCAGTTCAGTTAATAGTAAAATTGTAATGCTTTAAATTCATGTCTGAGGTGAGGACATCCTGTTGTTACCCTCAGGTAGGGAAGACAGCCCAGAGAAAGACTGAGGCAGGCACAAATAATCATCTTCAAAACTATCAGTGATGTTTTGTTCATTGTTTGCTCTTATTTTATTTTGTTTTGTTTTTGAGGTAGGGTCTTGCTCTAGCCCAGGCTAACCTAGACTTCACCATGCAGTCTCAGGGTGGCCTCGAACTCATGGCCACCCTCCTATGTCTCCCTCCCTAGTACTGGGATTAAAGGCATGAGCCATCACACCTGGCTCTGTTTTCTTTTAATTTTATCAGCTATATTTGCACAGAGAAAAGGTATCAGATATTTCTTTTTTAAAAATATTTTTATTTATTTATTTATTTATCTATTTATTTATTTGACAGAGAGAAGAGAGAGACAGAAAGATAGAGAGAGAATGGGCGTGCCAGGGCCTCCAGCCACTGCAAAGGGACTCCATATGCATGTGCCACCTTGTGCATCTGACTAACTTGGGTCCTGGGGAATCAAACCTGGGTCCTATGGCTTTGCAGTCATACACCTTAATTGCTAAGGTATCCCCCCCAGCCCAGGTGTCAAACATTTCTACATGTTTATTTGCATCAAAGCACCTCCTACAATTGTCTCTCAGTGCTGACTAATTCTATATTTCTATTTTGAAAATCAGGTGAATACTGTGGAAAGTAGCCATCTCTTATAGCTCTTGCTTGTTTTTAAGGTATGTTTCCACTTACATTTATTAAAAATAAAGTGTTGGTACCTTTTCCCTTACCTTTTCACCTCTATTTCTTTTAGAGTTACTTTCATCTTCAGGTCTGTGATTTAGTTACAAACTTTTATTTACTGCTTATATCATTAACCAAAAAAATTCTGGCACATAGGGTATCCTGTTGATTTCATCTTTATGAAAATGTTTTGCAAAATCATGCTGATGTTGCATTCTAGGTGGTCACTGCCTTTCTTACTAGAGTAAGTTTCCTCATCTTAGACTATGTTCTGTACCATCCAGACACTCTTTTACCTCAGTTCTGGAATTCCAGGTGAGGGCCCATGATGTTCCCTTCTACTACTAGAAAGTTTTAGTAGCTCCCTTACCAGTTCCAGTACTACAGAACCATCACTATTTTGCTCTGCTCAGTTAGTTGCTCTGCTCAAGTAATTACCACGGCTACTGGGGCAAGGTAACCTCTACTACAAGATAGTTATGAGATGATAAACTTTGTCTTGAGTAAAAAAAAAAAAAAAAAAGTGCCACAGGGCTGGAGAGATGGCTTAGCAGTTAAGCACTTGCCTGTGAATCCTAAGGACCCCAGTTCGAGACTCGCTTTCCCAGGACCCACATAAGCCAGATACACAAGGTGGCACACGCATCTGGAGTTTGTTTGCAGTAGTTGGAGGTCCTGGTATGCCAATTCTTTCTCTCTCTCTCTCTCTCTCCCTGTCTGTTGCTCTAAATTAAATAAATAAAAGTAAACAATAAGAAAAAAAAATTTTAAAACTGTGCCACAGTAAAACTGAAAAGGAAATTCAGAGGCACCATGTGATGGTTAAGATTTGTGTCAACTTGATCTATTTAGGAATCCACAGATAATCCTCATAAGTGGGTCTCTAAGGTTGCTTCCAGGAAGGATTAACTACAGGAGGAATCCTTCCCCCAGGGTGGGTGGCTACCCTCTGAGGGAGGCTTTACCTAAGGAAGCTCTGCGAAGGAAAGTATCCTTTCCTCCCAAATGGCTGCCTGTGCTGCTTGCTGCCTTCCAGTGTGGACTGAAGACCAGGGTGGATTGAAGACTGAAGACCAGTGTAGACTGAAGACTGTCATGGACTGAAGGCTAATGTGGACTGAAGACTATCATGGAATAAAAACAAGCATGGACTAAAGACCAGTGTGGACAGAAAACCAACATGGACTGAAGATCAACAGCTCTTCAGGATGCCTCCAGGCCTTGAGTGCTGAATTAGGACCGTTGAGGCATCCAGCCTCATGGACTGAGCAGCTACTAAGTTCCTTGACTCCCAGGCCTGCAAACTGCTATTGTTAGACTTCCATAAACTAATCCAATAAATTCCCTTTTAATATAATTCATTGTATCGGTTCTGATCCTCTGGAGAACCCTGACTAATACACACTATCAGATACATGAGCTTCAGGAATTGTTAAGCACTGGTATTATTATTATTGTTGTTGTTATTATTTACTTTTGTATTTCTAAGATAAAAATACCTGGCAGAACATCTTAAAGGAGGAGACCTTCATTTTGGCTCACAGTTTGCTCAAGTTTAGTCCATGGTCAGGTGGTCTCATGGTCCAAACAGAGCATCATGGCTGCAGGAGCATAATGCAAAGAAGTTTCTTTATTTCTTGGTGGGTTTGGTGGGTTGGAAGCAGAGAGCAGCAGGAATACAGAAGGGGCCAGGGCCAGATATAGGCCCAAGAATACTTTCCCAGGTGCTTGCTTTCTGCAACTAAGCTACAACTCCTAACTTTAACTACATCCCAACAATACCATCATTTACTAACACATTCATGCTTTAATTGTGTTAAGCCTTTGGATCTGATTGCTTTTGGAAACATCCTCACAGACACACTCAGCTGCTTTGCACTAATTCTCAAGATACGTCCTAATCCAGTCAAACTGATAATCAAAATTTATTATCATAGCATTTCACCGAAAAATGTTGGCATCCCAACATGCATTAACTTTTTAAAACATAACAGATTTACCAGAGACAATTGTTTGTAAATATCAAAGTTTAAAATATGAAATAACAAAGCGTCCAAAATGTTTTAATTAAAAATTTTAAAAAAATTATTTAAAAGTTACATACCATTACTACCACTTTCCTTTGTCCCCCAAACCCTCCACTGAACCTTCTCTTCTTTCCTACTATTCCCTCTTCTAAATGTCTTTTTGCTTTTTTTCCTGCCCTTCTACATCTTCCATGACATCTTACTGATGGCCTCAGTATTATGCTGGGCTTCTGCAGGGCACATTTTCCAGTTTTGCTTTGGTCATGAAAATCAGAGATATACAATTGTTGTGAAGTTTACAGATAAGGTAAGAGAAAGGAAGTGCATCAAGAAGATGGGGCATGATTTTTTTTTTTTTTTTTTGAGGTAGGGTCTCACTGTAGCTCAGGATGACCTGGAATTCACTATGTACTCTCAGGGTGGCCTCAAACTTCCAGTGATCCTCCTACCTCTGCCTCCCTAGTGCTGGGATTAAAGGCGTGTGCCACTATGCCCGGCCTATGATGTTTTGATGTGTTTACCTATTGTATAATACTAAGAAAAACCTATCTATCTGCTTAAAAAATATATCTTTTCTTTACAGTAAAAATATTAAAATACACAGAATGGACAATTTTTTAAAAAAATATTTATATTTAAAAGGCCATATTGGGCTGGAGAGATGGCTTAGAAGTTAAGGTTCTTCCCTGCAAAGCCAAAGGACCCAGATTCGATTTCCCAGGACCCATGTAAGCCAGATGCACAAGGTGACAAATGCATCTAGAGTTCATATGCAGCAGCTAGAGGCCCTAATATGCCCATTCTCTCTTTTTCTATCTGCCTCTTCCTCTTTCTCTCATAAATAAATAAATAAATAAATAAATAAATACATAAATAAATAAATGCCAGGCAATTTAAACCAAAGTATTTGTGACCAAGTATCATTCTCTTACAATAAAAATCCTTACATTTTCATAATTCTAAATTATAGCAAAAATATTTTAAGTGTCAGATTTTCATTATGCAAGCAGAAATTATGAGGTTTGTGGCTCTTTTACTTAATTCACTATTTTTTATTTATCTTAGGGGAGAGAGCAAGCAAGCGAGTGAGCGAGTGCGAGAGAGAGATGAAGATAGAGAATGTGTGTGCCAGGGCCTCTAGCCACTGTGAATGAACTTCAGACACATGATGGTACGGAATTTACCATTCATGTACTTTTCTCAAGTGTGAATGTATAAATAAGAGTCTGTGGGGATGTGACACAGGAGTTTGTGTTAGTTAAGGAAAAAGTCTGCCATATGATAGGGTTAGATGTGTGATTTTGACTCTCTGCAGGCCTGAAAGGCTGATGTCATTAGTATTAAAATCCCATTGATCCTGGCATGTTTCTGAGGTTGTGGTTGGAAATACTAAGTGATAAGACCCACAAATATTTTGAACATCATTTTTCAAAACAGTGTTGTCAGTTTCAACAGGCAATTTTTAAAACAAAATACTTGCAGATGCAGAATTATAGTTCTATTTCAATGACGTGGTTAATAAATTTTAACTCTTTGCCTTTCTCTAGACACAAACAATTCAGAAAGGACATGAAATGTGTTAGATATTTACTCTTTTAAAAGGTTAGCCAACTGTTTCCATAGAAATTCTAGATTAAAAGTATAGATGAACTTTGATACTCTGATTCTTCTTCCACAGAGACTGCTGCAAGACTAAGGCAAGAAGATAAAGTTTGAGAGACCACAGAATCTGAGCAGTAGTTTCATTTTAATGAGGCAAAATGTGTAACTAAAACAAAATGCAACAGGCTGGTACATACAAATAACTTTACAAACATTTTTACCACTTTAAAGTTCATAATTTAAAAATATATATTTAAGATTTATTTATGAGAGAAAGCAAGAGAGAAAAAGGACAGGAAGAAGAAGAAAGAGGAGGAGGAGAGGAAGAAGAAGAAGAGGAAGAGGAGGAGGAGGAGAAGGAGGAGGAGAAGGGAGAGAGAATGGGCATGCCAGGGCCTCTAGCCACTGCAAACAAACTCCAAATGCATGTACCATGATATATATCGGGTTTACATGGGTTCTGGGGAATAAAATCTAGGTCCTTAGACTTTGCAGGCAAGCGCCTTAATCAAAGAAGCCATATCTTTAGCCCTCAAGTTCATAATTTTAATTGAAACTCTTTTTTTTTTTTTGTTTTTTTGTTTTTCTGAGGTAGGGTTTCAGTGTAGCTCAGGCTGACCTCAAATTCACTATGTAGTCTGAGAGTGTCCTCGAACTCACGGCGATCCACCTACCTCTGCCTCCCAAGTGAGATTAAAGGTGTGCGCCACCATGCCTGGCTGAAACTTCTTTATAAAACAGGCAGAGTGATTTGATTCTAGATAGATTTTTTTTTTTTTTGTGAAGTGTTTCTTGTCAATGTTGTCACTCATTTGATCTAATGCTTTGATGTCTTAGCTTTCTAGTGTTCCAGATCCCAAACCATTGCCATCTCTCCTTGTTCTTCATTTATGAAGGGAACAGAAAATCTAAATGAAGGACATTTTGAAACTGCTGACTACTGATGCAAAATCCAGCATTTATGACTCTGAAAGGCAGGGTGCTTTAACAGGCTTTTTACCTTTGTGCATTTGTCTGGAAATAAAGCAAGCACTTGCCAAATAATTTAATAAACCTTTACATTTTTAAATTGAAGGTTTATCACTGTACTTAAAGTTCAGGCCATAAATACTATTTATTTAGATAATCATATAAGCCTAATAGAAAAGAAAGGAAAGGGGAAAATGAAAAACTTTAAAGTGCTTATCATTAAATTTCTCACTTTGTCTTCCCTTTTCTGTCTTTGCAAATGCAACCCCCAACACCACTATAGCCATATTCTAATAGAGAAAAATGAAGATCCTTGAGAAGTGAATAGATATGGGCATGTGAACATGTCTATGTTCTGCCATATGAGGGACCAAATTTTTCCATCACTAATATGCACAGCAATCATCTGAGATTTGATTAAGATGGAGGTTCCAGTTCAGGACTTTGGGCAAGGGCTTGAGATATGGTTTCTATAATTAACTCAGATTTTATGCTAGTGTTACTGAGCCCAGAGCAAACATTTTAAACAAAGTTTTATTATTCCAATTTTTTGGCTCCCCTCTTGATGTCCTATTATTATTTTAATATTCTCATATGAGTGTCTCAGAATTGGTCAGTTTACCTAGATAGTTCCGAAATTATTATTTTTTTCTAACTTATCTCTTTAATTTTTTGCAGCATCTGTGGTTGTTTAAACTTATGTGTTCTGAATGCTAGGTCCCCAGTTTGTAGCAGTTTGGGAATTGGAGACTTCTAGAGGCACTGAATTGTGGGGGATGAGTTTTTGGGTGCCTTAGCCGGCTTATTCTTGCCAGTGTTTGGCACACTCCCATGCTGCTGTTGTCTATGTGATGCTCAGCCTATGCTCATGCCACACTTTGCACCACCATCCTGGAGCTTGCCCTCAAGTCTATAGCCAAAATAAACCCTTTACTTGCATAAGCTGATTTTGATCAGGTGCTTTCTACCAGCAACATAAACCTGACTGCAACAGCCCTATTGTGTCAATATAAGAAGTGTATTGGAAAGTATAACCCAGGATCTGTTCTGATCATAAACACAATCCCACATGCCACAATTGTGAAAAATCACAATTCTTTTTTTTCCTTTTTATTTTTTATATTTTTTCTCAATTTTTATTAACATTTTCCATGATTATAAAAAATATCCCATGATAGTACCCTCCCCCCCCACTTTCCCCTTTGAAATTCCAGTCTCCATCATATCCCTTCCACATCTAAATCTTTCTACTTACATATATACAATACCAACCTAATAAATACCCTCCTCCCTTCCTTTCTCTTCCCTTTATATCTCCTTTTTAACTTACTGGCCTCTGCTACTGAGTTTTGCACAGAAGCCCAATAATCTGTAGCTAGGATCCACATATGGGGGGGGAACATGTGGCGCTTGGCTTTCAGGCCTGGGTTACCTCACTTAGTATAATCCTTTCCAGATCCATCCACTTTTCTGCAAATTTCATAACTTCATTTTTCTTTACAGCTGAGTAAAACTCCATTGTATAAATGTGCCATATCTTCATTATCCACTCATCAGTTGAGGGACATCTAGGCTGGTTCCATTTCCCAGGTATTATAAATTGAGCAGCAGTAAACATAGTTGAGTGTGTACCTCTAAGGAAATGAGATGAGTCCTTAGGATATATGCCTAGGAGTGCTATAGCTGGGTCATATGGTAGATCAATGTTTAGCTGTTTTAGGAACCTCCACACTGATTTCCACAATGGCTGGACCAGATTGCATTCCCACCAACAGTGTAGGAGGTTCCTCTTTTTCCACATCCAAGCCAACATTTATGATCATTTGTTTTCATGATGGTAGCCAATCTGACAGGAGTGACATGTAATCTCAATATAGTTTTAATCTGCATTTCCCTGATGACTAGTGATGTAGAACATTTTTTTAGATGCTTATATGCCATTCGTATTTCTTCCTTTGAGAATTCTTTATTTAGCTCCATAGCCCATTTTTTAATTGGCTTGATTGATTCCTTATTATTTAACTTCTTGAGTTCTTTGTATATCCTAGATATTAATCCTCTATCAGATATATAGCTGGTGATTTTTTCCCATTCTGTAGGTTGCCTCTTTGCTTCATTCACCATGTCCTTTGCAGTGCAAAATCTTTGTAATTTCATGAGGTCCCTGTGGTTTTATTGCCTGAGCAATTGGGGTTGTATTCAGAAAGTCTTTTCCAAGACCAATATGTTGAAGGGTTTCCCCTAATTTTCCCTGTAGCAGTTTCAGAGTTTCAGGTCTGATGTTAAGGTCTTTAATCCATTTGGATTTAATTCTTGTGCATGGAGAGAGAGAAGAATCTATTTTCATCCTTCTACAGATATATATCCAGCTTTCCCAACAGCATTTCCTGAAGAGGCTGTCTTTTCTCCAATGAGTATTTTTGGCATTTTTATTGAATATCAGGTGGCTATAGCTACCTGGACTTACATCTGGGTCCTCTATTCTGTTCCATTGATGTACAAGTCTGCTTTTGTGCCAGTACCACACTGTTTTTGTTACTATGGCTCTGTAGTATAGACTAAAATCAGGTATGGTGATACCACCAGCCTTATTTTTGTTGCTCAGTATTATTTTAGATATTCGAGGTTTTTTGTGATTCCAAATGAATTTTTGGATTGTTTTTTCTATTTCCATGAAGAATGCCTTTGGAATTTTGATAGGGATTGCTTTAAATGTGTACACTGCTTTTGGTAAGATTGCCATTTTCACAATATTGATTCTTCCAATCCAGGAAGAAAAGATGTTTTTCCACTTCCTAGTGTCTTCTGCAATTTCTCGCTTGAATGTTTTAAAGTTCTCATTGTATAGATTCTTTACTTCCTTGGTTAGGTTTATTCCAAGGTACTTTATTTATTTATTTATTTTTTGATGCAATTGTGAATGGGAGTGATTCTCTGATTTCACCCTCTGGTGTCTGTTGTTAGCATATATGAAGGCTACTGATTTCTGTGTATTTATTTGTATCCTGCTACATGGCTGTAGGTTTTTATCAGCTCTAATAGTTTGCTAGAAGACTCTTTAGGGTCCTTTTATATAAAATCATGTCATCTGCAAATAATGATAACTTGACCTCTTCCTTTCCAATTTGTATCCCTTTTATGCATGTCTCTTCCCTTATTGCTATGGCTAAGACTTCCAGAACTATATTAAATAAAAGTGGGGACAGAGGACATCCTTGTCTTGTTCCTGATTTTAGTGGAAAAGCTTCCAGTTTTCTCCATTTAGTAATATCTTGGCTGTAGGCTTACCATAAATAGCCTTTATTATATTGAGATATGTTCCCTCTATTCCCAGTCTCTGTAGGACTTTCATCATGAAGGGATGTTGGATTTTGTCAAATACTTTCTCTGTGTCTAATGAGTTGATCATGTGATTTTTGTCCTTCAACACATTTATATAACGTATAACATTTATAGATTTGCATATGTTGAACCATCCCTGCATCTCTGGGATAAAGCCTACTTGGTCAGGGTGAATGAATTTTGAATATATTCTTGTATTCTGTTTGCCAATATTTTGTTGAGAATTTTTGCATCTATGTTCGTGATGGAGATTGGTCTGTAATTTTCTTTTTTTGTTCTATCTTTGCCTGGTTTTGGTATCAGGTTGATGCTGGCTTCATAGAAAGAGTTTGGTAGAATTCCTTCTTTTTCTATTTCATGGAAAAGCTTAAGAAGCAATGGTGTTAGCTCTTCCTTGAAGGTCTGGTAAAATACAGCAGTGAATCCATCTGGGCCTGGGCTTTTTTTAGTTGGGAGATTTTTGATAACTGTTCAGATCTCTATGCCTGTTGTAGGTCTATTTAAGTGATTAATCTCATCTTGATTTAATTTAGGTAGGTCATATAAATCAAGGAAATCATCCATTTCTTTCAGATTTTCATACTTTGTGGAGTATATGCTTTTATAATATGTCCCTATTATTTTTTGAATTTCTCTAGCATCTATTGTGATGTTACCTTTTTCATCTCTAATTTTATTAATTTTTGTCTCTTCTCTCTTTCTTTTGGTCAGATTTGCTAAGGGTTTATCAATCTTGTTTATCCTTTCAAAGAACCAGCTCTTTGTTTCATTAATTCTTTGGATTTTTTTTTTTGTTTCAATTTCATTAATTTCTGCCCTAATCTTTATTATTTCTTCCCGTCTGCTGAGTTTTCGTTTGTCTTGTTCTTCTTTTTCCAAGGATTTAAGGTGAAGCATTAGGTTGTTTACTTGCGACCTTTCTAATTTGTTAATATAGGCACTTAAAGCTATAAATTTACCTCTTAGAACTGCCTTCATTGTGTCCCAGAGATTTGGGTATGTTGTGTTCTCATTATTGTTTGACTCTATAAAGTTTTTGATTTCCTTTTTGATTTCTTCATTGACCCATTCATCATTTAGTAGTGTATTGTTTAGTTTCCATGATTTGGTGTATACTCTATAGCCTTTCTTGCTATTGATTTGTAGTTTGATTCCATTGTGGTCAGATAGAATGCAAGGAATTATTTCAAGTTTCCTGAATTTGTTAAGATTTGCTTTGTGTCCTAATATATGGTCTATTTTAGAGAATGTTCCATGTGCTGCTGAAAAGAATGTATATTCTGCAGCATTTGGATGAAATGTCCTGTATATATCTGTTAGGTCCATTCCTTCTATGACCTCATTTAGTCCAGATGTCTCTCTGTTTATTTTTTTCCTGGGATGACCTGCCAATTGATGAGAGTGAGATCTTAAAATTACCCACTACCACTGTGTTTGGTGTTATCTGTGACCTTAGTTCTAATAGTGTTTGTTTGATGAATTTTGGAGCCCCCATGTTAGTTGCATATATGTTTAGGATTGTAATGTCCTCCTGTTGGAGTGTGCCCTCAATCAATATAATGTGACCTTCCTTGTCTTTCTTGACTAACGTTGGAGTGAATTCTGCCTTGTCAGATATTAGGATAGCAACCCCTGCTTGTTTTCTGGGTCCATTTGCTTGAAACACCATTTTCCAAACTTTCACCCTAAGATAATGTCCATCATTTGTAGAAAGGTGAATTTCTTGGAGACAACACATTGTAGGATCCTGCTTTTTAACCCAGTCTGCAAACGTATGTGTTTTGGTTGGGACATTGAGGCTGTTGATATTAAGAGATATTATTGAAAGGTGTGTATTTCTGTTTGCCTTTTTTTTTTTTTTTTTTTTTTTTTTTTTTTTTTTTGTGGTTCTGGTTCTACCTTTGCTCTCTTGTGTTAACTAGTATTTGAGTATTGCTTGTTGTTTTACACCCCTGTTGCTGGATCCGCTACTGCTGCCACTGAAGCTGCCACTGCTGGATCCACCGCTGCTGCTATTGGAGCTGCTGCTGCTAGATCCACCGCTGCTGCTATTGTAGCTGCTGCTGCTGGATCCACCACCGCTGAAGCTGCTGGAGCTGCCGCTGCTGGATCTGCCGCTGCTGACGCCACTGTAGCCAGTGCTGGAGATGCTGATATTGCTGTTGGAGCTGGAGTCATGGCTTCCACCGCTGCTTCCACTGCCGGAGCCCAAGCTGCCGCTGCTGGAGCTGCTTTGGCCTACCTGTGTGGGCTCTGGATGCTCTGGATCTCTCCTACTTCTCTGCTCCTGTTTTAATCTCTTATACACCTCCCTTTTTAGTAAAGGTGTGTATTTTGCTGGGTTTTCTTTGGCTTTTCCTCCCCTAGGCTGCTTTGGCATGATTCCTATGCCGCCATCTTGACTGGGAGCCCAAAAATCACAATTCTCAAAGTCTGAGATAGATACATCTTGAGGTCCAGACCTCAAAAGTCTTAAGCTGTACTATTAAAGTATTAAGGTCTAACTCCTATAAACTTCAATTCCCATTTTGGGAAGGAGGATTTTATACTGCAACATCCCTACATTCCTATAAATGAGGAGGCTGAGACAAGGTGATCATGAACCCATGATCAGCTTGAGGGCATGACCTGGTCCAACACAAAGAACAGATTCAAGAAGGGATTAGGATAATTGTCAAATTACCCAATTTTGAATTATTCTCCCATCCACTCATAGTTTCATACATTGATTTAGAAATGACATTTGAAGATATTTAAAAGCTCAGTGAGTGATCAGATAGGATAGGAAATACCATTGCATTTCAGATGAGTTATGGGCATTATATCTTTCAAGTATGCTGTCTGTACTAAAAACAGGTGCAGTGGATTTCTGTATATTCATAACATCACCTGTAGCACAAAGGATGAGACAATTTAACAGGGAATTTTCATCCCGATGCACATCACATTAGAGGAGAATGTCACAAAGACCACCATCATATAGGAAATGAGTATGAATATGTCCTCAATGAGAATCATTGCCTCCCTCCCCCCAAAAAAACTCTATATTTGCAGAGTTGCAATGCAATAACTAAAAATATGATGGCTGTGAAAATGGTCCAGCTCTTCTGGATCTCTCTTATGTTTTGTTTGCAATTCCCAAAACCCTTTTTATGTTATATTTTCTTTTTTGGTATTGTCTTCACTCATTGATATTGTTATTATTCTTTTCTTAGTATCTAAAATCGTCAACATCATTCTTTACACTTCACTAAGCTATATGTCTCTTCTGTGTGTGAGTTCAAACTTCCACTAGTGGTATAAATTGTGTGAAGACCTTTTGAGGGTTCTAACACATTTTGTGTCATTTTACTGTAGTTTGTACTATGTGTGTACTTGTGTTTGTACATAAGAACCTTGAAACCTCCTTAATTAGTAAAAAACATGTTTGGACATACCTTGTTTTATGAAAGAACATTTCTTGAGGTGCCAGTTCCTCAGGAGAATGTATTTGCTTTGGTGATATTTTGCAGTGTTAGTATGATGGTGTTATGAATGTCAGGGTCATCAACACAGTGTTTGAGATAACTTTGTGTGCAAAGCTGAGTGTACACAGCTGCCAACAACATTAGTATTCATTTGTGCATTTCCTCTTTAATCCATTTGCCCAGGAATGCAGTTGATCTGTTCAAATGTGTTAGGTCCTTGCTGCTGTTGTGATATCAGTGAATATCTGTGATTTCAGAAGTACATAGGATAGTATTGCTTGTTTTCTTATATGCATGGCCCAATGGGGTACTGTCATGGTCCCAATGTATTCCTAAAATTGATGTCCTTTTAATGTTTAAAAAGGGATCTCAGAAGCTTTCATTATTTTCCCTATCACCATAATTTAGGGAATGAGTCTTGTTTTGATTTTAAACTTTAGAAATTTTGATCTTTCAGGATTTTGACATTTGGAATTGTAGCATTGAGGATTGTATCTAGATTGTATCAGTATTGTATCTATAATAAATACCCAAGATGCTGGTAATTGTCAGTAGATCCTGTAATGATGCATTGCATGGAATTCACAGAAGGTTCTAGGCAGAAATCTTGCCTTTTTTGTGTGCTACATCAATATAAATAGATACAGATACATTTGTTGGATAATTTCTGTGTTAAAAGTTGAAAAGTTTTATATATTTTCATTAATTTAGAGCCCATTAAAGAAATATCATTAAGTTGATTTAAAAGATGGTTATTCAGGGCTGGAGGGATGGCTTAGTGATTAAGGCAATTGCCTGCAAAGCCAAAGGACCCAGGTTCCATTCCCCAGGACCCATGTTAGCCAGATTCACAAGGAGGTGCAAGCATCTGGAGTTCATCTGCAGTGGCTGGAGGCCCTGGTGTGCCCATTCTCTCTATCTCTTTTTCTCTCTCCCTCTTTCTCTGTCAAATAAATAAAAATAAAATGTTTTTTAAAAGATAGTTATTCATTAAGCCTGTTAAAAAAATAAACATTAAACATTCTTAAATCTAATTTGTGAACTAGGATTACTTTAATAACAAAACCAGATAAAAAGATTTGCAAAGATAGAAATCATTATGTCTGATAAACCTACATGTAATAAAAATATCAGCAAATTAAATTCTAGATTATACAGAAAATATAAGGCACTGCAACTAGGTGGAATTTACTTTAGTTAAGCCAGATTATTTAAATATGTAAATGCTAGTAGATATTATATAAATAGGATAAAGAAGAAAATAGATTATTAATGATATTAAGAAAAATGTATGTGACAAAAATCAATGCCATTGATAATAAATATATCATGAAACTAAGAATAGTGCAAACATTCCCAAGTTGATAAATGCATGTACTAATAAATCCTACAATATTTAATAGTTTAAGTCAATACGTTGTCTCTACTATATGAACACTGCAAAAAACAGTCAATCTTGTAGCTATCATGCAACAAGCCATAGAAATTTTGGGCCTATACAATATGCCAAGAAAAGGAAGTAAAATCTAACATATCAAAAAGGAATAGAAAGAAAGTATTTGTGGATGTGATCTATGTAGATAATCCAAAAGGATCCCTGGAGAAAAGACAAAAAGAACTAGTAAGTGGATGCAACAAGGATACTGGATATAAGATCAACATACAAACTACATTTCCACCAGCCAGGCCTGCATAAAATTTCAGCACCTATATTTTTTATTTTATTTTATTTATTTTTTATTTTTTATTTTATTTTTTTTTTTCTTTATTAGTCAGTTCTGTATTCAGCAAATACAGTCAGTTTGGTACCATTATTAGGCTCATCCGTGACCCATGCCCTCCCCTTGGCCCCTACTTGTTGAGGTATATGGGTCATGCATTGTGTAGTTAGCCCACAGTTATGGGTAAGATAAATGTCTCTGCATATCATGACCCAACATGTGACTCTGACATTCTTTCCGCCCCCTCTTCCACAAAATTTCCCTGAGCCATGTTGGGTTCATTTTTGGTCTGCTTCAGTGATGAGGTGTTGAGGGCCTCTGAGGCTCTGGCTCTCTGATTTGGTAGGAGTTGATTTTTCTCTGTGCTGATCTCCTTCCCCCTTGTGCTGGTATCCAGTTCATCAGGAAAACAGCACCATTTCTTGTTTCTCCGATTTTTCTTAGTTTCAGCCAGAGCCCTTTTGAGGTATGATGGGGTGACTCTCTCCTTAGGATCTACATCTATCTGAAAAAGAGAAGCAGATTCTCCAACGGAGAGTAAGTTACCACCAGGACAAATGAGATAACCCTTACTTTTTTTTGTTTTTAATAGAGAATTTAATATGTGTAGGGCCTCTTGTAGCCCACAATTAATGGTAGCTTGATATTGGAGAGTGGGCTTACGTTTGGATCTGGTTCTGATTTGTTTCCCAGCTCCAGCTATGGGTCCAATACCAGCGAGGGGATCAGTTAGCCAAATTGAGAGCAGTTGGTTCCCCACCATGGCTGTGTGCCACCACTGCACTTGTGTGGGCATCACAACAAGTCATTTGCTGCTAAGTAGGTTAGACCATGTGTTGCTTCGACAGATATTGGTCAATTTCCCCCAGTCGCCCATGTAGCACCTTCTGGCACTAGACACGCTGACTGTCTGGGGACTGACTGACTTCCAACTGCCAGCCATGCCATTCTAACTTGCATGTCAATCACATAAGGTATCTTCAGCAGTAGGGTCTTACCACTAGCCTTTGGTGGGTCATCAAGTCCTCTGACAGAAATCTGTCTGTCTTTTAGGAAACCTTGTAGGTCTCTCTGATTAAAAGGTCATTGTGGATGGTAGCCTCATGCTGGATCTGGGAGTTACAGGTCAGTGCCCACTAAGAAAATGAGGAAAATGATAACTAATATACAAGAGTTAGAGATAAGAGAGAGAGAGACAGGGAGAGGGGAAGTGAGGGAGGGAAGATGTAGGAGATTAAGGTTAGTATTAATCTTACCCTCTCAAGTGTCTTGTGGTTCAGGTGTTCCCTGTAAGGCCCTGGTGAAGGATCAGCCATTTGGTCTGTCTTTTAGTGAGTAGAAGATTATGATACCATTGCTGTTTGGGTCTAGATTTGTGTTTCCCACCACTTTGATGCCCTCCCCTCCCTCCCTTTCCATCCTAGTGTCTAGTCTAGGAGATGCTTGCTGGGTATGTAAGGTATCTTTGGTAGATTCAGGTTAGGTGGTGTAGATGAGTGAGACAATGTGGCGATTTTTTTTCTGTGATTGGGTGAGTTCACTGAGAATGATCTGTTCCAGGTTCAACCATTTTTCCTCAAATTTCATTGTCTCATTTTTTCTTACTGCTGTATAGAATTCCATTGTGTAGATATACCACATCTTAGTTATCCATTCTTCTAGTGATGGACATCTGAGTTGATTCCAGCTCTTAGCTATTACAAATTGAGCTGCTATAAACATGGTTGAGCAAATCTCTTTAGTCTGTGGTTTGAAGGTTTTAGGGTAGATGCCCAGTAAGGGAATAACTGGGTCTGTTGGTATCTCTATACTCAGCTTTTTCAGAAGTCTCCATATTGCTTTCCAAAGTGGTTGTACCATCCTACATTCCCACCAACAGTGGATGAGTGTTCCTACTTCTCCACATCCTCGCCAGCATTTATTTTTATTTGATTTTTTGATGTTTGCTATCCTTATAGGGGTAAGGTGGAATCTCATAGTTGTTTTAATTTGCATTTCTCTGATGATTAGGGATGATGAACATTTTCTTAAGTGTACGTTTGCCATTTCTATTTCTTCCTGTGTGAACTGCCTGTTCAGCTCTTTGCCCCATTTTGTAAGTGGGTTGTTTGACTTCTTACTGTTTAGATTTTTGAGTTCTTTGTAGATTCTAGAGATTAGGCCTCTATCAGTTGGATAACCCACAAATATTTTATCCCATTCTGTGGGTAATCTGTTGGCTTTGCTTATTTTATGCTTGTCTGTAAAGAAACTCTTCAGCTTCATGTGATCCCATTGGTTGAGTGACAGTTTAAGTTCATGAGCTACTGGGGTTTTGTTCAGGAAGTCTTTTTCCATTCCTATATCATGGAAAGTACTTCCTAAATTTTCTTCCAGTAGTATTCGAGTTTCTGGTCTTATATTGAGATCTTTGATCCATTTGGACTTGAGTGTAGTGCATGGTGAAATGTGTGGGTCAAGTTTCAGTTTCCTGCATATGGTTATCCAGTTTGTCCAGCACCATTTGTTGAAGATGCTGTCTTTTTTCCAGCCTATAATGTTTGGGCCTTTATCGAATATCAAGTAGCTATAGTTGCATGACCCAAAGTCCGGGTCCTCAAGTCTATTCCATTGATCTATACTCCTGTTTTTATGCCAGTACCATGCTGTTTTTGTTACTATGGCTTTGTAATATATCTTTAGATCAGGTATCGTGATGCCTCCAGAGGTATTTCTTTTGCTGAGGATATGTTTGGAAATGCGAGGCCTTCTGCCTTTCCATATGAAATTTTTGATCATTTTTTCTATCTCTGTGAAGAACAAGGTAGGGATTTTAATTGGAATTGCATTAAATCTGTATATTGACTTTGGTATGATTGTCATCTTCACAATGTTAATTCTGCCTATCCAGGAACATGGGAGGTCTTCCCATTTTCTCAAGTCTGCCTCAATTTCTTTTTTGAGTGTTTTTATGTTTTCATTGTATAGATCTTTCAAGTCCTTGGTTAACGTTATTCCAAGGTATTTTATTTTTTTTTGTTGCAATTGAAAATGGGACTATGTCCCTTATTTCTTTTTCTGTATCTTTGTCCTTTGCATAAAGGAAGGCTACTGATTTTTGTGCATTGATTCTGTGTCCTGCTACTTTGCTATAGGAGTTAATCACCTTCAGGAGTTTTGGGATGGAGTCTCTCGGGTCTCTTACATATATAATCATGTCATCAGCGAATAAAGTAACTTAACTTCCTCCTTTCCAAATTGTATCCCTTCTATTTCCTTCTCCTGTCTTATTGCTTGAGCTAGGACTTCCAGTACTATATTAAAAAGCAGAGGTGAGAGTGGACAACCCTGTCTTGTTCCTGATCTTAATGGGAATTCCTCCAGTCTCTCTCCATTAAGTATTATTTGGGCCTTCGCAGCTTCATATACTGCCTTTATTAGGTTAAGATATGAACCAACCATGCCAATTCTCTCCAATGTTTTGAACATGCAGTGATGTTGAATCTTGTCAAAGGCCTTTTCTGCATCTATCGAAATGATCATGTGGTTTGTATGTTTAACCTTGTTTATGTGCTGTATTACATTGACAGATTTCCGTATGTTGAACCACCCCTGTGTTCCTGGAATGAATCCCACTTGGTCCAGGTGGATAATGCTTTTGATGTGTTGTTGTATTCGGTTCGCAAGGAATTTGTTTAGGATCTTTGCATCTAAATTCATCAGGGAAATAGGCCGGTAGTTTACTTTTCTTGGGGCATCTCTGCCTGGTTTTGGAATTAGGGTGATGCTAGCTTCGTAAAAGGAGTTGGGTAGCTTTGCCTGTTTACCAATTGTGTGGCACAGTTTGAGGAAGATTGGTTTGAGTTCTTCTATGAATGTTTGATAGAATTCAGCTGAGAAGCCATCTGGTCCTGTGCTCTTCTTTTTTGGGAGGTATTTTATTACTTTTTCAGTCTCCATGAGTGTGATGGGTTGATTGAGGTGATTAATCTGCTCTGTGTTTAGCTTTGGTAGATGGTATGCATCCAAGAATTTATCCATCTCCTCCACATTATCCAGTTTTGTGGAGTAGAGGTTTTTTAAATAAGTCCTGATGATTCTCCCAACTTCACTTATGTCTGTTGTGATCTCTCCTTTTTCATTTTGAATTTTGTTAATTTGAAGCTTCACCTTTTTTTGCTTGATCAGATTGGCCCGGGGTTTGTCAATCTTCTTTATTTCTTTAAAGAACCAGCTCTTTGTTTTGTCAATTGTCTTAATTTTTTCCTTCATATCCAGTTCATTGATTTCTGCTCTGATTTTAATTATTTCTTTCCTTCTGGAGCTCTTTGGGTTGGATTTTTCTTGTTGTTCCAGTGCCTTCAGGTGGATGGTTATGTCATTGATTTGGGACCTTTCTGTCTTTTTTTACGAAGGCATTGAGTGCTATGAATTTTCCCCTCAGGACCGCCTTCATTGTGTCCCATAAATTTTGGTACGATGTGTTCTCATTGTCATTCAATACCTGAAAGTTTGCAATTTCATTTTTTATTTCATCCACCATCCATTTATTGTTTAAAAGTGTGCTGTTCAGTTTCCATGTGCCTTTGGGATTCTTGGTGGGTCTTTTGTTGTTGATTTCTAGCAATATAGCATCATGATCTGATATCATGCAGGGAATTATGTCAATCCTCCTAAATAAGTGGAGGCAGTCTTTGTGACCCAATATATGGTCTATTTTAGAGAATGTTCCATGGGCTGCTGAGAAGAATGTGTAGTCTGTGGATTTGGGATGGAAGGTTCTGTAGATGTCCGTTAGGTCTAAGTGATCTATGGTTTTGTTGAGCTCTCTTACTTCCCTGTTGAGTTTCTGTTTGGATGATCTGTCTATTACTGATAATGGTGTATTGAAGTCCCCAGCTATTATGGTGTTTGTGGTTATTTCTGTTTTATTGTCATGCAGGTTTTGTTTTATGAACTGTGGTGCCCCTGTGTTTGGTGCATACAGATTTATGATTGTAATATCCTCTTGATGTATTGTTCCCTTGATAAGTAGGAAGTGGCCTTCTTTGTCTTTTTTGATTGTTTTTGGTTTCAAGTGTATTTTATCTGATATTAATATAGCTGCACCTGCTTGTTTCTTATTCCCATTTGCTTGGAATACTGTTTTCCACCCTTTCACCCTGAGGAGATGTCTGTCTTTAATGGTGAGGTGGGTTTCTTGAAGGCAACAGATTGAGGGGTCTAATTTTTTGATCCATCCTGTTAGCTTGTGTCTCTTGATGGGTGAATTAAGGCCATTATTATTTAGGGTAATGACTGTGAGATTTGATTTGATCCCTGCCATATTGTGATGATAAATGTTGGTTGTTGTTTTCATTGACATTGAAGTTTTTTGTGCCTACTCTGAGTTTGGTTACTATGATCTGCTTCTCCTAGGCAATTGTGTTTGATTATTTTTTTCTTCTCTGTGGAGAATTTCCTGAAATACTCTCTGTAGGTTTGGTTTTGTGTTCATATAACTGTAAAGCTGAGTTTTGTCGTGGAATGTTTTTCTTTCACCATCTATTATGAGGGATACTTTTGCTGGGTAGAGTAGTTTGGGTTGGAAGCCATAGGTTCTTAGACTTGGCAGTGTTTCATTCCAGGCCCTTCTACCTTTCAGGGTTTCCACTGAGAAGTCTGAAGTAATTCTGGTGGGGTTACCTTTGAAGGTGGTGTGGTGTTTTTCCCTAGGTGCTTTTAGGATTTTCCCTTTGGTGTCAGTGTTTAGAGATGTATTGACAATATGTCTTGGAGAGTTTCTCCTTTGGTACAGTCTGTTTGGAGTTCTGTTAGCTTCTTATATATTGATGGGCCTTTCTCTTAAGAGACTGGGGAAGTTTTCTTCAATTATTTTGTTAAACAAGTTCTCCATGCCTTTGGTCTGAATTTCTTCTCCTTCTGGTATTCCAATGATCCTGATATTGGGATGTTTAAGTGTATCCCACAATTCCCTCATGTTCTGTTCACAGGAGCTTTTGAACTTACTGAAATTTTTGAACTCTCTAACTGTTTTTTCCATCTTGTCTTCCAGATCAGAGTTTCTATCCTCCGCTTGGCTGACTCTATTCTTGAGAGCTTCTAGCGAGTTTTGGTCTTGTTCAATTAAGTTTGCCATTTCTATTACTTTTCTATGTATAATTTCCATCCCTCTGTCAAGCTCCCTTTTCCCATCATTTTCTGATTTTCTTGATGATTCTTGGAGTTCATCATTGCATTTCTGTATGTCTTCATTTAGCATGGCCAGTGGATTTTTAAGGTCTTCTTTTTTTTTTCACTCTCCCTCAAATCTCTTAATTCTCTTTGAAATCCTTCCAATTTCTTATCTGATCCTTCCAATTTCTTGTCTATTAGTTCTAGTTTAGTGATGGCAGCATCCACATGATTGTCGGCCCTTTGTTGCTTTCCTGCAAGTTCTACCAGTAGGTTGGTCAGGGTTGCATTGCACCTAGCTTCAATTTGGTGTTCCGGTCCTATTGGTTCTTCTATGTTTTGGTTAGGAGTATTCATTCTGGGATTGGGTGATCTAACTGGATTTCCTTGCATTTGATTTTTCATGTTATTTCTTTTGCGCTGTGTTCTGCCCATGACAGTATATGGGCAGATAGGTGAGCGTATCAGCCTGGGTTCAAGAACAATGGGAATCTTATGTAGCCTGGGGGAGTTGCCAAGAAGCCTGGGCTTTGGCTGTCCCTTGCCAAAGCCGCCTATCTACTGCCTGGCAGGGGTGCCAAAGTTGTCTGAGTTCTCATGCGATAATGTGCCATAGCTTCCCGTGTTCGAGCTAGGAGTGGCACTGAGGCACCAATCACTGAAGCTGCCCGAACTGTGGCTGGGCACATTGGGAACCGGAAGCAGTCTGCGCTCCCCCACCACAGGACAATGGTGGCCAGCCGGTGAGGCAGACAGGTAGGGGATGGCACCTGAGCTGACGCAAGCGAGACATACAGTCTGAGCTTGTGGGGCAGGTGCTGTGGGACTGGGCACACTCAGTAAGTGGGCGAGTGGACGAGAGTGCAGAGCAGTCTAAGCTTCCGTGCGCAGGGAACAATCGACGCGCAGGTGGCAGCCGTGCGGTCTCTGGAGCAGCAGCGGCGGCAGCGGAGGTGCTGTGAACATGGCGGTTATTTGGGGCTTGGGGTGCCTACCCGCCCGCGAGGGGACCGATGATTCCCTGTTCCCCGCCTGTGTGCCCTCCCAGATTTCTCTTCCCTAAAAGCCACTATATACCCTTAATATCTTGCCTTTCTTTCCCCGGGATTTGCAGCGCAGCTAGGCGGTCGCCATCTTGGCCGGAAGTCCTCAGCACCTATTAAAAGTGTTTCAAAGAATACAAAATGATAAATTGTAAATCTTAAAAAGCATGCACAAGATCTCTATGCAAAAAATTTACAAAATACCAAAGAAGCAAATGAAGAAAATGCTTCTATCCTGCTGTGCTGACTATGGAGCTCTCAATGCCCAGGACCTGCTCCATCCACCCTCCTGACCAGCTGGAATGGTCAATACCTAAGCCACACTATACACTGTTGAGTTCTAGTAAACTGCTTTCTGGAGTGAGAGGAGGTGGATAATGCCAGGCTATGAAAGAGAATATATAACTTCAGATAGATCTTGATCTGTGCTTTTTTATATCCTACCTTATGTAAATATTAATGTTATCATCATAAGACACGAGGTTAACTCTAGGAGGCACTGAAAAATGCTTCCCACCCTGCCCAGGGTGGGGGATATTAAAAAAATAGTGGTATGGTCACTCCATCTAGGCCAGCTCAGGGCCCTGAAATGGAATATGAAGATAGTTGGTAGTATTCAGCAAAACTGAATGTCAATATAGTGGCAGTGATCAGCTCTAGCTTGACCAGCTCAAACCAGCTTCAAGTATTTCCTCCCCAGAGAAGCAAATATTCTAGGTAAAAAAGGAAAATTCATCCTTTTTCAGGAAGTCGTCATCCTGAGAGAAGCAAGAGGAGGAGGATACCAGGAAGAACAGATTCTAAATGTTGTTCCTGCAGGAATTAAGGCCGTTGTTGCTCAGTTCATAGCTCTTTTGCTAAAGGATGTCCTTGATTCTTTGTTGCCTTCAGTTAGACTCTTAGTTGTTGGATCTTCTACTGAGATCCATGTGGATTCTCTTACAGGAGCACAAGAATCAACACTACAACTATGGTAAGATAAGAACTAGAGACTCCATACAACATCACTCACATTTTTAGTACTCATGAAGTAAAGCTTGAGTTGAAATAGAATTCCAGGGCACATTGCTCATGTTCCTATGACTCGTACCTTGACTCCTACAGGATTCCTTTCTGACAGGTTCCCTTAGTAACCATTTTCCAAACTATAAATTCTGTATTTTATTTATTTTCTCCATTTCTTTCTTGCATCTTCTCAGTTCTGGGATTGCTGAGACTGCATGCAGATTTCTCCAGTAGGAAGCATCTTGTTCTGGAGATCATTTTCAATTTTTATTTTCCACTAGTGAGCATTCTGACAGTTCCTCCCACACCTTCTACTGAAAGTTTTCTCTTCTGGCTAATTTGTTGTTAATGGAAAATAAGGAAGGCGTTTAGATATGTCAGTATTTCCTCAGTGTACACAATTATGTCAACTTGCTTACAATACCAGGTTTGAAGTGGCCATTGTCCTGTTTCTTTTTATGAACCAGAGACTGGGTTTGTGGGTGGATTTGGAGACAGATTGCATTTTTTGGTTTACCAAGGTAGGGTCTCTCTCTCTCTCTCTAGCCCAGACTGATCTATAATTCACTATGTAGTCTCAGGGTGGCCTCGAACTCACAGCAGTACACTTACTTCAGCCTTCAGAATGCTTGGATTAATGGCATGTGCCACCATACCTGGCTACAGACTATTTTTCAATTCAAGTTCTTCCAGACCAAGCAATAAACTGCTAAAGTTGCAGTCATGGATAGAGACAGAAGGCCACATTTATATGAGATTAATATCTACCATGATTAATAGATGCTGTATATTTCATTCGAAACAGTGTGTGCCAAAAGAATGTTCTCTTTCTGTGAAGTTTAGTTATGCATTATTCGTGTGGCAGGTGGCATATATAGGTATAAGATGAAATCTAAAAGAACATATTTGGTCTCTTCAGCACAACTAGTTTAAGTTCACAAATTATACTCTTTAGGTTTGGCTAAATAAAGTTCATCTAATTAGAGTATTTCCAGACCTGCCTTGGAGATACCTAGTCATTACTAAAAAGTGAATAATCTAGAGAGGTTTCTCTGACTTATATTGTTTCCCACAGTTCTGTATAGTGGTGACTTTTACAAGATAGATCAGAAAGAGAACTAGAAATCTTGTCTATGTACGTAATTATCTGAGCCAATTGTTTGGGGGAAAAGAGATTTTATGAAGTGGAGATAGATGACCTCATCCAGATGAGTGAAAAGTGATTGATGCTGTCATTACTTCTCAGTGAAACCTTGAAATACTCACATCAAACACATGGGAAGCTACCTTTCTAGTCTTTATTCTCAGAAAAAAAATTATGAAAATATTTGGTATTATGTAAGTTTATATCATTTATAACACTGTAAGAGATGAAAAATATAATTGTTTATTGAAGTCAGTTTCATGTTGCTGGAATGCACATCCAACCAGACAGTTTATGGGAGGGAGGAATTTACTTTAAGTTTACAAATCCAGGGGAAGTTCCTTCAATGGCCCCCTTATATAAATCCAAGCAGAGAGGAAAAACAAACAGCTATGACACCAAAAACAAGCAAGCAAGTTTGAACCTCCAGAGCTCAAACTTTCTCCACACCTTTGGGCTGGAATCCAGATACACCCAGTGACACTCCTGCCTATAGCATGTATCTGTCTGCTAGGGGCTGAAATTGCAAACCCAGTTTTAATAAATCAACTGAGTCTATGGGCCATACATTTGCACTATCATATTCAAACTACCACATTCCTATTCCTATCAAATATACTAAGTATTTAGTTGTTATTTGCTAATGTTTTTGGGAGAGAAAAACTGAAGAGATAGTCATTGGAAGATAAAAAGATTAAACTGTAGTCAAGAATAATATTTCATCGAATGTGAAATATTCTTTATGAAAAAGCATCATTCATATTTATACTTCATTTGATCTCAAAATCTCAAACTTAAAATGTTTGGATTGACATTAACATATTAAGCGACCACACACATTAATCATTATCCAATTTTTCTACACATCAAGCAGACTCTCTACAATGATATTTATTGAATTTTCTATTTTAATTATGTTAAAATTGAAGAGTTAGGTATTATTGACAATGTACATAAAAGAAAATACCCTTGAAATCATGAAATAATTTCCCTTCAGTCACTGATGCAGTGAGAACCAACATCAGAATCTTGATTTATGTCTATTCAATTTCATTTTTCTAATTTATTTTTCAAGGTATGGTCTCACTCTAGCCCAGGCTGACCTGGAACTCACTCTATAGTCCCAGGCAGGCCTCAAACTCACAACAATCCTCCTACCTTGGCCTCCTGAGTGCTGGAATTAAAGGTGTGAACCACCATGCCTTGCTCATTTTTCTAATTTTGCTATATTATGGCAGATGTTCGAAATGCTATAATATAATTGTTCAGCTTGGTGGTCATAATAGAGCAAAGGAAACATTTTCACTTCCATGCAGAATTAGTTCATCAAGTTATTGATTAAGAAACTTAAGTTACTAATGGAATAGTTGGAGGTACTCAATAGACAATTTTCCATCACTGTCTTTGTGTATCACAATTAAAGGAAGTAATTGTTTAAAAGATATGAGTCCACAGCTTATAATCAAACAGCTTAGGACATTTTGCCTTGACAATCTCCATCAAAAATGAGCCACTTTTTATTATTAATTAGTTTTGTACTCAGTGAATACAGTCAAGTTAGTACCATAAAAAAAAGGTGAACGCTATGAACCTCAGGCTTTAATTAATAATAATGCAGCTATATTGGCCTATCATATGAGCCATCCTAATAGAAGATATTAGTAATGAGGAAAATTAGGGAAGAAGGCTCAGGGGATATGTTGAAATACTCTGCAATTTCTGTGTAGTTTTTCTACAAGTTCCAAACTGTATAAAAAAATTAATTAAGAAAAATGTATTGATTAATAAAAAAAAGAAGAATAAAAAAAGAGCCACATTTCTAGACATTAAAATGAAAGTAGACAATTCTAAGTTGGTTCCTTTTAAACCCAAATTGCCTTATCAATATTATTCCCTCCTCTCGTTTTCTATATTTATTATCATTGTATATATGTGTGTGTGAGAGATGTGTATATAGTAATTCATAAATATGAGTACAGTCACATGAACCATCTACCATGAGACCAGGTCTCTTGCCGATCACCACTGTAAAAACCAGGGTAGCTGGCCTGTGCCCTCTGGAATTTTTACTTGTTCACCTTCAGTTTTTTCATAGGAGGGCTGGGATTCCAGTCACTCACCATTGCATTGAGCTTTTACCTGGTTGTCTGGACTCAGGTAATTAAGCAAGCACTTTTACCCACTGAGTCATATCCACAGCTTCCACTGCTTTCATTTTAAATAAATTATCTGAAGGCATTTGAGTGTTTAACACTTTTATAATAAATTCCACATCTAACTAACAGCAAACAGATACCACTTACTGAATAAAGTTCCGAAAACAACCCATAAAAATCTATGTATCATCTATCTATCATCTACTATCTATCTATCTATCTATCTATCTATCTATCTATCTATCTATCTATATCTGTCTGTCTATTTGATAACTATGTGGAGTGCTAGAGATTAAATTACAGGCTTCCCTCATATAGAACAGGAAAACTACTATTAAACTATACACTCTTCCCCTTACACTTCTTTATTGAATAACAATTATTTTTTCATAATTATGGAACTCAAAATAAATCTTGTAATTAATATATGAAAGAATTTTGAGCAACCAAAACTAAGAGAAAATGGCTTTGGTATGAGTTCTCTATTTATTTTCTCTTTTAATACCATTGGATCCCCAAACTATGGGATGATGCTATTCACATTCAAGACAAATCTTCTGCACTTAGTTGATTTCCCCTGGTATTACCCTCTTAGACACACTAGAGGTGCACTTACTAATCTCCCATGTGTGTCTCAATCTAATCAAGTTGCCAATTAAAATTAGCAATAACATAGTTCTGTGAGATTGGCTATTTGATGGTACCTTGACCAGCATTTCTCCTATATTAAACCATTTGTGAAGACATGTTATTTTAAATAAATGTATTTTCTTGTATTCTTGTATAATAAGCAGAATCCTTGAACAAACACTGAGTTTATCTCTAGCATATGATATGTTCCTTATGTGTCTGCTACAGAACTACTGGACACATTTCCTTTTACTAAAAAGCATGTGCTTTACATTTTGGACTTTTATTATGCTCACAATTGTGTGTTGCTGTGTGTACATCCATAGGATTGGGTACTTAAAATCTATTTCATAAGTTTGAAAAGGACTATGTATTTTCTGATTTTGTTATTCTAGTCAGTGAAGTTGTGAAAGTATGTCTATGTTATTAAACAGAGAGAAAAATTAACACTATTCCTAAAACTCTGAGAGTATCACTTTCTCCTTCTTGAATATCCTCCTTGACTGTGCAGACTCTGTGGTTCACAATGGAGATGACCTTGCTCTCCAGACAGCCTTGGGTTCTCATAAGTCTAATAAAGAACGGTTAAGAGCAGCTAGTTCCTGAGCTGCATACCCTAAGGACACATGCCAATGATGAGTTTAAAATAGGGTCCTATTACATGCTGATAGAGTTCTGGCCACCTTAGGACTCATTTTTAAAATGAGTGATAATTGGAAAGAATGTTGTCTTCCTATTTAAAAGATAAGTAACTAGAGAACTTCAGTGACTTCATCAAGGTTACCCAGAAAGACCACATTTAGAACGTCTGAGGTTCTGAGTAAATTGAATTATTGAATATCAGAACTAGAAGTCAATTTATCATGGCTCACTTTAGATGCATTTGGAGAATATATATATTCAGGGATAGCATGTTTCTAGATTTACCTGCTTTTTTGAAGTTCTTATATGTAATGAAGATCACTCATGATATTGATAGAAATTTCTTCCTGAATAATTAAAGACAAAATGTCAACATTTGGAGTCTAATCCTGTGATTTTTAGGTATGATCAAAATTAATTTTCATTGGGCTGGAGAGATGGCTTAGCGGTTAAGGGCTTGCCTGTGAAGCCCAAGGACCTGGGCTCGAGGCTCGATTCCCTAGGACCCACATTAGCCAGATGCACAACGGGCGCACGCATCTGGAGTTGTTTTGCAGTGGCTGGAGGCCCTGGTGTGCCCATTCTCTCTCTATCTGCTTCTTTCTCTGTATGCCACTCTCAAATAAAAAAATAAAATAAAAATTTAAAAAGCCAGGTGTGGGCTGGAGAGATGGCTTAGCTGTTAAGTGCTTGCCTGTGAAGCCTAAGGACCCCGGTTGGAGGCTCAATTCCCCAGGACCCAGGTTAGGCAGATGCACAAGGGGGCGCACGCTTCTGGAGTTCATTTGCAGTGGCTGGAGGCCCTGGCGTGCCCATTCTCCCTCTCTCTATCTGCCTCTTTCTCTCTCTGTCGCTCTCAAATAAATAAATAAAAAGTAACAAAAAAATTAATTTTTTTTTTCATGAATGTATTGAAATTCTGTTTCCTCTAGGAGAAAGAATGAAACTATGTCATCACCATCACCCAGTTCTTGGAAGCAGTATCAGAGGCTTGTACATTTGACACTTCACACCCTCTTCCCCACCCTGCCTCTAAGGAACCTTTTACATGTGTGTAATAACAGAGGAATGGCCCCAAACTGCAACAGCTAATTGTTTACATGCTCCAGCCTAAAATTCTACCATTTGTAAAATTCTTATTTTGCATAGAAAGATAATAACCTGGTATTTTTTTTATGTATAGATTAAACATTTATATAATTTCTATATGGGAAAATGGATATATAAAAACCATTACAACTATAGATTCAAAATATTTACACAAATTGATCTTAAAATGTATATAGCAAAACTACTAACATATGTACATACTTTTTAAACAAAAACATCGAAGATTCAGCTAAGCTTCTATCTTTGGGATAGGAGGATCTCTTTAGTAGCACAATATATGTTAATAAAAACAACATAAGGAATGCTGCTATTTCTGTAGAAAAATTGAATTTTTGAAGAGAAACTCTCCAAAAAATATATATATAAGTTATGGTTGAAAACATTATTATAGTGAGAAATGAAATATCACACAAGAAATTTTTAAAAAGTGATAGCTACTGCTACTAATTATACACACACACATACATACACACAAGCTTGAAGCTAAATTACTATAATGGCATGTATGTTCGGTATATAACACATCTCTGTTCAATTTAGCCTCAATGATGAGATAGGATCAGAAAAGGGTGGTTCTCTTGTTCGTTTCCCCCCCCCCCCACTTTTTTTTTTTTCCTTTTTCACAGCTAGGAAAGTTCCCTGTCATTAAGGTATATGCCCAACCACTTTAAAAAAAAAAAAAAAAGTTTGAGACAAGGTCTCACTAAGTTACCTAGGCTGATCTTGAGCTGGCCTTGAACTTGCCCTGTAACCGTCACAGGTCTTGAACTTGGAATCTTCTTGCCTGTGTCTCTTGAGTAGCTGGATTATACACCAGGACCAGCAAGAGCTATTCTCATGGCATTTACTTCCAAGAATTCAAGAGGAGGGCTGGAGAGATGGCTTAGAGGTTAAGCGCTTGCCTGTGAAGCCTAAGGACCCGGGTTCGAGGCTTGATTCCCCAGGACACACGTTAGCCAGATGCACAAGGGGGCGCATGCGTCTGGAGTTCATTTGCAGTGGCTGGAAGCCCTGGCGCGCCCATTCTCTCTCTCTCTGCCTTCTTCTCTCTGTCTGTCACTCTCAAATAAATAAATAAAAATAAAAATAAAAATAATTAAAAAAAAAAAAGAATCCAAGAGGACTTTCAGGGATGTTCTTTTCTTAGAAGTGTATCTTCACAATTGACTGAGGAAGAAAAATGTGATGGTTTCCCTCTTTTGTACTGATTTTAATTTTGCTTTTCCAATAGTAGTGAGCACATCTTTATGCAGGTTCTAGAATGCCAAATTTAACTGTTTAGGAACCACAGTTGACACTGAGGCTAAACAGTATCAATAACTGTTTAGAAGTTTCTCTATGTCAATTCACTCATCTGCCTCACTACAACAGCTGCATGCTGATGACAGATGATGTAAATTAATCATATAAAAATACATTAGATTTACTCGACCAATTAAGGATACATTGGGTCAGTTGACATTCTTCTTTGTATGGTGGTAATTCTTCTAGTTTGTTTTCTATATAAAACTAGAGTATATCTGCAAAGGAAAGCTATAAAAGGTGGAATTAAAGAATAAAATCAAACATTCTGACAACTAGTATTTATATTTTATTAAATGTTAATTAACTTTAGAATACAGGTATGGTTTTTAATTTCTTATTTTATTATTTACTTATATTCAGGCAATATTACTTTGCAAACTGATAAATCTTTTGTGTTTCCAGTTTTGCATGTAGCCATTAAAATAGGAAAATGAATTATTATTTATTTTTACATCCTATAAATAATTTTGTTGTTAATAATAATACATTAAACACTGAATTCATAGTTTTAAAACAATGGATATTATTGGATATTTGTAGTTTATCTGGAATTGAAACATAAAACATTCCATAGTAGTCAGAATGTATATAATTCTTTATACTAACATAGAAACTTTAAGACCTGCCACAATTCACTGATTAAGATAATTCATAATCATCAAAATGAAGGATTTAGAGCCTGGATAAATTGCTCAGCAGTTAAGTCCCTGGCCCACAAAGCATAATGACCAGGGTTCAGTTCTCTAATACCCATGTAAAGCCAGATGCTCAAAATGGTACATGTATCTGGAGTTCCTTTGCAGTGGCTGGAGATCCTGGTGTACCCATTCATTCTCTCTCTATATATAAACCTTGATCTACATATCCCTGTGTCTCACTTTGCTTACAAATAAATAAAATATCAGGACTGGGGAAATTGCTTAGTGGTTAAGGTGCTTGCCTACAAAGCCTAAGTACCCAGGTTCTGTTCCCCAGGACCCACATAATCCTGATATACAGGTGGCACATGCATCTGGAGTTCATTTGCAGTTTCTAGAGACCCTGACACACACATTCTACTCTCTATCTCCCTCTCTTTCTCATAAATAAATATGAATAAATAAATTTAAATAAATAAAATATCAAATTGGAGGAGTTCAATATTGAAATGATTCATGTAAATATTATGAAAAGTTACATTTAGAATGATGACAACTTAAACTCTGAAGTATCAGCAATGCTACCTCATCTTTGAAATACTGAGAAATACTGATAAAGTAGATAAGAGCAATGAATCACATGGGATATTTTAATGAAAAGAAGAAAAAGCAGGGATGATTTTCTTTTCTTGATTCACTTTGATCATGTATATATTTCAGCTTTATTTTGTGTTATGTTTAGCAGAACAGGCAGCAAAAAGAATTTGTGTGTTTATATCTTTCTATTACTATTCAGCTAAGTGGAGATATGCTTCAGGAGGTTGGTAAATGTACTATTTTCTTGGTGAATGTTCCTGTTTAATATGAAATTAAGCCAGGTTGAAGCATGTTTGTCAAGTCCTACTATAAATCCCATAATCTTATTTATGAAAAAGTCAAGTATATTATTGAATTTATATGCTCATTCCACACCATTCTACATCTTTTTCAGTTTGACGAAGGATGTCTACTCCCATTTTTTTTCTTTGCTACAATAAGGTCAATTTAAGTAGTTTGTATGAGGTAAAGGGAATTTGAAGATTTAATAATTATGAGAAATCCCACAAGATCTTTCCCCACTTACATCATGTTTTGCATGACATTTTTGCCAACTGACAACATCCGAACTGGATCAGTACTTACACTGTTATTCTCTTGAGTATGAGTCACAAGACAACAGAACAAGTCATAATTTATATTTTATTTCCAATTAAGATATAGCTCTGTTAAATTTCTCTCCATTCATATGGACTCCTTTCCCCCTCTTCCTCACCAACGATACATTTTGGCAGTTGGAAAGAACAGGTTGTCAAAAACAAATACTAGCCCTCAGTTTGCTGTCTTTTAGCTTACCATTGCATAACACAGGGATCACTTTCATTTCAAATAATATTTTTCCATATCATAAAGTGTCTCCTTTCCTGAAGAGGTCAGTTTGTTTCCAAACCTATTGTTAAAACAGCATCCAGAGGGCTGGAGAGATGGCTTAGAGGTTAAGCACTTGCCTGTGAAGCCTAAGGACCCTGGTTCAAGGCTCAATTCCCCAGGACCCACGTAAGCCAGATGCACAAGAGGGAGCACAAGTCTGGAGTTCGTTTGCAGAAGCTGGAGTCCCTGGAGCATCCATTCTCTCTCCTTTCTCTCTCTGTCACTCTCAAATAAATAAATAATAAATAAAAAAAAAAATAAAGAAAACAGCATCCAAAGAAAACGAAAGATGTTCCATGATTTATATCACAGTGCTCAGTTGAAGAAACAGATGCCAACGGATAAGGAAAACACTTAAGATTGTACTGCAATCCAGACTTGGTAGTTCACGCCTTTAATCCCAGCACTGGAGAGGCAGAGGTAGGAGGATCGCCATGAGTTTGAGGCCACCCTGAGAAAACCGAGTGTATTCCAGGTCAGCTTAGACTAGAGTGAAACCCTACCTCAAAAAACAAAAAAACAAACAAACAAACAAAACAACAACAACAACAAAAGATTATACTGCATTAACAATGACAAAGGCTCAAGCCTTAGACTTGCAACTTGATTGTCTGGACACAGCCATTTAATCTCCTAATATCTACCTCTCCCCACAAAACCTGGAAAACAATGTCCCTGGAAAGCTAATAATTTAAAAAGCAAACAAAAGGCCGAAAGAGGTTAGGTTTTAGTCATGGTAGATAATAGAATATACTACTAAATCTATGGACAGTATGTTTCTAAAAGTAGAGAGACAAGCTTTATGAACAACTATTCATACAAAGAACTGACTTTGCCACATTTCACTGTAGATGCAAATATTACCTGATCATATTTCTAAATCTATATTATCTCTAGTTATATACTGAGCTTTAAAATCATACAGCAAAGCATTAAAGTATGTGAAAGTATGAGATGTGTTTCTTCTAAGAAAAAACACAAGTATGTATTTAAAAATTTTATAATTTCAAATTGTGTCATGGTTGTAAACTCAGAGTTAAGTCCAGACATTTTACTTTATAGAAAAGAAAAATAAAACTGAGAATGATAAAATGACTTTACCAAAGTTTTCTTACATTTATAAATTTGGCTATTAAATAAGTCATAGGAGATATTAATTGTCTTGCATGGGTTTGTTAAATGTCAATTTGAATATAGAATAATAAGAATTTTTATTCTGTGGTGTTATAACAAAATTATATCAACAATTCTGTGATCATTTTCATTTGGTATGATTTTCCCCCATTAAATGTTTTCTATAAAACTGGCAAGAAAACCAGGTCTTGGGCTGGAGAGATGGCTTAGCGGTTAAGCGCTTGCCTTTGAGGGCTAAGGACCCCGGTTCAAGGCTCAATTCCCCAGGACCCACGTTAGCCAGATGCACAAGGGGGCGCACGCGTCTGGAGTTCATTTGCAGTGGCTGGAAGCCCTGGCGCGCCCAATCTCTCTCTGTCTCTCTCTATCTGCCTCTTTCTCTCTCTGTCTGTCACTCTCAAATAAATAAAAAATTAAAAAAGAAAAAGAAAACCAGGTCTTTTATTCTCCCCCTTTTCCCTTTCTTTATTTATATTCAACAGTGCATATATGCATTTGTGTGAATATGTAGCATATGTTAGATGCTTAAGAATATATAGTACTGTTATCTTGAAGGGAGAAAACTTTTAACTTTGAGTAGTAAAGGGAGGATTTCAAGTAGAATATTAAAAAGAAGAAATATGAACGTGACAAAGCAGAAACCAAATCATATCAAACTATGAGTTCAGATAAGGCATTTAAGTCCAAAAGCATTATTTAAAGTGTCAGGAATACCAGTGGGCACTGAGACATAGTTGATTGGATAACTTTAAAAAAGATAACAAAGAGACTATTTTTATAAGTAGTTAAATTCAATGTATGAGAAGGCATTAATTTGACATGTATAGTCATCAGTACTTTTAAGCAACAAAGATAGATTATGTGAAAGTCTACACTGTTTTAAAATAAATATTATCACACTAAGAGGTAGGAGAAGTTGAAGAAAGTGTGCAAAAGGGAAATGTTGGCAAGATGAAGTACAAAGCGTGAGTCAATATACTCTCTCACACAAGGCAAAAAGAGAAATTGAACAAAAGCAGCCATGGTGGAGATGGGGTCAGAGTCTGAAGTGAGAGATATTGTAATGATTTGAAGGTGAGAATTTTGTCTTGTGGAATGTGGTAAATGATGAATATGGATATTGCACAGACAGAAGGGAATGTGAAATAATATCATGAGCCATTATTTGTTTTATATATTGTTTGGGTTGTTAGTGGTGTCATGAATTTGAGCTGTCCAGATGGTTACTGGTCAAAGGCTCAGGGAGTCCTGAAGAGAATATAAAGATTTGATGGGGCCACATTCCTGTGATTATAGAAGCAGATTTTATGATGTTATCCCAAGGGAGTGTTTATAAAGGAAATTCTAGTATTTTGAAGCAGGGACATCTATGGCCTAAGCTGGCCTTGAACTTGCTATGTAGTTGAAATTTGATCCTCCTACCTGTACCTCCAAAGTGTTGGTATGGCATCTAAGAACCATCATGCCTAGGTAGAAATAGTATTTTCAGACAGATGGGAGATAAACTGGCAAATCTAAGTTCCAGAGGTTGTAGGAGTTGTTTCAAGTAGCTAGAATGAGACAGCCAAGGTGGTGCTCACTTCTAGTTACAGTTACTCAGGAGGCTGGGATGGGAGAATTACTTGAACTCCCAAATTTGCCACCAATACAGACCACATGAAAGTCAGAGGGAGTTAAATGCATTACACTTACTGTATTGGTAAGCATAATAGAAACTGATGTTAAATATAAAACAATTGATCTGCAAATTTTGAGTTCATTATAAACATGATAATTTATTTCAGAGTAGTAGGGGTGGGAAATAGTTATCAATGCATGAAGACTTAGCTGACAACATTGTCAATGCATTTACAAACTGAATAGTATCCTAAAAATGGGAGGCAGCATCAAAGTTATGAAATGGAAATCAGCAGAGTTCTCTTTAGGGAGAAAGTGATAATTGTTTATAATGTTCATAAGTGAACTGCCAACTCAGCCCACTCAGTTATTTTGCTTCTGTATTTTCAGATTTTCTTTCTTTTTTTTGAGGTCTGTGTGTTTCTCATGCTTAGCAAGAAGTATATGCATTTATATTTATGAAAATGAGGTGAAGACATGGGTTCTTTATCTTGAATCAGCTTTGGCACAGAAGGGTGTGTCAGACAGAGAATCATGCTTCTGTCAGACAATACCATGTCATTGAGAACACTGGAAATGCTTAAGAAATATGTATTCTAGCCCCAAAATGTTTACAGCTCAGACTAGAAAGACAAGTCCTTTCATGTTTGAAGTATCTAGTTTTTCTTTTTACATGAAAAGCTTAGGATAATATAATGTACAAATCCTCTCTCCAAATCAATTTCTGCAAGTTATAAAAGTTAAGCCAAGAATTACTGCTTTATGATAAATGGTGTTAGAGGGGTTGCTAGGCATTTTTTCTTTGAAGCAATTCACTGGGGTGTAACATCCATAAATGTGCAAATTATAAACATACAATTTAAAGAGTTGTAGCAAATATGCACACCCATGTAGCTATTACCTGCTCTGGAAATGAAATATTCCCAGCACTCCACAAGACATCTTTTCCCTCTTTATAGTGAAAATGGTCCACCATTTTCCTGCTTCACTTCTGATAACTACCTATGTGTTATATGCTTATAATTATCTAAACTTAAAAGCTTAAAAATAAATACTTGACCATGTCCAAAGCAGTCAGGTTACACATGTCCCTTTTCTGTGTCTGTCTTAGAATTTCAAATTTTCCTGCAATGCTTGACCTCTCATCTATCTTGTTCTCAATTTACTAGTATGCACTAAATGGTAACTCTGAGGCCTATGGTCTCAGGCGGCTTCATCACAGGGGTTTCTGCCATGTAACACTGAACATCACTGTTTTCCTAAGTAAAAGCCTGTGACACTGTAACAATCACCTGAGTCTCTTCTAAGAGCTTAAGACCAGAGCTCTCTATGGGCTGCTGTCTGGTACAATTGATTCATATTTGCTTCTTTAACCAGTTTTATTTTTGCTTGCAGCAAAGCTACATGTCCAGTATCATCATAAATGATAGCAAAAATGACCAAGTTATTTCTTAAACTACATTCTAACACATATAATGCCCTAGTCTTAAAATATCACCTATCTCTCGGTCTCCTAATTTATAAAATGCTCATAAAGTCTCTTTATAAATTTCATTTATATTATAATCTAAAAGAGCTACCTTTCTTGTAGAATATTGTCCTTCCAATATTTGTCTGTGGAATAAAAATTTGATAGAAGTTGGATCAACTGTTTGGAATTTAATTATGAAATTCTAACATTAAGGTTAAGCAGGAATATATGTGAGTCATAATAATATCTATATTTTCAATGTGTCATGAACTTCTCTAATTCATGGATTTATTATCTTACTAGCAATAATGTTTTACAAAATTATATTGTCATTAGGAAAACTTAAAACATTAACACATATTATAACATTACAATTTACCAAAAAAAATCTGTGAGGTCCTAGATTATAATGACATATCTGACAGAAAGTGCATTTTTATATTAATCATCACACCAACACAAAAGAAATTTTACAAACAAAAATTACCTCTCTTGTCCATCTGTAAGAAATGAATATATATTTGGAAGAAAATTATTAGCTTGTTATGACAGTCTAAATACATTTTTCTACAGAAAAAATAGGGCTTAACCTGTGATTTTCTTATATCAATTTATTTCAAAAACATTTATGCAATTAGAATTATTTGCGGTCCTTAAATGTCTTTCTGAAAGTTAGAAGATCAAAAGTGGAACAAAATATCTTGTGAGATAAATAAATCTAAATTTTAGATTGTAAAGACTGTGTACTTTTTGATATTGAATTTCACTGAGATGAAATTGCTTCTTTCTAGGTTCATTGATGTCTCATTGATCTTGATCTTTCTGGATCACACTAGTATTGTGGTCTAAACACCATGGTACTTGCAGGAAGCATAGAACTCATTACCTGCCTCAGGTGCTGATTATTTATTTAATGACAAATACACAAATAGTTCTGCTTATTAGAAAATTTGCATTTTTAACAGCAGTAGCAAAAGAAAATATTTAATATGAAGGATCTAGTAGAGATAATACATAATAGATCTTCAACTTTCCTATCTAGGAACATTAATTTTACCTTGAATTTCCACATACTACTTAATCATATGACCTTCATACTTCTGAGCTCAGTCACTGCACATCAGATTCAAATTGTCAGCATATGTACACTTGGATTTCTATAGCTCACAAAACTTTGAATTTCAAATGATTTTATTCTATTTTTCAGTTAATCTCAATGTCATTTGTTACATACCTGGCTCTTTCTAGCTGTACATATTTTTATATTGTATATCATCTCATAATATTTTTTAATTATGGATGGGATCCGGAAACTGATTAATTCTACTCAATCTGAGTTAAATACTCTAAAGCATCAAACATGCAAACAAGGAGCAGGAAAGATAGCTACATCATTAAAGATGCTTCTTACAAAATCTGACAGCCTGGGTTTGATTCTTCAGTACCCACATAAAGCCAGATGCACAAAGCGGTGCATGTGTCTGGAGTTCATTTACAGTGGTAGGGCCACTGTGGTGCATCCATTCTCATTCATTCTCTCTCTCTTTCTTTCCAAAATAAATATATATTTTTTAATATATGAACAATGCCTAAGCTACAAACTAGGTCCTTAGAAACTAACTTGCCATGGTAGGAGTCATCTTGAAGATTATTAAAGGTCAGTGACATATAGCACTGGGACCTAAATGCACATTCCTTTGTCATAACCAAGAAACAACATACTTAATGTCTAAGATCAACAGCCTTCATCTACTGTAAAGGAAAGCTTTATAGAAAACAAAAGGAGGTACATACCATTTTAAGTACAGCTTTGGGGGGCAGTTTAGAAAATAAGAAGGGAGCTTGTTTGTGGCTCTCCTTATCAGTTAATTTAGCTATTTCAGTTATTTAACAAAACTTTTTGACCATTCACTATATAAATCACAGATTATGAAAACAACGTGATTATTGTCACACCCTAAAATTAATTGTTACTGGGGCACCATTCCACTGGATTCATAATAACCAAGTTCAGATCTCAGGCTTACATTTTTTGTTTTAATTTTTATTTATGAGAGAGAAGGAGAGAGAGAGAGAAAAAAAAATAGGTGCACCAAGCCTCCAGCAGCTGCAAACAAACTCCAGACAATTATGCCACCTTGTGTATTTGTATTTACATGCATGCTGGCAAATTGAACCTGGGTCCTTTGGCTTTTCAGGCAAGCACATTAACCACTAAGCCATCTCTCCAGCCCTTAGGCTTATATTCTAAAAGAACATATTTCTATACTTTGGCTTCATTATTTGTCTTGTGTAATATTTCATAGCTATAAGAAGAAAGTTTCTGTGACATATTCTTTTAAATTCATAAATTCAGCCAATTCAATATTAAAAATATCCAGAAAAAATATCCAACAACAGAACTTGAAATATCCAAACAACAGAACTTGAACTTGCCCCCACCCTACAGAGCACTATGCTAAAAGCATATGAATAATACTGAAAGCATATTCAGCTGTACCTCTAGCTGTCATCACAGAAGCTTTTCAGAAGTATGTCTCATGTCTCCTGCGTGTTCTAGGAGCTAACCCTACAATGGTTGTTTCTACAGGAAACATAGGCAGGGACTGCTTTCATTATTCTCAAAACATTGTCAATTTTATTTTGTATTACAAATAATCTCTCTATATATTATAAAATATTCAGGAGAGTGCTGGAGAGATGGCTTAGTTGTTAAGGTACTTGCCTGCAAAGCCAAAGGACAGAGGTTTGATTCTCCAGGACCCATTTGAGCCAGATGCAAAAGGTCTGGATTTCATTTGTAGCAGCTATAGACCTTTGTGCGCCCATTCTCTCTGACTGTCTCTTTCTCTCTCTATCTCTCTCTCAAGTAAACAAGTAAATAAATTAAATCTAAAACATTAAAAACTATCAGGAGGATATGCATAGGTTATATGCAAATGTTATGCCATTTTATTTAGGGACTTGAAAATATTTTGTTATTCACAGGGGTCCTGGAATCAACCTTACATGGGTAAAACTCATTATATCAGGCTTTTAGGAATACATTCTAAATAATGGGTTTAATATATTTTGGCTAGTAATAGTTTCATTACCATTTTCAAATAAAATATTATATTGGTAATAATTTAATGGCTACAGGAGAGAAGTAAAGATATATTTCCTTCAATGTCAAATGAACTACAAAAAGAATATAATACTACAGGTTTGACTTGAAGTATACATAGGAGTTTTTCCAATAAATAACTATAGAGGTGCGTTGAACAAATGACTTAGATGTTAAAGGCACTTACTTGCAAAGCCTCACATCCAGGGTTTGATTCCCCAGTATCTACATAAAGCAAGATGCAAAAAGTACTTATGCATCTAGAGTTTGTTTGCAGTGGCAAGAAGACGTTGTGTGCCAATTTTTCCCTCTTCCCACTTTCCTGCCTCTCTGTATTTCTTTCTCTCCCTCTCTTTCTTTCTCTTCTTCCCTCTTTCTTTCTCTCTCTGGTTGAAAATACATAGTAAATAACATTTTAAAAATAAATCAACAAATAAATAAATATAGAAGAAACAAGAGCAGAATAGAACAGCAGTTAGGAACCTGTTCCCATATTCGTAGGGTGAGGGAGAAGATGGCCTAACACAGAGAAGAAGATGTTATATGGATATTCATGAAAATGAACAATTAGTATAATGCAGGGTTGATAAGATGTGGAAAAAGCTGGCCTGCCTTCACAGGACCAAACAGAGAGAGAGAGAAGCACAAGCCAAAAAGCCACAAAGCACAGCACACTTCAGGAACTCCAGCTAGGCACACTTTGCATATCTTTAGATTGAAACCTGAAACCCACCACCACACCTTAATATCCACCCAGTGACACTGCCTCCAGCCAGGTGGCTAAAGATGCAAACTACAAATAAATAAACAACTGAATATATTGGGGGGCCATCTATTCTATTCCAACTACCACACAGGCTTTACAAGCAAGCACCTTTAATTGCTGAACCATCTCTCCAGATCAGAACCTGAATTTAAAAGCAGGTCTTTTCTGATGCTAAAGTTGGTCCTTTTAAAGCTATAGTGCATGATTTACTATGAATTAAATGAAGGTTTACATTTTCAAATACTTAATTGAAATAAATCTAGCTAAACCGTCAAAAAAGATATATTGCCTAAGAATTTTTTTCATATTGAATATCCCTCGTAGGTAACCATCAGCCTAATCTCAACTGCAAATAGCATCAGAAATCATTCTAATACCTACTTATAGTACTGAGCCACCATAATCTTTTCTCCAGTCTCAATAGCTCTGACGTTTCATATGAATGTATAAATGGTAACATTTAACAAGTTAAAAAAAACATGAAACATGATATTTTCATCCCATACTCATATTCCCTTGAGACCTTTGAGAAACAAAGGATTATGAGAGTTGAGTCTCTGTTTCTAGACAACCAGGGAATGTACATGATATAAAAAGGATTAAAGGATCACATACCTTCAGTGTATGTCCTTCAAGATAGCATGACTGAGAAGCTGTCTGTATAGTTCCAAGAGAGAGGTCACATTACACAGACAGAAATATTGGGATGTCAGGAACCCATGTTTGGCAGCTTTGTTTTGTACTGAATAGTTCATTATGTTCTTAGCCTGTGTTCTCTATGCTGCCCCACTGCCTAAATTTTAGTTACTTGAAGAATGCATCACATATGCCCAATAGCCACAGAATGATATTTAGCCAGTCATAGTTCTGAGTATCTCATGAGTCAGTTTACTGGAAGTTTGATTACCAGGGTAAGGTGAGATCTCATAGTTTTAATTTGCATTTCCCTGATGATTAGGGCTGTTGAACATTTTCCTAAGTGAAGGTTTGCCATTTGTATTTCTTCCTCTGTGAACTGCCTGTCCAGCTCTTTGCCCCATTTTTTGAGTGGGTTGTTTGACTTTTTATTGTTTAGGTTTTAGAGTTCTTTGTAGATTTTAGAGATTAGGCTTCTGTCAGTTGGATATTCAGCAAATATTTTCTCCCATTCTGTGGGTAATCTATTGCCTTTGCTTATTGTGTGCTTGTCTATGAAGAAATTCTTCAGAGGCATGTGATCCCATTGGTTGAGTGACAGTTTAAGATCCTGTGCTGCTGGGGTTTTGTTCAGGAAGTCAAAATATCAAATGAAAATAAATTCTGGCAATGATATGGATAAATAGGAACCCTCATCCACCGTTGGTGGGAATGTTACATGGTACAACGACTTTGGAAAGCAATACAGAGACTCCTAAAAAAGCTGACTATAGAGTTACCAGCAGACCCAGTTATCCCTTTACTGAGCATGTACCCTGAAGCCTTCAAGCCTTGGTCCAGAGAGATTTGCTCAACCATGTTTATAGCAGCTCAATTCATAATAGCTAAGAGCTGGAATCAACCCAGATGTCCATCACTAGAAGAATGGATAACTAAGATGTGGTATATAGACACAATGTAATTCTACATAGCAGTAAAAAAAATGAATAACAATGGTTGAACCTGAACAGATCATTCTCAGTGAACTTACCCAATCACAGGAAGATACCTGCTGCATAGTTTCACTCATCTAGAGCACCTAACCTGAATCTATCCAAGATGCCGACATACCCAGCTAGCATCTTGAGGACTAGACAATAGGGTGTGCAGGGAGGGAAGGGAGGGCAAAGGAGGGATTGGGGGACACAAATCTAGACCCAAACAGCAATGGTACCATAAAATTCTACATCCTAAAAGGCAGACCAAATGGTTGAACCTTCACCAGGCCCTTGAGGGGAACACCTGAGTCACAAGGCACTGGAAAGGGTACGATGAAGACTGACCTAAATCTTCTACAGCCTCTCTCTCTCTCTCTCTCTCTCAACCTCTCTCTCTCTCTCTTCCCTTTCTAAGTCTTTTATATTAGTTATCTTTTTATTCCTTGTCTTAGTGGACATTGACCTGTAACTCCCAGTACCAGCAGGTGGCTATCATCCACAATGAGCTTTTGATCAGAGAGGCCTACAAGGTTTCCTAAAAGAAAGACAGATTTCTGTCAGAGTACTTGATGATCCACCAGAGGTTAGTGGTAAGACCCTACTGTTGAAGACACCTTATGTGGTTGACACATAAAATGGAATGGCATGGCTAGAAGCTGTTCCCAGACAGTCAGCACGTCTAGTGCCAGAAGGTGCTACATGGGTGACTGGGGGAAAATGACCAATATCTGTCCAAGCAACTCATGGTCTAACCTACTTAGCAGAAAATAACCTGACATGATGCTCACACAAGTGCAAAAGTGGCACACAGCCATGGTGAGAAACCAAATGCTCTTGATCTGGCTAACTGATCTACTTAGTGGAATGGGACCCATAGCTGGATGTGGGAAACAAGTCAGAACCATATCCAAACATGAGCCTGCTCTCCATTATCAAGCTACCACCAATAGTGGGCTACAAGAGGCCCTACACCTATCAAATTCTCTCTAAAGAAAATAAGGGTTATCCCATTTATATGGTGATACCTTTACTCTCTGTTGGAGAATCTGCTTCTCTTTTTCAGATAAATGCAGATCCTAAGGAGATAACCACCCCATCATACCTCAAAAGGGCCCCTGCTGAAACTAAGAATAATTGGTGAAACAAGCAAGGGTGCTGTTTTCTTGGTGAGCCTGGTATCAGCACAAGGGAGAAGGAAATCAATATAGAGAACAATCAACTCCTACAAAATAAGATATCCAGAGACAGAGAGGCTCCCAAGACCACATCACTGAAGCAGACCCAAAATGAACCCAACATGGCTCAGGGAAATTTTTCAAAAGTGAGGGTAGAAAGAACGTCAGAGCCACACATTGGGTCCTGATACACAGAGACATTTCCTCCTACCTATAACTGTGGGCTAACTCCACATGCATGACCCATATACATCAACAAGCAGGGGCCAGGGAGAGGGAGTAGGACATGGATGAGGCTAACAATGATACCAACTTGACTGTATTCACTGAATACAAAACTAATTAACAACAAAAAAGAAAATTCTGAGCCCCTTAATCTAGTCATTAAAAACTGTTTTTTACATATAATATCTCATTTATAAAATAGAAACAGAATGTGTATGTAAGTCATTAGGAGATTGATTTGATTATAAATGTTTTATTGGTGAAGAAATAGAGTTAGATCAAGTACTCTGAACAAATATAATCTAATCAGAAAAAAATGTCATGAAAACTCACAAGTTCATATATTGCTAGCTGAGATTTTTAACTGTCAGAGTCTAACCCAAAGTCATAGTTGACCTGAAAGGATGCTGCTGAGGAGAGATTGGCTGTGAAGTGCTTCTTGGATAGTCAGCTAGACTTTTTCACTTATCCAGCCAGACAACACCCCCCAAAAATTGTTTTTTGAAATATGTGTTTTTGAGAGTTTTTTTCTGCTATATTGCTAGTAGGAACAATGTTCTCACTTTGAGAATCTATTGCAGTGAGTTGCACTGGAGACACACCCTGATCTCCATTTGCATATTGGAAGATTAACTAAGGCAAAACCTAGCCTTATTTGTATTTCTTTTTTTTTAAGAATTGAAACATTAATATGTGCGAGAGGTGTGTGTGTGTGTGTGTGTGTGTGTGTGTGTGTGTGTTTGTGTTTGTGTGTGTGTGTTTGTGTGTCAATGTAGATATATACACCACATGTATGTGTGTGGAGGCCAGGGATTGATTATCTGGTGCATTCTTCTCTACTTTATTTACTGAGGTCGGGCATCTTAGTTGAGCTCAGGATCAGCTGAATGGGCTAATCTTGCTAGTGAGCTTGCCCAGGAGATCCCCTGTCCAAGTGTTGCAATTTCAGAGAATCCACAATGCCCAACAACATTAGTGCTGGGGATCCAAACTCCAGTACTCATGATTGAGCAGGAAGAGTTTTATGTACTGAGCCATCTCCCCAGTCCCTTTATTTGTATTTCCGCATGAATTGCCTGGAATATAATATGCTTAGATATTTTGACATGTGATCTATTTCCTGTCTTCCTCCTACTTTACAGTTCAGCATTCTGCCTATTAGTGCTACCTAAAAAAATACACATATTTTTGTCTATTTACTTGAAGGTGAAAGGGAGAGAAAGAGAGGAAGGAGGGAAGAAGAAGGGAGGGAGAGAGGGGAGTGAGAAAGAGAATGGGTATACCAGGGCCTCTTGAAGCTTCAAACGAGCTCCACATACATGGACTTCTTATTACATCTAGCTTTAAGTAGGCACTGGGGAATTGAACTCAGGATGGAAAATTTGGCAAGCAAGTGCCGTTAACCAGTGAGTACCTCACAGCCCCTTATCTTACTATTATAAGAGTGTCTATTTCTTGACTGTAGTGATTCTAATTAAGCTATTTTTAGTTTGCTAGGATTTATATTTTGTGGGGGGAGGGGTATATGTGGTGTGATATGATGCATGTCTGGCATATGTGCATGTGTGTTGGCATGTTGGCAGATATGTGTACCCCATGTGCATGTTTCCAGAGGCCAGAACTCAATGTTGGGTGCCCTCCTCTGTTGCTCACCTGCTTATTTCCTAGAGATGGAGGCTGTCCATCAACCCCAAGGTGCTGTTCTCAGCCAGTGAGCCCTGGTGATTCACCAAACTCCCAGAGGACTGGGGTTATAGATATGTTTGATCATGCCCACATATAGTTTTTTACATGACTGTTGTTGGAAAATTAAACTTGGACATTCTCAAGCTTTCTCAGACCTTTATGCTTAAATGGAAAATACTCTTACTCATTGAGCACCATCTTCCCATCCCCAACATCACCTCATTTGCTAGTTTTTACCCAGCACTTCTTAGCTCCAGTATAACATCTTCAGAAAGACCTCTCCAGACCATGCTTTTAAAAAGAATACAGCTTTACCCAGCCTAAGAGAGCATCATATTCCTTTCCCTTTAAAGTCCATTGACTACAAAGTCGCCCTGTGAGGACTTCTCTTCTGGAGGCTATGCATCTCGACACTATCCCCCCACCTTTATTCTCAGGAGTCTTGCAAGGGATGTTTCATTGTGATTTAGTCTTTCCTGAGTTTAGGGTTATCACATTCACTACATCATTATGCTACAAGCTTATTATTATAAACATGCTTTGATAGTTAAAAATTATAAATACACATCTTTACAAAAGAGTATTGATAGAAATTTTTGTAAAAATAGGTGGCTTAAAGTGTAGTTTTATTAAAATAAGGAATCGTCATGTTAAAAATGTTGATATATATTCCTAACTTCATTCTAACACTCTGCCTCTAAGCTGCTGTTAAGTTTAAAAAAAAATATTATTTCTGGATCAGCTCAACTACAAAAAACAAATTTTAACAATTTCTAAGAGCCTTTTATGGGGATGATTAAGTTTTAAGATATCTGACTCATTGAGTAAAAGACTATGCAGAGACTGTGATACCAACATCAATTCTGTATTTTCAGAAAATATTTGAGTTAGAAATTCACTATTTCCTCAAAGAAGAAAATTACCGTACATTGAACTCACTTTTCTTTTCCTTAATTACATTTTTACTTTCCAAAGTTACCAAAATGATTAGTGAACATTATGATCAAATTACTTTCCAACTTTATTTTAATTAATGATACTATTTTTGGAGAAAGCAAGCAGTGAAATAGCTGTGATATTTATATTTTGTCACTCTGCTTTTAACTTAAAATGGCTATTTTACTTCATTTGAATTTATCAAAATCAGGTTCGTCTGGGCACCAACTTATTATGCTAAGCTTTATTATGGAGCAGATTTCTGTAGTTGAGAACATTAGGAGTTTATAATGGCTAAGTCAGCAGACCTTTAACTATAGCTATAATAAAGGGCAGCTCAAGTAAAGAGATCATGCTCTCCAAAAGCCTCCTTGGTCATATCTCCAAGCTACAGACAGACAAGAGGCCCTGATTGGCACTTTGTTACTTGAGTGATCCCCCACTGATGAGGCAGAAAGGACATTAAGGATGATTGCAACACAATTGAAAATCTCACTGATGCCAAACGTAATGCAGAGAATGCTATAATGCCATTTCTTAAATATGGTTGGGAATCATGAAACTCGTTTTCCAACACACCCAGTACTATCCTTCTTTCTGCTTATTACTTCAAAAGCCCTTTCATCACTGTCTCCTGTTTCCCACTGCTGAAGATAAACCAGGAAATCATCTTCATTTATATGTGGCAAATTCTTCCCACAGCGGGTGCCACAATATAGATGTGTTTTATTAAAAATTAAAATTATTGTTTTTACTTTCCATCAGGATGAAAAGTGAGTTCTTGTCTCATCCTCAACCTGTTCTCACTCCCATTCTTCCCAGCACTGCAGACACTGCTATTAACAGATAGGCTACATTCCCAGAACCTCCCAGTTCTGACAGCTTTTCTTGAACTTTCAGTCCAGAGACAATAACAGAAGGCAAAAGACTTTTCAAAGGACATTCTAGGAGATGCTATCCCCCCACTGGGAATAACCCTTTCCTCCCCCTGTGTCAGAATGACAGTGTGAAAATATGGTGTCTTTATCGTATAGCAGCATGGCTCTAACTGATCCACTCAGTGGAACAGAACTCATAATTGGAACTGGGAACAAGTCAGAACCATATCCAAAAATAAAGTCAACTCTCCAGTATCAAGCTCTCACCATTCTTGGGCTATGAGAGGGCCTATACCTATCAAATTCTCTATAAAATAATAATGGTTATACCATTTATCCAGTGCTGACTTCATTCTCCATTGGAAAATCTGCTTCTCTTTTTCAGATGGACATAGAACCTAAGGAGAGATATAGCCCATGGCACCTCACAAGGGCCCCAGCTGCAACTGTAGGGTAATTGTGTAAATGAGAAAGAGTGCTACCTACTTGGTGAACCTGGTACTAGCACAAGGGTGAATGAGATAGACACAGAGAACACTCAACTTCTACCAAATCAGATATCCAGGGACACTGAAGTAGACCTAAAAAAACCCAACATGACTCAGGGAAATTCGTGGAAAAGGGGGACAGAAAGATTGTTAGAGCCACAAGTTGGGACATTTTGTACAGAGATATTGTCTCTTCCCCATAACTTATAGCTACCCCACAATCCCCAAGGAGGAAGGTCCCTTCCAAGGGAAGAAGTCAGGGAGGAGGTACCAAAATAGCTGTTTATGGCTGTTTACACATTGAGTATGTACATAACTAATAAAGCAAAAAAAAAAAAAAGTCAAAAAGGCAATTCCACATTGAGGAAAGTTAAAGGCCCAGGGAATTACTCCCCAACATCCAACACCCTTTAAAAAAGAGTAACAACATATATTCTGGATGCCATTGCCATGGATGTGTGTGCTATGCCGCTTTGTCTATGTGAGGCTGGTCCCCAGTCTTCTACTAGCACTTTCAGAAAGTAAAGAAACATGCATTCTCTGCATGATTTGTGAATTAGAAGGTAAAATTTCTTTCAAAGAGACCTGTTGGAGTTGCTCTCCTCACTCCTATTAAGTAGTGGAAGTGCTTGACCCTGACACTTACAGGTCACTATTCACACTGTCATAGGAGTCATCTTCCCAGTCCCAGAATGAAGCCATTTGCCACAGGAAGTTCATGACTAGAGCAGGGGAGCTGACTTACAGAGACATAAAACACTATTATGAGAATTTAAACAATGGCTGACACAGCTTGGAATTTTATCCAGTTTTAGATGTTACAGTGTCTACTGGTTACATTGAACTGCAAAGGTGTCATTCTGAAATCATAGAGAATGTGAAATAAAGCCTGTTCAGTTGGCTTTCTCCTCTAAAACATCCATCTTTGAAGGCCATTCAGAAATGGAGATTATTATTTAATAGGTATCTGTAATCCTCTTCACCCATGTATGATCAGAAACTAGGATGGAATTTTAATAACTTTAGAAGAGACAATTACAATTTTCTTAACCTCTTGTCCCCTAAATTCCTTTCAGAGTTTAACTTCAGAATTATTCTTTCAAGTAAATTATTTTCTAGTGAAAATTTTTAAAAAGGCACACAATGTTGGCTTTAATTTGGATTATTTTTTGTATGCATATGTGTTTGTGGTATGTGCACAGGTACAAATATGTGTACATATACAGGCATGGAAGGCCAGAGGACAGTTTCAGGTGTTGTTCCTAGAAATGCTATCCACCTTTTTAGAAATGTTTTTCTCAAGAATTCTGGCCAAGATGGCGACCACCTAGCTGCGCTGCAAATCCCGGGAAAGAAAGGCAAAATATTAGGGTTCATTGAGGCTTTCAGGAGAGAAAAATCTGGGAGGACACAGAGGCAGGGGAAACAGGGAATTGCAGATCCCCTAGTGGGCGGGTAGCCACCCCTCACCCCAAATAAGCGCCATGTCCAGAGCACCACTGCTGCCGCTGGTGCCAGCAGCGCTGCCACTGCTGCCACCGCATGCCAATCGTTTCCTGCAGGCGGAAGGTTAAACTGCTCCACACACTCATTCACACCCCCACTTACTGAGTGAGCCCAGTCAAACAGCAATTTCCACACAAGCTCAGACTGTGTCTCTCGCTTGTGCCAGCTCAGGTGCCATCCCTTACCTGTCTGCCGTGCCGGCCATCCACCATTGTCCTGTGGCGGGGGAGCGCAGACTGCTTCTAGGTCCCAGTGTTCCCAGCCAGAGTTCGGGCTGCTTTAGTGCTTGGTGCCTAAGGTCACTCCTAGCTTGAACACAGGAAGCTTTGGCACTTTACTGCTTGAGAATTCAGGCAACATTGGCACCCCTGTCAGGCAGTAGATAGGCAGCTTTGGCAAGTGAGAGCCAAAGCCCAGGCTGCTTGGGAACTGCCCCAGGCTGCCTTAGATTCCCATTGTGCTTGAGCCCAGGCTGATATGCCTACTTATGTGCCCATACACTGTCATGGGCAGACCACAGCACAAAAGAAATAACGTGAAAAAGCAAATGCAAGAAAATCCAGTTAGATCACTCAGTCCTACAATGAATACTTCTAACCAAAACATAGAAGAAACATTAGGATCAGAACACCAAATTGAAGCTATGAGCAATGCAACCCTGACCAACCTACTGGTAGAACTTTCAGGAAAGCAACAAAGGACCAATAATCATGTGGATGCAGCCATAACTGAACTAGAACTAATAGATAAGAAATTGGAAGGAGTTCAAAGAGAATTAAGAGATTTGAGGGAGAGTGAAAAAAAAGAGAAGACCTTAAAAATCAGCTGGCCATGCTAAATGAAGACATAAAGAAATGCAAGGATGAATTCCAAGAATCATCAAGAAAATCAGAAATTGATGTGAAAAGGGAGCTTGACAGAGGAATGGAAATTATACATAGAAAAGTAGTAGAAAATGCAAACTTAATTGAACAAGTCCAAAACTCTCTAGAAGCTCTCAAGAAAAGAGTCAGCCAAGTGGAGGATAGAAACTCAGATCTGGAAGACAAGATGGAAGACACAGTTCAAGAGTTCAAAAATTTCAGTAAGTTCAAAAGCTACTGTGAACAGAACATGAGGGAATTGTGGGATACACTTAAACGTCCTAATATCATGATCACTGGAATACCAGAAGGAAAAGAAATTCAGACCAAAGGCATGAAGAACTTATTTAACAAAATAATTGAAGAAAACTTCCCCAGTCTTTTAAGAGAAAGGCCCATCAAGATACAAGAAGCCAACAGAACTCCAAACAGACTGGATCAAAGGAGAAACTCTCCAAGACATATTGTCAATAAGACTCTAAACATTGACGCCAAAGAGAAAATCCTAAAAGCAGCTAGGGAAAAACAGCACAACACCTTCACAGGTAACCCCATCACAATTACTTCAGACTTCTCAATGGAAACCCTGAAAGCTATAAGGGCCTGGAATGAAACACTGCAAAGACTAAGAACCTATGGCTTCCAACTAAAACTGCACTACCCAGCAGAAGTATCCCTCATAATAGATGGTGAAAGAAAAACATGCCATGACAAAATTCAGCTCTACAATTATGTGAACACAAAACAAAACTACAGAGAGTATTTCAAAAAATTCTCCACAGAGAAGAAACAAATAATCAATCTCAAATGCCCACATGAAACAGATCACAACAACCAAACTCAGAGTAAGCACAAAAAACTTCAAAGTCCATGAATACACCAACCCACATTTATCATCACAATATGGCAGGGATCAAATCAAATCTCACAGTCATTACCCTAAATGTTAATGGCCTGAATTCACCCATCAAGAGACACAAGCTGACAGGATGGATCAAAAAATAAGACCCCTCAATCAGTTGCCGTCAAGAAACCCACATCACCACTAAAGACAGACATCTCCTCAGGGTAAACGGGTGGAAAACAATATTCCAAGCAAATGGGAGTAAGAAACAAGCAGGTGTATCTATATTAATATCAGATAAAATAGATTTCAAACCAAAAATAATCAAATAAGACAAAGAAGGCCACTTCCTACTTATCAAGGGAATGATCCATCAAGAGGATATTACAATCATAAATCTCTATGCACCAAAGACAGGGGCACCACAGTTCATAAACCAAAACCTACTTGACAATAAAACAGAAATAACCACAAACACCATAATAGCTGGGGACTTCAATACACCATTATCAGTAATAGACAGATCATGCAAACAGAAACTCAACAGGGAAGTAAGAGAGCTCAACAAAACCATAGATCACTTAGACCTAACGGACATCTACAGAATTTTCCATCCCAAATCCACAGACTACACATTCTTCTTAGCAGCCCATGGAACATTCTCTAAAATAGACCATATACTGGGTCACAAAGACTGTCTCCACATATTTAAGAAGATTAACATAATTTCCTGCATGATATCAGATCACAATGGTATATTGCTTGAAATCAACAACAAAAGACCCACCAAGAATCCCAACAGCACCTGCAAACTGAACAGCACACTTTTAAACAATAAATGGATAGTGGATGAAAGTAAAAATGAAATTGCAAAATTTCTGGAATTGAATGACAATGAGAACACATCGTACCAAAACATATGGGACACAATGAAGGCGTTCCTAAGAGGAAAGTTCATAGCACTCAATGCCTTCATAAAAAAGACAGAAAGGTCCCAAATCAATAACCTAACCATCCACCTAAAGGCAATGGAAAAACAAGAAAAATCCAACCCAAAGAGCTCCAGAAGGAAAGAAATAATTAAAATCAGAACAGAAATCAATGAATTGGAAACCAAGGAAACAATTAAGACAATTGACAAAACAAAGAGCTGGTTCTTTGAAAAAATAAACAAGATTGACAAACCCCTGACCAATCTGACCAAAGAAAAAAAGGAGAATCTTCAAATTAACAAAATTCAAAATGCAAAAGGAGAGATCACAACAGACATAAGTGAAGTTGGGAGAATCATCAGGACTTATTTCAAAAAGCTCTACTCCACAAAACTGGATAATGTGGAGGAGATGGATAAATTTCTGGATGCATACCATGTACCAAAGATAAACACAGAGCAGATTAATCACCTCAATCAACCCATCACACTCATGGAGATTGAAAAAGTAATTAAAAAAAACCTCCTCAAAAAGAAGAGCCCAGGACCAGATGGCTTCTCAGCTGAATTCTATCAAACCTTATTGGAAGAACTCAAACCAATCTTCCTCAAACTCTGCCACACAATTGGTGAACAGGGAAAGCTACCCAACTCTTTTTATGATGCTAGCATCACCCTAATTCCAAAACCAGGCAGAGATGGCACAAGAAAAGAAAACTACTGGCCTATTTCCATGATGAATTTAGATGCAAAGATCCTGAACAAAATTCTCACAAACCGAATCCAACAACACATCAAAAGCATGATCCACCTTTACCAAGTGGGATTCATCCCAGGAACACAGGGGTGGTTCAACATACGGAAATCTGTCAATGTAATACAGCACATAAACAAGGTTAAACATACAAACCACATGATCATTTCAATAGATACAGAAAAGGCCTTTACAAGATTCAACATCACTTCATGTTCAAAACATTGGAGAGAATTCGCATGGTTGATTCATATCTTAACCTAATAAAGGCAACATACAAAGCTCTGAAGGCCCAAATAATACTTAATGGAGAGAGACTGGAGGAATTCCCATTAAGATCAGGAACAAGACAGGGCTGTCCATTTCACCTCTGCTTTTCAATTTAGTACTGGAAGTCCTAGCTCAAGCAATAAGACAGGAGAAGGAAATAAAAGGGATACAATTTGGAAAGGAAGAAGTTAAGTTTGCTGTATTCGCTGATGACATGATTATATATGTAAGAAACCCAAGAGACGGTAATTAACTCATATAGTAAAGTAGCAGGATACAAAATCAACGCACAAAAGTCAGTAGCCTTCCTTTATTTAAATGACAATGATACAGAGAAAGAACTAAGGGACATAGTCCCATTTTTAATAGCAACAACAACAACAACAAAATACCTTGGAATAACGTTAACCAAGGAAGTGAAAGATATATACAACGAAAACATAAAAACAGTCAAAAAAGAAATTGAGGAGGACTTGAGAAAATGGAAAGACCTCCCATGCTCCTGGACAGGCAGAATTAACATTGTGAAGATGGAAATCCTACCAAAGGCAATATACAGATTTAATGCCATTCCAATTAAAATCCCTACAGTGTTCTTCACACAGATAGAAAAAATGATCTCAAATTTCATATGGAAAGGCAGAAGGCCTCGCATTTCCAAACATATCCTCAGCAAAAGAAATACCTCTGGAGGCATCACCATACCAGATCTAAAGCTATATTATAAAGCCATAGTAATGAAAACAGCATGGTATTGGCATAAAAACAGGAATATAGACCAATGGTATAGACTTAAGACCCGGACTTTGGGTCAAGAAACTATAGATATTGATATTCGTTAAAGGCCCAAACAATATAGGCTGAAGAAAAGACAGCATCTTCAACAAATGGTGCTGGACAAACTGGATAACCATATGCAGGAAACTGAAACTTGATCCACACATTTCACCATGCACTACACTCAAGTCCAAATGGATCAAAGATCTCAATATAAGACAAGAAACTCGTATACTACTGGAAGAAAATTTAGGAAGTACTTTCCATGATATAGCAATGTAAAAAGACTTCCTGTACAAAATCCCAGCAGCTCACGAACTTAAGCCATCACTCAACCAGTGGGATCACATGAAGCTGAAGAGTTTCTGTACAGACAAGCACACAATAAGCAAAGCCAATAGATTACCCACAGAATGGGAGAAAATATTTGTGGGTTATCCAACTGATAGAGGCCTAATCCCTAGAATCTACAAAGAACTCAAAAACCTCAACAGTAAGAAGTCAAACACCCCACTCACAAAATGCGGCAAAGTGGTGAAAATGCAGTTCACAAGGGAAGAAATGCAAATGGCAAACATACATTTAGGAAAATGTTCATCATCCCTAATCATCTGGGAAATGCAAATTAAAACAACTATGAGATTCCACCTTACCCAATAAGGATAGCAAACATCAAAAAATCAAATAAAAATAAATGCTGGTGAGGATGTGGGGAAGTGGGAACACTCATCCACTGTTAGTGGGAATGTAGGATGGTACAACCCCTTTGAAAAGCAATACGGAGACTTCTGAAAAAGCTGAGTATAGATATATCAACAGACCCAGTTATTCCCTTACTGGGCATCTACCCTAAAACCTTCAAACCACAGGCTAGAGAGATTTGCTCAACCATGTTTATAGCGGCTCAATTTGTAATAGCTAAGAGCTGGAATCAACCCAGATGTCCATCACTAGAAGAATGAATAACTAAGATGTGGTATATCTACACAATGGAATTCTATGCAGCAGTAAGAAAAAATGACACAGTGAAATTTTAGGAAAAATGGTTGAACCTGGAACAGATCATTCTCAGTGAACTCACACAAACACAGAAAAGAAATCGCCACATAGTCTCACTCATCTACAGCACCTAACCTGAATCTACCCAAGATACCTTACATACCCAGAAAGCATCTCCTGGACTAGACACTACGATGGAAGGGGAGGGAGGGGAGGGCATCAAAGTGGTGGGAAACACAAATCTAGACCCAAAAGGCAATGGTACCATAATTTTCTACTTACTAAAAGATCGAACAAATGGCTTATCCTTCACCAGGCCCTTACAGGGAACACTTGAACCACAAGACACTGGAGAGGATCAAGACTAACCTTAATCTTCTACATCTTCCCTCCCTCCCTCTCCCTCCCCCCTCTCTCTCTCCTATCTCTAACTCTTGTATATTAGTTATCTTTTTCCTCATTTTCGTAGTGGGCACTGACCTGTAACTCCCAGAACCAGCATGGGGCTATCATCCACAATGAGCTTTTGATCAGAGAGACCTACAAGGCTTCCTAAAAGACAGACAGATTTCTGTCAGAGTACTTGATGACCCACCAGAGGTTAGGGGTAAGACCCTACTGCTGAAGACACCTTATGTGGTTGACATGCAACATAGAATGGCATGGCTGGAAGTTGGAAGACAGTCAGTCTCCAGACAGTCAGCGCGTCTAGTGACAGAAGGTGCTACGCGGGTGACTGGGGGAAAATGATCAATATCTGTCCAAGCAACACATGGTCTAACCTACTTAGCAGCAAATAACTTGTTGTGATGCCCACATAAGTGCAGTGGTGGCACACAGCCATGGTGGGGAACCAACTACTCTAAATTTGGCTAACTGATCCCCTCACTGGTATGGGACCCATAGCTGGAGCTGGAAAACAAGTCAGAACCATATCCAAACGTAATCCCACTCTCCAATATCAAGCTACCATCAATTGTGGGCTGCAAGAGGGCCTACACCTATTAAATTCTCTACAAAAAAAAGGTAAGGGTTATCTCATTTGTCCTGGTGCTTACTCTCCGTTGGAGAATCTGCTTCTCTTTTTCAGATAGATGTAGATCCTAAGGAGAGTGCCACCCCATCATACCTCAAAAGAGCCCCGGGTGAAACTAAGAAAAATTGGAGAAACCAGCAAGAGGGCTGTTTTCCTGATGAACCGGATACCAGCACAAGGCGGAAGGAGATCAACACAGAGAAAAAATCAACTCCTACCAAATCAGAGAGCCAGAGCCTCAGAGGCCCCCAACACCTCATCACTGAAGCAGACCAAAAATGAACCCAACATGGCTCAGGGAAATTTTGCAGAACAGGGGTCGGAAAGAATGTCAGAACCCAATGTTGGGTCATGATATGCAGAGACATTTAGCTTACCCATAACTGTGGGCTAACTCCACACTGCATGACCCATATACCTCAACAAGGAGGGGCCAAGGGGAGGCGGTAGGTCACGGATGAGCCTAATAATGGTACCACACTGACTGTGTTTTCTGAATACAAGACTAACTAATAAAGAAAAAAAAAAGAAAAAAGAAAATAAAATTAAAATAAAATTAAAAACGAGTCAAAACAAAGAAATATTTTTCTCATGTCCAAAAGCTGAACAAGAAGGCTAGACTAGCTGTCCAATAGCCTCAAGGATCCACCTGTCTCTACTGCATTGCAGGTAGAGCTAAAATGTACTACCACAACTGGCTTTTTCTACCTGAGTTTTGGGTACCAAGCTCAAGCCCTCATCTTTGCACAACAAATACTTTATTGACTGAGCTATCTCCTCAACACTTGATTGGCCTTTTTGCTTTGTAAAATATCACTATAATGCATATGTAATTAATTATATTAAAGGGTTTATTTATTTTAAAAATCCTCCTACTAGTATGCTTGATTTTTTTAATTGAGTGAACTATTTGGTTATTATACTTACCAGCAGATGAAACACTATTATTATAACACATAATGCATATTAATTAATTGTGACATTTCATGCATATATAAAAGATGCTTTAATTATATCCACTCTGCCTTTCACCATGTCACCTTTCCTTCTGTCCCCTTTCTGTACTCCTTTTCTTCCCCAATACTCCCTTTTCTACTTGAAAATAGAACATATTTTAAGAACACATGAAATATCATCTCTTTGATAGGTGGCTGGTACTAGTTCTACTACATTACAGCTAAAACTATTTTGTTTATATATGGCATAACTGGGTAAACAGCTTAATATATTGATATTGTAAAGAATCATAATTCTCACTGTGGGAAAAAGAGATGTGTTAGGAAATAGAAGCAGGAGAAATAAAGCCACCTTTTTCTGTTTGAATATGATTTACATATATAAACATATTCTGAGAGAAAAATGAGCAAAGTGAAAGCAATAAGTCATGTGATGATTTGATGGATGTTAAAGAACAAGACTCTTAAAGACAACTTTTTGGGATTCTGGATTGGGTGAATAAAAGTCAGGAATGCATTCTTAATAGGCTGATGTAATATTGGTACACAATGTATCAGATGCATGTATGTATAACCTATGTATGTTATACATGCATAGTCACTAACATGCATAAAAATTTATGATTATACAAGTTGTAGTCAAACTGTGATGGGAATGAAATAACAGAGGAAGCCACTTAAAGAAATACTCAGAATACTGTTGCAATTATAGGAATAAACAATGAAATGGATAGATTTTAGAAATAGCATTTTCACAGCAGTCAACTTATAAAGATATCCTAGTCTTCTGAAGTCGATGAACATGTAAAAAGTGGTGGTTTATATGTCTACAAATAAATAGTATCCAGTTCTCAAATAGGAAATGATTATTCCATTTGTTACAATGTGAACTTGGAGTACATTTTCAAAGTGAACAAGCTGGATACAAAAGACAAATGATAGGTGTGGAATCCTAAATATATGAACCCACAGAAACAAATAATAGAAGGTTTTTACCATTGACTAGAGATGAAGGGGAAAATGGAGAGAACATATTACTCATAAAAGGAAGAGACATTGATAGAAAAGTACAAACTCAGTATCAGGCTGAGGATATTCTAGTCTTTATCGAGCTTAGAAAAAAAAGTTCACAGTTAACTATTACATGCTTGAACTATGAAATAGTTGAAAAAAAAATAATCTCACCAGAAAGAAGCAACTATCTTATATAATGGAAAAAATATTATATTGAGACTTGGGTGCTCAGTGATGTGGCAGAGAGCATATTGAGCATGCAAACAAACCTGGATTCAATCACCAGAATTCACAAAAATAAGATAAACCACACTACACATTACAGAACTGGAAAGATGGAGAACATTATTTTCCTCACAAAGATACAAAAGGTCAAAAATGCCATATAAGGGCTGGAGAGATGGCTTAGCGGTTAAGTGCTTGCCTGTGAAGCCTAAGGACCCTGGTTCAAGGCTCAATTCCCCAGGACCCATGTTAGCCAGATGCACAAGGGGGCACACACATCTGGAGTTCGTTTACAGAGGCTGGAAGCTCTGACGTGCCCGTTCTCTCTCTCTCTCTCTCCCTCTCTCTCTCTCTCTCTCTCTGCCTCCTTCTCTCTGCCGCTATCAAATAAATAAACAAACAAAAAAATTTTTAAAAATGCTATTTAATATAGAAGAAAATATAGACATAGTAAATCACCATTTTACAACCATCATAGCAAAAACAACTTCAGAACAAAAAGTTCTCAAGCAATCATAGAAACACTGCTTAAAATGTCTTTTAAAATCAGGACAATCATGCAGGCTTAATGGCTCACTTCATAGATTTTTAATTACCAATATTTATTGGTAATTAATTCTTCTCAAATAAATGTAGAGAAGAAAATTTTAACTGACAACTATTAATATCACCCAGATTGTTATGAATGGCTGTCGTATATTCTGCAAATTGATAAGCTAGTCCTTCAAAAAGTATTTCTACCTCTATTGTTTAATGTGAATCCAAAAACCATGAACAAACAACAAGCTGAACCAAATAAGAGGTATTGTGTAAAAGAATCTTCAATTAACTTTTAAAAATATAATAATATTGTAACATTTTAAAAAGCAAAAGTCAATAGGGCAGTCCACAGTTTAAAGAAATCAAAATCATTATGGCAGCTAAATAAAAAGCACAAATCTTTAACATCTAGTTTTAAATGTTTACTAAAGATATTATAGTTAGTAATGGGTAGAATATAATATACACTATATATTATATAAATATAACAGTGCTAGATGGGCTTTATATGGAAATTTTTAAATATTTCATTTATTTATTTGCAAGCAGAGAGAGAGAGAGAGGAAGAAAGAGAGCAAGGGACACAGAGAGAGAACAAAATGTAGGTACACTAGGATCACTTAGCACTGTAAATGAACTCAAGATGTATGTGCCTCTTTGTGCATCTGGCTTTACATGCATACTGGGCAATGGCCCTCATAGTAACAAGTTTTCCAAGCAAGTGCCTTTGAACACTGAGCCATCTTTGTATCCCCCTTGTATGACAATTTTAATGTAATTATGTAAAAAAAAATGGTTTTGGATGAGTTGTGTTTCATGCTGCATTGAGAGAGAAAAGTATCACAATATTTCTAACTAATCCTAAATGGATAATTCATAAAAGGAAGAGAGAATATATGCAGGTTATTAACAAATTGAACAGTTGACATATAGCAGGAAATGGTATATCCTCTTCAAGTAATACAAGTGATTATACAAACTCATATGATATAAAATGTGTGAAAAGTTTTAAAGTTCAGTGATTTTTAAATTCTTTTTAATTACTCAGGTGAAAATCTCATTTAAAAGAATGAAAAAAAGATTTTCTTATTCATTTTGGCTTATGTTACGTTAGATATTTATACTACTTATAGCAAAATATCTATCTAATAATAAGTATCTAATAAAAATATGCATATGACCAAATTTACAAATACTAGAACTGTAGAGACACAAAAATCTAGAGAGCCATTATGAAGTATGGTATAAATTCTTCCTTTCCAAACATTAAAGTTTTTTCTAGTTAAATATTAAATGTATTTGCAATAGGTTTTATATGATTATAAAATTTTACTTTTATATAAAATTCTTTAATCCTTTGTTGATGGAAGTAAAATTATCTTCTTTGAAAATAAAGAAGATGAGACAAAAACGTGATTTGCTTTCTCTTCTTAGAGTTCATATTCTTGCTATATTGTGTGTGTGTGTGTGTGTGTGTGTGTGTGTGTGTGTGTGCGTGTGTATGAGCTCAAGCGTGCTGTATAGGGCTACACATGTGGAGGTCTGAGGAAAAACTCGGGGTGTTGGCCCTTTCCCTACACCTTGTTTGAAAATGTCATAATAAAACCAAACTCTACGAATGCTAATAAAAATAAAAGTAGAAAGAGCAAGGAAAATCAATACAAAGTGTTTTGTTTTAATTTAATTAATTCCAAGGAGAAAGAGAGAGAGAATGAAGAATGAGATGGTTTCACCAGGGCTTCTAGTCACTGCAAATGAACTTCAGGTGCATGTGCAACTTTGTGCATCTGGTTTTACATGGGTACTGGGGAATCAAACCTGGATCATTAGGCTTTACAGGTAAGCACCTTAACTACTGAGCAATCTCTCTAGCTCAAAATAAACATTTTTAAAGTGGAAAAATAAGATGAAACTTAGACTAAACATAAAAATTGAATACTGTTCTCTCACATCCCTCTAGAGAAAATGACCCACAAAAGATTGCACTTATTTAATCATTCAAACTGTATTCCTGATTTCAGGATATTTGTCAGAAGACTTAAGTGGAAGGATCACTGTGAGTTCCATACAAGGCTGGGCTAAAAGTAAGTTCCAGGTCAGCATGGCCTAAAGCTAGACCTTGCCTCAAAATAACAACTATCACAACAAAAAGTGTGTTGTTAATTTCCCTTGACTTTGTGAATTTTCTATGATTTTCTTGCTATTGATTTATGTTTTATTTCATTGTGGTCAGGTAGAATACAAGAACTTGTTTCAGTTTTTATATATCATAAAGATGTGCTTTGTGCCGTGATCAGTGATCTGATTTTGAGACGCTTCCATGTACTGCTGAGAAAATGCATATTCTACAGCATTTGGATGAAATATCTGGTAGATATATGTTAGGTCTATTTGATCTATGAAGCCATTTAACCTAGAAGCTTCTGTTTTCATTTTGTGCAAAAAATAGTATATTAAATTCACCCAGTACTATTGTGCTGGGGTTAATTTGTGACTTTACATGTAGTATTTGTTGAAATAAATTGTGTATACCATATTTGGCATATATATGCTTATACCTATAATGCTTTCTTGTTTGATTGTTGCCTTAATCAGTGTAAAGTGATCTTTCTTTCCTCTTCTGAATAATTTTTGTTTGAAGTCTATTTCGTAAGATATAAGAACAGTTACATCTGCCTGCTCCTAAAAAATACTATTTTCCACTCTTCATTCTGTGGTAGCATCTATCTTTTATTGTGAGGTGTATTTCTTGGACACAATGAACAGAATGATTCCTCCTTGTAAGATTTGTATTCAGAGTTATTATTGAAAGGTGTGTATTAATTCCTTCCATTTGTATTTATTTTCTAGCACTTGGGATTTTTATATTCCTCTCTTGCACTAACTGTCAATCAAACCTGGCTTATTTTTTCCCCTGTGGCCTCTATGATATTACTCATTTATTCAATTTAAAGAATTGTTTCAAATACATGCTGTAGATCTGGTTTAGTTGCTATGAATTCCTATAGCCCATGTTTATCAGGGGAAGTTCTTTCTCTTTCAATTACAAGAGATATCTTTGCTAGGTATAATAGCATGGGTTGGCAACTATTATTTTTCAGAATTTGAAATATAACATCCCAATTTGTTCTGGTTTTTAAAGTTTTTGAATCTGTTGTTATTCTTATGGGCCTACTATTATAAAAATGTTGGCTCTTCTCTATTGTTGCTTTAACATTATTTTGTTTTCAGTATATACTTATTAGTTTGATGGTAATATGAAGGGGTATATTCTTTTCTTTATTGCATAGTGAAGGTTAGACAATAGGATAAATGCAGAAACCCTGTTCTGGTTTGCTGTTCATATTTATTTTTCAATAGTCAGGATTCATACATCGGCCCACCAAATATTATAGTTGTTTTTCTTTAATGTATTCAAAAAATTATAAGATAGTACCCTTGTACAAAACCCAGACATAAACATCCCCAAAAAGATTACACACTTAAATTATTATAAACCTAGGTATAGAAGTTCTAAACAATATATAATAAGGTGAATAAAAAACATCTAAAATGTTATACCCTTGAAAAATTAGGAGTTATAGATCTTAGTTTTGCAAGAGAGAAGGAATGATTTAACATAAGGCAACCAACTGTCCCAAATTAATAAGATATAGGGAATTTCTACATAACCATATTAAGTGATGTTTGATCCTAACAAAATTAGTATACTACTTCTATATTCAAAACTCTGAAATCCCATTGGAGGAAATAAAAGAAACTTCAAAAACAAAAACATATTTTACATTTATAGATTACAATACAAAATATAACTAAAATATCAATATATGCTAAGGGTTGGGATTATGGTTCAGTGGATAGACTGTTTACTTAGTAGGCAAGAGGCCCTGGATCAATCCCAGCAGGGAAAAAAACTGGGTGCTATATTGAGATACATCTTCTCACTAATATGTTTATATACATAAAGAATAAATAAAGTTGGCAAAGATGTTGAGAAAATAAGATCTCTGTATATTGTTGTAGAATCTAACAGTCATGAGAAAAGTTTTTCAGCTCTTCAAAATATTATACCTACAGTTTACCATGTTACTGGCAAATCAACTCCTTAATAGATCCCCAAGAAAAATGAAAATATGTATCCTTATAATGCACAGGATTCTGTGTTTCATACACAATGTCATCACTGATAATACCCCAAATAGTGGCAGCTCAAGTGTCCATAAACTAAAGAATGTGACACTACATAAAATGGAGTACCAAATCATAAATATTTATGTAGTACTTATACATGTTACCACATGAAGGCACAATGAAATAATCTTCATGTAACAAGCTGCATATGATTCCACGTGAGATAAATGCACAGATAGAAATACATTAGCCATTCATGTTTACAGACTTAAACTGACACAGATCATGCATGAGCTGTTTGGTTCTCTATCCTATTCTTTTTAAAATCTATTTTAATTTTTGTACATGCAATAATAGTATTTTGTTTAAATATTTGTATTTACTTGAGAGAGAAAGAGAGACAGAGAAAGAGAGAGAAGTAATGGATATGCCAGGACCTCTTGCTACTGCTACAAACAAACACTAGATGCCTGCATCATTTTGTGCCTTTACATGAGTACTGGGCAAATTGTGTCCAGAGCAGCAGACTCTGTAAGCATGCACCATAACCACTGAACCATCTCCCAGCCCAACAATAATATTTGAACATATCCCACTCTTCCGTGTTCCCCATTACAATCCCTGTGGTGGCCATAAAGAGCAATGTGTGTCCCATTCCATCATTCATCTGTTTTCCTTGTGACGAAGTCCCCCACTGATTCATGAGTTTTACTGTTTGTGAGTACCAATGATCCTCTGGTCTAAGTTTCTAGCGGGATTGGGATTATAGATGTGCTTTCCCACTCCCAGCTTTTTAAGTGGGTTCTGGAGATTCAAAATCAGCTGGTCTTAGGTCCCCTCTGTCTCTGATGCTTAACTGCTGAGTCATGATTGCAGCCCCCAGTCATGATTTGAGGAAGTTACAGATCTTAATAGCCTTGAATATTTGGACTATATGAGCATTTCTAGTATCTTTCATTTTTCATGTGCACAAATCTTTCTTCTTTACTGTGAATTGAAATTTTTTTTCTTTTTTCTTTATTTATCAGTTCTGTATTCAGCAAATATAGTCAGTTTGGTACCATTATTAGGCTTATCCGTGCTTTCTAGTACAACTTGCTTTGTATTACTGAGATTGTGAAGGAAACCAAGATAACATACTCATTTGAGTTTCTCTATTGCCTAATAGGCTTGCCAGAAAGAATTTAAATAGTCTGTGAAGAGATTCCACTTCCATTAAGGACAGGTAAGACTGTCATAAACAATTATAGCCATAGTTTAACAGGCAAAGGAAACTGAATGAATAAGGTTCAACAAAGAGTTTTCATAATGCTTGCTAACAAAAAAGCCATTTTGGAAATTTTAATAACTTGTTTGATTGGAAATATGTTAAATGATAGATTTTTGTTGTTGTTTTGAGGTAGGGTCTCACTCTGTTCCAGGCTGACCTGGAATTCACTATGTAGTCTCCGGCTGGCCTTGAACTCATAGTGATCCTTCTACCTCTATCTCCCGAGTGCTGGGATTAAAGAAGTGCACCACCATGGCCCAGAAACAACAGATTTTTAACTGTCATAAGAAGTCAAATAAATTAATAAGAGAGGTGGAGCTTAGGCTATTGTAAATGAATATCAGAATTAGCATTTAAAGTAGAAGTCCAATGACATTGAGTCATAAAGTCTTTAGCACAAAAACTCCCTTATATTTATCCTATAGATATTTAAAGAAATAGAACTTTTAGAAAACAAATTACCAGTATTTAAAGATAAATATGTTCATGGTCTGTGAATCCATATTTCCATTCTAAGTGCATCATTCCAGGGACTCTTGATTATTAGCACCTGGAAAAAATGTATAAGCATGCTCTGTGAGCTGTCTGTGATGATTTGAATAATGGCAAGAAAATTGAATGTTCAAATAGATGATGAAAATTTGTGTCATATTCATGCTATAGAATAGGTAATAGCAGTATAAATGATATAAAAAATCATAATTATAGACAAATTAGTTGTACATTATTTCTATGAAGTCTAGCAACATGAACAATGGTAATGCAGAGATTGTATAAACTGTAAGAAGGGTTATACCATATTTAGGATAGAGATTAAATGGGAGGAATGGCCAATGATTAAAAATGTAATTTTTTTACCAAAATTAAGAAAGTTATACCTTAGGTAATTACAAGAATTACACCTTAGGCATATCAAACAATTAGGAAGTCATTCCATTATGATCTAGAATATATTTTCAGTTATAATTTATAAGTGCTCTCTATGAATATTGTTTAGATAACTACAAAAATCATCATAAGTATGGCAAAACAAAACCCAGAGGCATTTTTAAAGCTCCTGTCCATAGTGACAACACACACCCATCTTTCTTTATTCTTTTCTGTTTCCCACATTTCTTTTGCCATCTTCTGAACTTTGCATATTGTACTGAATGTAATTCTTTTTTTTCTTTTTTGATACTATCTACAAGCAGCAAGTAACTCCTACAAGCTCCACATCCTTACTGCCATCCTTCTCTTTCTCTTGGTTCTACTTGTTAGCAGGTTCTTGATGTATATCTCATCAAAGTCTTTTATGACCAATCTCACTCTATAGCAGTTTAACATTGAGAGGAATCTTCTAGAGTCTTAAGAATAAGCTTTCAAATGTTTGATCTAAAATTTCTATTTCAGTCCAACAATTTTCCAATGTATCAAGGGAAATTTTATTTAATTCATGCCTGTTTCTTGGGGTTTTTAAAATATTTTATTTACTTATTTATTTACTTATTTATTTGACAGTGAGAGAGGGACTAGGCACACCAGGGACTCTAAACACTACAAACAGACTCCAGATGCATGTGCCACCTTGTGTACCTGGCTTTACGTGGGTACTATGGAATTGAACCTGGGTCTTCTGCACCTTGACTGCTGAGCCATCCCTTCAGCACCCAGTTTCTGTCATTTCTTATATTCACTTGGAAACCAGTTCCTATATTTCTTCCTTATGGAATTCAGTTGAGTGGCATTTTTGTCGCAGTCCAAGCATGGCATTGATTTGTAAAGCATAACTTAAGTTAACATTACTAGTATTCAAAGTTGAAAAACATTGGTTTAATTTTTTTTTCTACTCTGAATACTTGTGAGGGTTTGCATTACTGAGAATTCCAGATGGAAAAGGACTGCTTTTAACTGAAAAATGGAATCCTGCCAAAGTTTGAACTAATCTTGAATAGGGGTGAGGAGGACACAGGCAGTTCCCTGGGGGATTTACAAAACATATTTGTATCTCTTGATTTGCCAACAGTGACAGCCAAACAAATCACTGCTCCATTCAGACAGCATGATGAAAACATATTTAACCAAGAGAAATTAAAAACAGCAACTGCTTAGATTGCCTCAGAAGAAAACATTTCAAAAAGGCTTTCCATTTGTCTTAATTTTTTAGACACAACACAACATTCTCTACCAGATTTTCTGGCTCTTCCCCTTACTAATCAAAACAATCTAATAACTCAGGAAAGAGTTCTTAATGATGCCTTTTTCTAGTATTTTCAAATAAGTTAAAATTAAGAGTTTATAATTCTGTAGAAACAGATAGCTGGCATTGACAATCGAAGAGATAAAGACACAAAGTTTGCTTCAGTATTGTGTTTGGTTTTTACTCAAGGTTGTTTTTTGGAAATGTTTTTGGGATGAGTGCTAATAACCCATCCTCTTTCTTTTTCCTATTTTATTCATTCAGTGCTTTGTGTGGAGAATAAAGAATGTACTGAGAATTGTATAAAATATTATGTGTATTTTCTATCCTTCTATCCATTCATTCAAATGCCTAATAATATTTCATCTTACATTTCATATTGCAAATTCACCAGCCTGAACTCTGAGTTCTTCAAAAATCCAGCTGACAGCTTTGGGAATGAATTTTAGCAGTACTATAGACAAATAAAAGCATGTCCCACAGTGAATGGAAGGGCAATGTCAGTGGAAATGAAACTTCTAAACTAAGTAAAAGTCTTCATTGTTTAAATTGTATCATAAAGTGATGCTAATGAATTTAAAAATCATTTTGTCATCTAAACAGAAGAAGTATCAGAGCTTCTGAGCTTTTAACAAGTGAAGACACTTAAACCTCTAAATATATCCAAAGTCACCTTATGAGATAGTAGCTTTATTGCTGTGATTTAGGGTTCCTAACTTCTTATGAGGAACTTTTCCTACTGTGACCATTACTTGCAATGTGCTCAGTTCTCAAGTGTTTATCTAGGGCTTATCAAGAGTGAAAGATCTCATTTTGGTAATATATTTACTGCTAGTGGATAGAGTATAGTAAAAATCCTCAAAATATTCCACATAGCCAGACCAAAGTCTGGATGAAGGCTTTAACAAACATATTTTATGCTTGTACTGGCCAGTTCTCATAACCCATCATTTCAGAAATTTAAGAAAGATAATTTTAGTAGGTGTAAATATGAAACTAAGTAAAATGATAAAGTTTAATATTTAGAACTGTATCTCATTTTGTTTTGTTACCCAGCTGTCATCTGTCAGCATTATTGATACATTTGCTATACATACATAGGTAACATGGATATAATGTAAATGCCAATCACAATACAGCTATTCTGAGAGGATGTGGCTGCAGCAATGTGGATATGTTTCAGGGTACAGGATCAAAGAATGCCTAGATAGTAATCTTCCATGGAAAAAGGTCAAGAGACACTGCCTGGAAGATTAAAAAAAAACATGCTATTATAATTATTTACTTAGTATTCTGGAGGGAATTATCAGAAGAATATATGGGAAAGAGTTAAAACTGTTTCTTTGGTGAGCCAGTGATGATTAGGTGACTGTTGCACAGACCTTCTCATTGCTGGGACAAAACTCTAAGCCATAAGTAGTTTATGTGAAGGAAGAGAATTTTTAGGCTTTCAAGTCTTGAAGGGAAGCATCACTTCATTATGGCAGGGGAAAGGTTGGCATGAGCAAAAAGTTGGATCACATATCCGGGTGGAAGTAATCTGAGTACTGAGTTTAGAGCTGAGCAAATAAACTTCAGTATCCACTCTCTGTGACATATCTACTTTAGCAAGTCTCTGCTTCCTAAATTGCCACAAGCTGGGGATCCTGTATGAGGCTTAATGAAAAACACATGAGGCTATGGTGAGAATTTCATATTCAAATTACCATAGTGTGATGGTTTGATTCAGGTGTTCCCCCATAGACTTAGATGTTCTGAATGCTAGTTTCTCAAATGATGGAGATCTGGGGATAAACACTTCCTGGAGGTAGTGTACGGTTAGGGGCAGTCTTATGGGTATTATAGCCAGTTTCCCCTTGCCAGTGTTTAGCACACTCTCCTGTTCTTCTTGTCCACCTGATGTTGGCCAGGAGGTGATGGTTCATGCCATCATTTCCCCCTGCCATCATGGAGCTTCCCTTTGAGCCTGTAAAGCAAAGCAAACCTGTTTTCTCACAAGCTTCTCTTTGTCGAGTGATTTCTGCCAGCAATGTGAACCTAACTGCAACAATAAAGTTGGTACTGAGTAGGGTTGCTAGTAGACACCTGACTATGTGTCTTTGGCCTTTGGATATGAATTTCAAGAGGAATGTGGAAGGATTTGAAACCTTGACTTAAGAAATGCATTGCAATGCTGTAAGTACAGCTTGATAGACTATTCTGGTCAGAGTTAAAAGACATGAATGCAGTAAAACTATACACTGAGGTTTGGCTTATGAGAGTGAGAAAGAGCTTTGCCTGGACTGGGCTAGAAGAAGTTTCTGTGAGGGGCTTGCTGTTATGCCCATGTCCTGAGAAATTGTGCAAGGTTGCATTTGACTGGTGTGAGCACAGGGATATGGCACAGAAAAAATGAAATCTTTTGACCAAAACTGCTGCCCATTCAGATGGAATTATATGAGATATTACAACCTTTGAGATTGGGGCAACAGGAAGATTGCATATTCTTTAGAAGGAACCTGAATGCTCAAGGAGTGTCCTGTTCTTCAAAGTCTGCTTTATTCATCCCTGGATTAATAAATTGGCATCCTACCTGGTATTATGGACTATAAGAATGCAGGAAAGAATGGATCATTATATTTGCAACTGGATCTTGGGATTTGGAAACAGCCATGGCAGGGTGAAGCAGGTCTGCTGACAATTGCCTGCACAGAGACCTAATGGATGGTGAGGATAAACCGTGTGTTGCAGTGGAGACCCAGTGGAGATGCTGGGACCATGAGACAGCATAAAAGGACAGCTAGAAGCCCTAGATGAAGTTTTCCAGGACTGTGAATAGCTTAGCTGGAGGGGTTGAAGTGCAATTTCAGAGACTTGTTGCTGGTTAGAATTATTGGACTTGGATATTTGTCATTAGCTACATTTGTTGGACTTGGAGCTACAGAATTGGATGTTTTCCCTGCTTAAATCTTGTACTGTTTGAATATTTCTTTGCTATGCCCAATGCCATCTTTTGTAGTATGAGTATTTATTCTGTGCCATTATGGGTTTTTTGTTTGTTTGTTTGTTTGTTTGTTTGTTTTGTTTTGTTTTTGGTATAATGGCTCAGTTAAAAAGAACTTGGAAAATGGGGATGTTTGAATCATTTATCATTAGGATTGATAAAAACTATGGAGACTTTTAAAGTTGGACTGAATAAATTGCATTTGCATATCATATATGGATATTAGTTTATGGGGACCATGGGCTGAATGGGGTGGTTTGATTCAGGTGTCCCCCATATATTTAGGTGTTCTAAATGCTAAGTTCCCAACTGAAGGAGATTTGGGAATTAACACCTTCTGGAGGCAGTGTATTGTTGGGGGAGGGCTTGTAGGTACTTTAGCCGGTGACCCCTTGCCAGTATTTGGCACACTCTCCTGTTCCTTTTCCTGTTGTCCACCTTGTGTTGTCCAGGAGGTGATGTCCATCTCTCCTCATGCCAGTGTTTATCCATGCCATCATGGAGCATCCCTGGAGCCTATAAGCCAAAATGAACCTATTTTTCTTACAAGTTTCTCTTGGTTGGGTGATTTCTGCCAGAAATGAAACCTGACTGCAACACACAGTTATCATAGATTATTAGGAGATCATAGATTATTTATCTACAACTTTTAAACATCATTTTATCCTCTTAATTACATACAAATATTTCAAAGAGAAAAAATATATAATACTATAGCAAGAGACTAAAACAAAGCCAAATTAACAGAAATGCCATTAGATTTCCATACATTTGACTTTCTACTTCCAAAATAATGTTTATGAGCTCTATAGATGGTTTACCAGTTAAGGCATTTGACTGCAAACCCTAATGAACCAGTTTCAATTCCCCAGTAGCCACATAAAGCCATATGCACAAGCAGGTGCACATGGGTCTGAAGTTCATTTGCAGTGGTTGAAGACCCCATAATACCCTTATACCCTTTCCTTTAAGTTCATTATTTAGTCATCTTTATTTTCATTAATTTATTATATATATATATATATATATATATATATATATATAGAGAGAGAGAGAGAGAGAGAGAGAATTGGCATACCAGGGCCTCTACACAGTACACATATGAACTCCATCCACATGTACCACCATGTGCATCTAGATTATGTGGGTTCTGGTGATTTGAAACTGGGTCCTTAGACTTCACAGCAGTTGTCTTTAACTGATAAACCATCTGTCCAGCCCTGGAATGCACTTTCTCCTCAGTTCCAGAAAAGTAGACATATGAAGTCAAAGCCTTCTAGGGTAGACAGAGATCTAGATCCAATTTTAAGAGTGCAGGAGAGGGGTGGTGGGATGGCTTAGCAGTTAAGACATTTGCCTGTAAAGCTAAAGGACCCAGGTTCAATTCCCAATGACTCCCATTAGCCAGATGCACAAAGTGTGTCTGGAGTTCATTTGCAGTGGCTGGAGGCCCTGGCATGCCCATTTTCTCTCTGTATTCTCTGGGCCAGAATGTGTGTAGGTGGGCACTGTGGCATGGAGTGAATAGGCCAGACTCCTGCTTCCTGGCTCCTCCAGGCCTCTGGTACTGTTGTGCTTTTCTTGGGGAGGCCTGGTGCCTGTGTGGGCTCTGGAAATCAGGTCTGTTGCTCTGGTATCCTGACTGGACACCGTGTACCAACAACCCTGTTCACCAGAGTCAGAGAGTGCACAGACCAAAGGACAAAAACTTGTTTCTGCCTCAATGAAATAAAGAGTCTCCCTAAAATGAGTAGACAACAACACAAAAAAGCCAATGAAAGTCAGAAAACTGGGATCCCTCCCCCCAAAGAATCCTAGTCCTACAATGGAAGCCTCCACTGAAATCAGAAAAAATCAACAAAAATGAAATGAAAACACAACAACCAATGAGACCCTGATCAAAAGAATCATGGAAATAATCAGGTATATTTCCAAAATCTCTACTCCACAAAATGACAAGTATACAGAGAATCATGGAACTTGAAGCAAACCATCAAAGTACCAACAATCATATCAATGAAATTGAACAGAATCATCTCTTAGAGCTTTCAGCTTTTGACAGCAGGAAAAAATTATCAGGGTATATTACATTTACTAATTTCTCTATGTTGAATCATCCCTGCATCCCTGTAATGAAGCCTGCTTAGTAAAGGTGGATAATGCTTTTGATGTGTTGTTGAATTCGGCTTGCAGGGATTTTGTTAAGGATTTTTGATGCTAAGTTCATCAGAGATATAGGCCTATAGCTTTCTTTCCTTGTTGCATCTCTGTCTGGTTTTTGTATTAGGGTGATGCTAGCTTCCTAAAAGAAGTTGGGGAGGAGCCCCTTGTCTCCAATTATGTAAAACAATTTGAGAAAAATTGGTTTCAGTTCTTCAATGAACGTTTGAGAGAATTTGGCTGAGAAGCTATCCAGTCCTGGAGTGTTCTTTTTTGGGGTGGTTTTTGACAGGAGAAAGAAATTCAAGGAATTCAAATTGGAAAGGAAGAAGTCAAGTTAGTCCTATTTGCAGATGACATGATCCTGTACCTAAGTGACCCAATAGCCTCCATCTCAAAACTTCTAGAGGTGATTATTTTCTTCAGTAAATTTACAGGATACAAAATCAATGCACAAAATCAGTAGTTTTTCTATGTGCAAATGACAAGTATACAGAGAAAGGAATCAATGTGGCTATCACATTTCAAGTAGCAACTAAAAATTAAGTACCTTGGAATAACACTAACTAAGGATGTGAAAGACCAAACATAAAAAAAAAAAAATCATGAAAGAAATAGAGGAGAATTTGAGAAGAAGAAAAGACCTCTCATGCTCATGCATAGGTAGAATTAATATTGTGAAAAAGCAATAAACAGATTTAATGTGATACCAATAAAAATGCCAGTAGCATTCTTCCCAAAGATTGAAAATAGGATCTCAAATTCCATATGGAATGGCAGCAGGCCAAGAATATCCAAACATATCCTCAGCCAAAAAAAAAAAAAAAAAAAAAAAAAAAAAAAAAAAAAGAAGGACAACAAAACACCACCTCTGGAGGTATCACCATACACAGTCCAAAACTATATTACAAAGCCATAGTAACAAAAACACCATGACACTGGAATAAAAACAGAAACATGGATCAATGTAACAGAATCTATGACCCATACCTTAGGTCAAATAATTATAGATGCTTGATCTTTGACAAATGTGACAATATTGTAGACTGGAGAAAAGACAGCATCTTCAACACACAGTGTTGGACAAATTTGATGACCATATATAGGAAAATTTTGTCATACACAGAAATCAAGTGCAAATTGACTAAAATCTCAATATAAGACCTAAAACTCAACTACTGAAAGAAAAAAATAGGAGGCATGCTCCATGATATAGGACTGGGGAAAGACTTCCTAAACAAAACCCCAGTAGCCCAAGAAATTAAACAAACACTTAACCAAAGGGATTTTGTGAAGCTAAAAATCTTTTGTACAGACAAACATACCATAACCACAGCCAATAGATTACCCAATAAATGGGAGTATATCTTTTTTTATTTATTTATTTTTTTATTTTTATTTTTTATTTTTTTTATTTATTAGTCAGTTCTGTATTCAGCAAATACAGTCAGTTTGGTACCATTATTAGGCTCATCCGTGACCTACCCCCTCCCCTTGGCCCCTCCTTGTTGAGGTATACGGGTCATGCATTGTGGAGTTAGCCCACAGTTATGGCTAAGCTAAATGTCTCTGCATATCATGACCCAACATGTGACTCTGACATTCTTTCCGCCCCCTCTTCCGCAAAATTTCCCTGAGCCATGTTGGGTTCATTTTTGGTCTGCTTCAGTGATGAGGTGTTGAGGGCCTCTGAGGCTCTGGCTCTCTGATTTGGTAGGAGTTGATTTTTCTCTATGCTGATCTCCTTCCCCCTTGTGCTGGTGTCCGGTTCATCAGGAAAACAGCCCCCTTGCTTGTTTCTCCAAGTTTTCTTAGTTTCAGCCAGAGCCCTTTTGAGGTATGATGGGGTGACTCTCTCCTTAGGATCTACATCTATCTGAAAAAGAGAAGCAGATTCTCCAACGGAGAGTAAGTTACCACCAGGACAAATGAGATAACCCTTACTTTTTTTTGTTTTTAATAGTGAATTTAATATGTGTAGGGCCTCTTGTAGCCCACAATTAATGGTAGCTTGATATTGGAGAGTGGGCTTACATTTGGATCTGGTTCTGATTTGTTTCCCAGCTCCAGCTATGGGTCCCATACCAGTGAGGGGATCAGTTAGCCAAATTGAGAGCAGTTGGTTCCCCACCATGGCTGTGTGCCACCACTGCACTTGTGTGGGCATCACAACAAGTCATTTGCTGCTAAGTAGGTTAGACCATGTGTTGCTTCGACAGATATTGGTCAATTTCCCCCAGTCGCCCATGTAGCACCTTCTGGCACTAGACACGCTGACTGTCTGGGGACTGACTGACTTCCAACTGCCAGCCATGCCATTCTAACTTGCATGTCAATCACATAAGGTATCTTCAGCAGTAGGGTCTTACCACTAGCCTTTGGTGGGTCATCAAGTCCTCTGACAGAAATCTGTCTGTCTTTTAGGAAACCTTGTAGGTCTCACTGATCAAAAGCTCATTGTGGATGATAGCCCCATGCTGGTTCTGGGAGTTACAGGTCAGTGCCCACAAAGAAAATGAAGAAAAAGATAACTAATATACAAGAGTTAGAGATAAGAGAGAGAGAGACAGGGAGAGGGGAAGTGAGGGAGGGAAGATGTAGGAGATTAAGGTTAGTCTTAATCTTACCCTCTCCAGTGTCTTGTGGTTCAGGTGTTCCCTGTAAGGGCCTGGTGAAGGATCAGCCATTTGGTCTATCTTTTAGTAAGTAGAAGATTATGGTACCATTGCCGTTTGGGTCTAGATTTGTGTTTCCCACCCCTTTGATGCCCTCCCCTCCCTCCCCTTCCATCCTAGTGTCTAATCTAGGAGATACTTGCTGGGTATGTAAGGTATCTTCGGTAGATTCAGGTTAGGTGCTGTAGATGAGTGAGACTATGTGGCGATTTTTTTTCTGTGATTGGGTGAGTTCACTGAGAATGATCTGTTCCAGGTTCAACCATTTTTCCTCAAATTTCATTGTGTCATTTTTTCTTACTGCTGTATAGAATTCCATTGTGTAGATATACCACATCTTAGTTATCCATTCTTTGATAAAGGCCCAAACAATATACGCTGGAAAAAAGACAGCATCTTCAACAAATGGTGCTGGACAAACTGGATAACCATATGCAGGAAACTAAAACTTGACCCACACATTTCACCATGCACTACACTCAAGTCCAAATGGATCAAAGATCTCAATATAAGACCAGAAACTCGAATACTACTGGAAGAAAATTTAGGAAGTACATTCCATGATATAGGAATGGAAAAAGACTTCCTGAACAAAACCCCAGTAGCTCATGAACTTAAACCATCACTCAACCAATGGGACCACATGAAGCTGAGGAGTTTCTTTACAGACAAGCATACAATTAGCAAAGCCAATAGATTACCCACAGAATGGGAGAAAATATTTGTGGGTTATCCAACTGATAGAGGACTAATCTCTAGAATCTACAAAGAACTCAAAAATCTAAACAGTAAGAAGTCAAACACCCCACTCACAAGATGGGGCAAAGAGCTGAACAGGCAGTTCACAGAGGAAGAAATAGAAATGGCAAACATACACTTAAGAAAATGTTCAGCATCCCTAATCATCAGAGAAATGCAAATTAAAACAACTATGAGATTCCACCTTACCCCAATAAGGATAGCAAGCATCAAAAAATCAAATAAAAACAAATGCTGGCGAGGATGTGGAGAAGTAGGAACACTCATCCACTGCTGGTGGGAGTATATCTTCACCAGTGATTCCACTAGCAGAAGCCAAGCATCTAGAATCTACAAAGAACTGAAAAAAAAAAAAACTAAATAAAAAACCCAAACATCCCACTCCAAAAGTGGGGCAGAGAACTGAAAAGGGAGTTCACAAAAGAAGAATTACAAATGACTAACACACACTTAGAAAAACTTTCAACAGCTCTAACCATAAGGGACATGCAAATTAAAACAACTATAGATTCTACTTTACCCAGTAAGGATAGCTAACATAAAAAAAAATCAAATGAAAACAAATATTGGTGAGGATATGGAGAAATAGGAATACTCATTCACTGTTGGGGCTAATGTAAGCTGGTACAACCAATATGGAAATCAATATGGAGGCTCCTGAAAGGATGAATATAGAGTTAAAGCAGACCCTGTTATTCCCTTCCTGGGTACATACCCTAAAAGCTTCACACCTCAGTTCAGAGATATTTGTTCAACCATGTTTATAGTTGCTCAATTCATAATGGCTTAGAACTAGAAACACCCCAGATGCACAGCATTGGAAGAATGGATAACCAAGATGTGGTATAAATACATGATGGAATTCTACTCAGCAGTAAGAAAAAATAATGACACAATGAAATTTGTAGAAAAATAGTCAAACTTGGCACAGATAATACTAAGCAAACTTACACAATCACAGAAAGACAATCATCACATGGTCTCAATTCATCTGCAGTTCCTAACCTAGATCAGCCCAAAATGCTGACTTATCTGAATGGCATCTTAGGGCTTGGACAATAGCGAAGGTAGGACTTGGAGGAAGGGAAAGGGTACACAAAACTGAACCCAAATTGAACTGGTACCATAGAATTCTATATCCTGGAGTCAGACTGAAAAGTTGGACCCTCATCAGGACCTTAGAGGGAGCACCTGAATCAAAGGGTGCTGGAGAGGATGAGATGAAGCTTTACCTTATATTTCTCCTGTTTCACTTTTTTTTTTCTTTTTCTTTTTTCTTTCACCTTGGCACTGGCCTGTAGTTCCCTGTACCAGGATGCAGTTAACATCCACAATGAGCTGTTGATCAGAGAGAACAATAAGGTTTTCCAAAACAAACAAGACAGACTTCTGTCAGAGAACTTAATTACCCACCAGAGGTTAATGGTAAGGCCCTACTGCTGAAGACACCATATGCTGTTGACCTGGACCATGGATAGACCTTGTTTGAATCTGAAAGAGAACCAGTTCCGTACAGTTAGTCAATCTAATGTTGGAATGAGTTACATGAGCTACCGGGGGAAAGTAGCCAACATCTGTTTGAGCAACACAAAGTCTAAGTGACTGAGGAGCAAACAACCAGACATTGCTCACACAAGTGCAGTAGTGGCACACAGCCATGGTTGGTAACCAACTGCTGTTGGATTGGCTAACAGATTCTCTTAGTGGAAAGGAAACCATATCATGAACTGGAAAATAAGTCAGAATCATATCCAGATAATGATTCTGCTTTTGATTGTAAAACTCCCACTAACCTTGGGCTCTAGGAGGTACTACACCCTTTAAATTCTTTCTAAATTAATAATTTTTATCCCATTTAACCAGTGCTGACTTCACTCTCCATTGGAGATTCTGCTTCTCTTTTTCAGATGGAAACTGGACTTGAGATAAATGATCCAGTGCACTCCACTCCAGTCCCAACTGAAACGACAGAAGAAATTGGCAAATGAGCAAGAGTGTTGCTTTCTCTGTGAACATGATATCAGCACAAGGGTGAAGGAGATAAACACTGTGGACACTCAACATCTACCAAAGCTGATATCCAGAGGTTCCTAAGAGCCCATCACTGAAGTAGACTTAAAATGCACCCCACATGGCTCAGGGGATTTTGTGGAATAGGAGGCAGAAAGATTGTTAGAGCTATAAGGTGGGACATTATGCACAGTGACATTGCCTCTCCCCCATAACTGACTGTTGCCACCACAGTGCATGACCCACAATCCCCAGTGGGTTGACCTGCATCCCCAACAAGGAGGGCCTCTTTGGAAAGGAGGCAGGGATAAGAGAAATAATAGTACCAACTTGTGTTGTTTACTTAATAAGTGTGTCCATATCTAATACAGATAAATTTTAAAATAAGGTTATTTCAAACACTTTTGTAGTTCAACTTTTACTCCCTATATTACAGAGATGTTTAAGTGTCTGCAAGTAATTTAGTTTTGTCTAAACACATATAACATATATTGATTTACATACACAATTATTGCTTCAAGATTTTTTTCTCATATACTTTTTTCTTGACAAAGTTATGTCAGAGTAGGTTCAGTATTTCTATCATATGCTTTAATAATCATATTTTTAAGGGGAATTAGTTTAGGTCAAGGGTCAGAAGCACTTTTTTGTTTAAGGGAGATTTTAAGCTTTCCAGGCCATACAAAAATTATGTGAACAGATGTGGCTGTTTTTATAGACAATGGCTTAAAAGATAGGCAGCTGGTCAAATTTATTTCATGTGTTGAGATTTGTGAAACCTATGTTTTCAGCAATATTACAGTAAGGCAAACAGGACTGACAAAATATTCTCATACTGATTATTTCCCAAAAAGTCTGCAAAAAGTTTATATGCAGTAATTATTTTGAACATCAGATTCCAGTGCAGGAGAGAAGTTGATGTGCAAATTTCATTTTTATAATTTTAATGAGCTTATTTATTGACATATAATCCTATATGTAAATAATGTATTTTGATTACTTTCACACCCATCACTTTCTCTTATCAACTTCCCATTCCTGTTGAACTCCTTTCCTGAAACTAGCTTCCCTTCTGAATTACACAATAAAGAATAAGGATTATTTCACTGTCTACACTGAAACACAACCTATTCATTGAAAATTATTGAGTATTAATTTCTGATCATATGTCACATGACACAAAAACAGTGTCAATTTGGTCCAGGGAAAAATATATCACTATAGTTCATGAAGACAGATTATCACCCTCTAATCCACCAAACTGAATGCTGTAGAAGCAGGGCAATGAGACAGCTGGATTCCTTTAGGAAGTATAATATACATCATGCTCTACTTCTTTAAGATGCACTGGTCATTGATCATGAACAATGAATGATGCTTAATTGATGATTAACTTTCAATCATTCACATTGATAACTTCCTTCCCTTGTAGAGAACAATGAAGGGATATAAAGGTGAGGGAGAAAAGAATGTGTGTATATGTGTGTGAGAGAGTGAAAGAAATAGAGATTATCTTTCAGAGCAGTTCACTACATTTGGTAGTGATTTTGTCAATGTTACTTACCCTTCCCTTTTGGAGAAATCAAGAAGAGCATAAAGGGAGAAAGGAATGAGATAGATTGCTTATCTTTCAAAGCAGTTTATAACATTCAAAATTGCCTTATTCAATACCAATTACTCTTTCCTCTGAGATTTAGCCTTCCCTCTTCAGGATTTATTTCACATATGGCAAATTTATAGTATTCCATTTCCCATATTTGGGATTTGGAAGATGTGATCTTTTAAAATCCAACTTTATTTAAAGTCTGCCCCTTGTCATCCTAAAGGAGTTAATGAATCAAAAGTAAAATCTCAAACTTGGTTAAATAGGTTTACTCAAAGGATTAGGGTCAACACTAAAAAGTTTATCTATAATTTCTTACCAATATTAATGCCATAAATTCCTTTCTTCTCTGACTTACATGTCCACATGCCTCTCCTCTGATATTCTTCCATACCACAACCATCATTGAAATGAAGTGTAAGGGCTGGAGAAATGGATTAGGGGGCAAGAGTGCTCGATGTCAAAGTATGAGGGCCTTAGTTATATCTGAAACACCCAAGAGAAAAGCTTGGCATGGCCATATATGTCTATAGTCCCAGCAAAGAGTGGAGCAGGGACATGAAAATAGCTGAGGCTCACTCATCAGCCAGTGTAATGGAGAAATAGCTCCAGGTACATTGAAAGATTCCCTCTCAAGGAAATATGATGGGAGTTTGATAGGGGAAGATACCTGACATTCTCCTCTGGTCTCTGCATGAATGTGCATGGAACATGCATATCTGCACACATATACATATATGTGACATGTGTACAGATGCATACACACACACACACACACACACACACACACACACACATAGTTTTGACTATTCACTGTTCATTGCAGATTCATGACATTGATTTTGCTAGATTGAGTCCAAGTGCTGAATTGTAATTCTCTATTCACCTCCATTTCATTTTTCACCAGGAATGCGCTTTTCCTCTGCTTCAGGCAGTTATTGGTCTAACAGCCACTAAGGCTTACCTTTGTGTTTAAGATTTTCTGAACCTGATGTGATTTCCTTAGCCAGCACCTTACTCTGCTCAACTAATTGCCCCTCATTCTTGAGACATCCTTAGATCCCTCAAAAAATCTTTGACTGATCAATTCCTATCTTTGATACTTTACTTACAAAATACATTCCTATTCAGATGATATAATTTTTTCAATAAACTGTCAACAACCTTTTTTTTCTCTGTGAACTTTTTTTTTTACATTTTTCTTTTTTTTCAGAATCTCAATAGAATACTTTAAGAAAAAAGGATTCTATTTTGTCCCTAGTTTTTTTTTTTAAATGGGAATAATTAAAGGAAATGGAACATAATAAGGAATATTAACTTCCAAACAATAATTTCTAAAATGAGAAAAAAAATCTTAAGTGCTGAGGACTAACAACAATTCAGAATATTTTAAAGTAATGCATGCTACTTTTTAGTTATATTTGTTATTTTATTATTTACTATTTATTTTTAATTAGATATGGACATTTTGTATATAAACATCACATGTTGGTACCATATTTTCCCTCCTACCACTCCTTTTCTGAAGAGGTCTTCCTCTCTGGGGATGCAGGTCAACCCCATGGGGATTGTGGGTCATGCATTATTGAGGCAGCAGTCAGTTATGGGAGAGAGGCAATGTCTCTGTGCAAAATGTCCCAACTTGTGGCTCTAACAATCTTTCCACCCCCTCTTCTGCAAAATTCCCTGAGCCATACTGGGAGCATTTTAAGTCTACTTCAGTGATGAGCAATTAGGAGCATCTGATTGTCTTGTTTGGTAAGTGTCCTCCATCACCTGTGTGCTGATATCAGCTTAACTAAGACAGCAGCATTCTTGCTCATTTCCCCAGTTCCTCTGTGGTTTCAACTGGATCCAGGGTGGAGTGCTCTGGGTCGTTTCTCTCAAGTCCTGTTCCCATCTGAAAAAGAGAAGCAGAGTCTCCAAGGGAGAGTGAAGTTAGTTCCAGCTAAATGGGATAACCATTATTAATTTAGAGAGAATTATAAGGGTTTAGACACTTTGATAGTTTACAGTTAGTGGAAGCTTGACAATGGAAAGCAGAATTATTTTCTGAATATGATTCTAACTTATTTCCCAGTTCCATATATGGTTTTCTTTCCACTGAGTGGATCTGTAAGCCAATACAAGAGCAGTTGATTACCCACCATGGCTGTATACCACTAATGCACTTGTGTGAGCATCACATCAGGTTATTTCCTTCTGAGTTACTTAGACTTTGAGTTGCTTGGGCAGATGTTGGCCACTTTCCCCTTGTAGCTCAAGTAGTGTCTTTCAGCACTAGATGGGCTAATTATCTGAGGATGAGCTCTCCTCCAGATTTCAAACAGGGCTTGCCATTGTCCCTGCCAACAGTGATTGGTGTCTTCAGCAGTAGGGTCTAACCATTAACCTCTGGTGGGGAATCAAGTGCTCTGACAGAAGTCTCTCTTCCCTGATTTGGGAGATCTAGTATGTCTCTCTGATCAACAACTCATTGGAGACGTAGACCACATCCTGGTACAAGGAATTACAAGCTAGTGCCAAGGAAAAAGAAAAAAGAAAAAGCCAGAGAAAAAGGAGAAATTTAAGGTTAGGTTTCGTCTTACTCTCTTCAGGTCCCATCAATTCAGGGGCTCCCTGTAAGGTTTGCTTGAGGGTTTTACCTTTTAGTCTGATTTCAAGAATATAGCATTAATATATGGCTATGAACATTAAGAGAAGTGCTTACTAGGCATTTGGTGAGCATAGTACACATATTTAGCCAGACAGCAGCAGATGTTACACCCTTAGGGCTCATGACTACCCCTGTTTTAGGTTTTCATTATCCAGTCAAATTTAAGGGTGGTTGGTTTCCCCCATAACAGAAGTGTCACTATTGTACCCACTGGCTCATTTGGCCTGGCTGGCCAAATATAAGAAATGCAGTGTCTACTGTTGGGTATCTTCATTGGTGATTTGTCTGTCTCCCATTGAACTACCTGCAGCATGGCTTTTTCCATCTTTCTCTCAACTGGCCTAAAGGGAGGACGTTTTCAGCTCAGCTCCAGCAGGATTTCTCAGTGACCTTGCAGCCCAAGTATGTGGAGTCTTCAGCAATAAGGACTTGCTATCTATTCCTGGTGGGAAACCAAGGGCCAAGGCAATGGCCTGTAATGTTTTGGGGGTATCAGGAACCTCCATGGCCAACAACTCACTGGAAGGTATCCCATCCCTGGCACTGAAAATTTTCTAGTAACAATCTATGGCTCCTGCGTGTTCCATTGTGCAAAAAGGTAGGTTTCCATATGACTTATTTATATCCTCTTAAATTTTGATTAGCCCTCCCTCCACCTTTCCCTTACTCAGTCTCTTCCCCTAACCTCACTTAGGCCTTATCACCCCCATTAATCTGTTCTTCTACTTACGTATATGCAATACTATCCTATTAATTCCCCCTCCCTCCCTTTCTATTCCATTTATATCTCCTTTCTAGCTTACTGGCCTCTGCTACTGAGTTTTCTTCCTACTCACACAGAAGTCCAATCATCTGTATGTAGGATCCACATATGAGAGAGAACATGCAATGTTTGGCTTCATGGGCCTGGGTTATCTCACTTAGTATAATCCTTTCCAGATCCATCCATGCTTCTGCAAATTTCATCACTTCGTTTTTCTTTACCGCTGAGTAGAACTCCATTGTGTAAATGTGCCACATCTTCATTATCCACTCATCTGTTGAGGGACATCTTGGCTGTTTCCATTTCCTAGCTATTGTGAATTCTAAATTCATTAGGGGTACAGACATAGTTTTCTTTCCATGTTGTATCTCTGACTGGTTTTGATATTACAGTGATGCTAGCTTCATAAAAGGAGTCAGAGAGGAATCCCTGGTCTCTGATTATGTAGAATAGTTTGAGAAAAATTGGTTTCATTTCTTCTATGAAGCTTTGATAGAATTCAGCTGAGAAGCCATCTGGTCCTGGAATTTTCTTTTGGAGAGGTTTTTGATTACCTTCAATCTCCATGGATGTGATAGGTCTGTTTAGGATATTAATCTGCTCTGAATTTAGTTTTGGTAAGTGGTATGTGTCTAGGAATTCATCTATTTCTTCCAGATTATTTTATTTTGTGGAGTAGAGGTTTTGGAAATATGCTTTGATGATTCTTCCAATTTCATTGATGTCTGTAGTGATCTCTCCTTTTTCACTTCTGATTTTGTTAATTTGAGATATCTCTTTTTTGTGCTTGATCACTTTGGCCATGGGTTTGTCAATCCTGTTGATTTTTTCAAATAACCATGTCTTCATTTCATTCATCTTTTAAAATTGTTTCCCTAGTTTCCAATTCATTAATTCCTGCTCTAATCTTGATTATTTTCTTCTATCTGGAGCTGTTTGGGTTGGATAATTCTTGTTTTTCCGGCACCTTTATGTGGACAGTCAGGTTATTGATTTGTCATATCTTTTTCTTTGTAATGAAGGTATTTATGGCTATGAATTTTCCCCTTATGACTGCCTTCATTGAGGCCCATAAGTTTTGGTAGATTGTGATTTCATTATCATTCAAATCTAGGAATTTTACAATTTCTTTTTTGAATTCTTCCATGACCCATTCATTGTTTAAAAGTGTGTTGTTTAATCTCCAGGAGTTGGTGTCACTCTTGATGTGTCTTTTGTTCTTAACTTCTAGCTTTAATGCATTGTGATATGACATGGACCAGGAAGTTACTTCAGTTTTCTTGACTTTATGAAGGCATGTCTTATTGAGTAATATATGGACAATTTTGGAGAAGTTTCCTTGAGCGTCTGAGAAGAAGCAGTGTGGAAAGTTCTGTAGATATCCTTTAGGTCTAGCTGATCTACAATGTTGTTGAGCTCTATTATTTTCCTGTTGATTTTCTGATTGTATGATCTGTCTATTGATGATAGTAGAGTACTGAAGTCTACAACTATGATGGTATTGGTGTTTATTTCTGTTTTATTGTTGAGTACATTTTTTTTTTATAAACTGTGATGCTCCTGTGTTTGGGCACATATATTTATGATTGTGATGTGCTCATGTTGGATAAATCCCTTGATGAGTAAGAAGTGGCCCTCTTTGTCCTTTTTGATTACTTTTAGTTTGATGTCTATTTTATCACATATTAATATAGCAACACCCACATGCTTTTTATTTCTATTTGCTTAAATATCATTTTCCACCCTTTCACCCTGAGAAAGTGTTTATCTTTAGTGGTGAGGTGGGTTTCTTGAAGACAGAAAATAGAAGGGTCCAATTTTTTTATCCATGCTGATAGCCTGTGTCTTTTGATGGATGAGTTAAGACCATTAATATTTAAGTTTATGACTGTGAGATTTTATTCAATCCCTGCAATGATGAGGTGTTTCACGTGGCTGGGTGCTTACTTGTGTTATAAACTGTTTTGAGTCTAGTCTATTTTGGTTATTGTGATCTTCTTCTTGCTGGATCCTGAGATTGGTTGTTTGACTGTTCTTTGTGGAGTATTCCCTCAAGTGTTCTCTGTAGCTTTGGTTTTGTTTTCATATAATTATAGAGTTGATGTTTTTCTTTCAACATCTATTATGAGGAATACTTTTTCTGGGTAAAGTAGCTTGGGTTGGAAGCGATGGCTTTTCAAACTATGAAGTACTCCATTGCAGGGCCTTCTGGCTTTCAGGATTTCCACTGAGAAATGTGATGTTATTCTAATGGTATTTCCTTTGTATGTTGTGAATTGCTTCTCTATTGCTGCTTTTAACACTCTCTCTATGTTTTTGTTGTTAAGGGTTTTAACTATGATGTGTCTTCGAGAGTTTCTTCTTTTGTCCTGCCTGTTTGGTGTTCTGTAGGCTTCTTGTATCTGTATGGGCCTTTCTTTTGCAATTTCACAATATTTTCTTCAATAATTTGTTGAGCATGTTTTCTATGCCTCTGGCCTGGATTTGCTCTCCTTCTGGTATGCCCATGATCTGGACATTTGGTTGTTTTAGAGTGTACCACAGTTCCTTTGTATTCAGTTCACTTGACTTTTGGAATTCGCAAAGGTTTTGGCCTCCTCATCAATTTCTTCTGTCCTATCTCCCAGGTCAGAGATTCTGTCTTGCAAATGAGTAACTCTGTTGGTGAGTGGTTCTAGAGAGGTTTACATAATTATATTTGATTTTTGTTTTCTATTATTTTGTTTTATATAATTTCCATCTCTTTTTTCAGGTATGATTTCCATTCAAATTCTGATATTATTGATGCTTCTTGTAGTTCATTCTTGCATTTAATCAAGTCTTCATTAAATTTAATCAAGAGGTTGTTGAGGTCTTCCATTTCTTGACTTTCCTTCAATTTATTCATAGCTGTTTGGAAAGTTCTAATGTTTTCTTTATTCAAGTGAAGCCTACTGTCAAAACCGAATGCTCAAGGAGACAATTCTGTTAAATTTCATTGATACAATTATTGGTTCTTTGATAGTTTTCTTCAAGTTCAGCAATTTTTTTTTTTTTTTTGAAATCGTGGTCTCATTGGTTGTTGTGTTTTCATTTTGGGAATGAATTTCTGTTGATTTCTATGTGATTTCAGTGGAGGCTTCATTAGTAGGACTAGGCATCCTTGGTGGAGATCTCTCAGTTTTCTGACTTTCATTGGCTTTTTTGCATTGTTGTCTAACCATTTTAGGAAGACTCTTTATTTTATTGAAGAGGAAGCAAGTTTGTGTCCTTTGGCCCATTGACCCTCTGACTCAGGTGAACAGGGATGTTGGTTCTTAGTGGCCAGTCAAGATACCAAAGCAAAAAACCTGATTCCACAGCTCATACAGGAGCCAGGCCTTCCCATGCAAGGCACAATGCGATCTACCAGGACCAGGGGAGTAGGAGGAATAAGGGAACCAGGATCTGGCCTGGTTCATGATAGCCCTCCAGGACATGGACCATTGCAGGCAACCTAGACAGGGGAGGTGGGAGGAACCCAGATACAGGAGTCTGGTCTAGTCAAAGGGCCATGGCCTCCCACACACGGATGTGCAAGGAACTCAGACTTGGGCCATGGGTGGGGATCAGAAATTGGTCTGGCCCACTCACTCCAGACTGCCGTGCCTGCCCACATGCTGATTGTGAAAGGAACTCAGACCCAAGTGGTGGGAAGGGACCATAAATCTGTATTTGTTATTTTCAAACTGTAGTTCAGTATTACATACTGGAAATTACTTTAAAGAGCAGGCAAAAATTATTCGTAACATATGTGTTGAAATAAAATGCTTTGGAAATATTGGAGAGTGCTTAAATACAGTATATTCCTGAAGAGTTGTGTGAACTGTTTCTGAGGAAACATGAACAAAGTTCTACTTACCCCTTCTAGGGTGCAAAATAGAAACAAAGAGCAATTCCATCCAGCTGTGCATGGTGAACCCAGGAATGGAAGTTGAGATCACACAGAGGTGCATTGGTGACTCATGGGTGGCTATAGCACTTAAGAAACTGTCTCTCTCTCCTGTAGTAAAATTTCTGCTTATCTTAAGAAAGGGGTGATCCTATGTGACCCCTCTCCCCCAGTACCCATGCTCATGGGTCAGTCTTATGTATGTCCCCTGCAGGTCATCAAGACTGATGAGAGTTCAGGAGGCAACAGCTGTATCTTGCTCTGAGGACAGACTTCCACACTAACATTTTCTGCACAGTTTGTATACTTGGCACTTTAAAGAGGACAATTTTCTTCAAAGTTTTTAAAGTTAGTAAAAATGCTAACTGTAAATGTGTTCTTTATGTAAGCATTTAAAATTATGTGGTAATGAGATTTTCCTCCTTTTTGAATTCTTATCCTGATACCATAAATCCTTGATATTTCACTAGGAGTACTATCATGTTTAGTATTCTCAAGATAAAAATTATCAGTTTTAGAATAGACACAATCCCCCACAGTTCTAATCAATGAAATTCAGCTATGTTTAGCAAGTCTCTTGTGTGGTTTAATTCTTAACCAAATGAAGATTAGATAATTACCAAAAAAAAAACGGCCATGGTCATTTTTTTTTCTATTTACTTTGAAACAAAAGCATGAAACTTTGAATACAAAATACAATTTTAGGCTTATTTTAAAAGGAGACTTTGTGAATTTTAAAAACAAACTTGAGGAGAGGAAGAGGCCTTTAAGTGCTAAGCTGTCAATCCAGAGATAATAATAACATATGTCTTGGAACACTGCTGGCCCAGAAATGTTATAATGTCAGAAGTAAATGGCTTCACTCATTCTGGTAGTTTTATTGCTTCTGGCATGTTATGATTAGAAATGTGTATGGCTTTAAAACCAAAAAGATTGAATTGCTCAGCACACTATGAACTACAAGTCCTGGGCCAAGTGGAAGCTTAATCAGCACTTTTCTGTTTCTAAATGTAAATGGTATGTTGCAGTGTCCTGTAAATGATGCTGTTTATCATCTACTGTCAGAAGATGCTGCTGAAAGATGCATTTCCATTTGTTTCCTTACTCTAGTTTGATTGGTAAAATCAGATTTAAACAGTGGATGTGATTGAATGTAAATTCCAAGAACAGAACAAGCAAATGATATTTATGATAACTGGGACAAAGTCTAGAAATGTTATTGCCACTCAGCTTTTTGATTTTGAAAGCATTATGTACCTATAACTTTACATTGAAATAATTAATCTGTATGTAATGAATTTCTAGTAATTATAGACATTAATATTATAAAACATTATCTCCGCTAAAATGTTCTTATTGTACACTGCAATATGCATATTGAGTTACTAGAATCATCTTTCTCTCATAGTACTAATAATAATTTAAAATTATCCTAATGTGATGGAGGTGGTGCTTTGATTTATACATATATTTTTTTAAAAAAAATTATCATGAGTATTCATTCTTTGCTGGTTGTAAAAGAACATGGTAATATATGAACAGAAAACTATTTGGTAAATTGCCACAGACACACAAAGATTAAAAAAAAAAAGCATTATTTACTTGGACTATTTTCTCATCAATTGCACTCAATCTGAAATCAATGTAAACTAAATATACATGGCAAATGTGTGGAATCTTCAATGCTTCAGTTTGAATATTGTAGTATAATATTTTAAGATTACCAGGTTTGGAAGTTAGGAAAGTTCCATTCTTAGTATCCATGTAAGTAAATATACATTTCAGAGATTCTCTGTTACCCATGAATTGGAAGAAAATGACATTTTATCCTATTATGACCATATGAAAAGTTTTGGAATATCTGTTAACACATTTTAACTCTCAGTCATTCAAATTATATAGTGATCATCAGCGAAACAGAGCTTGTAGTGCTTGAGAAACTAAGAGACCTATGAAAGAATCATTACTTGATATATATATATATATATATATATATATATATATATATATAGAGAGAGAGAGAGAGAGAGAGAGAGAGAGAGAGAGAGAGACAGACAGACAGACAAGTTTGCAATAAAGTCATATATTAAAGTTCTCAATAAAGGTTAAAAATAATAATAGTTTAAAATTTTAACCACTGTAAGACACCTAGTGTTTCCTTTCAAGATCTTTCTCTTAGTTGAGAGGTTTAGAAGAATGTGAAAATTATCTGAGAAATCCTAATTCTATGGAATGGGATTCACTGTGAAGATTCAGCAAGCCAGTCAAGGCCTTGAGTGGCATCCCAACAATACTTTACATTCTGTTTGACCCATTGCCCTTGTTGAATATGTCCTTGCATCAAATCTCAGATCCTGGAGCAACCAGCTCTAGGAAGACTGTTTTTTGTTTGTTCATTTTGATATTTGGAAGTAAGGTCTCATTCTAGCCCATGCTGACCTGAAACTCCTTCTGCAGCCTAGGGCTTAGAATTGACAGGGATCCTCCTACCTCTACAGTGAGTAGATATAGAAATGCTAGACACTTTTCCATGGAGTGCTTCATTAAATATATAGAATATAATATCTGCATTTGTGCACAGTCTAGGGAAGGACTTCAGACAAGGAACTTTCCTAGTATCTTAAGACACTGATGCATTTAAAAAATTCATTTAATTTTGTTTAAATCACTCTTTCCACATGCTAGTGTTGAGTTGATGAAACTCTTCTTTGACCTATTGTCTTAATATATACAAAAAATGACAAAAACATTCTCTCCTGTAGGCTGTAACATTTTAGGGTACATTTTTTTTTATTGTCAATACCAATTTATAAAGAAATGATAACATACCTATGCCATTGGTAGACTTTTACATTGCTGAAATTTGCCTTTAGGCAATTTAAGGCTCTGGAAAATAACAGTACTTTAGATTAAATATCACTTAGAAAGATAGAAATATAATCAAAAATTCATACAATTAAAATATGTTTTTATGAAATCATATTTCATATATTTTCTATTTATTTTCTTATTCAGAAAGCAAGGCCGATGGTAATTTCCCTGATTCCTATCTACAAACAAATATGAACAGCTTGCATAATGCATTTTCAAACGAGTTTTATAAGTGTAATGAATGAATAAAATAGTGAAGAAAGTTTGAAGGTAAATTTGTTCTCCAAGTATATGTTAATTCACTATAATAATGCTTAGCAATATAACTACCACTGCACCCAACAACACCATACCTTGTTGTTCAAGTGTACTTTTGTGCTTGATGTACTAGAGAGTATTCTATGAGATTTACTTAAAATTAGAAAATTCTTCCATAGTGTAGCAAATGGCATAATGTTAAAATATGAATATGAAAGAAAATGTATAACACAGAAGCAAGGTGTGAAAACTGCATATCATGGACTATGTCTGTGTTGAGATCTATATATTCTCTTCCACATTGAGAAATAATTTTGTCTTTATTAATGCATTCAGACTAGGAAACCAAATCAAAAAGATTTCATTAGCAGCTGATCAGCATTTATGTACACTCCTCCCACATACAACTTTAGTGCATAAGATAATATCAGTACTAATGGGAGTGTGGAAGAAACACAATATATTGAAGCTATCTTGGATCATCAGGGTGGTAATAGCACAGCTAGGAAACTAGGTATGGCATTTGGATATTTAATGAAAGCCTGTTGGTTTCAAGAAACATTAGTTAAGAGAAACCTTCCCTAAATAATATTCATTGAACCCTTTCAAGTGATTATTTGGTAAAATAGATATGAATAGAGGAACATAAGTCTCACAAAGCTATGAAAATAAAAAGAAATTCACACATTTATTTATTTATTTATTTATTTGAGAAAGAGAGAGAAAGAAAATGGGCACACCAAGGCCTCTTGCCACTGCAAATGAATTCCATACACATGCACCACCTTGAGAATCTGGCTTAATGATAAAAGAAATAAACAAGTTCAAAATAGTTAAGAGAAGCAAAGGGTAAGAATGGAACAGGCTAAAAAATACGATGAGACTTGATTTCAAGAATATAATACCAAGGTGGATCTGTTATGTAAGAAATTAAATGAGAGACATTGAAGAGAATATGCATACAGACAGTGCTCAATCCCTTATTATCCTATGACTTCTAGACCAACTATGGAAACAAAGAAGATAGTTTTTTTTTTTTTCTTAGAGTCAAGTCTATAAAACATTATCCAAAAGTCAGCGTACTAGGATGAAACATTATAATACACTATCGGTCATCTTTTTTGATGGCAAAATTCTGGAGAGTCCCTACATACTACCTGCCATGCCATTCTTCAGTGCAGAATAAAATTCAAATTCTGCTCTTAGAAATAGATTAACATTCACAGAGCACATAAACATGAAAAACATTTCATAATACACTTCATAAAGCCTATCACTAAAATAGGGTGAAAAGAATTAAATTTTTAACATGGAGAAGGAAAAAGCTATATTGAATTCACATCATCAGAAAAAAAAATCTAACCATAGAAAAATGTGATTTTTCTGTAGAAAATAAAATGATAAATAAGTGACTTAAAAATTTGAAGAGATGAATGAGTAATATATAAATTGAGGGCAATTTCTAGAAGTTAAGGTAAATTAAAGACATAAAGCTACTATCTGATAGTAAAATTGACAAATAACCTGGGTGGTGCTCATTAGTATAGAACAGGATTAAGCGCTTGTGCATGCATAGACATTTTACCTAAATAAACTGATTTTCCGTGTATTCTTGGAATGAGGATAATAACACAGACATGCACAGAAGGACCAGATGTCAATAGAAGATCAAGCAAAAAAGATAATGAAATCAGTTAATGGGACAATTGGAATGAGGAGAAATCATTTGTTGATAGTCACATTGTGTGCTGGGAGATCATAAAGATAACATAAGTACTGAGAAGTCAATATAAAACAGTTAGAAAATATGCATGAAATACAAATTAATTTTTCCATAGTAGAGTAACTATAACTTGTTTTGGTTTGCACTGAACCATGTGTGCATTGTGGTCATAGTTTGAGTATGTAATATTCCTTTGTATCAGTTACTATTCCATTGCTGTTAACAAATAAATACCTGACTTGAATAAGCATAAGGAGGGAAAGGAGGTGTTTTGGCTTCAGTTCCAAAGGATGAACTCAATCATGGCAGGAAGGGCATGGAAGACACGAGCAGAAGCAGAGCGCCAGGCCATAGTGCATCAGAGTCTGGAAGCAGAGAATAAGCAGGATGTGAACCCAGGTGGTACTGCCTAAAGGCCCATACCCAGTGACCTACTTCCTCTAGCACCACAACCTTCTTCATCACCTGGGAACCATGTGTCCGAACACATGAGCCTGTGGAGATCACTTTACATTCAATCAACAATACCCCCAACACGCCAATGTGTTTGAGTAGGTAGTAGCCAGAGAGTGGTATTGTTTTGTAAGGCTGGGCCTTGGAGGAAGTGTCTTCTAGGGGGTTGGATCTTTCAAGTTGTAGCCTGCCCTGATCCAGTTGTGATCAAGTTTCATAACAAGCTCCTGACCCACAGACAGGAAGGAAGTTGTCCTACCACTATGATGCCCATTATGAAACTGGAGTCAAAATCCTTTCTCTCTTAAGTAACTACTTGTTAAAGGATAGAATGCCTTTATAACACAGTAAAAGAAAATGTGAACTAAAGTCATTTTAATTGATAAAGAATAGTTGTAAAAGCAGGTGACAGCTTTTATGTCACCCATAATTTAAATACTTGTCAGATTTTTAATACGTTCATATCCATTAAAAAAAAAAAAGCCTGTGGAATACTCAGGAGCCATAGATCATTGTTAGAAAATTTTCAGTGCCAGGGATGGGATACCTCCAGTGAGTTGTTGGCCAGGGAGGTCCCTGATGCCCCCAAAACATTATAGTCCATTGCTGAGGCCCTTGGTTTCCCACCAGGAATAGACGGTAAGTCCTTATTGCTGAAGACTCCACATACTTGGGGTGCAAGGCCACTGAGAAATCCTGCTGGAACTGAGCTGATAACCTCCTCCATGTACAGCAGCTGACAGAAAGCTGGAAGAAGCCATTCTACATGTAGTTCAATGGGAGAAAGAGATATCACCAGTGAAGATACTCAACGGTGGACACTGCAAACCTTATAATTGGCCAGCCAGTCCAAATGAGCCTCAGGTGCAATAGTGGCACATCTGTCATGGTGGAAACCAACTGCCCTCCAATTGGACTGGAGGCCCGCTCCATGGGAGGGAATACATCCCTGATACTGAAAACTTAAAACAAGGGTAGTCATGAGCCCTAGGGGTGTAACATCTGCTGATGTCTGGAAAAATGTATATACTATGCTTATCAAACTGCCCAGTAAGCACTTCTCTTAATACTTATACCCTTATATTAACACTACTCTCACTTTGGGTAGAGAATCTTCTCTTTTCAGATGGCAGTGACCTGGGGATGACTCAGAAGGTATCATAGTGCTGGGAAGAAGTGACTGGAGTACTGAGTAACATCTCAATCACAACTTCCAAGGCTCAGGGTCTAATGCGGAAGAGATGGCAGAAAGAATGTAAGAGCCAAAGGAAGGGTAGGACTCCTTACAACGTGCTCCCTCCAGACATAAAATGGCCTGGATATCCATAACCTCATAGTGCCTGACACTACGTACACAAGACCATCATAAGAGGAGGAAAAGATCATGACATCAAAATAAAAGAGAGACTGATTAAGATGGGGAGGGGATATGATGGAGAATGGAATTTCAAAGGGGAAAGCAGGGGAGGCAGGGTATTACCATGGGATATTTTTTATGATCATGGAAAATGTTAATAAAAATTGAGAAAAAAAACAGCCTGGTATTTAGCATACTTTTTTCTGTTAGTTCAAGGCTTCTTTGTAGGCCTTTGGTTTAATAATTATATAATTTACATTTTTAATAAATATTAGCTAAAAGAATTATAATAAATAAATAAAACACTTTGGAAAGGAGACCTAAGTGCTCCCCCCCAAACTTTCTGTTCATTAGGAAAGACAGTGGTGTACCATGGAAAACAGTCATATACAACTTCAAGTTACAATTCTCTCACCTTCAAAAATTGTCCATAAAAGTGATATAAAATGCTTGCCACATTCACTCAGTTGGATACTGCAGAGATTAATGAGTTAATGTGGTACAAAGTGCTTTGAGCTACTCTTGTGAATGGTGCTTTACAGGGCTGTGTTATTGTAATTATTGTTCCCTTTCCCTCTAATGCCATACTTAAAGGATTTTGTACTAGAACAGAGAGTAACATTGCAGTATACAAAAGTTGTTTCAAAGTTATCTGTACCAAACTTGACTTTTAGCTATAGTTTTCATCATTTAATTTTAGTTTTCATGTTATCATTTGCTTCAATTGTAATTTAATATGCACATATAATGAATTAATGAGTTAATATAAATATCTGACCCTTGGTAAATAAGACACTACCTAATTTATATATATATACATACATACATTTTTTGAGGTAGGGTCTCACTCTAGCCCAGGCTGACCTGGAATACACTATGGAGTTTCAGGATAGCCTCAAACTCATGGCAATCCTCCTACCTCTGCCTCCCGAGTGATGGAATTAAAGGTATGTGCCACCATGCCCAGCCAAATAAATATTCTATATTAATAATATTTTAGTACAAGTACTTAGTAGAAATTGTTTTTGAAGCTGCATAAATGAAATTTGGTAAAGTACTTAGAAAAAAGTCAATTTAGGGGAATTCTCATCAAGGTGGCACCAGTCTAATCACGCTTCACCTTGTGGGGAAGGAAAGGCAAGATAGGTGGTATTTTAGGACCTGCAGATCCTAGCAGACCTCCAGTGGGAGGGTGCAGAGGAGAAAAGTAGAGAACCCCATGATTCCCATGTTCTTCGGTAGCCCATCAGTCCCCCAACTCCCTCAAATAGCTGTACCAGCCACTGTCCCAAACAACAGGCACAACCAGGTTCCACCTGCAGTACCCACAGGCTATGTGGGCCTAGGCCAGCAGGCTAGAATTGCCCCCTCCCTCCCTGGATTTTCCCACCACTAGGACCTCCTTCCCAGCCACACTCACCATCCTAGCCACTTCCTGCAGGCTATCAGGACCCAGGCCGGCAAGCTAGCATTCCCCCCTTCCTCCTGGGATTTCCCACCACTGGGACCTCTGTCCCAGCCATTACCTCCAGTCCCAGCCATCCTCCTGCCATGCACAGACAAGGTCGTCCTGCACTACCTGAAGGCTAAACAGACCCAAGCCAAACGGATAACATTTCCCTGTCCCTCAGCTTTGCCTCCCCTTCCCACTACTGGGACTAATGCCCATCCCTCCCCTGCTGTCACCTGATCCTCAGCAGTCCCATCCTCCTGCCCCTCTATGTCACAGGACCCTGCAGTCCCATCCATCCCCTGCTATATGGTCCCATAGGACCCGCTGTCCCATCCCCTCACCCTGCCTCATCACAAGGCCACCCAATCCCATCCTCTCCCCTCCCCCACCCTGCCTCAACACCAGTCTGATTTGTTGCATTCCCCAGAACCCTGTTCTCTGAGGCCATCTGACCAAACAGTCCCATACCCTGAACCACCACTGACTGTCATCCCCTTCACCAGGTCCTTAAGCCCCCATCAGAGCTTCACCGACTCCTCCTGTCTGAGTAGACAGGTCCCATTACCACTGGAATCCTAATTGAAGCAAACATAAAAGGGAATGATCACTGGATACACATCTAGGGTAAACTACAGCTTACTCCTTAATTAAATAATATTCCTACACTTTAATGGGCAGACCATAGTGCAAAAAGAATAACATGAAAAATCAAATGGAAGTAAATGCAACAAGGTTGCCCAGTCCCACAATGGAAATCTCTAATCAAAACATAGAAGAGATAAGAGGATTAGAACCCCAAAGTGAAGGCACAAGCTATGCAACCCTGGCCAAGCAATTTGCACAACTTGCAGAAAATCAACAAAGGTTAAAAAAGAATGTACAAATGCTGTCCTTGCTAGATTTTACCTAATAGAAAAGAACCAGGAAGGGGTTCCGATGATGGTGAAATATTCTGAAGGGGGGGGGGGGGGAAGAGGACTTGAATAACCAGCTGTCTAAGCTCAATGAAAATATAAATTCAAGGATGAATTCCAAGAAGCATTAAGAAAGTCAGAAAATAATGTAAAAAGGAAACTTGGCAGGGGGATGGATAGTATACATAAAATGGTAATAGAAAATACAAACCAAATTGAACAAGTCTAAACCTCTATAGAAGCTCTCAAGAAGAGTCAGTCATGTGTAGGATAGAAATTCAGAACTGGAAGACAAAACACTTCATGAGTCCAACATTTTGAATAAGTTAAAAAAATTGTGAACAGAACATGAGGAAACTGTAGGATACCCTTAAATGCCCTAACATTCAGGAATACAAAAAGGGGAAGAAATTCAAAACAAATGCAGGGAGAATTTATTAAACAAAACTTTGAAGAAAACTTTCCCACCCTCTCAAAAGAAAGTCCCATCAAGTTACAAGAAGCTAACAGAACTCCAAGTAGACTGGACCAAAGGAGAAGTTCTCCAAGACATATTATCATTAAGACTCTAAACATTAATGAGAAAGATAAAGTCCTAAAAGCAGCTAGCGAGAAACAACACATTACATATAAAGGTAACCCCATCAGAATTACTTCAGATTTCCCAATGGAAACCCTGAAAGCCAGAAGAGCAGGAATGGAACATTGTAATGTTTAAGAGCCTATGGCTTCCAACCCAAACTACTCTACCCAGAAAAAGTATCCCTCATAATTGATGGTGAAATAAAAAATTTCCATGGCAAAAGTTAACTCTACAACTTTATGAACACAAAGCCAAACCTACAGAGAGTACTTCAGAGAATTCTCCACACAGAAGAGTCAAATAACCAATCCCAAGTGCCCACAAGAATCAGATCACAATAACCAAACTTAGAGAAGGCACAAAAAACTACGAAGTCCAAGAAAACACCAAACCACATAAACCGCCACAATATGTCAGGGATGAAATCAAACTTCAGTTAGTATGCTAAACATTAGTGACCTTAATTCACCCATCAAAAGACATATGGTAACAGGACAGATCAGAAAATTAGACCCCTCAATCTGCTATTTTCAAGGAACCCACCTCACCACTAAAGACATACACCCCCTCAGGTTGAAAGGGTGGAAAATGACATTACAAGCAAACACAAGTAAGAAACAAGCAGGTGTTGCTATACTAATATCAGACAAAATAGACTTCAAACAAAAAGTATTAAAAAAAAATACAAACAAGGCCAAGTCTTACTTATGAAGGGAATGAACAAACATGAGGATATCACAATCATCAATCTTTATGCACCAAAAACAGGTGCACCTCAATTTATAAAACAAAAACTTACTTGACAACAAGACAGAAATAAACACCAATACCACCATAGTCAGGGACTTCAATTCTCCACTATCAGCAAACAGAAAATTAATAGAGAAGTAAGACTGTTCAACACCATAGATCAATTAGACCTATCAGACATCTACAGAACATTCTACCGAAAACCTACAGAATACACATTTTTCTCAGCAGCCCATGGAATATTCCCTAAAATAAATCATATACTTGGCTATAAAGCCTACCTCCATGTATTTAGTAAAATCAGCATAATTTCCTGCATGATATCAGACCACAATGCTGTAATGCTAGAAATCAACAACAAAATATGCACCAGGATTCCAACAGCTCCTGGAAACTGAAAAACACACTTTTAAACAACAAATTGGCAGTGGATGGAATAAAACATGAAATTACAAATTTTCTAGAATTGAATGTCAATGAGAACACATCATACCAAAATGTATGGGACCCAATGAAGGCAGTCCTTAGGGTAAAATTCACAGCACTAAATGTCTTCACAAGAAAGACAGAGAGATCCCAAATAAATAAACTAACAATCCATCTATAGGCATTGGAAAAACAAGAAGAATCCAACCCAAAAAGCTCTGGACAGAAAAAAAGAATCAAGATCAGAGCAGAAATTAATGAATTGGAAACTAAGAAAAACAATTAAGAAACTTGATGAGCCAGGAGTGGTGGTGCACGCCTTTAATCCCAGCACTTGGGAGGCAGAGGTAGGAGGATCACCGTGAGTTTGCGGCCACCCTGAGACTACATAGTGAATTCCAGGACAGCCTGGGCTAGAGTGAGACCCTACCTCGAAAAACAAAAAACAAAACAAAACAAAAAAAACAAAAAAACAAAAAAGAAACTTGATGAAACAAAGAGATGGTTCTTTGAAAAAAATAAACAAGATTGATAAACCCCTGGCCAATTTGATCATGTGAACAAAAGAGTAGCCTCAAAATAACAAAATTAAAAATAAAAAGGAGAGGTCACAAGAGACATAAGTGAAATTGGAAGAATTATCAGGACTTATTTCAGAAACCTCTACTCCACAAATTTGGATAATATGGAAGAAATGGATGAATTCCTGAGCAGACACCTCCTACCGAAGCTAAACTCAGAGCAGATTAATCTCCTTAAACAAAACTATCATACCAAGAGAGATTGAAAAGTAACTAAAAAAATTCCCCCAAAAGAAGAATCCAGGACCACAAGGCTTCTCAGCTTCATTCTAGCAAATCTTCATGGAAGAATTAAAAGTAATTTTTCTGAAACTTGGTCCAAATAATTGGAGAACAAGGAAAGCTCCCCAACTCCTTTTATGAGGCTAGTATCACCCTAATACCAAACAAGAGAGAGAGATGCCACAAGAAAAGGAAACTATAGGCCTATTTCCTTGATTTATTTAGACATAAATATCCTGAACAAAATCCTGATAAACTCAATTCAACAATATACCAAAAGCATTATCCACCTTGGCCAAGTAGGTTTTGTTTCAGGAATGCATGGTTGGTTCAACATATGGAAATCTGTCAATGTAATACACCACACAAATAAGCTTAAACACAAAAACAACATCATCATTTTAACAGATGCAGAAAAGGCCTTTGAGAAAATAAATCACTTCATGATCAAAACAGTGGATAGAATAGGCATGGATGGTTTATATCTCAACATAATAAAGGCTGCATATAAAGTTTCCAAAGCCCAAATAATAGTTAATGGAGAGAGACTGAAGGAATTATCATTGAGATCAGGAACAAGACAGGGGTGTCCACACTCAACATAGTACTAGAAGTTCTAGCTCAAGCAATAAAACAGGATAAAGAAATAAAAGGGATACAAACTGGAAAAGAAGAAGTTAAATTGGCCCTATTCATAGATGACATGATTCTATACATAAGTGACCTATGAACCGCCATCTCAAAATGCTTAATGTGATTAACTCCTTCAGCAAAGTAGCAGGATACAAAATCAACACTCAAATATCAGTAACCTTTCTATATGCAAAAGACAAAGCTACAGGGAAAGAAATTTGTAGCATCATCCTATTTTCAATAGCACGAAAAAAAAAAAAAACTACATTGAAATAACATTAACCAAGAATGTGAAATACTTTTATAATTAAAACATAGAAACCTTCAAGAAATAAATTGACGAGGACTTGAGAAAACAAAAAGACCTCCCATGCTCCTGGATAGGCAGATTTAACATTGTGAAAATGGCAATCTTACCATAAGCAATATACAGATTTAATGCAATGCCAATAAAAGTCTCAATTTTTTCTTCCAGAGACAGAAAAAAATGATCTCAGAATTCACATGGAATGGTAGAGGGCCTCAGATATCCAAATATATGATCAACAAAGGAAACACCTCTGGAGGCATCATTGTTCCTGTTCTAAAGCTCTATGACAAAGCCATAGTAACAAAAACAACATGGTGCTGGCATAATAACAGGATTATAGACCAATGGAACAGCATAGGGGATCCAGGCTTTGGGTCAAATAACTACAGCTATTTGATATTTGCAAAAGGCCCTAACAATGTAGACTGGAAAAAATACAGCAACTTCAACAAATGGTGCTGGACAAACTGGATAACCATATGCTGGAAAAATGAAGTTAGATCCACACATGTCACAATGAATAAAAATCATATCCAAATGGATCAGAGGCTTGAATATAAGACCAGAAACTGCTACTACTGGAAGAAAAAACAGAAGCAACTTTCCATGATACAGGAGTGGGAAAACACTCCTGAACAAAACCCCAGTAGCCTAGAACTTAAACAATCACTCAACCGTTGGTATCTCATGAAGCTGAAAAGTTTTTTTTTTTGTTTGTTTTTTTCATAGACAGACATACAATAAGCAGAGGTAGTATACTACCCACAGAATGGGAGAAAATTTTTGCCTAATTTCTAGAATGTATAAGGAACTCAGTAACCTAAACAATAAAATATCAGACAACCTACTCACAAAGTGGGGCAGCGAACTGAACAGGGAGTTCTCAGAGGAAGAAATACAAATGGCAAACACTTAAGAAAATGTTCAAAATCCCTAACCATCAGAGAAATGCAAAACAAAACAAGTATGATATTCCACCTTACCCCAGTAAGGATATAAACCATTAAAAAATCAAATGAAAGCAAATGTTGGCGAGGAGGTGGAGAAATAGGAACCTTCATTCACTATTGATGGGAATGTAAGATGGTAAAACTACTACAGAAATCAAATGGAAGCTCCTAAAAAGGCTGACTATAGAGTTACTAACAGACCCAGTTATTCCCTTACTGGGCATTTAACCCAAAAAGCTCCATGCTTCAGTTCAGAGAGATTTGCTGAACCTTGTTACAGCTGATGAATTCATAATAGCTAAGAGCTTGAATCAACCCAGATGCCTTCCCATCATTAGATGAATGGATAACCAAAACGTGGTATATCTACATGATAGAATCCTACACAGCAGTAAGGAAAACTTACATAAAGAAATTTGCAGATAAGTGGTCAAACTTGGAACAGATCTTTCTCAGTGAACTCACCTAATCACAGAAAGACAATCATCACATGGTCTCACTCAACTGTGGCTGCTAACCTGGATCTGCCTGAGATGCAGCCATACCTAATAGGCATCTTGAGGACCAGAAATTAGGGAGGGTGGTGCTGGAGGGGAGGGGAGAGGAGGGGGAACACAAAACTACATCCAAATGAAACTGGTAGCATAAAATCATATATCCTGAAAGACAGACTAAAAGTTTGAACCTTTGGGTGGTCTTTAAAGGGAACACCTGAATCAAAGAGGAGAGAATGAAGAATGGAGAGGATATGATGAAGAATAGCCTTAATATTCTCCTGTTTTTCTCCCTCCCCTCTCTCTCTTTTCTCTCTTTCTCTTTTATATTACCTATTTCTTCCGTCTTTTCCTTTGACACTGGCCTGTAACTCCCAGTACCAGGATGCTAATAACATCCACAATGACCAATGATCAGAGAGAACTACAAGTTTTCCCAAAAGAAGACAGATTTCTGTAAAAGCACTTGATTATCCAGCAAAGCTTAATGGTAAGACCCTAGTCCCGAAGAGACCATATGCTGTTGGTATGGAACATGGAGAGTTAGGGTTGGAATCTGGAAGAGAGTAAGTCCCCAAACAGTTAAGCTTGTCTAGTAACAGAATGTGCTACATTAGCTAATGGTGGAAAATGGCCAACATCTGTCCAAGCAATTTGTGGTCTAAGCTACTCAGTAGCAAACAATCTGAAGTGATGTTCACACAAGTGCAATAGTGGCCCTCAGCCATGGTGGGTAACCAACTGCTCTTGAATTGGCTAACGGATCCACTCAGTGGAACAGAATCCATAGATGGAACTGGAAAACAAGTCAGAACCATATCCAAAAAAAAAAAAAAAGTTCTCTCTGAAATATCAAGCTCCCACCAAACTTGAGCTACAAAAGGGCCTACACCTATTAAATTCTCTGTAAAATAATAATGGTTATCCCATTTATCTAGTGTTGACTTCACTCTCCATTGGAGAATCTGCTTCTCTTTTTCAGATGGATGCAGAACATAAGGAGAGAATCAACCCATTGCACCTCACCAGGACCCCAGCTGAAACCATATAATAATTGGGGAAATGAACAAGAGTGCTGCTTTCTTGGTGAACCTGGTATCAGCACAAGGGTGAAGGAGATAGACACAGAGAACACTCAACTACTACCAAACCAGATATCCAGAGACACAGAGGCTCCCAAGACCTCATCAGTGAAGTAGACCTAACATTGCTCAGAGAAATTCATGGAAGAGTGGGCAGAAAGATTGCTAGGGCCACATGTTGAGACATTATGCACAGAGACATTGCATCTTCCCCAAGAGGGCTATCCCCACAATGCATGACCCACATTCCCCATGGGGATAACTGGTATCCCCAATAAGGAGAGTCCCTTCAGACGGGGGGAGGACAGGGATGAGGGTAAGGATGGTACCAACATGTTCTGTTACACACTGAGTATGCACATAATTAATAAAGAAAAAAATGGTAAAAAAAAAAAAGACAATTCAGAGAAGCCAACAGAAAGCTGACATGTAGCACACTTCCAGAAGAGAAGAAAGATTAGTGTCTGAGTTGCAGTTACTTATTTCCAATTATGTTAGCTTTTAAATTTGAACATTCAAATTTAGATTGCAAAAATGGCCTTGTTAAAATAAAGTTGTGTGACCAGAATCTTCTTATTAACTAAAGGCCACTGTGAAGACATTTTTCTCTCATGTAATACAAGTGGGATAACCCAAAGAAAGACCTCTTTCATCATGCTTCTAATAGCTTATACCATATGACATCATGTCTTCCTTTAAAACCTATTTATGTATTTATTTATTTATTTTCAAGCAGAGAGAGAATGGGTAGGCCAGGATTTCTAGCTACTGCAAACAAACTTTGTGCATCTGGCTTTACATGGGTAATGGGATTCCAACCAGGGTTGTTAGTCTTTGTAAGCAAGTAGCCTAACTACTCAGCCCTTTCTCCAGACCAACATCATGTTTTTCTTATGAGAAATCATTATGATAAAATTGCATAGGCAGATCACCAGTTCCTGATAGTATGAATCTAGATGAAGTACAATTTTTTTAAGTCTTCCAAAAGAAACTCAAAGGATCTATGTCTAACCAACAACAATTGTGATATGAGATATACTAATAGCTAGCAAAATATGACAATAGAGAAACATGGTCTGCATTTAGGACAAAAATACTGGTTTCTCTGTTTCTAGACACACTATTACATTCTTGACTACCATGATTAAGGAAGCAACGTACCACATGGGAGAGCTACTCATGGGAAGAAGTGAGATCACTATCATCAGCTAACAGCCAGAAAAGAACTGAGGTCTTCATTGTAACAAATCTAGGAACTGAGTGCTGCTGAATGAGCCTCAAGTTGAGTTCATCCCTGGCTGAGCTATCAGGAAGCCCACAGTCCCTAGCTAGCACCTAGATTACTACCTCATGCAAGTCTTTTACCTAGAAAACTTACATAAGCCAAGTTCAGATTCCAGGCCTACAGAAATGATGAGAATGAATGCAGGGTTTTAAGCCATTAATTTTTGGTATAAATTCTTATCCAGCAATATATAACTAATGTTCTATTCATAATTGTTTGGGGTTTTTTGAGAAGTATTTGTTGAATAACTTGAAGAACTTTTAAAAATTGAGTAGGACTGAGTCAGAATACATTAGTTTTGATTTTATTAAAATTTTCTTTAGTATTCTAAAGACAAAAGTGACATGATTTATAATGTTTAAACCTCTCAAAACCTGCCTAAGTAGAAATAGGTTTGGTGAATGGCTTTCAAAGTCGTGTAAGACACACAAGATAAGTTTGCTTAAATTTTAGGCTAATTCTGAAAAATGATATCCATTTCTATACAAAATTACCTTAGAAATGTGCAACAAGGTCCCCAAAACAAGACAGACTTCTGTGAAAGCACTTAATTATGTGCCTGAGGTAAATGGTACAACCGTACTGTGAAAGACACCATATGCTGTGTGCACAGGACACAGAGAGACCTGGCTAGAATAGGGAAGACAGCCAGACCCCAGACAGCCTGTCTAGGGCTGACAGTCGCTACATGAGCTACGAGGGGTGGCCAATAACTCTCCAAGCAACCCAGGGTCTAAGCTACTCAGAAAAAAGTACCCTGATGTGATGTACATACAAGTGCAATAGTGGCACACAGCCTTAGCGGGTAACCAGTAGCTTTCTGATTGGCTAAGAGATCCACTCAGTGGAAAGGACCCCACATCTGGAACTGGGAAACAGGTCAGAATCCAATACAATTATTTTGCTCTCCAATGTCAAGCTCCCACCAACCTTGGACTAAAAGAGGGACTACATCCATCAAATTCTCTCTAAACGAATAATGTTTATCCAATTCAGCCTGTGCTGACTGCACTCTCCAATGGAGAATCTGTCAGAAGATAGCGAGACTGGAGGAGATAAACTACCCATGGCAAGTCAGCCAAGACCCAGGTGAAACCTCTGAGGAACTTGGGAAATGAACAAAAGTGCTGCTTTCATGGCCAGCCTGATAATCAGCAGCAGGGTGAAGGACACTCAGAAACTACAAAGCAGAGAACCAGAGGCTCCTAAGAGCCTATCACTGAAGTAGACTTAAAACTCACTCAACAAGTCTCAGGAAATTTTGCAGAAGAGGAGCAGAAAGATTGTTACATCCACAAGTTGGGACATCATGCCCAGAGGCATTTCCCCCCAGTAACTGACTACTGACTCCACAATGTATAACCCACAGCCCCCATGGGGAAAACCTATGACCTCAATGAGGAGGGTCCCCTTCAGAAATAGGACAGGGATGAGGGAAAGGTTGGTGCCAACACGTGGTGTATCCATACTATGTATGTCTGTAATTAATAAAAAATAAAAATAAGGGCTGGAGAGATGGCTTAGCGGTTAAGCGCTTGCCTGTGAAGCCTAAGGACCCGGGTTCGAGGCTCAATTCCCCAGGACCCACTTTAGCCAGATGCACAAGGGGGCACAAGCATCTGGAGTTCGTTTACAGAGGCTGGAAGCTCTGGCGTGCCAATTCTCTCTCTCTCTTTCTCTCTCTCTCTCTGCCTCCTTCCCTCCGTCGCTCTCAAATAAATTAATAAACAAGCAAAAAATAAAATAAAATAAAATAAAATAAAATAAAATAAAATAAAATAAAAAATAAACCAAAAAAGAAATGCAATAAGATATGCTTTGAGTTCTTGAACTATAACATTGTTTTGAATAGCTTTAAAAAATAGTGCTTTTCCTAGGAAGATGCCCTACTAAGTATACTCAGTTTGTAGAGGTCTGTGGTAATCTGTATCATCCTTGGGGTCATCACAAAATGTAACCTCTTTGAAATGGTGTATCTTTTCTCAGACCCAGTGTTTGACTACTCCATTTCAGTTTTCAAATTCACATATATTTGAACCAACCAAAGATATAAGTAAAGGGGAACTAAATTGAATAGGATCAAACTTTCATATAGGCTGAGTAACAGGAAGCTTTCAATATTTTTGTTTGTTTGTTTATTTGTTTGGTTTTTGAAGTAGAGTCTCACTGTAACCCAGGTTGACCTGGAATTCACTATGTATTCTCAGGATGACCTTGAACTCATAGTTCTTACCTCTGCCTTCAGAGTGCTGGGATTAAAGGTGTGAACTACCATGCCTGGCCTCAATAGGTTTTGTAACTATATAGTCTACCATTTAATAGAACTATTTTATATTCCCCTGCCATATAGGAAATTCACTAACTTCTTTTTTTCAATGTCCTCATTACCAAATTATCTATTTTCAGAATTCATATGGCAACAGCTCCAAATTCTAGTCACACAATCCCTTGTCATCGTCAGTTCCCGTTACGTCCACTCCCAGCCTTGTCTTTCAGTCCTTTTCTTTTATGAAGATTTTGTAGACAATTCCACTGCTGGCAAGGGCTCTATGTCAGATAATTTATAAGCTGTCATCCAACATAGACCTCTGAGTTGCTTCATATATCACTTCCATTATATTCGATACTCTTTTATGCTCACTGCTAGTCTCTGCTCCAAATTGTTTTAGATTAGCATAGAAACTACAATTAAATCTCATGCCTTTCTTGTTCAACATGATATAGTATGGTCTTGCTAAATATCTACTTCAATTGCTGACTTTTATAGAACATATGCATTTCTCCATATAGATGGATACATACACACACACACACACACACACACACACACACACACACACACACACACACATATATACATGCATATATCCTATCTCATGCTCAGGCTTAGCAATGAGAATGATTTTACATGCTTTCTGTACTGAAATTTCATTAGGCCTGACAAATGCAAAGTTACAGAATATTCTTTTAAGAAAACAAGGAAAGTAGAAGAGAGACAGATATAGCCAAGGCTGGCCTTCAGATTTATCAGCAAGACATAAGTATGTTGATATTGGACATTGACTATATGGGGCTCTTTATGTCAAATAAAGCTTATTTGTATACTCTGAACATGATGACTGAGGATAGTTTATTATCATTCTAATGTTATTCTTCTCTTTGTGTCTCACATGTACAAACCATGACCCTAAGCTTCCATTGTTTCACTTTTGCTATGCCTAGGTAATGGACCCAGGGCTCCGTGGATGCTGAGTAAATGCTTCATCACTCAGCTGTGCCCTCCCCCTGCAGGTCTGAAGGCTTCAGGATTAAGGTCTACTTATAAAAGACAAAACTATCTATAAGTAACTTTGCTCTCATTGTACCTTATTAATATCCAAATAATTGATATCTCAATGCAATATGTCACTCTTTTTTTATTTAAGTTGATCGGCAAATTTGATTATCATCAACAGCTATTTGAGATTTCTTCCCATCAAGTCTTGCATTGAGCCAACATAATATTCTTTCTCAGCGCGCTTCCTTGTGTCATCTTCAAATGTGAATCATATGTGCCACAACACAGACTGGACTCAGTCATATGATGATCGTCCTGTTTCAGCCTCCTAAGTGTTAGGGTACAGGCATGTATCTCCATTACTACATTTTCTTTTTTTCACATTTCTGGAAATTATGCCTCTTTTCTAGATCAAGACTAATATTACTATTCATATTTTATTCTATTATTTATTATGTATCTTCATCAGAGTGTTACATTTCATGTTTTTCTCAAATATATTTCATCTTTATTTTATTTTATTTTTTATTGATAACTTCCATAATTGTAAACAATATCTTATGGTAATTCCCTCCTCCCCCCTGACTTTTCCCTTTGAAACTCCAGTTTCCATCATATTTCCTCCCCCTCTCAATCATCCTCTCTTTTATTTTGATGTCAGCATCTTTTCCTCCTATTATGATGGTCTTGTGTAGGTAGCATAAGCAAAAGAACCCCAGCACCAAAGCTGGGTAATGAGCTTCTACTTAGCTGTCCGCCATATCACACCCAATAGATGGAGAGTGGTAAGAGTTTGTTCTTTGCTCAACTATAGTTAGTTCTAATAAGATTTTCTCCTTATCCATACAATGAAATTACTTTGATAAATCTGTCATGTCTTCAAACTGTCAACTTCAAGGACATTTATCTTTCATTTTTGTTTATCCTAACATAGCTTTCTTCCTTTATTTTCCATGGTAATATCTCCTCCAGTTTTTATTATTTCATTATACACGATGAGCAACTTTTAAAATATTTTATTGACTCAAATTGATAATATAAATGCATCTCATGCTTATTTAGTAAAATGTATCTGGAGCTGTTGTGGTATGGAGATATAAACAGCTTTTACCTATTCTGTAATGCAGAGAAAGGACAAATTACAAAAATTTAACATAAGAGAAACTCTTCCCTAAGGTTAAAATGTCTATGTAGCTTTAAGTAAAGGGAAAAGTTAAGAGGCCATTCAAAGAAAGTCAATAATTAAAGAGAGAAAAATAAAGTATGTTTAAGAGTGTATTCAACATCAGTGGATAGTTACATGTGTCTAGAACACCCAATGGAGATCATGATAAACCAGGAGATAAAAATTGATTTAACGAACAAGAAGGTATCCAATCAACATTTAAAGTGACATCCCATAGTATACTGGAAATCATTGTAGTAAACATATATATATATATATATATATATATATATATATATATATGCATTTGGTTTTTCGAGGTAGGGTCTCACTCTAGCCCAGACTGACCTGGAATTCACTATGGAGTGTCAGGGTGGCTTCAAACTCACAGCGAGCCTCCTACCTCTGCCTCCCAAGTGCTGGGATTAAAGGCATGCACCACCACGCCCGGCTTGTAGTAAAATATTGAAGAAATATTTCATAGTTTATTTTAGGGAAATAACTTTATATATGAGGGCATATAGGATGGATTATAAACAATACTAAGTAGCAAATAGGATGAAGACTCATATAGGAAGAATAAAGGATGATGTTCTAATGCAAAGTGCAGGGAATATAATTCATAAAGATGCATTGTATATATTTAAAACAGAAGAGATGATTTTGAATATATAGCCATAAAGATATGGTAAATATTTCAGACAATGGCTATGATAGTTATTCTGAGTGCATAATTTTTTACTAAGTATTTATTAAAATATCTCTTTCTTCCTCACAAACATTTGTCAAAAATAGGAGAAATTTCATATTTATGGATAAAAGTGACAATAACTAGTAGCCAAAATTTCAAATGAAAACAACTATAGTAGTTGCCCCAGCCATAAAAAATCCTTTAGAAAAACAAATAAAAAAGGTTGAAATTTTATATAACTGTATGTCCATCTCTCTATATATCATTGTGCATTTTTCCTACTTTTTATATGAATTTGTATGTGTATTTGAAATATACCAGTGGTCTTGTGTGTTAAGTAAAATAAAAAGGTTGAAGAGGTTATGGAGAGAAAAGAATATTTATACACTTCTGGTAAGAGTATAAACTAATCCAGGAACTACAGAAATAAATGTGGAGTTTCCTCTAAAATGTAAGCAGAGAACTACATATGACACAGCTCTATCACTACTCAGTGTTTTTCTAAAGAACCATAAGTTAGCAAGTCATAGAGGTGCTTAACTTTTGAGTCTTATTGCAGCATGGTTCAAAGTAGTTCAGTCATTGAAGAAATCTTGGTGGCCATCAGTAGAGAAACATAGGGAGAAAATTATATAGATAGATAGATGGATGGATAGAGATACAATTGATAGATAGATATAGTGAAATTTTATTGAGCATCAAAGAAGAAAGAAATAATGTCATTTGGAGGTAAGTAGATACAACTGGAGATTATATTAAATTAATTACATATTATTCAGAAACATATATAACAAATGTTTTCATGCATTTGATGATCCTAGATTATATGTCAAATAAAATAATACCTATACATATATATGTGACATAAGTGAAACTACGACAACAAAGACGACAAAAAGGAAGACAAAGGAACAGTAGGAGTATATAGGCATGACATGGTGCTTATTTGTATTAATATATCCTTATCAAAGTCACTATTATTTACAATTAATATATACTATCTAAAAAGAAAAAAATTATTACATATACAGAATATAATAAAGCTGTATTGCCATATATTGACTACATATATATTACATATATACACACAAAATATTTCCACATCATATTTCCTCATGCTATATATAATCTCTTTCAGAATTAGATTACAGTACATTAATACAGAATATTATTAGTATGATAATTAATGGTATAAAATGTAGATTCTAACTATTCAGTTTCATACTTACACATTATTCCTTTTTAATGCTTGCAGAGAACTTGTATTATAAACTATATGGATAAATAGCTATAGTGAATTATATGTTTAAATTTCCACATTCAAGTGGGCTACTATGTTCATACATTCACCAACTGAGAGCTTATGACTGAATCTACAAATGTGAAATTTAACAGTTTCAATTACATCTTGTAAAATACACTAAATTATTCATGTGTTTTGTTTTTTTAGGAACATACTATATTGACATCAGCCTATATTTTCAAAATTTATTTTCACAATTTGCAAGATGTGTATTATCTAGTCTCCTCCAAAATCTGTAGCAATGAAACAAACATCAGAATAGTATGTTGATGTTCTTTCAGTGGCTGGAAGAGAAATGAAAGATGAGAAAGAGACAAAAATTTAAAGAAAAATGATAACAGGCATATACAATGGCACACACATGATCTGTTAGATGTCTTAGAGATAAACAGGGCAAGGATGAAGAAAACCTACCAGAAGATGTGCTTGATATCCAAGTAACTCTAGCTTTCATAGCAAATTAAAATAGAAAGCCTTATGAAGCATGAAAGAAAGTCAAGATTCCATCTTGTAGGGCTAAATTGGGGGAAATCTCCCCATTCTAGTTAGTAGCAACAGTAGAGGCAGAGGACAAAAAGGCTCAGAAAATCTGTGCTTGGATTTCAAAAGTGGACATTTTAAAAAGCGGAATATAAATGGGGAGCCAAAGAAAGGTTCACAGCAGCTGTGCTGTGAGAGTGAGCAGGTCTGCTGGGAAGCCTTTCTTCTCCGCACTCACATTCAATGTGGGCAGAAGCAAGGCACCATTTTAAAATTGCTGCTGCTGAGTAGAAAGCTTGGTGGCTTGATACCTTCTGTGAAGTGAACTGTTGGAAACCTTACAGCAAGTGTTACAGGACTATACACTGAAACTTTGCCAGCAGAATACTTCTAGACTGTGGTGCAAGGACTTTGAATCAGAACTGTGCAATATACAGCCATTTGGAAACCTAGCTATTGGCAGAGTGTGCAGGGGAACACAGACTCAGGTTCAAAGCAGGGCAGTGCCCATCAGGAAGCCTACATAGAGGTTTGGGGAGGGGGGTGGGGGACGGGACTGGAACTCACAACCCAACACATAAGATGAGATAAGCATGTGTGACTCAGATTCACAAAGGACGGTCAGAGGTGAAGCCATCATTCCCATCAAGTCTCCTGTAGGATTAAGCAGAGGTGTAACCAACATCTTTTTCTCAGCTCTTGAAGGACCACCCACTGCCTCGCCCATCCCATGTAACCTCTCCCACAGGACAGCCCAGAGGTGAGAACAGCACTCACAGCTCACCCCAAAGTGTGAGCTGTGAAAGATCTTTGGGTGAAAGACCACCCAAAGGTGTGAAGGGCATCAGGAACCTTACCTTTCAAGGGAACATCCAGGGTTCTGACAGGCATCCCGTAGCACAGGAAAAAATGCTAAGGGACTTGAGGCAGGATCAGAAAGCACACCAGACTGCATTTGTACTCTGTATCTGATACAGCTCTCTTCTCTTCATATCATCCCTTCTTTATTGTGAACCCTGATGCCAGTTTACCAGATGAGCTCTGTGTTGCTCTGTTCTAATCCTGAATCTCCTCTCCCTCTCCCAATTATTTCCCTTTTATCTTCATTTTCATAAGTTTGCATAAAAACCATCAACTGGTTTCGTTTGTGGGATCTCTAACTTAATCTCTGAAAGTCGTTTCTATTTTAAGACACAGAATTGAATTCTTTGACATGCAGTTTTCATTATACCTTTAGACAAAACTGCCTCATCCCTACTCTTTTCCCTGCATTACCTAATCTATATGTTTCCCTCTTCTTCCTTTTATCAACCCACTACTGGTGACTAGCTTTACTGCTTTGTTCTTTTCACTTATACCTGCAGTAACTAGTAGTATATATAATGCTGTCAACGTTCCTTTACTTAATAAAATGTTTTATGCTTGATGGATAATGTTTTATCATTCAACTATTACTATACTGTCATAGTGAGCCTACACTTTGTATAATATAAAACAAATGCAAACTAAAATCTAAACAAGAAATTACATAACCCAATCAATAAATAATGAATGGAAAGTTTTCAAATGTACAATAAGCCTATGAAAAATTACAGTCTCTCCAGCCATCAGATCAGTGCACAGAAAGCTGCATTGAGATTTCTTCTCACTGAAATCAAAATGGCAGCCATTAATAAAAAAAATAATACTAAGTACTGGTGAAGAAACAGACAAAACTAACCTGAATGTACTGTTGGTGGGAAGTTAATTAGTCCAGACACTGTGGAAACAGACTTCTCATTTACCTCATAATTCAGCTATACAAATCCTGGCTATTTACCCAACCGACTCCATGTCAACCTTGTCACACCGATACTTGCACATCAATGTTTGCTGTAGCACCATCCATAATAGTTCTGGTATGGAGCCAACCTAGGTGTCTGACAACACAGGAATAAAGAAAATGTGGTATATAGACACAGTGGATTCTTTTCTTAATCGTAAATAACTTTTATGTGATTTTCAGGAAAATGAATGGCAGTGGAGATAATCATACTATGCAAATTAAGCCAGTCTCACAAAGACAAATATCACATTTTTCTCTCGTTTTTGGTTCTAGATTTTATATCAAGACATAAATCATGTATGTATACATAACATGAAATTACAATTGAATAGTTGCAAGACCAGATGGCCCAGGTTTAATTCCCCAGTACCCACATAAAGCTAGATGCACAAAGTGGTGCATGTATTTAGACAGAGTTTCTTTGCAGTTGCAACAGGGCCATGCAGACATGCACAATTTCTCTCTCTCTCTCTCTCTCTCTCACTACAAATAAATAAAAATATTACAAAAATACATTACAAATGAAACTGTCTGGAAGAAGAAAGGAAAACCACTGCAAGGGTACCGGGGACAAGGTAGCATAAGAAGATATAGTATGAAGATGCTCAATGAACAACATTTACTTGTATGAAATGTTTAAAAAATAAAATTTAAAAACTTAAAATGGAAAAAGCATTACAAAAAATGACAACTTGTTTAGTTAAAAAAATGGAAACAAAGATGGAGAGAATTTCTGAGTATTGAAGATAGAATAAGTGACAAAATTTGAAACATTTGGAGTATATCATCCTACATGTTTTGATTATAAATAATTAAATAACACCTCACAAATTTCTTTTTGTAATGTCATCAATGTATGAACTTATTGTGTTTTCATGAATATGAAATAGCCAATAGTGGTTTACTCTCCACTTTAAATATATTTTGGAGATGGAAATAAATAAATAAGCCTCCTTTTTTTCTTTTGCTTGTATGTGTAGAGCATGTGTGTGTGTGTGTGTGTGTGTGTGTGGTATGGTTTATGCATATGTGTGTGCAGATGCATATCCTGTACACACATGGAGGCCAGAGAAGAACATCAGATGACTCCCTCCATCACTCACCTTCATATCTTCATATTTACTTGACACAACATTTCTTTCCAAAATCCAGAGCTGGTATTGTTATGAGTCCAGCTAGTCACTATTTTCTGGTCTCTACTACCCTTAGGACTGGGGTTATAGACATGCATATCCATGCCCAGCTCTTTACATGGGTCTCAGTCCCTCATGCTTGATTGGCAAGGACTGTTACCTAGTATGCCATTCTTCTAGTTCTCCAAAGCACAATTAGAACTATGGCATGTTGAATTCAAATCAAATAATCACTGTTAGTTGTACTATAAAGGACAATATTGACATTACTGCTACTCTCACCTTCCTGCTCCAGAATAATAATTTCTCTTCTCTGCCCTTAGTCTTTAAATGCAGCACACCTTCATGACCAGTGGGGCATTCTACCAGACACTCCAAAGAACAAGCAACCTGGGAAGAGTTTTTCAGACTTTGTCCACACTGAATTCACCAGCAGCTTGAAAGAAGAATGACGTAGACTAGTCATTGGTGACAGGTTTCACTTATAATGCATGTATTTTTAGGTAAAGTTCAAAGAGAAACAACAGAAGAATATTATCACTAATGTTGGAAAGTATAACTCCTGAATTTATGAAAAGTGAAAAAGATCCAATGCCTATACCCTTATTTATCTTTTATCTGTTAATAAGAAGGAAAAATACCACCAAAAACAGCATTAAGGAATAAGAATTAAACATTAAAAAATCAATACCACTTGTTTACACAGGAAACAACTGAAGCAAACAGTTTCATAACAAGAAATATGGACTTGAATTAATGAATGAACATTATCTGCAGCTATTTTAGCACGGGATAAAATAGTTAAATTCTATGTCTGCATATATCAGTAATAAAAACTGCTTTGTAGAGAGGGGAAACTTGCCATATTAGGACAAGTAAATTAATTCTCATAAATTGGTAGCCTAGATTTCTTTTCAGATTCAGAAATTAAATTAAGCAATATATAAATATCATCTAATCTGGCAACACAATAATTCATATGTTAATGAAAGTTTAATGACTCTTCCTTAGAGGATCCTAATAAAATGCAACTGAAAGTGTTAGGATCATCATGAGCCAGGGTTGTATATGTCCAATGGTAACACAAGGTGAAAGGTCTTATATCTTATTTCCAATCATTGGAAACATCTATTGAGCTAGTGCATTTTTATCTTAAAATTTTTTAAATATAAGACATTCCTGTGCTTCTAGTATTTTGAAATTTTATCTTATGGCATCAAAAGAAATTTGCTTTGTAAGCGGGATTTTTTAGTATTTTATTTTCATTTATTAATTTGAGAGAGAGTGAGAGATACAGAAATAGGGACAGAGCGAGAGAGAGAGAGAGAGGTGCCCCAGGGACTCCAGCCATTGCAAATGAACTCCAGATGCATGCACCCCCTTGTGCATCTGGTTTACATGGGTCCTGGGGAGTCGAACCTGGGTCCTTTTGTAAGACCTGCAAAAGGGGAGGACTCCCCTTGCTCTGTCTTGGGAAATGCGACACCCCAAATCACTCATGAGAAATGGTCTTGATGCAAACAGCAAGAGGACTTTTATTCCAGTGCACTGGGGCCCACAGTCATACGCCACACAGGGGTAGAGGGCTGTGGACCCCGAGTGCAGGGTCAGGACAGCTTTTATTAGGGTTACAACAAAGCCCACGCATCGTGAACCAATCATTCCATAACCTCGGGTACCCGCACAGTGTTGACCAATCAATGTGTAACATTTTATGGTTCCTAGGCTAATCATTTTAAATTGTCCAAGCCTGCGCACCGTGGACCAGTCAATTTGTAACACACCATAATCTTCTTCCTATAGCCTCAGAGGTCTGCATTTGCGCGGGCTCCTGGGTAGTGGTGACAAATTGAAGTTAGGATAGGTCACTCGGGCCAGAAAGCAGGTTCTGGAACAGCAAGAAGTGTGACCTTTTACCCATCCACTGGCAGAGAGCCGGGTCTGGAATTTGAGGTATTTAGGGCTTCTTAGGAGGCTGGGGTTAAGGTTCCTTTGGAGTGAGGTAGTGAGAAATCAATCATGACTATTCTAAACAAAAAAGGGGTCCAGGCCTGCCTCAGATAGATAATATGGCCGGCCAAATGTGCCAACCCTTCAATTCTGCAGTCCTTGCCCGTTTAATTGCTGCCCTCCCCTCCCCAGAGTCTCTGAGGAATCTCCATTTCAAGGACACTACAAAAACATTCCACCACGGGAGGCTCCGGCCCCCGACCACCTGCCTAGACAAGAAACTGAGGAATCTCCACTTCAAAGACCCTCCAGAGACACTCTACTGCAGGGGGCCATCACTGTTTGCTTTAGCCGATCACAATGGAGGTTTCCTCACCTGTCTGGGGTGCCCCTAGCTCCTGCCCCCAACTTCTTTGTTCGAATTTCCATATGAACTCCTTTCCCAAAAGGAAGGGGCTCTCTCCCTCATCACTACTGTGTCGGGCTGTGGGGATGGAGCCCAGGCCTAGGCTTTTACATTCAAGTGTCTCAGCTTCTGTGGTGGTTCTCTGGGTGACTCCTGAGTGACCGGGGGACTTGGCACAACAATAGTATTTTTAAACTTCCAACTTTTGGGGGTCTTTCTTGGGGGGGGGGTGTTAGGATGTATTTTTCATCCTTTCACTTTGGCTTTGCAGGTAAGCGCCTTAACCATTAAGCCATCTCTCCAGCCCACTGTAAGCAGGATTTTAAATTTGGCATAAGACCTCTGTATCAGACAGCTTCAGATTCACTGAGATAAACTTCCAGACCAGGCACAGTTATGGAGGAAGGGATATTTATTGAAGCTTACAGATCCAGGGGAAGTTCCATAATGGCAGAAGAAGCTGGCCTGCCTTCACAGGACCAAGCAGAGAGAGAAGTACAAGCCTAAAGCCAAAAGCCACACAGCATACTTCAGGAACTCCAGATAGGCACACTTTGCATATCTTTAGATTGAAACCTGAAACCCACCACCACACCTTAAGATCCACCCAGTGACATTGCCTCCAGCCAGGTGGCTAAAGATGCAAACTACAAACAAATAAACAACTGAATATATTGGGGGCTATCTATTATATTCAAACCACCACAACCTCTGATTTTGGGAACACGGAATCTCTTTCCAACTCTTTTAAACTGGAGAAATCTTCCCTTTCAAACTGTGCCTTTTGGCCCAATACAAACCAGTGAACTCAAGACTCAATATACTGTGTCTTAAAAATCCATTTAGAAAACAATTGCTCCATTCAAAGCCCATCTCTGCCCTTTATCAGAAATTGCAAGGAATGTAATTTTGAAGCAAGCATTTCATTTCTTTTCTTGGAATAGAGCGAGGTAAATGTAAAGTCAATGATTAGATAAATGCAATGTCTTGGGTTGATGCCAAGATACAGTATTTGATGGTGTGGTCAGTACTGTTGGATGCTTTGTGTAGTTATTCAGCTCTGTAATGGGATAAATTCCCATGACTCTATTTAAGGTACAATGTGGCTTCTTTCAAATAATATTACCAAAAAGTACTTTGGCACAAAGACAAAAAGCATCAAGTATTAGTGCTGAAGATGCAAGGCTGTAGGTTTTGCTCTGTGAGAGTCTCTTGTCTATACAATAAACCATCTCTCTGTAGAGTTTACTTACTGTACTACACTGCATGCAGTAAATAACACTGAAATATTATTATCCTACAAAATCAGCTTTATGATGTTATAAATAGAAAACCTAGCCTAGTTTTTCTCCTGTAATACTGTTAAGGATTAAATCCTGATGCAGTAAACACACATACACACACACACACACACACACACACACACACACACACACACCATCCATCCATCCATCCATCCATCCATCTATCAGAAAATGTTGTTTATTTGAGGTCCTTTATTTTAATGGCAAGAGAACATACTTCTTTACTCTGTATCCTGCTATCAAGGTGCACATCAGTGAATATAAAATTGATGGAAAGAAATGGCTTTAAAAAAAAAAGAATGAATAAAAAATTCCAATATATGTAGTAGCTGCATATAACACCTTTGGACATATAGAAGCAAAATTTTTGGCATCTTGGTATTTGGGCTGCATAACAATGAATCAAGAGAATGATGATAAATACCTGTCTTCAAGTGTCCCTTCATATCACTGTTATTTTTCTGTGATTATGATTCTCCTTAATTTTGCTGTGCATGCCTAATCCATACAAAACTCCAGTCACTGTTCCATGTCAGTGTTCAAAATTATAAATGCCTTCAATTTACCTCTTTAAAATTGAAGTGTTTAATATATTTTTTTCTCCATTTTTATTAATATTTTCCATGATAACAAAAAAAATCCCATGGTATTACCCTCCCCCCTTTCCCCTTTGAAATTCCATTCTCCATCATATCCCCTCCCCATCTCAGTCTTTCTACTTACATATATACAATACCAACCTAATAAAAGCCCTCCTCCCTTTCTTTCTCTTCCCTTTCTATCTCCATTTTTAACTTACTGGCCTCTGCTACTGAGTTTTTTCCTTCTCACACAGAAGCCCAATCATCTCTAGCTAAGATCCACATATGAGGGAGAACATGTGGCGCTTGGCTTTCTGGGCCTGGGTTACCTCACTTAGTATAATCCTTTTCAGATCCATCCACTTTTCTGCAAATTTCATAACTTCATTTCTCTTTACTGCTGAGTAAAACTCCATTGTATAAATGTGCCATATCTTCATTATCCACTCATCAGTTGAGGGACATCTAGGCTGGTTCCATTTCCCAGCTATTATAAATTGAGCAGCAATAAACATGGTTGAGCAAGTATCTCTAAGGTAATGAGATGAGTCCTTAGGATATATGCCTAGGAGAGCTATAGCTGGGTCATATGGTAGATCAATCTTTAGCTGTTTTAGGAACCTCCACACTGATTTCCACAATGGCTGGACCAGATTGCATTCCCACCAACAATGTAGAAGGGTTCCTCTTTTTCCACATCCCTGCCAACATTTATGATCATTTGTTTTCATGATGGTAGCCAATCTGACAGGAGTGAGATGGAATCTCAATGTAGTCTTAATCTGCATTTCCCTGATGACTAGGGATGTAGAACATTTTTTTTTAGATGCGTATATGCCATTCGTATTTCTTCCTTTGAGAATTCTCTATTTAGCTCCATTTCCCATTTTTTGATTGGTTTGTTTGATTCCTTATTATTTAACTTCTTGAGTTCTTTGTATATCTTAGATATTAATCCTCTATCAGATATATAGCTGGTGAAGATTTTTTCCCATTCTGTAGGTTGCCTCTTTGCTTTCTTCACCGTGTCCTTTGCAGTGCAAAATCTTTGTATTTTCATGAGGTCCCAGTGGTTAATCTGTGGTTTTATTGCCTGAGCAATTGGGGTTGTATTCAGAAAGTCTTTGCCAAGACCAATATGTTGAAGGGTTTCCCCTACTTTTTCCTTTAGCAGTTTCAGAGTTTCAGGTCTGATGTTAAGGTCCTTAATCCATTTGGACTTAATTCTTGTTCACGGAGAAAGAGAAGAATCTATTTTCATCCTTCTACAGATATATATCCAGTTTTCCCAACACCATTTGCTGAAGAGGCTGTCTTTTCTCCAATGAATATTTTTGGCATTTTTATCAAATATCAGGTGGCTATAACTACATGGGGTTACATTTGGGTCCTCTATTCTGTTCCATTGATCTACGAGTCTGCTTTTGTGCCAGTACCATGCTGTTTTTGTTACTATGGCTCTGTAGTATAGGTTAAAATCAGGTATGGTGATACCACCAGCCTTATTTTTGTTGCTCAGTATTATTTTAGATATTCGAGGTTTTTTGTGATTCCAAATGAATTTTTGGATTGTTTTTTCTATTTCCGTGAAGAATGCCTTTGGAATTTTGATGGGGATTGCGTTAAATGTGTAGATTGCTTTTGGTAAGATTGCCATTTTCACAATATTGATTCTTCCAATCCAGGAACAAGGGATGTTTTTCCACTTCCTAGTGTCTTCTGCAATTTCTCGCTTGAGTGTTTTAAAGTTCTCATTGTATAGATTCTTTACTTCCTTAGTAAGGTTTATTCCAAGGTACTTTATTTTTTTTTTGATGCAATTGTGAATGGGAGTGATTCTCTGATCTCATCCTCTGTGTGTTTGTTGTTAGCATATATGAAGGCTACTGATTTCTGTGTATTTATTTTGTATCCTGCTACATGACTGTAGGTTTTTATCAGCTCTAACAGTTTGCTAGTAGTCTTTAGGGTCCTTTATATATAGAATCATGTCATCTGCAAATAATGATAACTTGACCTCTTCCTTTCCGATTTGTATCCCTTTTATGCATGTAGAAGTGTTTAATATTTTATGAAACACCTAACATTTAACTAAATTTCAGCCCTCTATTTTTTTTCTGTGCTCATATCCAACACAGATAATTCCAGTTGCATTAACTTGTGAAAAATTGTGATACCACATTTTTATAATTGATCCCTTTAGTTATAAGTATTCATTTCCATGGGTCTTGTACAAGGATAAGATAAATCCATGGCATGTTTCAAAATATGAAACCAAATAAATACTTTACATGGTATGAAACTTGATATAGGTTTTTGGGCATATACTTATTACCCTAATGTATAAATATGTATTGTCATAGTGATCTCATTTTTACTTGAAGCTGGGAACCTTATAAGGACAAAAGGTCTATTTAGCTCAAAATTCTGTTTATTCAAGAGTGTGGAACTGACATCTGTTCAGTTGCAAGGGCCTCCAAGGAGTATGGCCTTAAAATTGTCAGATCAGGTATGGAAGGAAATTCAGATAGGTAGACAGAGAGCAAGGGATTGAGGAAAAGCAAGCATTGTGCACAGCATACTTACTTGCAGGAACTAACACTCTGCAAAACAGTATGAACCCTTTGTAGAATGTTGACTCATAACTTAATCATATCTCCTTAGGCTCCACCTTTGATGGTTATACCACCTCTCAGTATAGCCTCATTGGGACTCAAGCTTCCAGCACATTGATATTTCAAAGATAAATTATGTAAATCAATGCAGAAATATTTTTTAATTTGTTTAATTTTCCTAATCATTCTTTATAAGTAATTTATTTTTTTCCTTAACAACTATTTTGCAATTAATTCTATGTTGGTAGAATTCTATGGTCATAGCCCATCATTGTGAGGAATGCACAGTAGTAGAGATGGCTCCAGGCTATGGCAATGGGTGGATGGTTATGTTATAGTCACAGTCAGGAAGCAAAGATCTGTGCCAGGAACTAGGCCTGACAATAATCTTGAACCCCCCCCCCCCCACTTATTAAACTACTTCCTCCAGCTATATATTACATTCTGTTTCTTCCACAACTACCCCAAAAGGCACCAGGAACATTTTTTAAAAGACACTAGGTTGTGGGTAACATTTCGCTTTCAGACCCTAACAACTTTCTACTACTGTATGGTTGTTGTTATGTTTTTTTTTTTTTGTCCCTAATAATGTAGAAATTTATTAGTTTGAATGTAATAAGTTGTTTATTCTATTTTATTAAGTATATGAATCACAGATTCTCAATAGCTTATTTTGTATTCCTAACATTATAGTTTCTCTCTCTCTCTCTCTCTCTCTCTCTCTCTCTCTCTCTGCTTGTTTTTGTTTCTGTTATTGGAATCTTCAGTCTTGCTGACAGGTTCTATTGTAACATAACTTACATAGGACTGAAATTTATAATGGGCATGAATAGCAGATAGCATGTTCATTACAATAAAAATAATGCAAATTGGCATTAGCACTGAAGAAAGAAAATGCATATTCCTCCCCCTTCCAAGCTGCCTCACAACATAAGTGAGTAGAGTCCAGGGGCCATCTCTCATGGTGGTCCACCTGAAGGACTGAGGAGAGTGGATGTGCTATCTCTTTAAAAGCAGAAGTTGTCTACATAGGAACACTTCTTGGAATCATAGACTTTCATGTTCTTGCAAAATAATTAGCCCCAGTGGCAGAGGCCTCTGAGGTGTCTTACCTAAAACAGGTCTAAATTATAAATTTCACTGTTATCAAAGGCTAGTACAAATATAGGCCACTTATCTCAGACCCATGGTTGAAAACAAATAAATAAAAGCACTATCAATAGGTCCTATATATATGTATATGTATATATGTATATATACGTATTTTGGGGGGGTTCAAAGTAGGCTCTCACTGTAGCCCAGGCTTACCTGGAATTCACTATGTAGTCTAGGGTGGCCTCAAACTCATGATGATCCTCCTACCTCTGCCTCCCAAGTGCTGGGATTAAAGGTGTGTGCTACCATGCCCAGCTCTAATTTATATTTTTATTGGGAGTTAATACTGTGTTACCACACTCTTCATAAAAGAGACAATGCTAATTCTTTATGGGTTAGAATTAACTCCTTATCATGGAGTCTTTTCCTGAATAAAAGTGTAAAGCAAAGTATTGACTGAAATTCTAAATGTATTACCACCTATTTTAGATTTCTGAATTTATTGTTTTTGTATTTTCATAAGGTAACAACAACTTGGGCATCTTTCATTTATTTATGCAGATAAATATCGGCAAATTGTTTTCTGTAAAGAGGTAAAAATTACAATTAAAATAGTTTGGTTAGGAATGGAGAGAGAGAGAGAGCTCAGTGTTTAAAAGCTCTTGCTTGCAAAGCCTGTCAACCTGGGCTTAAATTCGCAGTACTCAAATAAAGCTGCTCATAGTCCAGACATTTTAATAGCTGGAGACCCTGTCTCTCCAACAGCACAGATAACTCCACTGCCCTCCACATGTACACCATGGCATGTGTGTATTCATACATATATGTGCACACACATAAGTTAATAAGTAAATAAAATAAAAATTATTTTTTGGAAAATATAGTCTATTTGACTACAGAACAATGTACAAAGCATGTGTAGGCATGTTAAGTAGAGGCCCTACTGTGGTCCATTCTTGTGATGGTGTATATTTGACCAATAGACAGCAGTTTCCTAATGCCTGATTGTCACTAGAAAACTTAGATTTTCTTCAAGGTTAGAATAAACTGTTATTGTATGAAATGTCAGAAAAAAATTAGTTGCTTTATATATACTATCCATTATGACTTTAAACTTTTAACTCACTGCCAGTTTTTGTAGCTTCTGGTTCTTGATAACCTGAGCATCTCTGATTCTGCAAGAATAGGTGTACATTTCTCATAAAATTGTATTTCACTTACAAATTCTCAAAAGTTCATTTTCAGTGCCCTGTGCGGTTAGGGGCATCTCAAATTTTTTTTTCCCCTCCAATGCAAATGCCAAATGTGCAAAGAAAAACACCATGTGAAATACAGCACCTGTTTGCCTGAGGAAACAACATTAGCACAATCTATGAGTTTTTTTTTTAATAAAACATGGTATTATGTTGATGACATTTCCATTTTTAGCTTAGTCTACAGGAATTTACAAGTAAAACTATGCCATATATTTGTTGTTTTAAGAAAAAACAGGCTTCTTCAATATATTATTTTCTATTTATTTTGTACATTTTATATATTTAATTGTAAATTATATCAATTGCCAGGCTCCCCCCAACAGGTAGTGCTGAGGAAGGACCAGGCCCACTGGTTCCTCCCAAGGGGTTGAGGAGGAGGATGAGTGTCAACAACTCAGAACCTCTCCTAGTCACCGGAGAAAAAACCACACTGAGTCGGGAGTCTTGTTGAAGCAGGAACTCACTTTATTGTTACAGGCGGTTGCCTATATAATGTTGAGAACGAAGGCGGGGATTCTAGGATGGGAGGAGAGGTAAGGGCCAATAGTAAACTGTGACTATTGAAATGATAATTCCAACTCCTATGCGTAAGTAGCAGGCAAGAAGCCAATAGGCGTCTTGTTGAGTCCTAGCTGGCCAGAGACAGGTCGCCAAACTTTAGCTAGGCTCAGGAAGTTCCATTAGGCCTCGTGTCCGGGCTTCTCAAGACCCAACATCTCCCCCTTTTGTTTTTGTAAGCACGCTGGAAAACATGGCACCTGTCTTAGGTTGCCCCCTCTGGGGATCTTACCCGTCACTGGGTACCATGTATCCAGCTCATTGAGAATCCACTCCATGACCTGTCTTAGGTTGTCCCAGCCTGTCTGAAATCTTACTCGTCATTAGTCAGATGGAGGGCAGAGGAGGGATGCTCATATGAGGACAGCCAGTCATCCTTACGGAGTTTTATTGCCTCAAGCCCTTGGTGAATAAATTGTGTAATCTTATTAATTACACAAGGTCCTACAGTGAGGAGAAGGAGAAGGAGAAGGAGAAGGAGGGGCCCAAGTAGAGGGAGAAGGTAGGGTAAGAAGTCATGTAAGCCTGTCCGCAGTGGGTTGTCCTGGAGGTCCCTCTGCCTCCACTCCAAGTCTTCCTGGGGCTCTTAATCTCGTCCTGCACAATTCCCGATTTATTGGCGTAAAAGCGGCATTTTTCCTTTAAAAACAAGCATATGCCTCCCTTTTCTGCCATTAGTAGGTCTAGTCCCCTCCTGTTTTGTAGCATGACCTCAGCCAGGGAATCTAGCTGTTGTTGGAGATAGGTCTCCCTCTGATATAATCAAAAGAGGGCATAGGGAGGGCCTCATTTCCAGGAATGATATCTACATCTGGGATTAAGGTGGCTGGGGCATAAAGGCCCATCCAATTGGTTGGCAGAAAGTCATAGGCCATCCTGCCTCCACAAACATAAACCATTCCAGAAGGCAGGCAGCATTGAGCACTGGGCTCAGTTGTGTTAAAAGTACAGAAGGAAGGATGAATGTATCCCACATCTATACTGGAATTTTTAGGGGAAGGTGGGGCCCAAATGCCCAGAGGAAACATTAGGAAAAGCTGGCCGGGGATGGGGAAGGTGGCTGAGCAATTTTTTAAGGTCATATGGGCAACTGTACTGCAAACAGCCGGGGAGGCCCAGATTGGAGGCAAAGCCAGCAATCTTCCACAAGGGAGGGAATTGTTTGGTTTAGCAGGGTGAAGACCATTTTAGGAACAGTCCTGAGGGGTGGGCCACTCCCTGGAGAAGTGATTGTCAGTGTCCCCTTGTTTGGACAAATATTTTAGGTCTCTTGCTGGTACCCAAATGGGTTTTTTTCTTCTTACAGTTTTCCCATGGACAAAAATTCCATGAGCTTCACACATGTTTCTATCAAAAAACTCCTTTCTGTAACAGAGTTTTTGCATTTCAATCACTTCTCAGTACAAAAGACTATCAAGGCCAGCCAAATGGCTTCTGACACTGAATATACATAATCTTGCTTACATGTAGGTGCTATTTTCTTGCTATAGTTTTGCTAAAGTCTTGCTGCCAAAGGCCCAGAGCTATGGATACAAGGCCAGCCAAATGGCTCCATCCAATTTACCCCCCCCCCCTTTTTTTTATAAACCAGGCCCTTCTGGGCCTTGGTGCAGAAAGACTGTGTCTGTCTCAAGTTGTCTTCTATGATATTTAGGCCTTACCCATCATCGGTACATGAATTCCATCATTCATGCCCTGTCCTAGGTTGACCTAACTCGAGAGAATCTTACCCGTCTTTGACTACCACCCTCTGCATGGGCTTTAAGATAATGTCTCAGGAAGCCAGGGTTGGGTCTGTAGCTGTATCCCATGTACTTCTGCATGGATATCCATAATGGATCTCAAAAGGCATTTAACGAGTATGGGCAGCAGACACAGTATGAGCAAAAGACAAATACCTGTAGTAGCAAAGCTTCCTATCTAAGAAGTGAGAGAATTCCATCCAGGCAAGGCAGACTTAAATGCAGATATTAAGTCATCAGCAGCTTTAGCTGCATCAAAAGTAAGATGATTATTTTGTAAAGACAAAAATCTCTGAATGCAACTGAATCATATCCAAGGAAATATTATCATTATGCCAAATAACTCTTAAATGCATTTTCCCAATGCTGTTGGCTGCCATTATATTTTTTAGAAGTAACACAAATCCATTGAAAATCTACATGACACTCCAAACGAGTTCTAACTTTCAACCCTAGTGTCTCTTCGCCCAAATACATAACTACATCATACAGAGCGTCTAACAGGTGAAACTGTATCTAGGGTAAGGATCGAGCCCAAGATCTTAAATGGAGGCGCAGTTTGAACTTCCTCGGGAGCTACTTGAAAGCTGTGAGTATGAAGGATAGTTAGACACTAAAAGTACAAGCCTAAAGCCAAAAGCCACAGCACACTTCAGGAACTCCAGCTAGGCACACTTTGCATATCTTTGGATTGAAATCTGAAACCCACCACCACACCTTAAGATCCACACAATGGCAGTGACTCCAGCCAGGTGGCTGCAGAATGCAAACTACAAACAAATAAACTGAATATATTGGGGGCCATCTATTTAAATTACCACATTCTGCCCCTGGATCACAGCAGATTTATAACCATCACACATTATAAATTGTACTCAGTTCAATTTCAAAGGTCCCCACAGTCTTGACCAATTTAAGATATTTACACCTGTAAAATCAAACAAGTTAAACACTTCTAACATATAACGGCACAGAGTAAACATTTTTAACTGGTATAACGCATAGCAAGGAGAGACTAAAACAATGTAAACTCAACCACCATCCAAAAGTGTTTGCATTTCTATGATAGTCTTCCCTCAGGAATCCTTCCCATGGTAAAGCAATTGGACCATCTTCCTTTAAGATTGCTAATGTGTTTGACAATAGCAGATTCAATAACCTAAAACCAGTCTCATTTTCTGTAATTTTAACTTGCATGAGGTTGTTCAGCTTAAAATCTTAAATCTCTCAGTCCAATATCTCTAGGCAAGCATATCAGTCCATTACAAATTTAACCTTGATCAAACTCTCTGGGCCTGGGCAGCAGGATGCAGCCAGTCCTTATGCCAGTAGCCCAGTTCCAACAAAGTCCCCTGCAGTCTTTCCTTCCTCTTAGAGAACTCATAAGCCAAGCCTGGAAGTTCAATGCTGTCTGCACTTAGCATTCTTAGACTCTCATCAGGATAGTCCATAAAATTTGGTTTACCAGTCCAGAAGACACCTTCAGTTGCAAACACCAAGTCCATGCCTATTCCTCCAAAGCAAAGGTTCCAAAAGATTAACATCCACATGGTCAGGTTCATCTCAGTCCACCCCTCGGTACCAAGTTAACAGACAGCTTCGGGTTCAGTGAGATTAACTTCCAGACCAGACACAAGTGATGGAGGACGGGATGTTTATTGAAGCTTACAGATCCAGGGGAAGCTCCGTAATGGCAGAAAAAGCTGGCCTGCCTTCACAGGCCCAAGGAGAGAGAGAGAGAGAGAGAGAGAGAGAGAGAGAGAGAGAGAGAGAGGGACAAGCCTAAAGGTCAAAAGCCACACAGTGTGTCCACTAGGGACATATGACCCGTTCAGAAATACAAAAGCTGCAGATGCAGCTTGCTGGTGAACCAAAACTGAAAGGAAAGAGAAAGAGAACAAAGAGATGTTGACAAGCAAGTACAGGTTATAGAAGCAAAGTTTAGCACATTAAATATGAAGACTGCCTCATAACTTATGAGGGTATGCTCACCTGCACACCGATTGACCTCCTCAACAAATGCCTCTCATGGGGCACTATTCTGCCAGATTCCCAGAGCCCCACATTAGGTGCCAGGTTCTGGGCTCCCCTGGCAGGTAGTACTGAGGAAGGACCAGGCAGCTGGTTCCTCCCAAGGGGTTGAGGAGGAGGATGAGTGTCGAACGACTCAGAACCTCTCCTAGTCACCAGAGAAAAACCACACTGAGTCGGGAGTCTTGTCAAAGCAGGAACTCACTTTATTGTTACAGGCAGTTGCCTATATAATGTTGAGAATGAAGGCAGGGATTCTAGGATGGGGGGAGAGGTAAGTGCCAATAGTAAACTGTGACTATTGAAATGATAATTCCAACTCCTACGCGTAAGTAGCAGGCAAGAAGCCATTAGGCGTCTTGCTGAGTCCTAGCTGGCCAGAGACAGGTCGCCAAACTTTAGCTAGGCTCAGGAAGTTCCACTGGGCCTCATGTCTGGGCCTCTCAAGGCCCAACAATCAATAAATAATGAATATATGAATATTCAAATAAAGTAATGTATGTTGGGTGAAGATAATATTGATAGGTTAGGAAACATTCCAAAATAGATAATATAAATTAATGTTTTAAAATCTCTGCTTATGGGCTGGAGAGATATGTCAGTAATTAAATGTACCTCTTGCACAAGCATGAGAGCTTGAGGGGGCTTGAAACCACCATTCCAATCTTCATATACCAGGTAAACAGCTGAGGGTGGCCACATGCACCTGTAATCGCAGTCCTGTAAAGGGGAAAGGAGACCAAGGAAACATCCAGGCTCCTGAAAAACAGCAAGTTCTGGAATCAGGAAGAGACTATAGCTCAAAATGAGAATAGGTAGAGAGTGATGGAGGTGAACATACGAGGTTCTGGTGCAGCCACCTCAGCTAAGTGCCTTCCACTGCAGGAGAGTGCATGGCACGATGCAAGGGCATATACACATGCATATGCCACACATCACATTACACAAACGCTCACACAAGAAAAAACAACCTCTAGTCATTTAATTTAATCAGATCTCATTATGCGTAATATGTCATGAGTAAAATAAAAATAGCAATGCTCTAGAAGAACCATGTTGAGGTTCTGTGGCTAGACAAAGAGACAGCTGAGAGCTTACAGGGATTGTTTCTTCTGGGTAATTTATCCCTCAGTCTTACTACATGACAAGATTCAATGGAACAAAATGATGAGACATGTGGAATTGCTGGAAGGAGAACTTACTGTGTGAGAATGAGGTTGTTAGTGGAATGTAGCATACATATTTTGGAATGCTGAGTGGTGGTAGTAGACCTAGGTCATAAAGAAACTTGCTGCCTCCTTGAAGGTCTTGTACTTTGTTCTATGTACAACATCAAAGTCAAAATAACAGCTTACATGGACTGAAAGGGTTATTTAGTAGTGAAGTTGCTTGGCTGCAAAGCCTAATGATCCAGATTCAATTCACCAGATCCCATATAATCTAGATGTCCATTATGGCACATGCATCTGTAGTTTGTTTGAAGTGGTTTGAGGCCCTGGCATGCCCATTCTGTCTCTCTCCTTCTGTCTGTCTCTAATAAGTAAACAAAAAATATTTAAAAAATAACTCACAGCTTACAGACTGGAATGAACAAAAGATGGACATAAGATGTGAATTTGTTGGGATTGTAAGCATGTCAGCAAATTATATTTTGGTACTGTGTATTTATATGCTTATTTAAAAAATCACTAACTACAGGACATGTTATTTGTCCCTTGAAATATCACAGATTAATTTATATGTGAGAAAAGGTCTCTTTCCCATGACCGTGCTATAAATTAAGAACTGGCTATAGTCATGAAATATGATGGCTGCACTTAGATTTTTCATTGGATAATTAAATTTAAGTTCTATTTCTGAACTTTTTCTCTAGTTAGGCATTCATCACAACTGTAGAAAAACATTGAGATAGGAAACACTTATAACTTGAGAGCTTTACAGGATACTAAGTTACACTGTAAGGCAATCTAATTTGATATAACCTAAAGTAATTATGAAGATGTTCTTATCATAGAACTATTCATAACCATGAACAATAAATTGTATTCTTTGACATGTATTTCTAGCAAAACATACAGACAGAAATATTGTGTAGGAAATATCTAAGAGGTTTCTATAGTTTAAATGTTGGACGCTTCCCCAAAGCCTCATGTACTAAAGGCTGAGCTCCCAGTACAGTACTTCTATGAAATAGTGAAATTTTGGAAGTAGGGCCACATTGGATGCCCATTGTTGATCCTAAACCCTGCCACCACAAGATGTTGTGGGCAACATTAAGTTTGGACGGCTTCTTAGAGGCCTATTGTGCCCATGTTCTTTTTAGTCAATACATTTAGATCTTTGATGGTTAGAGTTATGACTATAATAGTGAGGTTGATATCTATTGCAATTGTCTACATTTTTTTGACTGATATCTCATACATGGTCTGTACTTCTGAGTCTTTGCCCTATGAAATCACTCATTGCACACTGCATTCATCTGTCTACTGCTTTGAGGGCAACAATTTATCCCATGTTTTCACTTTTCTTATGGATACAAGAAGAGTTTTTTTTTTTAATGTGTCTATTATTTCTAATTTTTCCTTATTGTGAGAATGGGGTGATGACTTCCAGCTCCTTACAAACTGAACTAGAAACTTAGTCTTTGCCATGTTGGTTTTCACTGTTGCATTTGCTATTTCTCATCTGAGCTGCTGAATCCCATGTCTATACACAATTAGGTATTAATTGCTCTTTGTTCTTGTGTCTATTTGCTTTAAGTAAACACATCCTGAATGGAGTCTGAACAGAAGGTGGATGGACTCTTCAATGGAAGTACAAGACCCATGTTAATTTGCTCATTGAAGCTTATGATATTTCAGTTTTGATTTTTGATTTTTAGTGTCAAAATAGTTACTGTTGCTTTGTATTAAATCACATCTTAGGCTTCCTTTGTAGAATGAGCCTTCACCTCCTCAGTAAGGAATATTTACACTGACCACTTTTTCATGTTTTAACATCAGCGACCATACACTCTTAAGAAGCAGCATGGTAGAAGCTTCAGCAACAGAAGTCCACATCATCAACTTCCAGATGCTTTAGAAAGCTTTGACTAGCTCTACAACAAGAACCAAGGAAGTTTTACTTCTGTTTGGAAGAAAACTATGAAAGTTATAGAATCTCAGGCTCATTCTGGCTTTGTCATACTGTGAGAAATCTCATCAGTAACAAAGCCAAAATCCTCTGAGGGAAAATATCAAAGTGTTTACAAAGTGTGTGTGAGCCACATTTCTATTGTTGCCAAGTAAATGTTTCTTTTTTGCAACTGACTTTCAATGTAGGTGCATTCAGAGAAGCAAAGCAATTTGGATCCTTGGTTTAAAGATAACAACAAAAAGAAGTCTTTTTTCAGTCCTTAAATAATAATCACTAAATGGTATTAGTCTTAAACTTGATCCCTTATTCTTAGTCAGTATAGTTAAAACTGGACTCAATATTTCAAATAAACCTTTTTTTAATTTTTATTCTAAAGCAGCTTTAACATAAAATCAGACTCTAGCTCTGAACACCTCTTTAATAATTGAAAAAAAATAAGCTTTTATTCTCTCTATGTAAGTAAGAACAACTCCCAGTAACTTTAACTGGACTCAAGTCATAATGCATGGATAATGTGCTGTAAAATTACCATCATTGGTTTAAAAAGCATGTGATTCTATAAATTAAAAAAAGAAATGTTCATAGTAAGCCAATTCTCAGCCACCTAGGAAGTCATTGCCTGGCTTTGGAATGAGAGCAATCTATAGCTACAGCCTAGTAGCAGTGTGCCAGCTGTAATACTTATACTTTATGAGAATTAAATACAGTAAAATATTCCAAATTGCCTTGAATAGTCTCCTCTCATTGTACATTAAAATGTAGCTATTACTATTGTTTCCAGTTATTCACACTACTCTTTCTCCTCAGCCACACTGTGTCAGTAAGAGTGCTGACATCATGCATTTTCTGTCTCAGTGGAGAACTTTTACTAAGAGCATGCCTATGAGATATGAAGTCCAGTGTTTGCTCTAAGTGAATCTGTAATTTTGTCAGAAGAGAAGCAAGTATCTATTAGGCAAGACAACAAATAACAAACATGGAAATTAAGAGTTTACAGTGGGTCACTTTGAACCTTAGAATATGATAATTATAAAGGCTAAAATAAGACTTTGAGAAATAAAACTGAATCATCAAGTCTCATTTGAAACTTATGGGAGTTGAACTATGCTGTCCAAAGTCACTTACTTTCTGAGAGGGGGAGTAGGCTATGTAGGTAGGGCAAGGAGTCTGACACAAGGTTTCATGTTTTCAGTACTAACAAAATAGAATTTTTTACAGTGAAATATTTTAAATTTTATTTATTTATTTATTTATTTATTTATTTATTTATTTATGTATTTGAGAGATAGACATACAGAGAGAGAGAGGAGAGAACAGGTATGCCAGGGCCTCCAGCCACTGCAAATATACTCCGATCCATGTGCCACCTTGTGCATCTGGCTTACATGGGTCCTGGGGAATTGAACCTGGGTTCTTTGGCTTTACCAGCAAGCAACTTAACTACTAAGTCATCTCTCCAACCCCTTTAGTACATTTTTAAGTAAAAAGTTAATATACTCACTAGAGAGAGATGAAACAAAGTACAGCATGATTTTCATCATGTGAAAAATCAGAGAATGAAAGGCTTATCCAAAAAAATGCTTTATATTGCACTATTCCTTAATGGAATGGTGGGAATGAAATATTATGAAGACATCTTTGAATATGGACTGTAGAGAAATCAGTCACAGCATCATATAAAATATGCATGCAAGGATAGATCTTTCCACAGAATGTTTACACAGGAATACTGAGCTATTTCTTATTTAAATAGTTTAGTAATTGAGCATCTGAAAGGTTTTGGTGTAGTATGTGTCATCTAAGCATATATGTCTTTGCAATTACATCTTTTTTTAAGTATGTTATTCATTTACAAGCAGAATGAGATAGAGAGAAGAGAGCATGGGCCCATTAGGTCCTCCAGATGCTGCAAATGAACTCCAGATACATGCACCACTTTGTGCATCTAGCTTTAAGTGTGTAATGTGGAATCAAACTAGGGCTGGTAGATTTGGCAGACAAGCACCTTAACCACTGAGCAATATCTGTAGCCCCTGAAATGACTTATTCATGGTGAACATATTCAAAATCATTTTATCTAGTTTTTAGAAATATTTACTACACAATTTTCATGTCTACTGTGCAACAACTCTCCAAATTTAATTCTTCATCACCTTTCTGTCATAATCATCCACTAGTCCAGATGCTACATGGCACTAGATTACCTCAATTTAGTGAACACTAGGGGGTGCTGAAAACCAGAGATCATCAGTAATATTCTGAGGCAAAGTAATACCAGAAAGCTTTATGCTCCAGCTACATTAACTCTAAATATGCTATTGTTGGAAGAATTAGATATCTTAGTAGAGAAGGAAATTTTCAAATTAATATTAAGTTTTAAATATTGTATAGCATGATAAGTAGTATAGATGTAGAAGGTTCATATAGAAGCTTGCAAAAAAATGACCATGAATTGTACTGTGAATGCCCTCCAGATTCAATGTATCTTCATAGAATTAAAAACCAAAACCAAAAAAAGCATTAACTTTGGGGGCTGAAGATATGGTTCAGCAGTTAAGGTGCTTGCTTGCAAAATTAATGACCTGGGTTCAATTCCCAAGAGACCAAATAAAGCAGACACAAAGTGGCATATGCATCTGGAGTTCATTTGCAGTAGTGGAAGACACCCCCATTCATTCTTCCCATCCCCCCCGCAAATGTATAAAATATTTTTTAAATATGTTAACTTTATAGGAACATTATTTTATGAATTTTCAATATAGTTATTTCATTGAATCAGTGGTTACATACCATTGATCCTGCATTTGATTTCTATTGTATATATTCATATATAATGAATTATTAGAGAGAGAGAGAATCACAGGGGCGCACTGTCTAAGTAATTTCTCCTTTATTTTTGGATAGCAGAATTTGTCAACCTTCTAGTGCGTCATTAATCTTATCAAACATGACATGTAAATAATAAATGTATGGAATTCAATAAAGGTCTCTTAGTAGTTCATGATATAACACCTGTTATTATTGACACTTGTTTGGAGTACATAATATAAACAATAACAGCTACTTACTCCAGGATGGGTAATGTCACAGAATCACTACTTATGGATATTTTCAGATTTCACAACAGCGAAAGATTGTATTTTCTAATAGCAACAAATATGAAAAATTTTTAAGAACTGCTCCAGTCCTAATTTCAGTCTTTCAGCAGAAACATAATGGATTACAGTATAACATTTATTCTGTTCATTTAATTCTTGTACATATCTGTGCATGTGTGTACATGTGTGCACATGCAGGTGTGTGTGTATGGGTGGTCCAGGGTGTCTAGCCACTGCAAACTGAATGTCATATGCTTGAAACACTTTTAGGGTTCAGCATTAAATAGGTAGCTGGAAAATTGAACCCAGGGAGAGTAGTCCAAGGAAGTGACTTTTATCTCTTAACTGTTTCCCCAGTTCTCTGAAGCTCTGATTCTTAAGAGAAAAGCAAAATATTAAAGCCTGCACATCAATGCAAAGATGACATGCAAAGCTGAGCATGGTGGGACACGTCTTTAATCCAGTACTTAGGAGGCACAGATAGGAGGATCACCATGAGTTCAAGTCCACCCTAGAATACAGAGTGAATTCAAGGTCAGCCTGGGCTACAGTGAGACCTTATCTTGAAAAACAAAAATAAATAAATAAATAAATAAATAAATAAATAAATAAATAAATGGCTGATCCTTCACCAGGCCCTTACAGGGAACACCTGAACCACAAGACACTGGAGAGGGTAGGATCAAGACTAACCATAATCTTCTACATCATCCCTCCCTCCTTCTCCCTCTCCCCCTCCATCTCTCTCTCTCTTCTCTCTTACTCTTGTATATTAGTTACATTTTTCCTCATTTTCTTAGTGGGCACTGACCTGTAACTCCCAGTACCAGCATGCGGCTATCATCCACAATGAGCTTTTGATCAGAGAGACCTACAAGGTTTCCTAAAAGAAAGACAGATTTCTGTCAGAGTACTTGATGACCCACCAAAGGTTAGTGGTGAGACCCTACTCCTGAAGACACCTTATGAGGTTGACATGCAAAATAGAATGGCATGGCTGGAAGTTGGAAGACAGTCAGGCCCCAGACAGTCAGCGCGTCTAGCGCCAGAAGGTGCTACATGGGCGACTGGCGGAAAATGACCAATATCTGTCAAAGCAAAGCATGGTCTAACCTACTTAGCAGCAAATAACTTATTGTGATGCCCACACAAGTGCAGTGGTGGCACACAGCTATGGTGGGGAACCAACTGCTCTTAATTTGGCTAACTGATCTCCTCAGTGGTACGGGACCCATAGCTGGAGCTGGGAAACAAGTCAGAACCATATCCAAGCATAAGCCCACTCACCAATATCAAGCTACCATCAATCATGGGCTACAAGAGGGCCTACACCTATTGAATTCTCTATAAAAAAAAAGTAAGGGTTATCTCTTTTGTCCCGGTGCTAACTTACTCTCCGTTGGAGAATCTGCTTCTGTTTTTCGGATAGACGTAGATCCTAAGGAGAGAGCCACCCCATCAAACCTCAAAAGGGCCCCAGCTGAAACTAAGAAAAATTGGCGAAACAAGCAAGGGTGCTGTTTTCCTGATGAACTAGATACCAGAACAAGGGGGAAGGAGATCAACACAGAGAAAAATCAACTCCTACCAAATCAGAGAGCCAGAGCCTCAGAGGCCCCCAACACCTCATCACTGAAGCAGACCAAAAATGAACCCAACGTGGCTCAGGGAAATTTTGTGGAAGAGGGGGCGGAAAGAATGTCAGAGCCACATGTTGGGTCATGATATGCAGAGACATTTAGCTTACCCATAACTGTGGGCTAACTCCACAATGCATGACCCATATACCTCAACAAGGAGGGGCCAATGGGAGGGAGTAGGTAATGGATGAGCCCAATAATGGTACCAAACTGACTGTATTTGCTGAATACAAAACTAACTAATAAAGAAAAATAAATAAATAAAAATAAATAAATAAATAAACAAAAAAGACAACATATACAGAGTGGTTGAAGGATCAAATTCATTATTTTATGCTTATCTACAACATACATGTACCTACAATGTGTCAGTTTATGCATGATTCCTTCAACAATTCAGATGAAGCTACATTGTGAGTTTCTTTTCCCTCCCATAAAGGCATTTTCTCTCATTAACATTGTGCTGTTTCCATTAATGAGGGATGGCTTTATTGATGTCTTTCAGAAAAAAAAATAAAATTTCTGCAAAAATGACCTGCTAAAATTTGAACTTTATCTAATCAAAATATCACATTTTAGAAGCAATATGCACTAATTTTATTACTATAAGCTTAATGGTTCTAGAGGAATTTGATTTAATATTTCCTTTGAATCTCATTTTTCAAAATCAATTAATTCTTAATTCTAATTTCAGTTCTTAAAGGTATTAATTCTTTCCTCATTAGATCTTTTTAAATTACTGGACATTTCAAAAGGCAACAGTTCAATTTCTGAGAAAAATGTATCCTATGGTTTAAAAACAAAATAGATATAAATATAACATCTATATATGCCTACCTTACTAATGTTTTTCCTTTGTGTTTTATGCCTACCTTACTAATGTTTTTCCTTTGTGTTTTATGCCTACCTTACTAATGTTTTTCCTTTGTGTTTGTAGTATGTAAATCAAAAACAAAACAAGCTCCAGTTCCTTTTGTGCATATTACTTCCAATCTCAACATATCTGATGGCACCTGGAGCCTATGGACAGATCTATTGCAATGATAATTTTATCCATCATAAGGTGATTTAAGTTTTGAAATCACCAAGATATTCTCAAAAATTATTTTTATTTGCTGTCTAATGCAAAGAATGTAAGAGCCAAAGGAAGGGTAGGACTCCTTGCAACGTGTTCCTTCAGACACAAAATGGCCTGGATATCAATGACCTCACAATGCCTGACACTACCTGCACAAGACCATCCAAATAGGAGGTAAAGATGATGACATCAAAATAAAACAGAGACTGATTGAGAGGGATAAGGGGAATGATGGAGAGTGGAGTTTCAAAGGGGAAAATGTGGGGAGGGAGGGAGTTACTATGGGATATTTTAAATAAAAAATGAAATTAATTAAAAATGAGTGTTTTCTTACACAATCTACCATTTACTTAACATGAGAAGCATGTGTGTACAATTTTTATTACTGGATATATGGCATTTGACCTCATTTTCTTTATTTTGTTAGATATCTTAAAAAACATTACCTTCACAAATGCATCTATTTTTAGAACATCATTTTATAAAGTTTCTCCAAAGCTGCTATTTAAAATTCTGAACATTTTAATTCATTACTTCGTTAAAGTAACAAACACTCAGAGATATGGTGACAGACAACTACTGATCAGACACAGGGGATCACTTGTTAGAGGCTGATTCAGAACACTGACTTACTTATGATTGATCCACATTTGACCACCTTCTATGAATGCAAATGGTGTGTTGGTGTGTGAATGCTATGTGGACTCTCTGGTAAAGTGCTACTGACATTAAGACAGTAGAACAACAGAAATCACCTTTTTGGTCACATCCTCTTCCCTGATCCACCACCACCTGCCACAAATGCTTTTATTTCTTATTTTCCTGGATCACAAAAAGACATGTATATTTACTAGTTGGGAACTTATTAATTGAATGAATGGATTTAATTGTCATTCTTCCTTTTACTAGAGGATGTGGATAAACCCCTAGCGGAGTATGAAATGAAAATGGTTTCCTATTCTTGCAGCTAGTCTGTGTCCTAGTTACCCTCTCCTGTCTCTTCTAGTAAAACCTCTCTGAAGGTAAGCTATTCTTCAAATATAATTTAATTTCCTTACTTGGCACTATACAAGGGTCTCAAATGGAATAAAGATTTCTTGAAGTACAGCCAAGAGCTTCATAAGAAAGCGAGATATTAAATATTCATCTCAACTATACTTTCTATCAGCCAGCTTTTTAAGCATGTTTTACAGGATAAAGTAAGGGCTGTGGAGATGGCTCACCAGGCAAGAATGCTTGCTATGCAAGCAAGAGGGCCTGACTCACCCCAAGTATGATTTCCCAACATCCTCATAAAGAGCAGGATTCAGACATGCCTGTTACCCCAGTATTGTGAGGAGCAAAGACCAGAAATCTGAAAAGAAAGATTATTTTAAAAAAATAATCTCCAGATTTGGTGAGATTTCCTCTCAGGGAAACACATGGATAAGCAATACAGAAACATACCTGATGTTCTTATGGACTCTTCATGGGCACACACATAGACAATGCAACACACATACACAGAGTGGGGGAGGAGATAGAAAGGCAAGTTGCTTCTCTGCTCTTGAATCATGGTTCTCCAGAGGTCAGTGACCAAATGTTTTTCTAATTATTTGCTTCTCTCAATTATACTGCTCAAAGAAAAAAAAAATAATGAAGACATAAAGAGAATCAAAACCACATGATCTTTTAATAAGGAATATAGTGTCATCATGCTAGAGTGCAAATGAATCTCAAACAGGAGGCATATAATCAAAAGAATAGATATCATATCTTGGAGGCTGTGGCATTCATAAACTACAGAAAACTGTATTCTTGAAGCATCATATAACTCCAGGATCCTTGTAACAAAGTAATTTGTTGAACAATTTTAGATAGCATGATTATGGATTTATATAAATTGTTCTATATATAATCTTAGAGTAGTACCATAATAATATTATCACAATTTCCAAAGGAGGAAATTGACATAAAAGAGATTAAAATTTACCTGAAGCTACACAGTAAGGGTGGGCATGATATTAGAACACAGATCTGTTCAACCTCAAAACTATGTTACTTCTACCAATTATCATGTTTACTGGATTCAGAGAGGGTCTTATTAAAAGATGAGTTGTGAGCTGGGTGTAGTGGTGCATACCTTTAATCCCAGCACTCAGGAGGCAGAGGGAGGAGGATCACTGTGAGTTTGAGACCACCCTGAGACTACATAGTGAATTGTAGGTCAGCCTGAGCTAGAGTGAAGTGAGACTCTGACTCGCAAAACAAAAACAAACAAACAAACAAAAAAACGAGAGGAGTTGCATAGAATTCCCAGAAAGAGGAGTCAGTATTTATATGTGTCAGTAGTATTAATAATTGTTTAGTCATTGTTACTGTTATGAAACAAATGTGATGTAAAATGTATTCTTAAAATTTGACATAGACCAAGGTATACTTATCTACATAAACAAATATAACTATGGCTTTACCATATATAGCAGTATTTATTAGCTATCACTATGATAATCTATACATTTAAAACAATCAAATTTGGGGGGTCTCAAGATTTTTGGTTAGTGATTCTAATTGTGCTCTATTTCAACAATCACTTTTTCAAATACTGGGTATTTGGTGAGCTGAGAGAATGATAAGTATACACAGTATCTATCACATCTTCTGGTCTGAGGGTGTGGGCAGATGAGGAGAGGGTATGCTGTGATAACAGATGACCTCAGTGTATAAGCACTTGAACACAATTCATAAGAAAATCTGCTGTGACTTCCAGTACCCACTCAGGACTTCAAACAAAGAAAGAATAATCCTAAATACTTCTCCTTTGCAGCCTCCTTGCCCACTGTGACAAAGGAAGCTATCACACCGAGAGCTCAGCTGCATTATATTTAGAATTACTTTCACCAATCATGGTTAGAATTACTTTACGTCTGTAAGGAAAAGATTAGATAATACAAAGAAACACATAAGCTATGTGAGCATTGTCCTGTTTCTGTCATATCAGCCATGTAAAAGACAGTTGAATCTGCATCTATATAGATGAATGAGTGATAGTAAGTAAATTCATAGAGAGATGGAGTGGGTGCTGGGGTTAGAATGCTGTGAATCATAGAACAAGCAGTATATTTAGAAAATGATGTTGCATTCTAACCCAAAAATCCAGGTTTTTTGAATTTCTATTTTATTTATTTGAGAGACAGAGAGAGAGGCTGATAGAGAAAGAGCAATAGAGAAAAAATGGTCATATCAGGGCCTTTAACTGCTGCAAACAAACTCCAGAAACATGTGCCACCTTGTGCATCTGGCTTACATGGGTCCTGGGGAATTGAACCTGTGTCCTTTGGCTTTGCAGGTGAGTGCCTTAACCACTAAACCATCCCTCCACCCCAGGTTTTTGGAAAATGTAGATTCTTTGATTTTACTTTCTTTTATTTTCTAGGAGTGGGTGGGAGACACAAATCTAGACCCAAATGACAATGTTGCCATAAAATTCTACATCCTACAAGGCAGACCAAATAGTTGAACCTTCACCAGGCCGTTAGGGAGAATTCCTAAGCCACAAGACACTGGAGAGGGTATGATGAAGACTGACTTTAATCTTCTACAGCTTCTCTCCCTCTGTCTTTCAGTCTCTTTTCTCTCGAACTCTTTTATATTAGTTATCTTTTTCTTCCTTTTCTTAGTGGGCACTGACCCGTTACTCCCAGAACCAGCATGGGGCTTTCATCCACAATGAGCTTTGGATCAGAGAGACCTACAAGGTTTCCTAAAAGAAAGACAGATTTCTGTCAGAGTACTTGATGACCCACCAAAGGTTAGTGGTAAGACCCTACTGCTGAAGACACCTTATGTGGTAAACATGTAAAATGGAATGGCATGGCTGGAAGTTAGAAGACACTCAGTCCCCAGACAATCAGCGCGTCTAGTGCCAGAAGGTGCTACATGGGCAACTGGGGAAAAATGACCAATATCTGTCCAAGCAACTCATGGTCTAACCTACTTAGCAGCAAATAACCTGTTGTGATGCTCACACAAGTGCAATAGTGGTGCACAGACATGGTGGGAAACCAACTGCTCTTGATTTGGTTAACTGATCCCCTCAGTGGTATAGGACCCATAGCTGGAGCTGGGAAACAAGTCTGAACCATATTCAAACATGAGCTCACTCTCCATTATCAAGCTGCCACCAATTGTGGGCTACAAGCAGGCCTACACCTACTAACTTCTTCATAAAACAAATTAAGTATTATCACATTTGTCTGGTGCTAACTTTCCTCTTCATTGGAGAATCTGCTTCTCTTTTTCAGATAGACACAGATCCTAAGGAGAGATCCATCCCATCATACCTCAAAAGGGCCCCAGCTGAAACTAAGCCACTTATTGTGTCATGATTCGCAATGACATTTCTCCTACCCATAACTGTGGGCTAACTCCACAATATATGACCCATATACTTCAATAAGGAGTTGCCAGAGGGAGGGGGTAGGACATGGATGAGCCTAACAATGGTACCAACTTGACTGTATTCACTGAGTACAAAACTAATTAGTAAAAAAAAAAAACTAATAAATTAAATTTTAAAAAAATAATGAAGAAATAAAAAAGTCTTTTGGCATGCTTAGAATTCTACCTATATTAAAGTGGACATAATGGAAATGGTTTCTGTTTAGAATTAGTAATATAGACTGACAAACATAAGAGAGTTGGGTGAAAATGCTACTTGTCAGCACATGAGAATAAAAGTCAGGTCCATGTATAGTGGGCAACACTCCAATATGATCAGTGGATGCTAAAAGTGAATAGTTAGAATTTGGATGTCCTACTTAATGCCCTTTAGATAAAGATAACAATCTTGAGATCATATCTGCAGACATAGAGAATATTTGCAATATATTCATCCTTGAAACTTTGCTAAATACATACAAAATAGGTGGCAGAATATGAATCATGTAGTCATGTAGGATATGTGTTAACCCAAGCCACTTGTATGTATCTTCAGAGTGTGTATTCATATTCACTAATGATAACTTGGGTATTTTATTTTCTTGTTAATATGGAAACTCATTGGCTAGCCCAAGATGCAATAGTATTCTGAAGAAATGAAAGTAAACAATTTTTCAGGGTTGGATAATCAATATTAGTAATGTGATCTTTGGCAATCAGCTTCCTTTGTTATGGGTAGTTATACTCCAGGAGCTTCTCTTTCATAGATATTGTACTCCTTTTACAAAAACCTTATGTCCATTTGTTTTTCTGTTTTTCCTGCTAGCTTTCTATCAAAACCATAATTTTCTATCAACTTACTTCCAAAGCAATTATTAAATATATTTATGTGGGGGCTGGAGAGATGGCTTGGTGGTTAAGCGCTTGACTGTGAAGCCTAAGGACCCTGGTTCGAGGCTCGATTCCCCAGGACCCACGTTAGCCAGATGCACAAGGGGGCGCACGCGTCTGGAGTTCATTTGCAGTGGCTGGAGGCCCTGGCGCACCCATTCTCTCTCTGTCTCTATCTGCCTCTTCCTCTCTCTGTCTGTCACTCTCAAATAAATAAATAAAAACAAAAAAATCAAATATATTTATGTGTTTGTATGGTAAGCTATGGAGAGGTGCCACCATAACTCAATAGCTGGCATCCAGTTAATGAAAATGCTAAGGTTGTATGCATGATACATAGATGGTATGTTATGATGATCTGGAGAGGTTTTTTGTTGTTTTTTTAAACTAGAAATGAGAGCAAGGATATAGATAGAGAAGTGGCAATGGACGTGATCTCCAGACATGAAAATAATATGCAGAATGTCATGAAGTTATCTAAGTTTATGCCAGTGAATCATAAACAAGTATAGAAATACCTGGCACTGCTTTGTCAAGGAATATATTCAGTTTTTTTTTAAGTTTGCAACTTATTGCATAGTCAAATATTCTTAGGCTATTTTTGACATACCAGTCTTCTGGAAAGGTGTTATATATGGAAAAGATGTTTGACAAGGAACACAGTTAACAGGTAGTTAAAATGTCTTGTGAGATACAATGTTAGGTGAAACTAAATCAATAGCACAAAGGAAGAGATGAATAGCATAGGCATGCTTTTGGAAGCCTTTTTTATTTAACATGGAATCATATGAAGAGATATCAAGTAGTCATGAATTCCATTGTGGGTAATTGTGTACTATCGGTTCCTTTATTAAACACAAAAAAAGCTGTAGGTACAGATTATAATCGTTCATGGATATAGACAACTATACATTTTACAGTTAGGTTTGGAAAACATAATTACTTACATTCATGTGCCTGGATTTTTCTTCTTCTGATACTCAGCAAGTCTTTCCCCAGCAAGATATAATGAAAATTCTACACGCCTGATGTCAAACTTTACTGGAACCAAAGTTCCTCTAATCTCTTATGTGCTATATCAGATTTTCTTGTCCAATGCATTATCTGAGTGTGATCAAACTGTCCCTGGCTTAAGCTGAGTTCCTACTCTCTCACTGCCTACCACAGTCCTCCTTGAACTCTGCTTTTTTCAAGGCTCCTAATCTGTGTCATCAGGCTGGCTTGCTGTGTATGACTGCCTCTTCCTCATATCTGCCTTTATCCTTCTGGTCCTGAATTCCACAACTTTTTGCTCATCCTACCAATGGCTTTGATCTAGACCACAGGGCTTTTACCTGACTCATAGATAATGTGGTACATAGTAAAAGATGCATCAATGTATACATTTAAGATTGAAGCTACTCTAGATAAGTCTATAGGCCAACTCACTTCCTTTGTAACTTTTCTCTAGGTGGAGTACACAACAACTATATTGAGATAGCCAAGCATCAGAGACCCATTTATATAGTTACTATATAGATTACGGATATCATTATTAAAAAGTTATTTTAAAGTTTCAACTGCCCTCTACCCCCTTTTAAAATACTTTTATTTATTTATTTGCAAGCAGAGAGAAACATAAACAGAGAGAAACTGGCATGCCAGGGCCTCTAGGCACTGGAAAAAAAATCCAGATATATTTACCATTATGTGCATCTAGTTTTATGAGAGTACTGTGGAATTGAATACTATGTCGTTAGGCTTTGCAGGCAAGTGTCTTGAATGCTGAGCCATATCTCCAGACCTTTCAACTACTCTTTTCCTCTTCCATGTCATAATAAGATATTGAAGACAACTAGTTTTATTTTGAGGGTGCTTTATGCATTTCTTAGTGTGAAAAGAACAGTTCTCTTTATGGTTACGTTTGGATACATGGACTCATGCCTTAATAACACAATGATCCTCATATACAATCTAATCTTTAAATTTAGTTGTGGGTAGAATGACCACTTTGCTTTTCTTGGTACTTCTGTGTTCTGCCTAGTTTTCTAAAAAAAAAAAAAAATCACTAATTTGTGAGGTCACAGGTGTTCCTGAAATTAATAAAATGTGTATATAATTTCAACCCCAATTTCAGGTTACTTTGCAATGGACTTATTTTTGTGAGAAACTATAAAACAAAGTGGATCATTTGAAAGGTAGCAATGTTCTCCATATAGCACAGTCAATTCTCAGATGATGAGATTTATGTTTCTTTGAATGACAGTCAACATTGCAGAAATTTAGTTAGAAGAATTGTAGGTCAAAGATCTTGTATGTGACTGACACTAGCACGTAAAGAGATGATCAGGGAATAAGTTTTTTTTTTTTTTTAACTTTGCCAGTCATTTTTCAAAAGTCAGAAATCTTACAAAGAAACTTAAAGGAATAGTTGTCAAATGCAGTTACATTTCAGATAAATCAAAATAATAAAAATAAAGTAGAATAGAAATGGAGGATACATAAAACTTACCTTCAGCTGATAGTAAAAATATTTTCTGCTTTCATACAGTTCAGAAGACTTCATAAAATTGTCAATTTATTCCAAATGATCCATGATTATTCTTTGTCTTCAGCAATCTGTGAGAGTTTTTCAGTCTTCCCCTGCTTTTATTCCAGTGTTTTGTGTGGGACCTTAGCAGTTACTTTTTATTTTTTTTAATACTTTATTATTTATTCATTCATCAAAGAGATAGAGAGAGAGAAAAAGAATATGGAAACACCAGCGACTCTAGCATGGCAAATGAACTCCAGACACATGGGCCACCACGTGCGTCTGGTTTATGTAGGTTCTGGGTCATAGGTAAGCATCTTAATGACTAAGCCATCTCTCCAGCCAAGTAGTCACTTTTGAATTGTGTGATGTGCCTTAACTGGGGTTTCATAGTGCTTTCTCATGTTAAAGTGTGACTTAGAATATCATGACGATGAAATGGCCCCTTTTTAAAACATTATATCAGATGCACATTGATAACAGCATGAATATTACTTTTTATTTTTTTGGTTTTTCGAGGTAGGGTCTCACTCTAGGCCAGGCTGACCTGGAATTCACTATGGAGTCTCAGGGTGGCCTCGAACTCACGGCGATCCTCCTACCTCTGCCTCCCGAGTGCTGGGATTAAAGGCGTGCGCCACCATGCCTGGCTATTACTTTTTTTTTTAATTTTTAAAAATTTTTTTGGTTTTTCAAGGTAGGATCTCACTGTAGCCCAGGCTGACCTGGAGTTAACTATGTAGTCTCAGGGTGCCCTCAAACTCATGGTGATCCTCCTACCTCTGCCTCCTGTGTGCTGGGATTAAAGGTGTGCACCACCATGCCTGGCTGAATATTCCTTTTTATTTCAGCCTTGATGGCTTTTTCCAGTATGCTCGATTTTAAATTTATTTCCACTTTCTTATCAAAGGTGCTTTCAATCCAGTTTGCAGGGAGAGAAGTTATTTTCTACCCACTGTACGAAAGAATAGCAAATAATTTGTGGAAATATTTAAAATAACCAGAGGAATCCTTAAATACATTGGGGAAGCTTCATTAAGGACATAAAAAGATGTCATTCTATTTAAATTCTTTACCCATCAATTTTAGTAAACATAAATGGATCTTTCCTGAAAATTGGCACATTCTTTTTTGCTTTTGCTTACTTACTATTTGTGTATCCTTTTGAGATATCAGGTCATCCATTCTTACTATATTCTTTGTCCCAAGATTACTGTTTTTAATATATACATAAATTTAAGTCTTGTGAAGTACAATTCTATTTCTTTTGAAAGATAATTTGGGAACTGACACACCACCATACAAAACTCTCCATAACTCTAAAAGTTCTGTGCACAGTCACTTCGCATTCATCAAAAATAAATCAATAAATAGTTAGATCTGAGTAATTAACTTTAAATGAGTGTAACAAATTCTTCTTAATTGCACAGTAAAATGCCAATAAATAGCTATTAAATTGAATAGAAATGAACACCTATTTTTAAAAACTCTAATTAGATGAGAAAGTTAAAAGCTTATTGGTTACTATCTCTTTTGTACTATACCTTTTTATAATTTTTAAAATACCTTTTTATCATTTGGAATTATTTTAGATTTTATGAAAAGCTGACTTCACACAGTTCCATGTGCATGGGATCCAGTCTTTCCTAATATTTACAGTACATAATTCCATGTACCTGGAATCAACCATTCCTAATGTTTTAGCTTACATTATTTTGTATTTTTGATCAAAACTGAAAATAAAAAGCTAACAGTGTAATCCAAGACACTAGTAAATACAGATTCTGGGCATTTAAAAGTAACATACAGGGGCTGTAGAGATGGCTTAGTGGTTAAGGAGCTTGCCTGCAAAGCCAAAGCCAAAGGACCACAGTTCGATTCCTCAGGACCCATGTAAGCCAGGTGCACAAGGTGGTACATGCATCTGTAGTTCCTTTGCAGTGGCTGGAAGCCCTGGTGAGCCCATTTCTCTCTCTCTCTCTCTCTTTCTCTCTCTCTCTTCCACCCTGCCTCTTTCCCTTCCTCAAATAAATAAATAAAATTAAAATATTTTAAAGGTAATGTATAGTCTTCAACTGTAGATAGGCCATCTAAATCACTCTCTCCAGGCTTAAGTAAGGTACACCGGAAAAGAGAAGGAAGAAAGAATGTAAGAGCTAAATAATGGTAAGGAGTACTGTGGAATGTTGTCTCTGGAAAGGACAAACTCATCAACTCATAACAACAGCATTTACCTACAAAACATGTGCACAAGATTGGGCCTGCCAACAATTCTACCTCTCCCTGAGAAACTGTTGCCAGTTAAGGTTTTCTAGAGATGAAGAATCATTTTCTTCACTGGTATAGCCACTGGTAAGTTTCCCAGGCTATAGTGAATAACCCCCCCCCACACACACACACTCAGGTAAGCAACCTTACTCAAACTCAGTGGGTTACACACACAAATATAAGTATGTCAAAGTAGAAGGAAGATGGCCTAGTAGGAAACAGGATTTGTGAGGTCAGATGGAGGTGAGAAAGAGTAATGTGGATGGTAAATAGGATCAAAATAAATTACATACATGTATAAAATTGTCAAAACATAAATTAATTAATTAAAAAGTGGTATAAAAGTAAAACAGAAAATACTGGAAATCCCAAATCAAAGACTGAATGTCCTTCCCTAATACTAATATTTTCTAAATACATTTTATTTTTATATCAAGATAGATTAGGATTAGAAAATATGATCTCTATTGCACCTTGTTTCACAGGGATTTTTAATTGTAACATGTTTACTCTTCTTGTACTTATGTAATTTCAACCCTTTTATAGCAACAGAGATGTGGGAAATACTTCATGAGCCTGAGATAAATGGTAACTCCAAAGTATGTGACACAGAAGGGTCATGACTCTGAGAACCTGAACCTCAGTATTCATTAATAGAGTGATTGGAGGTTTACTGAATGGAATTATGTCCTGAAAAGAAATGACAAGTAAAGTTACCTCGACATGACCCTATCAAATGAAAGACAAAATAAAATCATACCAGACGTATCCTTACAAATAACCTCTATTTACTCTTGTGGCATGATTTCTTCGCAATATTTCATTTGTTTGGTTTTGCATAGATTTGGGACTAAATCAAGCAAAACTTGCATTTCAGTTTTAAAGAATTTAGACAGACCCTATGCATTATAGAGTCATGAGTCAAGCTACATTTTCAATGTCTAACACTTTAAAATATTTTCAAAAATAAATTGCATGCCAAAAGCTACATCCAAAATACATGTAATGATACTTATGAAACTGATCTAATATGAATCAAAATTTACCTTACATGTACCAGACTAACTGCTGCACTTTCTTTTCTCTTTGTTACCATAATTTATAATTTTTACTGACTACTGTGGTTTGAGTGCAAAATAGATCCCACAGTATACACTTAAGGAGATACACACTGTGGACACTCAACACCTACCAAACCAGAGATTCAGAGGCTCCTAAGAGCCATCACTGAAGTAGACTTAAAATGTTAAAATGTACCCAACACGGCTCAAGGAATTTTGTGGAAGAGGGGCTGAAAGATTGTTAGAGACACAAGTTGGGACATTATGCACAAATACATTGCCTGTTCTCCATAACTGATGGCTTCCCTCACAATGCACAACGTACAATCCCCATGGGGATGACCTACATCCCTAACAAGGAGGGTCCCTTTGGAGGGGGCCAGGGATGAGGTAAAGAATGTACCAACATGTGCTGGTATATATATATCATATATCTATAACTAACAAATAATTGCCCCCAGGGTGGTGGTGCTGTCTGGGAAGGCTGTTGAACCTTTAGAAGGTAAAGCCATGCTGGAGGATGTCAATCACTGTGGGTGGTTCTTGAGGTTTTCATAACCTAGCTCCATTTCCTGTTCAACTGACTACATAGCAGATGTGACCAGACAGCTTCCCACTTCTACTGCCATGCCTTCACCACTGTGATGGTATGTATCCCCTAGAACTATTAGGCAAAATATATCTTGCTTCCCTTAAGTTACTTCTGGTCAGGTATTTGGTCACAGGAATAAGTAGCTGATTCTGAAAACTCATAATAAAAAGTGGACTATTGATAAACTTGATCATGTGGTTAGTAGGACTTGGAGCTGGTTTGTGAGAGGAATGTGGCAAAGTTTGCAACTTTGGTATTGAAAAGCCCTGAAATGCTTCAAGCAAAATTTAGTGGGCCATTCTGGTCAGTCTTTGGAAGGCCTGAAAACCCAAAGAAACACAGTCAGTGGAGGTATATCTCATCAACTTTTAGAGAAGAACAAGGGCTCCATTGGAGAGTGGGTTAGAGGCAGATAATATTTTATGGAAGTAAAGAATCCAGCTAATCCTATCTGGTTCCTGAGACCTTGAATGATGTTGAATTAAATTCAAAGATAATGGACAAATTCATTGGATGGAGGAAATTTCAAGTCAGCATAGCATTACACCTATGCCATAATGGTAACTATTCACTACTCTTTATTATAACAAAATTGATATAAAAAAGTGAAGTTTAGAGAACAAAGTGAGCAAGTTTAAAGTTACAAAGGAGAAGACTGTTGCCAAGAAAGCATTTAGATTTTTTGAAGTTTCAAGAGAAACATCCCTTCCTTCACTTTGCCAATAAGAAAAGTACGCTGAGCTTAAGGCCCTACGTATTAAAGGCTTTGATTTGTGAGACTGAAAATTTGTTTGAAAGAAGAAATCATTTAAAATTGGAAAGGGTTCTATTCTCAAAAAAAAACTGCCTAGAAGAGCATTATCATAGATTCAGCAACCAAGACATGCAGGTGCCACTACAGATGCTAGACAAGCAGGTCCACAGGGGCCAGGCTTCATACTGAACTGACAGTAGAAGTTGGCAATATGGTCCAAAGGTTATTTTGTAGGCATAGAAGATGTAGGATCAAGCAGGTCATGTCTTCTTATTCGGGGTTTCAGAGAGCCATTGAAGCAGTATTTGACAGGGTCAGATTCCCTTCAAGGAGGCCATGAGTATTCATTGTGTGAAGCTGCAAAGATGAAGCCTTAGTTGCAACGGAAACTCCAGGATGTTAGAGAAGGCACCAGGAGAATCTAGGCTTGGGGTGGAGGTATCCCTAGGAAGAGGCTATGTGTTTTACAAGTACCACAGATAGAAGGTGGGGACTACCCAAGCACTTTTGATGCTGGATTATTCCAAACAAGTCCCATATTCTGAACATGGAACTACATGATTTAGTGTTTGTCTTCCTGGATCTTGCTCTTGCCTTAGTCTGTTCAATGCCTGTATCCTTCCATTTTGTATTGCACATCTTTACTCTGTACTAATTTTGTTGGAAGTATCTTTTTTTTTTATTTTATAGAGGGTCACAATTAAGAGATTACTTGAGTCTCAGAAGAGGCTTTGGACTTTTCAACCATGTTGAGAATATTCAAGACTATGGAATAAGTTATATAGATGTTTCAAGTTGGCCTGAATATATTTTGCATTGTGGAATACCATGAGCCTGTGGGATCCAGGATCATAATGTAGTTTGAATGCAAAACTTCACCCATGGGCTGTTGTGTGTGAACAATTGGTCTCGAGTTGGTGGCACTGTTTGGGAAGGTTGTGGAATCTTTACATAGTAGATCCTTATTGGAGGAAGTGGAGGAAGGTAGGCCATAAATTTCAGTAGCCTAGTCTCACTTTCTATTCATTCTTTGTTTCCTGAATGCATAGCCAGTATAACCAGCTGGCTTCTCACTCCTGCCACTATGCCTTTCCTGCCATGATTGACTATATTCCCTAGAACATAGAGCTGAAATAAATTCTTCCTTCGATCAATTGTTTTATGTCATGTATTTTATCACAGCAAGAAGCAAGTAAGTAATACACTGACTAAAACAATAATGATTACCATTCCTCAGTCTTCTACTTACTAACTTTAATTTAGCAAGCTAACTTAGGAAGTATGCATCATTATTATTTTATTAGAAGATCTATGAGAAATTCAGTGCTATTTGCAATGGATGACTTAAAGAGGTACTGGAAATTGTAAGTTTGATATTTTGCTCAGTCATTAATCCTTACTGTTGTCATGAAACTAAAGTCACACATTTATATAGATGAGACAGTAACTTTTGTAAGGAAATAGGAAAAAGAGAGAAGTCTAGATTCCAAGATGAAGTTTAAACCCATTCTAGCTATTGTTTAACATAACAAGACTCCTATGTCCTCAGTTTCACTGGTGCTCTAACAGTGGCACTCTTTGACAATTTTTTTTTAACTTTTGAAATTTAGTACATTGATTATATTATAATCATGACACTATGATTTGGAATTTTTGACAACAATGTTTTCTTTCCACTAATGTCTCATTAAAGTGTTGGAGTAGGATTATATTCATAAGGATGTGAGCCAGTAGAGGGAAAAACCATGGCAATATGGTGTTGCTGGATTTCCCTGAACAGCCCTTGGGGGTGGGAGTAAGATGGTGCAGAGTCAACAACACAGACTCTGGAAGTCAGGTAAGAAGCTGAAAGCAGACTTGTTTATTGAGGAAAACAGACATCTATATATAACCCTTCCCCACTTCCCATTGGTCCTTTTGTATGTGCCTATCCCGCTTCCCATTGGTCCTTTCGTTGTTTGGCATTGTGTTGTCCCTTTTTCATTGGCTTTTTTCCTGTGTCCTGGTGTTCAGGTGTTTAGGCAGGGTTTAAGTTGGCTCACAGGGGAAGTGTGCTGTAATCTCAGGGCCTCATCCCAGGGGCCCCCTGGCTATGCTTCTCATACATATCTAGACTTTTTTATTTCTTCTGGCATTCCAGCGGGAGTTTGAGCCCAATGCTCTGGTTTTATTACTCCCGCCTCAGAGGGTACCCTGCATAATTGACTGTGTCTGTCTTAGGTTGTCCTCCTCAAGGTCAAGCCTTACCTATCATTGGCACATGAATTTTTAATTCATGTTCTGTCTTAGGTTGACCCAACCCAAGAGGACATTACCCATCTTTGACTACCGGCCCTGGAAGGATGACCACCTTGGGAGACATGCCGGGGTGCTTGGGAGGGCAATTTATATAGAGGCTTCATGTATTTCCGTGAGCCAGCCAGAATGATGTTATGAGGCGAACCACGACTAGGATGTTCAAGAGCCATGAGTACCTGCAGTGTAGACTTATTGATGGCATGTTGGCATGGTACATGCTGTAGGAGACACTTAAGGAGAACAATTAGAAACAAAATAACTCCACCTATAATAGCATATGTAATGATCCAGGAGGGGTCAAATAGTCTTTTAGAGCACATTTGATTACTGAAATAGATTTGGTTAAAGAATGGCAGAAGGGGGATGGGGAAATGGCTTAGAGGTTAAGCACTTGCTTGTGAAGCCTAAGGACCCCAGTTCGAGGCTCAATTCCCCTGGACCCACATTAACCAGATGCACAAGGGGGCAGACGCATCTGGAATTCATTTGCAGTGGCTGGAGGCCCTGGCATGGCCATTCTCTCTCTCCCTCTCTCTCTCTCTTTCCCTCTTCCTCACTCTGTCTGTTGTTCTCAAATAAATATAAAAAAATAATGGCACAAGGGCTTCCCAAATCATTTTGTCCAATCTTTAAAATTTTATTCTACTGTGGCAGCATAAGCCATATATATGAGGTATAGAAAGTAGGCACATCTCACACCTTAAATATCTAACATTTATAAATATAGGCAGAACCTGTTATCAGTCTTGAAAACAGTACCAATTGATTTACAAACTAACTAATTTAACCTAGAAATTAAGTTTGCAGACTGGGTTAAAAACCAGGATACTTCAGTTTATTGCCCCCAAGAAACCCACCTTCCTACAAAGGACAGACACTATCATAGGTTAAAAAGATGAAAAACAGTGTTTCAAGCAAATGGACCTACAAAACAAGCAGGAGTTGCTATCCTAATATCTAACAAGGTAGATTTCAATCCAACATTAGTTAAGAAACATAAGGAAGGCCACTTCATATTGATTAAAGGCACCCTCCAACAGGAGAACATTACAATCCTAAACATATATGCGCCTAATATGGGGGCCCACAAATTCATCAAACAAACGCTACTAGAACTAAGTTCACAGACAACACCAAACACAGTGGTAGTGGGTGACTTCAACACCCCACACTCAACAATTGTCAGGTAATCACAGGAAAAAATAAACAGAGAGGCATCTGGACTAAATAAGGTCATGGAAGGAATGGATGTAACAGATATCTACAGGACATTTCATCCAAATGCTGCAGAATATACTTTCTTTTGAGCAGCACATGAAACATTCTCTAAAATAGACCATATATTAGGACACAAATCAAATCTTAACAAATACAGAAAATTGAAATAATTCCTTGCATTCTATCTGAACACAATGGATTCAAACTACAAATCAATAGCAAGAAAGGATATAGGGCATACACAAAATCATGGAAATTAAACAACACACTACTAAATGATGAATTGGTCAATGAAGAAATCAAGAGGGAAATTAAATATTTATAGAGTCAAATGATAATGAGAACACAACATACCAAAATCTCTGGGACACAATGAAGGCAGTCCTAAGGGTAAATTTATAGCTTTAAGTGCCTATATTAAGAAACTAGAAAGGTCGCTAGTAAACGACCTAAGGCTTCACCTTAAACCCCTGGAAAAAGAAGAACAAGGCAAACCAAAAATCAGCAGACTGGAAGAAATAATAAAGATGAGGGCAGAAATTAATGAAATAGAAACAACAAAAAAAAAAAACAATTCAAAGAATTAATGAAACAAAGAATTGTTTCTTTGAAAGGATAAACGTGATTGATAAGCCCGTAGCAAATCTGACCAAAAGAGAGAAGAGACAGAAATTAATAAAATTAGATATTAAAAAGGTAACATCACAACACATGCCAGAGAAATTCAAAAAAATCATAGGGACATAATATAAAAGCATATACTCCACAAAGTATGAAACTCTGAAAGGAATGGATGATTTCCTTGATTTATATGACCTAATTAAATTAAATGAAGATGAGATTAATCAATTAAATAGGCCAATAACAAGCATGGAGATCCGAAGAGTTATCAAAAATTTCCCAACTAAAAAAAGCCCAGGCCTGGATGGATTCACTGAGGAATTTTACCAGACCTTCAGGGATGAACTAACACCATTCCTTCTGAAGCTTTTCCATAAAATAGAAAAAGAAGGAATCCTATCCAACTCCTATAAAGCCAACATCACCCTGATACCAAAACCAGGCAAAGATAGAAAAAGAAAAGAAAATTATAGACCAATCTCCATCATGAACATATATGCAAAAATTCTCAACAAAATATTGGCAAACAGAATACAAGAATATATCAGAAAGATCATTCACCCTAACCAAGTAGGCTTTATCCCAGAGATGCAGGGGTGGTTCAACATATGCAAATCAATAAATGTAATACATTATATATAAATTGACTGAAGGACAAAAATCACATGATCATCTCATTAGATACAGAGAAAGCGTTTGACAAAATCCAACATCCCTTCATGTTAAAAGTCCGACGGAGACTGGGAATAGAAAGAACATATCTCAATAAAATAGAGGCTATTTAGGACAAGCCTACAGCCAACATATTACTGAATGGGGGAAAACTGGAACCTTTTCCTCTAAAATCAGGAACAAGACAAGGGTGTCCACTGTCCTCACTTTCATTTAATATAGTACTGGAAGTAGTAGCCATAGCAGTAAGGCAAGATATGCACATAAAAGGAATAAAAATTGGAAAGAAAAATATCAAGTTAACATTATTTGCAGATGACATGACTCTATATATAAAGGACCCGAAAGACTCTACCAGCAAACTGTCAGAGCTGATAAACACCTAGAGCCATGTAGCAGGATACAAAATAAATACACAGAAATCAGTAGCCTTCATATATGCTGACAATAAACACAAGGAGGATGAAATCAGAGAATCACTCTCATTCACAATTGCATCAAAGAAAATAAAGTACCTTGGAATAAACCTAACCAGGAAGCAAAGGATCTCTACAATGAAAACATTAAAAAGCTCAAGCAAGAAATTGCAGAAGACAGTAGGAAGTGGGAAATCATCCCTTGTTCCTGGATTGCAAGAATCAATATTGTGAAAATGGCAATCTTACTAAAAGCAATCTACATATTTAATGCAATCCCTGTCAAAATTCCAAAGGCATTCTACATGGAAATAGAATAAACAATCCAAAAATTCATTTGGAATCACAAAAAACCTTGAATACCTAAAATAATACTGAGCAACAAAAATAAGGTTGCCGGTATCACCATACCTGATTTTAACCTATACTACAGAGCCATAGTAACAAAATCACCATGGTACTGGCACAAAAGCACACATGTAGCTCAATGGAACAGAATAGAGGATCCAGATATAACTCCAGGTAGCTATAGTCACCTGATATTCAATTTAAAAATGCCAAAAATACTAATTGGAGAAAAGACAGCCTCTTCAGCAAATGGTGTGGGGAAAACTGGATATGAATCTGTAGAAGGATGAAAATAGGTTCTTCTCTCTCTCCATGCACAAGAATTAAGTGCAAATAGATTAAAGACCTTAACATCAGACTGGAAACTCTAAAACTGCTAGAGGAAAAATTAGGGGAAACTCTTCAACATATGAGTCTTGGCGAAGACTTTCTGAATACAACCCCAATTGCTCAGGCAATAAAACCACAGATTAACCACTGGGACATCATGAAATTACAAAGATTTTGTACTGCAAAGGACATGGTGAATAAAGCAAAGAGGGAACCTACATAATGGGGAAAAATCTTTGCCAGCTATATATCGCATAGAGGATTAATATCTAGGATATACAAAGAACTCAAAAACTTAAATAATAAGAAATCAAACAAGCCAATTAAAAAATGGGCTATGGAGGTAAATAGAGAGTTGTCAAAAGAAGAAATACGGATAGTGTATAAGCCTCTAAAAAAATGTTCCACATCCCTAGTCATCAGGGAAATGCAGATGAAAACTACATTGAGATTCCATCTCACTCCTGCCCTACTGGCTACCATCATGAACACAAATGATCACAAATGCTGGTGGGGATGTGGAATAAGAGGAACCCTTCTACACTGTTGGTGGGAATGCAATGAGGTCCAGCCATCGTGGAAATCAGTGTGGAAGTTCCTAAAACAGCTAAAGATTGATCTGCCATATGACCCAGCTATAGCACTCCTAGGCATATATCCTAAGGACTCATCTCATTTCCTTACAAGTACATGCTCAACCATGCTTATTGCTACTCAATTCATAATAGCTGGGAATTGGAACCAGCCTAGATGTCCCTCAACTGATGAATAGATAATATAGATAATGAAGATATGGCACATTTATACAATGGACTTCTACTCAGTGGTAAAGAAAAATGAAGTTATGAAATTTGCAGGAAAATGGATGGATCTGGAAAGGATTATACTAAGTGATGTAACCCAGGCCCAGAAAGCCAAGCACTGCATGTTCTCTCTATATGTGGATCGTAGCTACAGATGATTGGGCTTCAGTGTGAGAAGGATAAAACTCAGTAGCAGAGGCCAGTAAGCTAAAAAAAGAGATACAAAGGGAAGAGAAAGGAAGGGAGGAGGGTACTTAATAGGTTGCTACTGTATATATGTAAGTAGAAGAATAGATTAAGGGGGGCGCAAAGGCCCAAAGTGAAGTCAGGGGAGGAGATTCAGTAAAGGAAAGGTGGAGGGAGGGCTACTCAAAATCTAAGATGATATAAATAAATCATATGGAATCCTCCGGTTTTGGACAATGGAACTCTCAGGAGCCATAGATCGTTGCTACAAAATTTTCAGTGCCAGGGACGGGAAACCTTCCAATGAGTTGTTGGCCAGGGAGGTCCCTGATATCACAAGAACATTATAGGACATTGCCGAGGCCCTTTTTTTCCCACCTGGAATAGATGGTAAGACCCTATTGCTGAAGACTCCACATAATTGGGCTGCAAGGCCACTGAGAAATCCTGCTGGAACAGAGCTGATAACCTCCTCCATGTAGACCAGCTGACAGAAATCTGGAAGAAGCCATTCTACATTTAGTCCAATGGGAGAAAGGGACAGTACCAGTGAAGTTACTCAACAATGGACACTGCAAGCCTTATAATTGGCCATTCAGGCCAAATGAGCCAATGGGTGCAATAGTGGCACATCTATCATGGTGGAAACAAACTGCCCTCCAATTGGACTAGAGGCCCGCTCCATGGGGGGGAATACATCCCTGATACTGAAAACTTAAAACATAGGTAGTCATGAGTACTAGTGGTGTAACATCTGCTGATATCTGGATAAGTGTATATACTATGCTTATCAAACTGCCCAGTAAGCACTTCTCTTAATATTCATACCCTTATATTAATGCAATTCTCACTTTGGGTAGAAAATCTCTTTTCAGATGGCAGTGACCTTGGGATTACTCAGAAGGTATCATGGTGCTGGAAAGAAGGGACTAGAGTACCGAGTAACATCTTGATCACACCTTCAGGGTCTAATGCGGAAGAGGTGGTGGAAAGAATGTAAGAACCAAAGGAAGGATAGGGCTCCTTACAACGTGCTCCCTCCAGACATAAAATGGCCTCAATATCCATGACCTCATAGTGCCTGACACTACCTACGCAAGACCATCATAAGTAGAGGGAAAGATCATGACATCAAAATAAAAGAGAGACTGATTGAGGAGGGGAGGGGACGTGATGGAGAATGGAATTTCAAAGGGGAAAAGGGGGTTAGGGAGGGTATTACCATGGGATTTTTTTGTAATCATGGGAAATTTTTAAAAAATTGAGAAAAAATAAAATAAAATAAATGTCTAAAGGGAATGATTAAATATTTTACATGCTTGAAGAACCAATTTCAATTTTACTTCAATTTTATTTTAATTTAAATAAAAACATTTAGTACTTTATTCAGTGTATTCTTATGTACACTTGGAATAAAAATATTCCTATGTATGTTTATAATGCAGACCTTTCATGTTTGAATTAAGATGTTTAAGCTATATATAAAGGCTATTAATATTAAATAGATTTGTGTTTCATGTTTTATGTATGCTTTTTGGCTAATTTTCAACGTTGATCCTATCAGCAGAAAATAAAATAACTGAATATTTTATAATGATGAGTTATATAGTAATATCTGCCCTTATAAAGAGCTGTCCTTGGTAAAGTTCTTGATACATTACTGATATATTAGTTGAGAAAATTCTTTATAAAACAGATGCAACACCTATATATAATTTCTATCTTCATAGTGACACCATGTGTCTGTGAAGTAGTTGCCAAATGCATGACTTCACTTGGTGCAATTAATGTCACTTAATTTTTGGAATTCACCTTGTATTTTAATGAGGCACCCTAATATTTAATAGGAAAATATTTAAGTACAATTGTGATTAGAAACTAGTCCATTTATTCTGCATGGCTTTGGAAGTTAGAGGGAAAAGAAGAGTAGTGCTTGATATTGGTTGTTTAGAAAGGGGTACAAATTATTGTCTGTAATTGTACAATAGATAAATTAAGTAACATGACTATTCATGAGTAATTATTTAGATGTGGATGTTTTTAATTTGGGTTACTTTATGAAACTAGAAAAAAATGGCTATATTTTTAAACATTTCTCTACCTACAAGTCAATGCAATAGAGATTAAACATTAAGAAATACAAATGCAAACATAAAAAAAGCATAAATGATAGAATCATTCAATGAGACTTCCAGCCAAGATGGCGACCACCTAACTGTGCAGCACCAATCCAGAAAAGAAAGGTGAGGCATTAAGGGTTCACTGGGCCTTTTAGGGGAGATAAATCTCTAGTAGATCACCAGTGGGAGGGCACTGAGGAAAATAGGGAATCGCTGATTCCCTCACTCATGGGTAGCCCTCCATTCCCCCAATCTCCCCAAGCAGCTGGGAGAGCCCAGGTGACTTCAGTGCCCCACTGTGAGAGAGCACAGCCTTCTTTGGCATCCTCCCTAGGCTGCTTTGGCTTCCCA